>OY728163.1:1843914498-1846414498 GCA_963277665.1 Viscum album | reverse complement strand
TATCAATTGCCAATTTCATAATGATGAAATGCATAATGATGGACATCATAAACACATAGTCAAGGCCTCGGTCCATGACTGAAAATAATATTTTTTAAAGGCCTTGTGACAAGACACTAATTTGTCTCATGAGACCTACTGATTCATCGAGGAGTTATAGCGGGCTCCACCCATCACTTACTAAGTCCAATGCATTACACATATAAAAAGACTGAAACATATGATAACCATTCATATAGAAACTAGAATAAAAAATATTAATACATTAACTATAAACCATGAATTGTTTAAAAATAACACATCCACAATCAAACAAATCAAAAAACCTTCAATATGATATGGAATATTTGTATCATAATGAATCAATTTGAAACAAGTGGAAAATCCAAAAAAGGATGTTGACATAGATGAAAACAAAACTATTTTAGAGAAATATCTATTATTTTTTCATGAAATCATATAAAATTCATGTAATTATATAATGAGACATTTATTTTGAATATATTATTACAATCTTGTATGGGATGCTTAATGTTATAAAGGTGGAAAATTTCCACACCCGCCATATAAGTTAAAAATTACATTCTTACCTTAATTTTATCAAAAAGGTTATAAATTACCTTGTTTGGAAAGAGACAGAATGTTTCCTTTCAATACATATATTGTCAAATAAGGTTATAAATAATATTACTCCATAGTCTAGTAAATCTAAAAAATGTTATGAAATTTCTTTTTATGAAAACATTGATGTGGATGATAAAGAGGTCCCAGTAGATACTTACGTATTAACAACCTCATATATGTATTGAGATAATAAAATTAACCCTTACCATGTAATTTTCCATAGTAAATGGTATGTTAACCTCTTGAATAATAGTGAGAAATTTGTTACTAAATTATATAAGAATTATATACATAAATATGATATCATATATGATGCTACAATATTGCTTTGTTAATAATATTTCAGTAGTATCATTGTTTCAAGTGTTAACTAATTCGTTTTTCTTTATATACATGATTAAAAAATCCATTTTCGTTTTCGATAGGATGTATTTGTTTCTTATCCAGAATAATACTATGTTCTTAAACATTATTTTTTATCATATAATTATTATTATTATTGAATTATTATGATGGGGTATGAATCTCATCACGTTCTTGGACCCAGTAATCTGTACATACGCACAAGAAACAATAACATTATATTGATGGTGAAATAATATATAATTGGATGGTATATCATATATAAATAATAATTAACATGTTATATTTATTATTTACTTCATTTATACTAGTTTTTATACCCATCCAAATAATTAAGTATATTAATAACAAACTTCACCACGACGTGGAGAAGGTAAGTCTTATGTACAAACAAATGTTGACTTTGTCATTTATAGGATGGATAAAATAACAAATATGGTTGAACCATATTTATAATAACATCATAAAATGTAGAACCTACTATAGTTATTATTTTGTTATGGAAATAACTATTAAAGATGAAGTGGAAGAAGAAAATAATTTCAATGATTATGGTGAAATTATTACCTCTTCTTCTAGTGTTTCCTTTTGAGTTGATAAAAAGGGATTCATAAGATGGATTTCTGATCTAAATAATTCCTCTAGGTTAATGTGAGGAAATTTGGGATGATCCTTGGGTAGGGTATGGCCGAGCCAAATGGCATTGGAGGTGTGAAATTAAGAGTAGGGGATGTACCCTTTTAAAAGAGTGGTGATGGTCACTTTATGAAAGGATTGAAATACTAGTTTACTATACTATCATTTTTGGTTTATAGTGGATGAAAAATGATTACTTTCGAAGATAGGGTGGTAATTGGTCTAAAATATCTGATCCAATAGTTTTGAGACAAGTTTAGGTCCCCATATTTACCTTATCTTTTAGATTTAACTCTAACATAAATAGTTTAACTTTTACCATGCATTCTTGTATTATTATAATAAATTGTTAATAAACATAATATAAAATGCCAAATGAACCCAAATTTATTCATTATTGATATATTTAACCGTATCTAAGTTCTTTTTCCAAACCTTTTAATTTTCAGAATTTTTTATCAACTAATAATACGATTTTTTTAAACAAACTTATTTACGTCAATTATAACACTATTTTGTAGTTTGTTTTTGTGAATGTCATGAAAACATTTTCACATCAAAAAAATATTATATAATCAACCCAAACATGTCATATTAACTTATAAAATTAGTGGAATTCATCTGAAGCCTCAATTTACATTTATTTGGATATTTATAATATCAATTATTTTAATCTTTAATTAAGATTTAAATTATTGTATCATAATTGCGTCATAAATAAATTTAATTATTTAATGTCCTAAAATTATAAATAAAATGAAATTATGTAGGAATTATTTTTATTTTTCTATGGAATATTTATAGTCTAATTTATCTCATGTATAAACCTATATTAATAATGTTTTATTTATGAAAACTGGAATTTATCATTTTTAACTCAACTTTAAGTTAAATAATAATAAATGCCCTAATCTTATCCAATTGAACCCAAAGGATATAATTTTATTCCAAAGTTTTAGTTTTGTCTAAATAAAATTATCCAATAGAATTAGGATAGGTTTTAGTGTAATAATAATAATAATAATATCATTTTTACGTTTAATTATACTATTTACTTTTAACCGTGGTAAATAAAAATCAAAAGTAACTATTCAACGAAATAATATTTTCATCCTATTGAACCAAATTTTACTAAATAATATCAAATTTGTCTCTCAGAGGTTATATGTTCAATTCACAGAAGCGGTATAATTACATTTCATGTAAATTTTCAAACATGCCTAAAAGGTGGGTGAAAGACGGTAAAAAGTTTAATAAAATTTTATATATCTAATTTTATTGTTAATTGAATCCAATGAATTAAATTGAAAAAATATATGTATTATGTATATTTTGACTTAAAATAAATTTACATAAAATAATTAAGTATTTAAATAAAAAGCATGTTTTAAATAAAAACATAGTGTTTTTCACTATTCACAAAAAAATAATGTTTTCAGATAAATACCAAAAATTAACCCTAATCTAATTTTGATATTCTGAATCCAAAAATGAAGTCAATTTTGAAAAATAAAATTTATAAAATTTCAAAATGTGGGTATTACTATTCATAATGGCCAATTTGATTGGTCGTGTTGTGCTAGAACATGATGTTGCGTACAGTGAAAGCAATTATATTATTCAAAGGGAAGCAGACCATGGAAGATTGGGGTGTACCATTATCCTCTCCAAATAATTTAATCTTCAAAATTTCATGAATATTACTACATAAAAAGAATTCGGTTGTTTTGTATCATATTTTTTTTCAGGTTCTCACATTGCCTCTTACATCTTATAGTTTCTCCATAGAACTTTCACCTGATGAGTCATCTTGTTTCTCAACACTTGTTCTCTAGTATAAAAAATTTTGATAGGCTCTTCAAAATAAGTCTGGTCTGGTTCCAATTCTCCTTCTTCATAGGTGAGTACATGCATTAGGTCAGGCATGTATTTTATCAACAATGATACGTGGAAGACATCATGAACATTCAAGAGACTTGGTGGCATTTCTAAATAGTAATCTACAACTCAAATTCATTCTAGAATATCAAAATGTCTGATGTACCTAGTACATAATTTACCTATATGTCTAAATCATATAACAGCCTTCCATGGATATTCCTTTAAGAAAACATGACCACCTACTTGAAATATCAAATCCATCCATCAGTTAATGGCATAGCTCTTATTCCTACTTTTAGTGGCTTTGATGTGGGTTTGAATATTCATTACCATTTCTATAGTTTCCTCAACATGTTCTGGGCCTACAAGTTTTTCTTCACCAACATAATCGCAACATGTTGGTGTGCGACATCTGTTTCTGTATAACTCTTCATATGGTGTCATCTATATAATTGAATGTAAGTTATTATTATAGGAAAATTCTACCAGAGGTAAATAGTGATCCACATACATTGAAAGTCAAGTGATTAAGATATCAACACGTATTTTATGGTTTGAATAGTCGGTTCTAATTGTCCATCCGTTTGAGTGTGGAAGGTAGTGCTCAAACAATGCTCAGTATCCATGGCCTTTTTAAAGACTTTTCCAGAATCATGATGTAAGACGTGGATCACGATCAGAAACAATTGATAAAGGGACACCATTAAGTCTTAGAACTTCATTAATATATAGTTTATCTAGATGTTCTAGTGGAAAATATTCTTTTATAAAATGAAAATGAGGTGACCTGGTAAGACGATCAACAATAACATATATTGCATCATTCCTTCTAGGAGTCTTTGGTCGCCCCATGACAATGTCCATATTAATATCATGCCATTTCCACTCAGGTATGATAATAGGTTCCATGACTCCTTTAGGATGTTGTCTTCTATCCTTCACCTTTTGAAAAACCATACATCTTGACACATAATCAGAAATATACATTATTTTATGTAGTCCATCCAAAAATGTTCCTTCAAATCCATATATATCTTAGTTCTACCAGGGTTTATAGATAAATTGGAGCTATGAGTATCATACAACAATTCCATTTTTAGATCAGGTATGTCAAGAAAAAAAATCATCTTCCCAAATTTCTAAATCCAATCTTCATTTATGAAGTGGATCAATCTCCCATCATTTATAACATTATTTTTCTTTTGAAACACCTCATCATCAGTCTGAGATCTTTTTATCCTTTATAGTAAAGATGGTTTGGTAGACATTTGAAAAAATATTAATGTTTCACCATCCATTATTATTCTTTTACCCATCTTTACTAGATCCATGAATATAGTATACCATTCAACTCTCATCTGGTTCAAAACCCCATGATCTTTTCGGCTCAATGAATATTCCACCTTATATACCTTTCCTAAGTGGTAGTGTATTGTTCAATCATAATCTTTGAGTAGTTCATGCCATCATCTTTTCCTCATGTTGTGTTCTTTCTGGGAGAAAATATACTATAAACTCTTTTGATATGTATATATCTCACATTTTTTCCTAGAGAGATAGTGTCTCCAAATCTTCAAGGAATAGATTATAGCTTCTGACTCTAGATCATGAGTGAGATAGTTTTTTTCAGGAATTTTTTGTTGTCATGATGGATATGAAATAAATTTATCATCTTTAATAAGGACACAACCAAGTCCTTTCAAATCTTCAAAACATTATTAACACTCTTTTGTCCAAAAAAATTAACCCCTTTACATGTGAGCATGGATAATGGGATAGCCAATTAGGAAAAATTTTGATGAAGCACCGATAATAACCTACTAAAAAAATAAAATTTTGTACCTCAATTATATTTTTCAGTGATGGCCATTATTTTATTGATCTTGTCTTAGAAGGATCAACATAGATTCCATCTTTAGAGAAAATATGGCCAGGAAAAGAAATTTATTAAAGCCATAGTTCACACTTTCTAAACATCATATATAATTCATTTTAATGAGGGTTTTCAGAATAGTGCGCACGTGATTTTCGTGATCTTCATATATTTTGATGTAAACAAAAATAACATCAATAAATACCACTAAAAATTCATCACGATATTCCTTGAAAACTCTATTCATTAGAACCATGAAAATATGGGTTGCATTATTCAGTCCAAAAGGCATTACAGTAAACTCCTAATGCCTGTATCTTGTTAGAAATGATGTCTTTGGAATGTCTTCCTTATTCACACACAACTAATGATATCCAGATCGAAGATCAATCTTTGAAAAGTACTTAATTCAATGTTGTTCATTTAATAAGTCATCAATACGAGGTAGGTGATACTTGTTCTTTATTATTATAGCATCGATCTCCATGTAGTCAATGCACAACCTCATAGATCCATCTGTCTTCATGAAAAAAGAACATGGGCTCTCCATGGAGAAACACTATGGCATATAACTCCTTTATTACTCAATCCCTCTAGATGTTTATTTAGTTACACTAATTTTATAGTAACAATTCTGTAGGGGGTCTTCAATATAGGCCTTGAACTAAGAATGAAATCAATGGAAAATTAAATTTCTATTTCTGGAGGATGCCTCTGTAAATCCTCTCAAAACACATAAACATATTATTTCACAATAGGCACATCCTCTTTTCAAACATTGTTTTCCTTTCCCATTGATAGTTCATTCTCTTCTACCCCATTAACTGAATTTAGTAGAGTTATTATGGGTGGATCATGATAAGAATCTAGTGGTGACATTTCTACTCTAATGATAAGGTACTATTTATCATCATCAAAAATTGTATCCTCCTTCTTAAAATAAATTTTTACCTCATGGTCCAAAATCCAATCCATACTAATGATTATTTAAAATTCAATCATGGGTATGATGATGATATCTGTGGATAAAGAACATTTATATGCCCTAATAAAAACTGATTCACAAAACATTATTGCAATGATATTTCCCTTAAGAGTTTTGACCGACAACTCCCTTGGTAAATCAAATATAAAATATCTAATTTTCATATAAATCAGGGATGATATGAAACAATTCTATGATCCATAATCAAATAAATCATTTTCTATATTTGAGGAACCCATTAAATTAACCGGCACCACTTCCTTAGGAGTATCAACCTCAGCAGTAGTAATCTCATAAGCTTGGCCTTCATCCCTTGACCATTTTTTAGGTAAGATTCCCTGATTCTTAGGATATTAATTTTTATAATGCCCCATTTTTTACAAATATATAAGACAACATTGAAAACCACTTTCTTTCCATTGAAATCACAATCTTGGTGGCAATTTGCAACACACTTGTAATAGACTCACGATTCCTTTAGTCATGTACAGGGGTGTAACTTACCACATTTACTGAAGGATAGATATTCAACTTTTCCCGTCTTCCCCTTATTTCCATTTCTAGATTGTTCAACAGATCTATTCTTCAACTGCTTTTCTTTAATTTCATAAGACATTGTGAATTCTTTTTCTGTCGTGATAGAACATGAGACTATATCTTCGTACGATGACATAGATTGTAAGACTAATGCTCGATAGAGAAATGTTCTTAACCCATAAAAGAATCGATCAATCTTATTTCATCATTTATGTATATAATATGCTGCATTAATTTCTAACATTGTAATGTTAGCCTTATACCTTGCGACATTCTCGTCCACCTTTTTCCTCAAACTATAAAATTGTCTTTCCATATCCACACGATCGTCATGAGGAATGTATTTTTCTATAAAAATCTCTTTAAACTCCCTCTATTCTATGTTGGATACTTATTCAAATTCCTTTTCCTCTTGAATTAATGACATCCATTGATTTGTATCTTCTGTGAGGTGATGAACTTCCATAACAACTTTTTGCCTTTCGTTACTCCCCAAAGAATGAAATATTTTATCAAAAGAACTTATCCATTGCTCATTTACTAATGGATTTGTAGTACCTTTGAATGTTGGTGGATGATTCCTCATGAAGTGGTATATTATTGATCCTCCACGTTGTGGATTATGGTTCTCCATATGGGTAAGGTTATTATTCAAATCCTGAGTGAATTGTCCCAGTATTGCGATAAACTGATCAGCACCAGTTACATCACCAACTCCATTACAATTATTTTGAAATGGAGGGAAATCACTACATATATTATGTGTGTGGATAATGTTTCAATTCCTTCTACTAGGATTAAATTCTAAACAATGGCATGCACTAGATTTGTTTATGAATCGCAATACATGATTCCAAACAGGTAAAAGACATAACATAAATTGAATATTTTATGGATATAATCAATAATCTTTAAAATGTTTTCATTGAGGATTTTTATTCTCATAAATCCTTCGTAATGGGTTGTAAAAGAAATGTGAATTATTCTAAAAATATCCCACAGGAGTGTCGTAACCAAGAGTGCAGCAAAGCCTGTTGTCTTGTACTAGGATACCCCGAGTCAAGCCCAAAACTCCTTGTAAGAGCTTTCAATCATTGGTAAATTTGTGCCAGAGCCACCCTTACCTGATCATATTCAGAGAATGATGTATTTATTTGAATATACACAAAATTTCTACTTTATAGAAATTACAGTATGTTCTTCAATACCAATCCTCAAAGTCTATCTTAGGGTAATGTTCTCGAATCATAATTTTTCTAAATCTAGTTTCCAAGGATTGTTCTAAATATTCTCTTATTCCAACTGTAATTAGCCGACCCTATCTACCTAGAGTTTGTGCATAATTACATAAAATTGGCATGATACAAGGAATCATGTACCGAAACACCGATCAGTTTAGTATCCGTGGAAGCACTAGATACATTAATAATTTTTACATTACATTACAAAATAAAAAGCAACAACTACAATGTATCAATTGAAAAAATTCATATCCCATAGAATTTCCCTGCAGGCCAATCATAATATACATCATCACATCCCGAGAAAAATAAAACATAGAAAGGGGTGATCTTAGATGATCAGTAAGGATAACAATATAGCAGAAACATTCATAAATAAGCAGAAACATTTGAGGAAATTCATAAGAATAAAAATCAATACTTTAAAACTTAAACATTAAATAATATGGCAAATATAAATCAAATAAGTCCATTTACTTATTCACATGGATATTCTAGTAGTACAATAATCACATGTAATATCAATAGCCAATTTCATAATGATGGAATGCATATTGTTAGACATCATAACCTCATAGTCATGGCCTCGTTCCAAGAATGAAAATAATATTTTGTCAAGGCCTTGTGCCAAGACACTAATTTATCTCATTAGACCTACTGATGCATTGAGGAGCTATAGTGGGATCCACCAGTCAATTACTAAGTCCAATGCATTCCTCATATGAAAAGGTTGAAACATAAAATAAAAATTCATATTAAAACATGCCTACGAAATGTTAATACATTAACTATAAACCATGAATGGTGTAAAAATAACACATCCATAGTCAAAAAAATTTAAAAAACTTCAATACATTACAAAATATTTGTATTATAATGATTCAATTTCAAACAAGTTTAAAATACATCAATGGATGTTGACACAGATTTAATCAAAACTATTTGAGAGAAATATCTCTTTTTTAATATCATATAATGGTCACATAATTATAAAATAAAACATTTATTTTGAAAATATTTTTATAATCTTTTAAGGGATGCTTCGACGATGTTTTAAGGATAGAAAATAGTCGCACCCACCGTATGAGTTAAAAAAGACATTCTTACCTTAATTTTGATGAAAAGGTCATAATGTACCTTGTTTGGAAAACGACATAAAGTTTCCATCCAAAACATATACGGTCATATAATGGTATAAATGAATTTAAAAAATATCCTAGTAACTCTTAAAAATGTTTTGAAATACATTTTTATGAAAACACCGATGTGGATGATAAAGAAGTCCCAGTTGATACTTATGTATTAACAACCTCAGATAAGTAAAGATATTGTAAAATTAACCCTTACCATGTACTTTTACTTAGTCAATGTCATTTTAACCTCCTGTATAAGAGTTAAAAATTTGTTATTAAATTATTCGAACCTATATACATAAATATGATATCATATATTTTATTTTAATATTACTTTGTTAATAATATTTTGGTAGTATATTTGTTTCGGGTGTTAACTGATTCGTTTTCCTTTATATTCTTGTTTACATATGCCATGTTTGTTATAGATAGGATGTATTAGATTCATCTCCAGAATGATATTATGTTTTTAAACAATATTTTTAATTATATAATGAAAATTATTCGTGAATGATTAAGAAGGGGAATGAATCTCATCACGTTCGTGGAGATGATAATCCATACGTACGAAGGAGAAACAATATCATTATATAGATGGTGAAACCGTAGGTAATTTGATGGTATATCATATATACAGAATCATAAAAATTTTCTATTTATTATTTACATCAGTTATACTCATGTTTATTCCCATCAAAACAATGAAGTGTTTAAATAACAAACCACACCACAACATGGAGATGACAAGTCCTACGTACACACGTATGGTGACATTGTCATTTATAGGATAGATAGAATAATGAATATGTTGTAAGATATTATTTAATACAATCATTGTATTTAAAAAGTACTGGAGTTATTATTTTGGTATGGAGACAACAAGGGAAGAGGAAGTGGAAGATGAAAAAAACATGAAAGTGGGTGGTGAAATTATTACCACTTCTCGGGTGTGTCCTTTTCTGTTGACCAAAAGGGATCATTAGGATGGAATTATGATGAAAGTAAGGCCTCTAGGTGCAAGTCAGGGAAGTTTGGAAGTTATCCGAGCAAGGGCTGGATTATCCAAATGGATTTGGAAGTGTGAAATTAAGTGAAGGGTATATACCCTTTTATAAGAGTGGTGATGGTCTCTTTTGGAAAGGCTTGAAATATTAGTTCATTATACAATCATTTTCGGTTTATAATGGACCTAAAATGATTTATTTAGATTCTAAGGAGGTTATGGGTTGAAAGACTCCCAACCAATAGGTTTTAGATAGGTTTAGGTTACCATATTAACTATATCTTTTAGATATAACTCATAGTTAAATAGTTTTAACTTTTTCCATGTATTATTGTATTATTATAATAAATGGTTAATAAAATTTAAATAAAAATCAAAAAGAAATCCTTCTGGTTCATTATTGATCTATATATCCTTATCTCTATCCGTTGGCAAAACCATATATTTTTTGGAATATTATATCAATTTATAATATAGTATATGTTTTAAAAACGACTTTTTGTCAATTTTGACACTATTGGGTATTTAGATTTAGTGGAAATCAAAAAAAAAATTATCACATAGAAAAAAATTTATATATTCAACCCCAAACTGTAATATTTACTTATAAAATTATAGTAATTCATCAAAACTCTCAATTTACATTTAGTGGGATATTTTTAACATGAATTATTTTCATATTTATTTAATAAGGTAATTATTGCATCATCATTGTGTCAAAAATAAATATAATTATTTAGTGAATAAAATTTATAAATAAAATAAAATTATTTAGGAAATATTTTTATATTTATAATGAATATTTATAGTCAAATTTATCTCTTGTATAAATCAATATTAACAATTTTTTTGTTATGAAAACCTATATTAACCACTTTTAACCCTTCTTTAAATTAAATAATAATAAATGCCCTAATCTAACGAAATAGGACCAAAACGATCACATTTTATTCTTAAAGTTGAATTTGGTCTATATAAACTTATCCAATAGAATTAGGAATTGTATTACGGTAATAGTAATATCATTTTTAGCTTTAATTACCCTATTTTTTTAAACCATTGTAAATAAACATCAGAATATACTATTCACCAGAATTTATTATCATCATGTTAAACAACATTTTACTTATTGATATCAACCATGTCTCTAGGATTTTTGAAATTCAATTTACAAAAGCTGTAAAAATATGTTTTGTGCAAATTTGCAAATGTGCCTAGAAGGTGGGTAAAAGTGGGTAAAAAGTTCAATAAAATTTTATATATCAATTTTTTTATAAAATGACCCCAATGAATTACATTGAACAAATATATGTATTATCTGTCTATTTTGACATAAAATAAATTTAAATGAAATAAATAATTATTTAAATAAAAAGTTGGTTTTAAACAACAATGCATTATTTTTCACTATTCATCAAAATTTTAATGTTTTCGGAAAATAAAATTCACCCTAAGATAATTTTAATATTACGAATCCAAAAAAAGTTCATTTTGAATTATAAAATATATAAAATTTAAAAATGTGGGCATCACTATTCATAACTTCTAGATTGATTTGTCGTGTTGTGCTAGAACTCGAAGTTGTATATACAACGCAAGCTATTGTATTATTCAAAGTGAAACGTGCCATGGAATCTTGGGGGTTACAATATTACTGTAATATCATTATATATTTGAAGTAAATATATACTTTACACATGAATTAGGACATACATAGTAAAATAAAAATAGTGGAATGAACCATTTGGCACCTAAAACAAGGGAACTAATGAATATTATAAAAACATACAGATGAAAAGATGATATAATACGATCATATATGATATCATAAATATGAAATTGGTTCTATGATAAATTAATAACATTATTTAAACCATTATATAGTAGAGTAAATTATGTACAACCAAATGTAAGCGTGAGGTAAGGGGATACATCTCAATTTCACTTCATTTAGGCATTTTTTATTATAATGAAACTAACTATATTTATATTGTATATATACTATTCATTTTTTTAATTAGCATAAATAATTTAATATTTCATTAAATTTTAATATTTCTTGTATCATGAATATGATTATCTTATAATCATTGTATGGTTTTTAGATAGGCTTCTTAATATTAATTTTATTCCATTAAATGTTGAATGAATGTTATATTTTAATCTTTTACACATTACATATACTTGTTGATAAGAAATAATTATTTATGAATTAAATCACCCCTTTAGATATATGAATAATGCTTTGGAAATGAATACATGGATGGGGCCTAGTTATAGGAAGCCCCTCAATGCATCAGTATTCTTATGATATTAATAAGTTGTCGAAATTAATTCGGTTTTACCATAATGATTAAATTATCATATGAATGTTATTGACAGTATAGATACCATGATGTATGAGATCTTGGATTTCAATAGTAATAATTTCTTTACAAAAAACAATTTCACTCTTTATCCTTGTGAATTTACCTTTGATATAATCCATGGATTTAGATTGTGCTCTAGTAGTTCAATAAATAAATTTTTTTTCAAATTATTTACATTTAAGTAGTGTATATGACTTATCATCTCATGATAAAAATGTAATCGATTTTATGAATTTATTTAATGTTATTTTTTATTCCATATTTTCTAATATTTATTTAGTCATGACAGATTCCACTATATATAATCTTTTATGAAAATCAAATCTCACCTTTTTATCAATTCTACATTTTTTCTAAATGTTTGAATGAGGTCAATAATACAAGTTACATTCCTTTGTTATGTTATTTGTTTAATTACCAGTTTAATATGTGTACCATGTATGTATTTTGTTCTATAAAACAATTACACTACATTGAATTTTTCTATTTGAATCTTATATCTATTCCAAGGAATTAATGTAGGGAACCGACATTGGACTTATAGGATTGTAGGTATTACAGTTTGAATTAGAGAAAGTTTAGTAGAATTCAGGGTAATAGATATAGGAAAAATTGTATTTAGGGACATAAATAAATGATATAAATTGAGGTTAAGTATATAATAATTTTATAATATTTGGGATTTGAATTATGATATGTTTTAATATAATTTATGAAATTATTTTAAAAAATAATCCTATAATAAATAATGGTAATGTAATCAATTCCCTTCATCAAAAGGGAAGTAATGATTATTTCATGGAGGGTTTAATCTAATCAATCAATTGGGAAAATTCTCCAAAAAAATCTCAACCTATTTGGAAATAATTTCCTATTCTAACAAGAGAATGAATATACTTTCAAATTATCATGTCTTTGGATGGAATCAATTGAAGAAGGCGATGGAAAGGAAACATATGTTTAAATTGATGAACTAAATGGAGGATTTCCCCACATATGATAATTGGGGAAAGAAACACCTTGTCACATTTTTAATAGTAATGGTAATATTCTTTAGGACTATAGTATAATTACACCATTTTTGTGACATTATTTGTTTGAAAAAAGTTTCCAATGTATAATGATTGAACTATATAGAGATAAGGATATACACATATGAATGTCCCAGTGTACAAGGAATATTTATAATAATAAGTGGCTGGAACATGATTAGGCTTATAATATTACAACAAAAAAATAGGAATGACTAATGAACATTTTATGTATTCAATTACTAGGTTGTAAATTTATGTTATCGGTGAAGATATAGATATAATAGTCATTATATATCGAAGTACTATTCTATAATACTTTTTATTTAATGTTTGATTGAATATAATTAA
Organism: Viscum album; assembly: GCA_963277665.1. Classification (NCBI taxonomy): domain Eukaryota; kingdom Viridiplantae; phylum Streptophyta; class Magnoliopsida; order Santalales; family Viscaceae; genus Viscum; species Viscum album. Next base: position 1,846,400,471 of record OY728163.1, on the reverse strand, counting down.
TGATACTGATTAGTAGGAGATGTGATCCAGTTGGATGTTTATGTTTTGGAAAACACATGATATTTGTGAATATTTCCTTAATATGTTGTTGATGTTGAAATAAAAAATTTTCAAATACTATATGGATAATATGGATAATATAAATTTGATAGTACTTAATACCTTGTAACTGATGAATTATTTGATGAAAAGTGGTAAAGGGAACCATTGGTAGAGTTGAAAACAATTTTTAATAAAATTATAATATTGAATCATCTATGTTTTGTTATAGTATTAATGAAGAATTCATTTTTACAATGAGGATTTATGGTAATTTAGGTTATTACCAGGTTTGAAGAGAATGTAGGATAAAGGTAGTCACATGCATGATTTATGATGACTAAGATTTACACCATGTTTTTTCTAGATTAATGGTAACTACATTTTATATATTGTGTTGCCTTATTTCCATTAGTATGGATCATTATCATTTGTAATGATCATTAAGATAAGCATTTATGAAATGGTTTAAGATTAACTTTATATGAGTTTTAATGATTAGTGTGTTTTTTAAATTGAGAAAACATATTCCAAATATAGTTGTTTTGTAAAATAAATAATATAGAAGGATTGAATTTTCACCCATTATGGATCTTAAGATCCAATAAAAATGTAATTTATTTTTTTAAGGAAAAAAATTCATTTTCACATATTCATCTCATAGATTAATTAAGGAAATTAATATGGAAGGTGTCACTGATTCACCAAAGATGCCAAGAAAGAATAACCCAATATGAGAATTAAAAATGTAACGTATGTGACAAAATTTGATGATAATTTTTTAAATTTTCAATATATTTTTGTTATTTTTGAAATATTGTATGTATTATAATAATATATATTTATAAAAAATGATGACCAGTGTAATTCCCCAACCCTAGTTACCCAGATACTGTGCATTATTAAATAACATTGGCATTATCACAAGAGATCATGTCTCGAACGACCGATAAGATTAGTAGCCTTGGAAGTATTAGATACATTCATAAGGCTTACATTACATAATAAAGTGAAAAAATACAATAAAATAGTATCTGTATCCCACACTCATTTCACCTTAGACTATCCCTACTGGTTAGTCATCAAATACTTTGTCACATCCTGGAAAAAATAAAACATAGAAAGGGTTGAGATCATATGCTCAGTAAGGATGAAAATAAAACAGAAACATTCATAAACAAGTATAAACATTTAAGGCAATGTATAACTAAATCATAAGACTTTTTAACTTGAACATAAACATAATATAAAAAAAAATGAAATAATTCAATATAATTATTCACATTAATATTCTAGAAGTCTAATAATAACATTCAATATCAATAAAAACTTTTATAATGATGGAATGTGTAATGCCATACTATCATAACCACATAGTCAAGGACTTGTTCGAAGACAAAAAATAAGATTTTGTCAAGGAATTTTTACAAGAAACTAGTTTGTCTCATGAGACCTACCGATGCATCTAGGAGCTATAGCGGGCTCCACACGTCACTTTTGAAGTCCAATGCATACCTCAAATGAACAAGTTTAAACATAACATAAAAATTCGTGTTAAAAAATGCATATGAAATGTCAATACATTATCCATAAACCATGAATGGTATAAAAATAAAACATCTACATTCAAACATATCACAAAACCTTCCATACAATATTGAAGTTTTTTATCATAATAAATAAACTACATATATTCTTAAAATCCATCAAAGGATGTTGACATTGATGAAATCCAAACTATTTGAGAGAAATATCTCTTTTATGAAGTCATTTAAAAGTCACATTATTATAAAATAAAACATTTACATTGAGAATATTATTATAATCATGTAAGGGGATCTTCAATGATTTTATAAAGGTGTAAAATAGCCACACTCTCCGTATAAGTTAAAAAAATACATTCATGCCTTAATTTTGTCGAAAAGGTTAAAAATGACCTTGTATTGAAAATGAAGGAAATATTCCTTTCAAAAAATTTAAAAAAAAATCAAACAAATGTATAAATGACTTTTACCCATATTCTAGTAAATAGTAAAAAAAATTGGAATGCATTTTTAAGAAACATGGATGTGGATGATAAAGAGGTCCCAATAGATAATTACATATAAACAATCTCAGATAATGAATAGTTTGTGAAATAAACCCTTACCTTGTACTATTCCTTGGTCGAGGGTAGGTTAAACCCCTATATAATGGTTAAATAATGGTTATTAAATTATACAAGAATCATTACATTAAGATGATATCATATATGATCTTTTAACATTTCTTCGTTAATAATGTCTTAGTATTATCATTGTTTCGGGTGTTAATGGAATCATTTTCCAATATATTCTTAGTTTTTTTGAGAAATATTTGTTATGGGTGAGATGTATATTATTCATATCCAGAATGATATCTTGTCTCTAAATATTACATTTAATCATAAAATAAAAATTAGTCCTGAATGGATACTATGGCGAATGAATCTCATCGCGTTCATGGACACGGTAATCTGTACGTATGCACGAGAGACAATATCATTATTTTGATTTTAAAATAATATATAATTTGATATTATATCATATATAAAGAATAATTATCATGTTATATTTATTATTTATATCAATTACACATCATTAGTATACCCATCCAAATAATGATGTATTGAATAACAATTACACCACGACGTGGAGACGGTAAGCCGTACGGACGCACCAATGGTGACATGTCATTCAAAGGATGGATAGAATAATGAATTTGGTTGTACCATATTTATGATATCATCACAGTATATTGAATATTATGGAGTTATTATTTTAGAATATAATCATAAAATAAAAATAAAGTGGAAGAAGAAAGAAACTTGAAAGAGGTGATGAAATATATACCTCTTCTTTGGGTTTTTACTTTTTATTTGATAAAAATTGCTCCATAGGATGGATTTCTGACTACATTAGGGATTCTAAGATTAAGGCAGGATAGTTGAGATGATATTTGGGTAGGGTTTGGCCGAGCCAAAAGGATTTGAAGGTCTAAATTAAAGAAAAGGGGGATTGCCCTTTTATAAGTGGGTTGAGGGGAACCTTGCGAAAACCCTAAAATATAATTTTATAATAAATATATATTCAGTTTATAATGACTCCAAATTGATTTATTTCGTGTATATGGTGGGGATTGGTCACTATCCACCCAAAAATAGGTTTAATGTAGGTTTGGGTCACTAGATTAACCTTATCTTTTAGATTTAACTCTTAGTTAATTAGTTTTACATTTACCATGTCTCTTTGTATTATTATATTATTTGGTTAATAAACATACGATAAACTAGAAAGAGAACCCCAAGTGGTTCAATAATGACATACCTATCATCATATAAGTTTTTTTTTCCAAACCTTGGATTTTTAATAATAATATATTAATTAATTATATGATATTTGTTTTAAAAACTCTTTTATGTCAATTTTGACACTATTTAATAATTGGTTTTTATTATTGTTATAAAAACATTATTAATTAAAAATAAATATATTTAATCAATACTAACATTCCATAGTAACATAAAAATTTTTGGATGGCATAAAAATATTAAAATTATATTTATTTTAACATTTATAATACAATTTATTGGATACTTTCATTAATAAAGAAAACCTTGCATCATCATTGTGTAATAAATAAATTTAATTATTCATTGTCTAAAAATTATAAAAAAATACCATTATGTATGAAATCATATTATCTTTCTAATGAATATTTATAGTCTAAAATATAACTTATATTATTCCTTATAAAAAAATATTTACTAAAAGATATATGTTTATGTCATTTTTCCTTTACTTTAAATTAATTAATATAAAGTGTCATTATCACTCTCATGTGGCTCCATGTGGTTCCAAAATGGACCCAAAGATTCCCATGGTCGGACATGTATCATGTAATAGGGTTATAACATGTGTTAGGGTAATTTAATATTATTTTAATATAATTTCTTTACCCATATTTACCAGATTTACCCTTTAACCATGTTAAATAAAATATTTACTGAAGTAATTATTCATAATGTCTAAAAATAAAAGTTAACTATTTAAAAAATTTGGACCACCTAATTCCAAATATGAAATCCATTTTTCTAAATTCAAAACACATAACTGGCAGTAATTAATTTAATATTAATTCTCGGTGTCAAAACAAATGTCCTGTTTTTAGGAAATAAAAACTATCAAAAGATTGACACTTGCTTATTTCAAGTTTAAATGTGAAATTATGTCCCCTGACCAAAAAATTTTTAAATGGTAAAAATATATTCGAATTATATGTTAAAACCACACAATTTTATAATTTAGAAATATAAATTATTTTGATTAACAATTTATGTGTTATTAAAATTTATTATTTCTCATCATTCCTCAAAAAATGAATGTTTTTAGAAAAATATAAAAAATTTACCCTAAGATAATTTTGATATTATGAATTAAAAATTGATATCTACATTACCAAATTGAGATCATAGAAGTAACATTTATTTATTCAAAATTAATTCACTTTGTCAAAACAAAAAGTCATATTTTTATTAAACAATATCTATCAAAATATTGACACTTCTTTATTTCCATTCTCAAAGTAATATTAATAACAATGACTAGAATTGGATTAAATGGTAAAAATATAGTCTATTTATACTTCCAAACCATTTAAATATATAATATAATACTATAAATTATTATGTTTAAAAAAAGTTGTTTTAAGTTAAAATATACTATTAACCACAATTCACCCAAATATGAATGTTATCAGAAAAGCACCAAAAATTTATTGAAACTAAATTATTTTGTCCATATTCTAAAGAAGTTTTTTATTTTTAAAAATAGAATATATAAAAGATTAAAATGTTGGATTAAAATATGGTTCATCATTAATAGGCGGTAAAAGTGCATTTTTTGAAATAAATACTTCTTTTATCTGAAAAAATGAATTTGTTTCTAAATTATGTCAATGAAACTAATAATATGGATTCTAAAATGAAAATTATTACATAGAGTTAAATATTTATTTAATAATATTCATAACCAATTTTGAATGGCTAGTTTGGTAGTCTTGTGGTGCGCTTGAACCCAGTGTTGCGTGCAGTGAAAATTATTGAATTACTTTGAAGAAATAACATACAATTAAATATTGGGGTGTTACATTCTTCTCTCCAATAAATTGCGTCCTCGCAATTTAAAAATTTCCATCAAAAATAAAAGTTTGAAAATAGAAAATACCTTTGTGGGAAAACCCACATCAAAAATTGGGTTAATAGAATTTAGGCTTAATAAGAGGAAGAGGGGAATGAAAATGTAACCCCAAAATTATTATCATGATTAGGAGAAAATTGTTGGAAATTAGAGACACATAATTGGAGATATAATTTATATATTTATAGGGAGTGATTGATGTCATCAGTCCCAAAAAAATTGTAGAATTGAGGGCCTCAAATCCATAAATCTATGATGATTTAAAATATAATTGGTTCAACAAAACATAAGGTATTAGGATAACACATTTTTTGTTTTAATATCCCTTAACGAAAGTTTAATAATTAATTTCTTCATAGAATAAGATAAGAACAATATATAATTGACAATTAGAGTTCTATCCTTTAAATTATTTCTACCACAAACTCATCTTTCACTCTAAAAGATAATATAACATAAAAAATATTCTATTTATACTATTCGTATAGGGTTCCAAAATATATTATAATTAATCTACCAGACCCTTTCAAAAAACTACATTATTCAATCCAGGATATCAAGAGGATCAGTGGTAGGTGATACACCCATGTTGCCCTTCGGTTGCGGGATCAAGTCTTGCAGCCTTGCCGGACGCGACGGGTTGTCGCCCGACCTCCGGGTTATACATTTTATGGAAATCCAAAAATAATCTAAACCTAGAATTATCAAAAATAATTCTATCCAAACACATAGTAAAAAATTTATAGGGAAGTTAAACACAATGAATATCCTTTTTTCCACGTAATAAAATGTGAACACATTCATCATGTATTCTTTTAAAACACTGAAACATCATGAATTATCATAAAACCTTATTGATTACATTCATGAACCCTTATTTAATATAGAATACTGGATATACTCCATCTATCCAAAAAATGTTGCAAACACAAACAATGATGGAATATTAAAATCATTAATCAGTTTCAAGGTAGTCAAGAATATCCAAAATAATTTATATAATCAAACATGTATTATTCCAAAATCACTACCTCAGTATCAGAACCATATTATGGTTTATCTTCCTCTTAACCATATATTTTCCAAATTTAACCTGCTATTGATTCACTATTCTTGGTTCCATACAATCTCAAGTCCTTAATGAAATAGTATTGCAATACAATCGTTATATACTCCATAATTATTATAAACGTTACATCATTGATAAAAGACTCAAATGACATAATTAATTAATAACAACATAAGAACTCTAATCATTTCTTGTTTTCTATGGTAGTATAATAACTTGAATATTATCCAATAACATCATTTGGGGCATACTCTGATGATTTGGTCATTGGTTCGTGTCATGTCCCAACTCCTTGCAGATGATGCATTGTACATTTGAATCATTTTTCTTACCCTTGTAGTCAAGTACATGGTGTCCTTTTTCTCCACACTAATAAGAAGCTCCCATTCCCTTCAGGAATGTTCCAGGGAGTTTCTTACAACAGTTATCACATATGGGAAAATTCATCTTTGTCTTCTTCCATTTATCCAAATTTCTCTCTTATATAATTTTCTTCTCTTGCTTCCCTTCAAATCCACAGGAATACGAGAATTCATTATATATCTTTTTGACACATGATATTATTTATTCATATGTTGAGAATAAATGGGAGACAATTTTCCATCTAAATGATGGCATAATACCATGAAAGATATGATCCTTCTTACTCTTTGGATCATATGTACTGCTGGAATTCACATTCCTTCTACTGGGCTCCATTTCTATACCATGTCATACCCTAGGTTAGTTTAGGAATTGCAATGAATAATTCCAAGCATGTAAAATACCTAACGTAGATTGAACAGTTTATGTATATAATGCATAATCATAAAAATGTTTTCTTTGATTAAGTATATACTCATAAACCCTTCATAATGGTTTGTAATGTAAATGAGAATTATCCTAAGCATATCCCCAAGGAGTGTCACAACCAAGAGTGTAGTAAGGCCCATTTTCGTGCACCAGTTCCCGTTCGAGTCTATCTCAAAGTAATATTTTCATGTTTTACCCCTAGGTACATTTGTGCCAGAGCCGCCTCTACCTTCTCGTATCTAGACAAGGATGTATTGTTTGGAAAAATCACAAAATCTATACAATACAAAAATTCTAGAATGTTATTTTATACTAACACTCAAAGTAAATCTTAGGTATATGTGTAATAATCAGAGTTTATCTAAATATAGTTTCTAAGGATTGTACTAAACTTTCTCTGATACAAACTGTCACACCTCAACCACAGTTACCCCAAATCGGTGCATAATTACATAATTTTTGCATGATGATAAATGATTAAGTCTCAAAATATTGATTATTTTAGTATCCTTGGAAGAACTAGATACATTCATAAGTCTTACATTACATCATAAAGTTAAAAACTACAACAACATAGTCTCCGTATTCCACACTCATATCCCCTTAGACTATCCTTACAAGTCAGTCATAAAATACTTCATCACATCTTGGGAAAAATAAAATATAGAAATGGGTGAGCTCAGATGCTCAGTAAGGAAAGAAATATAGCAGAAACATTCATAAATAAGTATAAACATTTAAGGCAATGTATAACTAAAAAAATCCTTGTTAACATGAACTTCATCATAATATGGAAAAAATGAAAGAATTATATTTACTTATTCACATGTATATTCTACTAATCAAATAATCACATGAAATATCAACAACCACTTTCAAAATGATGAAATGCATGATGCCAGAGTATCATAACCACATAGTCAAGGCCTTATGCAAAGACTAAAAATAAGATTTTGTCAAGGCCTTATTCCAAGACACTAGTTTTTCTCATGAGACCTACAAATGCATCGAGGAGCTATATAGGGCTCCACATGTCACTTTCTAAGTCCAATGCATTCCTCATATGAACATGTTTAAACATAACATCAATATTCGTATTAAAAATAGTATACGAAAAGTCAATACATTATCCCTATACCATGAATAGTATAAAAATAACACATCCATAGTCAAACATATCACAAAACCATCAATACAATATGGAAGTTTTTTATCATAATAAATAAACACCAAATAATCTTAAAATCCATCAAAGGATGTTGACATAGATGAAATCAAAATTATTTGAGAGAAATATCTCTTTTTTTAAATCATATAAAAGTCACATATTTATAAAATAAAACATTTACTTTGAAAATATTCTTATAAGCTTGTAAGGGAAGATTTGAAGATTTTATAATGGCGGAAAATAGCCGCACCCAACATATAATTTTAAAAAATAAATTCTTGCATTAACATTGTTGAAAAGGTTAAAATGGACCTTGTTTTAAAAACGATGAAAATATTCCTTTCAAACCATTTTATAAAAATTCAGAAAAGGGTATAAATGAATTTAACCCACATTCTAGTTAATAGTAAAAATGATTTTGAATACATTTTTAAGAAACATTGATTTGGATGATAAAGTGGTCCCAGTAGATATTTATGTATAGACAACCTCGGATATTGAATAGATTGTAAAATAAACCATTACCTCATACTTTTCCTTTTCCGAGGGTAGGTTAACCTCTTTTATAGTGATGAAATAATTTTTATTAAATTATTAAATAATCATATACATTAATATGATATCATATATTATCTTTTACCATTTCTTCATTAATAATATCTTAGTATTATCGCTGTTTCGGGTGTTAACGGATTTGTTATCATTTATATTCTTTGTTTTGTGAGTCATATTTGTTATGAATGGGATGTATATTATTAATATCCAGAATGATATGAAGTCTTTAAATATTACATTTAATCATAAAATGAATATATTTCTTGAATGGATACGATGGGGAATGAATCCCATCGCGTTCTTGGAGATGGTAATCTGTACGTACGCATGAGCGACAATATAATTATTTTGATATGAAAATAATATATAATTTTATATATATCATATATAAAAAATTCATTATCATGTTATATTTGTTATTTAAATCAATTATAGATCATTATTATATCCATCCAAATAATGATGTATTGAATAACAATTACACCACGACGTGGAGACGGTAAGCCGTACGTACGCACATACAGTTACATGTCATTCAAAGGATGGATAGAATAATGAATTTGGTTGTACCATATTTATAATATCATCACAGTATATATAATATACTAGAGTTATTATATTAGATTGGAATCAACAAGGAAAAAGGAAGTAGAAGAAGAAACAAACTTAAAAGAGGTGATGAAATATTTACCTCTTCATCGGGTTTTTCATTTTGATTTGATCAAAAGGGATCCATTAGTGGAATTTCTGACTAAATTAGTGCCTTTGGGATTAATGGATGCTATTTTAGATGGTATTTGGGGAAGGTTTATCTGTGCCAAAAGTCATTGAAGGTCTAAATTAGAGAGAAAGCAGAGTTCCCTTTTATAAGAGGGGTGAGGGGCACATTGAAAAAACGGAAAATATTATTTTATAATAAATTTATATTCGGTTTCTAATAGCTCAAAACTGATTTATTTAGAGGATAAGGTTGTGATGCATCTAAATCCTCACAACCAATAGGTTTTATAAAGGTTTGGGACACTATATTAACCTTAACTTTTAGATTTAATTCTTAGTTAATTAGTTTGACATTTTCCATGTCTCTTTGTATTTTAATATGATATGGTTAATAAACATAGTATATACTACCAAGATAACCCCATGTGGTTCAATAATAACATACCTATCATTATATAAGTCCTTTGGCCGAACCATATATTTTTAGGAATATTATATCAATTAATAATATAATATTTGTTTCAAAAACTCTTTTTTATTTCATTTTAACACTATTTAATAATTGATTATTTTTGAATTCATAACAAATTTATTAATTCAAAATAAATTAATTTAATCAATCCTATAATGCCATATTAACCTATAAAATTATTTTATGGCATAAAAATATTCAAATTATATTTATTTTAACATTTATATTATAATTTATTTAATTATTTCATTAATAAGGAAACACTGAATCATCATTGTGTTATAAATATATATAATTATTAAATGTCTAAAAATTATAAATAAAATACCATTGTGTAGGAAATCTTTTTTTATTTCTAATTAATATTTATAGTCTTAAATATAACTTATATAAAACTTAGTAAATATTGTTTTACTTAAATATATATGTTTATCTCATTTTTGCCTTTACTTTAAATTAATTAATATAAAGTGTCATTATCCCTCTCAATTGGATCCAAGTTGTCCCAAAATCGACCCAATGATTTCCATAGTCGCACATGTATCATAAAATAGGGTCATTATGTAACATCCCAGGTAAATAAAGAATATGACATTTTCATATTTATCCATATTTTTTAATAAAATATTAACATGACTTTAAATGGGATGATATGCTCGATGGCGTACCCAACACGCAACAACGAGTTTCTTGGGAATCTTACGTTGCACTCTAATAATAAAATAATATTATTTTAAATGGTAGTTAATATGTTTCCTTTATATTGGCGGGAATGTATAGAAATAACAAAAATATGATTATATATGTTTTTAAATGTTTTTACATTTATCCAATAAAAGGTAAAGGCATAAAATACGGAAAGAATTCAATTTTAGGTGTATATGCCCTAGTTTTCACTAAAGGTTCACTTATCGCCTTTTGATGGAGAACCGTCATTAAATATAGTTTTTTTCACACTTATAAATCATTTTGGACCAAATAAAACTCTTCTTAAGAATTGGGGCATCAAATTTTACTTTGAGTAAATTTTTGGTATCTTTCTGATAAAGTTCATTTTTTAATGAATAGTGTAAAATGTTGTATTTTAATTCAAAACCACTTTTTAATCTAATTTATTTATATGATTAGATTATCTTTTGAATTGGTTTTAAAGTGAAATTAGAATATATTTTTACCAGTAAATCCAATAGTGGACATCGGAATTAATTTCACGTTGAAATCAGACTTATACTAGTGTCAATCTTTTGATACTTATTGTTTCATAAAAACACGCTATTTTCTCTGACATTAGGAATTAATTATTAAATCAATTAATGTTACTTATATGTTTTGAATTTTGTAAAATAGACCCCCTTTTTTAATTCAGAATATCAAATATAGCTTAGGGTGAATTTTTGGGATTTTTCTGAAAAACATCATTTTTTGATGAATAGTGAAACCACTAAGTGGTACTTATAAAAACCGATTTTTCGGTTTAAATGAAATTTTGCCATATTTGTGTTTTGAATTTCAAAAATCCAACATAAGTGGTTTTCATTAAGAAGTAAAATCTGATTCAATGGGATAAAAATAATTTTTTGTTGAATAGTAACTTATTAAGTTTTTAATCGCGATTAGAGATAATTAGTGTAGTATATGGTAAGAATAATGTTTTAATAAATTTAAATGACCTAGAAAAATGTCCTACCCTCATTGGATGTGTCGTGGACAACAAAGAAAATCCATGGGTAAACTTGGGGACCCCATGGAGCCACTTTGGTTGGGAAATGACATTAATATCTTTTTATTTAATGTTAAAAAAATGACACAAACATGAGGTGTTTTACTAAAACAATTTTTACATGGGGTTATTCCAGTCATATTTTTTACTATAAATATTCATTGGAAAGATAAAAATATTTAATACATCATAGTATTTGCTTTATAATTTTTAGACATTAAATAAACTAAATTATTTATGACATCATGATGATGCAGCGATGACCTCATTATTTAACGATTTAAATAAAATGGAAAGATAATGTAATATATAAGACCTAAACATTTCAAAAACCTATTGGATGAGTGTATTTCATACCCTTATCACCTTATACTCGAAATACATCAATGTGGGACCTTTAAAATCCAAAAATCTTTTGACAATAAAGTATCATTTTGTAACTTTACAAGAGTGCCCCTCCTCTCCTCTTATAAAAGGCCCCCACCTATACCTCCTTACCCACACTCCCAAAGCCTTTGGCTCGGCCAACCCCTGCCCATTCTGTCTATCCACATCCCTCTCTCACTAATTGAATCCTCACTTTTTGCAGAAGGCTTCCCAAGGAAGCCTTTGGGATCAAACCAAATGGAGTAACCCAATTTTAAGGTAATGTCTTCACTTGTGTCCTTCTGTTTTATTTTTCTTCTCCAACCCCCTAAAATATTTCTATTCATTTATTTTGTAACCAATACAGTATCTTCAATATACTAGTATGTTGTTATAATAATTATTTGAGCAACACTTACACACACCTACATCTAATGGTTAAAGGACATACTGTTTCCGTGGATGGTGAATATCTGCCTCCCGAAACGATGACTGTTCAAATATTTTCTAACACCTTCAAAGGTGGCCATTATGATTAAACTATATTTATATATGATATCTAATATTTTTATGTTTTAATTAATCTTCTTTATTTTTCTTTTTTGGCATACCTTTATGGTTTCCATTATGGGTAAACGCGATATCTTCATTTAAGGAAGTGCGGACTACCGCCCCCTCAAAGTGATGTGATTCGTTAATGCCATATGTGGGACGTATAAAGGATGGATTTAAAGTTATTATATATGATTTTATACTGGAATTATAATATACCTCTATATAATTATTATTCCATACCATAAAAATATGAAATAGAAATGAAAGTAGCGTTCATGCGTACGTACGGATTACCGTCTCCATGAACGGCGCATTTCATTTCTTATCCCCAAATGTAATGTACTATTATAAGTACATGTATATAATGGATATATATGATGAATGATACATCTAAATTATGAATATAATTCTGGAATTAAAATATAAATACCTCTCAATTATTTTTAATTCCATTAATATGACATAGAAATGAAAGTAGCGTTCATGCGTACGTACGGCTTACCGTCTCCATGAACGGGGCATTTCATTTCTTACCTCTAAATGATTATGTAATATTATAAATACATTTATATTCGGGATATATATGATATATATGATATCCAAATCATGAATATAATTCTGGATATAATGAACATTTGACCACACGAACAACATGTAATTGTAAGAAGTCCACTTTTGACTTAAGAACCAAATATCGACAAAACAAACATTATTAACTTAAATGATTACATAATGTTTATAACATGGAAACAAGTTATCTAAAAGGAATAATGAACTAAAAAAAGGTTCTTAATAAAGTGGAAATTATCTAATGTTTATTATTCAGGACGTTAAAGAACGATCGATTCAAGTCGGACCCGAGGTAAAGGATTTTACACCTCTCTTTCATTTTAAGTACAAACTTTTATGTCATTCCTTTTAAAGCTCATATTTATTGTAATTGGGATGATATTTTATATTACTATTACTGTAATTTTTATGTTCATGTGATGAGAGACCATATCCTCTCTCATCAATCCATTTTGGAAGTTTTGAGTGGCGCCATAAGGATGCCGAATTTTCGTTAGAGATCTAACCTCTCTCTTTCTTTTTCAGTACTCTCCTTTATGTCAGTTCTTTTAATCTCCTCTTTGTTATTATGGGGGATGTTCTTTTATATTCCACTTTCTGTACATTTTATAGTAATATGATGAGAGACCCTATTTGATCTCATCAATCCATTTTTGGAAGTTTTAAGTGGAGTCGTTAGGCTGCCGAGTTTTCGTAAGGGATTTTTCATCTCACTTTTATTCCCATTAGATTTATGCTAAATTTTCCACAATATCCTTTGAGTGGTGTATTTAGTATCCATTATTCTACTCTTTGTGTAATATACTTTGGTTTATTAGTATTTACATCAATGTTGTATTGTCCTTCTTTAACGGGGCATATGTTTTGAAAGATACCCATGTCGGTAAGGGAACTTTTCACCCTCCTCTTTTTAAAAGACTTCTTTTCTTGGGTCTTTTAATTTACATATTGTTATGTTGGGATTTGTCCTCATATATCCTTATTGATGTAAATTTTATGTCCAAGTGATGAGATACCCTTTTTTTGATGTGACGTCGTTAGGCTGTCAAGGGAGCTTCTTAACCCAATTTCGATTTATTTGGGTTCAACATTTAGTTATTGAATATGTCCTCCTTTGAATATGTATGAATGACCTTTGATTATTTTACACTTAATATCCACTTAAATTTGGTGTATTCGTTTGTCACACGTAATTATGTAATTGATTTATCCTTAAACCAAGGATATCGTCTTTGCAAGGGACTTCGTCTCAATATCCTTTCATTGAGGCATATTCTGTTTTATATACAACCTTCTTTTATACGGTCTATAAACCCATTTGACTTTTATGTTTATTCAAAAGGAATCTTTTTTATACTAAGTGTTTATTAAATGAAAAAAGGGAATGTTTTTGTCATACGTATGCGGCGACAAGGACTTCTCCGCCGTCGTGACCATTATTTGAGTTTCGGCTTCCTCTACAAGCCATTCCATCTTTTTAAAAGAAAAATAAATACCATGTTTTTCTTTTCTTTTATTTTGGTATTGAAAATGGTTTTCATAATGTATTTATATCAATGTGTTGTATTGATATCTTGTTATTGAAATGTGGAAATGTTATGTTTCCTTTATGCATGTTTTATGTGATAAGATTATGTCATGGTTCTTGGGCATTGTTATGAAGACGGGTGTTTCCATGATAAACTAAGGGAGGGTGAGCCCGATATAGCTCTCAAATGCATTGGGTAATGCGATGTAGTGAAACGTTATGGTTTCTCCAAAGAGATTTAGGGAATATACTGTGACGGGTATTCCAAACGTAACCAAGAGGGTTACTCCCTACGTAAGAATGTTATGAATGCCTCAAGTTACCTTTATGTCATATGATTTCCAAGATTTATTAATGATTTTATGAGGTATGTTAATATGCTTAAGTTTTATGGGTAAAGTATGATTTCATTCTTATGTATACATGTAATCATGTTTCCTTTCCATATTCTTATATCCCTTACTGATCTTTTTATGCTCATCCCATGTTTTTGAAATGTTTTTCACAGGTCAAGGGAAGGGTACATGATGTGATGATAGTGTCAAGGATGTGTCAAGAAAGAATCCATGTTTTATTTTAAATATGTTTCCGTTGATGGGAAGAATGAATATTGTCTTTTATGTAACCACTTTGTTTAAATGTGGAATGTAATGCAAGTTTCATGATCTAATTCTCTAAAACTCTAAACCTGAAAAGAAACTCAATGTGTAATCTTCTAATAACTCAAGATTAAGAAAGGTTTAAGGCTAAGGCCTTATAGTTGGTATCAAAGGTCAGTTTAGATAACTTTAGAGGTTAGGGTATTCTTTAAGCACAAGTGACATTACCATAATGGTTAGGATTTCAGAAAGAGTCATAGTTTTTGATAAAGTGAATGAGTAAGTATATCTTAGTGTTTATCTTAATCATTAGTACATGATGTTTTTGTTGATATACTCACACTGACCTTTTTGGTTTTAGTAAATGGCTGGATCTAGCAGGCACCAAAGTAACAGTGGATGTGAAGGAAACTGTGACAGGTTTTTGAGCAAGCAACAGAATGATATGGGAGCTGCAATGAGAACTCTTGTGATTATCCTCAACCAACTATCAAGGAGTCATGATCAACCACATGAACCTTTGTATGATCTGTAATGCATCATATACGAGATGACCAATCTATGTGGAAGTTCAGGTAATAATTATAAAGGTAACCATTAGAGTTTATATGATCTTTACTTTTGTGGTAATTATGGGTTATTATATGATATGATGGAAAATGAAAGGCATGAGATAAACTTGAGGTTAAAATGTGTTATAATTATTTTTTAATATTTTACCTTGTTTTGGGGGATGTTTTAAGAATTATATAGTTCTGGAAAAAGGACAACACGCAGACCGTGTGACAGCCCGTCGCGTCGGACAAAGCAGCGGGAATCGAACCCACAACCAAAGTGCGACTGGTATTTATCGCCTACCACTGGACTACGAGAAGTCCCTGGTTAGTTTGACTGATTCTTTTTAGTTATATGATTTTTTGAATTAAGAGTAAGTTTATTTTGGGTTATTTATGAAAATGATTAACCTATCAGGGAAGATATGTGATTAGGTTAATTACTTTTCAATACGAGACTTTAAGAGCAACTGATCTTGTTTGGAGATAAATGTAATGATTTAACATGGAAAAATATGTGACTAAATCCCTAAAATATTTTGGTTTCAATATTAGATTGGTTTACATTGAAGAATTTTATGGACAAATTGTTTATCGGATGGTCCTCGTTGAACTTTTGGTTTTGTTGGACAAATTTTGGAGATTAAGCATAGATTTTCTTTTTAATGGGTTATCCTTTTCTGGATTATCTGGCCTTGTACTAACCTTTTTGGTTTTTGTTTTGGTTAAATCCTAAATACATGGGATGTATATAGTTCTCATTGGTGTATTAGGTGATTCTCTAGAAGTTGATTATAGTACTCTTAATGCGAAGAAGTCTCCCTAAATACTCGTCTTTTGGAAAATAAATATGAGTTTGATTAAGGAATCTAGTAAAAGTTGAATGTCAACATGATAAGTGATTATGTTTCCTTATGAATAAATTCCTCAATAAAAAGTAACTTAAAACAAAAATTTTGTCTATTAACTTTTCCTACTGGGGAATCAAATATTGTTTAACCCATCACAAGTTTGTGATTTTCTTATGGTTAACTTTCTCCTAAATATTTTTACTATCACTCTCCCTTAAGAACATGACCCTTTGATTTTTCTTCCATTCCATGTTTTTCTACAAATTTGTTAACTCAGGTGACCCCTGTACTGATCTTACTTTATTTTAAAGTGATTCTTTTACCGACTCTTGTTCCGATGTGGGACATTCAAGGATGTTTCGAAGCTCAATTTTAAAAATTGCGAGGATGCAATTCCCAAAAGTGGGGAAGGATGTAACACCCCAGGTAAATAAAGAATATGAAATTTTCATATTTATCCATATTTGTGAATAAAATATAAATATGACTTTAAAGGGGATGCTATGATCGATGGCGTACCCAACACGTAACAACGAGTTTCTTGGGAATCTTACGTTGTACTCTAATAATAAAAAAATATTATTTTAAATGGTAGTTAACATGTAGCCGTTGTATTGGAGGGAATGTATATAAATAACTAAATTATGATTATATATGTTTTTAAATGTTTTTACATTTATCTAATAAAAGACAAAGGCATAAAATACGGAAAGAATTCAATTTTAGGCGTATATGCCCTAGTTTTCACTAAAGGTCCACTTATCACCTTTTGATGGAGAACCATCATTAAATATAGTTTGGTTCACCCTTATACATACTTTTGGACCAAATAAAACTCTTCTTATGAATTGGGACATCAAAATTTACTTTCTGTAAATTTTTGGTATCTTTCTGCTAAAGTACATTTTTTAATGAATAGTGTAAAATGTTGTATTTTAATTCAAAACCTCTTTTTAATCTAATTTATTTATATGATTAGATTATCTTTTGAATTGTTTTTAAATTTAAATTAGAATATATTTTTACCATTAAATATAATAGTGGTCATTGGAATTAATTTCACTTTGAAATCAGACTTAAACTAGTCTTAGTCTTTTGATACTTATTGTTTCATAAAAACAAGCTATTTGCTCTGACAGCGAGAATTAATTATTAAATTAATTAATGTGACTTATATGTTTTGAATTTTGTAAAATAGACTTCATTTTTGAATTCATAATATCAAATATATCTTAGGGTGAATTTTTGGGATTTTTCTGAAAAACATAAATTTTTGATGAATAGTGAAACCACTAAGTGGTACTTTTAAAAACTGATTTTTCGGTTTAAATTAAATTTTGCAATCTTTGTGTTTTGAATTTCAAAAATCCGACATAAATGGTTTTCATTAAGAAGTAAAATTTGGTTCAAATGGATAAAAATAATTTTTTGTTGAATAGTAACTTATTAAGTTTTTAATCGCATTTAGAGGTAATTAATGTAGTTTATGGTAAGAATAATGAATTAATAAAATTAAATGACCTAGACACATGTCCTACCCTCATTGGATGTGTAGTGGCCGACAAAGACAATCCATGGGTCAACTTGGAGACCCCATGGAGCCACATTATTTGGGAAATGACATAAATATCTTTTTATTTAATGTTAAAGTAAAAATGACAGAAACATGAGGTGTTTTAATAAATAAATTTTTACATGGGGTTATACAAGTCATATTTTTGACTATAAATAGTCATTGGAAATATAAGTAGATTTCCTACATCATAGTATATTTTTTATAATTTTTAGACATTAAATAAATTAAATTATTTATGACATCATGATGATGCAGCGATGACCTCATTATTTAACGATTTAAATAAAATGGAAAGATAATGTAATATCTAAGACCTAAACATGTCCAAAACCTATTGAATGAGTGGATTTAAATCCCGTATCACCTTATCCTCGAAATACATCAATGTGGGACCCTTAAAATCCGAAACTCTTTTGAAAATAAAGTATCATTTTGTAACATTACAAGAGTGCCCCTCCTCTCCTCTTATAAAAGGCCTGCACCTCTACCTCCTTACCCACGCTCCCAAAGTCTTTGGCTCGTCCAACACTTGCCCATTTTGTCTCTCCACTTCTCTATATTACTCCTTGAAGCCTCACTATGGGAATAAGGCTTACCAAGGAAGCCTTTGAGCTCAAACCCAAGGCAGTTACCCGATTTTAAGGTAATGTCTTCACTTCTGTCCTTTTATTTTATTTTGCTTCTCCAACCCCCTAAACTCTTTTTATTCATTTATTTTTTAACAAATACAGTTTCTTAAATATACTAGGATGTTGTTATAATAAGTATTATAGCTACACTTACACACACCTACATCTAATTGTTAAAGAACATACTATTTCCGTGGATGGAGAATTTCTGCCTCCCGAAACGATGATTGTTCAACATTCTTCTAACACCTTCAAAGGTGGCCATTAAGATGACAATATATTTATATATGATATATAATATGTTTATGTTTTAATTAAGCTTCTGTATTTTTCTTTTTTGGCATACCATTATGGTTTCCATTATGGGTAAACGTGATATCTTCATTTAAGGAAGTGCGGACTACCGCCCCCTCAAAGTGATGTGATTCGTTAATGCCAAATGTGGGACGTATAAAGGATGGATATAAAGATATTATATATGATGTTATACTGGAATTGTAATATACCTCTATATCATTATTATTCCATTCCATAAAAATATGAAATAGAAATGAAAGTAGCGTGAATGCGTGCGTACGGCTTACCGTCTCCATGAACGGTGCATTTCATTTCTTATCCCCAAATGTAATGTACTATTATAAGTACATATATATAATGGATATATATGATGAATGATACATCTAAATTATGAATATAATTCTTGAATTAAACTATACATACCTCTCAATTATTTTTAATTTCATTAATATGACATAGAAATGAAAGTAGAGTTCATGCGTACGTACGGCTTACCGTCTCCATGAACGGTGCATTTCATTTCTTACCTATAAATGATTATGTAATATTATAAATACATGTATATTATGGATATATATGATATATATGATATCCAAATAATTAATATAATTATGTACATAATGAACATTTGACAACACGAACAACATGTAATTGTAAGAAGTCCACATTCGACTTAAGAACCAAATATCGAAAAACAAACATTATTAACTTAAATGATTACATAATGTTTATAACATGGAAATATGTGATCTAAAAGGAATAATGAACTAGAAAAATGTTCTTAATAAAGTGTAAATTAACTCAAGTTTATTATTTAGGATGTTAAATAACGATCGAGTCAAGTCAGACCCGAGGTAAGGGATCCTACTCCTCTCTTTCTGTTTAAGTACACACTTTTATGTCATTCCTTTTAAAGCTTATCTTTGTTGTTATTGTGATGATATTTTATATTACTATTACTGTAATTTTTATGTTCATGTGATGAGAGAACCTATCCTCTCTCATCAATCCATTTTGGAAGTTTTGAGTGGCGCCGTTAGGCTGCCAAATTTTCGTAAGAGATCTAACCTCTCTCTTTCTTTTTAAGTACTCTCCTTTATGTCACTTATTTAAGATCCTATTTGTTATGATGGGGGATTTTCTTTTATATTCCTATTTCTTTACATTTTATTGTAATATGATGAGAGACCCTATTTGGTCTCATCAATCCATTTTTGGTTGTTTTAAGTGGCGCCGTTAGGCTGCCGAGTTTTCGTAAGGGATTTTTCATCTCACTTTTATTCTCGTGAGATTTATGCTAAATTTTCCACAATTTCCTTTGAGTGGTTTATTTACTATGCATTATTCTACTCTTTGTATAATATACTTTCGTTTATGAGTATTTACATCAATGGTGTATTGTCCTTCTTTCACGGGGCGTATGTTTCGAAAGATACCCATGTCGGTAAGGGAACCTTTGACCCTCCTCTTTTTAAAAGACTTCTTTTGTTGGGTCTTTTAATTTACATATTGTTATGTTGGGATATGTCCTCATATATCCTTATTAATGTAAATTTTATATCCAAGTGATGAGATACCCTTTTTTGATGTGACGTCGTTAGGCTGTCAAGGGAACTTCTTAACCCAATTTCGATTTCATTGGGTTCAACATGTAGTTATTGAATATGTCATTCTTTGAATATGTGTGAATTACCTTTGATTATTTTAAACTTAATATCCACTTATATTTGGTGTATTCGTTTTTCACAAATAATTATGTCATTGATCTATCCTTAAACCAAGGATATCGTCTTTGTAAGGGACTTCGTCTCAATCTCCTTTCATTGAGGCATATTCTTTTTTATACACATCCTTCTTTTATACGGTGTATAAACCCCTTTGACTTTTACATTTATTCAAAATGAATCTTTTTTATACGAAGTTTTTATTAAACAAAAAAAGGGAATGTTTTTGTCGTACGTATGCGGTGATAACGACTTCTCCACCGCCGTGACCATTATTTGAGTATCGGCTTCCTCTATAAGCCATACCATTTTTTTAAAAGAAAAATAAATACCATGTTTTACTTTTCTTTTATTTTGGTATTGAAAATGGTTTTCATAATATATTTATATCAATGTGTTGTATTGATATCTTGTTATTGAAAGGTGGAAATGTTATGTTTCCTTTATGTATGTTTTATGTGATAAGATTATTCTATGGTTCATGGGAATTGTTATGAAGACGTGTGGTTTTGTGATAAACTAAGGGCGGGTGAGCCTGATATAGATCTCCAATGCATTGGGTAACACGAAGGAGTGAAACGTTATGTTTTCTCCGAAAGGATTTAGGGAATATACTGTGATGGGTATTCCAAACGTAACCAAGAGGGTTACTCCATACGTAAGAATGTTATGAATGCCTCAAGTTACCTTTATGTCTTATGATTTATATGATTTATTCATGATTTTATGAGGTATGTTAAACTGATTATGTTTTATGTGTAATGTATGATTTCATTCTTATGTATACATGTACTCATGTTTCCTTTCCATATTTTTATATATCTTTTACTGAGCTTTTTATGCTCATCCCATGTTTTTGAAATGTTTTTCACAGGTCAAGGGAAAGGTACATGATGTGATGATAGTGTCAATGATGTGTCAAGAAAGAATCTATGTTTTATTTTAAATATGCTTCCGTTGATGGGAAGAATGAATACTGTCTTTTATGTAACCACTTTTTTTTAAATGTGGAATGTAATGCAAGTTTCATGATCTAATTCTCTAAAACTCTAAACCTGAAATGATCCTAATTGTGTAATATTGTAATAACTCAAGATTAAGTAAGGTTTAAGGCAGAGTCCTTATACATTACACGTGTTAGGGTAATTTAATATTATTTTATAATTATTTCTTTACCCATATTTACCGGATTTACCCTTTAACCAAAGTAAAAAATATCTTTATCGAAGTAATTATTCATAATTTCTAAAACTAAAAGTTACAAATTTATAAAATTTGGACCTCCTGATTCCAAATATGGAATACATTTTTTTAAATGCAAAACAAAAATGTGACAGAAATTAATTTAAAATTAATTCCTGTTGTCAAAACATAAAGCGTGTTTTACGAAATAATAACTATCAAAAGATTTACACTTGCATATGTCCAGTTTAAATGTGAAATTACATTAAATGACCAAAATTGTATTAAATGGTAAAAATATAATCTAATTATACTTTTTATACCAATCAATCTTATAATTTATCACTATAAATTTATTAGACTAAACACTTGTTTTTAATTAAAATTTTGTATTTTTCACTATTTATAAAAATTGAATGTTTTCAGAAAAATATCGAAAGTTCACCCTAAGATAATTTTGATATTCAGAATTCAAAAATGAAGTCTATTTTACCAAATTCATAACATTGAAGTTGTATTTATTAATTTAATATTAATACCCATTTTTAAAACCAAAAGGTGTATTTTTAAGGAACAATATCTATCAAAAGATTGACAATTGTTTACGTCCAATCTCAAAGTGAAATTACTTAAAATAACTATAATTGGATTAAATGGTAAAAATATAATCTATTTATACTTAAAAACCATTAAAATTTATAATATAACACTATAAATTATTTTTATTAATAAAGGTTGGATTCAGTTAAAATATATTATTTTTCACTATTCACCCAAATATGAATGTTATCACAGAAGAACAAAAAAAATTTTGAAACTAAATTCTTATGTCCTGATTATGAATAAGAAGTTTATTTTTTCAAATATAATATATAAAATTATCAAATATTGGATTTAAAAATGGTTTATCATTTAAAGGCGGTAAAAGTGCATTTTTTTAAATAAATAATTCCTTTATCTGAAAAAATGAATATGTTCCTACATTATGTCTGATAAACTCATAATATGGATTCTAAAATTATAAGGATTATATATAGTTAAATATTTAGTTAATTATATTCATAACCACTTTTGAATGGCTAGTTTGGTAATCTTATGGTGCGCTCGAACCCGGTGCCGCGTGTTGAGCGAGTTATTGAATTACTTTGAAAAAATAACATACTATGAAATCATAGGGTGTTACAACCCTATAGTCTGGCAACAACCAGTTGTATATGGAAATTTCATGAGACATGTACCTAAAACTGATGAGTGATTAGGGTGAATATCATACTGTTGAACCCTCTAGGAATCTAGTTTCTTTACTATATTTTGATAATCCCAATTATGTTTTATTATATGTTGATAATGTCAATATTTATTATTTATAGTTTGATGATTCTTATTGCGGATAAATACTTACTTTTGTATTTGTGTACTTTAGACACATATTTATATGTATTGATAATTATATTATAATCAAAGAATTTGGTTAAGAAATTCTCTATTATTTTATGTTGAGTATTAGACATTCAGTTACTGGATGTATGTATACTCTGACTTAACTCATTCTGCCAATAGAATGCTTAAACAGAGTAAGAGCTACCGATACAGAACAGAGCTACCGATACAGTTATGTTTACCACTATGTGAGAGCTACTAGTACAGATTAGTCACCGTTACACAAGTCTACTGATACATCAATGTCTACCGATACATCAAGGAAGCTACTGATAGGGACTTACCGCTACTTATAAAGACAAATCTATCGCTACTGATACAGAGAAGTCTGTCGCTACTGATACAAGAAAATTCTACCTCTAATGATACATAAAAGTCTTCCGCTATTGATACAAGAAAAGTCTACAGCTACCAATACAAGAAAGTCTACTGCTACCGATGCAACAAAGTCTACCGACAGAAAGTCTACCGTTTCAAATGAAGTCTACTGATACTCAGACCTACCGTGACACTTACTGTGACACCTACCTACCGATATCCAAGGCTACTGTTCCAGAGACAGAACCTAATGCAGCTTTAATTTCGTTATCATTATTTAATCTAACCAACGATCATATTAGCTATATTTTAATACAGTGAAATTTATTTAAAGTGTGTTGTTGGATTTCAGGGAACCGTACCTCGTACCTGCAAAAAGAAATCATTTCTCTTACTGGAGCTCGTGATGTAAAAAGTCCCCGTTGATACACAAGAAGAGATATAGAAGAAATTATATACACACATGTAGAATACACGAGTCATACAAACATGAAAAAGAAAACACAATGAAGAACATACAATAAGAGCTTAGAGAGATATACAAGAATGATCAAGAAGACACAGAAGCTCATACACATTCACGATAATTTTGAAGAACTTCATCGACTACTTTCTCCTCTATCTCTACACCTGGATGTCAAGGAAGCAGATGACACTCTGTTTTCCAGATAAAAACTAGAAGAGGACTCAGAACCAATTCTGATCAATCCAAAGGAGTCCAGAGCTGCTCTGCAATCACTAGAGCCATTCTAAACTCTACATCATTGCCTCTGTGATTTATTATTTACTTTTCGAGCAGTGTGTGTCATCTGCTATATTTGTACACACACACTGTCTCCTGAAATTTAACTAGAAGATCTATAAATCCTCACTCAAACTCTTACATCATTTATTTCCCACTGGGATAGTGGTAGAGGTCGTGAGTGACCAAGACAGCTGGTTTGATGTTGTGTTTGTTTCCCATGAAAAACAGTGGTAGAGGTCTTAGACCTGAACAGTTTTATACTATTTTAATCCCCAATCCAGGGTGTGGATCCCTTTTATATAAAGTTTTGAGAGGACTAAGTCTCAGCTTGAGACTGAACCTCTTGGTCATATTTACTGTGCTTATTTCTTTTCAAAGTTATTTCTATTCTGCTGCAAATTACTTTAAAACCAAAAAATGCTTTAAATTCACTTTGATAATTAAACTCGCAAGTGATTATATTAGTTTTAAATCAGTAAGTTAGTTTCAAAAGTTAATAAACTCTTCTAATTTGATTAACTGTGAAATAATCAATCCCTTGAGAAACTAACAAAACTTTTACTTTGATATAAATTCACTACAGCTTAATTCTGTGTTTTATTTGGGGGAATTTGGTAAATTATTTTTGAACAGAAATTTTAATTGGAACTCAATTCACCCCCCTCTTGAGTGTCCACACCGACCAACATTTGGTATCAGAGGAATTAAAATATTTTCTGAAGTACTATGTTTTTAAACTGTGATTTTAGTTGTATTGTAATGTTCGTAAATTTTTTGTAATTTCTAAATTGTTATCTCTTTAAAATTTTTATTTTAACCTAGTTATCATGGATAGAAGACTTGAAGGTTTTTCTACTAATATACCACAATTTTTCAATGGAATCAACTATGCTCAGTGGAAGATTAAGAGGAAAATTCATTTAGAAAGCATGGGTTTTGATATTTGGACTGCCACAAAATCAGAATATAAAATCCCTACTACTGTTAGATCTACTTGGAATGAAGCTACTGAGATAGCCTACAATAATAATTGCAAATCTACGAATGCTCTGTATTGTTCTTTAGGAGATGATGAATTTAATAGAATATCTTCTTGTAAGACTGTACATGAAATTTGGGATACCTTAAGTGTTTCTCATGAGGGAACAACTAACGTTAAGGAAATGAGATTGAAATCCTATACTATTAAATATGATAATTTTAAGATGAAGCCTAATGAACCCATTTCTGATATGTATCTCAGGTTTAACGAAAATTTCAACACAATGATTTTACAGGGAAAAGAATTTTCATCAAAGGAGAAGATCATGAGAATTTTGAGATGCCTACATGAAACATGGAGGGGCACTTCTGTTTCAATTAGATAATCTTGTGATATTAGTGAACTACCAGTTAAGGATCTTATTGGTAAGTTGATGATGTATGAAGAGGATCTTAATGTAAACAAAGACAAAGAATATGAATCAAAAAGGAAGTTAGTTGCCTTCAAGACATCTACTTCAAAGAATAAGGAAAAACATCAAGTTGTAAGTGATAGATCAAGCTGTGAAGAAAGTGAAAGTACATCAAACAGTGATATAGAAATGGCTCACATAGCCAGAAGATTTAAGAAGTTTTATAGGAAAAAGTATGTTTTCAGAAAATCAAATTACAAAGGTAAGAATGACAACAAGGGACAATGGAAAAAGGACAGGATGAAAACTGACAAATCTGATGAAGTTGTCTACTATGAGTGCAAGAGAAAAATACATATAAAAGTATATTGTCCAAAACTAAAATACAAGAAGAAATATGAGTATAAGGATAATAAGTATAAGAAAGCCATGAAGGCTACTTTAAGTGCTTCTGAAGATTGCTCCAGTGAATATGAATCTTCTGAAGCTGAAATCAGAAATAAGGAAAACATGTGTTTTATGACAAACACTTCTGAGTTAACATCTGAAACTCCTTCTCTAAATACATATTATTTTGGAGATGATTCTGAATATTAAAATATGTAAAAATATGAACTATTTGAATAATGTGATATATTGGAAGAGACCTATAATGAGATGATAGACAAATACAAAGGTTTAATGAAATAGTATGCTTTTACTGTTAATCATAAATCTAATCATGACATAGAAATGGAAAATAATGCTCGATTACTTAAAGAAAACACTAAACGTAAATTGTCAAATGAGGAACATAGGAAGGATTTAGAAAAATTCACAAATGGAAAAGATACTCTTACTAAAATTATAGGTAAGCTGATTGCACCTAGATATACTACTAGCATTGGATACCAACCTGGACAATGAAAAATTACCAAAACAAAATTTATTCCTAAATCTGGACAGAATGTAGATAGTTATAATTCTAGAGGTTCATATGATTCAACTAGTTATATTCATATTTATGGATCTAATAATGTTTATCATTCCAAATATGTTGATTCTACAATTTTTATTAGACCCATAAGACAAATTTGGGTACCTAATGTTTTATTGGCTAACCTGTCTAGACCCAAGAAAATCTGGGTACCAAAATCATTTCCTGTCTAAATCTGTTTTGTAGGGAACCTACTTAAAGAGATCCTATAGAAAGACCTGGTACTTGGACAATGGATGTTCAAGACATATTTCAGGAGACTTCTCATGCTTTAAAAGTATTGTCAGAGTTGATGGAGGTTTTTTCATTTTTGGTGATAATTCTAAAAAGAATATCATCAGCTTAGGCCGGATTGGTAACATTGACTCAATATTAATTTCTAAAGTTCTATTTGTTGATGGACATAAATTTAATTTACTATGTATTTCTCAGTTATGTGATGATGGTTTCAATATTAAATTTGAAAATGATTATTGTAATGTTTATTCTAAAAATGCTTTAGTATTTTCTGCCTTGCGAAATGAAAATGTTTATGTCGTTGATTCAAATTCATTAGCTATTAAAAATATTACATGTTTAAATGATTTTCATAAAGAGTCTTGTCTTTGGAACAGAAGATTAGGACACTAAAATGTACATTCACTCAGAAAACATTCCAGGAAGAACTTAGTTAGAGACCTACCAAGACTTGAGTTCCTAGCAGATAAAGTTTGTAATCCCTGTCAAAAGAGAAAGCAACATAAATTTTCTTTCAAATCAATTAAAGAAGTATCAAATTCTCAACCTCTCGAGTTTGTTAACATGGATTTGTTTAGACCTTATAGAGTTTCAAGTTTAAATGGGAAGCACTATGTCTATGTTCTAGTAGATGACTATTCTAGGTATACTTGGGTATATTTTCTAGCTCCCAAAAGTGAACCTTGTTCTTACTTTTTTAAACATTCCAAGTCTGTAGATAACCTTAGTGGACATAAGATTAAAACCTTGAGAAGCGATCATGGTCGTGAGTTTGAAAATCATGAGTATGAATCCTTCTGCTCACACAATGGCTATAGTCACAATTTCTCTGCCCCTAGGACACGTCAGCACAATGGTGTAGTGGAAAGGAGGAATAGAACCCTTAAGTAAATTTCCAGAACCATGCTCAATGAGTATGACCTACCTGTTTATTTTTGGGCCGAAGCTGTCAATACAACTTGTTATATTATCAAAAGAGTCTTAATCAAACATGTTCTTAAGAAGACCCCTTATGAGTTGTGGAACCATTGGAAACATAAGGCTAACTACTTCAGAGTTTTTGGTTGCAAAGTCTTCATTCATAATACTAAAGATAATCTTGATAAGTTTTCATCCAAGAGTGATGAAGGAATTTTCCTAGGATACTCTATTTCTAGTAAAGCATATAGAGTTTTCAATAAGATAACCAAATGTGTAGTGGAATATGTTCACATGAAATTTGATGAAACTGATCCACATGAACCTAAGACCTCTCTTGAAAATCTTGACAATGATCTCTCTATTTTGAAACTTAATGATAAAACAGTGGACCTATAGTTAAAATGTCCAGTTCTGGAAATTTTCCAGAACCTACATCGGTTGACTCCCAACCTATTGATGAAACTGAAATCTCTAGCCCTACCTTTTCAAGACCAACTAGGATTATAAAGAACCATCCTTTAGATGCTATTGTAGGAAATCATGATAGAGGAACACAGACTAGAGCTTCTCTAAGAAATCAGGTTTACCATCATGCTTTTCTTTCATAGTTAGAACCTAAAAATATCAATGAGGCTATCAATGATGAATTTTGGGTAACATCTATGCAAGAAGAACTAAATCAATTTGAAATAAATTAAGTTTGGGAACTAGTAGAAAGTCCTAAAGACACTTTGACCATAGGCACAAGGTGGGTGTTTAGAAACAAAGTTGATGAATCTGGAAATATCATTAGAAACAAAGCTAGACTAGTTGAACAAGGTTACAATAAAGAAGAAGGAATTGATCATGAGTAATCCTTTGCACCTGTAGCTTGATTAGAGGCAATTAGGATCTTAATTGCCTTTTCATCACATATGAATTTCAAGTTATATCAAATGGACGTGAAAAGTTCTTTTCTAAATGGTATTATTGTTGAAGATGTTTTTGTCGAACAACCACCTAGTTTTTCAAATCCTCACATTCAAAATCATGTTTTTAAACATTCTAAAGATTTATATGGTTTAAAACAAGCTCCAAGAGCTTGGTATGACAGACTTACAAATTCTCATATTTCAAAATGATTTACAAAAGGAATTTTTGATCGCACTATTTTTATAAAATGAATTTCAGAAGATGTTTTAATAGTAAAAATCTATCTTGATGATATTATTTTTGGATCTTTGAAAAATTATTTATGTACTGATTTTTCAAAGGTTAATCAAAATGAGTTTGAAATGAGCTTAATGGGAGAGCTTAAGTACTTTCTTGGATTTAAAATCTTTCAAACTAAAGATGGTATTATTTTAAATTAGACTAAATATACTAAGGATTTATTAAAATGTTTTGGTTTAGATAGTATTAAGGGAAGTAATACACCTATGAGTACGACCTGTAAATTGGATATTGATGAAACTAGTAAACAAGTAGATCAAACTAATTATAGAGGTATGATTGGGAGTTTACATTATCTTACTGTTAGTCGACCTGATATTATGTTTAGTGTATGTATGTGTGCTACATTTCATGATAACCCTAAAGAGTCACACTTACTAGCTGTTAAAAGGATTTTCAAATATCTTAAATACACTTCCAATTTGGGACTTTTTTTCCCACAAGAACAATTATTTGATTTAATAAGTTATTCAGATGCTGACTTTGCTGGATGAAATTTAGACAGAAAGAGCACATCTGAAACATGTCATTTACCTGGAAAGTCCCTAGAATCATGGTGTAGTAAGAAACAGAACTCAGTTGCATTATCTACTTCTGAAGCAGATTATATAGCTACTGCTAGTTGTTGTGCACAAATTCTATGGATGAAACACACTTTATTGGAATATGGATTTGAGTTTAAACATGTTTCAATTAACTGTGACAACACTAGTGTGATCAACATCTCAAAGAACCCTCTGTCTCAATCTAGAACTAAACACATTGATGTTAGACACCACATTCTAAGAGATCATTATCAAAGAGGTGATATAACTCTAGAATTTATAGGCATTGAACTTCAATTAGATGATATTTTCACTAAGAATTTACGTTCAGAAAGATTAAGTTTCATTAGACACGAATTAGGAATGATAACTTACTCTTAAACCATTAGAGAAACCTCACTGTTAAGAAACCTCACCATTAGAGAATCCTCGACGTTAGAGAATCCTCAGCGTTAGAGAAACCACAACGTTAGAGAATCCTCACCATTAGAGAGTTCTCACCGTTTGAGAATCCTCACCCTTATAGAATCCTCATCGTTAGAGAAACATCACCGTTAGGAGACCTCACAGTTATAAGACCTCACAGTTAGGAGACTTTACCAGTACATCTCGCGCTATTTTAAACTTATGTAAAGCCGAGACTTCGAACCGTTTAAAAAAAATTATTTTGTTTGTGAATCCTTAATGATATTAAACCCGATATTAGACTTCACTGAATCTCACTGCGAACTCGTCTGTTCAAATCCCTCCAACCTCAACCTCTCAAGATGCAAAACCCTAAACCTCAGATCTGTAATGTCCTGCGTTAAGAGACCTCAGGTTACAGATGGTAGTGATGAGCCGCAAGAAAAAATACAAAAGCTGACCAATGCTGATTCCAGTGGAGGTGGTGAAAGTGTAGCTCGGAGGAATCCAGTAAACCCGCATCTATCAAGGAGAGAGATTTTCGCTGAGAAAGAGGTGTGTGCAGAATGGATCATGGAGAGTAAGTCCATGGTTCTTAAGGTTTTAAAAGAACAAGGTTGGCTCGAGTGCTTCGCGAACAACAATGGACCTTATTATCCAAGACTGGTGAAACAGTTCTATGAGTTCATTCGTTTTGAGAAGTCCGAAGAAGAAAACAAGATGTTTTCTTATGTAAATGGTCAGTAATTTTCCTTTACAACAGTTGAATGGGCTGAGAACTTAAAAGATCCACATGAAGGTGATTATTCTGTTTATTCAAAATCCATACCCTCAATGAGTGACTTGTTTAAGTATGAAGATGCTTTTTTAGAGCTGATAGGGAATGGGACCCCTAGAAAAATCAAAGATGCAGAGATGGTAGGGGAAAATATACTTCTTTTCAAGTTTATTCAACATGTAGTTAGTCCAAGGAGAGGAGACTTTGCTACATTGATATTCCTGGACAATTATTTGTTACATCTGTTGAAGCATGGAGTTAAGGTAAATCTATGTAGATTGACTATGATTCAGATTGAGGATATGACTAGACCGAAGTTTAAGCCAAATGCAATGTTCTTCTCAAAGTTGATTTCTGTTATGATGAAAGAAAAGGGGGTGGATGGACCTCAGGATGATATGATAGTAGTTAAGGATAACTTCTGCATCACCAGGACTGTCTGTAAATATATGAAACTCAGCTGGAATCCTTTGAGAAAATCATGGGTGAATGATGAAGGAAGAATATACGATAAGTTCACACCAAAAGACCATCCCTCTAGACCAAAGAATGTGAGAGATCCTGGTCTTGGACCAAATGAGCCAGAACCGGTCTACAGTGATGATGAAGCTGAGGAGGAAGAGTCATCAGTTGAGGAAGGAGGAGACCCTGATTTACCTCCTAGTCCTATGCCTCAATCCATTTCCTGTAGAGCATATAGCCCTCCAAATGAACAACCAAAGAGAGAAACTATTTTGAAGGACTGTGATACTGAGATTGAGGGAGAAGAAGAAGATGCGTGTCAGTATGTTGTTAAGGACACCTCTGAAGAGGATGAGGCAACCGAATCTGATTGTGTCATTAATGGAGAAAAGGATGCTTTTGGTGAAGCTAATGATGAGTAAAATGAAGAAGACGAGCTCAGTTTGAGCCCTCTGATAGATAGTACAGTCAGGATAGTGCCTGACCAAGAAGCAGATGTAGCATCTCTTCTTGAGAGAGTTCTTGAGCCATCAGATAAAATGGCTATTGAATCTGCTGTAGTTGTAGAGGAAATTAAAGAATTGCATCAAGCAGAACAGTTGGAGGAGATACCTCAGGAGAATATTCCATGTGAGGGGGAGCATCTTAGTTCAGTATCTGTTTTGTATGACACTGTAGGATGGACATCAGATACATAATATATGGTTCTTGGACATTCCTATGGAGATTAGGATGAGGAAGACCAGTCCCACTGAGAATCTGTTATCCTACCTGCAGTGGATAAAAATGTGGCAACCAAGGAGGACCTTGAGTCCTTAAAGGCTCAATTGAAAGAATCACTGAGAGAGTTAGTGGAATATTTGAAGACAAGTCTGGATTATGAAATGAGAAGTGTGGAGAAATCCCTAGAGCTATCTCTGAGATATGTTGTTACTAGTCCAGTGAAAGGAATGATGAATGAAGTTAAAATATGAAATACTCAAATTGAGAATTGGATAGGAGCTGTAGTGGCTCTAAGACAATCGATTGATTCATTGACTGCTTTGAACAGTTCTCAAACCCAAGTGCACACTGCTATCAGATATATCAATGAATTAATCAAGAAATTGGTGGAATTTTTTGAGGCTTTTAAGAAATCAGTCAAAGAACACTTGAATAGTCAAGACGAACTTCTCCAGAAGGTGGTTAGTAATCTGACAGAATCATTCAAGGAGACAGTAGCTTTCTCAGTTAAACCCCTTCCCTCATCCAGCTCCTCTGTGAACCTTGACTAGATCAGAACTGTTATTCATGAAGAGTTGGCTAAGGCCAGTACCAGTGGCTCCTCAGATATGCAGATCCTTGCTACCACTTGGGAAGTTAGTAGTTTTGTTCGTGATCACCTACGGGCAGCTACTGCTTTTCAAGAGGTAATTAAAAATAAAGTGGATGCTTATTTTGAGAAGGTCTATACCAAGTATCAAATGAGAAACCATTTCAATATCTTTCAAGAAAATATGAAGTTGCCTCCGGTGACTCAGGCCTTCTGAGAACAGGTTTGTAAGCTCAGGGGGCTTACTCCTGCTTTGGATATGTTCATTGAAAATCGAGTTGATTTTGTGTCTACAATGGAGAGAGGTGGGAGTATTATTATGGATTTCAGGAATCTGTTGCTACCCTTATTGCATGTAGATGCCAGACCTGTGATTGTACCTCCTGCTCTTCCTGCTTCTACCTCTGGTAGTACACCTCAGTTGACTCCAGCTCAGGCTATTCACAGCTTGACACCTATGATCCCACAGAAGAGCACAAATTTCAGATCCGGAACAGTTTCAGTGGCTGACCCTCCGGTTGTTCTTTCATCTATTCCTAAGCCTTCTACTGAATCTGACCCTACTACCTCTTTTGATCCTAAGGGAAAGAATCCTGTTCAAGGGGAAGATTGTGTGATTCTAGATCGTTTTTTATAGGATACACATGTATTTTTAATCTTCTGATTTTATCAGTGTATCTCTTGTCCATTAATAAAATACCTCTTACTTTGTCTACTGTACTGTGTTTCTATTAATTTGCTAGTCTTTATCTTTTCTCTTATCCCTTATTTTTGTTAATCACAAAGGGGGAGAAAAAATTGAGTCCTAAGAGTTAACAAATGGGAGAAAAACACAAAGGGGGAAAATGAGACCTAAGATAATCTTGTAGTACATTTGACAGGGGGAGGAATATGGAAGCTTTGTTTTAATAAAAGCAATCTTTTTCCTCTGATTCAAATTCTTCTCTGATTGTAATTATTTTCATATTGGCTTAAGTTATGATTATCAAAAAGGGGGAGATTGTTGAACCCTCTAGAAATCTAATTGCTTTACTATATTTTGATAATACCAATTATGCTTTATTATATGTTGATAATCTCAATATTTCTTATTTATAGTTTGATGATTCTTATTGTGGATAAATACTTACTTTAGTATTTATGTACTTCAGAAACATACTTATATGTTATGATAATTATATTATAATCAAAGAATTTGGTTAAGAAATTCTCTATTATTTTATGTTGAGTATTAGACTTTCGGTTACTGGATGTATGTATACTCTGACTTAACGCATTCTGCCAATAGAATTATTAAACAAAATAAGAGCTACCGATAGAGAATAGAGCTAATGATACAGTTAAGTTTACCGCTATGTGAGAGCTACCGATATAGATTAGTCAGCGTTACACAAGTCTACCGATACATCAAATTCTACCAATACCTCAAGGAAGCTACTGATATGGACTTACCGCTACTGATACAGACAAGTCTACCGCTACTGATACTGACAATTCTACCGCTACCAATAGAAGACAAGTCTACCGCTACTGATACAGACAAGTCTACCGCTACTGATACAAGACAAGTCTACAGATACCGATATAAGAAAGTCTACCGCTACCGATGTAATCAAGTCTACCGGCAGAAAGTCTACTGTTACAAATGATGTCTAACGATACTCAGACCTACCGTGACACCTACTTGACACCTACCTACCGATATCCAAGGCTACCGTTCCAGAGACCGAACCTGATGCTGCTTTAATTTATTTATCATTATTTAATCTAACCAACGGTCATATCAGGTATATTTTAATACACTAACATTTATTTAATGTGTGTTTTTTGATGTCAGGGAACCATACCTCGTACCTGCAAAAAGAAATCATTTCACTTGCCGGAGCTCGTGCTGTAAAAAGTCCCTGTTGCTGCACAAGAAGAGATATAGACGATGTTATATACACACATGCAGAATACACGAGGCATACACACAAGGAAAAAAACATGAAGAAGAACATACAAGAAGAGATCATAGATATATACATGCATGATCAAGAAGACACAAAAGCTCATACACATTCACGATGATTTTGAAGAACATCATCGACTACTTTCTCCTCTATCTCTACACCTGGAAGTCAAGGAAGCAGAAGACACTCTGTTTTCCAGACAAAAACCAGAAGAGGACTCATAACCAATTCTGATCAATCTAATGGAGTCCAGAGCTGCTCCGCAATCACTAGATATATTCTAAACTCTACATATTTGCCTCTGTGATTTATTATTTACTTTTCGAGCAGTGTGGGTCATCTGTTGTATTTTTACACACACACTATCTCTTGAACTTTAACTGGAGGATCTGTAAATCCTCACTCAAACTCTTACATATTTTATTTCCCACTGGGATAGTGGTAGAGGTCGTGAGTGACCTGGACCTATGGTTTGCTGTTGTGTTTGTTTCACATGAATAATAGTGGTAGAGGTCTTAGACCTCGACAATTGTATATTGTTGTAATCCCCGATCCAGGGTGTCGATCACTTTTATATAAATTTTTGAGAGGAATAAGTCTCAGATTGAGACTGAACCTCTTGGTTATATCTTCTATGCTTATTTATTTTCAATTTTATTTTTATTCTGCTGCAAACTACTTTAAAACAAAAAACTATTTTAAAGTCACATTCATAATTAAACTCGCAAGTGTTTATATTAGTTGTAAATCAGTAAGTTAGTTTCAAAAGTTAATCAACTGCTCTGATTGGATTAACTGGGAAATAATCAATCCCTTGAGAACCTAACATAACCTTTAATTTGATATAAATTCACTATAGATTAATTCTGTGTTTTATTTGGGAGAATTTGGTAAGTGATTTTTAAACAGAAATTTTAATTGGAACTCAATTCACCCCCCTCTTGAGTGTCCACTCCGACCAAAACATACCCCTAGCCTACATGCATTCCAGGATAGTATAACATAGATTTCACTATTTCATTTACATGAAAAATAAAATATTATTTCATTATTAATAGCCTATATGATGAAGATTAATAATATATTTTTGAATTTTATATCATTTGGAGAATAAGATGAGATTGAGGTGTAATTTTTTTATAGGATGAAAATATTATTTTCATGTATTTATATTTACATATGATCATATAGTAAATAGTAAAATTATTCCTCAACTAGTGAAAACAATTGGATGATAAATTTATTAGTTAAATTACTTACCTAGAAATCCATGGACTTCTTCAATGCATCAGAGATTTATAGTTTTGTAATGATAGACATTCTAATGACCAGGTTATCTTTCATAGTCAACTAGAAAATGATAGTTACACTTATTTTCTATGTCCATTTTTTCAATTACCAATAATTTTTTCCTATACGAAAACCTATTTTTGTGGTGACCTTCACAAATTCCTTTAACACCATTTAAAAAAACATATTAACCCATTTTACAATGTGGGATTTAGTCATGGGTATTTTAAAATAGAAACTCAATGCTACCAATCACACCTTAAAATTCAGATTATGAGATTTATTGAGTTACTGTAGAATGTAACGCTGCAATTTCTTATAGTATTTTTCATTTTTTTAATTTAACTTTATAGATATCTTATTCTACACATAAAATGAGGTTAACAATAAGATAAAAAATATTTATTTAATTATCATATTTATCACCTATATATTTGAAGGGAGAACATGGATAAGATTAACTAAATTATGAAAATATGGTTTACAGGAGTTTATAAGATAAATTCATTAGATTAAAATTAATTCGAAATAAAAATTATAACAAATTCAACATAATGGAAATGTTTTTTATAAATAAATATTTTTATACCCACAAAATAATTTTCTATTAAATAATTATTATAATAAATATTATTTAATTTTAATAATGAAATTTCTATTTTATTTATACATTAAATTTTTTAAAATCATAAAATATTTTTTATAGGTTTATGATAAGAATAAATATAATTTTAAGCATAATAATCAATATGTTATCTAAAAGGAAATTTTACAGCCTCTTAATGGCCCACTAGTTTTATAAATAAATCATTAAAAAATTATAATTTTGTTGAATAAATAAACATAATTCTCTAAATATTATTTTAAATTTTTTCTAATGGTGATTTTTTTATATCTTTCTATGAAGGTCCTTTTTTAGGAATAGTAATAAATTACAAGTATATACGAAATAGGTTATGTTTTGTGATATCATGAAAACATAAATATTATATTAAATATTTTAAAAATATGTAAATACTCATTTATTATAATATAGTAAAAATAATATATATAAATAATTTTTAAAATATATATTATATAATATTTCATGATAAATATAAAAATCATTGTTAGTGTCGACACAACACCTTTATAATGTTACAAAAGTACAATTTGGTGCCTTATTTATAATAATTGATTTATAAGAAAACATTTAACGAAATTAATTGTAAATATTATGAATAATTTTCTTTTTTTATGAAAATATCTAATATTTGTGTTAAATTAAATTAATTGTATCAAAATTCTTTCGCAATTCTTGCACAACGATAGATTAGTCATATTTGAAAATTATATAGGTTGTCTTGACATGGATATGAGTAAATATAAATAATGAATTAACATAAAATGATTATATTAGATCTGATTATTTTATTACTAGGATAGTATTTAATTTTTTATTTTTCTATATGAATTTTTTATCATTGATTCTTATGAAACCCTAAAATAGTGCCTATGAAATATGCAGAAAAATAAATAAAATTATTCTAATAAAAAATAAATGAACCTCTAAATGATAATAAAATTTTTATAACTATTATTATATGATTAATGTATGAACAAAGTAATCCTTATGTTGAATTTAAGACCTCCTTGAATATCATTGTTTGACATTATGTATGTTATAATATTTTATTTAAAAGAAACTCAAATTGTTCGAACTATGGTTCCTAATAAGTTAATCCTTTTAATATATAATTTTAAAAAGTGATATTAGACAATAAATTGTATATAGAAATTTAAATTATCTATATACTAAATTTAATTTAATTTTTCATTTTTTGGAAACAAATACATAATTTAATTGTATACACAATGATCATGTAGTATTTATTTAATTAATGGATGATAATAAATGATATTGAGAAATAAAATAAATATAATTTTTTATAATTTTATTTCTACATGAATTCTGTTGATAAATATAAAATAATTTGATATATAAAATAGTGGATCCGAATATGAAACTATTTTGAGGTTTTTAATTTCATATTAATGAATATTATTAAAAATTAAAATAATATTTTTTTCATGTTTATAATATATTATTTTAAAAAAATCATAAAAATATTAAATAAGATGAAATGGGATAATATATTGTCAAAAATATCATCTATTATGCTTTATTGTTCATTTTAATGTTGTTTGCCCTATAATAACCATAATTATATTTTATTTAATTTATGATATTCCTTAAGTACACCTAAATTATAAAAGGAAACTCATTCCATCACATATTTTCACCAGCCTGATCCATCCACCTTCACCAAACCCTACCCATTTATCATCATAGCATTTTTTCCCCTGATTCTAAGGTGATGGTTTCCCCAAAAGGTGAACCCTATGGTCCCTAAATAGATATCTAATGAAGGACTCTTTATGATTATGTAATGATATGTAATGAAACATTCAATTTAATTTATTATTATATTTTCTCTTCATATTTAGTTTCCATTATAAAGTAATTAATCTATTAAAAATTATATTCTAAGATGTTATTATCATTATAAAACAATAATATTATACATTTAATCCATCCAACGAAAAAAGAAAGTGTCGTATAGGCATACATTAGTCTAACTATCTCCACGCTCTGGATTAATATTTTTACTCATCACCTATTTACTTAGTTAGGTATAATTATAGAAATAATTTATATATATGATAATAATGACATGATATTGGTTATGGAATAAATAATACCCATTCACCATGAATGGAATGACACCATCTCTTTTGAATACGTACGAACTACCATATCCACGATGTAATGTGATTCATTTTCAATTTTCACCATTCAATAATGATTATAAAAATGCATAAAATGAGTAAATATAATCCCTATTACCTTAATATCATTATAGAGAAGATGGATCTATATCCTTTTCACCTAAACTGGGTCTTGCATGATAAAACATGTATATGAAAATGTACCATTCAACTACCAAAACAAGGGAAATAAAAAAATATTATTAACAAATGGATTATAAGATAATATAATTGGATCATATACAATAACATAAATATAACGAATGTTCTTGTATAATTTAATAACAATTTTAAAACCATTATATAAGAGGGTAGATATGAAGACCCAAAATGAAGCTTTATGTATGGGACGTCAACTTAATTTCACATCATTTTTGTATATTGTATTATTATGAATCTAAATATTTTTCTATGGGGTATATAACAACCTTTTTATTTATGATCATAATTCATTAAATATTTCATTAATTATCCATATTTCTTGTATCATGTATATTATTATTTTATATGAAATGTACAATATTTTCAAACAATTTTTGATTTGAATATTATTTGATTAACTGGTGAAAATGATATATATATATATATATGTATATATATATATATCTTTTATGCAATAAAGATACATCAGGATAAGTAATAATGACTCGTGAATTAAAATTAAAATATTGATATATGAGGAATACATCATACATCTAGACATGGGTGGTTAATAGTATCAATAGCCCCTTCATGAATCACTAGTCTCATAGGATATATAATTTGGCTAAATTAAATGTTTTTTACCCATAATGATTAAACTTATTTACAAAAATTATTACAGTATAGAAACCATGATGTCTGAGAACATTGAATCAAATAGTATTAGTTTCCTTCTTTTATAAAATAGTTATTTTTTATCCATGTTATTTTCTCTAAGATATTGTTTGTGAATTCAGATTGTGTACAAGTTATTGATTTGATGGAAATTATATTTAATTATTTACATTGAAAAAATTTTATATATATTTTCCTATCATGATAAAAAAGTTATTGATCATATGGATTTTATGTTCAATTATTTATCATTCCATATTTAATTTTCATTATTTATTTAAGATAGACACTAATGTATGCAACCCTTACTAAGCATCTTATATCACCCACAGATTTTTCTACCATTCCCCAAGGATATAAAGATAATATTTTTGAATGATCCCAATGATTCAAATTATATTCCTATTTTATTTTCTTTATTTCACTATCAATGTTATAAATTTTCCATATATTTGTCTTGTTATCCAAAAATAAAAAATTTTTCAGTATATTGTGATTTAAATATTGTATCTATTCTAATGTAATAATGTATGGAAGTGGCTCCATACATCTGGGGTTATAGTTGTTACATTTTTATATCTCAAGGAGTTTTATCTTGTAGTACATATGATAGATATCCATATTTTAGAAATCATTTATATATAGTTCGTGAGGAAGCAATATGATCACAAGTTCATTTCATTATATTATACCATCCATAGATGCATTTCTAGAGGGATAGAGAATAATACATATTCATTGAGGATAATTTGTATTCATTTTTCTCGACTTTTTTCGGGCCTGGGAAAACCAAATATGACTAATCGAGTTTTGATATAATAATAGTTATGATTCCATCATCTGAATGGTATCTTTTGAGACCTTTTACAACTTTCTATTTTAATCACTACTATGTTGGTCGGAGAATGGTGGAATGTTCATGGTTATACTGATATTTTTTGTAATTTATTAAAGAAAAAATTCATTTGATTCAAAAAATTAATTTTAATGAAATAATGATGATACAAATCCTATGATGACTATTATATGTGGCTGTTGGATTTTTCAATTATTGTCCATCTGTTTTTAGTGTTTTTGATTTGATTTTTCATCAATATCAGGGGAGGAATGGGACTCTTTGTCCAAAAATTATCATTCCTTATATGATTTTTGAGCAGTTGTAAATGGTTTATTTCCATATTGAATATAAACCAAATTTGAAATTATTCCCTTATGTGCCCCTCTTATCACTTCCTAAGATATATATATCAAAA
The DNA here is from genome assembly GCA_963277665.1 of Viscum album. NCBI lineage: Eukaryota > Viridiplantae > Streptophyta > Magnoliopsida > Santalales > Viscaceae > Viscum > Viscum album. The sequence continues at coordinate 1,846,359,425 of OY728163.1, read as the reverse complement.
TCATATCATTTCATGAGATGGGAGAATCTTTATATTGAACCTGATTTTATCATGACTTAGAATTAAGTTCTAGAACTGTGATTCTATTTCTAACGTACTTTATGAGATGATGTTGTTTTTTTACATTTTGATTTGAATTCAAGGTCCCGAATCATATGAGGCGTGGGATCGTGATATAGAGTTTATAGATTAGTGGCCTCATATCCATGACATGAATACCTCTTCATATGATTTCTGGGGATAGAATGTTTTACTCATGGGGAGGTTGTAAAATAATGTTTCTTTTTTAGGTTTTTTCTTTTTTTCTATTTTTTTATTATTTAAATTGGGTGATTTTTGGGACATATATGTATGGAGATCACCAGAGGTTAATTGTAATTTTTTGCTAAAAACAAGCATTTTCATATTCTATATAATTAATATACACCATGTAAACATTTTAGACCCCATGTAATGAATTCAGATAATATTTTATGAGTTTAGTAAACATCACAAAAGATAAAAATCCTTGTATTTGGTTCACATTTTGTAAATTGAATAGTTTGGTTTTTAATAAGAGGATATTTTTTATTCAATGTACTTGAGTTTCTTGTATTAGAAAACAAGTAATTGGAATATATTCCATGTAAATCTCTGGATTTTTTGGTTTTGAGGAACTGCACGAATGATTCATTATTGATTCAAACACATGATCTTAGCGTTTGACATCAAGAGTATCCTAATAAATTTTTTATACATTCTCTTCTTCCAGATCTCTTCTTTAGAAGATTGATATTCATGGTAGTTATGATGCATTGCAATGGTTAAGTATATCTCCATGCATATATGTTATTCTTACGTTTCCTTTCAACCCTATTGAGATGTTGATATATCATCATGTAGTTGATTGATCTAAACTCTATTTTGTTGGTTCATTATTCTAGTTTGTGTTCTTCGATCTTAGATTCCTTCATTGAAAAATGGAGGCACTCATTATAGGTATTGATTTCTGTATATTGGATATAAAGGTTGGTGGATCTATAACTATTTTCCCTAGAATTGAAAATTTTAATTGAACAATGGATTTGGAATATATTTATAATCAATTTAAAATATAATAATTATTATGATTTTATAATTGATATGATATGTATATGATATTTGATAAAATCCATCTTTCAGTGGAATTGGAAATGCTAGATGGAATTCTGAAATTTGATGCAATGAAAAATATTATTAAAAAAATTATTACCCGCCATTCCATTATGGGTTCCCTTATTGGTGATTAGATTACCCTTAATGGTATTCCCTATTGGGTTGTATTTATGTGGTCCCACCTTACTATCAATGAAATAAATATGATTTGTACGCGGATAATATTACATGATAAACTGGAAAACCATGGAGCTTTTTTACATGGTGCTTCAACATGATTTGTGACTTGATTATTCTTATTTTTAAAAACAGAATTGTTTTATCCATTGCAGGAAATGTTTCTAACCTATTTTATATAAAATATTAATTTAAAAATGTTTGAAATTTGTTTTTTATATCTTCTGTATTTTTTTATTGAAATCATTTTCTTGTTTAAAATATGAAAATTTGATTCCATGCTATTTTTTATTTACACTGATTGAATAATTGGAAAAAATTGGTGTTGATTAGGGAATACATGGTGAGATAGTATGGGGATTTATATCTCAAACCATTCCATTTACTAAGAGAGTATGTATACATTTTATTCCAGGTCCATGGAAATAGAATGTGCCATATGTAGATGTTTGGTGTTCCTGTTCTTTTCGGTGGGGTAATGATGGTGACATGTGGAGTTTTGGACTGCTTGTTAAATGGGATTTTTCTGAGTTTTGGACTAGTGGATGAAGGAATCTTTGGTTTTTATCATTCTATTGATATTTTTTGTTTTATAATACATTGGGTTTTTTTACCTCTTCTATTTTATTATTTTCTCCATTTTATATGTTGATCATAATTAATGTTATATTTTATGATCCATTATTTTATTGAAAAATTGTTCCCTCCTTTATCTTGTATGATGATATGGGATAGAAACTAACATTTGAGGATAAAGAAATCACTTCATATCATGTTAGTGTTGAATCATATATCTGGGTAGCAAGGTATGTTGGTTAGTTCATGACAGAACAAATGTAATGGAGGCATTCTATAATTTGGAAATAAATACAAGGAAAGTGTAATTGGTTTTAAAGAAATTGGTATTTCCTACTATAATATTATTTATAATTTTTAAAAAGTTGATATTCTAAAATATATTTTAATAAGAATATCTCAATTATGTGATGATGGTATGATATTTTAATTTCAAAATGATAAATTTCTATTTTTAGGGATATTTTATACATATTTTATGATATTTTAAAATAAAATATTAAAAATATTAATTATGGAAATCATAGTTTAACACTAATTTATTGTAATGTCTTACACAATGATAGTGAACATTAGTTTATAATACAAGGTCATCTAAATTTCAAACTATTCAATAGATAATTTATTGATGAAACTAAACTAGAATCCTCAAATTTATTGGTAAAAAAGATTCATATATCATAATCTAGAATGAACAGGAAATAACATATAACCTATTTCAAATAATTTATTCATATAATATATAATCAACTGTTATAGTTAGTATAGATTTATTTTTTGGTCGTACTCAAAGTCCTAGTCATAAAGGAATAAATATTATTTATTTATTATTAATTATTATTATTTTATTTCCTTAGTTATATATTTTTTAATACATAAATTATACTCTATCGAATTTTATTAAATTTTCATTTCATAGATCTTAATGATTGTTTTTATTATACAAATTTAAAGTTATAATTGAGGAGACATTTTTAATATGTAATAGTAATTATTTTATGAAATTAATGGTTGTTCATAAAAAAATTTCAAAAAAATAACAAAAAATTGAGTTATTAAACTAAATAAAATAACAACAATTGAAAAATCAAAAAATTATATTCAATGTCAATAATTACCAATATATTCATTACATAATTATTTTTAACTAATTTTTATATTCCAATAAATATTCTTGTCCGAAAAATTTACGAAAATTGTTATTATGAATTGTATATAATATGGAATCCAAAAAAAATTCATTAATGTATTTTTTGGTGATGACATTATTCATAATACTGAAGATAATTTATATTTTATTGGTTATAAATCTATTGAAGAAAATTTCCTAATTTATTCTAATGTATTTTATTTTTATAGATCGTTTTATAATGCTAATATATTCTCTGACAAATAAACTCATTTTATGTTTGATGAAAATAACATCCAAATAAATTTCAATAAATTATTTTGTTGACAAAGTCATTGGATATTTTAATGTTCTATAAAATTAATATAATTAATTTAACATAATATTTTATGACTGGTTTCCTTCTTCCAAACCTAAATACTTAATTTTGGTGTTCCATGAATACAATCATATACAAGAAATTATTGGAGTTATTAAATAATGACATTATACAAGAAGGCTTGCGAAGAATTATTTTTATAACTATGTTTTTTATTTATGAAATTTTCACAAACCAAATACTAATGTCAGGGATCATGCTATAACTACCCCAGTCTTGCCTCCAAATATTAGGTGGTGGTCAAAAGTACTGAAGTTATAAATAAATGAGAGATCCCTTTAAGTAGGTACATCTATGTGCACTCACAACCATATCAAAGAAAAAATTTAGAGTAAAAGAGTAAAATATGAAAAAATGTTATAAATTTAACCATGACTGCATGAACTTATAGATAGTACCAATGAATAGTACTATAAACTAAATAGTCAAGGGAGAAAAATACATTCCCAATAAAAAATATGTCCCAGCCTAAAAAAAGTAAACATATGATAGTGTTTAGATCATGAAACCTAAAATAAAGCCACCATGCATTATCCCAACACACAATATCCCTAATCTAATTGGTAGTTATAGTTGAACTATCTATAATCTGTATAAGACATGACATGTGCAAGAAAATAACATATAGGGGTGAGTATATACATTCTCAGTAGGACACCCTAAATGATAATGGGGGATAAGTAAGAGATATAATATGAACAGAAAGATAGTTGGTAGGACAATGAACATTGAAATAGTCGATCTCAACTCAGCCCATAGTGATAATTAGATCAACCCACTATAAGGGAATAAACATGGTGAGTATATAAACTACCCATATAGTATTCACTACCTATAAAAGTAGAGTAGAATCATCAAACCATGAGAATCCAAACATTAAAAGCATGTGGCATACCCGGTACATATTAACCTCTACAGGAGGAAGTGTATCCAAATCCATGTTTTGGATACATAAAATTAATAAGTATATATATATATTCTTATTAAAACTAGCCCATACTATATATTAAGGGGATCACCATCAAAAAAAAATTTCCATGAATATTAGTAGCCAGTACTTTTAAAAGTCCTTCAATAATGGACAAAATCTCACCCATCTTCTCATAAGTAATTGTATAAGTCTAATAAGTCATTTTCACTACAACTCATTGTCTTGGGGCCACAATCAAAAAAAGTAGAGGACCCATACCATTGAATGTCATGGGGGTTCCAAAATTTTATTATCCATAGAGGTCTTGTGCCCAAGCTGATAGGTGGTCTACTATGATGGTCTATGACCCATGCTCATCCCAATTGGGGGGGGGGGGGTTTCAACTCCAATCATTGAGGACACATTCTCAAATTTTATACAGGGGGATCTTATAAGTCGTTGAGAATATATACACTTTAATATAGGATGATTAAAAATGGATGGTCACGAACCCATTCCCTGCCCTACTGGAGGGATCAACTATATGTCATCGAGGACCCATTCCATGCCCAATAGGAAGGATCCCCATGGACGGTAGATTCCCCATGAACCGAACAGCTAGAGGGTTCTACTATAATTCACCGAGGATCCATTCCCTTCACTATAGGAGGGTTTCACTCAGAAATTATATAGTGATCCTGTGTGATCACATTTTTCATTGAGTGCCTTCTATTTATGTGCTATGATTAGATAATTCTACATTATATCTCTAAATCCTCAACAACGGTAACCATTGGGTTCTATATTTAAAAACCATAGTATATACTACACAAGGGAAAAAATTTGAGTTCAGAATAGGAAGTTATAGTTCCATGAAGTTCCATCCAAAAGGAAATAGGAATACAAAGCATCTGGGAGGACCCACATGACATGTGGTCCTACTCCACCACCTGGTTGTGTCCATGGACGACACACATGACCATCCCTAGTAGTTTAACAAACAGTGTAGGTGGACAACAATGCTTGTCCAGGCTAACTATGTACAAGTCATGTCTGGGTCATTGTGTCTGTGTACTAGAGCACATGTCCATGTACTATGCCTTGTTTCTAAGTATTATATTATAGGGATATATAAATGGCCATGTAAAATAATAAAACATCCAGATCATATGATCCATCACATTAGTTTTCCTACTGGGAAGTGGTACACGGATTTTAGGATGTCTACATGATATGTCATCATTATGTTTTCTTAGTTCATATCTACTACTTCTATGTGGTATACACTCCATGTTTTCATACTAGAACGTGAAGTGTAGTCGGTACTTTTTTCAAAAAAACATGTTCTGATCTTTCACCTTCAAAACATTCTATCTACTTTGATTATAACATCTAATATTCCATAAATAATGGATCTTGTAGAGAGTCATGGATCCTAGCCAGCGTTCTCCTAAAAATGGCTCCATAAAGTTATAGTGGTCTGTTAAGCATTTCACATGCCTTAGTTTATTTGGATTTTTATTCCTTGATCTGAAACACCAAAACAATCTCCCACATCTCATAATGATTCCAGATCAATGCTTGGTTAATCATCATGTTTCTTATTCATGGAGATACTAAAAATATAGGGGTCTAATTAGGGACTTTACCACCAAACAATTGTCGTATAGGGACATCGAGGTCCTTCCGGGGATGAATGTGAATAATCAATAGGTAAAAGAAACAAAAAAATTATCATTTTTTCAAGCGTTCTTGTTAAATGATAAAGATTATGGATCATAGTGTAATATAACCCTTGAATTAAATTGAATTATTGTAGCACCTTCCATGGCTATAAACAAATCCAAAAAAATGAATCCCAATCATTCTACAAAGTATTTAATCAAAAGGAATAAAAATTATTTTTATGTGACTTACCCAAATTATGTATCATTTTTTTATAAAGAACATGCCTACCAAAAATCAATAATTTTCACTTCTTTGGATTCTTCTAGATATCCTTTGACCTAGAGTTTTATCTTCATTTTATGTGTTTCACTGATAGATAACGGAGTAAGCTCTCTAGATCTATCACGTGGATTATAAATATCTATCTAAAGAAATCACCCCTAAAATACTCTCATATGGTTATCTTTTATGCTGAAATGAATTAATTATAAAATTAAATAATTAGTTAATTCACTCAATGTGATTCCAATGATCAAGGGGCCAAATGTCCAATTTCGACGCATTTCATGTCAATCCAAGGGTAAAAACACATTCTGTCCTCAACCATGCTCTCAATTTTCAAACATCATATAACATTTTAAAAATATAATATTTTATTTATGAATCTTCATGCATGAAATATTAAATATATTAATAATTTATATAAAATTACGATTGGGAACCAACGGTTTAACGATTCACATCAACTTAGTGCCATGATCTTGAAATATATATTGATTTATTTCATTGTCATAAAATAATGATTCATGAATATGTATAATTCCATTTTTCAAGATATTTTTCCTGAATTAAACTAAGACAAACACTCAGGATACCAATCCCACAGTTGGCTCTCCCACTCTAAAAAACTCTCCTACATATTTCAATAATTCCAGAACTCATGGACCAAGGAGATGTTATCTCCATGTAGGTTCTCCTCCTATCGATCCTCAAATAACATTGGGTTGACATCAAATATGGATCCATCCTATATCAAACACTATCCAATTAATGAAATTCATGTGGTTATGCACATATTTTACTAGCAGTGTCACATTTAATATTTTGTTCCCCCACACTAGTTTTGTGGATTCGGAGAGGCGATAATCAACATATCCATCCTTTTTCACGATCTTCAACAATTCGATAAACCTCAAGGATATCATTCCACTGTGGAAGAACATCTATAGACCTATTCATAGTGAGAATCTCATGAATACATGGTCTCAATGCATGATACCCAAAAACCTAAGACAAAAATTTGAGTAAGAATTTTCTTATTCTTCGGGTTCTTCTCATCTCCTCACGGATGACAAAGGATTTCTTCTTCAACACCTGCAACATATTTGGGCCCATTAGAGGTGACTCTCCAATCTCTATCACATACATGGTTGACCTATATGGTCTTCTGTATAGATAATAAAAAATGATGCATATCGATGGAAGAGTGGAAGTTATTATTGAATATAAATTACTACTAAGGGAATGTGTTCTTCTCAACTCTGGATGAAGTCTAACATGAAAACCGTCAACATATCCTCCAATAATTAGACAGTGCACTCAGTCTGGACATCGCTCTTAGGGGGGGAGAGCTTGTACTCTTCCTCTTATATGTTCAAAATGTCTCATTCATTCCTTTCCAAAATAATGATGTAAACAAAACATCATGATCAAATACAATCATTGATGGAATACTGTGAAGGTTAATGATATCCAATATGTACAACTACCACAAACTTCCCAAATAACTCTTCTTCCTGGTGGAAAGGAAGTGTTAAAACTTCATGAATCATATAACTATATCCTTAATGGATTCATGTCCCTTCATTGTGTGGTGAGGCCCTATAAATATGTACAGAGACATGTTAACCCTTTTACAATCGAAGAACTCAAGGGGCTGAGACAATCCTTATAGAACTTTTATATCATCCATCATCTAATGATAGATGAGGGACTGAGAGAAAAAATGATCTATGATTAATTTCATGTTAGGACACCAAAACTACTAATAATTATATCGTTACATATTACCTAAAATGGGATATACAACTAGGGTATATTTGTGCGACACTCGTATCACATCATTCCATAACATGATAGGAACTGTTGTAAAGAGGTGGAATGAGATGAAATTATTCTATCCTTATGAATATATATCTAGTGATTATCATATTGATATATTTTATCATAATACATAAAAATTAATTCCACCCAGATGGGACTCTCTCACACCCTTGAGGAGTGGAGGAGTGAAAACCATCGACTATAGAAAATGTTGTAGCCTTTATTATCTTGGGTCAGCTTCAAGGAGTATTACTACTATGAATCCTCTTACAGAAATTATACTAGGAATTAGTGATAATGGAATATGATATAATTTTTTTCCTTCTAAAATATAATTGTCTTTTTCGATGTGATATTCCTAAAAAAACTCTAACCAGCACTATTGTCTTCGGTTCATGTATGTTTGTGTGAAGAAATACCTATGCTCTAGTGGTATTACTGAACCACTATGTCGTCCCCTAAAAGATAGTGACTCAATATTCATAGTGAGAAGACTACCTATTCCTGATCTATGTCATGTGTTATATATTAATTTTCATGGTGTCTTAACATCCTAGAATCATATACCAAAAGGCCCATTACTATATCAACATGGATCTAAGCCCATATCTAGAAGAATCAAATACACAAATAACACTATATGATACACTATTTTTCTAAACATCAAATCACTCTTAATCCTTATAACCAACTCCTAAAAGGCCCTCAATCACAACTCAGACCAGTTAAACAGATACCCTTTACACATTATGGTGGTCAAAGGTATTGTGATTCTAGAGAATTATTCCAAAAACCATCTGTACTACCCACCATGTATTGAAATATCTACACGAATGAAATTATCTTGGGTGGTTCATAAGAGAGTACAATATCATTATTTTCGAGATGTATGGATAAACCATTATTAAAAATGACATGCCCTAGAATGTAAACCTCATGAATCTAGAATTAGAACATTGATAGATTTCCATAATGATGGTTTTATCTAGGAGATTCTAGGGCCATTCATAATTAGTCATCATGATCCACATATAACACAAAGTATATTAATATTTTATAAATTATGATAACAAAAAATTGTTCTATTTGTGACTATAAGACCTTGTTCATCAATACCATAAACAGAGCGGGAGAATTATTCATACCAAAGGGAATCACTGGGAACTCATAGTGTATGTAATAACATCCTAATGATAACATTGTAAGAACATCCATGTAAACCCTCACATAATGGTAGCCACACCTAATATCAATGTTTTAGAACCATCTCGTACCGCAAAACGTGTAAAATTATTCATTATTTCCTAGAAATTGGTAATTTTTCATTATCCTTTACAAGATAAGGTGACAATAATCCATGAACATTAGCAAGATCCTTTTCTTATTTTTTCCAAACAACATTGAAGCTGCCGAGGGGGGAAAATGGGTCTAATGAAACCATTCTCTTAATGGTCCTCTCATTTCAACAGTATCTTTTGGAGCTCGATAAGAGCAATCTGATATTCCATAGATGATATTGGAGTAGTGTAAGGATGCATGTTAGTGAAAAACTCCATCTCCCACTATGGAGGTTGTCCTAGAACATCATTAAGGAATTATTCCATATAATCCTCCACAACTCCAGGAATCTATATACCCATAGATCCTAATGCACTAAGGGGTATACACACCAATAGATGGGTAATGGGTTGTAGCTTAATAATCATTAAACCTATTTTTCCTTCTAGGAGGGCTCTCTCTTTGGAAAACAAGAATATCATCCCATCAATGCATATGAATCTAAATTGCTTGTGGTTATAGTAAATATGGGTTGGATTATAGAACGTTATTCCACACCTAATATTATGTCATAGGGTTCCATCATCACAGCATAAAGGTCCCATTTATACTTCTATCCAATAAGTGATAACTCTTACTATCAGTAGATAAAATATTTAAAAGGGTAATTCTTTGAAGAAACATTTTCACGAAACTACTGGGAAACCACATAAACTAGGACCCCCAAATCTAGAACCAATTTTATTGTTAAAAATTTATTATTATAACCTATATATAATAATACTAATGAAGGCGTATAATAAACATAGATTATAACTTTTATCATCTCATGTTCTATAGGATCATATAAATCCAAATCGTGCAGATGTCCACATCTCTATCCATTAGTTCACTGAGCCTGACATGTGCCACCTAGTGGTAATGGAGGAATGATTTTATAATAGAATCTCCCAACCATTTCTCATCCTATTCTGTTGATAGATCTTCCTCACTGGGGACCATCCTATACCTGTAAGTGAGATATTTGATTACATTGTTTCCCTTGTCTTGGTGGTCTATCATCTATCTACCAAGGCTTATCTACACATTGAGTTAGGTAGTCTCATGCCCTTGATACCACCCAATACAAGTGATTCATTTCCCCACTCTATGATACACTAGAAAATTTCCCTACCTCTGACAATGTTCCATAACCTGATCACGAGATGATCTCTTATACCGAGATCCGTGTGCCTTGCATCCAGAAGATGCTATAGATGATATATATTTTTGGCACCCACTACCAACTCCAATTGGATGGAGTACTACTATAATAAATCTCCCAATCACATGTTCCTACTCTAGAATAATGTCATTGGTGGATATGCACAAGGGTACAATGCTACCTCAGATATCATTGTGGATTCCCTACTCAAACATCTATGGTTAGTAGTATCCACCCCAAAACGTCTATATAGAGTACCACATAAGGATTGAAAACCCCATTCTGAAATATGACACACTAATCTCTTCCTACTATATATATAGATTGTCCTTGATTCAGAATTTTCATAAGTTGGAGGGGTATTAATCCTCCTGAAACAACTATTGGAAATCGGTCCAAGAGAGGGTTGACTCATCATGAATCTATGTAAAAAGGTTGTACCAACTCCCAAAAATACAATTGAAAAGGTTTCCTATTAGTGAAACTACATTGTTTATTGGGTAATGAAAAGGCCTAAATATATATTCCACTAACTCATTCTATTCCTCTACTACATGAGGCTCAACCTCTCCATTGAAGCTCAATAAAATCTAATGCTAGATGTTTTGGACTGCTCTATGATTGTGAACATCCCCATATAGAAATATTGGATTGACATGATACCCAATAGGTGAGTTACTACTACTGATCCATAATATGGAAGGGGGAGTATGATGGGAACTGATCTTTGGCCTCTTCTCCCATTGAATCATCTTAATGAATGGGAGACGATATTCAGGGAAGATGTCTTTCTGGAGGAATCCTGTGATTTATCAAGAAATACCATGGTTGGATGAGAATAAGTATATATAAATACATATATATATATATAATAATTGGGAGCTAACTCAAAAGTATATTAAAATAATCATTCATATATGATCTGTGTACCAGTTATCCTAGCAACAATTGTTTTATTATGCTCAGTTGAAAAGAATTAAGTCGGGGTCTGGGTGGATGGGTACGTTGGGCACCACAGCAACGATACAATCTATGTCCTGATAACTACACTAAAGATACTTCAACAATATTTCCCTAAACTAAAAATATCATCTTAATTGGATTCATTGGGAAATTTTCTCAAGGAATGAACTTTCTATGATACCAATCTACAACGAACTGACCCAATCTAGGTCTTGATCTGTAACTACCCCTATCCCTCCTCCATAATCCATGGGTAGAGACAAGTGCTAAAGGCATAAATAACATGTGGATTCCTTTTCTTAAGTACGAATATCAACACACAAAACCACCCCAATGAAAAAATAAAGAGTATAATTGAAAAAAATGCAACAATACAATAATGTCAACCAAACATGCATAAAACTCAACATATTATAAATGTATGGTATTGTAAAAAATAAATGTACTGGTGTGAAATACATGCACAACCTAAAATATGTCACAACATGAAAAAATAAAAAGAGAGAATTTCTAAGAGATCTCGGATCCAAATTCCCAATCTACAGTCACCGTACACAGTCCAAGAACCTAGTTTCCCTACACTCCTCTATATTCATTTTGGAACTATCCATCATATGTATATGATATGACATTTGTAGGAAAATACCATATCTACAAGAGTATATACATTCCCAGTTGGTCACCATTAAATATGAAGAGTGAGGAATAATATATATAATTGGAAGTGAATGATTGTAGATAGTATATTGTATTGTGAAAGAGTACATATCAGCCCATTCAAGAGTGAATGTAAGCTCGTCCAAACACTAGGGTGTAAAAATGGAGAGTATATGGACCACTCGTCCCGGCTTCACCAACTATTATAGGAGTGTAGACTCAACCATCCAAGGGAAGATAAACATGGAATGAATTTTTTCTACCCCACAAAATATCACCACTCATGGAATGAGAGTTTTCAAATCAATGGTTTGGCACTATAAAATGAATATCTGTATATATTTTTTCAGTCAAGAAATCCATTATTAGAGAGTAATGGGATCTCCATATTATATCTAATCCAACGTCAATGAGTATGAAATAGCTCTACAATACAATAAATAATTCCCATCATCTCATTCATCTTCCTAAAATAAACAATCCAAGTCTTACAATGCTTTACCATTCTGTTGGTGAATTGAGGGGCCAAAAAATCAAAGTAAAGGACCCTCTCCCTAGTAAATCATGGGGTTATACTATTTATGTATCCATAGAGGACTCGTGTTCATGCTGATATATTGGGGGTTATGGGTTTCACTCTGATGGTCAAGGACCCTTTCCCATTCATTATGGATTGTTCAACACAAATCACTAAGGACCAAGGTGTAACCCAGTTGTTAGGGGAGACTCTATGTCATCAAGGTCCCATAGCTTTCCCTATAGGAGGGTGCCTTTGAAAATATTTAGGACACATCCCTACCCCAATATAGGGTTAAAAACTAAGTCATTAAGGTCACATACCCTGCGCCACACAAGGGTGCCACAAATATTTTGAGGAACAATTCACATCTCAACTAGATGTTGATACTATATGACATGGAACACCCCCTCTCTTCCTAGTTGAAGGGGGCCACTCGGAAATTCTCTCGTGATCCAGTATGGTCACTGATGTTGTGAAGAATCATTTATGTGGGTTTTTTCTAGAACAATCCATAACTTATCTACAAATCCACAACTTAGGGAACCATCATGTTCTTCATGGAAAAAGTGTTAGGATATGCTACTCATGGTAGAACATTTGAGTTATAATTGTGGAGATATGAATCCTTGAAGTTACCATAGTTAAAAACTAGTGTTACATGGTGTGTGAGGTGACCCACATGGCATGTGTTCTCATTTCACCAACTAGCCATGTATCTAGATTGTACACGGATCGCTCCCCTGATGTAGTATATTATTGGTAGGTGGACTACCTAGAGTGTCCATGAAAACTGTAACATGGTCATGTCCTTCTTGTTGTGTTCATGTACCAGACCATTTGATTGTGTAATGTAGTACACAATTGTTTACTTTATAGTGGACTCGAAAATGAAATCTTTCTTCTGTGATTAGTCAAACATTTTTTCAAACATGGAAGGGGTATACAACATGTATGATATGTACACACAATGTCATCCATAATTTCATCCAAAACCCTAACTGAAACCATTGTTGTGGCTACATGCTATATGTTCATCAGATAATATGGTGTCTAGCTAGGATTTTTCAAGAAATACTAGATTTTATCATTCTCCATGAAATATAACTATCAAATTCAATTTTATCATTTAATTTACCCGATAATGATGAATCAAGAAAAAAATCATGGTTATCTATCATTGTTCACCAAAAAATGGATCTAGTGTAGATTTGGTGGTCTGTCGAGGGTTCTGCATGCCTCAGTTCATTTAACATTTAATTCATTGATCCCAAAAAATGAAAATGATCACTTGCATCTATCAATACTTCCATATAAGTTATTGATTCATCATTTTTTCCATGTACTTGATGACTTTATGAATTTGGGGGGTCAACTATGGCTTAGTAATTTTCGAAAATTGTAAAACCGGGACCTCAGGTTCCATATAGTGATAAACACGATGAAACTAGGGGAAAACCCCCCAAAAATGTTTAGAAATAATAAGAGAATCATTCATGGACAATGATAAAGAATTGAGATCCCATTGTTAGATAATAGTGTAATTTAATTGAAATTCACTACTTGTACAAATGAAAATCCTAAAATTAAGGTCACATATAAAAAATGACAATTTATGTACAAAAATAGTTAATAAAAGGGTGACTAAAAACCAAATGACTAGTCCATCCTCAAATAATTTTTTTAAATGAAGAATGAATATTCCAATGATCTATAGATGTTTACACATACATGGTTTCTTAATATACACTAATATGTAGTTCCATCATAGTTCTACATGATCCTCTAATAGTGGTGGGATGAATAGCTTTGGAATCCTCCAAGGTTTTATGTGGCTAACCCTTGAGAAATATCCCTTGTGATACATTTATAGAGTTATTTATGGAACTAAAAATAATTTATTACCTAATATAATAATTAATTAATTTACTCCAAATAAATCTAATAAGTGAGGGGTAAAAATTTCCTTCCCCGACCAATTTTTTTTTGGGAATTGGCAAACATTATGTTCCGAACATAACCGTTGTCTCAGAATTCTGATCCACCATATTTATCCAATTTTTCATAAGGTGTTCTCATAATTTAAAATATAAAATAATATTTTTATTATATTAATTCCTAGAACACTTTCCTCATAATAATATATTATCTCTTCTCCTAGCTCGTGATATATGTATAGAAATATTTCAATGTCTTGTAAGACAATAATTGGTTCTGTACATAAATTGTCCAAACTGATTTTTCGGAAGCATTCAATAATTCCAAATGGTTTTTTGTCTAATAAACAAAATATTAAAATATTCTTATGAATTTTTTTTTCGAATTAGTTATTCCACCTAACGTTTCATATATTACTGCTAATATATTGATTTTTATATTTGAATTTATGAATTTAGAAAAATTAGTTGAAATAAATAAGGATTAGTTATGAAAAGAAATTATAATGTTGAAGGATTAAATTTCAATACTTTTTCATCTTATGATATTTGATTCCATTAAAATTTAATAACCTCAGGACACATAAAATTGTTATAAAATTTATATTCATGTTTATTTTCCATATATTAATATTTTAAGGGATTTTCATTTTATGAAAATACATGGGTTTCAAATTGAAAATTACTTGGATTATATTTGAAAAAAATGTAACATTTATATTTAAAATATCCAAATTCCATAGTTTCATATGGTTTTTTATGTAAATTTTATTATATTTTTGTTTCAAAAAATCATGAATAAATCCTAATTAATTAATTAAATGAAATTTTAATGCTTTTATAATTACTAAAAATTATGTTGATGTTTCTTAGTTTCCATCTAAACTACATTATAATTTTATTCATATTTAATTACTTCATAATTTGATAAGATTCTTATAGATGAATTATAAATATTATTAGAAATTTATTTTTTCCAAAAATTAATGGGAATTTTCTTTATAAATGGTAATATGACAATGATTTAGTTAAATTATATTTTCATTATTAATGTAAATTTATTAATAAACAAATGCGGAATTCATGTAAATTTTTTTTATAAATAGTAGTAAACTTTGTTGATATTAACATATTTGGATGATTGATTAGTATTTTACAACATTATATTAACTTTAGGTATTATTTTATGTTTACTATATTTTTATATTCTAAATTTCAACATGAACAAAATTAAATTCATTTAGTTTTAGGAAAAAATTATTAAATTTTTAATGTAACATTGAATGTTAATTTATTTCCCCTTATAATAAATTCATTTTATGTAATTCTTATTTTATGATATTGATTTACGTGGATGGAATATTCAAAAAAACCTGCATATGTTTCAGTTTATTGGTAATATTTTATCCACTTAGAGTTATAGAGAAAAATACATTGACTAATATAATATAGAATTTGAATATATTTTTACAATTAGATGTTGGTTCTGATATCTACTAATTAATAAAAACTAATCTTGTTTATGTTATAATTCGGAAAGTATTCCTTTGTATCATAATGATACATATAACATTTATATTTCCAAAAAATCTTTTACATCATTTTAATAGAATAATGTTTTTGTAATATTTCAATTTAACATATATAATGATTTAATATACAATATTTTAATTGAATTTATTTCAATATATATTCACTTTGTTGATTTATTAAAAGAACCATTATGTTTTATAATATTTGAGAATATTTATTTATTAATACAAATATTTTAAATATAATTAAATTATATTGTATTGATTTGTAATATAATTTATTTCAAATAAAATTCATGGATATTTGGTTTAATCTTTTTTAATATTTGATTCATTAAAAAAAATTACACTAACTAATAAATCAAACTTATCAAGATGATAAAACATCCTGGAAGATAAAAAATTTTTTAACATACAGTTTATATTAATCAATATTAGATGATAACTTTTGGTGTCAATGCATACTAAAATTTAAAACATTTTTTAGTCATCATTTATGTTTTCTTCATGAAAACTTTAATATTTTCTTAATAAAACTTTTCAAATAAATGATTTATATTTTAATTTATCACATAATAGTTTTACTCTCATATTCTTCATGAATTAGTTTCAAAAATGGAAAAAAATCATTTTAAAAAATTTATTTGAGATGTATTAAATAATTACTTATGTTTGATATATTATATCCCTTATTAAAAGGGTGGTAATTTTTTTTCATCAATTTTTATGAAATTGGTAAATTATTGAGTGGACCATTTCCATTTTTAGGTATATATATTGATAATAAAAATCCATCACATTAATCCATCTAAATAATTTTATTCATCACATCCATAAATAGATAATTTTGAATTATCCCAACTTTATTAAATTATTCAATAATTATTATTGTTGTAGTTATTATTATTCATTAATTTATTTAGGTTTGATGTTACATTATATATTTTTTCTTTAAATGTATTATCCAATAAACATTTTGTTTAGTTGTTTCCTAATATTTTAACTATTTATTATATCATTTTTTTGATTTTATTTTATAACTGTTATACAGGTTTAAAATGTATATTTTTATTGAATTTTAGATAAAATAATTTTCAACATTAGATTATAAATTACTCATAAGGATAATAATTTTTTGAAATTTTCTTATTTATTATTTTAAACATATGATAAGTCGTAATACATAGAAACATGTCATATGAACATTATATAGAATTGATTCATACTTACACAGATAAAAATCATGCTTAAAAAATTAATTGAATCGTATGCAATATGGATTAATACCAAAGGATAAATTTATTATTATGCAAAAAATGATTTATATGGGTGGAATGATACTTATATAAAATTCATGATGATTTATACATTGTATGATGCTTATAGAAATCATTCAAAATTATGGATTTCTATATATTGTGATTTTTTATTCATCTTATGAGATATATTTTCCATTATATGATTTTTATATATAATGAGATCATTTTTTATCTTATTAATAATATTTTCAAATGTATGTAATTATCTATATTATAAAATCAAGGAATATTTTATGAAAATCTTGTATCTAACAATATTTGTCTAAAAATATATTACTATACTATCTTAAAATTTTAATATAATATATTTTTTTACTACTAATTAAAAAAATTATTTTTACATTATAATTTTAGGTATTTATTTTCAAATATATAGAAAAGATAACATTTTTAGATTTTATGGATTATTCAATTTATTTATAATTAGTTTCAAAGAAAAATTATTATTGATGATATTGACCTATTTTTCTCAAAATTATGAATTTTTTATGTAGTCAATTATATTAAGGGTAATTATTTTTCAAAATTTTAATTGTGATTAAAACATTGATAATAATTGTATTATTCCGGTATTATATATCATTTCACATTTTAATTATTCATAATAATTGAGTTACTGTAAAACTATATTTTATCACCTTATTGGGATTGAAGTTTCTTACTAGACATGTGAATCTAGGTCTCTTCTATCAAAATCACAAATGAACACTCTAATCCTTGACTTATTTTCTTCAATTATTGTATGATTGTAATGAAAAAACATGATCTATATAATTCATACAATGATGGGAAGAAATACTAATCCATTTATTAGTATATGATCAATTTCATATACTATTCTATAAGTCCTTCATTTGGCCTTTCCATTTTGAGTGCGTACATAATTCATTATATATTTTCCTCATATGATATTTTTATCTTAATTTCTCATCGATTTTTATATATAATAGTTTTAACATATTATTATTTTTTGTAAAACCGATTATAAATCTCAGGTTGTAATAGGTTACAAATCCTCATAAAATGTTGATGTTTTTTGTATGGTAGTGTTTTCAATATAAAATGTATTTTTTAACAGTGTTGCGACTCCCCATTAAAATCTATTTCATTTAGTTAAAAACATACCATCCAATGAGTACAAGGGTGTCTATAATATGTGTAGGTTCATATTTAAATTAAATACAATACATATCTTTTTTTCATATTTTATTTCATTGTACACATATATGTAAATGTTATCATTTATGTGACTTTGTAAACATATTTGAAATTGGTTTTTTCACTGCCCCTCTAGAAAACATTTCTATATAAATTTGTATATAAATGGAATTACAAAAAAATGGGTTTTAGTGGATCTTAATCACATTAATATCCTCCCCCATATGTTTGTACCTATGATATATTATAATCTTTATTTTTACTAAATATATTCAATTTCCAATGTATATCTTCGCTTCACATTGACAATCAATTCATTATACATGAACATTTTCTAGATGGATATTAAGTAAATGATGTAGTCATTTTTAATATTTCAAGACATCCTCAATTTAGGTGTAGTTTGTTACAATGAATTTCATGAATTACATATTATGGATTATATAATAATATTTTAGGAATTTAGAGACCCCCCACATTTGAAATAAAACAATTCATTCTAGAAATAATGTATAATTTTATATTTAGTTTTATTTATTTTTCTACTTTATTTTTGATATTTATACATATCATATATAACAATTACTCATATATATAAGGTATTATGTAAAGGACATAGTAGGCGGTGTAAATTTTAGTTACCCAACATGACCAATTTTATTCAAATTGGTTCATATATAGTTTCACATTTGCCTAATTTTTTATATAATAATATTTATTGATAAATTAATAAATTGTTTGTAGGAATGATGTCCTTGATATAATATTTTTAGATTGAGACATTATAAGTACTAGGTTTAAAAGTTGGTTGGATTGGTTAGAGGGGTCATATTGCATACCAGTATGTTTCTTTTCTATTTTTTGTATTATATAGTGTGTTATATTGTTAGAATAAGATGAATAAATAATGTTAAAATATTTTGGGTATATTTTATATTTTCATATAAGAATTATAGTAATTTATTTAAATATGTTTTATAGATAAAAAATTGCATTCATCAGATAAAGGGATAGTATATGATTTATTTTGAGTAGAATATTTCATTGACAAATAATTTTAAAAAAATGTGTTGAAATAATTAAATAAAAAGAAATATTGGACAAATATTTTTATTTTGAAGTACCGTTACCTTAGGGATATGTGTTGTAGGTATCTATTTTTCTATTTTGGATTGATTAATAATCCAGATAAGGTCATTAAAATTTTAATCAGAGTGGGGTTTGAGATTTATTTATTTATTATTGACTTAAGAAAATATTATTTGGATAAATATTTAACCATTAAAAAGTAATTGTTCATATATTTATGGAAGAATATTAATTTAGTATTATTTCAATGTAACTAGTAGTAACCATATAATTCATCAATCATTTAGGTTGAGAATCATATGTATTGCATTTTAAAATACATCGATAATTCATGGATGTTGGTTAGGGGGAAAATTTTATTTAATCAAATATTTTAAGATTATTTTCAATTATAGAATCCATTTTTAGAGCTCACATATAAATTAATAGTTAATGACATGAATTTTTTGAATTATATTGACAGTCTTTATTCCATGATAAGTGAAATAATTTTTTACTGCTCAATTATTTTAATGATAAAACTATTTAAGAAATATTTTATTATATTAATAGTCATTTATATATATTTTTAAGCATTTAATAATAGAATTTTTTATTATGAAGATAATTTGAAAATATTCATATGTGTGTTTTTCTAAGTATATAAAATAATTATGTCATTTAAGGCATTCATGAAGATGTCTATGTTACATGTAATGGTTTAATGAATGAGTGTTCCATAGTGTATATTTGGATTAGTTATAAAGCCATTAATGGTGTTAATATTGGGATATATATGATTTATTTTTATCGTTGGTGTATTTTTCCCGACAGAACATTTTCATTGGGTGTATCTATGAGAAATTACATATTTTCCATTTGATTAATGGTTATAGTGTGAAATTATAATAATATAATATTAATAATTGTGTTGAATAAAAGTGTCATCTTTGGACTTATACGATCAAACTCATTATGATATTCAATGAGATGGTGATTGATAATTAAAAATATATTAACTTATATGAAACTAAATTTTTGTGGAAAATAATTAGTCGTGATTTTTCAAAGACATGATATATATTATTTTAAATAGTGTGATTTAGTTGTTGAATTTTAGAAATATATCATATTAAAATTTGAATATCAATTTATAATGTTATATCATCTAATAAATAGATAGTATGTATGGTACTCATTAATTATTAGAGATATCATATTCTGTACTTCAAAATAAATTAAAACCTTGGATAATGAAAATATGGATGAAATATCAAATTATTGTTTGAATTTATTTGTGTTCCAAGGGTGATACGTGTTTATATAACTTTTTTTATGGTGGATGGTAAAAAACAATTATTATAGGAGGCCAATGAAATAGACTTTTTGGAATAAAAAATTATTAGTATTACAATTTATTACATTGAATGATGTTATTTTAGGATAAATTACAATCTTGAAAGTATTATAAATTTATCAATATATAGTGGTTTAATTAATCATTAATGTATTATGTTTGGTAATATAAAATGTTACAGGATATTAAATCAAACAAAAACATAATAATCCATGAAAACCATTTTTTAAAAAATGGAAATACTGATTTTTGAGGACCCTATTTTTAATAATAATAACATTTAATTATAATAATAGTCCATTTTAGTGAAGGTATTGGATTATTTATATCTCCCTTTTGTAGATATTATTACATTGAATAGTATAAGTGAGAGAAATATGGAAATCCATTTGATGTTTATAATCATGCTAGGTGTTGATATTAATATAAAATTTTAAATCCATGTGAAAAGTGACCTACAAAGTGATTACAATATGGAACAATTAAATATGTAGGTTTTATTCACAAATTAGTACATTTTTTATTAGAAAAATTATATGAGATTTAATAGTTATTGTAACATATTATCACAGTTCTGAGAAGTGGTATTGTGAAACTCCACCAAGACATCTATCCAAGGGAAATGCTCATAAATTTTTTTAACAATATGTTGAGTATGTATCTTTTATGAATGGTATTATATAAAAATGATAATTGAATGATATTTTCCATGTGATTTTAATGATCAGTACAATCCTATAGTGTGGAATAACACCTTGATTGCATTAGAATGTGGATTTGATTATGCATTCAATATATTAAAAACTTTGGAAACATATTAAATGGGCTAATATTGTTTTGTAATTTATGATGTATAACAATATATATATATATATATATATTAATTTTATTAAGTTAGTAATGGTCGGAATATATTATATTTTAGTTTTTATTGAGAAAATTTATTTCCAATTAGATTGTATGGCCATTATTAGGAGTAATTTTATTTCTAAACTACTAGTGTAATCCATGAATTGAATCATTGATCTCCATATATAATGATTAATCTAGTTTTATATATCTGATGATGATGTCTCAAATAATATTATAGTCAATTAGTTTTAATTTTAGTATTTAATTTAAGGAGAAATTTCCATGCACAAAATATTGATTTCAAATAGTATATGATTGATGAGTGTGATCTACTGTCTAATTATATTATTAGTTTTGTGGTAGTGGAATATATTACATTAGTGTCTAGGTGATTTGGATATCAAATAACGTGGAATTGAATGGTCAATGAGAGTATCTACTCACAATAATAACAAATATTCAACACTTTTGGAACAAGACAGTTATCAAACAAAAAATTAATCTATGACTTTTTTATTTATTATTATATATTATATCATTTTAGTGAAATGCTTGTATATATAGACTGGTGTTTGGTGTGACTATATTCTTCAGAGACTATTGGGAAAATATTTTCCATTAAAAAAATATTAATATTAAAATAATAATTTAGTATGGAATCACTTTAAGGAATGAAATTGAATTCGTATAGAGTTATTAATTACCCATGTATTATTGAGTTAGTGTGAATCATTGCCACCATTCTTGATTTTTTTAAATTAATTGTGTAGGTTTTTTTATAATATCTGATTCAAATTAAATATTGTATGATTCAAATTAAAGATGATTTATTTGTGTTTTCAGATTTTAGGTTGTTTTAGGTCTAGAAGCAAGTCAATGTATTTTAAATATCTAAAAATGTTTCTTAGTGATATTAGGTACCTAGTTGGTGGTTATTGAATACATGATGATATTATTTATTAGTGGAATACAATTTATAGGATTCCATGAACATAGTCATTTTATATTCGGAACCTAGTGTCCTCATGATTTTAAAAAAAATTATATTATTGATTAATGGTTCATTAATCTAATGCCAAAAACATTTATTTTATATGATTGATCTTGTTAGATAAAATATTGTATCGTTATTCCTCCTGTGAAATCCACCTTATTTATTTTTTTTAAATACTCTTGAACTATTGAACCTTTTATAAAACTGGAATCTGATGTGTATTCCTATTCATGTTCCCATTTAATCCTTTGTTTATGGATTGAAAAAAAATTTCCTTAACCTAAATCAATTATTTTTCCATATTATTTTAATAATTATTTTAAACTATACATGATTTATACCTTGATAATTTGTGGGACTTATTTGGATAGAAAGTGGTAGTTGGTCCCATGAAATCACCCATTATTTATATGTATTTTATATTATAGTTTGAATAAAATCTTCTACAAGTTAGTGAATTTTGTTAGGCAGTTGTCCAATAGGGGATGTTGTTCTCAATGGATAGTTAGGTTTCTTAGAGACCTGATGGACATACCATATGTTGTAATTTATGGTCTTTTAAATATTATAATTTTTTAGGGATATCAAATAATTATTTCTATTTTTATCAATCATCTAAAATTTTAAATGTAACCCTTAAAATATATAAAGAAATTGATTTATTCTTTGATAAGTATGTTTTCATTGTTATAATAGTATTATATAATATATTATATATATGGAAATATCCTTTAGTGGTCAGTTTTGTTAGATTTATGGTCATAGATTAATGTGTGACCATTGATAAGGCCCCATAATTCCGTGAGTGAGATTACTAGTGAGAAGTGTGTTATGAAATTATTCATTAATTAGTGGGATTATTTGAAACGTAGTTAAATTTTTTTTTAAAGGTAGGGACTTATCATCCGTGTTTATATGTTGAAAAGGTTGGCTTTTAAATATGAATTCCTTATCAATATTGACAATGTAGTATGAAACATATGGGTTATATTTCTCTAATATTTTGGTGATCCATTTTTCAATGTCTATTGAACATTTATGAGTGGCTGATTTATATTATATCATATTCTACATAATGATTATATGGATTATAATATATTGTGTTCCAAGATGAATATAGGAAACTGTTTTTATTTTCATCTAGTTAATATATAATATCTATCATTTTAATTATGATAAAGGATAAATTATTTGTAGATAAATAAGTTTTTATTAATCTTTATAATGCCAAAAATTATTCTTTAGAATATTTCCTTTAGTTTATTATGTTTTATATTTTTTAATTCCTTATATACTCTTGTATCAGTATTTTTATTATTACATAATAGTTTTCTTTATTTTAAAAGTGGTTATAGTATGTACTTTTTACGTATATTATTATAAAATATATATAAGAATATGTTGATTCTACTTATAAATTATTATTCTTGTTAATGATAGTTATTTTTTATTATTTCATTCAATTATTTTTATATTTCCCATTGAAAGAGCAAGGGATTGTGTATTTTTATAAATTATGTATGTCTGTTATAGATGAAATTTTCAATGATGGAATTGTTTTTAGTAATTTTGACTTTTGATCACTGTACAATAGTACTGATGGTAAATAAATTGTTTACTAGAAATCCATATATGGTTGTCTCAATAGAACAAAATATTTTTTTCATTATATTGATATAACCCCTTCCCATGTTCCTAGTCCACCTTTCAGTGGATGTCTTCAAAATGATTTTTCAACCTCACTCAATGATTATAAAAATTAATGTATTCCCTAATTCATTATTTAGATCATGGATTAATGTTTGTATAGTCAATTCCTATGAATTTATTAATAAACCTAAAAATAGTTTGAATTGTAATTTGATAGGTTTATATAAAACCTATACTAATGATTTATATTGTACATACTTATAGGTGTGTCATATAGTAGAATTATATTTTAAATTTATTTTCTATATATTTAATTGTTTTATAACAAAAAAAGACAATTTATTACATCCAATATGTAAATGATTATGTTATGGGAAAATTAATTATGTCCTATTTTATTTTATATACAGAATCAATATATGTATTCTGGTGCTTCTGTTGTTTTACGTGTTATTTTTTATGTAAAAAAGCGTACATATATTTTTCTATTTGGTATATAGGATAGCTGGGCATTGATGTCATAAATTTAGGTTAATAATTTTTTAATATATTTATTACATGTAGAAAAATATTATTTGTAGGACTCATGTGATATATAACCATGAAATATACATTATTTGTTATCCGTTTCAATTACATCATTTTTTGAAATTTTATAGTGGTTGGTTGAAAATATATAATTAAATTTTCTTATATTTCAAAAAATATATAAAATAGGTACATCTTTTAACACAGTTAATTCTTTTATGAATGGAAAAATATGATGTAATTATTTTTATGGATTTACTTTTATAACAATACAACATTGTACTCGTATTTTTTCCAAATAGGAAAATCATTACATAATGAAAAATCAAGATATTCAATGCAGGTCGGAACCCCTGTTGATCAAAAAATAAATCTAAGTTGACTGTTAGACTCCCTAATATTGATGGATGATTAGTTTCTATCCATTATAACCAAATGAACAGTAGATTTCTAAGGAAAAATTTATTTCAATTGATCAATTTACCATTATGAAAAAGATCCACATTTATAGTGTAGTCATCTATTAAAAATAATAATCAACCAATAAAAATTGAAAATGGAACATTAACATGATTGTACATCACTAATGTTTTTTCACATAAATTTACATATCACATAGAAGATTAACATGACATATCTCATAATAAATTTAAATTTTTGTCTGGGAAGAAGGTTTGGACGATTACAAATTTAGATTCCATAACTCATATGATCGAATATAAGTGGTTAGCCTCCAATTGATGTTCTTACTCAGTGTAACAATAATTTCATGAGGTTATTTGTAGATTTCATGAATAAACGTAGATCCCACTAGATTAATACAATCCATCACATCAATGGATTTATAGAAATTATTAATGAAATAAGATTCTATAAAATCCTACACATATCTAAACAATACAATTTAAATGCCTCATAATATAGATATGTAAAATTCTAAAATTGATCCACAAATGGGCTGAAATTACGTATTCATCATAGACCTATAGTATTGAATTATATGGAATTTGAATTAAGGCCTTCGTAGGTGTTAATTATATATGATCGTTCTGAAATTAGACAAATATATAGTGAGGAGAGGACACAAAAAATTAGAACAATCTTCATACCATCATATTAAACTAAATTTAACAATTTAATTTTAATATGTAGGCTGAAATATTAATTATAATAGCATACCTACCTCACCCTTAACTAATTGGAAACATCATAGCAATGTTTGGAATCAATAAAAATTGTTACTATCAAGTCATTATGAATATGTCATGGCATACAAATTAATGTGGATCCAACAATGATGAAAATAACATGAGGGATTTTTTACATCATAGTTTTGAATTAATTACAATCCTTAACACCCACACCATCAACTAGAAGCATGGTAATTGGTAGTTAGAAAGATTTTATCATAGAATGGTTGTTCTAATAAAAAATCAAATATTAAGAACCAGGTCTATTGTATTATCTTATCCATAATTGGACCATATAATAATTTAATTACTTTAAATTTAAATTTTTTATCTAGGAAATTATTTCATTTTCTAATCTTGGATCTTCTTCTATTTAGGGCAGGGTATGCACAAACTACTATTACAATCATCTGCATAATGTTTTTAAGAAAATGATCACTTGAAATAACCTTTTCATGTTGTTTATATGGAAGAATAGACATATCCAAATTTTCTTCTGAAACACCCCCTAATTAATATCATATCTATCATTATAGTGTTAAATACAACTGTTTTTACTATTAATAATATTTTAGGTATATCATAAGGGTTTAGCTTCCAATGAGAAATCATCATTGAGGAACCCTTACATAGATCTCCTCCCCATATATTATTGAAGAATAACAAACTTATCCATGTGTAAACATAGATAAATATATATGGAAATATAACATTGTAATTTATTATATGTTGGAAAAATTGGGGTGGGTTAAAGTCCTCTACTCATGGACACAGTCTTGATATTTTTATCTATATTCTAAAAATATATTATTAGTGTATATATGGAATTTGATTTTCATTATGAATCTAGAGATCCATTCCATATAAATAGATTATATTAAAAATTATAATGCCTCTAAATATATAAACATCAATAATAAACCCAACTATTTACATATACTCAATTCTAAATATCATGAATTTTTTTCTGGATGTTAAAACCACAATTTGATGTTGTTCAAAAAAATCAAGTGATATTTATAGACAACAATCTATCTACACCGAATTAAATTTAATGACATGTTTGCAATAAAAATAAAAAATAAATTATATTCAAATTTATAAATCCAATTCAGAGAATCCCTTTACCATCATCTTATACATATCCTATATTAGCAGTTTCTTTCCCTAAAAAATGTAGCGTAATTATTGTATACCATAGAAAAGAGTCTCATCAACTAAAAAAGATCACCTGATGATATGGTATCAACATAGAATTAAAATTAATATTCTTATTATACTTAAATATATATAAAATTAATTATATTATAATTAATATCATTCAACCATTGATACATTAGATTCTATTTAGAAGTCTTGTGGATGTCCATCTAAACCGTAGATCCTTTGAACAACAAATTATTCCAATATTTAAAGTAAATATGTATTTTCATTGATGAATTTTTTTAATATAATATGTTTTACCTTAGGCTTTTGGTATAATTTCTTGGGGGTGTATTAGTATTACTATGGAATTCATCTCATCATCTAGGTTATTCATTGTAATAGATTACTAGATGTTATAGAAAAAACGTACAATTTATCAATAATGCGTTGTGAAAATACTAAATTTTAGGATATATGTTTATTTTTATAAACATACCAAGGTATAATAGACTTCCATATAGAGACTACCTATAAAAATAACACCCTTTGCACATGGGTGTTTAACTAAAAGATAATTTCTCTCATAAAATTGTTTTATTGCTAAGTAGTTATGTGATTCCTAAAATTGATGGGGCTATTATTCTTGGTTGTATATCTCCGTTAGAAATGAATTTTCAATTTCATTTCAATGATATACTCATCTACTAATTAATTTATATTTACATTTAGAAATTTTTTGTACACTCTTATATAGATTTTGACACTTTTAAAGTTATCAGATGTCCTCTTAACCAATTTTGATCTCTTCCATCTTCCACTCACCTCAAAAAGAGTTTTCATTATCTATTCTACAATACAATGGAATTATATCACATTGAGATAGATGGAAATCATGAAATTAATGATGAATCTTGTCAATAAATATATAATATGAATCTCATAATCCGTAATTAAGTCAGATCCATCTTTTTTTTATTAAAAATAATTTCAAATTGAATCTACTGATCCCCACTATTTAAAAACCTATTAATTTTTTACTTCCTGCACTTTTATTTTTTAACTATTAATGAAATAAATATTATATAAAAATTAAAATAAATACAAAAAAATCTATATTAAAAACCTATATATGATTATTTAATGACTATGTTCAAATTATCATCACATGAAAGCCCGGATGAAGATCAATGAGATTATAGCCAACAACGAATCAATATTTACACTTCACCATACTATCCACGTATTGATTGATACTCTTAATAGAATGGAAGATATATATATAAATTAATCAATTTCCCTTACACAAATTCTTTGGATTTAATCAAATATTTATGTCATGATATTAGATGTCAAATATCCATTACAAAATTGGAATGGAAGTAAAATTGCTGTAAAACTATTTCAAAGACAGGATATAACTCACAAATTTGAATATATTCATGAATAATACAACATAACTAAATAGATTTTGGAATATAGAAAAATTATACTAGTATGTGACTTAATAATTGAATACGTCATGGATACAATGTCTTGTCCATCAATAAAGGGTCCCTTCAAAAACATGGGGGTATTGTTTGTTGAGTATTATATAAACAATCTGTATACATTAATCTTTTATATTTCACTTATTTCATTTCATTTATTATATTGATATAGGTGAGATTAAATTGATAACTAATCTAAAAATGGGAATGAATTCTATGTCCTATGGGGAGTTCAAAATTGATAAGATTATTTTCATATATGGGTTCCTTGATGGGGTAGATATGAGGATTATTTAGGATCTAAATTTTCATTTTGAAGATCAATAAATATTTTTAAAAAATATAGGTAATTAACTTGAAATTCCTTCAAGAATTGTATTGAAAATAGAAAATATGATAATATTGTAATAATACATTCAATAAATTACCATTAATTTTATGGATAGTTGGAATACAATTAAAAACACTAATCTGTTAATAAATATTGTGTCTAGATAACTCTCATATTGGTAGTGTACTATGACTTTTTATACATGATATTAAACCATACTATTTTAATGTACTTATATGTTTTTTTTATTTAAAAAATTCTAAATATTAGCCTTTTTATAATTGGATCTAGGAAAATGGAAATAGAATAATGCTTTCCTCATAATACAAAATAAAACATTATTGATTTCTTCAATATGTGAAACTGCCTCCTTTAAGGTAGGGATAACCACATACATGAAAATCACATGAAAATAGTTCCAAATTTATTCTTATTAAATTAACATGTCCCTATAATTTGAATTCATTAATATTTAAATATTTAATAAGATATGGTGGTTATATTTTACTTTCATGTCAGGATTTCAGCAAGTCAGTTTCATTATTATAGTTGAAAAATGATGCATTAATATCAAATTGTTGTGAAATAATTATACTCATTTAACCATCATACATAAAGTAATAAAAAATATATATTACATATATTATTACAATATATAGTTTAATTAAGATTATTGGTTCCAAATAGTAGTAATTGGTTGTTATAAGGGAATGAATATATATAGTTTTCTTGAGGATTTTAATTCTATAATATATTACATCATGATTTTTTTTCATTCCATAGTATGTTTAAAACATAAAAATATTTTAAGTCTATGGTTTTGGTATTTATTGTGTAGTTTATGGAATAAGATACATCTGTATTCATCAAATTATTATAATTAATTTTGAGGTAATATTTAGATTTACACTATAATTTATAAATATATTAAAATATTTGAAGTTATACTATGTGATTGTTATTAACATTGAGATACAAAAATATAAATTTTTATATTTATTATAGATAAATGTGGTAAGGGAATTGGGTTATTAAAATGGTGAACATTATAATAAATTTTTTGATGTAGTTTTGTCGGATTGAAGAAAATCATCTATAGAAATTTACACACATAATTGACTATTCAGCATAGAATTTATCAAAATGTATCTTACAAAGATCAATAACATATTTTCCCAATATCCTTTATTATTTTATTGAAATTAGAATTTAAACATGTATAATAAATTGAAACCACTAAACATCATATATGAAGGCATTCAATAAAACCTATTAGAATATTTTATAAAAATATAATATATTTTTTGAATCATTATACCTATCTCAAAATATATATTCATAATTACCTACATGATCACCCAATGATCCCTCATATAGTATATAATGAAAATATAAATTATTTTTTGGATAATGTTTGTATTATAATTCACTCAATAAATGTTATTCAAACATTCATTAAATGGATTATCATTTGATATCATAGAAGCTGATCTATACTTATTGGATTTTATGTGATTTTATTATAATATAAATATATATTTAAATAGCATAAATCGTTAAGAAATTCAATTATTGTAATGTCCCCAACTCTAGTAACACAGAAAATGTTCCAACATATTTTCATTAGCATAAATACTAATGTAAAAACCCAATGGTTGATCAGTTTATTAGTATTGAAGAACCTTATACATACATGATACCAGTCATAAATTTGGAATAGAAAAAAAATGCTTAGCATCCATGAAATCATTCTATGTATTCTTCCTCTAATCATTGGGACATGAAAAAATTAATGGTGTGATCAAATGTTTATAATGGATTTCAAACATTGGAATATATTATAAATCCATAAAAAATAATTATTATGTAATTTTAAATAAATTAACACACATTCAATTTAAACTGTAAATTGACCCTCTTAAATTGATATGTTATAATCAATATGAAAATGTAACTAACTAAAAATAGTATCCCTTTAATCAATAAAAATTTAATTAAATAAACCTAGAGATAATATCCCTAAGAAAGATTTATGGATGAGAATAATAAAAAACATTTCATTGATGTAAATTCGAAATTATTATATTTTATTTTCTGAGTAATAATTTTAGATCTACAATGAATACCACTCACAAAACATCTTAATACTACTTGTAAAACCCGATTTAATTTTGGAAATTAAATTTTCTTATGAGACCTATAGATGAATCGACAGACTATATAAACTGATCTCTACCTGTAACATCATTTTTAAATAATTACTCATATATTAATTAACTAATTTAATTTTCAAATAAAAATCCTTTATCATAATAAGTGTATTGTTTATATGATCCAAATTTATCAATATTTCCACATCTAATAAAATAACTTATAAATTAAACACCATTTGAAAATATACTATATGAATTAAGAAATAATATAATCTATCATATATGTATATTTATATTTTAGATAATTTAAATTTCCAAGGAAAAATGAGCTCTTGAATATGAATATTTCAAGAGAACATAACCAATCATAAAATATTGTGAGGTTTTAAAAAGTATTTTTGCATCTTATAACATTTATAATGTACCACATTGAATAATAAAACAAGAAATATAAATAATCATTAATAAATTGGCATTCATTGAAAATAAAATAAATCAATCATTTATACACAACATAATTTTGAATATGTGAATATTTTAAAAAATGTGTCTGTGAAATAGAAATATGGACAACATATAACATATCACTATTTACATTATTTGAAAATGAATTATCCTCTAGTATAATAGTTTAATACATTATAAATACATATCACATAAGTAGACTTGTTATTATAATATCACATAAGATCAATTTATATCATTTCATCATCCGATTAATAATAATTATTATTATTATTTCAATTTCAGGTGTTAATTGTTTGTTTAGTCATGAACATTTTGTCATAAGGGTTTCTATTATTATAAAAAGGATATAAATAAATAATATAATGAATGAAAATAATTTTATAAATATCATATTTACATTTTAGGATTTTTATATTAAACATTAATAAAATTAGGGTATGTAAAATGAATTTCATTGCTTCATGGAGACTATAAATCTGGCGTACACATGGGGGATGATATAATTCTCCTAATGGGTGAAACTGTAAAAAATTGTATGATATATTAAATTTAACTAAATTATATGATTTCACATATAT
Source organism: Viscum album (assembly GCA_963277665.1). Classification (NCBI taxonomy): domain Eukaryota; kingdom Viridiplantae; phylum Streptophyta; class Magnoliopsida; order Santalales; family Viscaceae; genus Viscum; species Viscum album. The sequence goes on along the minus strand of OY728163.1, from coordinate 1,846,326,982 downwards.
CATATATATTAATTTAATTCACCCTTATTTTATTCTATTTAATGTGTAAGGGAAAAACAAATCACATCGTTTGACATTGAGGTAGTTTTCCGTACAAATAACCAACATTCTGAAATATTGAACTAAATTTAATGTGAGAAGATATATATGATATTCCAATCCGTGAAGTATAATTATATCATCAATAATATATAAAATTGTGTAAATATATTTAACTCATTATTGTATTCGACCATGAGCGGTGCTTATGGAATATGAGTTTCATCAGTTAATGCGGCAGAAGTCTATCATATATACATTGGAGGATTTTGGTTCCTTCATCATTGATGATGTGATAGACAATGGTAATTACCTTATCATAATAAAATAAAATTATATAATATATATAATTTTAATTATATAATCTTATATGATGAATATTTGAAGGCGTTAGAAGTAGAGACAAATAAAATACACATGTTAAGAATTTTACCTATAATATAGAGATGCTCATTCTGTCTATACCGTAATCCATAATAGGAGGGGATTAATAATTAATCTTTGTAAAATAGAATGTATTTATTGAATAAAGTACTATTTTTGGAATGGTAATGTAATAAAAAATATATTTTTAAGTGTGAATATGGTAGGATAGTGGGAGTCCTTATAAAATGTTGGAGATGACAAAAATTGATTTTCATGAAAAGAGCCAATTACCTCGACTTTTTATCATTATTACATAATATAAAATAATTTATTTTAGACAGATATAGGTTTTGAGGTCTAAATTTGTCAAAATAATTTTTTTTTATAAATATGGTAGATCATTTTAACTCGTAACTTTTTTGTTCATCCCCATGCAAATCTGTTTCTACAAAACATAATAAATATATTTTAATTATTTTACAATTCACATTGGTTAGAAATTAATTTTAACTTATTATTTTATATAAAATTATATGATTGAATATATATAATATATTTTTAGAAATTTTGTTCAATGTGGAAGAATCTAATTTCAAATTATGACCACAGACACGAAAAAAAAAAGATTTACAATTAGAAAATTCACATTTTTGTATAAATATTTAATAAAAATATAAAATATTAAATCGATAATAATAATTTAAAATATATTGAATACATAATAATTGAACTAATTATTCTTTAAATAAAATTTTAAATGCAATTTGTCATTATAAATAATATAAATGGAAAGGCACTTTTAAATAAAATAATTATTTATCACTGTTCACAGAAAAATGAATCTTTTCATAAATAACCAAAAATTTCCCAATAATATAATTTTAATATTCCTACTTCAAAAAATATTAATTTTATCAAAAAAATTACACAACTAGTAAGATCTATGTTTACATTTTTTGTGTAAAGAATGACTAAACGAGATTATTGAAAAATATAGTTTTTTATGAAATATATATTTTCTTTAAAATGAATCATGATTTATTTATAATAAAGAGGTTCTCATTGGATATATCTTAAATACTTTTTAAAAAAGTAAATATCATAATATATTACATCCTATTAATTCCCACCAACACAAAATCTAGGTTATAATAATCATGATTGAATTATATTATAATATAGTATCATGTTTTAATTAATCCCTATGCTGTGTGAATCATAAGACAGTAATAATATTGAATTTATTTAAAATTTAATAAATAAAAATTTATTTGTGGGTCACATTCTTCTACCATAAAAAATGAATCTGAAATTATTTTGGGAGATTATAGTTTAAATAAATGAGGGTGATTTTTCTTCATTTCATTGTATGGTTCCCATTATTCTTCCACTATTTTTTTATATATCTAATGAACCATAACCCATTGAGTCATACGATTCATGAATATAATCACACTATAATGAAGAATTTTTATGGGATCTTCACAGAAGGACATATCATGTTCCATTTGAACTTAATAAAAAGGTTATCACATGATTTAGGACTTGAATGTACATTATAAACAATGATATATGGAACACATCAGGTACTTTAGAGAAGTATAGTGTCATTTACAATCAATAATACACTACACCAATACTCTATTATTTTTAATGGATTAGTATACTTGTTGGTTATCATTCCATTCTTACAAAACCTTGTGAAACCATTAAATGTAGGGACCCTCAAGAAAAATTTACATCTCAATAGGAAATCAAAATCTTTCAGCCAAATATTGACATAAAAGTTTTCAATATTGTGAGATAATTCCATATGATCTTGATTATTCATTGTCTATATTGTTTTATATTAAACTTGTTTTCATATTAAAAATTTCCTTTCAATCAATTCTTCCCAAAAAATGTATGTCTGAACTTTCATTCTATATATTTCATTATAGGATTCCATTTTAATACGTGAATAAAAATTATTGTTATAGGAAAATTCTACAAAGTATAAATAATGATCCCACATACCTTGAATGTCTAGTGAGAATGATCTAAAATTATCTTCTATTATTTGGATGGACCTTTATAAAAGCCCATTACTTTGAGGATGGTAGTACGTTCTCTAATGAAGCTATGTATTAATATTCATATAAAAACTATTCAATAATATTAATTTAAAATGGTAATTATTAATATATATGATCGAAATATGTGTTCCATGATGTATTAAGACATAATTAATAATGATCCCAATAATGAAAAAATCAGTGAAAATTATTCTATATAGAATAAATAAAACTATTTTGTTTTTAAATCAATGATAAAACATATGACATCATTATTAATATGATTATTTGGTAGTCATAGGAAAAATTATATATTAATGTCATCCAATTTCTATAATGGAATATGAATAGGTTGTTTGAATCCTATAGAATGTTGTATCACAACATTGAATTTTAAAAAAAACTAAAATCTATACATATAATCTTCAATTTACCACTTCATGCTATCCCACAAAAAAATATCCCTCGTATCCCTATAAATCATGGTGCTACCAGGTCGAATTGGGAAATTTGAGATATTTTTAGCATCGTACAATTCACTAATAATAATAGGTTTATATATAGCATATAATGTATTTCCAAATTTTTGGACACAATCATCACAATGCAAGTCAAAACAATTTCCACTATAAAAACAGATTTTGATTTCTTTTTTGAATGTTCTGATCATCAAATTGAGAACATTTTATAACTAATAATAAGTATGGTTTTTAAATCATTGGAAAATGGAGTGATATATACTTTCCTTTATAATTTACATAATCATAATTATTAGATCAATGAACATATCATCACTCTGTTTCTATAGATTGATTAGAACTTTACGATGCTTCAGCATCAAAGTATCTACTACTTTATTTTTGTTCCACAGGTAGTATTGTACTAAGAAAGAATAATCATTGAGTAGATCAAAACATCACCTTTGTCTCATATTGTGTTATTTATATGAAAATATGTATTTAATTATATTATAATCCATTGATATCATACATAATTAACCATTAATGTAATCTCTCTATATTATAAAATAAATGATTTCAACTTCAAACACAAGATAAAATGTTGGTCACTCTTATTAATATGTCTTCAATTACATCGATTCGAAGAAAATAACATTATAATTTTTCATTATGGCACAACAAATACCCTCCATCAATGCATTATTATATAACAAAAACACATCATTTCAATAAGGTATATTCAAAATTTGAGCATCAACCAATTTCCAATTAGTTTTATAAAAAAAATACACATTCCTTTTTAAAAATGATCTTATCAACATTAAGTGTAATATAATAAATAATTTTATCAAATAAAGGGAAATTATAAATGCATCGCCAATAGTAACCAACCATAAATGTACCTATGTTATATTTATAAGTGCATGTCATTATCAGACTTCCTTTTCCATAGAAGGATTAGGTAAGATTCCATCCATTGAGAAAATATATATATATAGGAAGTAAAACATCATGAATATATAAATAACACATATTAATTTCCCCTTATAAAATATTACTTCAATGAGTCGCAATAATTACCAATAAGCAATTATAATGGTCCTAATGTCTTTTAATAATAAACCAATATATCAAAAATGTATATAAAAATCATCATCAATATATTCCATGTATACTCTACTAATTATATACATTATAATAGGGTTAAACTAGTCAATAACAATAAGATTAATGTAAAATTATAAATTCAATACATTATTAGGATACCTTTATTCACAATTACATCCTTATTTACTCGTAATTCAAGATAAATATAATTATTTTATGTATTTGAAAACAATTGGTCTCCATGTAGTTTATTGAATATATCATTAATTTGAGGTTGATGGTACATGTTCTTTATCATATCATAGTTTATTTCCCTTTAATCATTTCAAAAACTCCAAGATCCACCATTATTCTTAATAAAGAATATATAGGCTCCCTATAGTGAAAAAATGGATAATAACTCCCATATAAAAAAATTCAAGGAGTTGTATCTTTAGATCCACTAATTCCATGGTGTAAATTCTATAGGGAGTCTATAATATTGGTATTATATCAGATATTAAATTTGTTGAAAATTAAATTCAAAGCATTTGATTATGTCATGATAATTCAGTAAGAAATACATAAATGTATTACTTTAAAATATTGAGAAACTAAATTCGAAAATTATCTTATATACATATACATATATTTTTATTAAACATCATCCTCAGGAATTTCATTCAAGGAATATAATGGGGGTGTACCTTTACTTGTCATAGATATTGATACCTCAACTCTAAAGATAAATAATTTTTAATATTCATCATGAATCATAATTTTCTTCTTATGGAAATAAATTTTTGGATAAAAATAATAAATATAGTCCAGAAAAATACTTATATCAATGTCAACCAAATGTATGAATATAATGTAAGTAAATTAAGTTTTTTTATGTGTCAAAATGAGGATTTCTTATCACATCTATGCTGTAGTGAGAAATTTCTCTAGAAGTATTGACTGATTAACACATTCTTAATATTATAGATATATATATAATATTATTTGAAATCATGGAATATAATTTAGATTTAAAGGATATAAAACCAAATGAAGATTCAGTTAAATTCGAATCAATGGTTTAATTAACTATGGCTACATCATTTGGTACTTCCACATTGGCTATAGGGATTGCATATTCTTAACCTTCTCCCCTTGACCAATTCTATGTTAGTTTACCGTAATGCGTTGGGAATTCATTTTCATAGTTCTACATCTCCCTATATATGAAACACATAATAATAGGGCGTTCATTATTTTTAAGGAAATAATTATCTTGATGAATAATACCACAACAAATATAAGAAACACCAAATACCTCTAACAATTTCCTTGGATGGTCCTTTCTATAGTTCTCATTATATGAAAAGTACATCATTATCTTCTTCCTTATTAATGACTTCCATTTTCAATGGTTCTCATTCAACCTATTTTTTTTGGAATTCCATTCAACATGTTGGAAATAGAGAATAATTTCTCTATTAATATTTCATACCATATAATTTCATCATATGATGAAAATAAATTTAGATACTATCACCCATAGTATAATTTTCATAATACCTTAAAAAAATTTGATTCTTCATTCAGCGTTGTATATATAATCAGTATCATACTAGGATAAACTTGTTATGTAATCCCCATACTCAATAACTTTCCCTTCTTCATGTTTATTTAAACTGTGGAAATTTCTCTTAATTTTAGATTGATATTCATTCCAGATATAAATATTAAAGAATTTCTCTATAAAATACTTACATTACATTTCTTATATTAACTCATCTATCCTAGTATTCTGGAACAACAACCAACATTGATAATATTCCACTTTTATTAAATTCACTAAATGTTTAACCTTTTTCATTTCATTTCATCCCATGTTCATAAAAATAGTCTCAAAATACTTAATCGATCACTCTTATAACATTATAATAGCAGTCCTACCTAATTATGGGGTCATGTGTCACATTACGAAATCCAAAATGGAAGAATCACAAAATATAAAAACAGGTTCACACATCTATAAAGTGGTAATTTTCATATCCTTTTTCAGATAACCTAATACAAACTTGATCTACTCAGATCTAATCCCATCTTCATTTCTATCTACGATAGGAAAATATATACATTAGTGAAATGTATTGAATCAATTCCCCGTTCATGTTTTCATTTGTAAAAAAATTGAATATTGAAGATTAGTTCATAAAAAATTTATTATCAAATTTTAATTAATATTTATAAATATGGGCTAACACTTACTTTATTTTAAAATTTAATCATGGTTAATCCCAAAATCAAAACCAATGTTCATTAGGGATATATATTTTTTAAAATCATTAGTAATTGTTAGTAATGAAAAATTACATTATCCAATGAATATTCCATAGGTGTTTCAAACTAGGTGCCCTATATTGAATATGTTCATGCACCAGTTGATGATTAGATCAATCCCAATGTTTAATTTTCATACATATTACGCTAATATATATTTGTACTAGAGCTACATCCAGATGTAGAATCCTCACAATGATGTATTGTGGGAAAAAATGTATAATATATTCCATACTAAATAGCGAGGATGTTATTCCTTAAATTTATAAAAATTAATTCATAAGGATAGGTTACATAATTAATATTTTATTTAATATATTTTTCAATATTTCATCTAATGTTTATTGATGACATTTTTAATGGACCCCACTCCCGTAACCCATAGTCGGTGACTATATTAATACATTGACATATTTACAAAGGGTAAAATCCAAATGGATCAATCAGTCTAGAAATGATGGAGAACTATATACATGCTTGATACCCATTTAAAATATGGAATATAAAATAAAACATAACAAAAGAAAATTCTCATAATCCATGATTCTCATTCAAAAGACTCATCTTCATAACATATGGAAAGAAAAAAAGAAAATTTTAATTATAAATTTCTCAGAAATTATTACATAAAATAGAATTTTTAATTAATTAATATATAGTAGTCAATATATATATGTGAAACTTAAAAAATATGCATTCCATTTATCAATACATTTAATAACATCAATGCATAATTTGTAATCAATATGGCTTGGTAAATTACTGGAAATAAATTCCATTTAATAAATAAACTGAGAATAAAATGAACCAAGAGATTATACAAACCATAAATGAATTAAAAATTAAATCTTCATTAATCAAACAATATATTTAATTAATGAATTATTATTTGTTGTTATTAAATATAAGTATTGAGTAATGGATACATATTTATCAACACTTCACATGTTAATCAAATAACATTTAAAGTAATAATCCTACGTAAAATTGTAATATGATTTAGGTCATAATAATATTCATCATAAAATAATATATAAATTTAATATAATTATAATTTATAATTAAAATTGATTAAATAATTCGACATTTTGATAGAAAATAGACAATTAAAAAAAAGTGAGTTTATAGAATATTTTTGACCAATTTTTTTAACTATTAAATATTCACACCATGAATAATAAACAATAAGTGAGAAGTTAATCATTTTGAATAAATATATATTATTGATAACTACATGAATATTTTATGTTATAGTTTAGAACAAATTTATTAGGTGCATATTAACAATGATGTGTCAATGAAATTGAAATTGAGATGAAATACAATACCTCATCCTTTAATTTAGTTTACAGTGATTATAAATTTTATATAAGGATATTAAACAAGTTATTAATAAGTAAATTAACAATAATAATTTTCATAATATAATATATTATCCTCATATTTCATTTTATAATCGTTTTATTAACAACATTTCATTAGTTTCATTGTTTGGGTCTTAATTGTCTTCTTTTATCATAGGTGTTTTATCATGAGAGTTATGGTTATTGTACATAGGTTATAAAGCCATAATATACTAGTTTATAATGATTTTATAAGTATAAAATATATTATTTAGTAAAGTTGATTGAAAATTTCCTAAAATTTTAGAATGAAAAATTAATTGCATCACTTTGTGGGGACTGTTGGCCATACATATGCGTGATTGATGATAATGTTCTCTTAATGGTTGAAAGGGTAATAAATTGTATGATAAATACATTTTCATGAATTGATATCATGTCATACATATAAAATATTTTCTACAAATTCTTCTTTATTATCTTCCAAGTAAAGAGTAACTAAAAAGAAAATCACAACGCTTCACGAGGCAGTAGTCCACCGTACACTCTAGCGATGTTAATGTTATTTAATAAAAATTGAATTTAAGTATGAATATGTGATATTGTAATTATAAAAGTATAATTATATAATAAAAATTATATATTTACAGTAATTTAATTATTATATCTAACCATGAGTGGTGTTTATGTGAAAAATGTTTCCTCGGTTTATGAGGTGGTAGTCTATCACACACACAATTGACAATTTCATTTTCTATTTCATGGAAGATGCAATATATATATTTTATTATAATAGTATGAAAAATATCATTATATTGGATTTATTTTTAATGTTATATTATTATAGATGAATAATATCATAATTATTTAGAATAATTAATACAATAAATATTCATGTTAAGAATTGTAAATAGTTTTTATAGAAATTCTCTAGGTTTATACATAAATCCTACCATAGAGGGAGTAACAATCCAAATAAAACCTTAATAATGTGGGGATTTAATTAAGGAATAAATTTTGGAACGTATTGTGTTTTCTAAATGGATTTGGATATGTGAGTAGGGGAGGATATTTGGGAACCTTTTATAAGATGGGGAGATAATACAAATGAAATTGTTTTGAGCATAATAAATTTTGCCAATAGTTAGTATCATTATAATAGCCTTAAAAAAGTGACATTATATAACAATAAGTGATTTAAGATTGAATTATTACTATATATTTCGTTTTGGGTATTTTATAAGGTCATTTTAATATATATCATTCTAGATTATCCCATAGTAAATCGGTTTTTACTTTAACCATGGATATTGATTATTATTGATTTTAATATTTTTAATGCTTCGAAATTATTTTAAAATTATTATATAATATAAATTATTGAAATTTCAAAAATTGATTATATTTTAAAATTTTAAATTCAAATAATTTGAAAATTTAAAATTAAAATTATTACCATAGACATGAGAAATGAGATTGTTTCCAAATACTGAATTCAAACAATTATAGAAGGATTTAATATAGACACTAAAAAATGATATTTCTTCCACTAACCTAAATTGTATTAATTATTGAATAATTGAATTGATATAATTTTTTTAAATTAAATTCATTATTAATCATTGTAAATAATATAAAGGAAAGGTTGTTTTTAATAAAATAATCATTTTTCAATATCATAACCCTTTTTACTAGGAGTCAGTGTCTCTCTTTAATATATTGGAATAATATGCAGGAATGTTTTCCTAATGGACTGAATATTTCAGTAGCATTGGTTTTATATATACATAACTCGCAAATTATAAATGAAATCAAATATTAAAGCTTATTTTTTTGGAGAATAATTTTCTTATATCATGATAATATTTTCCTATCTAACAATGTACACTTAATGGATTCGTGGAAAAAGAAAAAAATATGTGGGAGATGAAATACATTGAAGGGGTTATGTACAATAGTGCAATATTGAATAAATAAAAAAATCAGCATGTTAAGATAAATAACTAATCACACATTCCATTTATATAATTTCCCTAGAATAACCAACATAGTAAGGTATATCACTGAAAAAACATTTCATTTAAACAATAACATGATAATAATTGTTGAAAAATGAGAATTCATTATTAAAATGTAAATAATGGAAAACACAATCCATTTAATCAATAAAAGGTAAATGTAATTCATCTAGAGATAATATTATAGTGGAAATATCATGGATAATAATAATTGAACTCTTAATGAATTAAATTCCCAATAAAAGTATGTAATGTTCTTAGGGACCTGATACCTCAACCTTCAAGAACTACCATAAAAAGATTTATAAGTGCAGGTTAAAACTTATTCTATTATCTTACTTATTTTCCACAAAAAACCTTAAATTTTTTGTGTGGGCATATATTTTCAGGCCCAACTGATCCATACATGTCCAAAGGAATCCCCTTACATCGAATAATTTATTTAATTCATGAAAATTTTACTTTATCAAAATAAAATATTATTGTGTAAATATTAAATATTTATAAAAATTTTCACTGAAAAATAAAAATAAATTTAAAATATAATATTTATAATAAATATTAATATTATGTAATAATAATATCCTTTTTAATTAATATGGATTTTTAGGGTAACACTAATATCTAATGATCACATGAAATTAATTATTTCAAGGGAATGTTAATTAATACAAAAATTTGTCATTAGAGTGAATGAAAATTCATTATTTTCTCAAATATGTCAATGATTTTCTAAATGAATACAAACCAATTATCAAAAACAAAAACCCAATGGATCTTTCATACAATAATGATTCAATTTCTTTAAAGAATATAAATACCATAAATATTTCCTTAAAACTTTCTCAAAGAAAAAACACATTAGACATTGAATATTAATTTATATAAAAATGATATTTTCTGTTAAAATACTTTTCTTTGCATAAATACGTTGAATATTTTTATGTTTTACATCAAACAATGAATATTTAATATGGTAGTAAATTCAATACATTCCATGTACATGAAAATAAGGACACCTTTAACATTTTTATTAAATTAAAAACAGACCATGTTTCACAAATAAGAATGGAGATTCCACTAATTTTTTTCTGAAATGTAAAAATGGATAAAACATTCATTGATATATTGTTGGAAAATTTTTATATAAACTTTTGAAACAAAACATAAGAACGTGGTTTTGGAAGAAAATTGTTCTCTGGCTAAAGAGAGAAATGAAGTTAGATTTTAATAATATTATTTTCTTAATTATTTTTAAGTACAAAATAAAGAAAATATGGTACAACTACATAAAATATTAATGAATCACTAGATAATGATAAAAATATATTTTTTTATAATAAAATTATCAAATAGTTTTGTTCATTTAAAATTCAATAATAAATAATATTGATTATAATGAAATTTTCAAATAAACCCTTGTAATGATGGTGAAATTGAATATGAATTAATAAATGAATATTTTATGTATATAATTTATCAATCCACATAAAATAACTATAAATACAATATATTATAATTAAAACTCATAACACTTAAAATCATATAGGATCACCAACTACTAATGTGTAATATAACCCAATGAATTGAAATTGAGTTATTAAAATATTTATATGCTGACAGCATTTAGATAAAATAAGCATAGATAAAATAAATCCAATCGAAACATAAAATAAATTGATTTATCAATGAATCATTATATTAAATTTAATATGATATGTATATACAGAATATAAAATTTATTATTTTTATAACATTACATTATGACTCAAGGAAGCGTAATTAAGATGAAGTCTATAACCCCACACTTCCTTTCAGTTGAGAATTAATTAAACATTTGTAAAATTTCATGTCGTCAACGTTCATTAGGGAAATGAGGTAAGTAATATTTTATATGTACATATTTAAAAAATTATCATAAATACCATATTTTTTCAATATGTATACATATATATATTATCCATGGGGTGTGTTTTTGAAAAGGGTGCCACATCACTTCATGAAGCCGATAGTTTACACATACATGAAGGATGTTATCATCTTTCAGTTAGGGAAAATATAAGAACAAAAATGACTTATTATATTATTAGGATGATGAAATTTTAATAATAATAATTATAATGTCATTTATATTTTATATATTTATTAAATTTATCTTTGTTACCTTCCATGTTAAGCGTTATAGAAAAATTAATCACATCTCATTACAATGTGGTTGTCCTTCGTATACACAACTGAAATTATTGTATTGTAATGACTCACCAATTCACATTATATTGAGAGTATAACAAGTCATTAAAAGGCCCTAAGAGACATCCCCAAGACCCCAAAGGCTGGAAATAAATGCTGATGTGTTTCAAATATATGTTGGGGACGATTTACCCTTTAAGAAATAACCCATAAACCAACCCATCATAACCAAACATTCACTATATGATGCAGGAAAAAAAGAAAGATCATTAAACAGCTTAATTATGTCAAACCACATCATGTACACAACAATGGAAGACCAAAATAATCATCAAGGTACATAGAAGATGAACAACTCGAGACTCTCAAAAGACACCATGACTTTGTGCTCCACAAGATCCAAACTCCACATCATCTCCTAAGAATCACCACGAGCCACTAGCAATAAGATAGTTTAACTTTACATGTTTCCTGGAATACAATATTTGAAAAAGTACCAAATTTCCAAAAGCAATGGTGAGTATAAAATTTAGTAGGTTTCCAAAATGATATTCCTACGCATGCCACTAGTGTAGAAAGGTTAACAACATTTAAATAAAGAACAGTTTATTTAAAACATTTTCTCAAATGTTGTTTATAACTAAAAATAAACAAGTTTCCAAAACCATTAATAACCAAAGGCAATCCAAAAGCAATTGAAACCAATTTTACAGAAATTTATTTTTCCAAAAAATAACCAAACAAGCTTTAGAACCATTTCACAAGATCCTTTTTTGGAATACCCAACCATTCCAAAAACCCATGAAACCAACCATTCATGCTACCTTAAAGAGTGGATAATCCATAACCTATATCCATCCCAGCCATGATGGGGGAGACTTCTTACCATTATCCAACCCAAATGCACATTAATTCTTGACGGGGGATATCCATAACCCTTATCCATCCCAACACCGATGGGGGAGACCCCTAACCCTTATCAGTCCTCAATGAAATGTGAATGTTTGATGGGGGAGAGTCCTAAACCTTATCCATCCCAACACTGATCGGGGATAACCCTAACCCTTTTCCAGCCTGAATGCAATATGAACACACACCACATCTACCCATAAATCATGCCTAAAAACCCTTTCAATAAAAACACTTATTAATTGAATCCCATTTCTATCAAAACCATTTCAAAGCCTAACCATTTCAACAAAACACTCTTTTTATTGAAAACTGATTCAATCAATGTCATTTCAATTTCAAACCATTTCAATAAAAAAACCATTTTAATGAAAACCCATTTTTCGTCAAACCATTTACAATTTCATAAAATCAATAATTTAATATCATAATTTTAAATTCATGAAGCCAAAACACTTTTCACAAAAATTCACCAAGATTTTACAATTTCACGAATACCATAAATCATCACTAATGAAGATTTATTCCATGATTTTCACAATCAATTCCACACCACACACTCAATTTGAAAGCATGCCAATTATTTCTACTATGTTTAGTTGATAATGAAGCCCCCAACCTCAAAGGTTTTGATGAAAACCACAACAGTCGAAGAACGCTCAATAAACCCGGGTCGATTCTCTGGAAACCCGCCTTAGATCTATTCTCCTAGAAAGATCAAGACCAAATCTCATCATACATGGCACCCACACACATAGTTCCACCCATAATGGATATTGATATTTGAAATAGAAGGAATAGGATACGTGGATCTACGTGGATCTAGGAAACCGATCAAGAACGAAGAAGAACGATCACAATTCTCAAGAATCTAGCTTCGATTCACCAAGAGAAGCCTTCAAATCCCCACCAGAATGATGGCAAAACCCTCTTTGACCTTAGGGGAAGAGCAATCCCGAGTTCAGGCTGCTTAAGAGGAAAACCGAGCCATATAGTGGTCAAAACGCCTGAGATCCACCTTTATAGGATCTCATTTAAGTGGCTGCATTGTTTGCTCGCATGGTTAAAAAAGAGTGCACTAATAGTGTGTTAGCCACTACCACGACAGACACTCCACGCATGGTTTTTCCACATGGTTAGACAACTCGTGTGTTTCCCGTGCAGATTCTACTGCCTCCAAGACCAAATACGCATGGTTATACCGCATGGTTTAGACATACTATGAACCTTACGTGCGACATCCCCTTTTCCTTAAAACTTCATTCAAGTTCTCCTGACTCTCCCATTCATCACACTTAACATTAAAACCATGAAAATCATCAAGAAAGGGTTACATACCAGAGACCAGGGGTACTACAAGTATCCCCAATTGAATGGAAGGATAAAAAACTATAAATGATATAATTAATTAATAAATATAGTTATGTTGGGCTTATCAAATATATATTTTATATTTATTTTCATACAAAACTATAAGACGTGTTGATGGAAAATGTTTCACATTAATTCGTTATGTGGTAGTAAATAGTACACACGAGAAACAATATTTTTTACCATTAGAGGGATGAGGATATAGAAGTGGTTATTTAAATAAATAAGAATCATGTGTGTGTAGAATATACTAGAGTTATTATATAATCATAAAATTTTAATATTTGATTTATGTTCAAGAACAAATACTAGAGAAATTAATTGTCTGAAATATTACCAATTTACAGAATACCACTTTTCGATCATACCTAATGTATTCCAAAAATGTATTTATAAAAAAATAGGTTTCTAGGATTTTATCATTAAATTAGGGAGGGGATTTTTGTAGGTATTATTTAGTATAATGTAATTTGTTTATGTGAAAATTAGAGGAGAGGGATGACCTTTAATAAGTGTGGTGAGTGGCACACTTTTAATTTGTTAAAGAAAAAATTATTAACCACTTTTTTTCCAATTATACAATAGTTAAAAATATATTTTTATAGATCCTTTTAAATGATAAATTTTAAATATATCTTCAAGTATATTTTAGACTAGTGTTATGAAATTTTAACCCTTATCTTTTATTGTAACCCCCTCGATTAACCCATTTTAACCTTATAAATGAATATTATTTTTAACTCTTTTTACTATTTATTATATTAAATGAATATTAATAATTTATTATTGAGTATAAATTATAATTATTTCAAAATTTGAATCAGTTTTATGAAATTAAATTCAGATATATGGAAGAATTAAATTTAAAACAAATCTGGTAAACACACTAAAAAGGAAGGTTTACTAAAATTCCAATATTCAGTTGTATGAAACGTTTTAATTTGATAATTCAATAAAAAATCGATCAAAATGAAATATATTAGTCAATGATTAAAATAATTAAAATAATTGTACAATTAAATAAATTTATGGAAGTTATTTAACTAAAATTTATTTTTCGATTAAAACTATTATTTCTCATTATTTATAAAACAATAAATATTTTTAGAAAAATATAAAAAAATACATCATATGTTATTTATAAAATTTTTATTACCAAATTGGTGTAAATTTTAACAAAAAATTCAATTTTTTAAATATTTAATTTTAATTTATGTGTAAAATGTGGGACTAAACTTTATTGTAGAAAACAACTGTCCTTAAAACATTAAATTTTTATTTAAATTATTATATTTTATTTTAAATAAACAGATAACCAATGAATCAATTTTTGAATGGGTAAAAAATTAAATTTTCATAATGTATTTATTCTAATTAATTCATTCAAATTTAACATCTAGGATATAATGATATACAATATTAAGTTTCCTTTAAAATCATGGTTGCATGTTCTGGAAGCTATTGAAGAGATTGAATTAATAGAAATATATTTGATGGATTTTGAAAAAAAAAATATTGTAACATAATATATATAATAAAATGATATTTTATTATAATTTAATATTGTTAGACACTTCCCACCTTAAATAAATTACATCCTCATAATTTCATCTTTTTATATGAAATCATGTGTTTGATATTTGAAAATTTCGTTGCTGAAACCCCAATTTTAAAAAATAGTTGGTAAAATATCATCTTAATATGAAGGAATTGGATTTTCAAAGGATGTATTTAATAACTCATATTAAGGATTTTATGTAATAGTCCCAGTTTTTGGAGAACATAATATTGTGTATGATACCTTATATGATACACCACATCGAGTTTCATCATATAACTAAATATTATAATTTAAAAAGTCAACATTATAATAAAGATGTTAGAATGGACTGAATGAATTTTATTAACTGATTTATGAAAATACGGTTTAAAAATGTATGTATAATTAATTTTTTAGTTTTCAATTAACCATAAATTATTGTAAAACCTTTCTTAAAATAGAGAAAAATGATTTTCACGAAAACCATTAAAATTTGCATAACTCGGTTATTTACCAGTAAGCTACTGAATAACTATAGTTGGATTAAATTAATGAAATTTCCATATTATATATTCAATGCAATATATAAAATTGATCATTTCTTTTTTTTGAAATGAAATAATAACAAATCGAATTGTTATAATAAAGGAATTTTTTTCCCAAAATGCAATTTTGTTACCTTTAGATGGAGAACCCATTTTTAATATAGTATTTTTCAATTTCATAAATTACATTTTACAAAATGAACTTATTATTCAAACTAATATTATCTGAAATTAATTTTTTAAAATATTTGGGTTTTTTCCTGATAATATTTATTTTTTAACGAATACAGAAAAATACTGCATTTTAATTCAAATATTCTTATTTATATACTTTATTATTATTAATAGATTATTCCTAGAATTATTTTTAATGTAAAACTAGATATTTATATTCTTTTATTCTAATTTAGTTTAATGGAATCAATTTCAAATTAAAATTTGATAAAAAAACATTGTTAACATTTGATCATTTTTTCTTTAAAAACCCATTTCTCGATCTGTCAATGATATTAATTTTATATTAATTTAAGGATCCTTTGTGTTGTGAATTTTGAAAAATGTAGACATTTAGTTGTAATAATTTTCAGATTTATGATATAATGTGAAAAAATTAATTTTTCAACAGTATTAATAGTAAAAACTTCTTTCCTATGGTGGTTTCCAGGGAGGATGGGTCTAAGAAGTAAAAACCATCTACCATTTTATATTAATTTCTTTTCAATTTCATTTCCATTATTCCCATATCCTCATATTCTCTTATAAAAATGGAAAGGTAACTCTACTATGTTTTATATACTGTTATTATATCATTTTAATGGAATATCATAAATTAAAATCCTCCCTCTATATTTTTTATCTCAAAATGAAATTTTCAGTCGTGTTGTGTCGATTTACAAACATCATTAGTGATACACATTAATTTTTTTACCGCCTTAAATGATGATAATAAAACCCATAAATGTTTAAAAATATATTTTTTGTGTATTTTATAACCCTAATTATGTTCTATAACTAACATATATATATAACACTAAATTATAAAACAAAACGAGTTCGTTTTGATCGAAAACCACCAAAATTAACCTAAAATGATCGTCATTAAATTTTATCTACTGATTCATTATCATATCATATATGAAATTTTTTTTATAATGATATTTTAAAAAATTAAAATCATTTTTAACATATGATAATTTTTTTTCATATTTATCGATATTTTACATGAAATTCCATTATTGTGTACAAGAAAACTAATAATGAAAACCATGAAAACGAATGTCATCGATTGATGAAATTAAACATTACAACTCATCCAAAATACTATAAAAACATAATAAAACTATAATGGATAGCTTTATCTTATAAAAGGATCTATTATTGAAAATTAATTATTGTAATGTTATTATAGATGATATTAAAGTGATTAATTCATTAAGAAACAAGGTAATAGATATTCTAAAACCCAACATTGTTTCATTGGGTTTTCCTTGATTCATCTCATTTTCAGTATGTATATTCCTTAAATATCAGATATTTGGTATTATTGTACAATTTTATCGGATATAAATTTTTAGAATTGAGTTTATAAAAAACATAATGTTTTCAAAAAGAACTATTCTTTTAGAAAACACACCATCTACTTCCCGAGATTGATTATTCTTTACTCATGGTTGATAATTCCTATATCAAATATTTTATTCCATATTTCATTCAGTAACCAAGTAATTATAAATTTATTTTTATAAAATTAATTAAATATATTTAAATGGGTATTTTAATGTTTACAATTGACATATGTTCTATAAGGCATGCTTAATAATTTAAATTATGTTATGTGATGGGTTTTCCCAATATTATATAGAAAAATGTAAATGTTATGATTTGAAGGGTTTTTAGTGAATTATATAAGGCTTCAATATATTTTTTATTGTGATGTATCTTGTGGAAAAATAGAAATATGCATTAGCATTTTTCTGGTTTTTTTCACAACTATGTGTGGTACTAAACTAGTAAGACATGATAGTTAATTTTTATGTATTGGTTCATTAAAATCATTTCATAATGATTCAAATAATGATTATAATCCTATGACTATGTTTTTAAGATAATTATTATTATCACCCATTGTTATATTGATTAATTTTATTATTTATCCTCTTAATTGGCTATTAGCTCACCTCTTTTAGATTTTTATAATCAGATAAATACTGGTACTAAGAAGAAATCAAGGATCCATAAGAAGCTAGAGAAGAAAGAATTAAATAAATGTTTATGTTCTATTTTAAAAATGTTATGTATGTTACTAATTATACAAATAATCCAAACCATTGGATCTTGGTTTTGATACTCTTTTATGTTATTTATTTTTAAATTGATGTAACAATAATTTAAAAAAATTAGGGTCTCTTTAGTTGTCATCATAGAAATATTTAGTTAATTTGGGTGTTAGTATTAGAGAACATTAGTGAAAAAACATATTATAAGAATTGGAATAAGTAATCACCTAAGAAGTATTGTTTTAGAAAATTATAAACAATGGGATACCAAAGGATATTCATATTCTTTTAATTTTATAATGACATAAATTATTGATAAATTGTTGACTAATGCTTTTTACTAACCATTTTTATATTAGAAAATGGTTGGAATGAAGAGAAAACAGGAAAAAACCCTATGTTAGGGTCAATGAAGTTATTTAACAAATGATAGAAAATATTATATGGGGGTTGGATTCACAATTTAAGGACGATACTTACTTAGATATCTCTGGCTATGAATAATAACACGAAAAATGGGGAACATACACCTTCACCTAACAGGTATCAATTAGCTTCCATGCATCTTATATAGTAGTGACCACATATATTTTGTGTATCATATGATCAACCTATCACATAATTGTGGGATAACTCAATAGATATTATCATTACTATGTTACACTTTTCTATGATGAAGAAGGTGAGTCTAGACGTTAATTGTTTAGATATAGAGGATGATCAATGGTTGGATATTATTAATAACATCTAGCCGAAGGATGAAAACAAAGAGATGGTGTGGAATAAAATTAATTTGAGGTTTCTTAAAAAGTATACCCCTTGAACTCTTTGAAAAAAATTGGAGAGATAATTTAAAGATATAAAGAAAACGGAAGGATAATCCTTCATATCCTATGGATCAAATTTCTCAAGTCTTGCATGGTATGCTATAGGTTTCGTTATAAAAAATGATATAAAAAATAATATATTATTTTGTAGTCTAAAACAACACCTTTCAATGGATCTTCCAATTGGATAATTTTTGAGTTATTAAGATGTGGTTAAATGTGATATCATAGTAGATATTGTGTCTAGGTAATAGTTTCATGGATATGGTGATAAGAAATAAAACATTCAGTTTCACGATGGATGTTCTCATGAAAAATGAGGAATGAAAACTCAAACCTAAACATGTAAAAAATGTGGGAAGTGGAATCATGGGAACTAAACAAATGGGATGGGTAAATGCTTTATGTGTTGGATATAAGTTCACCAGGATCAAGAATTTTGGAAAGAACCAAGGGAAGAAGACATTGTGGTGGAGGAATGGAAAGAACCACCCACGGTCCCATGCTATAACGGTACAGAGAAAGGTAACTATAAAAGATAGTGCACTACACATCAAGTATGTGTGGTTAATCAGTGTCAGCAGCCACAAAATTCAAAGGATAATGGAAAAACTTATTCCATCACTACTATTAATGTGGAGGAAGAAAATTAGGTCATACAAGGTACACTTCCTATTCACTCATGAATGGAAAAATTCTTATTTTATTATAGTTATATGAATTCCATTATATCATTAATGATTTCAAGGACTATTGAATCGAGTCCCCAAAACCTTGAGGTAGAGATATTTATAAAAACACATTGAGGTGAAATCATTTAAACCAATGATTTGGACTCTTCCTATATTGGTATATGTGTGAATATTCATCCAGTGAATCTCCTAATACATCCCATGGGGGAATTCTATGATAGTATTTGGATGGATTGGATCCCACTATATAAAACACAAATTAACTATCAGAAAAAGAAAATAACTCTTCATATTACAAACCATATCATAATCAATTACAAATGCATGGAAGAACACAGATCTCATTTCGAAGACCCATATGATGTGTGGTTGTTGATTCCTATTAAAGAAGCATACCTTGCTCAAATGGTCGAGATAATTAATGTTATTAACCATAGGTAAATTCCAATCTTGAATGAATTAAGAGATGTATTTTTTGAGGAGTTACCCAGACTCCCCTTAGTTCATGATGTGGATTTATTAATATAACTCATACACGAAGCTACTCTTATCTCAATGTGTCCCTATAGGTTTTCTCATATCAAACTGGAGGATTTAAAGATGTATCTGTAAGAGAATTTGTAAAAAGTGTTTATATGACCTAGTGAATCATCTTATGGTGTACCGAAGCTCATTTTCAAGATGAATTATGGATCAATTGAAATATGTATCAATTATAGAGAACTCAACGAAATCACCATAAACAACATGTATCTTACTAAAAGGATCGATTACATTTTAAATCATCTACGATGAGATTTGTAGTTCTCAAAGGTGGATCTTCATTATTGATATCATTACATGCAGGTGAAGAAGTAATATATTCATGAGACGTTCTCCTATACAAGTTATGGGCTCCATTTGATTTTTGTGATTCCCTTCAAACATACATATTCCCCATCAATATTCATGTATGGAATGAATAGAATCTCTAGATATTACCTTGAAAAAAAAAATTAGTTATTATTGATGTTTTTATCATATACTCCAAGAGGTTGGAGGAAATTAATGAAGATCTAAGGCCTGTGTTTGGCAATATAAATGAAAGAGAAATTGTATCCCACCTACAAAAGTGTGACGTTTGATACATGAAATCACATTAAAAGGACCTTTGATCGTAATTGTAGTAACTTATTTAGACCCTTCAAAAATGAACATGATTTGAATAATGGACCTAACCTTATAGTTTCACATAAATATGTTGTTTTCATAGCATATCAGTGTACTAATGGTGTTTTCTGAGAAAATTAAAGAGATTTTAAATCCTACTAACTATGTTAATAAGGAAAGGGTAATGAATTTATTGACAGGAGAATAAGAATAAATATTTAATGATCAAAATAAGGGAATGATAAATGCACATATACTCACATTACCAAAAAGTGGATAATGTTTTGTGATATGCATTGATTATTCCACGAACGGATTGGGTTTTGTACTCATGAAAAACGATAATGTGATATAATATTCCTAATGAGAGTTAAAAATCTAAGAGAAGAACTACCCAAATCATGATTTGGAGCTAGTAGTTGTGATTTTTTTGGTTGACCAACTTGAGGGACTACATATATGGTTATAAGTGTTTCATATATAATTATCAAAAGAGCCTAAATTTTATATTCACAAAAATGTAGATCATCTTTCTTTAAAGGAGATGTTTTATAAAAAATCCATGACTATGATTTCTCTATTCATTGTCATCTTGGAAAGGTGAATAAGGTAACTAAATCTATAACAAGAAAATACTTGGCTACTTTATCTATTTTATGGATTGACAATGACCCTATCTTCATATATTTGAAAAGTATTGATATAGAAATCATTGTAGTAGGGAATAAATCATAACATTACCAAATTATTTGAAAACAATCTATATAAGAGAATATTAAGTAAGTGCAAAGGGATGAACTAAATTTAAAAAACAAGGGGAAATCAGTTATGGACGGGTTGTTTCATGAGTTCTATATTAATGATTATGGTGTGATTCTTTTTTAATGAGTCTCTATGGGCCTTCATCGCCAAGGATATATATGGTGATTTGGACAATGTACATATCTCAACATTTTTTTCCATCTTGGGAGTACTAAGATATGACAAGATCTCTATGAACACTTCTGGTGGGAAAATATAAAAAGTATATTAGATAATACATATCAAGGTTCCGGATATGTCCATGGGAATGATGAAACCATTTCTTACTCCAATATATAGAATGGGATAATGTTACTATGGAAATTATCATGGGTCTCCAAATGACATCCAATGAATACAATGTAATATAGGTAATGGTAGATAGAATCACCAAGGAGTCCCAAATTATTTCTATTCTAGAATATTTATCACAAGAACAACAAAAAATGATACGTGTAAAGGAAGTTGTGAGACTGCATGGGTTTCCCCTCTCGATTTTCTCGGATTATGATTCTAGGATCACATTTAATTCTAAATGAGTCTTAAATATTATTTTATTACATAATTAAATATCATCATGACCTATCACCCTCAATTTAATGTCCAGTCTAAAAGGATGACTCAGATGCTCGAAGATATGCTAAGAGCACAGTCATTATAATTTAAATATAGATGGGATCAAAGTCACTCTTTTGTTGATTAATGATTCAAAAATAACTTCCAATCATGAATTTAGATTGCTCTATTTGATTTTATGTTTGTAAATAAATGTATAACACCAACATGTTGGTATTAAGTTGGTGAAACAATGATACATAAATCCATTATTGTGTAATAAATGGCAGATATTGTCTTATCCATCCAGCCACATATCAAATCTAATTTGAGTCAGAAAAATATTTGGGCTAATAACTGTCGAAGGGGCTTGGGGATTAGCGTTGGAGATGAATTCATCTTTCAAATATCACCATTTAAGAGAGTCAGGTAGTTTTCTAATAAAGGGAATCTTATCTCAAGGTACATTGGCCCATTTTATATCTTTGATCGCATAAGATTCATGGACTATCATCTTGCACTTCCACTGAATATGGATCATGTTCATGATTTGTTCCATGTTTTAATCATGAGGAAGTAAAAACCATATCACACACTTGTACTGAACATTTAGGTTCTACATTTGATAGAATATATCATATATGAGGATCATCCTGTAATGATTTCAGATCCGATAGATAAGGTTCTACACAACAACACAACCAACCTTGTCAATGTGTTGTGAAGTAACCATATGTATGATGAATAATCACGTGAACTTGATGAGGTGATGAATGATAATTACCCATTCCTATTTATGTAAAAGGAATCTTTAAAGAAAAAAATTGATGTGGGGGAAGAATGTAATGATGCATATATTTTTCAATTAAATGTCTCCATTCTTATATTAATTTTATATAGTATAAGTCACATAAAATCACTTTGAGATAATACTAAATGCTTTATAAATTAAGAATTAATGGAATAAGTTCTATATCTAGATGTAAAGAAACCAATAATGATAATATAGTAACATGGGCTTGTGTGTGTTAATATGGCCCTTATTAATAATAAACTAGCCAAATGAATATTAACCTCACACAATAAATTAGTAATTAAATTTATGAAAATTATAAATGAAATAATGGTATAATTGTATCATAGTATATGTATTAATTGTTATAATAATTATTAGTTAATTTTTGGAATTTGTTTATGTTAAATATATTTATTTAAAATTTAATAGTTAATTTTTTAATATAAAATAAAAATTATATTCATAAAATTTATTCCTTAATTAATTTTTATATATTTTATGGTTTGTAGATAATTTTATTAGTCATTAGCTAATTTTTTAAAGTTGTATAAAGTTAGTTATAATTTAAAAATCTATATTTTCATTGAAAATGGTGATTTAAATTAAAAATATAAATTATTGTATTACAAAAATTACATTCAATAAATGGAGTTCGTTTTTAAATTTTCCAAGTCAAAATATGATTATTGTTAACATTTGGGATATTTCTGAAGTACTTGAATTTTTTGATTAACAAGAAAATATGATAATTTTAGAAAAATGAAAAATACATGAATTTTTTAGTCATTGATGACGTAAGGATGATGTAAGAAAATTAATAAAGAAATATCATTATTTATTTTAAAATATTTAGATAAATGAAAATACTTTTCATAGTCTTGAGACAAAATAATAAACTAAAGAATACAATCATTTGAAAAAACCATTCTCCTCCACTGTAAATACAACCCCCCACACCTTCTTCTCCTCACGCAACTCAAGATTTTAAAGATTTTATAATTTTACCCAAAACTCTCTACAATATCATCTCCCACTTCTAAGAGTTTTTTGTCTCTTCAAATGACAAAAATCATTTCTGCAAAGAGTTTCTCAGTTAGGATAAATCCAAGAGATAAAAATCTTCTTTTTCATTAAATTTCATTTCAATTTTATATCATTTATTTGATGATCATCATATTATATTATCCAAATGGCATGATTACTTTAGTATTGTTGATAATCTATGATTATGTCAAGTTAATGGATGATAAATCATTAAAATCTCACCTCTCTCTCTTATTCTAAAACTGAAATCATCGCAAGTGTTGTGCGAATTTAGCAACAAAATCGGTGACACATAGTAACTTTATATTACTGTCTTCATGGATGTAAAAAAACCATTAAATGGTATAAAAAAATTAATTTTTATTTTATAACAATTTATATGTTGTAGAAATAGCTTATATACATAATAATAAATTTTAAAATAAGGCGAGTTTTTTATACTCTAAATATCGAAAAAATTAACTTAAAACAATCATCATTAAATTTTATCTAATGATTAATTATTTTACAATATAACATAATTATTTATAAGATAAATTGAACATATGGGAATATCATTAATAATGTATAATATCAGTAGTATATATTTATCCACTTTTTACATGAATATCATTTCATGTATACAAGGAAACAAATCTTGAAATCTATGAAAATGAATTCTCCAGAATGATCAAATTTAACTCTATAACACTTCCAAAAGCTTATAAATGAACACAATAAAAGTATAAAGGGTAAAATTAATGTATGAAATGTACTTAAATTTTTAATTAATTAATATAATGTGATTATATAGTATATTAATTTGAAAAAATCATTCATACATAGGGTAAAGGGAATTCTCGAACCCAACTCTCCTTCATTGGGTTCCCCCTTTCACCCCATTTTTAGTATGGGTAATCATTAAATATCATTCATTAATCTTTATATTACCTTTTATGGTATATACATGTTTTCTAATTTGTTTTATGAAAAAAAATAATGTTTTCCAAATATAAATAATCTTTCCAAAAAACACCTTTTACTTACTGATTTTGATTCTTATTTACTCAAGGTTGATGATTATTATATCAAGTATATAATTCTCCTTCGTTTGGGATCCCAATGTTTATTAATTAACTCATATGAAATTAATTCTTTTCCATGTTTTATTTTAGGTTCAAGATTGACATATTCTCTATGTGGAAAGCGTGATAATAAAAATTTTGTGATGTAACAGGGGCACCTAGAATTATGTAGCCTAACATAAATGTTATGATGTGATGTGTGTGGCTAAAATTATACAGTATTCCACTAAATTTGGTAATGTGATGTATGTTATGAGAAAAGTTAAATTTTTTGGAACATTAATCTTTCACTGTTAACAACTATGTGTTGCACTTTACCACTAAGACATGATGTTTCATTTTTAGGAATTTCCAAATTCTAAGAAAATTCTTAACTATTCCTCTCATTATTATGATCTTATTCTTATGTTATGATGATAATGATAATTCTCAGCCAATGTTATATTGTTTCATGTTATTACCTATCCTCTTACTAGGAATTTATCTCCCCCATTTTTGATGTATATCATTTGGGAATACTTCTAAAATGGAATAATCAAGGGAGAATAAAAAAGAAAGAGAATAAGGAATTAAATAAATAAATATGTTTTATTTTTTAAATGTTTTCCATAATCCTTTTTTTCCCATTAAACTAATCATTTGGATCCTTGTTTTGTTACTCCTTTATTTTTACATCTTTAAAATTATATAATAATAATGATAGATATGTAGGTTCCTTATGATCGATGTTCGTATCGATCAATATTCATTGAAGTGAGAATAAATTTGATGAATTCAACAATTAAATGTAATTCTCCAAAAATTTCCTTTCAATAAAACCATCCCAAAAATACAAATGATCCATGGATCAATCTGTTGGTCGATAGATACGTTTTCATAATAGGAATCATTAATGTGGAATGAAAACAAATGCAACAACTCCCGTACCCTAATTTGGATCAATTTCTGATGAATAATTATATGACATCATAATCATTGGTTATATCATTCAATTTAGTCTTATTCTAGGATCATCAATTCATACATCACTCTCTAATGGATTCCCATTCCATTCTCTCCAATGGATCTCCAATAATATTCAATTAGTTCTGACTATCTGTGTAAATTTTTCATAAGCATGAATTTGAAAGATATGGACCATGGTTGATCCTTATTTGTGTCAATAAAACCAATAAAAGAAAATAATTATTCATTTATTCATTTTACACCCACAAAAACTTTTCAAAAAAAATGGCCCTCTCCAACCAAGTATATGTGCCCCTAGGTTAAAAATATATATTATTAACTCAAATAATATCTTATAGTTCGGGTTTGTGCACCTACATAAATTTTATTCCAGTTTTTAAGGAAAACTGTTTGGGGTTCTATTAACCATATTTAATATATTTAAATCATTTATTTTGGGAACACTGGGGCTCAAAATTGCATGTCTCTTCAATGCCAAGTCATTAAAATAATACAAATAATAACAAAAAAATAATACATTTAAAATATGAGACATTATTTTATAATAAATCCCCCCAATTTCCCATTACATATAATCCTAGTTATGTGTTATTCCATATGACCATTGTACTTCAATTTCTCTGTTATTGTGAAGATATTTTATAAACCCTTTCAATGAAGTGGGACGTTCAAAAATAGTATTTCCAAAATTTAAAACATTTATTAACAATATCATGCTTCAATTTGATTATTTGATTTAATTAAGGTGAGGATAATGTAAAACCTTGAAACATTAAAATAGTAAATTTAATTTGGATAGCCTATGCGCCATGCAAGACATAGAAAAGAAGAAAATATAAAACCACGATACATTAAAATATATTTATTTATAAATAAATTAAATCTAGGAAATGTATTTCATTAAAAACAAGGTTGAATTTATCTTATGTTACATGATTTTCTATGTTTATATTGCCTTACATGAAATACTTAGTTTCACATGCATTACATGCACCAACAAGTTTACATGAAATATGAAATATTTATAAAATATTATTGTCTTATAAAATTGAATTCATCTTGACATTGGAAAGGAGTTAGTGAAATATAGTAAGTAAATTATAGAAATTATCGTTATCTATTGAATATAAATAATATAATAATCATTTAAAATAAAAAAGATATTTTTTATTAAAAATGTAAATTTTTTCTAAAATACAGTGTACTCTATGTTTTCAATCATCTGATAAAATTATTTATTACCAATTATATAATTATTTATGTCATTTAATTAAATTTTTAATCCATATATCAAATTTATATTAGGGTAAATTGTTTGAATTTTTCTGAAATGATTCATTTTTGATGAATAGAGAAAAATATTGAATTTTAAATGAAAACATCATTTTCATTAAAATTTCTTATAACGATAAATAATATATTATTTCAATTTAATGTGAAATTATTATTTTTATATATCAATTAATATAATATAGGTAATTAGTATCGTTTTCAAATGAAATATATGTATAATAATTGTGTAATATATTAGACATTTTAACATTGAAAACACGCTTTCTGATCGCATATGCAAGATATTTTTAAATTAAAAAAATCAATATAAGTTAATTTAATTTTATAAAATGGATTCATTTTTTCGAATCATAATATAAAATATTTGATAATAAGGAATAATTATTTACTTTTCATTGACATTATTTACAAAAATGAAAATTAATTTCTGTAATTATGGTTAAAATATATATGGTTGCATGTTACATGCACATGTGTAAAAATTAATATTCAAAACAAAATGATTTTTTATGATATATTGGATTACATATTTATAATAGCTTGGTAAAAAATTTATAATAATATTTAATAAATTTCCAGATAAAATAAATATTTATATGTGATAAAAAACTAATTATCATTTTTGAAAATAATTTGATAAAAGATAGTAAATTTAAAGGCTATTGAAAAACATTTTTATTATTTTTTGTAAAAGAGTTCTTTTCAACCCTATAATCCATAAAATTAATTATTTACTAATTTTGGAGACACATGAAACAAGAGTGACCTCCAAATATTGATTACTTTTAGGTATTTTGAAAAATTACTCTCCTCAAATTTAAAGGTGCATTAACTCCCCTCAATTTTTTCAGACATATCAAGCCATTTATATCAACCAAAAAAAATACAAAAATCAAATAAAAAACATCCATGAAATCATAATATATGACTTATTATTAGAATATATCCACTATACGAAGGATTTTGGTACAAATCTAATGAGGTTTTATAATGATGAAGTATCATCTTTCAATGAGTGTTTATATAATAATTCCTCCTCAACGTAACGAAATTATTATTAATCCATGGTCATATAATTATATTACTATCATATATATTAATATATGACTTTATTTTAATGGTTATTCCAGAAACCATCACCACATCCATAAAATAGGTTACAAAATCATCATTCATGTGTATGGTGGAGTACCACCACACCAACCAATGTATTTTATTCCATTATCGCCTCTCACAGATGTGTATGATGATGTATATAAAGAATATATAACATATTTTAACATAATTAAACTTTTTGAGTAATTATATCATATATTATTTTTTTAATTTTTATTTTATTATGTGTTTAATAATATCACTACTCTGTACGCCAGACTACTATCTCCAGAAGCAATATGATCCGCCTTTCACTAATGTGTATCATTAAAGTTGATTAATACATAGTTAATTAATATAATTTATATGAATAAAATTATTATAATATTAATTTAATTTTTATTATTTTATGAAGAAAATATATAATTTTACATTTTACATTGAAAAATGTCAACCACTTTTATGTATGTGTGGTGTACCGAAATCAAAAATTGATTTGACTATTTTTTCTTATCCAAACCACATGGATGATATAATGAAGTTTATATAATGAAATAATATTAAATATATGAAATTATAATCTTCATTTTATTTAAAATACTAGTACCCTTAATTTACATAATGATCATTCAAAAATTGAAGTGTTAGTCCTACTTATGTGTGGCCTACAGTCACCATGGTTGTAACATTACCCATTTTTCATATCAAACTATAATGAGTTTATTTAACCATATAATTGTTTTAAAAATATTATTATTATGTAAGGATTATTTTCATTTTTATGATAGGACTTCTTAAAGTTAACATGAACTGAATCATTCATAAGGATGGATCAGGGGGGAAAACAATATATTTAACACCCGAAATATTGAAAATAATGAATAATTATATATGATCGAGTGATAATCATTTATAAAAGAAAAATATGTCATATTATAAATATTAATATGTTTACTTTATATGTTAGTCACATGTTTAAATCCACTATAAATTATTTTATAATATTATCAATCACAATATTTCAGGAGGTAAGGGACTTCCTCTCAATTTAACTTCCTTGAGGCCTACCGTAATGTTATGCACATAATTTCATTAATATGGTATATATAATTGCCAAATGAATTGTAATAGACTGATATAATAATAATTCATTGTTTTTTACCTTTGAATATGAGATATATCGTCCAACTATTTTGGAATTGAAATTCTCTAAAGTTAAGATATTTTGAAAACCCAATTTCATTTCATTGTGTTACATTACTCCATCAATCTGAATGATTTTATAGGATTATATATTTAATTAATTTTTGATCTATATTTTTTTATTTAAAATAATTATTTATTTAACTTTTCTAAATAAATTTTATTCATTGTTTAAGTATAACTTTAATTAATTGATATTTTGTTAAAAAAAGATGAGTCATGGCCTCAAAATTTATTAATGAAAAATATGACGAGGTACAAAAAGACATGTAGGAACACAAAGTAAATGATTGACTATTGAAGAGGAAAACCCATTATAGAGTAATTATTTATCCCATGTTTCTAGCTTAAAAACCTATGAACTTAGGTTATCTACCATGCCTCCACAATTTAGGCACCTGAGGTGTCATATAATCTTCCCTTGATGTGAAAAGTATTTCATATATTTCCATAAGAGATCACACACATTGAAATCATGATTATATTGATAACTATCTTCCATTTAGTAATATAAATGGTTCATCAATAAAAGGTAAAAATTGAAACCAAATATTTCTATATCCATTTTGGAAAGAAGAGGTGTATTTGTGCACCCAACCATTTTGAATCATCAATTTTGAGGATGCATGGATGTCTTTCATAGTCCAAAAATCATAGGGGAAATATTAATCTTATTTATTTGAGTTAAATACTCATATTATTTATTACAATCCAATCCAAATTAGTTTTGATAATTTCTCATAAGTTCCAAAAACATAGGAGGAAAATTTCAATCAAATTTTCCTTTGAAACGTTCTTCCTGAGTGTAAGGTGGCTTTCCAAACTCAAGTGATGGCCTAGTTTTTTTCAAGCCAATATTCTAGAAACCCTCTCTATCCACTAAAATGTTATACTTATATGCACATTTTTATTTACCAAGGGATCATCAATTAGTTTCTTCTTACCATTTCCATCTCCCAGTGCATTTTTTTGTTCATCGATTACTTCTTGATTTGCATTACACTATTTGGTTGCCTCGTCAACTGATTGGTTGTCAATTTCTACCTAATCCTTCTCATCAATATCCACATTCTAATCTAATTACATGAAAACCACTATAATAATATATTGTGATGAATCATCCATTCCATTTTATTGTATATCCACAAATACCCCTCTTATTTTTTAAGAATAAATAGAATTATATCGTAGGATCATGTCCTTATTTGAAAGATGCATTTTTTCACTAATAGAATGAACAAGTTTAGTATCAGTTTGAACATGTAGGATATCATCTCCTTCAAGTTGATTAAGATATTAAATAGTAATATATTCCCCAGTTTTACATTTATCATGTACCTCACGGTCAAAAAAAACATCAACAACTTCAATACCTATTTTATAACGGGGAAGCATCTCTGCATTTTTTATAGGATCCAATAGGGGAAAAATGTCAACTCCAAGGTTTGTATTGATACCTTCTATTGGTAATTTTTGTTTCCAGCAATCAAAAACAGAATTTAACTTCAATTTATTGAAATCAAAAAAAAATTCTTTCATGTAACCCTCCATGTCTTACCTAATAGATTGGAAGCCAATACAGAATGGGAGCACTATCTCATATATAACTGTAAGATAAAATTTTAATCCACATTTTAATTTGTGATATTGTTTATTGGGGTTTTATTGAGGTCCACATAAACTATAAAGTGCACAATGTAACCAAACTTTGCTTCCTCTATCACACGAACCAATTTTATGGGAGTCCTGATCATAGAGGCAACGTCAAAATGAATTAATGGGTGCCACAATATACAATTTAGACCATATATTCTATCCCAGAGTTGGGTATTCATGTTAAAAATGGAAAAAGGGTGTAAATTGGGGTTTCAAACATGAATGTAGATCATACCCGATCTGAGTGATATTGGAACAAATAACAACACATTCTACTTGAGATCCTTCAAAGTGAATAGAATTTTAAAATAACCCCATCCGGTTGGAACAAATTTCCATTTATTAAAGCCCCCAGAATCCAAGATACTTATTATCATGTTCCTAGAAGTCCATGGATTAGTTCGTGATATAAAAAAAATTCTTACAACAATCGAACACTCATATATCTTAATACTACTAGTTTTTTAATCTTTATTTTCACAGATAATATATGTGTTACTGAATTTGAATATCCTATCAATAGCCCCTTCATTTCCAAATGATGAAAAGGGGAGATGATCATTACACAGTTCTATACCAGGATGTGTCGCCACATTTGAGGCGCCAAATTTCATAATCCCCAAATGAACGATCAATAGGCTCATGTCTTCAATGCCCTAGAGAGGTGACATGATCCTCAGTGTCTCCCAAAATAGTTTGTATAAAATTCCATAATGACAAGCATAAGAATCTGCCGCAGTGGGTCTATGAGAGTTAACCCGACCTTTCCAGAGGAATTCCTTCTTTTCTGCCTTAAATAAAAATGATTCCTGCAAATCCTAGGCGGTTTTAGTAAATGGTGAGAGAACACTACGTCATCCTATCATATCCTAAAAGTTATGATCATTCCATGGGTTTATTGTACAATCTTATTTTTATTGGAATTATTTTTTACTTATTTTCCATTATTTTAAATTAGTTTCATTTTATAAAAACCCATTAATTTTATTCTCCTATTATTGTTCATGATTATTTTCACATAATAGTACAGTTATTATACTATTTTATACAATAAATAATTGAGGAATTGTTTTTCATAATATTGGTGTTTATTTATCTCATTGTTTAAAATACTTTTTCTTAAGAAACCAATGTTTTCAAAAAATATATGTCAAAATGTTTTTTTTCATCTTCAATATGATTAATTAAATACATAAATACCCATTTTTACATTAAAAAAAATATTTTGAAAGAATACTCTGGTCGTTTTCCACAAAATATTCATTTGAATTTTATCAAAAAAGGGATTAAAATCATTTTTTTAATGTGCACAACATGAATGGAATTTCAAGAAGTCAGGACAAAAAAATTGATTTTATTAAATTATTTTTTCTATATGTATTATAATTTCCACGGAAATATTTTTTGAAAATGATTTTTGAACCAGTAGTAGGAAAATGATATATTCAAATTTTAAAGTATATTTTATTCAAAAGTGATGTTAATGATTTTTTATGGAATTTATATTCATCAGCAACTACACACCATTATTGTTTATATACCCCAACTAAGGGTATGTTGTTTTGATACCATACTAATTCCACATTTGGATGGTTTATGATCATTTATAATAATGAAATTAATGACATTAATTTTATCGATTCATTTTTATATTCATAAATATTCCCTTGAAATATTTTCTTTTCTATGGTCATTGGACAATAAATGTCCCTAAATATCCATATTAATTTCCATGAATATGTTAATTTCTAAAAATGTATATCATTTATACCTATGGTTTACTATATTGAATTTAATTTTTTTCTAATTAAATAATTTTAAATATTTATTCCATTCCCAAAAATGATATTTGATGATAAGAAAAATGTTTCATGTATTAAATCAATTATTCAATTAATAAGGAATGGTTTGGACAAGATGATATGGGTGGATCCTAATTATAAAATTACCATAGTTGTACTGGTAGTCTCATGATATGAATCAGTAATCTAGACAGAAATCAGATGGCCAAACCTAATGGTTTTTTAACAAGTTGATTTAGGTTATCATCCTGATTGATATTGATAGTAGAGGTTATTATCAGTTCAAATATCATGAGGTCCAATAATTAATAATTTTTCATTATTAAAAATTATGGTAATATTATCCATGATATTTTATCAATGGTAATATATATTGAATCATTTTGATCTAATTGTATTTCATAAATGGAAAGTACATTCATATATTTACCTCACAATATTGTTAGGCCATATCGAATTATCATATCCATGTTATCAATTAGATAGAATTTATGTTTAGTTATTTATTATAATATCTATATTATTCCATATTGATTCAAGAATGCTTCTGATGTACATAAATGTTACTGAACATTTGAGATCACCATAATATTTTTCCTTTCCCAAGGATTCAATGATGTGTTCTATATTTCACATCCAAATATATTCTAGTTGGATTAATAATATTCTTGAAATTATTATTTTATAATTTTTGTTCCCAAATATACTTTATGATTGAAGTGTGTATGTATTATACCAAGAAAACTAAACTGTTCATTCATTTGAGATGTTATTCCTCGTATCTGATGCCAATATACCGAAGAAGACATCGACTCATTGATAATGGGGTCTATGTTTCTACACTCCAAATTAATGTCTAGTTTATAATTATATTATATATTATTATTCCATTATACTCATGGTTGGGTGTTCGAAAATCTATCGATGAGATTAAATTTATGTAAATTTAGTTCTTTTATTTATTATGGTTAGTATGTCATATCGCATACGCTATAGGGTATACTATTATTCATTTAGAATTTTAGGGTGTCACATTTTTCTGTTACATATCAAAAAAAATAAAATTTTATAATAGAAAACCATACATTCTTCTTAACATAATATTGATAGGTTCATTTAAAAATTGCAGTTAATTTTATCAAATACATTTTCTAAAAGTGGCAACATTATCTTTAAATTATGTGTTCAAAGGGGACTATAATTGTAACACCCCAGGTAAATAAAGAATATGAAATTTTCATATTTATCCATATTTGTGAATAAAATATTAATATGACATTAATGGGGACTCTATGCTCGATGGCGTACCCAACACGCAACAACGAGTTTCTTGGGAATCTTACGTTGCACTCTAATAATAAAATAATATTATTTTAAATGGTAGTTAACATGTTGTCGTTGTATTGGCGGGAATGGATATAAATAACTAAAATATGATTATATATGTTTTTATAAGTCTTTACATTTATCCCATAAAAGATAAAGGATTAAAATACGGAAAGAATTCAAGTTTAGGCGTATATGCCCTAGTTTTCACTAAAGGTTCACTTATCGCCTTTTGATGGAGAACCATCATTAAATATAGTTTTGTTCACTCTTATAAATTCTATTGGACCAAATAAAACTCTTCTTAAGAATTGGGACATCAAAATTTACTTTGTGTAAATTTTTGGTATCTTTCAGATAAAGTTCATTTTTTAATGAATAGTGTAAAATATTGTATTTTAATTCAAAACCTCTTTTTAATCTAATTTATTTATATGATTAGATTATCTTTTGAATTGGTTTTAAAGTTAACTTAGAATATATTTTTACCATTAAATCCAATAGTGGTCTTTGGAATTAATTTCACTTTGAAATCAGACTCAAACTAGTGTCAATCTTTTGATACTTATTGTTTCATGAGAACACGCTATTTGCTCTGACAGCGGGATTTAATTATTAAATTAATTAATGTGACTTATATGTTTTTGATTTTGTAAATTACACTTCATTTTTGAATTTGGAATATCAAATATATCTTAGGCGGAAATTTTGGGATTTTTCTGAAAAACTTTAATTTTTTATGAATAGTGAAACCACTAAGTGGTACTTATAAAAACTGATTTTTCCGTTTAAATGAAATTTTGCCATATTTGTGTTTTGAATTTCAAAAATAGGACATAAATTGATGTCATTAAGATGTAAAAGGTGGTTCAATGGGATAAAAATAATTTTTTGGTGAATAGTAACTTATTAAGTTTTTAATCACGATTATAGGTAATTAGTGTAGTTTATGGTAAGAATAATGTTTTAATAAATTGAAATGAACTAGACACATGTCCTACCATCATTGGATGTGTCAGGGCCGACCAATAAAATCCATGGGTCAACTTGGGGACCCCATGGAGCCACTTTGGTTGGAAACTGACATAAATATCTTTTTATTTAATGTTAGAGTAAAAATGACACAAACATTAGATGTTTTACTAAAACAATTTTTTACATGGGGTTATACAAGTAATATTTTTTACTATAAATAGTCATTGAAAATATAAAAATATTTCCTACATCATAGTATTTTTTTTATAATTTTTAAACATTAAATAAATTAAATTATTCATGACATCATAATGATGCAGCGATGACCTCATTATTTAACGATTTAAATAAAATGGAAAGATAATGTAATATATAAGACCTAAACTTGTCCAAAACCTATTGGTTGAGATTATTTCGAACCCTTATCACCTTATCCTTGAAATATATCAATGTGGTACCTTTAAAATCCCAATCTCTTTTGAAAATAAAGTAACATTTTGTAACTTTACAAGAGTGCCCCTCCTCTCCTCTTATAAATGGCCCCCACCTCTACCTCCTTACCCACAATCCCAATGCCTTTGGCTCGACCAACCCCTGCCCATTTTGTCTCTCCACATCCCACTATAACTCCTTGAAGCCTCACTTTGGGCAGAAGTCTTCCCTAGGAAGCCTTTGAGTTCAAACCAAAGGGAGTTACCCGATTTTAAGGTAATGTCTTCACTTGTGTACTTTTGTTTATTTTGCTTATCCAACCCCCTAAATTATATTTATTCATTTATTTTGTAACAAATACAGTATCTTCAATATACTATGATGTTTTTATAAGAAGGAATCGAGCTGCACTTACACACAACTACATATAATGGTTAAAGAACATAATGTTTCCGTGGATGGCGAATTTCTGCCTCCCGAAACAATGATTGTTCAACATTCTTCTAACACCTTCAAAGGTGGCCATTAAGATGACACTATATTTATATATGATATATAATATGTTTATGTTTTACTTAAGCTTCTGTATTTTTCATTTATGGCGTACCTTTATGGTTTCCATTATGGGTAAACGCGATATCTTCATTTATGGAAGTGCGGACTACCGCCCCCTCAATGTGATGTGATTCATTAATACCATATGTGGTACGTATAAAGGATATATTTAATGATATTATATATGATACCATACTAGAATTAAAATACTATTATGTATCATTATGTTTTAATTCTACTAAATATGAAATAGAAATGGAAGTAGAGTTCATGCGTACGTATGGCTTGCCGTCTCCATGAACGGTACATTTCATTTCTTATCTCAAAATGTTATGTAATATTATAAGTACATATATATAATGGATATATATGTAATATATTATGTCTAAATTATGGATATAATTCTGGAATTATATCATATATATATCTCTCTCATTTTGTGTTAATTCCATTAATTTGACAAAAAAATGAAAGTATCTTTCATGCGTACGTATGGCCTACCGCCTCCATGAATGGTGCTTTTCGTTTTTTTATCTACAAATGATATGGAATAGTATAAAATTAATATTTACTGGATATATTTGATATTTTAATCATTAATAATATTCTGTAAATTATTTCCTTATAACTACATGGGCAATCTTTTTTCAAACAAGTTCATTTTTGACTCATGTACCAAACATCGGCAAAAACGTCTGATATGAACTAAAATTATTAAACAATTATTATAACATTATAATATGTGATATGAATTGAATAATAATATATAAAGGAGGTAATTATGCAATTATTAATTTACCAAAGTTTATTATTCGGGAATATAAAGAAACGAACAAGACAAGTTGGACTTGAGGTAAGGGATCCTACTCCTCTCTTTCTTTTTAAGTACACTCTTTTATGTCATTCCTTCTAATCTCATATTTCTTGTGATTGGGATGTTCTTTTATATTACTCTTACTGTAATTTTTATGTTCATATGATGAGAGACCCTATTCTCTCCCATCAATCCAATTTGGATGTTTTGAGTGGCGCCGTTAGGCTGCCGAATTTTCGTAAGAGATCTAACCTCTCTCTTTCACTTTAAGTACTCTCCTTTATGTCATTTCTATTACTCTCCTCTTTTTTTATGGGAGATGTTCTTTTATATTCCTCTTGTTGTAAATTTTATTTTAATGTGATGATATACCCTATTTGATCTCATCAATCCATTTTTGGAATGTTTTAAGTGGCGCCGTTAGACTGCCGAGTTTTCGTAAGGGATTTTTCGTCTCACTTTTATTCATGTGTGATTTATACTACATTTGCCACAATTTCCATTTAGTGGTGTATTTACTGACCATTATTTTACTCATTTTGTAATATTATTTCATTTATGAGTATTAAATCAATGTTGTATGTCCTTCTTTCACGGGGCGTATGTTTCGAAAGATACCCATGTCGGTAAGGGAACCTTTCACCCTCCTCTTTTTAAAATACTTCTTTTGTTGGGACATTTAATTTACATATTGTTATGTTGGGATATGTTATTATATATCATTATTGATGAAAATTTTATGTCCAAGTGATGAGATACCCTTTTTTTATGTGACGCTGTTAGGCTGTTAAGGGAACTTCTTAACCCAATTTCGATTTCTTTGGGTTCAACATGTAGTTATTGAATATGTCATCCTTTGAATATGTGTGAATGACCTTTTATTATTTTACAATTAATATCCACTTATATTTGGTGTATTCGTTTGTCACACATA
Organism: Viscum album; assembly: GCA_963277665.1. Classification (NCBI taxonomy): domain Eukaryota; kingdom Viridiplantae; phylum Streptophyta; class Magnoliopsida; order Santalales; family Viscaceae; genus Viscum; species Viscum album. Next base: position 1,846,288,474 of record OY728163.1, on the reverse strand, counting down.
ATTATGTAATTGATTTATCCTTAAACCAAGGATACCGTCTTTGTAAGGGACTTCATCTCAATCTCCTTTCATTGAGGAATATTCTGTTTTATACACAACCTTCTTTAATACGATGTATAAACCCCTTTGACTTTTATGTTTATTCAAAAGGAATATTTTTTATACGAAGTGTTTATTAAACAACAAAATGGAATGTTTTTGTCGTACGTATTCAGCGACAATGAATTCTCCGCCGCCGTGACCATTATTTGAGTTTCGGCTTCCTCTACAAGCCTTGCCATCTTTTTAAAAGAAAAATAAATACCATGTTTTACTTTTCTATTATTTTGGTATTGAAAATGGTTTTCATGATGTATTTATATCAATGTGTTGTATTGATATATTCTTATTGAAATGTGGAAATTTTAGGTTTCCTTTATGCATGTTTTATGTGATAAGATTATGTTATGGCTCATGGGAATTTTTATGAAGACGGGTGGTTCCCTGATAAACTAAGGGAGGGTGAGCCTGATATAGCTCTCCAATGCATTGGGTAATGCAAAGGAGTGAAACGTTAAGGTTTCTCTGAAAAAATTTAGGGAATATACTGTGGTGGGTATTCCAAACGTAACCAAGAGGGTTACTCCCTACGTAAGAATGTTATGAATGCCTCAAGTTACCTTTTATGTCTTATGATTTATATGATTTATTCATGATTTTATGAGGTATGTTAAAGTGCTTATGTTTTATGGGTAAAGTATGATTTCATTCGTATGTATACATGTACTCATGTTTCCTTTCCATATTTTTATATCCCTTACTGAGTTTTTTATGCTCATCCCATGTTTTTGAAATGTTTTTCACAGGTCAAGGGACGGGTACATGATGTGATGATAGTGTCAAGGATGTGTCAACAATGAATCCATGTTTTATTTTAAATATGTTTCCATTGATGGGAAGAATGAATACTATCTTTTATGTAACCACTTTGTTTAAATGTGGAATGTAATGCAAGTTTCATGATCTAATTCTCTAAAACTCTAAAGCTGAAAAGACCCTCAATGTGTAATCTTGTAATAAATCAATATTAAGTAAGGTTTAAGGCTGGGGCCTTATAGTTGGTATCAAAGGTCGGTTTAGATAACTTTAGAGGTTAGGGTATTCTTTAAGCATAAGTGACATTAACATAACAGTTAAGATTTCAGAAAGAGTCCTAGTTTTATATAATGTGAATGAGTAATTATATCATAGTGTTTATCTTCCTCATTAGTACATGATGGTTTTGTTGATATACTCACACTGACATTTTTGGTGTTAGTAAATGGCTGGATCTAGCAGGCACCAATGTAACAGTAGATGTGAAGGAAACTGTGACAGTTTTTTGAGCAAGCAACTGAATGATATGGGAGCTGCAATGAGAACTCTTGTGATTATCCTCAACCAACTATCTGGAGTCATGATTGGCCACCTAAACCTTGGTGATTTCACTAAGGCATCATATATGCGAGAAACAAATCCCTACAGAAGTACAGGTAATAATCATAAAGGTAAGTGTGTTCAAAAACATATGTGTCAAAGATGTGGAATGAAACACCTTGGAAAATGTTTCAAAGGGACAAAAATATGCTATAGATGTGGAAATGAAGGTCATAAACCAAGAACCTTCCATTGAAAAAGGAATCATCCAATTGACTCGAGGAAAGGGAAAGAAGTTCTTTCTGAGTGATCAATTGACTGTTTTAAATGTGGTGTGCATGGTCATTATGCAAACACATGTCCTATGAAGATGTTTCGTGAATGGGATCACCAAGAGTGTACAAATGTTCGTTTACCAATACCTAATGCCATTCTGATTGAGGATGAAGAAACTGTCAATGACCAATCAAAGGTACGTATTATTTCATGACTATTGTTTTCCTATTTTGGAATCTTAGGATATGATTCATGATTTTGTTTGTAGGAAAGTGGTATTTCAGATTAAGTTGGAAAGGAATGGTTAATGGATCATGATGAATGTTGAATGAGTAAGATGTCAACATATAAGGGCTTCAAGATTTATGGTTAAATTCTTAAGAGTATTAAGTCTCTTTTGATGATGGGGTTACATTAGAAGACTTTTGATATTATGTGTAACCCGGATGTTTAATATATGCAAATTTTATTCAAGGAATATTTATCTTTTCTTTTGTGGACATAGTTATAAAGAACCATTTAGGTTTATATGATGCTTAATTTTGAGGTTAAATTATGTTATGGTTATTTTTGATGATTTTATCCCTTTTGGGGAATGATTTGAGAAATATATAGTTTTGGAAAAAGGACAACATGCAGACCGTGTTACTACATGTCGCGTCGGACAAAGCTGCGGGAATCGAACCCACAACCAAAGTGCGACTGGTATTTATCACCTACCACTGGACTACGTGAAGTCCCTGGTTAGTTTGACTGATTCTTTTTAGTTATATGATTTTATGAATTAAGAGTAAGTTGATTTTGGGTTATTTATGAAAATGATTAACCTATCATGGAGGATATGTGATTAGGTTAAGTACATTTCAATACGAGACTTTAGGAGCAACTGATGCTGTTTGGATATAAATGTTACGATTTAACATGGAAGTCTATGTGACTAAATCCTTCAAATATTTGGATTTCAATCATATTTTTGTTTACATTGAATAATTTTATGGACAAATTGATTATAGAATGGTCCTCGTTGAACTTTGGGTTCTGTTGGACATATTTTGGAGATTAAGAATAGATTTTCTTTTTATAAAGGGTTATCCTTTTCTGGATTATATGATCTTGTACTAACCATTTTGGTTTGGTTTTAGTTAAAGTCTAAAGACATGGGAAGTATATAGTTATATTTTGTCGATTAGGTGACTGTCTAGAAGTTGATTATAGTACTCTTAATGCGAACAAGTCTCCCTAAATACTCGTCTTTTGGAAAAAAAATATGAGTTTGATTAAGGAATCTAGTTAAAGTTGAAAGTCAACATGATAAGTGATTATGTTTCCTTATGAATAAATTCCTCAATAAAAATTAACTTAAAACAAAAATGTTGTCTATTAACTTTTCCTACTAGGGAATCGAATACCGTTTAATCCATCACATGTTTGTGATTTTCTTATGGTTAACTTTCTCCTAAACATGTTTTCAATCACTCTCCATCAGAACATGGCCCTTTGTCTTTTCCTCGATGTCCATATTTTCATACTTGGAATCCTAGTATGGGTTAACTCGGGTGACCTTTGTACTTATCTTTCTTTATTTTAAAGTGATTTTTTTACCGACTCTTGTTCCGATGTGGGACTTTCAAGGATGTTTCCAAGCGCAATTTTAGAAATTGCGAGGATGCAATTCCCAAAAGGGGGGAAGGATGTAACACCCCAGGTAAATAAAGAATATGACATTTTCATATTTATCCATATTTGTGAATAAAATATTAATACGGCTTTAAAGGGGACGCTATGCTCGATGGCTTACCCAACACACAACAACGAGTTTCTTGGAAATCTTACGTTGCACTCTAATAATAAAATAATATTATTTTAAATGGTACTTAACATGTAGCCATTGTATTGGCGGTAATGGATAGAAATAACTAAAATATGATTATATATGTTTTTAAATGTTTTTACATTTATCCAAGAAAAGATAAAGGCTTAAAATACGGAATGAATTCAATTTTAGGCGTACATGCCCTAGTTTTTACTAAAGGTTCGTTTATAGCCTTTTGATGGCGAACCGTCATTAAATATAATTTTTTTCATGCTTATACATTCTATTGGACCAAATAAAACTCTTCTTAATAATTAGTACATCAAAATTTACTTTGTGTAATTTTTTAGTATCTTTCCGATAAAGTTCATTTTTTTAATGAATAGTGTAAAATGTTGTATTTTAATTTAAAACCTCTTTTTAATATAATTTATTTATATGACTATATTATATTTTGAATTGGTTTTAATGTGAAATTAGAATATATTTTTACCGTTAAATCCAATTGTGGTCGTTGGAATTAATTTCACTTTGAAGTCAGACTTAAACTAGTGTCAATCTTTTGATACTTATTGTTTCATGAAAACACGCTATTTCCTCTGACAACGGGAATTAATTATTAAATTAATTAATGTGACATATATGTTTTTAATTTTGTAAAATATACTTCATTTTTGAATTCTGAATATCAAATATAGCTTAGGGTGAAATTTTGGGATTTTTCTGAAAAACTTCAATTTTTGATGAATAGTGAAACCACTAAGTTGTACTTATAAAAACTGATTTTTCCGTTTAAATGAAATTTTTCCATCTTTGTGTTTTGAATTTCAAAAATCCTACATACATGGTTGTCATTAAGATGTAAAATGTGGTTCAATGGGATAAAAATAATTTTTTGGTAAATAGTAACTTATTAAGTTTTTAATCGCGATTAGAGGTAATTAGTGTAGTTTATGGAAAGAATAATGTTTTAATAAAATTAAATTACCTAGACACAAAGTTCTATCCTCATTGGATGTTTCATGTCCGACCAAGAAAATACATGGGTCAACTTGGGGACCCCATGGAACCACTTTGGAAGGAAAATGACATAAATATCTTTTTATTTAATGTTAAATTAAAAATGACACAAACATGAGATGTTTTACTAAAACAATTTTTTACATGGGGTTATACAAGTAATATTTTTGACTATAAATAGTCATTGTAAATATAAAAATATTTCCTACATCATAGTATTTTTTTATAATTTTTAGACATTAAATAAATTAAATTATTTATGACATCATGATGATGCAGCGATGACATCATTATTTAACGATTTAAATAAAATGGAAGGATAATGTAATATATAAGACCTAAACATGCTCAAAACCTATTGGATTAGTAGATTTCGAACCCTTATCACCTTATCCTCGAAATAAATCAATTTGGGACCTTTAAAATATGAAACTCTTTTGAAAATAAAGTAACATTTTGTAACTTTACAAGAGTGCCCCTCCTCTCCTCTTATAAATGGCCCCCACCTCTACCTCCTTAACCACACTCCCAAAGCCTTTGGCTCATCCAACCCCTGCCCATATTGTCTCTCTAAATCCCTCTCTAACTCCTTGAAGTCTCACTTTGGGCAGAAGTCTTCCCAAGGAAGCCTTTGAGCTCAAACCAAAGGGAGTTACCCGATTTTAAGGTAATGTCTGCACTTGTATCCTTTTGTTTATTTTTCTTCTCCGACCCCCTAAACTCTTTTTATTCATTTATCTTGTAACTAATCCAGTATCTTAAATATACTAGTATGTTTTTATAAGAAGTATTCTAGATACACTTACACACACCTACATCTAATGGTTAAAGAACATATTGTTTCCGTGGATGGAGAATTTCTACCTCTCGAAACGATGATTGTTCAACATTCTTCTAAAACATTCAAAGTTGGACATTAAGATGACACTATATTTATATATGATGTCACGAACCAACCTGGGTCGACCCTGAACCGGTCACCCGAGCCGATCCGCGACATGGCCCGAGAGGCGTTCCCGATCCTCCCGGGCTGGCGACAAGCGCCAGAGCATCATTTAGAGACCGTGGGAACGATTTCGCCCAATATAAATAAATAAGAATGCAAAGATAAAGCAGAGCAGCGCAGAAAAAGGTAAACTAAACAAAGTGACTAAATAGAAACAAACAGGAAACAAACTAACCAAACACGACGTGCGAACAAACTCCGTGCGACCTCGCGGGTCGCTCTCCAACTCAATGATCAAGTGTCGCCCTAGGCGAGTGCACTCAAGCTATAGCCTGCACAAACACTAAAAACAGAAAACAACTATAGGCGTGAGTATTAAAACTCAGTAGGCTAGCCCGATATCTATTCCCAATGCACTACCTTTAAAATAAAAGAAACATCATTTCAAGTTTGAACTACAATCTATAAAAGTATGTTTTTAATAATATTCTACTTAAAAACAAAGTACGAACCATTGCCCTTAGCCATTTTTCCAAATTCGTGTCCATTTCATTAGTGCCAATGACATTTCAGGAAAAGGGGAAAGTGATGTTTAAATTTTCAAATTTGAACAAAAGGGATTAAACACTTCCATTTGAAAAACAATTTTTAGAAACCCATTAAAAAGCAATTTATCAGTTTCCAAGGAAAACAGTATGCCAGAATGCACAAAGTAAAACATACAGCAAGGGCAATGTAAGTATACACGTGAGCATCATAATCATTACTGCAAGCTACAAAAGCTGAATAGACATGGGTGAACCTAGGAGATCGAGAATAAACCAGAAGACACCAATACATGAGAAATCATCCTTATTGACATGTCACGATGAAATCAAAACGCACAACACGCTCGACCATCCACTCACAGGTAGGTCGAGGGCAAATCCCATAGCAATAAACCCAATATATCCACCTACTATGGGCCACTGGTCAGTACCATAACCTACCAGTGCAGCAATCGTTCTTAGAATATTCTCTCAATATGCCAGATTCCCATGTCTCAAGTGTTTAAGAAAAAGGGGGTGAGCCAACCGATGCCAACCGAGCATCCAATCAGATATATCTATATATAAAGAACAACATGCATTCCCTGAGCCACTCCATTGGACAACCTCTTGCCTTTAACTACTCAAATACCCGGGAGCCTCTAAGCGCGGCCTCCCAAATAATCAATTTCAACCAAGGCATGAGAGTCGCCCTAAGAGGGTTTTTATCGAAACATTTTTATCGCTTTCCATAAAGTGCCAAACGGGCATTTAATACAATTCACAATCACTACCAAAACCAGTTTAAAACTATTTAAAGAACCCACAAAACACTACTTCACAGGTTGCCAATATTTTTATAAACCAAACCAAACCATTTTCTTTTCCCAAATAAACTTTAAGAGCCAACCGGGAAATTTCACAATCGAACCAAAGTATTTGTTCACACTTCAAAAGAAATCATTTCTCATTAAACCAGAACTCTATTTTATATTCCGTGAATTATGTTTAAAAGCCAAATGGGCATTCATTCATTATTGGGTGTCCGCTCGTCAAAAGGATGTTTCATGTGTCGTGTATAAAATAAACGGCTCCTTTTGACATTAAATAACCATTTAAAAATTAACAGTCTTATATTAAAAATTTATTGACGTATATTATCTCATATTTATTGAAATTAATAAAATGTTTATTTTAAACAATTAGGGTGCGCAAACAGCATGAAATGATATAACTTAAATTTTAAAAGCAGTGCAAAGGGGACCTACCTCAAAACCAAGCGCGACGGCAAAACGACTTTGGAAGCAAGGCGCGATGACATGACGTGTGTCCGAAACCACGTGACAACGTCTGACACTCTGCATAGTCAGTACCAAGGACTCAGACACATCCAAAACTCACCAGAGCATGCCAAACCAAGCGGTGGGAATAAGCGCTCACCTTGAAACCAAAGCGCGGCGATGACGGAACCTCGGAAACAAGGCGCGACGATGGCGCTCACTTGGAAATGCCCTGCGCGGGTCCTAAAAGTCCTAAGCCAACAAATAAAAACCCACCATCAACAAGAGTACGATGATAATAATAAAAATAAAGATAATAATAATAATAATACTAATAATAATAAGATTAGTAATAACAACAGTAATAAAAATAGTAATAATAACAATAGTAATAATAATAATAATAACAACATAATAATAATAATAATAATAATAATAATAACACTAATAATAATAAAAATAATAATAATAATGACAACAACAAAATAATAAAAAAATAATAATGATAATAAGAATAAGAATAATAATAACAAAATAATAATAATAACAATATGAATATTAATAAGAATAATAATAATAATAACAATAAAAAAATTAATAATAATAACATTAATAATAATAACATTAACAACAACAATAATAATAATAATAATAATAATAATAGTATTAATAATGATAATAAAAAGAAAAATTAAATAAAACCAAATAAAATAAACCTTGTTGGGGGATGATGTGCGGGCTGGAGCAAGGGAGGAGAGGGAGTCCCGGCTGGTTCGCTGCTGCGGACAGAGGGAAGAAAGGAGCAGCGGCGGGCTGCTAGAGGGATCCGACCGAGGGGTTGTGCGGGCTTGAGAAAGGAGCAATGGAGGCAGGGAATGCGGCTCCTGTGCTGGGTCTTTGAGCAAGAAGGGAGGATTTCCGTCTAGCTGGGGTGTCCGGCGGCTGGACGAAACACGCAGGGCAGCGGGTCCGGATGGGGGCTATGGCTGGATCGTTACACCAATTAGAGGAGGGTAGGCCGTGGGTGGTGCGACAAGAAGATGGCGGAGGCTGAGCGGGCTAGCTGGGGGGATTCCGCAGACAGAGGAAAAGAGCCGGGGCAGGCTGGCTGTGGGGCGATTGTGCAGGTGGAGGAGAGCTAGGCTTGCGGCATTGGTGCAGGCCGAATGCAGTAAGGGGAGGCGGTTCTTCTTGATAGGCAGGGCTCGGGTGCAGAGCTGCGGGAGGTAGGTTGTGTCCTGCGCAAGGGAGCAGGAGGCGTCAAGGAATGCTGGTCGCTGCCGAGGGAAAGGAGAGAGGTGCAGGGAGATGATAAAGGGTGGTCGGCCGGAGGAGGGTGCGCCGGCAACAGGGTCGGAGAGAGGCGGTGCGGCGGAGGTCGGAACGACACCGGAGGGAGGGGGGGTCGCCACGGCGGAGCGAGGCAGGAGGAGGGTGCGCCGGCGACGGGAAAAGCCCGGTGCGGGTTGGCTGGGTGTTGCAGGGGAGGTGCGGCGAGGGCACTGCGCGAAGGAGGAGAGGAGGTCGGGGGGCCGTGCGCTACACCAGGAGATAGGAGGGGTGCCGAGGCGGACAGCGAGGGGGGAAGAAGAGGAGAGGAGGCGGCGGCTCCCGCGGGTAGGAGAAAAAAAATATAAAGGGGGTTGGCCGGCTAGGGTTAGAAGAAAAATAAAATAAAAGAAAAAGAAAAAATAAAATTAAATAAAACAAATCATGATCATAATAATAATAAATAACAATAATAATAATAACAATAATAAAGATTAATATCAAATCATATTTAATAACGGTTAGACTATTTCTGCAACATTAAAATTTCAGTAATTATTTATTTATAACAAAATGATAAAAATAACAATGATAATGATAATCAAATGATAAAAATATTCATTTCATCTTAAATAATAAAAATAATTCTTAACTTATACTAATAGATGTGTGCGTTAAATATAAAGACTATTTAAAAAAAATTCGAAGACAACGGGATGCGCAAACACACCGGGCAGGGACGCGCGGGGCTTCCAGAACAGGCTCCGCTCACGTGCCCGACGACGTCGTGTCAAAAAGCGCACATTTTAACAAAACTCAAAAACCTGGTCCGATTCTGAACACGAACCGCAGCAATAAAATTTAAAGTCACAGAAGTCATAAAATAAAATAAACGCGCATGCCGGGGTGCGACAATTCTCCCCACCATAACGCTTTCCGCCCCCGGAAAGCCACCACACCAACCAGTCGATCGATCAACACCTAAGGATTCCACACAACACGATCCAACCTATTATCTCAAGAACATCATGCCGACTACCAACAGAACTAAACCTCATTGCCCGAAATAACTCACCAACAGAGGGAGGCCCGAACGGCTCCCCACCATAAGAACTCGACTAGCATTTGATAACGACTTAAGAGAAAACCCAAAAGACTCATGGTGGGTCTCCCCACCATAAAAGGACTGACCTCCTAGCGACCAACCAGAAATCCAACTTAGGCCAGAACCGGGCCTTACTCAAGCTATAAAAGCACAGTAAAAACATTTAAACCACTTACTCCCGTACGAAAGGGATATAAGCTTAAATGGTTACTTTGCACGACTAAAACCCTAACCCCATGGGCGGGGAGGGTGGGCCCAAGGATCAAATCACTAAAACTATGACGTATGACTACTCACGACCCATCACTTCGGGATGGACACAAACCAGGGCCGCAACTGATTTACATCAGTGGCCCACGCAAGGTCACTGATCAGCAACTTAAATCCAAAAGGCACAATTCCCGACATTACACGAGGGATAAGTCTGTCGCGCACTTTGCGACAAGAGGAAAACTACAACGACAAAGAAACCAGAGCAACAACACCAAAACTATCACACCACGACGATAGAGGCATGACTTTCACCAGACTCTTTAAAATTTCCCCCGGGGGTTCCTGACTACGCGCTGGCTTCACTCCGAGACCTTTTGGCTGGAGCTCTGATGGATGATGCATCTTCTGCCTCGCAGTCAGATTCTAATAATCCCAATGAGATACATACATCTTTTGGTTTGACAAGAGAAAGGACAAGATTTTAAAATTAAAACATACCAGCATTGAAAGACGAGGTTCGTCAAAAGACCCATGAAGTTCCCATACATTTCAAACCCAAAACAACACCCATACATAGGCCACGACAATAGATCACTTATACTGAAAGGAAACATACACTGGAAACTTTGAACAAAGACCCTACAACACATTACTTCTGAGAACTTCCTTTGCGATGCTTCCTTGCAACGCCCCGAAAAAATCGTCGCAAGTGACCCAGACGTCCACACGCCTGGCAGGGCTTCGGAGCGCTTGGGCACAATGACTTCTTGTGACCCCGCTTGCCACACTGATAACACACAATAATCTCTCGCTCCGAAGAGGTTGATGAAAGATCTCGAGGCCTCTTGATTCCACGACCTGATCCATCCACTTCCATTTGCTTACTCATCGCCTTTCCAGAACCTTCACCAGTGCTCATAGGGATCGAAGGAGGGAGAACTACTTCGAGCACTCCTACCATCGCGGCTTCGATACGAAAAGCTTGTCTTGCCACGTTGACAAAAGAAGTCAGGTTGGACTCTGAAACCTTCGACTGTAGATCAGGGCGGAGACCCGCCTCGAAGCGTCGAGCCTTCACGGGGACATTTGTGGCATAATCTGAATCATAAGGTACTAGTTCCACAAAGCGATGGAAATATTCCAACACGGATCCATCGCCCTGCTGAAGACAACACATTTCCATCCCCTTCCTCACCCTATCTTCCTCATAGAAATACTGACGAATGAACGAGGCCTTGAAAAACTCCCAAGTAATCTCTTGACGGGGCTTGTTCCGAGACACTGACTTCCACCACATCCACGGTGAACCTTCAAGCATGAAGGTCGCAAACTTGACCTTCAACGAATCGGGCAACTCAATGAGGTTAAAGTCCCTTTCAATCTTCCGCATCCACTCCTCTGCCACTGAAGTTTCTACTTGACCATAGAAGAGAGGTGGATCCAACTTCCGATACTCAAACATAAAATCCTTAGGTTGATCAACCGCACTACAATCACTCATCGAAGCTTCAAAGGGATAACCGCTGGACAAGGAAAGGTCAAAAACTCAATCAACGCCAACTCAACAAATGAATAACAACCTCAAAATCAAACACTGCATAGGTGATAAGCTCGAAATCCGAGAAAACAAGTTATCATAACATCAAAACTTTTCTCTTTGAAAACATCTTTAATTTAAAACAAGCTTAGTGGGTTAAACCTTCGCCATTGGTATTCTATAGAGCCTCACTCACATGCATGTATCTGTGCCACCCAGGGCATCCATCCACCATACCAGAGATCCATCCACATTTCCAACATACCAAAATGCATGTGAGTACTCATCGGAACACCAAGGCCAAAACAAACCAACTTCATTTTCCAAAAACAATTCATTTATACCACTCCTTTTGAAACAATCCACAAATTAAACATGTCATTTCAAACAACACTTTTTTTTTCAAAACCAACTTTTCTAATTCAAACCACTTTCAAAAATCAAGGGGAAACCCAAAACAACTCAAACATGGGACTAGTGTCAGTGGGTGGCTTGACCATATGGTTGGCGGCCATATGCCAAACACGTCACTAACACAGAGAGCCTTCTTGGACCATGCTTCTAGATCCACATGGCTTGCCAGGCCATGCGGCTTAGGACTATTAGCCCAACTCCATTTGTCGTACCCCAATCGCAAAACATTACCATAAAAACCCAAACAAACCAATTAAACCGGACTTCCCATGGAAACCTGAGGATCAGTACGGGCAAGAGTTCGCGACGCTCTTCTCGCACCTACCCCTCAAGTCCCGACAATCCTACTCCATCTACCTTGACATCCCAAATAACAAAGGGCGCTCTGAAAAGTGAGGTCTGCTAAGAGAAAACCTCCTCTGATACCATTTTGTCACGAACCAACCCGGGTCGACCCTGAACCGGTCACCCGAGCCGATCCGCGACATGGCCCGAGAGGCGTTCCCGATCCTCCCGGGCTGGCGACAAGCGCCAGGGCATCATTTAGAGACTGTGGGAACGATTTCGCCCAATGTAAATAAATAAGAATTCAAAGATAAAGCAGAGCAGCGCAGAAAAAGGTAAACTAAACAAAGTGACTAAACAGAAACAAACAGGAAACAAACTAACCAAACACGACGTGCGAACAAACTCCGTGCGACCTCGCGGGTCGCTCTCCAACTCAACGATCAAGTGTCGCCCTAGGCGAGCGCACTCAAGCTATAGCCTGCACAAACACTAAAAACAGAAAACAACTATAGGCGTGAGTATTAAAACTCAGTAGGCTAGCCCGATATCTATTCCCAATGCACTACCTTTAAAATAAAAGAAACATCATTTGAAGTTTGAACTACAATCTATAAAAGTATGTTTTTAATAATATTCTACTTAAAAACAAATTACGAACCATTGCCCTTAGCCATTTTTCCAAATTCGTGTTCATTTCATTAGTGCCAATGACATTTCAAGAAAAGTGGAAAGTGATGTTTAAATTTTCAAATTTGAACAAAAGGGATTAAACACTTCCATTTGAAAAACAATTTTTAGAAACCCATTAAAAAGCAATTTATCAGTTTCCAAGGAAAACAGTATGCCAGAATGCACAAAGTAAAACATACAGCAAGGGCAATGTAAGTATACACGTGAGCATCATAATCATTACTGCAAGCTACAAAAGCTGAATAGACATGGGTGAACCTAGGAGATCGAGAATAAACCAGAAGACACCAATACATGAGAAATCATCCTTATTGACATGTCACGATGAAATCAAAACGCACAACACGCTCGACCATCCACTCACAGGCAGGTCGAGGGCAAATCCCATAGCAATAAACCCAATATATCCACCTACTATGGGCCACTGGTCAGTACCATAACCTACCAGTGCAGCAATCGTTCTTAGAATATTCTCTCAATATGCCATATTCCCATGTCTCAAGTGTTTAAGAAAAAGGGGGTGAGCCAACCGATGCCAACCGAGCATCCAATCAGATATATCTATATATAAAGAACAACAGGCAATCCCCGAGCCACTCCATTGGACAACCTCTTGCCTTTAACTACTCAAATACCCGGGAGCCTCTAAGCGCGGCCTCCCAAACAATCAATTTCAACCAAGGCATGAGAGTCTCCCTAAGAGGGTTTTTATTGAAACATTTTTATCGCTTTCCATAAAGTGCCAAACGGGCATTTAATACAATTCACAATCACTACCAAAACCAGTTTAAAACTATTTAAAGAACCCACAAAACACTACTTCACAGGTTGCCTATATTTTTATAAACCAAACCAAACCATTTTCTTTTCCCAAATAAACTTTAAGAGCCAACCGGGCAATTTCTCAAACGAACCAATGTATTTGTTCACACTTCAAAAGAAATCATTTCTCATTAAACCAGAACTCTATTTTATATTCCGTGAATTATGTTTAAAAGCCAAACGGTCATTCTTTCATTATTGGGTGTCCGCTCGTCAAAAGGATGTTTCATGTGTCGTGTATAAAATAAACGGCTCCTTTTGACATTAAATAACCATTTAAAAATTAACAGTCTTATATTAAAAATTTATTGACGTATATTATCTCATATTTATTGAAATTAATAAAATGTTGATTTTAAACAATTAGGGTGCGCAAACAGCATGAAATGATATAACTTAAATTCTAAAAGCAGTGCAAAGGGGACCTACCTCAAAACCAAGCGCGATGGCAAAACGACTTTGGAAGCAAGGCGCGATGACATGACGTGTGTCCGAAACCACGTGACAAAGTCTGACACTCTGCATAGTCAGTACCAAGGACTCAGACACATCCAAAACTCACCAGATCATGCCAAACCAAGCGGCGAGAATAAGCGCACACCTTGAAACCAAAGCGCGGCGATGACGGAACCTCGGAAACAAGGCGCGACGATGGCGCTCACTTGGAAATGCCCTACGCGGGTCCTAAAAGTCCTAAGACAACAAATAAAAACCCACCATCAACAAGAGTACGATGATAATAATAAAAATAAAGATAATAATAATAATAATACTAATAATAATAAGATTAGTAATAACAACAGTAATAAAAATAGTAATAATAACAATAGTAATAATAATAATAATAACAACATAATAATAATAATAATAATAATAATAATAATAACACTAATAATAATAAAAATAATAATAATAATGACAACAACAAAATAATAAAAAAATAATAATGATAATAAGAATAAGAATAATAATAACAAAATAATAATAATAACAATAAGAATATTAATAAGAATAATAATAATAATAACAATAAAAAAATTAATAATAATAACATTAATAATAATAAAATTAACAACAACAACAATAATAATAATAATAATAATAATAATAATAGTATTAATAATGATAATAAAAAGAAAAATTAAATAAAACCAAATAAAATAAACCTTGTTGGGGGATGATGTGCGGGCTGGAGCAAGGGAGGAGAGGGAGTCCCGGCTGGTTCGCTGCTGCGGACAGAGGGAAGAAAGGAGCAGCGGCGGGCTGCTAGAGGGATCCGACCGAGGGGTTGTGCGGGCTTGATAAAGGAGCAATGGAGGCAGGGAATGCGGCTGTTGTGCTGGGTCTTTGAGCAAGAAGGGAGGATTTCCGTCTAGCTGGGGTGTCCGGCGGCTGGACGAAACACGCAGGGCAGCGGGTCCGGATGGGGGCTATGGATGGATCGTTACACCAAGTAGAGGAGGGTAGGCCGTGGGTGGTGCGACAAGAATATGGCGGAGGCTGAGCGGGCTAGCTGGGGGGCTTCCGCAGACAGAGGAAAAGAGCCGGGGCAGGCTGGCTGTGGGGCGATTGTGCAGGTGGAGGAGAGCTAGGCTTGCGGCATTGGTGCAGGCCGAATGCAGCAAGGGGAGGCGGTTCTTCTTGATAGGCAGGGCTCGGGTGCAGAGCTGCGGGAGGTAGGTTGTGTCCTGCGCAAGGGAGCAGGAGGCGTCAAGGAATGCTGGTCGCTACCGAGGGAAAGGAGAGAGGTGCAGGGAGATGATAAAGGGTGGTCGGCCGGAGGAGGGTGCGCCGGCAACAGGGTCGGAGAGAGGCGGCGCGGCGGAGGCCGGAACGACACCGGAGGGAGGGGGGGTCGCCGCGGCGGAGCGAGGCAGGAGGAGTGTGCGCCGGCGATGGGAAAAGCCCGGTGCGGGTTGGCTGGGTGCAGCAGGGGAGGTGCGGCGAGGGCACTGCGCGAAGGAGGAGAGGAGGTCGGGGGGCCGTGCGCTGCACCAGGAGATAGGAGGGGTGCCTAGGCGGACAGCGAGGGGGGAAGAAGAGGAGAGGAGGCGGTGGCTCCCGCGGGTAGGAGAAAAAAAAATATAAAGGGGGTTGGCCGGCTAGGGTTAGAAGAAAAATAAAATAAAATAAAAAGAAAAAAATAAAATTAAATAAAACAAATCATGATCATAATAATAATAAATTACAATAATAATAATAACAATAATAAAGATTAATATCAAATCATATTTAATAACGGTTAGACTATTTCTGCAACATTAAAATTTCAGTAATTATTTATTTATAACAAAATGATAAAAATAATAATGATAATGATAATCAAATGATAAAAATATTCATTTCGTCTTAAATAATAAAAATAATTATTAACTTATACTAATAGATGTGCGCGTTAAATATAAAGACTATTTAAAAAAAATTAGAAGACAACGGGATGCGCAAACACACCGGGCAGGGATGCGTGGGGCTTCCAGAACAGGCTCCGCTCACGTGCCCGACGACGTCGTGTCAAAAAGCGCACATTTTAACAAAACTCAAAAACCTGGTCCGATTATGAACACGAACCGCAGCAATAAAATTTAAAGTCACAGAAGTCATAAAATAAAATAAACCTGCTTGCCGGGGTGCGACATATGATATATAATATGTTTATGTTTTACTTAAGCTTCTGTATTTTTCATTTATAGCGTACCTTTATGGTTTTTATTATGGATAAACGCGATATCTTCATTTAAGGAAGTGCGGACTACCGCCCCCTCAATGTGATTTGATTCGTTAATACCATATGTGGTACGTATAAAGGATATATTTAATGATATTATATATGATACCATAATGGAATTAAAATACTATTATGTATCATTATGTTTTAATTCCATTAAATATGAAATAGAAATGGATGTAGAGTTCATGCGTACGTACAGCTTACCTTCTCCATGAACGGTACATTTCATTTCTTATCTCAAAATGTTATGTAATATTATAAGTACATATATATAATGGATATATATGTAATATATTATATCTAAATTATGGACATCATTCTAGATTTATAACATATATATATCTATCTCATTTTGTTTTAATTCCATTAATATGACAAAAAAATGAAAGTAGCGTTCATGCGTACGTACAGCCTACCGTCTCCATGAACGGTTCTTTTCGGTTTTTATCTCCAAATGATATGGAATAGTATAAAATGAATATTTACTGGATATATATGATATTTTAATCATTAATACTATTCTTTAAATTATTTACTTATAACTACATGGGAAATCTTTTTTCAAACAAGTTCATTTTTGACTCATGTACCAAACATCGGCAAAAACGTCTGATATGAACTAACATTATTAAACAATTATTATAACATTATAATATGTGATATAAACTGAATAATAATCTCTAAATGAGTAAATTATGAAATTATTAATTGACCAATGTTTATTATTCGGGAATATAAAGAAACGAACAAGACAAGTTGGACTTGAGGTAAGGGATCCTACTCCTCTCTTTCTTTTTAAGTACACTCTTTTATGCCATTCATTATAATCTCATCTTTCTTGTGATTGGGATATTCTTTTATATTACTCTTACATTAAATTTTATGTTCATATGATTAGAGACCCTATTCTCTCTTATCAATCTATTTTGGAAGTTTTGAGTGGCGCCGTTTGGCTGCCGAATTTTCGTAAGAGATCTAACCTCTCTCTTTCTCTTTAAGTACTCTCCTTTATGTCACTTCTTTTAAGCTCCTCCTTTTTTTATGGGAGATGTTATTTTATATTCCTCTTGTTGTACATTTTATTGTAATGTTATGAGATACCCTATTTGATCTCATCAATCCATTTTTGGAAAGTTTTAAGTGGTCCCATTAGGCTGCCGAGTTTTCGTAAGGGATTTTTCATCTCACTTTTATTCCTGTGAGATTTATGCTACATTTGCCACAATTTCCTTTGAGTGGTGTATGTACTGACCATTATTTTACTCATTGTGTAATATTCTTTAATTTATGAGTATTTAAATCAATGTTGTATTGTTCTTATTTCACGGGGCGTATGTTTTGAAAGATACCCATGTCGGTAAGTGAACATTTCACCTTCCTCTTTTTAAAAGACTTCTTTTGTTGGGTCTTCTAATTTACATATTGTTATGTTGGTATATGTTCTCATATATCCTTATTGATTTAAATTTTATGTCCAAGTGATGAGATACCCTTTTTTTGATGTGACGACGTTAGGCTGTCAAGGGAACTTCTTAACCAAATTTCGATTTCTTTGGGATCAACATGTAGTTATTGAATATGTCATCCTTTGAATATATGTGAATGACCTTTGATTATTTTACACTTAATATCCACTTATATTTTGTGTAATAGTTTTTCACACATAATTATGTAATTGATTTATCCTTAAACCAAGGATATTGTCTTTGTAAGGGACTTCATCTCAATCTCCTTTCATTGAGGCATATTCTATTTTATACACAACCTTCTTTTATACGGTGTATAAACCCCTTTGACTTTTACGTTTATTCAAAATGATTCTTTTTTATATGAAGTGTTTATTAAACGAAAAAAGGGAATGTTTTTGTCGTATGTATGAGGCGACAACGACTTCTTCACCGCTGTGACCATTATTTGAGTTTCGGCTTCCTCTACAATCCAAACCATCTTTTTAAAAGAAAAATAAATACCATGGTTTACTTTTCCTTTATTTTGGTATTGAAAATGGTTTTCATGATGTATTTATATCAATGTGTTGTATTGATATCATGTTATTGAAAGGTGGAAATTTTATGTTTCCTTTATGCATGTTTTATGTGATAAAATTATGTTATGGTTCTTGGGCATTGTTATGAAGATGGCTGGTTTCGTGATAAACTAAGGGCGGGTGAGCCCGATATATCTCTCCAATGCATTGGGTAACGTGAAGGAGTGAAACGTTAAGGTTTCTCCGAAGAGATTTAGAGAATATACTGTGGTGGGTATTCCAAACGTAACCAAGAGGGTTACTCCCTACGTAAGAATGTTATGAATGCCTAAAGTTACCTTTTATGTATTATGATTTCTATGATTTATTCATGATTTTATGAAGTATGATAAAGTGCTTATGTTTTATGGGTAAAGTATGATTTCATTCTTATGTATACATGTACTCATGTTTCCTTTCTATATTTTTGTATCCCTTATTGAGCTTTTTATGCTCATCCCATGTTTTTGAAATGTTTTTCACAGGTCAAGGGATGGGTACATGATGTGATGATAGTGTCAAGGGTGTGTCAAGAAAGAATACATGTTTTATATTAAATATGTTTCCATTGATGGGAAGAATGAATACTGTCTTTTATGTAACCACTTTGTTTAAATGTGGAATGTAAGGAAAGTTTCATGATATAATTCTCTAAAACTCTAAACCTAAAAAGATCCTCAATGTGTAATCTTGTAATAACTCAAGATTAAGTAATGTTTAAGGCTGGGGCCTTATAATAATAACATTGTGAAAAATGGTTTTTTAATCATTTATTATTTATTAACATGAATAATATTTTAGTTCCAATAAAGAGATAATAATTGAATTTATTTTATACATGTTCAAAAATATAATTTTAAAAAATTATAATGTCATATTAATACCCTGAGACATAATATCTACATTACAATGGCCATGATTAAATTATATTTTAATAGATTATTGTATATTTTTTAAACCCACTGTTTCATGAATCAAAGTCTATCAACCATATTTTAATTATATATATATAAAATAATTGTTATGTATCAAATAGTAAAATTAATTATAATAAAAATATTATCCCTATATTTGATTAAAAAGGTTGTCACTTATAGAAATTTGGTATCGTTATGTACCTTTTATCATTCGGACTATAATTTTTTTAACATCCTAAAGAATAATAATAATATACAAAAAGAATGTATTTGTTCTATTTTTCTATTAATTTAATAAATATTTCGTCTTATTGTATAAATAGAAAATCCTTTACCTTGCAATAGATTATAAGTAATTAACAACAGTTATGAATACCAAATAAATGAAATCCATATTATCAATTCCTAATGATCATTTGGAATATAAATATGTATAAAATTTATGAATTCACGTTTTTTTATTAGTTGAGGATATATTGATGTTTTCAAATTAATTTAATATATTATAAATTTATAAAGTTTAAAAAAATCCATCATAATTATAATCAATTGTTATGTTCATAAGGAATAAACATTGGTGAAGAAGTTAATATAGATTATATATATGAGAAAATATATTTTCCAAAAACAACCCTTGAGGATCATGATATAAAATAAATTATAATTGAAAAATTCATCACTACCATGAAGTATTTTATATTTCATTAATATCATATTTGTATAAGGGAAGGAAATTTAGGAAGGAAATGAACTTTAGAGCCTCAAACCCCATTATGATAGATGAATTTACGAGTTATCATGAAGAATAATAAAGTTTAAATGATATTGGATTGAGCATTAAAAAATTAATGAAAATTTACTCTCATGATTTTCATATATTTGAAGGTATGTAAAAAATAATGATTCTATTAAAATTATAAAATTTTGGAAGAATTATATTTTGTAGTACATTTTCCTATGTTCAATAATGATGATAATTTATATGAAAAAGAAAATATTACGGGATATAAATTAAAATAAATAGAACACATCATGGTTGTACTTTTGAAGTCATGGTTTTAGACCTACATATTGTAATAAGAATTAAATTCATTATTTGTGCCTCAAAAGTCACCATAACATTTTCAATTGATATTATCCAATGTGATGGTTTGTTTATGAATATATTAACTCATATATAAATTATTCAATGAATAAACACTCCAATAGGTGTAACGTTTAAAAATTATTATGAAAACTTCATATTGAAGACACTATTCATTCTATTAAGAGGTACCAAGAGGACAATAATGGGAGTGTTTCCTATCACATAAGAGGAATTGTGTGTGGTTTATTCCTATGATTTATACATATTATATATTAATGTCATGTCCAATGTTGAAGCATATTAATCATCTGATGGTCTAGTTAGGAACCGAAGGAGCATTTTGGTTGCATTAGGATGTTTTAATCATTATATTGGCTACTGTATCACCTTGGAAGGTACGAGTTATCCATATTATACTCTTAATGATTATTAAAAAAGATTATTAGATGTAAAATTAATTTTATTACATGTGAATTTTAGGAATTCCATGTATATAATTTTTTATGACTTATTTTAGGGATAAAGATTAATGCTTCATACCATTTAGATATATCCTCAATGATTTGGGATCAATTCCACAATCATAAAAATATCAAACAAAAAAATTTAGTTATATTAGCATGAGTTTCATCATGATAAAAATGTTGATTATTTCAGTTTTAAAAAATCCCTATCATTATCTTGATGTAGGAGTGCTTTTAGTGGCACCATATTATCTTTAAATTTAAAGATTATTAACACCAACAAATAGTGATTGTCGTAGATGTTCCCCAATACTTTCGCCAATAATCCCAACTCCATAAATTACAATATGTTATATTGGTGTTTCATCTAATGGTATTACTTGAACCAATAATGGGTCTATAATATGTCCTCTCCTCAGTTTACCATGTTTTACAACATCATGGATGTTCTATAAAAAATGTTCATAATTATTAAGATATGTCATTTGACAAGATGTTGGGGGGAATAAAACTTTTATAATTAATTTTTAATATAAATATCTAAATTTATTATAATAATATTTTAAATTATTTATATTGAAATTTGATTATATTTATATTTTTAAATGGATTATAATAACATTTATTAAGAAATTGAATATAATCAACTAATTGTTTGTTAATCATTTTAAATATTGATATATATAAGATCTTATTATATAAATTTATTTTTTATAATATATATAAAAGATCTCATCATCATGAAAACATAAACTATTTATAAATAATGTCAAACTATTTATAACGGTTATAAATTATACTAAAAAATATAAAATTATTTATCTTGAATATTTTGTTTTTTTCATATTTAATAAATTCCCAAATTTTTTATATTAAACGTTATGCCCATTTTTATGTTATGATTTGGATCACAAAAAAATAATTATCAATATTAATATTATTAATGACTAAAAAACTATTTAAATTTCCATATATTTATAATATAAATTAGTTTATATTTTTTAAAATGTAATTTTTTTTATAATCATGTTATATAAATTTTAAAAAATGATTATAATTATATTGTTTATATGAATAGTTTATAAATTATCAATTTTTGGTGGATATTTTAATTTTTAATTTATTTTAAAAATTCATTTTAAAATCAATTTTTTTATTGTTTAATATATTTGAATATTTTACGAGGTACAGTTTTAATATTAAATTTTCTATTGGTTAATGACTTGAATGTCATGATAGGATTGATATCAGAACATTTTTTTCATCTTCATTGATAACAATTATTAATTGGAGTTTTTTCTTATGGGAAAATATTATGTTATTTTCCTATTCAGTGGAAGTATTATTATGAATTGAATTCTATAATGAGTAATGTCTCCCTATGTATAAGGGAATGGGGTTGGACCACCTTCCAAATTGCAGACTTATGCATAATCTGAAAATTTAGTTAGTGTTAGCTATCTATATCTCTAAGATTACTCATGTGGAAACATTGGGTATTATAAAAAACTACTCTAGTATATAATTTATTTATATAACAATTAAATTTAATTCACTTGGTTCTGTATTAATATTCCATGATTCAATTCTTGTTTGAGTACTTGCAGCACATGTGTTGTGTAACATTTCAAACAATAATTTGGTAAGTAAAAAATTAATTTGGTGGTTTGAATAAGGATTTCGAATCATAATCATTGATGTCATTCATACAAAAAAGAATAAAACAACATAATATAATGATTACACAAGATGTGGTATTGATAACATTAATATGAATATGAATTATATAAATTAGTAAGTTCTTAAAAGAAAACCTCTAAAATAATAAGTATGAGACTCCATCAAAACTAGTACTTTTCAACACCTTATGCATATATACATGTTGTTAATTCTATTTTTAGGTTTCCATGGATTATTTTGTGAATGGTGAGCTTCAAATAGATTTCTATGTTACATATCTTTTTATCTTATTCCATAGACAGCTTCCCCTTGGCAATCCCTTACTAATCATATTTTGACATTTCCATTAGGTGACACTTCTCTAGGAATCTCTAATAGTTAGGATACTAAAGGAATTGAGTCAATTCAATATTTAAGATATATTTTGATATGTTTTTATCCCTCAAATATCAACTATTCATAATTATTTTTATTGGGATCATTTCTTTACAAAATAACCATGGGGTTAAAGAAACACTGTTAATGTCTCAAACATATAGCAATATGGGTCTTGGAATACTAAATAAGTATAATTATTAGAAACTTATTTTTTATTGGAAGTGTTTCATATAAATAATTAATGACAGAAATATAATACATGATTCTAACCTAATTAAATGTGTTCATTGAAGGTTATGGAATTCTAAGTAATAATCATTTTTTATAATTAATTGTTATAATCTAGAAGATAGTTAAATATTAGTATCAAGGATTGAGAAGTGTTGTCATGGATAATTGTTTTGAGTTCCATATTATGAATTTTATTAATATCAATTAATTAAATTTAACTAAAGGGTATTAGATATACCTTGTGTGGAAATCAAATTTATGATTAATTTAGACTCATAAATTAGAAGTAATTAATGAATGGTGAAGTAGATATTCACGTTACTAATTGAGTAATAGTTTATTCATTAGAAATTGGTACCAATAAGATTATATAACCTAGTAATCTAATATGAGTATTGTAATTAAGTTATTACTATCATCAAATAAACAAAAATATAATTTTTTCATGTTTTCTAGACATAGTTGTATATTTATTCATTATTTAGAAAATTTTATTTTCTATAAATAAGGATAAAGTATGTTTTATTGTTGTAAGTGCATCAATAGATTATATATTCCATATACACATAAAATCTTATTTATAAAATTCTTAAAAACTTGAACATGTTTGATTCTAATACCAGAAAACATTGGAATTGTCAATTATAACACATACATGATAAACACATTCAATAAATCAACAGATATGGATTATTGGACTCTTTAGATTGTTAACCATTAGAAAATTATGACTCATGTTAATTGGAAAAATTATTTATGTTACCATTTGGGAGAAATATTGAGAGGGATAAAGAAATATTATATATCATATATTGGGATGTCTGTGGACAAATTTTTATATATGGGAAATAATTATTTTAGGTACTTTTTTCCTTTTAGAATGAAATTTATTCCATATATATACGGTTTTTCTGATGAAATGCCATTATGAAGAATTAGGCATGTATCAGTTGTTTCATTATGAAGTATAGAATCAAATTTGAAAGAGTATTATGGATTTTTAATAAGATGAATGTTGTTAATACATGTACCAAAAATGTATAGATCATCAAAATTCATGTTAATTGTTTTTCAAAGCATACAACTCATGGAACATGTTAATTGAATGGTTTTTATAAAAGGATGAATCATATTTTATCGACATGTTTCTATTGATGATTAGTTTATACAGCTTTCCATTCCCATCCTGGTTTATTTTCTATGGAATAATATATTCATGTTAATATTTTATCTATAAAAGTAGTCAGGAAAAATCAATATTATAAATAGTGTGGTAAAATTAACAGTTTTAAGTATGTACATATTTTAGTTTTTAAATAATACTTTTGATGTTTGGATTCTGATTAACATTAATCATAATTAGAAATGTTCTTATTTATTAGTTTTACTATGGAATAATGGTATATTATATCTACAAACTCTGAAAAAATTCATGTTTATGTCCATTCATATTGTATTCCATGATACGGAACACAGGAGTTGAGGTATTAGATGGATTAAAATTATACATATATAAATTTAAAATTAATAAATGTTACAAATATAGAGGATAAGACAATTCCAGAAAGACTTGTGGATGAAGTACGGGCTGAGTTTGAAAAATATCTTAAAAGAACTGGTATGATTTTTCATTATATAGGGTGAGATTATTTCAAAATAGGTATATATGAATAGGTAATGTTCATAGATGATGAAACTACCACACACCAAGAATTTATTGAGTATTTTTATATTATAAAGTGTTCAAACTCATATCTTATAAGATATAATCCATGTAAATTAACCACATTTGGAACATAGTGGATGAACATTATGTGGAGAGTCCCATATGTTCTATGTGTGTTTTAGATAGAAAATCATCATTAATGGTAGATTTTATTCCATAAAAGTATTCATGGTGGAAAAGGGTTTGATATCTATTTCTGGTTTTGAATATGATTGGGCCTTCATTCATGTAATATAGATAAATCCCACATTGAATTTTATTTCCATATCAACTCCTTATTATTGTGAGATATATAAAATGTATTCTAAATAAAGTCTTTCCATGTGGTAAATTTATTCAAATACATTTATAAGATAAAAATAATTGGATTTTATGTTCCAATTCATTCTGTTATAGTTTCATATTTCATGATTCCATTTTTGAGATGATGTAAAATTATATGAGTTTGAATATATTGTTTTATGATGAAATACAAGAGTTTGGTTACCTAAATAAAAAAATGATTCCAATATATATTTGATATCATTGAGGTTTCATGGTAATTCTAAAATTGTATTTACATGGGATTATATTTATCCAAAATGTTTATATGAATCTACATTCATGAATGTTGTGGTAGTGTAAATTAATATCAATGAAATAATTAGATATGAATCCTTCATTATTGGTATGAATATATATATATATATATAATATATATTATTTGGACATATTAAAACAACCCATTTGTCATTTTTATGAAGTTTTTTATCATGGGTAACTCCATGGGGGGATCTTTACTATTGTTTAATTGGAGGAATACTAGTAATATTCTTGCTCGTTATCAGGATTATTTAATGATGGATATGATTCCTTAGGCATGCACTATAGGATCTATAATGTGACAATAGTTATGTAATCAACCTGATGTCTTATATTCTATGAAAATATCAATTATATAACAATAAAACCACATTGGTATCCAATAAATTACTATGAATGACATTAATAATTACATGGCTATTATGATATATATAAATATATTAATTTATAGGGGAGGATAAGAACTCTTTAATGTGTTACATAGATACAAGATTTAAATCTTGAAAAATTTCATTTTAAATTTCATTATGGATTATTTTTTTCCATTAATAGTATTGATTTCATATGGAATAGTTTAAATAAATTCCACCATAGATAACTCAATTAAAAAAATAAGATCAATATGTCATCAGAGGATGCAAAGGAATCTACTTGGGTCTATATTTTCATTTATGATTAGTTGGTTGTTCCTAGAATGGGGGAGTAATTCAACTATACCATGAAAAAAGTAGTTTTTTATATCCTTAGGATCCATGTTATCAGTAAAATACAAAAAACATCCTTTTCCTATACCATCTCATATCACAGATCACTAATTTGGGTGATGTGATGATTATAAATGTGCATAATGAGGATACTATAATATATAAATTAATAAAAGTTATATTTTATAAGTACATTTAGGGGAATATTGATTCTCTATGAATACAATATTAGAGAAATTTTTTTAGTTGTTTTAAAAATATATTATTATTATGATAAATTAAATCATTATTTATAAGTCATTCATGTCTTATGAATTATATTTAACACCAGTTGTTGAATAAAATTTCACCTTCTTGTGAAAAAACAAATTTTTCCTTTACTAATGATCATCCACCATTTTTATAGGTTTTTACGAACTATGATGTTTATATGGGATATATTCCTTTACCCATTAAAAAATTTATATTTTAGTAAAAAATCTTTTATACATGGGTAAATACGAAGATACTTATTAAATTAATTAGATTAGTTAAAGTATAACAAATTAATTTCATACAATTATTCGTATATGTATTGGTTTATGACTATTATCAATCAATATTATATGTATAATATCAGGGGAAACATAATACTTTGATCGTAGACTTATTTATATCAAAATATGATCTAAGCTAATATAGGGGTGTTAGTTATGTTGTAAAACATGTAATTGTTTTGAGTAAATCCATTATTAGATTTTTAAACATAAATTATAAAAATTATTATTGATCTTCATTCAATTATGAAGAGGACATACAATTTCATTCATTTTTTTTAATTTTATTTTGTCAAACTGCTTGGCTTAATAACTATTGATGTGTTTATCAGATTGAATAATGACATGTTTTGTATCCAAATATTTAGTCATTCTTTTTTTCTGGAATCTAAAAATGATGAAAAGTTAATACAGATTGACATTATCAATGTATAGTGGTCACAAAATATAACAAAAAGTTCTTATATATTTATACATATGACTTTTATTATACAACTTGTGGTGTGTTTGTTCATGTAAATATATGAGTATATTGGATGTCGATCACACTAGACTCTAAATAATGTCACTAACATTGGAACTTTTTTAGATTCCACACTATTATAAAATCATTAAAATAGGGAATTAAAATTTTTATTCAATACTGCTACAGAATATGGGATCACATATTTACTCCCTTGGATAATGTTTATATTATAGATAATGTGTGGGTTTTCCAATAAGGATTGATTTATTGAAACCATACTGAAAAATAGTTCAAGATAGATTCACAAAGAGTGACTGGGTTTCATATAATTTCTTCTATTAATTATAATATAACTTGGATATTTGTATATAAGTACTAAGATAGAAACATGCTATGTGGGTGTATATAAAACCAATGTATTCAACGATACTGGTATCATCATGCATATGATGCAATAATTATTCCATGTCCCTCACCATATGTTTCATATGTTTTTAACTAATGTTTTTATTTATTCTTTATGATTTACCTCTTAAATTTATTTTTTTAATGGATAAAAATTCAAAAATATGTCACAATTATGTATTACTAATGCATTTCCATGTAAATGATAAAATACATTTAATGAATATCTTTGATGATTCATATAAATGGATGATATATGTATCTTGTTGGTAATATGATGTGTCATTGATTCATATAAATAATTTGTATTCAAGCTGATTCATTATTTTATTCAAAAATAACATTTCTTCACTTATAGAATTATATAGAACTCTATTGAGAACTATGGATTCACCACATAGAATTTTTGGATCTTATGGTTGTTGTGATACCTTTTTTGTGAGGATTAATTTTTCTACTACCCCTCTTGATTATAATCAACATTACATTAATAAAAACTAATATGGATAGTTCTGATATTTGGGAATTTTAGATATCTCTTTTACATGCTCTATTTTTCATATACTCAATCATGTATGACTCATTAAATAAATATCTTCTTTGTTTTGAGATTAATTTGACATTCATGGGTCATATGGTGATCCCAAAAAATAGTTCGAATTTGTAATTAATAATTATTTCTTAAATAAAAATTCATCCAGGTAGAAGTAAAATCATTAATTGTATGGTAAAGGAAAATTATTAAATCTGGTGGATTTTTCAATTTATGTATAACTATTTATTTTAGGATACAACAAGTGAATGAAATTATAATGGATTAGATGATCAATGTTATCTAGAGTAATGGATTAATCAATTTTTAATAATGAATAATCATTTAAATAATATTTTAGTGAAAGAGATAAGGATTCATTTGAAATAAAAGAACATTCTATAATATAATTGAGATTATAGTTCATTGAAAAAACCTAAATAGGGATATTGAAATGATGCTGGAATTCTAGGATTAATAAAATGACAATGTTAGTGATTGAATAGAAGCTAATTTTAAGATAAAAATTTCCAATAATATTTTTTCTATTAAGGGAGAGATTATACTCTTGATATTACCAACATCAATATGATTGAAAAATACATTGAGGTTCACTGAATTGATAAAAAATTTCTATTAACTATGAATTCAATGTATATATTTTATATTGAATTAATGTATTATATTATTGAATGTATAAAATAATAAAAATCATTACAATAATAATTCCATGACACTAAAAAATTGGGTCATTATATTTAGAGTGGAAGATAATAAATTTTCATGAGGAAGGATGTAAATAAGGCATCATAAATTATGATAATAATGGTATGAATGTCGAATCATTGCAATTAAAATGTGATACTCCCATTGAAAATTCAATAGTTTAGGTTGAAAAGTAAAACAAGAATGTGGAATTGATGAAAATTGGTATATGGACTAAGAATATGGAAATATATAATATGAATAAAATAGTATATTATAATGACATGGGAAATTAAAATATTCAAAATACATAGCCATTGAAATAGAAAATAAATCTAATTAATACATAAAATTATAAAACTATAATGATATTTTATCTTTAAGGAATATATTGTTCATATAGACTATATTTTTGTATCATAATTAATACCATATAAAAATCTTGTGAACAAGAATATTAACCTCAATAACTCATTTCGATAATGTCCCCAAAATCGACACATTGATCATAATTATGAATGAGACATCAAAAAATTAAATTTATTTCGATGTCAATAAATTTTTAAAATTGTAATTAAAATCTAATGATTATATAATTTGGTAAAACAAAAAATATATATTCAATTAAAATCATTATTGGATTATACTACATATTAAATTAATTTATGTTCTATGTTAATGTTCGTTCATTTTTTTAGTGGAAAATTGTTGTATTTAGAAATTCTAAATGAGACTTAAACAATATATTAATATTCATATCATCAAGTACATGATTAATCTCCAAAAATTACTCTATAAAGTAATTTTATACTTAAATAACAATCAAATTTGATATTTACTATTAATTATTACCTATATATTTACATTAGAAAATATTAATATTTCTATATGTGGAATTTATTTTCATCCAGTTGATGGATTATATCCTGATTAATGATTTGTGGAAATGATAGATAATATATTACATAGTACTGTCTTATTTGACGATGATATTTTCTCAAACATGATAATTGTGCCTCCATTGTTTATGGATGACTAAGGATATGTTTTAGGACTTAGAATTTTGAATACATTACCTCTACAACATGAAATAAATATTTTTATTACATCACAATTTCATATATTGTTATTATCATGTGAATTTAGTTGTGATATGTTCACAATGAGGCATTACAAGAATATTTTATTACATATTTTTTATCTACACACCATAGAATTAATATTAATCCATTATATATAAACCGTAGATTTTAATTTTAACAACTACAATTCAAAATTTTGTATTCATATCATAGTTATTAACTTATATAACACATGTAATATCTTATATTTACATAATGATAAGAAGATTAATATTAATCACACTATAGTAGACATCATCATTCATAAAATTATCAACACTTAAAAAATTTATTGTTTTCCTTAAGGGTTTTCTGTATTTATTAAATGATTTGTTCTGATAATTTAATTTCTATATTTGAAATGGATTTTGGGGTTACAAGAAATGTTGCACATATTTCATGAATCAAGAAAAATAATCATATTTTCACATGGTGTTTTTTTGGAAAAACATTGATATATCCAAACATTAATTTATAGAATAATTATAGATGGAAAATGTTGGGATTTTAGAGATGGATATTTATCTTAAAATATGTGTTTTCTTGGAGCTACTTACATGTATTGAAGAAGATTTTTCATGGTTTATTTATGCTATCATTAATCATTATTACATGATTTTATTATTGAAAAAGTTTATAATGATTAAGAAAATATTTATACACTATAGAGTAATTGTATTTTATTTTTAATGAAGTATATGTGTCAAATGATATAATTTTTTAATACAAAGTAGAAACAACTATATAAAAAGATTTAGTGAAACTTGTAAAAACAATTTTTTTTATTTTTATCTTTATCTCACTTACAATGTATCATTTACTATTTTTACATGATAGATTAATGAAATTACATACTAGAACATAATAAGATATTATGAATTTAATGGAAAGAGTTTTCAGATTAAATATTTCAACCCCTAATGCCTATTATTTCCATTTAAGAATGATCAAATGATCTGATAACGTCATTTTACACATATATAAAATAAGAATTTCTTACTCTGATACCATATATTATTAAAGAGTATATAATGATATATTCAATCATTTTCTCATTATTCACGTGATATTTTTCAATCCATTACTTCACATATCTAGAAACATAATCATATAAAAGTATCATGATAACATATTATGATTATTTATATACGAAACATTGTTAGTCATTTTCTATTATAGGATTGATGATTTTATAAAAAAATATTTATTTAATATGAGTAAATTAATTATTCATAATAATGAAATTGATGTTTCATTTGGTATATTTTAGAGTCATATACCCATAAACATATGACATAACATGTTCAGGTCTCCATCATTTTTTGACCAGGAATAGTTGTTAACATTTTCTCACCATATTTGATTTCTCACTTACATCATAATAATTATATTATTGCATATTAATATTCATAAGTTTCATTAATTTAATGATAATATAAAATTTTTACATTTTATTTTGACCCACTTGACCAGTTTTTAGATTCAATAGCTTATTATTTCTATTCATACTCAAGAAACAATATTTTTTCTGATACCAAAATTGAAAAAGATTAAAGAATATTTATTTTAGTCTCGTGACCATACTAACATGATTTCATTTCATTATGTAAAATCCATCATATTGAAACCCAATTTATTTTACTATATGATTAAATAATGTTTTATTCAGTGTGTTTTGTTTCAAATCCTCATTGAAGAAATACATCTATAATAGTGATATTATTTACCCCAATTTGACTGTTTGATTATATTTTAATATTCATTAATGTAATAATTTCCCAAATTAATATAAATTTTATTTAAATTTAAAAAAATCATGATATTTTTTTATTAGTAATATGATTCCATCATCAACAATCAATATAATAGATCAATCCTAAAAACCATTTCCTTTTCCCATACTGAATTGTTCTGTGGCATGAAGAACATCTCTAATTGTGGTAGTATAGATGAAATAACCAATGTATCATACAAGAAATAATCATAATGATTTCACAATTTATAAAGAAATGATATAAATGAAACAAAGTAGTAAATTTTAAAACCATAATAAATCATAATTTAACTACAAAAATAAAAATGTGAAATCATACATTTAGATTACATGATCTCAAAACAAAATGAGAATACCTTCATGAACATGGATCTTATATCAACAAATGGGTCCATGTACCCATGACCATAAATGACCTCAATCTCAACCCACCAGTAGGAAACATAAAAAAAGAGATTCATTCTCTACATTTCAATCCATACATTAATTGTATTATATTAATCCAAGACTAAATGAACCAAAAAGGGAAGTTAGGGTGCTAGGTCAAGGGCCTAATAAGTAACCTCTAAGTATATATAAAATTTCTACCACATGAATTGACTAGTAAATATTAAAAATCTATTTATAAATCATATGAATGAAATAATTTCCCATTTCAAAAAACATCATATGGGTATCATCTAAAATACTGACATTTTTCATAAAATAAGGAAATAATAAATAATTATTTTTAATAGTATAATCCATTAAAAAATATTATTCATGACATGTTTTATAATATATAAAAATGGGGGTAAAAAATATTGAATGATCAGGCACATAATGTAAACTAAAAATGATCATATAGGATATACATGACATGAGGGTGTACACAAAAAATAAGGAAATACACTCAGAGGAACAGTTGATGGAATATGAGACTTATATATTTTAGGAACCTCGGTCTCTTAGAAAGGATACACCATAGTCAAAATGAAATCAAGAGAACCTCTGATTGTGGTAGAAAGCTCTACTAGGTCTCATCTCCATTTATATATTACTTATACCCCATGGTCTTAAATGTGTGCGGAATTATTATCATTATTTACATGGAAATCATATAACTGATTCTAAATATTTTCAATTAAATAATCCAATATAATCTTTATTATATATCATCCATTGAATAATCCATTTTAAATTAAAAGAAAATTATTTTCATAAAATGTTTTTTATAGAAGTCCCGACTAATTATCATGATTGAGAATTCCATTCCTTTTTTGAAATATATTTGTGAAATTTTTTCAGACAAATTACATATCTCAAATGGTTTATAATAAACAAATATTTAATATATTAACATATACCTCAATAATTAATTTCAATAATAATAAAACAAATTCTAATTTAATACTATGTACAATATAAAGGAAAATAATACATTCTAAGGGTTATAGTAAATGATAGAGATGAATACAATTTGGATGGTGAAATGTTATTCCTCCTTGAAGTAGTTTATGAGAATTAATATGATCAGATTAAAAATAATATATATAAACATATGATGGAAATAATGTCAATTATATATGACTATACTATATCAAACAATCTACTCTCATGAGACATCAATGTCCTTGATAAATTGTGAAACAGATTATCTGGTTCCCTATAACTAGATTTTGAATAATGAGATCTAAGCCTTGTAATAGAAAAATTATAGAATAATAAATATTTGGAGAGATCCAAGAAATCATTGGGGAGTCTCTAAAATTTAAAATAAATCTAAATTAGAGTTTGTAGGGTTTGACTAAGTGAACTATTTGGATAATTTGGGATAAACTGTGTATTTAGTCCTTAATGATCCACTAACCCAATGATGCTCCCACCAAGCCAATGGACTCTACTAGGGATCTGATTGGGTTAGGAAGAATTACTACATCAAGTGGTTTTACACTAGAACGTAAGTGGGTGATGGTAGATGTCATGAATCTCTAGAATATCCACTGGCATGTTGGGTTAACATGTAGGCTTGGAAATGATATGTGAGCTAAATCTTTCTTTCCAGTCCCCCCCCCCCACTAGCTATCTCATGGCCCTATGCTCCAACTAAATTACAAATATCACTCATAAATTACATGGGTACCAAATAAATTAAATTAAATAAATTAAAATAGCTCCATATCTGGCTCTACATACCTAGGTGTGAGGCATCTCTAAATGATAAACGATATGTATTCCCGTAGAGAAAAAATGACGAGGATGATAAAAGATAAGGCATATAATATATCACTAAGGCCTCTAAATATCACATCTCATTAACTGCACAATGGTACTCCCATATCACAATATATAATTGTATTATATGGCCATAAAAAACATATCGGTTTAACCAACAATACGAACTTTTCATTTAATGATAGAGGTTTCTAGGTTAATCTATATTCCCCCCCCCCCTCAAGAATGATGGATGTGTCTGGATGAGAATTTCTTTGTCAAAAATTCCTAACACATCATTTATATATATTTAATGACAATATATTACAAAATTTTAAGTCAGCTTCTTGAATTAGACAATAATCGTGAACAAGATGATATAATGATTTTTCTATAAAACCCTACTTATATAAGATATTATGTCCCAATAGAGGTGAAACATAACGAAAAAAATGATCACATACTAAAATATGAAGATAATGATTGACATAATACTTATGGTTACTTAGAACTATTATTTTCTTCATTCTAAGAAACTGAAGGATATATTTAATCTCCAAAATGATAATATTTCAAACTATGGTCGATTCACTAAACTCTTTCTGGTAATGATATTAACATTATATAATCCCATAAAACACCTCAATAAAAATAATCTGTAACTTATACTAATATATATTTTTATTGGAATACAATAATAAGGAGATATTTTTCTTTCGTAGTTCCTTAAAGGCATGAAAAAATTATCCGTAAATGTCCATGGAGGTATGGATGGAAAACCCATTTTTTCCATCTATATATGGGAGAGAATATATTCCCATTTTCAACATAGAATAAATCATTTTCTATATTCTACTATATTATAGGTACTTAAAGTACAAGTCTCTATAAAAAATATCATATTATGGAACTACAAGATAACATACCTAATCCCATACATATAAGTTTCCAATGTCCTCCACCATTTCTAACTCCTCTATTAAGGAAAATATATTCATTTCATGAGTCAATTAGAAACATCCAATCTCACATCTATACCACAAAGGATAAAGATGCATCCTAATAAAAAATACAATGGTTATCTCATCCATTTTAAAATTGGAATGGGTAATATTTGAGAGAACATAGTTAGTACCTGATGTTATACCATGATTTTCTATAATGATGGGAACTGTGACACACAATCCATAAAAGATGTTCTCATTTGAAACAACTAATAATTCCACCTCTTGCCAATGCACATAATGGTAGTTCTAGGATGAACATAATAAGATAATAATTTTTCATTTTCAATAATCATAGCTATTTAGTCTATCAGAATAATAATTCTTCTACAAATCATTTAAACTAAATCCTGAGATTAATAAATCTCAACTGGGGTCTCCTTGTAATAAAATATCCCTACCAAAAGAACACAAACTCTAAATTATCATCCTTATTATATAGATAATGATCACCCATAAGTGATCCATCATGAGAAATATGATTGAATACAATTCTATCATCCCCTCCTCCATCCAATTGAATCTCTACATATATATTCACATGACCCATTTATCCACTACTTCATTAACTTCATTATTACTTAATTTTCTACTCAATGAATCTATGACCAATTTCCCTTTATCAAGATTATAATTAATATCAAACTCAATGGTTAAATTATATTATTCATAAAAAACTATATCATGTTAGTATCACTCTGAGAAAAAATATTATTCAAATTCTTAGGGTCTGAATACATTGTAAATATCTAACATAAAACGTTATTTCATAATTTCATAAGCATAATCATAACCTCCAAATTATTTAATATCAGGGGTTAGATACTACTTCTAATCAGAGTGAAACTAATGTGATTCATTAGATACAACATGTATACTCTACAACAGAACTCAATACAAATCCATATGTGAGGTATTTTTATATAAAACATAACCAAAAAATGATTAGGAAAAAGGAAGACTATTTATAATTAAAATTTAAATTTCATATCCTAAAAATACAGATGGAATTGATCACTCCCAAAAAATTTATAGCCTTATGGGTCAAATATATCATAGGAGATGTAGTATTAGGGGATTCTATATTATAGAACATGTATTGACCAGCTGTCACAGATGAACTATTAATCTTAGTAATGTATCTTGAAATCACATAATACATCACAACCTAAATATTCTCAATATCTAATTAGACTCCATATTAGAAAATTCATGTCCAATATTTTTCAATTAGTGAATGTAGAACTCATATTAGGTTATCGATCTCTATAGACAATGTACAATTATGATTCAATGTACTATATTAATATACAATACATGGTCCTACGTTGAACCGGAATAAACTAGAATGTTATCTATAAAGATAACCAAAACTAAATACATGAATGGAATGATGTTTGGGTTTATAAAATCCATAAAATTTTTAATATTTCCATTAATTCTAAAATAGAGAAAATAAATACTCATAGTCCTCATAGAATCCCTTGAATTTCGTCATGGGAATATATACCTTATGTGTTACGCCCCGAACCCAGTTACCCAGAGTCAGTGCATTATTACATAACATTGGCATGATAAAAAATGATCAAGTCTTGAAATACCGATTATTTTAGTAGCCTTGGAAGTACTAGATACATTAATAAGTTTTACCTTACAGCATAATGTAAAAAAACTACAACAATATCTTGTCTTCATATCCCCTCATACTATCCCTGCAGGTCATTCACAAATTACTTCTTCACATCATGGGAAAAATAAAACATTGAAAGGGGTGAGATCAGATGCTCAGTAAGGATAACAATATAGCAGAAGCTTTCATAGATAATCATAAACACTTAAGGAAACTTATAACTAAAACAAAAGACTTTTAAACTTGAAGTTCAGAATAATATGGCACATATAAAATGAAATAATTCCATTTACTTATTCACATTGATATTCTACTAGTCGAATAATCACATGCAATATCAATAACCACTTTCTTGATGATGGAATGCATAATGCCAAACTATCATAACCACGTAGCCAAGGCCTCATGCCAAGACTACAAATAAGATTTTGTCAAGGCCTCGTGCCAAGACACTAGTTTGTCTCATGAGACATACCAATGCATCGAGGAGCTATAACGGGCTC
Source organism: Viscum album (assembly GCA_963277665.1). Taxonomy (NCBI): domain Eukaryota; kingdom Viridiplantae; phylum Streptophyta; class Magnoliopsida; order Santalales; family Viscaceae; genus Viscum; species Viscum album. The sequence goes on along the minus strand of OY728163.1, from coordinate 1,846,251,487 downwards.
CACTCGTTACATACTAATTCCAATGCATTCCTCATATGAACATGTTTAAACAGAACATATGAATTTGTATTAAAACTAGCATAAAAAATTTCAATACTTTAACCAGAAACAATGAATGGTATAAAAATAGAACATCCACAGTCAAACATAACTCATTCGATACAATATGGAAGATTGTACTATATCAGGTTAACCTCAATTGAGAATAATGAAGGATATTTACATAGATTAAAATCATCATCAACCTATTGAGAGAAATATCCCCAATTTTCATGAAAACATTTAAAAGTCAAAATATTTGCCAAGATGCCATTTAAAATAGATTACTGAATCAAAGATTTCCATACCACATTGAAACATTTAAAATGAATTTTCATTTGAAATAATTAATGTCCATATAAATAAATCCTTAAAACCATTTTTAAAACATGGACATTAATGAGAAAGATTTAGAATAATAAATCTTTAAAACATTTTAAAATGATATTTTAGTTGGAGTTCCTAACAAAAAGAGAGACACTTGAATACAAATAATTGAGATAATAAAAAACTTTTAATATCATGAGAATAAAGGGATTCATGATATACTTTTTCAGATTACATTATATACACCATATAAAAATGATTTGGTGTATAACAACAAAGGAGTCTCAATGGAATGTAAATTGAGGAAAAATCTCTCATAACGGCCGTATCCATAGGTTAAGGATAAATAAAGGACATAATTATGTGTGAAAAATATAAATACACTCAATGTGATTTGATATTCAGTGTAAACAATTAATTTACATTCACACATATTCTTCTAAAAACAACACCAAGGGATTGGATGTTTAACTCAATAAATGAAGATTGAGTAAAAATTACTCTTATCAAGTTCATACCGATGACATGAGAATTTATAAATGGAGTGATTATGTGTATCAAAATTATATCCCTAGAGAGGGGAGTGGAAATTATGACATAATAAAATGAATTGTTATTCCACACATCATCTTGTAGTAAAATAATCAATGAAGTATGCGTAAAGCCGAATGAGTTGAAATTGAAATTTCAAATTCCCTTATCGATTTGGTAACATACGAAAAATACACCCATGAAAGAAGGATCATACAATGATGATTTAAATATATATAAATTAAATTATATTACACAATTAATACAATCATGGGTAGTACACACACCACATGCAATAAATAAGTGGTGAACAATGGAAATCTCACGGAATTAAAAGTTAGATAAGAAACCCCTTACATTGTACTTTTTCCTTGGTCGAGGGTAGGTTAACCTCCTGTATAATGGTGAAATAATTTTCATTGAATTATTAATGAATTATATACATTAATATTATATCATATATGATCTTTTAACATTGATATTTTAATAATATCTTAGTATTATCATTGTTTCGGGTGTTAACGGATTCATTTTCCATTATATTCTTTGTTACGTGATCCATAGTTGTTATGAATGGGGTGTATATTATTCATTTCCAGAATGATATAATGTCTCTAAAAATTATTTTTAATCATTAAATTAAATTTATTCTTGAATGGATACGATGTGGAATGATTCTCATCGCATTTGTAGAGATGATAATCCATATGTATGCATGAGCGACAATATCACTCTTTTGATATTAAAATAATATATAATTGGACGTTATATCATATATAAAGAATAATTATCATGTTATATTTATTTTTTACATGAATTACACATCATTATTGTACCCATCCAAATAATGAGTTATGGAATAACCATTACACCACGACATGGAGACGGTAAGCCGTACGTGCGCACGTATGGTGACATGTCATTCAAAGGATGGATAGAATACTGAATATTATTGTACTATATTTATAATAAAATCACATTATATAGAAGATAATGGAGTTATTATTTTAGAATGGAAATAACAAAGAATGAAGAAGTGGAAGATGAAAGGAACATGAAAGAGGGGGGGTGAAAACATTACCTCTTCTTCAGGTTCTTCCGTTTTATTTGATCAAACGTGCTCCTTAAGGTGGCTTTTTGACTAAAGTAATGCCTCTAGGATAAAGTTAGGACTTTCAAGAGGGTATTTGGGAACATTTTGTCCCAAAAAAGGCTTTGATGGTATGAACATTAGAGAAGGGTGAGTTCCCTTTTATAATAGAGGTGAGTGGCACCTTTGGAAAAACTAGAAATATTATTTTATAATAAATTCATATTCAGTTTTTAATTACTAAAAAGTGGATTATTTAACGTTTAAGGTGGGTATAGGTTGAAAACCACTCATCCAATTGGTTTTAGATAAGTTTTGGGTCACTATATTAACCTTATCATTTAGTTTTAACTCTTAGCTAATTAGTTTAGCATTTACCATGTCACTTTTTATTTTTATATTATATAGTTAATAAACATACTATATACATCCAAGAGAAACCAAAGTGGTCCACTAATGATACGTATATCATGACATAAGTCCCTTGGATGAACCTTATATTTTTAGGAATTTAATATCAATTAATAATATATTATTTGTTTTAAAAACTCTTTTATATCAATTTTGACACTATTCAATAATTGATTTTTGTTAAGGACTTAACAACTTTATTAATTCAAAAAAAATTCATTTAATAAATCCTATAATATCATATTGAGCTATAAAATTAATGGATGTCATCAAAAATTTCAAATTATATTAATTTTAACATTTATAATACCAATTATTTGATTGTTCCATTAATTACGAAAATACTGCATCATTATTGTGTCATAAATAATATTAAATATTAAATTTCTAAAAATTATATATAAATTACCTTTATGTAGTAAATCGTTTTAGCTTTCTAATGAATATTTATAGTCGAAAATAAAACGTAAATAACTCTATGTAAAAATTGTTTTTCTAAAAGATATATGCTTATGTCATTTTTATATTTATTTTAACTTAATTAATATAAAGTGTCATTATCACTTACAAGTGGATCCATGGGGTCCCATAATCGGCCTGAAGATTACCATGGTCGGACATGTATCAAAAAATAGGTTTAGAATACGTGTTAGGGTAATTTAGTATTATTATAATATTATTTGTTTACCCTTATTTACCGGATTTACACTTTAGCCATGGTAAATAAAATATTTACCGAAATAATTATTCAAAATGTCTAAAAATAAAATTTACATATTTCCACAATTTGGAAATACTGATTCCAAATATGGAATCCATTTTTCCAAATTCAAAACACTGAAGTGGCAGAAATTAATTTAAAATTAATTCCCGCGGTCAAAACAAAAATTGTCTTTTTATGATATAATAACTATCAAAAGATTGATACTTGTTTATGTCCAATTTAATTTTGAAATTATGTCCAATGACCAAAATTGTATTAAATGGTTAAAATATATTCTAAATATAATTTAAAATCACTCAAATTCATAATTTATCACTGTTAATTATTTTGATTAAAAAAGATGTTTTTAATTAAAATTTAGTATTTTTCACTATTCATCAAAATATAAAAGTTATCAAAAAGTACCAAAATTTCACCCTAGGCTAAATTCGATATTCAAAATCCAAAAATGAAGTCCACTTTAAGTGATAAAATTAATAAAATATCAAAAAGTACGTATTATTATTAATAATGGATGGTTTTATTGGTTGTCGTGTGTTAGAATCTCGAAGTTGCGTACAATGCAAGCAATTACATTATTTAAAGGGAAATGTACCGTGGAAGCTTGGGGTGTAACATTCTCCCCTCCGTAAATAAATTTCATCCTTACAATTTTTGAAATTTTGCTTGAGAATATAACGGAAATTCCCACATCGGAAAAAGAGTCAACAAAACTATCACTTTAAAAGAAAGAAATGGAAGTATAAAGGTCATCCAATATAACCCATACTTGGATTCCATGTAGGAAAACATGGATATGGACGATAAAATAAATTTCATGTTCCGATAGGGAGGGATAGAAAACATGATCAGGAGAAAGTTAACAATAATAAAACCACAAACTTGTGTTGGGATAAACGGTTATTAGTCTCTCAGTAGGAAAAGTAAATAGACAACATTTTTTGTTTTAAGTTACATTACATAAGGATGTGGAATTCATTTATCATATTGACTAATAATATAAAGATATATATATATATATATATACTTACTTTTTAAGTATAGTTTCATTCTTTAATAAATTTCTACCACTAACTCAATTTTTTGGAACAATGAGTATTCAAGAAGACATGGTCACACTGGAAGAGCTTCTATAGAATAACATGATCCACGTAGGATAAACTAAATATATTTACCTTGTATTTAGAGATTAGTCAAAACCAAATTGGTTATTATAAGATCTGATGATCCCCCAAATGGAAATTCCATTAGAGAAATAAAACTCTAATCTTAATTTCAAAAATTAAACCAACAATACCCCAAAGTTAAATAAATACCATTCAATAATCATTTGTCCTTAAAAACATCAATATAATCCAAACTAATATTGAAACCCAAAACTGAGAATAATTTGGTTATGTAGTCTTCCACGTTAAATTGTATCTCCAAATGACATCAACTACTCTTAAAGTAACAAACTTAAAAGTGATTAAACTAATCACATATTCTCTATTACAGGTTAATCATTTCAATAAATAACCCAAATTACTATAAATCCACAATAAAAACATAGATAAAAATCCACAATTACTCATCAAATTAAATCCCACGGAATTATATTTTCCTTGGGCATATAGTGTTCCCCAAAAATCGAACATCTTCAAAAATAACATTCATCACTCAATCACCAAATCAATTTCTTATACTAAGGGTATTCATTTGATAAGACATAAGATCCCAAATAAACTTATTATTGATCAATAAAATCATTAAACTAAAAATAACTAGTCACACTGACTAGGGACTTCATGTAGTCCAGTGGTAGGTGATAAGTCCCAATTGCACATTGGATGTGGGTTCGATTCCCACAGCTTTGTCCGACCCGACGGGTTGTCAAACGGTCTACGTGTTGTCCTTTTTCAAAAACTATATTTTATAATATTACCAAAATGAGAAAAATTCTTCAAAATAACCATAACATAATTTAACCTCAATTGTTATCGCATACCTTGCATTTTCATCCCAAAATACAATAAGTTGTAATTTCCTCAAACCCAATGATCATATAAGACCAAATGGTTATTTATAACTATATCCACAATAGAAAAGATAATTCTTCCTCAAATAAAATTTTCACATGATAAATTGCAGGTTTACACATACAAGAGAAAATTCTTCCAATGTAATCCCATCAATGAAGAGAACTAACACTTTTAAACATTTCACCATACATTTATTTCCACATAGGTTCTTCATCATATCTTCGTCGGGTTCCCACATTGCCTCTTCCATCTTATTATTTCTCCATAGAACTTTTACCAGATGAGTCATCCTGTTTCTCAACACTTGATCTTTGGTATGAAGAATTCTGATAAGCTCTTCACAATATGATTGATCGGGTTCTAGTTCTAATTCTTCATAGGTGAGTACATGTGTTGGGTCAGACATGTATTTTTTCACTAGTGATATGTGGAACACAACATGAACTCTGGAGAGACTGGGCGAAATTTCTTTTTTGTAGAATGCATTCATGTGTCACAATGGTACCGGAGGAATTTTTCGAAATCATCTACTTCCTATACCCAAAAACTCCTCATCTATCTTGGAATATATCGATGGAAACATCGATGCATCATAAAACAATAGGTATTTCTTATATATAATTTTGAGACATCATCTTTAACATGTTTTTTTTAGAAAAATTATTACTGGTTCATCTTCAAATATTTCAAAAAAAGGTTTTGGTAAATCAGTTTCTGTATATCCTAAAAGAAATAAATATATAATTTGATACAAATAGGTTTCTCGAAGGTATCCCTCTTCTGCAGCATCTAAAAAATCATTTAGTGCATCGTAATTTTGAGGTAAAGGGAATAATTTGAATAGACTTTGATGGTACTTCCCACGCTTAGCGTGGTAAGAAAGTTGAGATCACAAAATTATTCCATATTAGGTACTTGATCCTTGAAATAATCATGCAATTTTAGAGGTATTGGATGTCTAATAAAGTTTTTTTCATGTAACTTAGACCTTTGAAAAAGTTTCAACATCATCTGCACATGATTTCTGGATAATAATTGTAAGTAGTTCTTCAGGAATAGAGAGAAGAGTTGTTCGTGATCTTGCTCCCTCCATGTTTCAACTAACAAAAAGAAAATACAATTAGGGTTTTTGAATACTTATCTAAAATGAATGTAAAAAAATAGACATAATGGGATAATATTGTAATTGAAAAATATATCCTAGCTTGGGGTACCCTATGTTAAAATATAGGTTATCCACTATCTATTTCCCGACATATATTCTTAGGAGATTTTTTTATTCCCTTAATAATGGTTCATACTAATCTTGTGAATTTACCAAAACATATCCCCCGGGAGTGTCGTAACAAAGAATGCAGCAAGGCCCGTTGTCGTGCACCAGTTCCCGTTCGAGTCTAACTCAAAGAGGTGTTTTTGGGTTTTACCCCTAGGTACATCTGTGCTAGAGAAGCCTCTACCTGCTCGTATCCAGACATGTATGTATTTCTCAGAAAACTCACAAAATATCTACAATACCAAAATTCGAGTATGTTGTTCTATACTAATCCTCAAATTCAATCATAGGGCTATGTGATCTAATCAGAGTTTATCAAAATCTTGCTTCCAAGGTTTGTACTAAATTTCCACTGATACCAACTATAATGCCACGACCCCAGTTACCCAGAGTCGATACATTATTACATAACATTAGCATGATCACAAAGGATCAAGTCTTGAAATACCGATTAGTTTAGTAGCCTTGGAAGTACTAGATACATTCATAAGGTTTACATTACATCATAAGGTAAAATAACTACAACAAGATCTTGTCTTCATATCCACTCAATCTATCCATGTAGGTCATTCACAAATTACTTCTTCACATCCTGGGAAAAATAAAACATTTAAAGGGGTGAGCTCAGATGCTCAGTAAGGATAACAATATAGCATAAGATTTCATAGATAATCATAAACACTAAAGGCAATGTATAACTAAAACAAAAGCCTTTTAAACTTTAACTTCAGCATAATATATATGATATAAAATAAAATAATTCCATTTACATATTCACATGGATACTATACTAGTCGAATAATCACATACAATTTCAATAACCTATTTCATGATGATGGAATGCATAATACCAGACTATAATAACCACATAGCTCAGTCCTCGTGCCAAGAATACAAATATGATTTTGTCAAGGCCTCGTTCCAAGACACTAGTTTGTCTCATGAGACCTACCGATTCATCAAGGAGTTATAGCGGGCTCCACCCATCACATACTAAGTCCAATTCATTCCTCATATGAACATGTTTAAACAGAACATAAACATTCGTATTAAAACTAGCATACGAAATGTCAATACTTTAACCACAAACAATGAATGGTATAAAAATAGCACATCCACATTCCAACATAACTTATTCTATACAATATGGAATATTGTATTGTATCATTTTAACCGCAATCGAGAATAATGAAGCATATTGACATAGATAAAAATCATCATCAAACTACTGGGAGAAATATCCCCCATTTTTATGAAAACATTTAAACGTCACACTATTTTTCAAGAATCCATTTAAAATAGATTTTTGAATCAAAGTGTTCCATACCACATTGAAACATTTAAAATGAATTTTCATTTGAAAATATTAATGTCCATATAAATAAATCATTAAAACCATTTTTAAAACCTGGAAATTAATGAGAATGATTTATAATAATAAATCTTCAAAAAAATTTATAATGATATTTTAGTTAGAGTTCCTAACCAAAAGAGAGACACTTGAATACAAATAATTTAGATTATAAAATCCTTTTAATATCATTAGAATAAAGGGATTCATGATATACTATGTCTATGTATATTATATACACTATATAAAAATGATTTGGTTTATAACAACAAATGAGTCTCAATGGTATGTAAATTGAGATGAAATATCTCATAAAGGTCATATCCTTAGGTTAAGGATAAATAAACGACATTTTTATGTGTGAAAATTATAAATAAACTCAATATTATTTGATATTCAGTGTAAAACAATCAATGTATATTCACACATATTCTTGTAAAAACAACACCAAGGGATTTGATGTTTAACTCAACAAATCAAGATTGAGTAAAAATTACTCGTATCAAGTTCATACCGATGACTTGAGAATTTATCAATGGAGTGATTATGTGTATCAAAATTATATCCACATAATGAGGAGTGGAAATTATGACATAATAAAATTAATAGTGATTGCACACATAATCTTGGTGTAAAATAACCAATGAAGTATGCGTAAAGTCGAATGAGTGGAAATTGAAATTTCAAGTTCCCTTATCGATTTGGTAACATAAGAAACATACACCCATGTAAGAAGGATCATACAATGATGATTTAAATATCCATAAATTAAATTATATTACACAATGAATACAATCATGGGTAGTACACGCACCACATGCAATAAAAAAGTGGTGAACAATGGAAATCTCACAGAATTAAAAGTGAGATAAGAAACCCCATACATTGTACTTTTTCCTTGGTCGAGGGTAGGTTAACCGCCTGTATAATGGTGAAATAATTTTCATTGAATTATTAAATAATTATATACATTAATATTATATCATATATGATTTTTTAACATTGATTTGTTAATAAAATCTTAGTATTATCATCGTTTCGGGCGTTAATGGACTCGTTTCCCTTTATATTCTTTGTTTTGTGAGCCATATTTGTTATGGATGGGGTTTATATTATTCATATTATATCATGTCTCTAAAAATTATTTTTAATCATCATATAAAATTTAGTCTTGAATGGATATGATGGGGAATAAATCTCATCGCGTTCGTGGAGACGGTAATCCGTACGTACGCACGAGCGACAATATAACTATTTTGATATTAAAATAATATATAATTTGATGGTATATCATATATAAAGAATAATTATCATGTTATATTTATTATTTACATGAATTAAACATCATTATTATACCCATAATATAATAAGTTATTTAATTACAATTACACCATGACATGGAGACGGTAAGCCGTACGTACGCACGTATGGTGACATGTCATTCAATGGATGGATAGAATACTGAATATGGTTGTAAAATATTTATAATATCATAAAATTATATAGAAGATACTAGAGTTATTATTTTAGAATTGAAATAACAAAGAATGAAGAAGTAGATGAAGAAAAGAACTTGAAAGAGGGGGGTGAAAACATTACCTCTTCTTCGGGTTCTTCCTTTTTATTTGATCAAAAGGGCTCCTTAAGTTAGCTTTCTGACTAAAGTAATTATACTAGGATAAAGGGAGGACTGTTTATAGGATATATGGGAGGAGTTTGGCCGAACCAAAAATCTTTGAAGTTGTGAATTTGAGAGAAGGGTGAGTGCCCTTTTATAAGAGGGGTGAGGGGAACCTTTGGAAAAGCTAGAAATATTAATTTTATAATAAATTAATATTCGGTTCCTAATGGCTCCAAAGTGGATTATTTAAATTTTAAGGTGGGGATAGGTCGAAAATCACTCAACTAATAGGTTTGAGACAGGTTTGGGTCACTATATAAACCTTATCTTTTAGTTTTAACTCTTAGTAAATTAGTCAAACATTTACCATGTCACTTTGTATTTTTATATTATATAGTTAATAAACATACTATATAAATCCAAGAGATGCCCAAGTGGTCTATTAATGATACACATATCATGATATAAGTATCTTTTCAGATCCTTAAATTTTTAGGAATTTAATATCAATTAATAATATAATATTTGTTTTAAAAACTATTTTATGTCAATTTCGAAACTATTCAATAATTTTTTTTAAGTCTTACCAACATTATTAATTAAAAACAAATTAATTTAAGCAATCCTATAATGTAATATTAAGCAATAAAATTCATGTATATCATAAAAAATTTCAAATTATATTAATTTTAACATATATAATACCAATTATTTTATTCTTTCATTAATAAGGAAAATATTGTATAATTGTTGTGTCATAAAATAATATTATTTATTAAATGTCTAAAAATTATAAATAAATAGAATTATGTAGGAAATAGTTTTATATTTATAATGAATATTTATATTTGGATATAAAACATATATAACCCTATGTAAAAAGAAATTCTAAAAGATATATGCTTATGTCATTTTTGTATTTATTTTAACTTAATTTATATAAAGTGTCATTATCACTTACAAGTGGATCAATGGGGTCCCAAAATCGACCCAAAAATCCCCATGGTCGTAAATGTATCAACCAATAGGTTTAGGACACGTGTTAGGGTAATTTAGTATTATTATAATATTATTTTTTTACCATTATTTACTAGATTTACCCTTTAACCACGGTAAATAAAATATTTACTGAAGTAATTATTCAAAATGTCTAAAAATAAAAGATACCTATTTGCACAATTTGGATATCCTGATTCCAAATATGGAATCCATTTTTCTATATTCAAAACACATAATTGGCGGAAATTAATTTAAAATCAATTCCCACTGTCAAAACAAAAAGCGTGTTTTTAAGATATAATAACTATCAAAAGATTGATACTTGTTTATGTCTGGTTTAATTGTGAAATTATGTCCAATGACAAAAATTGTATTAAATGGTTGAAATATATTCTTAATATACTTTAAAACCACTCAAATTAATAATTTATCACTATTAATTATTTTGATTTAAAAAGTTGTTTTTAATTAAAATTTATTAATTTTCACTATTCATCAAAATATAAAAGTTATTCGAAAAGTACCAAAATTTCACCCTAAGCTAAATTCGATATTCGGAATCCAAAAATGAAGTCAATTTTGAGAGATAAAATTTATAAAATTTCAAAAAATAGTTATTACTATTCATAACGGCTAGTTTGATTGGTTGTGGTGTGTTAGAATCTCAAAGTTGCGTACAATGCAATCCATTGCATTATTAAAAGGGAAACGTGCCGTGGAAGCTTGAGGTGTTACATTATGAAACCCCAATTGAATATAAAAAAAGAAAAGATAAATTATTATAAACCACTAATCCCCTTTATGAAAATAAAATAAGCCATCAATCCTAGGTATGGGAAAAATGTTCCATATGACCACCTATTTGAATTTCCAATGATCAAATTCAATGATGATGACTTTCATAATCCTTCTTTACAAATAGAACAACTGAAAACATAGAAGAAAATATTGGTCATGTAAATCCCTTAGGATGATTTTATTTTTCTGAACCATTAATTCATTCAATTAAAATCATCTATATTATATTATGGAATAGAAATAGTTCTGAATATCATATGTAATTATATGGAGAACTCAAATTACATATGGAGAGGTAACCTAGATAAATAAGTTGGATGGACCTTAGGATAATATAAAACTATAATAGTTAGAGGGCCACTAGGACATGGACCAATGGAATCACTATAAATCTATGAAAATGGATGTCGGTCAACATATCACTAGAGAAAATCAATATTATTTACTTTATCAATGATCCAACATACCTTGGAAAAAATTATTGACAGCATTGGATGTGAGAAACTACAAATAGGACTCATTGAAATATATATGATCTTTATAGATAATTATCCATCCCATGATGTTGAAAAAATCCAATATTTCCAAATTAAGGACTAAGTATTCCTATATAGTTACAATATCTACAATCACTAATTGATAGAGATATAATTTAAACCATTGGCCTATATTCATTCCCAATGTAGTAGATAAAGTAATTTATTGAGAAATTTGGATTGAAAATAATAACAAAATATTTATATTCATGTAGGATATATAATAAGAAATGTCACTTACAAAAAAGGGCATAACAATAAAATATTTCTAAACCCCGTACATCTCATAGTAGTCAGTTTTACCAAGGAATCAAATATTTAACATTGTTCTTCCTACAAAATATTTGTCTAATCCATCCCAATATTGTTCACTAGAGAATCTCCCTTATAACAATTTTTATTTCCAATAAATATTTCTTAACCACTATTGATCTAACTACACTTATTAAAAAATAATCCATCATTATTTATAGAGGATTAACTATTTTTGAAAATATGAAAATGATTCTACATATTGTAATTGTAACACACCCTTTGAATAACCCGATAGTATATCTTTAGGATTCCCAATTTTATTTAATGGAAATTGGCCAAAAGACACTACCTTTATGTATATTTCACAATCATGATGTGAGTTGATTGATGGTTGTCACACATTATTTTCAAAATATAATGATATATCTGGCTACCTACCACTGTCACTATTTCCCCATAGATCCCATAATGGGTATGTATGTTTTAATCGGCTATAGACTCTATTTCCACAACCCCCACATAGGTGGGAATTAAAATAAATATTGACATGAACTCTATATATCCACTAAAAAAATTACAATCCTATATTAAAAATAAAATCTTTTGAAAAAATCTTTTTATATAAGTGGAATATCTCTAAAATGAGTTCAATACTTCATGATAGTAAAATATTTGTGAAACAAACCATCAATCTCATGTGGCTTCACAACCATCAATGTTATTAGATAAAAAAATTTCATGACGGCCTCCATTATTGTAATCTATGTAATATAATAAACCATCATGGATTTCAATATAGTTTCATACAAGTTCCTCATTGTCCCATTGAGAATTTTAGTGTTGATTCAACCATTAGAGTCTTGTCGTGTTTTGAGAAAGCTGAAATCCCTTTGAACATTTTGATCCATCCTCATCATTATATCAACCCTTTTATATCAAAAATATAGTTGGATACAACACAGTAAACAAAAAAATATGATCCACCATTAGTTCTAGATTATTATGGGAAACTAATACCTTAGATTAGATCACATTAATGATATTTTCCACCATAATTGGATCAACTACAGGATTATCCTAAGATATTTTCTCTACATACTACTCTCTATAAATCAAGATAATACTTATTTTGAAATACATAATCAATAAAAACAAATAATGAAAATAATTTATAATAATAATTAAAATTGATAAAAATAACCTAATTTTAAAATACTAAATAATAACTACTAATACATTAGACAAGAATAATGGACAACACCAGAGTACCCTGGACTACCTAGGGAAAATCAAGTATTTTTGTAAATGTTATTTGGCCAGGATCACTACCATATTACCTGTTGATTTCTAGTAATTCTATATCTAGTATTTGGAACACCATATAAAACATAAGGGTGCTACAAGAGTGTTATCATAGTATATAAAAAACTCTAAAGGTATTGTTCTTAATTTATAATAGTGAAATACATGTAAGACAATATCATTAAAAAAATTACCTACAATAATGCATGAAGTTAGTTCACGATCACAAATGGTGGGTAAAATGGTCCAGGGTATCATATATGAGAACATGTGATTAATTTAACTATTATTATACAAATGATTGAAAGAAAAAATTAATATACTTTAGCACAAAAAAATAATGAATAATATTTCATAACCATAACAAAAAATCTTGCATCCCATATCTATATATCAACGTCTCAATAGATAATAAGAAGTTGTTCATCAATATGGACCCCAAATAAACCTTTGAGGCGATATACAAAATAAGAATAGGCTCTTTTATCCCAACCAACCAACAATAAATATGTAAAAGTAAATTCATTCTCTATGTGACCCTCATACCTTTTCCTATATCAATAAAAATGATGCCTCAAAGGCACAATGAAACGTTTGTCATGAGCTCTAGATCCCATAATGATACCAATATGAATATACTAAATTTCAAACCATAGGAATGTATTAGTACATATTAAATAAATACTAATAAACTCATTGGATTATATCATTATCATTTAAAAAAACATAATTTGGTTTTCATCTAAAAAACACTCCATGTTTAATGGAACATATCAATGTGATATAATATTTTTTCAGTGGTATAAAAATATAAATAAGATTTTTTCACAAATCAATTAAAAATATATATATTAGTTGGAAATTAAGAATATCAAAAGATCAAACATGAAATTTAATATCAAAACAGGCATGTAATAAATATATGATATTAGGGGATGCACTACAAAACCACTATGACTCTTAATGGAATAGTAGCCTACATGCGTGACTCCTATGGTACATGTTACACCATTCCTCATAATTTTTACCTCTAAATTTCCATGAAATCTAGATAAAATCCATTATTAATAATTAAATTCCCTATGTCTAGTAAATATTTAGATTTTCCTCACAACACATGGTCTCCAAAGTGATTTATTGCATTATACTTATGTTCACGGGAAACAGTTAAATAATTCACAAAACAATTCAAGGAGTAAACCAAAACCATATTTTATAAACATATAAGAATAATATGTTTTAAAATAAATTCCATATATTCATTAAATTGTTTTATAGTAATCTGAACCACTTCTCTAGATTAAATAAAACTTTCAAATTTACTTCAAATTTTCCGTAATTTATCAAAAACATTCTATTTCTAAAATAATATCTATTAAACCCCATTTTTGAAAAAATAGGAAAACCCCAAAAGATAAATTTAATGTCCAATAATACATTTCACTATTTAAAACCAAATGAATACATCATAGAGAAGAAAGTGTGAAGGGTCTAGGACATAAGATACACACACCTTCCATGGGAGTGGGGAAATGATTTTCCCCTTTTAGATTGAAGTTGATGAACAAGATGATATGATTATCAAGAACCAAGATCCAGTTAAATCATTATAATATATCCATGTTTTCTATTAATCTTACAATATGGTCTCCTGAGATATAAATATAATTGGAAAAGATAGGAAAAATATTTTAGAGTTAGACATATTAGAATATTATGATGAATGTAGATCCAGTCCATCAATCTATATAATGATTCTAAAAAAGTGAGGGGAGAATAGAAAAATGTCTAAATAGAGACTCTAAAATCAATAAATAATGAATTCGGGTCATTAGGATATAGTTATTGATATTAAGGGACCACTTGAGTCAAAAGAGTCAATTTTTCGCTTACTAATCTACATCCACTAAAATTACATGCTCTAGCAAGTGGACATGACAAGATAACTACTGGGTGTAGGTAGAATAAATGAACCTCTATATTTCATAATATTATGCTAGTGGGTGATTCTAAAATATATAAAGTTATAATAACTCCACCATTTTTCAGTGGAATCTACATACATGAATGTGTTCTTAAAACTATCTTCATCTGGATGGTGGCCATATACTGCATATGAATACAAAAATTTCTTATTCAATCAAAAGAATAATGTAGAAAATAAAACTAAAAAAAATTAATGATCTCCAAAACATTTTCCTAATACCTAGGTGTGATATCCCAAAATCTGATATTTTTAATGATTCTATGCATTGTTGAAAAACATAACTAATAATACATGGTCATGATAACTATAATTTTTAAATTATTTTGATTCTACATTTATGAATATAAATTAATTTATATTATATATATAATCATTATATTAATTTTTTATTTTTGTGACATCTCATAAATATCTTCCCCAAATAATAAAAAGTGTGATATTTCTTCAAGTTGTAAATTGGTTATTTGGTTGGTTCTTTATTTTTGTTTTGATCATGTATCCCATTAGGATATATGAACAATCATTTTTATGTGAAGTAAATTTTATAAAAATACATGTTTACCTTATTAAAACAATAATACTAACCATAGTCTCTAACAGTATTTAGAAATGAACTAATTATTCGAAATTTCTGTTATTGAAATTACATTTATATCCATTTACTGGGATTTTATCCATATGTTTTCCATAATATTATACTAATTTCGGCATTAGATGGCCCTTTATCACTATTTTAATCCACATTCTACATTTCATCAATTGTTTTGGACATTTTTAAATAAAATAACATCTGTATCATCTCATTGATGCACACATACAGTGGGGTGTAGAAAAATATAATACTTCTATTTTCCAAGATCCACATAATGACTAAATAGAGTCATCTAATTGTAAATTCATCACTACTAATTTACTTAATATTTAAAAGTCATATAAGACTACAATTTTGTATTTTAAATTGTTTATTAAAGAGATAATAAATTTGTAAATTAACATGAAAAAACCCAATGTCGTTAAAGAAGAAATTACATGGTCTTTTTTAATTGGTTTATTATTACATAAATTATTCATTTTAATTGTTTTAATTTACATTGATAACTGAATTGTAAAATTTAACTCTTGGATTTCTATCCATTTATTTAGATGTTATGTAATATATAATTCATAATAAATCTTAATTAATCCTCATATTAAAAATTGTTTTTTTTTTGAAAAACCTCAATAAAGAATGTAATCTTATAAGATCTGACTCTATGGTATGTCCTTTTATCCATTCAACAAATAAAATTCATCATATTATAATTATTTATTCAATGAAATTGAGGGAAATGAATTAAATAATAGAATAGTGTAGGTTTTAATATCAATTTTATTGTGTAAAATCACCACACTCATAGACCTCTTTCTCATTCACATGAAACATAAATAAATCATAGATATTTGAGAATAGAATCATAGGAACAATTTTTCCAACCCAGAGGCCAAGCCTATGACCGGTCCTTTCTTAAATTACCAAACAACTCATACATATTTATTATATCATATTAGAATAATATTCATTAAATGACACAATCACTCACCTAGGGATCATACAGTTATAGTTCCATTGGAAATTTGGATTCATAAACAACTGGTAAATAATTGAGCAATGTCATATCCCATTATGTTCTCCATAAGTAGAACCATTCAAATAAATATAATACAAAATAGATTTCACCAAAACCTAGGTAAATGAAACATATTAAAGGGATATCTCAGATTCTCAATAGGGGTATGAAAGGAATATATTAACAAATCATGACCATAAGGTTATAATAATAAGATGATAAAATTATAAAGCCATACCAAGCATATTATTGATTATATATGTGATTCATGGAATTAATCTGAACAACTAAAAATACATTAATTATAATTGAATTGGAGAACATGAACCATGATATAATAACATTGAAAAAAGACATAGATTTTTGGAATACATATATGCATAAAATATAATTTCAACAGTTTTCAGGGATCATTGTTAAAACTACTATTGTAGAATGGTTTTACTCCCAAAACTAATATAGTAGTTTGGATTCACTAAAAACTATCATAGGGGAAAATTTCCCTTACTGAACTGGGTTCGATCCCAATTTTAGTCATGTTAATTTCATGATATATAAATCACTACCTAATACAGCGGCTGGAGATATAGTTCCCACCATTCACATAATTACACTCATACATATGTATTCCAAAAAATCATAAAATATTAATCAAATTAGAACTCATGAAAATTAATAGATTTCGTGAACATTTCCTTATAAAATAAACAATGGAAAAATAATTAGTTTAATAATAATTTCATCATATAAAAAAAGAATAACATTTTTAAAAAATGTGGATTTCATAATAATTCATTCACAGAATAACCCATTGCTGAAAAATTAGTTTCGTAAAAATATTTACAACATAATGAAAAACTATGCAATGAACATGTATGAATAGAATCACAAGGATATATCCCTAGTAAATCATAAGTAACACCAAATGATTGAATATTATATGGATAATGATTGAGGAATATAACACGGAACATTTTTTTTGGAATGTTTCATTTTAATTAAACCCAATGTAAAAAATATTAAATGCAAAAAATAATGTGTAAACAATTTCTTATGAAATAATAATGGAAACAAGTAAATGAATAATTATGTATATTATAAAACATTTATTGATGAATAAACCCTTTCCAAGTTGTAAAATATATTCTATATTACAAATTTCCAAAATAATTTTTATTCAAAATCACATTTGAATCAAATAAAGGATGTTTTGAAACATTTTTTTATTATGCTTGAAATACAATATATTTAAAAATAACAATTCATCTAACATTTTATATTAATTAAAAATGGGTATTGTTAATAAAAAACATTAATATTCCTTTATTAATTATTTCAAAAAATTAAACATGGTTAAAAATTTATTTACTAAATCACATGGATAATCATAAAATCAATTGTGAATACATTATAATAAAAATTGATTTTTCAAGAAAAAAAATTTTAATCTAAAGAGAGTTGTAAAGTCAATTCATGTTAAAAACGTTTGTATGAACTATTAACATAATAAACCGAGGAAAATGTAGGTAGAAATGTACTATCCAAATATTAACATAGGAGAAGAAAACTCAGGATTTTATTGAGAGATAAATCATAAGATATAATAATTGGAATCATAATCAAGATTAATCCCAATAAATGATGATATTTTAATATAAAACCATTATAATTATCGTATCATTTATTAATAATAAACACAAACAAGTAATGTTAAATAAAAAGTTAAATATCTTGTGAATAACTATATTTGGGGTATTAAATATAAATTTGGTTGCATATAAATATCAAAAAATATGATACGTTTATAACATGACATATTTACCAGAGAAAGAAAATTGAGACAAAAATTTATTCCCATTTTGGTAATCTCATGAATCATTAACCCCATTAAAAAATAAAATAAACATAAATTGTAAAAAAGTATAAAATAATTTTCTTGTAATAGGTAACATGTCAATGGTTAATTATATAAACAATAACAAATAAATTGGTGGCGAATATATAATAATTGTCCCAAAAATAAAATTGATACAAAAAATCCATTTTCTTAGGTCTCGATATACATCGTACATGTTCGAACATCATGTATTATAAATATTTTATTTCTATATGTGTATTAAAAAATATTAAAAATATAAAATACACACACAGAGACAAACACACACACACACATATATATATATATATATCAGACCAAATAATATTTACTTCTGATCTTTTATTATGATTTTGTTAACACCTCTATGTAAATGTCATATTTTAGGAAATAACTGAATTTTTTTCATGTATATTTATATTTTTTATATTTCCAACATTCTTTTATCATGGTCCATAATATCCATAATTTTTTATAAAATATATATATCAAATATATTCATTATTTCTGTATTTATAATATTTTATAAAATCTAGAGACACAAAATGAAATACATTGTTCTCAGAGATGAGAATCCATAATTATGCATGAAAATTAACAAAATTTTCTCATTGAGTGAAATAATGAAATAGTTTATAATATATAACCATCATAGAATAATAATTCTATCATATATACTATATGTGATCAATAATCATATCCATAACAACATCGTGGTAGAGATTGAATGAATCAACTCACTTCACGAGGTGGTAGTTTACTGTACACATGTATAATTTAATCTTTTTCCCAAAGACTATAAATTAATAAAGAATATCTGAAATTACAATAAATACATTATAATAATATATTATATATCATACATAAACATGAAATCCATGATTATATCGAAATGTGATAGGTGGTTATGGAAAACAACTAATATCATTTCCTGAGATTATAGTTCAACGTAGAATTGAATAATTATTTAATATTTCACATGTTGTAATTGGAGATAGTTTTAGTTCATGTAATAAAAATTTCAAATAATATATAATATAATATGGATATTAAATCTTAATGATATAAAAATTATGTAATTTTTTGGATGAAAAAAGATTTAAAAAATGCTCGTTAACAAACCATAACTCTTCTCCGGGTAACCACCTTTGGTTTTCACCTAAATACTTACTCAGATGGGTTTATTTATAATATAAGGATTATAGTAATAGAGTATTAATGTAATGAACATATTTTGGTAGATTTATCTAATCTCAAGGGTTTTGGATGTTTCAAGTGGAATGAAGAGGTAATGGCCATTAATATATGACATGAGCAGTACATTTCTAGGACATAAGATGTATAAGTTGTTACCACATCCTTCACATTCCAAAAGGGTAGAAATGTGGTCCTTTTTAGAATCATGGATGTTATAAGGTCGAAATATTCACATAAAATTGTTTATGGACATGTTTATAGGTCATATTACCCAGTATCTTTTAAGATTAACTCCTACTAAACCCATTTTTACCGAAAAGATATTAATTATTTTTTACCAATATTAAAATTAAATTTGGTAACAATTTATTTTTACATAATGTATATTAAAACAAAGTTTGATTGAAATATTTTTTTTTCAATGTTTCAAAATTCCATTAATAGATGTGTAAAATTAATTTTTAAAATTTATCCTGAACATGTGATGAAAAAAATGATTCCATAGAGAACATATTAAAATGTTTAGGAACATTTTAGATGAATATTCAATATTAAATTGATTTAAAAGACCTATATTATAATAATAGATATATTATAGAACACATTTTACTTGAAACACCATATTTAAATAACATCCTATTTTTAAATTCTTTAAACGCTATTTTAAAAACCCATTCTTTTCACAACTCATCAAAATAAATTATCTTCACCAAAAATTATAAATAAATCCACCTTTTATATTTATAAAATTAATGTTTATAAAATGATTATAATTTTTCAATAAATTGATTTTAATTTGTTAAAAATAATTTTATATTAAGTGTAAAATAAAATAAAATAATTTTTTTTGGAAAATAATTTTTTCAAGGGTAAAAATATCATTAATCATAACAATAATCTAGAAACACATAATATTTTTGTTGAAAATTTTATTTAATTTGTAATATTTAAATTTCGTTAAACTAATTCTCAATTTTTTTATTTTGTAAACGTATGATACATTTTACTAAAAAAAGCCTTTTCTTTTAGAAAAATATTTCCTTCATTTTTTTCATTTCAAAATTATTTATCCCAAAATAAGTATATATATATATATTAAATAATAAATTTTAAAAAAATCATATTCATTACCACAATTCCATCATCTTGTTGATAATTATCAAACACAATAATAATATTTTTATAGTATGTCATGTTTGGATTAAACATGGTCTCAAATGTGACCAATGAATAACATGATTTTTTGTGTAACAAAAGCTATAATGAAGATCACTATAATGAAAAATATCAACAAGTTTAAATTTATTTTAAAAGAATATTTTCTACAATCTTGGGGTGTTACATTCTACCACCCGTACTAAATAAATTTCATTCTCAAAATTTAAACATGTGATATGTAAAAAATGATTAGTATTCGAAAAACACTTCATGGGAACCCACATCATAAAAATTAGTAATTAACCATCCTCTTGAATATAGAAAATAAAATATGGAATAAAAATCTATAATAAAAAATAAAAGGTTTTGTAATGGCAGAACATTGGTGGGAAGTAATGATTTGGATGTAATAAATGTTTAATGAATAAATAATGTTGAAGAGTGGTCGAGAACATTTATCATAAAAAAGTGAATGGTTATTTTAAAATGACAAAATATAAACCAAATATATGTGAAAAGGTTATTTATATCATCACAAATGAGGGAATAAAAATAAAAAAATTTATTTCAGGATTCATTCTGTAAATTTGGGTAATTTTCATAAGAATATATAATTATAGAATTTGATTACATTTCATAAGTAAAATATCATTATTTGATTGTTATTAAATAAATTTAAATATAATATATTACATTATGAAAATATTATTATTTTTTAATTTACATATCATAAGTTGGTCATAAGATCTACAAGAAATGATAATTCATTCCTTCATTCTCTACTTATAGTCAAAACAAATGTTAGCATAGGTTATATAATAACATCAATTATTTTAAATAATCTATTTAATGAATAGTTATCATTGAGGCTCCACTATT
Source organism: Viscum album (assembly GCA_963277665.1). NCBI lineage: Eukaryota > Viridiplantae > Streptophyta > Magnoliopsida > Santalales > Viscaceae > Viscum > Viscum album. The sequence continues at coordinate 1,846,229,505 of OY728163.1, read as the reverse complement.
TCTAAACAATATATAAATACAAATTTTTAAAATAAAAGTAACTAAATTTCCAATATAAACATATAATTAATTTTTCAAAAACAATAATGTAATTTATAATGTCGCATACTATGAGATGTGAATACATGATATGAAATAGGTTTATATCCTTAATATTTGTAACACCATAACTAAAAAAATCCCTAAATTGAATAGATCATAAACCTATGTCATAAAATATATCTTGGTAGTACATAAGAAAGAAGCATACTAGAATCTCTAAATAGGAACAATGGGAATATAACATTGGTATAGGACAAAGATATATGGAATATGAATAAAGATATAAAATGATTTCATCAGTAGAAAATGGTCATTTTGAAATCTATAATAGTGGAATTGGTTCACTCCATAAACCATTTTAGTAGGCATGGTTCACTACAAAGACTATCACAGTGGACAATGTCTCTTACTAAACTAGTTTTACTCACCAATCCAGTCCATCTTAACTAATGAACAATACATCTTAATCTAATGAATTAGAGTGAGGTATGGACCCACCAACACATAATAAAAACTATACATACATGTTCCAAAATATCATAAAAAATTATCATATCCAAAACCACTAATATAAATGGGTTTCAAAAATATTTCATAATAATATAACATATAGAAAAAAGGGGTTTCATAGTAATTTCATAACATCATCAAATTATAACTCATGTAAAAAAGAGATGTTTGTGGTAATATTGTCATTATATTACCTATGCTTGAGAAATGGGTTTCATAATAATTCTTTCATAAATAATATAGACCATTTAGGGAATTCTATATAATGGTATACTTAGACCTTATCTAGTGTAAAACAAAAGTAACATTAAAGGATTACATATTAGGTGGAAGATGATATTGAAAGATCACTTTGAACATTTTAGGATGAATATAAAATTTCATTGAAAACACCCTTTTAAAATAGCTTATTAATATTATAATAATGATATATATTATTTGGAAATAACCATGAAATCTTATACAAGATGCATTAAAATTCATTTAAATGATTTTATGAGGTAAATATCCTTCCAACTATGAAAAAAAATTCCTAAAAAATATAAAATCATTCAAAATCATTTTCTTTGAAGTTAAAATTTGAAATTTATATAATGATAATTATTCCATTATTTGGTAATGAAAATTGATATGTTATATATGTTGAAATAACGACTCATTTCACATTTTTAATAAAAGGAAAATTAATATTGTTAGGAAAACTACAAAAATGTTACATTGAAAACATTTTTTTAAAATTTAAAACAATTTTAAATTTCATTTAATAATAATTTTAGAAAATTTAAAAATTATTTTAGAAATAATTAGCATAGATGAAGATAGATTTTTTAACAAAATATGGGCGAAAATATGTTTTTCTATTTTTTTAAATTATTGAGTAAATAAAATGTGGAAAAAAATATAATTCATATATTATTTAGAAAATACTATATGAGAATAAATGAAATTAGTTTCTTCAATGATATATTATAATATTTCACTATTAGAGGAATGATCATGTGAAATCCTAATTACTGATTATATTATAACATAATAACCTTACAAAATTGGAATTATTATATGATAAGCCCCATCAAAGAATAATCTTAAATGATAATAAGTATATAATTTTAATAAAAACATTTACGAAAATAAATTTCAATGTGGAATTATATACTGCTAAATAAATATTAAATTTGTGTAGAATATTATATATATCATAGAATGAATTTGAAGAAAAAAAATACCATACCATTTTTTTAATATATTGATTTATTTCCCACATAAATGAATGAAATAAAATGAAACAAAATATATCATCAAAATTAATTTAATCATTAAATAACATGTGAATGAGTTAATATAAAAACAAAAAAATAATGAGTTTTTGAATATTAAATATGTATCCCAAAAGTAAATGAGATACTTGAAATTATATTCTGTAAGTATCGACTTCTTTCATATATATTCAAATTTCATGAATAATAAATTTATATTTATTTTACATATATTTAGGAACGACACAAAAACACACACACACACAGATATATATATATATATATATTACATACCATATATGATTTATATATAGCTTTTTATTAATACATTATGAACAATTAAATTTTAATGTCATGTTTTGAATCATAACAAATTTATTTGTTATGTATGTTTTGATTTATTATTTTTTATTCATGTTAAAATTGATTCTTTTTACATCATTTGTACAATGTTAAACATGATATGAATATCATATATAATATTTAAATATGTATTTAGGATAATCTATAACAGTCTGAGATATAAAATTAATATATCATTCATAGAGATATTAGTTTTTACTTATGCAAGAATGTTGCATTAATTATCACAATATGATAAATAGTATTAATATAAATAATGTATTAAAATTAAATAACCATTTCTCTTTAGTATTATCAAATATTTTCGTTATCAAATATTTTTTTATAACCATCATTGTTACATTTCATGTAATGAGTGAATGAATTACATCAACTCGTGAGTCTGTAGTCCTCCACAGACATGAGAAATTATATCATTTCCTCATAGAGACAAACATAAGAAGATATATGTGATATAGTGTTTAAAAACTATAATAATATAAAAATGTTAATATAATAATTTACTAAATCATTTTATCTAGTTTTGAGATGGATTTTTAGAGAAATAATTATATAATTACGTGAGGCGGTAGTCAGCCATACACATGAATAAGGACTTTGTAACCAATTTTATGAGTGAATATATTTTTTTATGAGAGTAAATTATTAAAAAAATAAGTATATTGAAGATAGTTATATTATTATATTGATATGATTTAATAAGATTTTAATGATATGGGGGAACAAATAATATAAAAAATTCATTATAAAAGGTTACCTCTTATTAAGGTAAGATCTATAAGCTTTATAAAAATTCATTCTTATTTACAATAATAAACAAAATATGTGTTCTAGGATGATATAAGAGAAGTAAGGAATTTTTTCTACAAGGTAGTGCATGAACAATGGGGTTTTCTAATTGTTAAATTTAGATTATAGGGGGTGTCTATTTATATGTTATTTGAGTCAAAAATTTGTAATTTTTCGAATTAAAACTTGTTACCGTGTTTTTTATAGGGACACTAACATCATATACATAGACATTACATATTTTTTTTTGATATTTTTAATAAATTAAAAAAATAGATTCAAAAATACAATTTTTTTTACTGATTTTGGAAACATGGAAGCAAAAAACATGGGTACATAATGGAATTAATATAATAATGCATGGAAGAATAAAATAAGAATAAGAAATTGAATTTTGTTATACATAGAAGTATATAAATTGACTTTTATACTGGCTAAGGTGGGATTCCTAGTCTATCGTTGTGGAATCGTTTCACTCCCCAAACAATATTAGTATTCAATGTTCAATACAAAGAAATATTTGTGGACTAGTTAGTTTACTGAATTTAGTTAACTCTCTATTCTAGAAACGTCTATCACATGAGATATAACTCCTCACCCAATGTATTAAATTGATATTTTGGTCCCTAACATCTCATAATTAAATCATATATATGTGTGTTCCAAAAAGTCATAAAAAATAGATAAATCATATCCCATAGAATTAAATGGGTATAAAAAACACATCATCCCAACATAACCATTGGAATTATACATATTTCAAAATCATTTTATTAATGAATAAACTAATAAATTAAGTGGGTTTCATAAGCATTTTATCATGGTATAATTAGTGGAAGAGAAAAGAGTTTCTTAGACAATATTTGATCAAAATAACAATTATTAAATTAAGAAATAAAAAATGAATCCTCGAATCATAGCCCAAGTAATACATAGGAAAAATATATGGATTTTATGATAGATTGAAAATAATTTTGACAATGTTTTTAAGCTGATTTCTAAAGGAGAATATTATTCTTTTCGTGAGAAATTATTTTAAATATATAAATAAATTTAAAACATTTTTCCATTTAAATTATCTTCAAAAATAATAAAAAAATATTTTGCATAACATTTTTGAAAAAATGGTTTTTTAATTAAACCTACTTGTGACCAAAGAAATATATAAGGTCATATTTTCATGAAACAAATTTCTAAATTATATTCATTATAAAATAATAAAATAATAGGAAGTAATACATGAATATATCATGAAAAACATCAGGATATTAAAATAATGATAATTATATAGATATGTATACAAATATTTCATCAATATAAGTATAGGAATAAACAATATCAATAAAAAATTTAATTGAAAGAATAAAGTCTTACAGCTTTGATAACATTAAATAATGTACCCATGAAATAATAACATTACATTAGTCATAAAAAATTCATGAAAATAATTATATTAAGGATATAATGTGTCAAATGGACTTATATACACCTCATAAAAGAATATTGGATCCTAACAAAACATGTCTTTCAATGAAGGAATATTTAGTAAATATAACCTTACAGATTTTGTATATTTTGAATCTTAAAAACCCATGAAATATAGATAATAAATTGGATATTTAAAAATAAATAAATTTTTGGATAATAATATTATAATTAATTAATTGTATGTATATTTACCACACACAAAAATGAGTCAGGAATAATGTATAAGTCTTGGAGAAATGAAATGGGGGCTAGAAATCCCCTTACTAGATAAGTAACTTTTTTATACTGATTCAAATGAAATAGTAAAATTAATTGTAATTTTTAATAAAAATATTAAAATTTAAAGAATTATATTACATAACATAGGGTAGTATATACACCATATTGATGAAATTAGTGTTGAATATGGAATGTTTCTCAAATATATAATATGAAATTACCCTACAATATGTTTTACCATTATTGTAATCATTCAAAAAAAGGAATAATAAATAGAAATGTATTATAAATATTTTAAATAATCATATTAAATTATATCATACCATATATTATTTTATTAGGGAATTTTAATGGCCCATTTATAAAAATGACCATGCTAATATAACATTTCATTTAATAACTTCTTTCTTTTTTTAATGTGTTTTAATTTGATATATTTTTTCCCTCCTACTTATATCATAATTTAATCATATCCAAAATGACAAAAATAATTTTAATATCTTATATATTAAGTAAATATGTATTTATAATGATCTATAAAATAAATAAATAGTATATGTAATATACTGTTAAGGGAGATTGTAGGACTTAAGTATGTGTGAATGTTATTTCTATTTACTAGTAATATTGGAAAAAAGAAAAGAGTTAATATATATATATATTTGTGGATATATATGATCATTCCAATATAATTAATATTTCATATGCATCACATATTGTTATTAATAATATCCTTAATACATTCCATATAAATCATGAATGAATCACGTCACTTTCTAGAGTCGATAGTCCACACGTCCACAAACAATGTTATTATATTCTCATAAAATGGAATGAATGAAGTTTAGTGTTTTATAATAATTCCTAAATTATAAATAAAACATTAATATGATAAATATAATATAAAAATAGTATTGAAATCATTATTACAATCCTTTTATAGTGGTAATGTCAGAATCGATGACATCAGTTTGCAGGATGCTAGTCTTCTGTAGACAATAATAATGATTACAAATCACATTTTATGTAACATTGTGTGAGTATAAGTCATAACCATAACACCAAAAAAATCACTATATCGAGGATACATATGTTTTTATGTACATATTTAATAAAAATAATTTAGTGGGTGTATAGTGAAATAAATCACATGTTCTGTTTGAAGGATGTAACCTCATATTTGGGTAACTACTTTTGGTTATCACTAAATATATTATTGGGATGGATTTATTCTCAATGTTTATAATCTAGTATTGTGGTTGTTAATTTATAAGAATATTTTTATAGGGGTTTTCCATGCTAAAGGGCCTTATAGTTGTGGTGATGTAAGGGATGTGAGTTCCATTTTATAATGGAGGAGGATCGTCATTCTTATAAATATAAAAATGTAAAAAATTAATGAGTTGAATATGTAGATGTCGAAAAGTGCTCTGGGGCTGATGAAGGTTCAGGCACGACAAAGGGAAGCCATATTTGGAACTGGCGATCCATTCTGTGGGTCCTAGAGTGGTGTCACGTAAATAATATTGAGCTGCACCAAAAATAAATATGCCCCTCCTGAAAAACTCCAAGATTCGCGAGAGTTTTCTGTGCGAGCGTGGAACTATTTCGCACCACTACACCATGAGGTTGGTTGACGTGCTAACAAAACCCTAGAGTACTATATTTTACAATGGCTTGTTTCCCGCGTGGACTCATGATACCGAGAACCTATAAATTGAAGGCCACCCCTTTGACTTTAACCCAATGAATCTGAACTGTATCCCCTGTGAGAAATTCACCTCTTGTGTGTGAATTATATGGATTTCAGGTACTAAATTTTTCACGCCATGTCGCCCGGTGGTCCGCCTTTACATGAGGTCCCTCGGGCTTGATCTTCCTAGAAGTCCAATTGAATCCCTTCCCCCGCGCAAAATTACTACCAATTGCACACAAGTGGGACTTCGACGCACCATTACATTTGAGCGTTGACCAGCTTTGTTTCACACACAGTTCTCAAATGCGTGATGGCCCAGAATTTTTCTTGGGCACAATCCCTTTTGCGCGTCAGACCATCCCCTTTTTCCCGCAATTTTTTCTTTTGCACACAAGCCTCCCACCATGTGCGACCGAGATGTCCCTCTTCCAAGCATCATTTTCGGGTGCCTCCCACGCCCACAACACCATCACCATATACTCATTTCCCGTGGAACCTCATAGGTTTGCATGAAGTCACTTCAAAGTCCCCTGGATAATATCTCCCATTGTATTACATTGCCTCATGCTTCTTGGAATAGGCCCAATATGGATATTTCATCTACGCATAGCCACGCTAACGTGGACCCCCCATTGGTTTTCTCTATGACACCCCTTCACCATGGCATTGCATGTCCCCTATCTGCACCAAGGGGTAGAGGGTACCATTTATGTACATCTTAGGGCTGCATAACAAACCCACCTCTTCCGAGCTGCAAGACGTTAAACTTTCAATCACCTTCATCCTCAGCACGTGGCGTTAAACTATGACCTCACCCCGTTCCTCGGACGCGGGGTACCCCCACCTTGGACATTCTCTACATCCACTAGTCTCGACAGGGGATGATATCCTCCTTACCATAGTGTGGTTTTTCCATGGGGAAATAGAAACCATCGTAGTGTAAGTGCCTATATTTCTTGTAGGAGGCAGCATCCCTACTCCTCCTTTCTCCTTTGGTCCCCAGGACCAGCAAAGGGTGTGATGGGGAACGGTGCTTCTCCTTTCTTGAGTCCCAAATCCCTATCCCGCTGTGCTTTTTCACCATCGGGCCTCCCTCCTTATGTAAGTCCCAAACATTTTGATCTGCTACACACATAATCAGATGTATCCCTTATGGGTTTTGATCACATGTAAGCCCCACTTAACTTCCCACGGATTCACCTTTCGCGACGTGATCTTCGGGTCTCTAGTGTCTATTTTTTCTCACACCGAGCAGGACTCACATGGGCTTATAGCAAGCACCCACTATGACATCCACCCTGGGAAGCCTAGATTGTAATCCCCATGCATCATACATGATCTAAAAGGTCATTTATCCTCACTAAGGCAAGGTATGTAAGAAGCCTCACGGAGGTTCAAGACCAACACCCGGTCGTTCCAACCATCTTCACGTCAGTTCACCGACACCCTGGGCAGCCTAGAGTGTAAGCCCCATTCCACCCCATGGACTATGAGGTCTTTGACCCGTGCCAAGGTTAGGTATGTAGGAATTTTCCCTGGGGTTCAAGACCACCATCCACCTGGACCCGAGGTCCTTATTCGCGTCGGTTCACTGGCCCCATTGGCGGTCTCAGAGCGTAATCCCCAAAAGCCACCACCTGAACTACAAGGTCTTTGATCCTTGCCTAGGCAGGGTACGTAAGAAGCCTCCCTGAGGTTCATGCCCGACACCCATTAGTTTCAACCCCCCTTCACATCTGTACACCCCTATCCTTCATGACGTTAAACTATGGGCCTCAGTTAGTAGTAAGTTGTTGTGACCCCATCCAACAGTAAGCCATTGCGACCCCATCCAGCGGTAAGCCGTTCTGACATTATCCAGCGGTAAGAGGTTGCAACCCAATATAGAGGCAAGCCGTTGAACCCCACTTGGTAGTATGTCATCGCTAGATGAACTACATTTACTTTTATTCCCTACCACAAGGATACGTAGGAAGCCTCTACGAGGCTCAAAACCAAAACCATCGCCATCATCATGACAGTTCCATCCCATTAATCATCCCCATCACGGAACCTACCATCATCCTTATTAATCCTTACTCAGGCCACCACATCCTGGTGGGATCATCCCACCCCATTCCTCACTCCCTTTAAAAACATTTGGGAATCACGGACATGTTGACCCCAATATCAGTGTTTCCTCCAGAGGTTTCCTCCATATGATCCACCATCGTCAGTGTTCTAATAAGCCTGATCCATCTCTTATGGACATTAAACTTGCGGCATAACCTGTGTTAAACATGGGAAGTTGAGGAAAACCTTAGATACATGACCATGGCATATGATTCCTCGCATTCAATGTGGGATGACTCAGTCTTCCGCGCCATCGAGAAGCCCTATAATAAGGGAAAAAAGATAGACTCAACAATTCCCAAGAATCCAGACATGCCAGGGATGCCAAATGTGACTACTCTCCTAACCAAAGGTTGTTTCCCTGATTGGACCCCTTGGAATGCCTTGACAGAATCAGTGTAATTAACTAGTGTCCATGAAGATATGGCGCCATGAAGAGTTTCACGAACAACATCTTAAGTCTATGAGTGAGACCTAGACTAGGTGATTAGTTCCGAGGAGGAATCCACAGGAGGAAGAACTGACATACCATAATCCCATTTTGATAAAGGAGAAGACCTCCCTGAATAATGAGTGGATGTCGCTCGCCTTTGGAAAGTGGGAATGCGGGGCAACAAAAACTGTGCCCCTTGTCCCCAAGTGAGCCGAACGCGCATGCCCTGGTGAAAGTGTCAGAAATTGAAATAGTGAACCCAATGTAAAATTATTCTCCTCAATATGGATATTATTAGTGCTCAAGGCATCAATGGATTGACGTGTAACCAGATCCAGTTATCTGACGACAGGTCCCACAAAAAAATAGCAGGTATGGCGTAAAACTCACCAGCTATTGGGGAAGTAGAATGTTGGACATATCATTCTGTGACATTGTCAATGTGGATCCCTCTTACCGATCACGGAAGACGGGATAACGGTGGGGCATTGGTCATCAATTCCTTTTTCTTTCAGCACTGATGAGTTTATCTCCCAGTTTTTCAGGAATTAGGTTGCTGCCTTAGGGACGCAATCATCGCCTTCCCGTCTACGCCGGGGGAGGGGAAACTCCAGCCCAACCGCTCCATGTGGCATCACCTATTCTACAACGGCCTCTATGTCCACGGCCATGGGGTTCCCATCCCCCATATCCCCATCGAAAGTTATCCAAGGAAGTAAAATTAACGACCTCGTCTGTAGTTACGAGGATGAGGGAATAATCCCAACATGGGATATGGCCCACCTGGATCTGGAGGCATCTACGCCTCGCCGTCAACGATTCTCCTGAGGGCCGCATAGGGATCCATTTCTCCCCACTCTGACATACAACTGCTTTCATAGTCTGTCCCTGAAGAGATTTTATTACTCCTTGCCTTATGCTGGCAAGGTAGGTGATATCCGGTCCAACCCGGTCAAAGTCCCAATCCTAGGGCTCCCAGTAAGGGCTCCCACATGGCCGCATTTATGACGTCGCCCAGTCTTACTGCCGGAGGAGCGGGTAAGCTATGTACCTACATCACCAGCCCCGGTTTGTCCGACCTGACACCAGCATTGGGCGCAAGCAAAAGAGGATGCCCTCCAAGGGACGTCATCATTGACAGATACTATGGCCCAACCCACTTCCTACGCATATCGTTAGTTACCTGTATACACTGAGTAGGGAAACTTATATGCCCAACTGGGATTGACGAACCAACCACCCCATGGGATGGCTGTGTCAACTCTCCTGGTCGCAGGCATGAGCAGTGGTCGCCGCGATCCAACCCGCAGTGATGCCACCCCATACAGAGGTCCTCCCCATACCACTACCACAGAGAGTGTGGGACTTCCACTCTTCAAGGCTCGGCATGGAGGTCTGCCCCGTTCCACCCCCAATCTGAGTGAGGGTCTTCCTTGCTGTAGTGATACTTGGCACAGAACTCTCTCATGTGCCCATTACACAGGATATGGAGTTGTTCCTCCTACTCTCAACCGTCGGATCATGGACATTGATCATCTAGTCTCTCTTCAATGTGAGGATCCTCCCTACATCCTCTTAGTAGCCGGTGAAGGTCCTCCTCACCTTGGAAACCAGAGGGATGAAGGCTAGCCTCACACCACCCACACCAAGCACAGTGGGCCTCCCCATGCGCCTGGTAGTCCTAATAGAGGTTTTTTCCGCACTAGTTATATCCATGGAGGTCCTCCCCATGTAACTTTTGAAAATTGTCCCGGTGCTCCTCGCACCCTTGATTTCTTGGGTGGAAACCCTCCCCACCCCTGAACCAGTGTGGCTGAAGGACCCTGTGTCCGAAATCTGTCTTTTCCCGAGGCGCCTCACAGGGGAAAGAAGGTGGGTCGTCGCTGCCAAAAGAAGAATCCAAGGAAGGTCTAGACAGAGATCAAATTGGTCCACTTCTCAGACTCTGAAGCGGAGTATGACTCACCTTAGGAACCCTCCCCTCTCTCATCCGTGTCAAGAGTTGGGGTAGGGCCGAGGTGCATCAGCCTGGTGCTCCAATAATTCGAGGTTCATATGATTCCTGCTTCCCTCTGTAGGTATATCCAGGAGGATGAAAATATGGTGACCCTACATGTTACAGTCGTGAAGTCCCCACTATCATCACCTAAAGTGATCTATACCTCCACAAGAGATCACGAAGAGCTCTTCTAGGGATCAATGGAAGGCGAGTAGCATCATGGACAATCACCATTATCCCTAGTACAAGATCCAATAATAGTGTCCATTTTCTTGTCTTATCACGATGCAGTGGTAGGGTCGCCAAATTCTTCTATGGATAGCCCGAGAATTAGAGGTCACTCAGCCCGTTCACTGTATTCTCCACCGGCTGACCAGACATCCCAACGGTCTCCCTCAGTACCACTACCAGTTCCTCAGCCACCCTGGTTGACAAGTGGGGAGATCAGGGGCTAGACCCAGAATCATAGTCAAGAAGCTTCTGGAACATCCTCGCAGTAGATCAATTTCTTGAGAAGCTCTGGCGTGTGGCCACGCAGAATTTATTCATACTGGAATCCCTCACCCCAGAGGATGTTGCGTGTATTCGCTACACCCTCGAGGTGTCAGATTTCAGTCTTCGTCATCAGAGAGTCATTTACCTCAAGAGACAAGAACGTTTCAAAGACATTAGCGATCAGTTCCATCTAGTTGAACTGGCCACACTCCTATGGCCCAGCACCCCGAATCACAAGGTCTTCGTGAGGCCCTCTAGTAACAATGCCTTCAGAGTATCAATGAACTCCTAAAAACTATCAGGAAGGCTACCCCCATGTGGAAATTCTTGGTTGGGGAAGTCTGTTTCCCTCCTCTTCAGTCCTATTCTGTGGCAGCCCAACTCATATGTGATATTGAGGACATGCCACCAGGAAGGGTCACAGTCAACATGGTTGACGTAGAGGATGAGGAGGACGAGCTATAACTTCTTGATGGAGACATACCCCCTGAGGGTGTTCCACCACTGTTGGACCCATCGGGGATGAGTACATATCAGGACTGTAACCTCCCAGGTCTCCCTTCATCCACTGAGTCATTGGTACTCAGCCAGAATTCGAGTATGGGAAAAGAGCAGGTCGGAACTGTCAAGCTCTCCAACTCATCCGCTTTAGTACATAAGATGGAGGAGGACCCTAAGAAGTCCACATTGCACCAACAAATTACAGATAAAAAGATGATGGTCGATGAACTCCTTTCTGAACATTCCACAGAGAGACAACCTGACTACTACTATCTTATGCTGGGGCAGTAGGGGCAGGAACAACTTCCCCTTGGCGAGCTACCCACAGGCAACCACATTCATGCCACTACCACCGATAGGGATAAAGCCGAAGTTCACGGAAAAAGGGTTCATTATGTCGTTCCAAACCCTCAAGAATGGTGAGAAAATACATGGAATCCTGCTTGGGCTCCACCGGCCGCCCCAAAGGTCGATCCACCAGCCACTCCACTAGCTGTTGACCCTGCCTACCATGTTGAAGAACCCGGCAACATGCTTGTGGATAGGGATTCCCATCAAGACAGGGATCCCCCACAAGAAGATCCTATGGTGGTGCTTATAGCCTACATTGAGGCATTGGAAAAAAGATAGGTGGAAATTCCACCAGATGGCGAGTCATACTTGACATGGGTGGATGATATTCTGACACCTTTGGGTTTCGGGAATCCATCCTTCTCCACCTTTAACGGGACGGGGGACCCACCATAACACCTGGCCTACATGAACTAAAGTTGTGGGACATTTTTTGGGACTCCAATGCAGTATGAGGTTTCCATGCTCCTATATTTTGTTCAGACATTGGAGGGGTTGACAATCCTCTAGTACAGCCAGCTCCCCATCGGATCCGTAACTAGCTACGATGAAATTTTCAAGAAATTCGTCTAAATGTTCAATTCCGACACTAGGAAAATGAGCATCACAGAAATGTTCAAGTGCAAACAAAGTCTTGATGAGTGAGTCTTGGACTTTATCACCTGGTGGAAGGGGCTCACATACTCCCTTGACATGCCACTAACTCTGGTGCAACATCTGACGATGTGAGTAGGGAACATCTAGACAGAACTGGTTCCCTCCATGATCACCTGGAACTATCATGGAGGATTCTGAGACATCTCCGATAAGGCCCAGTACCTCGAAGAAGGCCTGCAACATGCCATCTAGGCACGTCTGTTACCCTTGTAATCCCAGCGAGGAGGGCTGCTAGAACCGAGCCCGCACGGAATGTGTGGCCACCGCCTAGGTGGGACAATCCGAGTCTTCCTCCTCAGCAGGCCCCTTCGTCCCCTCATAATGGTCAAGATCCAAGGGCCCCCTTCTCGGATAGGGGAAATTGGACTTACACATTCAGTGAGAATCAGCTCCCTGGTAACTTCCGTAGCACCTTAGAGCAGGGGGTTGTACGCTTGTCTGAGTGAAGAAGGCCGGAAGAGGTGATTCTCACGGATCACCCCGACTACTGCCCCTATTATCGGATTCTGAGGCACTCCCTCAAGATGTGCTATTTGATTAATGAATGGATCCAAGACCAGTTTGATAACAACATAGTCATCCTCGGGCCGACCCTGGCATAAGTGGATGGAGTCTTTGTAAGGCCAGATATCAGTAGCGACAGTGAAAGTGAGTGGAAACGTTTTCCAACCCCGAGTCCCAGAATTATGATGACTGGATGGATCACAAAATAGATTCTTGTTCCCATGGTATCATACGAGCATGTATGAAATAGTAAGAGCCTTCAGAATCTGCATCCACCACTTCTGCATCATCATCTCAGCCGACCTCTTCCCAAAAGAGCAAGCATCAGCGGGCATTGCAAAGAAATGCGCCCCGCCGATGCCACTTCTCTCCCGCACTCTCAGAGAATTTATGCCCTCGAAGAGGGGTATTTACCCCAAAATCCACCAGTAGGGGATGACTCTTCATGTAATAGCCAAGGGTATGCTTCGGTTAATACCGCGGAGTTGGTAAATTGCTATATGACTCCCGATGATGGGGAGTTCCCAGTGAACCTCACCAACGTTCCCAGCAGACGCCAATGTCGGCAGAGTAATGACCATATGGGTCAACGGGGAGAATCAGTTGGAACCTCTAGCTAGGCCATGCATTCCATTAAGACTAGACAGCAGGCCTAGTGCAGAGCTCAGCGCGTGCAGCCTCTTCATCCGGTGTCATCATGACCACTTCCGCTACCATTTGTGCAACTAGATCATGTAGAACCACATTCGTCATGAAACGACCAACTTCACCCCACTACAGGACAATCTTAGTCGTTCGGTCCCTATCCGGTTGCTACTCTTTGGGCTTCGACTTGCGAGGAATGGGGCACACCCAGCAACAATCAGATGCTAGTCCAGCAGGCAGGGCCCGCCAAGCCTCCTATCACTGAGCGACTTCCCGAAAGCAAAAGTTTTTACCTGGAGCAGATGAATGATGTTCTCAAGCACCTCAAAGGAATCCCAGAGAGGATTTCAATACTTGAATCCATTCTCTTGTCACCAAATATGATTGATTCTCTTACTGAGGCTTTGAGAAGCCCCCTCCAGTTTGAGACGGAGGTAGAACCTGCAGAAGCCTTTCATGTTGAAGCAGTCGAGAACTCTGAATTCCAGGCCATCATTTCGTTCTCTGGAGAGGATGAAGGCTCCCCCATATAGGGGCACATCCTCCCACAGAACATCATTGTCCAATTTTTCGGTGTGGAGGTTCACCGCTATCTCGTTGACACCGGCTCTGTGATTAACCTTATTCTGACATGGATGATGCGGAAGCTATTGTTATCCGAAGACGACCTGACTCCCCCTAATTTAAGGATCTTGTGATACAATAGGACCGAGATGACCCTAGTCGACAAGATCCATTTGAACACCGAGTTCGGCAGCCTAGTTTCCAGTACCGAGTTTATGGTTGTCTCGCAGGACACCGTGTACAATGCATTGATGGGAAGACCATGGCTCCACATGCATGTGGCGGTCCCCTCGTCATATCACTAGTGCCTCATGTACCACCTAAATGGTCAAGAAGAAAAACTCCACAGTGATGCATCTCCTTTTGCCTCTTTTGAATCCCACTACCTGGACACTGACTATTACAAATAAACAAATTCAGGCAAGTGAGGTGGAGCCCATCACAGTCACAACTGACCCCTGGGCCGGTTTGGATGACGCCTATGTCTTCTCGATCCATAAATTGGAGACCATGACCCCCATCATGGGTCAATGTTTTTTTTTCTTTGGTATAACAAGAAAACATGTTCCCAAGTCTATGTGACGGCGGTAAATCACCTCATACTCCTACACAAATCAGGCTCATGTGATCCTGGAGCCTCCTACCCCTGTAAGATATCGGGATGTCTACCCCATGGTAACGACAGTACGTCCTACGTTTCTATTTTTCTAGTCCTGGATTAATTTTCTCAAGTCGACATGCCAATATTCATCTGATATCATCATGTGTGGCCCCCTGGGCCGAAGACCAGATGGGATCAGATTGACTGCCTTCATCGCTATAGTCTCAACATCACGTGAGTCCCATGATATGTTGTCCGTAGTTGTCCAGGTTGGTACCCACCCCTCATCAGGATATGCTGACCCATAGTAAGCTCCTTCTACTGTAGATCCCTCCGCAATTTATGAAGAGTATTTGGAGGACTCTCCCCCACCATTGAATACGGAATCTCTACCACGATCTATGAACTAGTACATGTAAACCTTGGTAGCGAGGAAGATCTGAGACCCACATAGATTAGTGCCACCATGTCCCTTGAGAGTAGCAGTGGTACATAGATTTCCTGAAGTATCAATGTGATGTATTCTCCATGAGCTATGACATGATGACAGGACTAGATCTTCAGATATCCATCAACCGCCTCGGTCTCCCGGTAAATCATCGTGGGTTCAAGCAGTATCCCCGAAAGATGTACCTTTCTCACAGTGCCATGGATGAGGCCGAAGTTTACAGGATCATAAGATCCAACTTTGTCCAGGAGGTCCAGTACCCCAAGTTGCTATCCAAAATTGTGCCGGTCAAGAAGAGGAGTAGACAGATTAGAGTCTACATCGATGTCTGTGATCACAACATTCAATGTCGGAGGAATGATTTTCCCCTTCTAGTGACAGAATTGTTGATCGACGCTACAATTGGGTTCCAAGCCCTCCCCTTCATGGATGGTTACTCTGGATATAATAAGATCTATATTGCCCCTGAGGATAAAGAGTCCATCGCTTTCAGGGCACCCCAAGGTACTTTCTGTTACAAGTTTATCCCCTTGGGCCTGAAGAATGCAGGTGCCAACTATTAGTGGGCCTTGCTCCGCATATTCAAACCAAACCTTAGGACATTGGTGGAATGCTATGTGGACGATCTGGTGGTCAAATATTTCTAGTTTCAGGACCATCTCAAAGACCTTGAGAAAGTGATCACCTCCCTCCGTTCTCACCATATAATGATGAATCCACTGAAATTTGACTTTGGTGTCACCTTCGAAATGTTTCTTGGATTTTTATTGAGGTACCTAGGCATTATGATCAACCCAAAGAAGTTCAAGGCCATCATCCAGATGCCTCCCCCGAGAAATATTCAGGATCTTTGAGGTTTTCAAGGCCACTTAGCATATATACGCCGATTCATTGCGAATCTGGCTGGCAAGTGTAATCCCTTTTCTCAGATCTTGTAGAAAGGCACTGCCTTCGAGTGTGACAAAGAGTCACAGACCTCATTCAAGGAAATCAAGTAGTATATGCTCCTTACTCTGATCCACATACCACCAATCTCCGGAAAACTGCTGACCTTGTATGTGACTTCCCTGGAATGATCTCGCATCACCCTTCTTGCCTAGAATAACAGTGATGGGACCGAAAACAGCCTCTACTATCACAGTCTTATGCCCATCGATATGGATACCAGATACTCCCTAATCAAAGGAAGCTACCTTGCACTCATATTTGTTGTGCAGAAGTTGAGACATTATCTATAGCAGCACGAGGTACAACCGGTGTCTTGGGTAGACCCACTGATGTACATCCTAAACCACCACATGTTAATCGACCTTCTAGCATGGGGTTTGGTAATCCTCCAGCAGTTTGACATCAGGTTCATGCCTCAGAAAGCTACCATGGTAAAAGCATTGGCATATTTTCTTGTTTCCCATCCAACCCCCATGGACTAGTCCATGGGCCTTGATTTTCCCGAAGAGGAAATCCTCTATGTAGATCATGCCATCCCATGTTTGGAGATTCACTTTGATGGTTCCTCTTGGAGCCCCATTGGGGAGGAGGCTCAATGATGCTAGACTCAACAAATTTTGTCTGGGTATTGTATTTTTTGACTCGGTGCTGAATATTCTACCTTATTCATTCCTGTTGTCGTAAGGCTACACCAACAACGAGGAAGAGTATCTGGTTCTTATCACTAGCCTCAAGCTGGCCCTCGAGTTCAATGTGACACATCTACATGTGAAAGGATATTCTGAAATAGTCATCATGCAAGTCAGTGGTTACTATGTCGTCAAAAAGACAGAGCCTGTACCATTTTTGGAGCACACCCTCCAGCTAATGGCCCAGTTTCCATCTCGTTCGGAAGTTACTCATGTTCCACGATATCAGAATGGTCGAGCTGATGCCCTTGCCAGCCTGGCTTCATCACTTTTAGATCCCGATCAAGTTGATCTTATTATACACATGGAACACCAGAGAGTTATTACTCTCATCACCTCAGATAATGATGATGGCATATGGGTAAGGCATCATACCACTAGAATCCTCCAGGTCAGGACCCCCAGGTTCTTTAGATGCAGTGGTTGAAGTGACTACCGACTAGAGAGAACCTTTTGTCGATTATCTCCAAATTGGTTTCCTCCCAGCTCATCGGGTCCATCATGAGTGATTCTGATGCCACGCGCTACGGTTTACCCTCCAGAGTAGTCCCAGTCTTGAGCAGATCCTCTAAAAATGTGGGGTCGATGGTGTTACCTTCCATTGCATCCAAGGAGTCAAGATTTATTATGTCATGCATGAGGTTCAATTCAGTTCCTATGGGGCTCACCGGGCTAGTCTGAAGTTGTCCCATTAGATCTGAATAATGGGTTACTTATAGCCCTCCATGAGCCATGATTGTATTGAGTTCACGAAGAGATGTAATGCGTGCCAAATTCATGCTAACTTCATTAATCGCCTACCAGAACCTCTCCACTCCACCAAGTACACTTATCCATTCACATTATGGGGACTCGATGTTGTTGGACCATACCCAATGGTGACAGCTCGCCAGTGCAGGTTCATCCTGACTGCCACAAATTTATTTTCTAAATGGGCAGAAGCAGTTCCGCTCAAGGAAGTAACGGCCTATTATATCATTGAATTCGTGAGCTCCAACATCATCTACAGGTTTGGAGTCCCACACTCTATCCTCACCGATAATGGCACCAACTTCTGGGTAGCCGAGCTGAAGAAATTGTACTCGAAGTACAACATCTGTTCAAACCATACTTCCTGCTATCACATGCGAGAAAATGGGCAGATCAAGGCATTCAAAGAAACATTCTCTAACATTTGGTAGAAAATGGTTGGTCAGAACAAGAGGAGTTGGCCGGAAAATCTCCCCAATGCCCTCTGGGCATATCGAACAATGACTCATAATTCCACCCAGGTGACCCTATATTATATGGTTTATGGAGCTAAGGTCATCCTAACCATCGAGATCTAATTATCATCATCATGCACAGTGGTCTATAACTAGAAGACGCAAGATAGGGTAGCCAAAATTTGTCTTCTTGAATTGGATGCACTTGACGAGGGTAGGCTTCATGCCCATCACAATCTAGAAAGGCATTAGAATAAGATAGTTATGGCCTTCAATAAGAAATCTCACCTCCGCTCTTTCCAACAAGGCATCTTGGTATTGGCCCTCAGGGCACCAATGATCCCCGGTAGGGAACCACCCAAGTTGGATCCCAAATGGTAAGGACAGAACATAGATCACAGGGTTTACCCCAATGGAGCATACTCCCTGGTGACCATGGATAGTGAGCATATAACGCCTCCCACCAATTCCAAGTACCTCAAGAAATACGTTTCTTGAGCCACAGTTGGTCCTGCATGACCATAAACTGTATAGTTCTGCATGAACCCAAACTGCACGCTAGTCCACCATGACCATAAACTGTCTGGTCTTGCACGACCTTAAACTAGATGGTCCCACATGACCCTAAATAGCATGTCGGTCTAGCAAGACCTTATACGTTCATGTTCTACATGACTTTAAACTATGCATCATCTTGCATGACGTTAAATTTCACCTTGAGAACTATGTATGGCTTTATTCCCATCCTCATGGGATACGTAGGAACACACAGACCCTCCATCATGAGCCCATCCCCCGAACTCATATCCTTGAATATCACCCCTTGATATAGTTCTCTCAAAGGATCCTTGCATGATATGGTGTGGGATTTATTAGTCACACTCATACCAGGATTATAATGGTTTCACCATGTGTCCACTCCCCATTCTTCTATCCTCCCACGCCTCACCACATGACGTTAAACCGCATGGCCTTCATGAACTACATATCGCTTGATTTCTATCCTAATGGGATACGTAGGAATGCCTGGAAATTTTGTCTGTTGGACTAGACAAATGCTAGAATCTTCCCCTCAGGACAGGACATAAGGTGGGGTTCAGACTTTTTCCCCAATTTATATCGAGCTTATCTCGATCTGGCCATATGTCTCCCTCCACAGTGGTTTCCACCTCTTTCACCGCCCTTCTTGAAATTAAAATGCATGGGTACAGCTATGATTCAACCACTCCTTTGATTGGGACTCCATCATCCTTCCTATCCCGAAGGGCTCCGGAATGGCATTGTTTCTAGGCCTAAGGGATCTCCTACCGCTTCGGGCCGACACCCTCAAGGATGTTAAGCAACAAGACGACACAAGTCCCACGTTGAGAATATGGTCAGTGGTGGATGCTCATTTGTTGTTCCCATTTTAGGTCACTATCGGGACGCTGTGTTTCGAACATGGTCAACGGGTATCCAGCGTTGTTAGAACTACCCAAATATGTCCCAAACATTGAGTGTAGTGGCTCATTCTACCCCGTTATATCTCCAAGCGACGAACACCCTTTTGTAAATACCAACTATTAGACCCCATTTGACGGGGATAGCTGAGATCGACTCCTTGTTTCCCACACCGATCACTGCTCACATGGGCTTAGGAGTTGTGAATAGGCGATAACCACATAAGAGGATGTATGTCTTCCCATCCAAGGCCCATCCTCAGGCCCCTTGTCCTATTCGTGCCCTCGTCCCATGTTCCTATTCAGGATTGTACGGTGTGGTATGGGAATATGTCCTCATTCACATCAGGTTACTCACCATTCCGTACACATCCCCGGATGAGATACCTTATCCTCTCTTCATCCTCACTACAATACGTTAAACTGAAAACTGTTCGTGTCTTTCCGGTTGAGGCCCAGCCTTAGGACCCTTGGCCGTCTCGGGCCCAAGCCCATGTTCTTACCCAGAGTGTATGGTGTGGTTTGGGATTATGTCCTCATTCACGTCGGGTTATTAACTGTTCCCAACACCTCCCTTGATTGGGGTATCTTACTCCTCTCTTCGTCCACACTAAAAGATTCTAAACTGCAAATTGGTCAAGCCTTTCTGAAAGAGGGCCGGCCTCAGGCCCCTTGTGCTTTTCGAGTCCCCAGTCTAAGTTACTATTTAGGGTTTTATGGTTTGGTATGGGATTATGTCCTCATTCAAGTCGGGTTACTCGCCATATTGTACACCCCCCTCATTAGGCTATCTTACCCCTTTTCACCATCTAGAATTATGTGTGGCTTGATTCCCATCCTAATGGGATACATAGGACTACCCGAATGTCTAGACTTTGGGGCCAACCCCATCTCTTAGAAATCATTCTTTCACCTGGGCCCCATGGCCAACCCTTTCCGGGGAGGGGAGTATATGGTGTGGCATGGGATTATGTCCTCATTCACGTCGGGTTTGTAATGACCATGCCACATACCTATCCCTCCTGGGTGTTCTCTATACCAATATTCTATACTCATCCCTTCAAATAGGTTACTCTCAAGATGAGCACCCTCTTCAACCCTCTTCGGTGATTCACCATTGTGCCTAAGGGTACTCTGGTTTAGTACCTGGAATGTGGGACTCCACTCGGACATTCTTTCACTCGTTTCTCAGGCTTCATGTTTCCCTTAGTTAGGGATTACATCACATTTCACACCCAAAGGGACCCCCAGGTGGCATGGATTGTAGTCCTAAGGGATCTCCTATGATTACGGGCCAACGTCCTCCAAGGTCACAGAAAGAAAATCGATTCAAGTCCCACGATGCGAATATGGTCAGTAGTCGACTCTCATTTGATTGTCCCCATTTTAGGCTAATGCGATATAGATGATTTGTTTTGAAAATGGTCAACAGTTATCCTCTATTGTCACTCCAACCCCATTAAGCCCAAAATGTAGATTAAATGATTCACATCATTCTCCACCTCATCATGTCCAAGTAGAAATTTGATATTCATGGTACTATACCTCAGTGCACATTTGCACGTTAAGAGGAAAAAATAACTGATAAGGTGATCATTCGGGGCTTCACTGGTTCCCCCATTACATGTATTTCATGTATTATGAATACTTTATCCGCCCTTGATTCCTACACCGAGTTCAACTCAAGTAGTCTTAGAGATTGGGTTAAAGTATTCCTTTACATGGGATAGTCATGCATCCCCATGATTCGAGTTCTAGGACCTTAAACTAAGATCTTCATGTATTACCGCTTTGTGAGAAAAACGTATAGTTTGATTCCCATCCTCATGGGATACATAGGAACACCCAGACGTCTCTTTTTTGGGTCCAGCTCAATTGAGAGCTAGTTTCTCTTGCCCCATACCCACTTACCTCAATTTTGGATCCTTTTCTTGAGGTTTCTTTCGTGGAATCACGTACGGTGTTATTTTTGTGCCACATGACGTTAAAATGCACACATGGTCCTATCATGTGACCCTAAACTTTTAATTTATCATCCTGGATGCCCGATGAAAAAGGGAACTACATCGTGATGTCCTCACTCAAGGGGAAACCATGTTTGGTATTAGTCACATTCCATACCATTTTTCAATGCCTACATACATCTTGATCCATGTGGCGATGTCAGGACTTGCTATCCTAGGCCTTTCGCTTCACCAAAGGAAAACCATTCACCATAAAGGACAAAAAATATTTATCAAATACCACTTCTTTTGGTGTGAGGGACACACTCGCACACCCCTTTAATCCTTGGCACCGGTACCTTACCATTCCACCTCTAGAACAATGTATAGCTTGATCCCTATCCTCATGGGGTACGTAGGAACACTCGTACACATTTCCTCAGGCCCATCGGAACTCTCATTTTGGGTACCACGATCTAATACCTTCCCATGGAACACGTGGTGGTCCGAACCTGAGGTTCTCATTCATATAGAGTATTATAATAACCCCACCATGTGTCTCCATTTTTTCATATCATCCATGGTTTGAGATCTGTACCCACATACAATGACCACTCTGCGTCCTTGCCGCGAGATGTAAAAGTGAACGACATCTCCCAAAACTACGTATGGCTTGATCCCCATCCGAATGGGATACATAGAGACACCCAAGTATTTCACCTAGGGTCCAGCCCCAGAAATCGTAAACCCTATTCCTCCTCTTTCCTAGCCCCTTGGCCTGACCCCTTGTGGGGATCCATGTAACTACAGTTGTGCGCTAAACAAGTTCGGGATATACCACAATGTTATTGGAAAGACACAGCTCACTTGCTAGAGTGGCCATGTCTAAAAGAAGGAATGATCAATGATCTGACTGGTGCACCCCTCTAATGCACTTCCACCACGGTAGCATAATTTCAACAATTTATTACTCTATTCGAACAAACCATCACTCCACATTCCACGATTGGCATGCCCCTTATTCGGACCCTTATCCTCTTTCATGTCTAAGGGAACCCCCTAACAGTATGGATACATGACATTTGGCATGCCTATTCTCCCATGACAATGTTCTGGAAGGCTAATGGATGACATTTTGAGTCAGGAGCTGTGTTAAGAACATGGTCAGCGGTCAGAACTCATTTTCTATCTCCATTCCAGGATAACACAATAAGAATACTGTGTTTCGAATGTGGTCGATAGTTATTCTTCATTGCCACACCACCACATTAGTGTTCTGAATCCTAGGTATCGTGATTCACACCTTCCATTACCATCTGTTCGGATTGAATCCAGCACCCTTGGCGTTATCCCGTTCATGCAAAAAATCACACTGGGAAAACGCTAATTCGACTATTCCAAGAGCTTCATTCTCTATTCAGGTCTATCCCATTTCCTCTCAGAACTCTGGGCTGGTTATTCAAACCTTGGACGCCCAAAGCTTGGTTGATACCC
Source organism: Viscum album (assembly GCA_963277665.1). Lineage (NCBI taxonomy): Eukaryota > Viridiplantae > Streptophyta > Magnoliopsida > Santalales > Viscaceae > Viscum > Viscum album. The sequence goes on along the minus strand of OY728163.1, from coordinate 1,846,206,114 downwards.
CCACAATCATGCAAAGTAATAGTATGAACATCCCTTGTTTATCACATTGGGTGCCTCCCGTGTGATCTTAGGAATAGATTGCAATTTATTCTAGGATTTTGGTTGAATGCGTTAAAAAATGGACAAGTAAATAAATTTACCAATACATGCAGTCCAGAATAAGAATCAGTAAGGAGAAATGATTTTATGGGTTTGGCCAAAACAGTTCCCTTAAGGGTCAGCATCTTGGATGGACCATTCCAGCACTGCTACCTTATGGCTGCTGGCCTCCGGGATTTCTTCTTCCCCCTGAGGAATATCTCTTCATCAGTGGATGCAGAGCGCAGTCCACTGACCCTAGATCATTCATGCGCCTGCTTAGTATGAGGGGCGGATATTTCATAACTGGCCTCCAATAGTTGCTCGTGGGCGTCGTATAACTGGGACCTCACCTCCTCTACATGATCAGAACAGTTTTTGATGAATATCTCCTTTGGTTTCACTTGTTCGTCAAGGCATCAGGACTCTAGTTCTATCTAGATGAACGCTTGGGTACTCCCTGAATCCTCCCGACTCTGGGAAACGTCGGAGCGTCGACTTCTCTCATGTAGCTTCTCGGCTATGTAGTCACAGGCCGTTGAATAAAGGCACTGATTATGGACCCCTCTAACACAGAAAAAGCAAATCCAGGTTTATAGTGAACCCATCTATTTCATCCATTCTCTATGGGGCTGACCAAAGAAGCTCTTGATGCACTTCCACCCTTAGAGCCTTGTCATTCAGCTCTCCTTGGCCACCTCCCAGTCTGAATCATCAATCTCCTTGGGGTCTGTGGGCTGATAGTCGGGGAAAAAAACCAACAGTTCAGCAACATGGTCTTCTTTGTGTATCCCTCCCATGGGGTTGGTCTCTTCAATTCATGTGCGATTATCCCCACTCACCTGAGTCTCAGTAGCTCCCTCGCTGACTTCCGACCCTTCCATGACATGAGTGCCGCTGATGTCCACCGATCTCTACTCACCAAGATTCGGGGTCGGATTAGTTTGAGAAGTGTTCCTCGAATGGGATGGCACATTTGCAGTTGAATTAATTGCGGCCGATCTAGGTTCGGAAGCCCGACTAGCCTCCAAGGCTGTGATTACTCCTCAAACAAGGAACACCCTAATCAATTGAGCTCTCCAATGGTGATTAACCATCACTGAAGTAATGAACATATAGGAGCCGAAAGCATCAGACTCTGGTGCTCTCGCCGCTATAGGAGCTTCCATTACCGGGGATCGCTTAGTGCACATCACTTCAATAATGGGTGTCAGTTCCCCGCCTTATTCTACCGGTGCCTTCCCCCCGTCAAATGGAGACACTTGGTCGGCACCCATATGCTCCTGAACAGGATAAGGAGACCTAACTGAGGGATAAAAAAGATAATGAGTGGATAGGATAGATAAGGTCTGAGATGTTACTCATGAAGATCTGTTTATCCACATCAGAGGCAACGAACTCACCGCTCTTTCGAAGACTCCCGTGGTGGGATTCCCCCTGAGACCCTCCACCTTAAGATTCCCCTTCTTCTTTGCCCCATATTACACCTTCTCCTTCTTCTTCCTCTTCCATCTCAATGCATTCTGGCTCATCGTCTCTTTCATCATCCTCTAACGATAACTTTTTTGGATCATTCTCTTGGCCGAGTATTACTTTCATGAAGAAGGATTTATCTGAATGCTGACCCCGTTGATTTGTATATGCATCCATGGTCGTTAGGTACGCATGCCGACGAGGAATTTTCACCTTGTCAAAAACCCGAATGAGTCTGACCTTGGACAGTTGGATTTTTTCTCGAATTATCTATTTACAAAGAGCTTCAGTACCCGTTGACTATCATAGGGTCATCCATGTTGACCATAGAACCGAGAATATTGTTTCATTGGAGGGTTGAAGAAGATACTTGATCTACTTACCAAGGAGTTCCATGGCTGCTACATGTTCCCCACTCCCCCTAGAAGATGACGGCCAAGCCACACAATGTGACGTCCCTGCTAATGAAGTCTCGGCCTGTGCAGGCCTAGTTGCCTGAAGTGCTACAGACCTTCCCCCCTCAACATCACCAGGTATGCTCTCTCACTACCCAGGTTCTACACCGGCTACCTTGAGTTGTCGGACACACTTTCGCAAAATTCCATCGGGGTACTCTATACCCCAATGTTCGGCATATTCTTCTGAGAGGCCAGCCTCAACTCTGATGGGGGAAAATTTAATGACATCGCCAGAGCCCTGGGCTGTGAACATAAGCCACATTTGTCGAAGAATGCAGGGGAGACTCTATTCCCGAACATTCATGTACACATTCATCGGCATCTGTTGAAGGCATCTGAACTGCATGGGAATCCTAGATGGCACGTGGGGATCACAAAATATATTCCCGTCAATCCTGGCCACGAGCACCCCACCTCTAATTCTTTGGAAGTATTCCCTCTACTCTTGTGAGCCTTGCCTGTTATCTATCATTTGGACTGTCGGGGTGGCGAATGGGATGAATGTGATGTTGGCGTGATTTCTAATTCTGATCCTTACTCCATCCTCATTAAGCATTAATGGAATAACCCCGAAAATGTTCAACAAGGAAGGTCATAGGCCATTACCTGGAGGATGAATGTCGTTCGAGAAGGTATACCTACAACAATGGGTCGTGAACCAACCATAAAAGATTTGGAAGGGGCCACAGATCCTCCTCAGTGACCATCCTCTCAAAATGTGTGCCAAAATGGCATATATATGTGCCAACATGGTGACTCTCAGATTGAATCTTTGATTGGAGGTTATGATGCCTACTATCACAAGGGTCACTGAGAAAACTCACATTCTTGTGTCCCCCACCGGAAAGAGCCACCCACTCAGAAATATGGCAATAAATATAAACTATCGGACGTTCAGTTCCCAGCTCTCATTTATGCTGAAGACCCATGACTGATAGTCCCCCGTCTATAGGATCCTCCAGCACGATCCGATTTTGCTCCTATATGCTGCGGTCGGACACCGTCTCCCTCGCCCCAACATATTGACTTCCTGATCTTTTTCTAGGAACAAGATGAACCATTTATTTTAAGAAATGGCTTTAATGAAATCCTTGACCCCCATCCTCTCCATTTCCTGCTCCAGCAAGTGTCATGTCAGCATATGAGTTCATGATCTATCACCCCACATGTTCCTCGTCGGGAAGAATTCATCGTACTAATGCACATATAGAGGGATACCCCCGATGAAATGGATATCCCACGTACTGATTTCAACTTCACCATGATGATGGTGGAACGTATTGGTGTCAGGAGACCATCGAGCAAAGAACTCTGGCCTGATCTCAGGTAGGCGATAGAAATGAAACTGTGACGACCACACCGCCAAGAACAAACCAATGTGCCGTAGTTCGGCCCTAAACTGGTCGCATGCCTGGAGAACCCAAAATGCCCAGGCCCATTCACTAGTGAAATTGCCTCCAGACTGCAGATCCCAATCCTACAGCCATCATTTGGTCTCATCAGAAACAGTCTGACGTATGTTTCCTGCGTAAATGGCCGGAGAACTCTCCACGATAGGGTCACTCCCCGAGATGGTCCTGGTCCTGGGATTCAGGACATAAATGTCCAGGTGTATAGTTTCTATAGTAAGATGGATGTTGTAGGTGATTTTATACCGGGGTAGTCCATCCGCATGGGTCTCTCTTGATCGCGGTTTGTCGACCTCAATCCTCGGCACATGTACCGCCTCCAGGATTTTGATGTCCCAGATTGGCAGGTTGGAAGAAAGTGCATACTCCTTCTACGCTGGGGTCAACATGTTTAAGAGAGTATGGTTATTAGATAATATTCTTTAGTGGTCATAAACTTTAGGGTTGGTGACCATATCATCCCTTTGAGAAAAAGATGCAGCTTACCTCTCACCATCTGCTCAATTGGTTGCCATATCCTGTCGGAAAGATTCTAAGGTGTTGGCACGAAAAATCAAGAATATGAGTGAAAAATTCAGAGCCGACGTGAGAAATCAGAGGCCAGCATGAAAAATCGGGACTGGAAAAGAAAATCCTATTTGGCGTGAAAATAAATGACTGATCAAGGTGACTTACCTGCAACAGAAGTGTTTTTCGTGTAGGCGGAGGATTTTTTTCATGAATGAGTGTTCTAGGCTTATCGAGCGAGAAAACTTGTATGGAATGGGGGGAACCATAGTTCCTTTTATATGCACAATGAGGGGTTTCTTCACGCACATAAAAAGTGTATTGCGCACTTCAGACCAGTTTTTCTTGCTGCTCTATTTTTAAGCAAGCGACAGCCCTAGGAAGTCCTGTATCTCGGTGTTTCCCTCGGAATCAGACCTTTTCAGCCCCTCACCGATCCGATTCCGAGGGGGGGATTTTTTAGACTCCAAAAAGTACTCTGGGTCTGAGGAAGGATCGGGTGTGATAAAATGAAACCATATTTGAAGCTAGTGATCCATTCCGGTGGTCTCAGATGGGCAGCGTGAAAAAAATATTGAGTTTCACAAAAAAAATATTCCCCACTTGAAAAACTCTGGGATGTGCGAGAGTTTTCCACGAGGGGCATAACTATTTCTTAGCACCGCCCCACATGGTTTGTTGATGTGCTTCCAATGAACCAACATGCTATATTTTCAAGCTGGCATGTTTTCCACAGGGACCCACGATCCCAAGAGACAATAAATAAAAGGCCACCCCTTCGACGTCACTCCGAAGAATCTAAACCGTCTCCCATGTGCAAAATTCACCTCTCATGCACACAAATTATGGATTTTAGGTAATAAATTTCTTTCCCCAGGTTGCTCGGTATTCTGCCTTTTCGCAATACCCTTCAGGCTTGATCTTCTTCAATGTCCCACTGAGCCCTTTCCCCCAAACGCACGTGCACAAAATCCATTTTGTATGCTGTCCTGGCCTCTTTTTCTCGCACCAGTTCCTTTTGCATGCAAGCCGCCCGCCTTGTGCGACCATGATGTCCCTCTTTCAAGCATCATTTTTGGGCACCTCCCGCGCCCCTAGAACCTTATCCATATACTCATATCCCATGCAACATCCTAGCTTCAAACGAAGTAACTTCATAGTCCCCTGGAAGAAAACACTTGTTTCATTTCAATGCCTCATGGTTCTTTGCATAGAAACGCTAATGGATATTGTTTATTCGCATAGCCACACTAACATTCACCCCACGATGGTTCACAATATAAAACCTCATCGCCATGGCATTGCCTGTCCCATCTCTAAACCAAGGAGCATAGGGTACCAATTATGAATGTCCTAGGGGTGCGGAGAAAACCTACCTCGTCCGAGCTGCATGACATTAAACTGCCAAGCACCTTCATCCTTAGCACAAGACGTTAAACTATGACTACGCCCCATGTCTCGCACGAGGGGGTATCCCTAACTTGGACATTCTTCATGCCCACTGTTCTCTACATGGGATGATATCCTCTTTAATGGAGTGGTGTTTGTCTGTGGGGAATGGGAAACCATCTCAGTCTAAGCCTTTATCTTTCATATAGGAGGAAACATCCCTTATCCTCCTTTATTCTTCAGTCCCCAGGGCCAGTAAAGGGCGTGATGGGGAACAATGCTTCTCCTTTTTTCAATCCCAAATCCATCTCCCGCTGTACTTTTTCTCCATCCAGACTCCCTCCTACAGTAAGTCCCAAACTCTTCGGGCTACTACATGCATAAGCCCTTATTTCCTCTTTGGGATATGATCAGGCGTAAGCCCCACTTCACTTCCCATAGACACACCATTTGCGACGTGATAGTGAGGTCTCTGGAATCTCTTGTTTCTCACACCAAGCACGACTCACATGGGTATAGAGTAAGCACCGACCATGACATCTACCCGGGGTAGCCCAGAGACTAATCCACATTCCACATACATGAACTACGAGGTCTTTGATCCTCACTAAGGCAAGGTACATAGAAAGCCTCCTAGAGGTTCAAGCCCAACAGCCGGTCATTCTGACCATCTTCGAGTCGGTTCACCAACACCTTGGGAAGCCTAGAGTGTAAGCCCTATGCCACCCCATGAACTACGAGGTCTTTGATCTTTTCCAAGGTAGGTTATGTATGAATCCTCTTTAAGGTTCATGGACACCATCCACATGGACCCCATGTCCTTATTCATGTCGGTTCACCGACCCCACGGGTCACCTTAGAGAGTAAGACTCAAATGCCACCACCTGAACTACGAGGTCGTTGATCCTTGCCAATGCAGGGTACATAGGAGGCCTCCCTAAGGTTCAAGATTGACACCCAGAAGATCTGACACCTTTGATGTCGGACAACCCACGTCCTGAATTACATTAAATTATGGGCCTTAGTTAGCAGTAAGTCGTTGTGACCCCATCCAGAAGTAAGCCGTTGTGACCCCATCCAACGGTAAGCAATTGTGACCTCATCCAGTGGTAAGTAGTTGCGACCCCATCCTAGAGCAAGCCGTTGAACCCCAATCAGTTGAAAGCCATCGTCAAATGCACTAAGTGGACATGGATTCCCTACCATAAGGATACATAGGAAGCCTCTTCGAGGCTCAAGCCCATAAGCATCATTGTCCTCATGATGGTTCCATCCCATTCACCATCCCCCTCATGGAACCATCCATCATCCATCATGATCCATACTCGGGCCGCCACATCCTAGTGGGATCATGACACCCCATTACCTACTCCATTTAATAGAATTTGTAAAACCACCAACATGTTAGCCCCAATATCGGTGATCCCTCTGGGGGTTTCCTCCATCTGATCAACATTAGTCAGTGTTCTGATCATCCCGATCCATCTCTACTAGACGTTAAACTTGCAGCACACCATGTGTTAAACATAGGAAACTGAGGAAACCCCTAGATAGATGCCCATGGAATATGATTCCCTGCCTTTGATGTGGTATGCCTCGGCCTTCGTGCCCTCTAGAAGCCCTATAATAAGGGACAAGAGACAGACTTATTAATTTCCCAGCGTCCAGACACGCCATTGAATCCCAATGTGACTACTATACTAACATAAGGTTAAAAACCTATCCAGACCACATGGAATGTCTTGACTAAAGAATTATAATTAACAGGTGTTCATGAGGATATGGCGGTAGAAAGAGTTTCACGAACAATGTCTTAATTCTATAAGGGATACCCAGAAAAGGTGACGAGTTCTGAGGTGGAATTCACTAAAGGATGAGCTGACATCCCATCATCCAATTTCGGTCAAGGAGCAGACGTCCCTGAACAAGGAGTGGATACCACCAGCCTTTGGAATTCATGAATGTGGGGCAACACAAACAGTGCCCCTTATCCCCAAGCGAGACGGACATGCTCGCCCCGGAGAAAGCGTCGATAATAGGACAACGAAAAGTGCTCCGAGGTTGAGGAAGGTTTGTGTACGACAAAGAGAATCCATATTAAGAACTTGTGATCCATTTCGGGGGTCTCGGAGGGGTGATGTGAAAAAAATAATGAGATGTTATAAAAAAATCCCCTAGTGAAAAACTCTGGGATTCGGGACAGTTTTCCACGTGTGTGCGGAACTATTTCGTTCCACCACCCCACATGATTAGTTGATGATCTTATGAGGCCCCGACGCATTATATTTCATGCCAGCATGTTTTCTACATGGACCCACAGTCCCGAGCGCCTTTAAATTCAAGTCCACCCCTTTGACTTCACCCCGAAGAATATTAAATGTATCCCCATCACAAAATTCACCTCTCATGCAGGCAAAATATGGCTTTCAGGTACTAAATGTTTCACGCTAGGTCACTCGGGGGTCCGCCTTAGCACGAGACCCCTCGGGCTAGATCTTCTTAGAATTCCCATTGAGCCCCTTCCCCCATGCGCAATTCCTTCCAATTCCACGCAATCAGGACTTCGACGCAGAATTCCTTTTGCGCTCCAGCCTGCACACTTTCATTCCCAACACTCAATTGCACGTTGTCCCAAACATTTTTTCATGTGAAATACAGTTTTCACGGCGACCCGACCACTTTTCATGCAACGGTACCTTTTGCGTGCATGCCTCCGGCCTTGTGTGACCATGTTGTCCCTCTTTCGGCCATCATTTTCGGGCACCACTCGCGACGAAAAAACCTTCTCCATATACACATTTCTCATTAAACCTCCAAGGTTCACACGAAGTAACTTCAATGTCCCCTGAATGATACCACTCGTTGCATTGCTTCGCCTCATGAAACTTCGCATAGACACGATAATGGCTATTGCATCTCCATATAGCCATGCTAACGTGGACCCCCCGATTGTTCACTCTATAACACTCCCTCACCATGATTTTTCTTGTCCCCTCTCTGCACCAAGGAATAGAGGGTGCTGGTTATGTAAGTCCTAGGGGTGCGGAGAAAAACTACCACGTCCGAGTTGCAAAACGCAAAACTATCAAGCACCTTCTCCCTCAGCACATTGCGTTAAACTGTGACCTCACATCGTGCCTCACACGCAATGTACCCCCACCTTGGACATTCTCTATGCCCACTGGTCTCCACAGGGGATGATATTCTCCATACTAGAGTGGCATTTTTCAGTTCATAAAGGGAAACCATCTCGGTGTAAGCCTCTAGATATCTTGTAGGAGGCAGTATCCCTACACCTCCTTTATTATTTGGTCCCCAGGTCTAGCAAAGGGCATGATGGGGATCAGTGATTCTCTATTCTTTCGTCCAATATCCCTCTCCCTCTGTACTTTTTCTCCATTGGGCCTCCCTCCTAGAGTAATTCCCAACCTCTTTAGGATGCTACACGCATAATCCCATGTTTCTTATTTGGGTTGTGATCATGTGTAAGCTCCACTTCACTTCCCACGGATTCACCTTTCACGATGTGATCGGTAGGTCTTTACTATCTCTTGTTTCTCACACTTTTCACAACTCACATGGGCTTATAGCAAGCACCGACCATGACATCCACCCTTGGCAACCTAGAGTTTAAGACCCATGCCGCATACATGAACTATTATGTCTTTGTTCCTCTCCAAGTAAAGGTACATTGGAAGACTTTTTGAGGTTCAAGCCCAACACCCGGTCATTCTGACCATCTTCATGTCAGTTCACTAACACCCTGGGTATCCTAGAGTGTAATCCCCATGCCACCACATGAACTAAGAGGTCTTTGATCCTTGTCAAGGTAGGGTACGTTGGAAGCCTCTCTAAGGTTCAATCCCACCATCCACCGAGAACCGAGGTCCTTATTTACGTCTGTTTACCCACACCATGGGTCACCACAGTGCGTAAGCCCCAAATGCCACCACCTGAACTACGAGGTCTTTGATCTTGGCCAAGGAAGGGTATGTAAGAAGCCTCCCTGAGGTTCAAACCTGACACCCAATAGTTACGGCCCCATTCACGTCGGCCCTCCCACATCTAGCATGTCATTAAAATATGGGCCTTAGTCAGCAGTAAGTCGTTGTGACCTGGTCCAGAAGTAAGCTGTTGCGACCCCATCCAGTGGTAAGTCGTTGTGACTTTATCCAACAGTAATCTGTTGCGACCCCATCTAGCAGCAAGCTGTTGAACCCCAATTGGATGTAATCTGTCATCAGATGAACAATCTGGATTGTGATTCCCTGCCATGGGGATATGTAAGTTGCCTCTTTGAGGCTCAAGACCAATTCCATTGTCATCTTCATGATAGCTCCATCCCATTCATCATCCCCTTCAAGGAACCTTCCATAATTCATCATGATCCTTACCCGAGCTTCCACATACTGGTGGGATTGTTCCACCCCATTCCTTGTAACACCCCGAGATTTTATGAAAAATATTGTTTTTAATTTTATTAATGTCTTGTGTTGTACGCTACACCAAAAGGAGCTTTCACAACATGCATCCTTAACTTGTCTTTCATTACACGCAATCACGACCTTCCTCGATAGCGTTTGTATTACGCAATACCGAATTTCACTAAACAATGATATGCTATTAAAATATTATTAAAACTAGTCAATATGAATAGTAATAACCACCTTTTAAAATTTTATAAATTTTATCTCTCAAAATAGGCTTCATTTTTGGATTCGGAAGATCAAAATTAGCTTAGGATGAAATTTTGGTACTTTTCAGATAACTTTCATATTCTGATGAATAGTGAAAATTACTATATTTTAATTTAAACCAACTTTTTTAATCGAAATAATTAATAGTGATAAATTATTAATTTGAGTGGTTTAAAAGTATATTTAGAATATATTTTTACAATTTAATACAATGTTGGTCATTGGATGTAATTTCACATTTAAACCAGTTATAAACAAGTGTCAATATTTTGATAGTTATTATCTCTTAAGAACACGCTATATGTTTTGACGACAGGAATTAATTTTAAAATTAATTAGCAACTAATATGTTATGAATTTGGTAAAATAGATATCATTTTTGAGTTCATAATATCAAATATACCTTAGGCCTAATTTTTGGTATTTTTCTGGAAACTTCCATTTGTTGATGAATATTGAAACCACTAAGTTGGAGTAAAAAAATGATTTTTTCATAACACTTAATTTTACCGCTTCTGTGAGAGGAATTTCAAAAATCCGAGAGACACGATTGATGTCAGTAAGTAAAATGTGGTTTAATGAGATGAAAATAATTTTTGATGAGTAGTATCTTTTTACTTTTTTTACCACGGTTAAAAGTAAATAGGGTAATTAAGGGTAAAAATGATATTATTATTACCCTAACACATGTCCTAATTCTATTGGATAAGTTTAATTCTACCAAAAACAACCTTATAAATAAAATATGACCATTTAGGCCCACTTGGATTAGATTAGGACATTTATTATTATATAATTCAAGAAGAGTTAAAAGAGTTAAAATCAATGATTATTTACTAAAACATTTTTTATATAGGGTTATACATATGATAAATTCGATTGTAAATAATCATTATAAATATAATAAAATTTACTACATAATGGTATTATATTTATAATTTTTAGACATTAAATAATTTAATTTATTTATGACACAACGATGATGCATTAATTATCTTATTAATGAAATATTGACATAAATGATGTTATACATACCCAAATAAATGTAATTTGAGACTTTTTATGAATTACACTAATTTTAAAGGTTAATACGACAAGTTAGTATTGATTTAAAAAACTGCTTTAGAACTAATCATTCTATTATGATTTTCAAAAAAAATAAATTACCATATAGTGTCAAAATTGACATAAAATAGTTTATAAAACAATTATTATATTATTAATTTTTATTTTATTCCTAAAAATCTAACGTTCGGCCAAATGACATAGATAAGGATATATATATGAATAATAAACAACTTGGGGTTCTTTTGGCTTGTTATAGTAAGTTTATTAACCATATAGTGTAAGAACACAAGAAGACACGGTAAAAGTAAAATTATTTAACTTAATGTTAAATCTAAATGATAATGTTAAAATAGGACCCTAAACTTGTCTAAATTCTATTGGATGAGAGGATTTATATCCATACCCACCTTATATTCGAAATAAATCAAATTGGAGCAATTTAAAACCGAATATGACTTTATAATAAAATAATATTTTTTGTTTTCCAAAGGAGCCCCTCTCCTTCTTTATAAAAGGGCACCTCCTCCCTCTCTTCCTCACACATCATTGAGCCTTCAAGCTCGGCCAACTCCTGCCAAATTCACTTCTCAACTTACCTAGAAACATTATAGAGGTTCTGGTCTTCCTCAAAGACCAATTTTAGTGCCCTAAAAGGAGATCTCAAAGAGGCGCTTCAAAGAAGAGGTAATTTCCGTTACCAATTCCTTCACCTTTATTTCTTCTTTCACTTATTCTTCTTAGGTTGTTTCATTATGAAGTAATAACATCAGTATCAATAATATACTGATATGTGTTTATATGTATGCAACAACCCTATTTCACCATCAATCCATCCTACGGAAAACGAAATCACCGCACGTGCGTACGTACGGAATACCGTCTCCACGCCGTGGTGAAATCTATTTTCCACCACCACCTTACTTGGATGGGTATAATGGTGTAAATAATAACTATATATGATTATTTTAAAGTGATATTTATTCTTAATTATTATACATACACTCCAATATAGTCCCACGATCATGAGAACGATATCATCGGTCGTGCGTACGTACGGACTACCGTCTCCACGACGCGATGAGATTCATTCTCCACTTTAACCATTCATGAATGATTATAAAGTGTATATAAAAAGTAATCGTGAAATATATGACATAAAAATGATACTAGATTTATTTTCATATATGTGTATGTCATATACTTAATTCCATTAAACTCAATAAGGAAACAAAAACAGCATTCATGCGTACGTACGGCCTACTGTCTCCATGAACGGTGTATTTCATTCCATTTACTGATTTATTATATATATGTATATACTGAATATATATTATATATAAATAATGTTTTATATTCTAGAATTAAGTAATCATGATCTATGTAATCATATGAATAATTACAAGTCAAAACACGGATGACAAATAAAACAATTTTACCCAAAATGCTCTTTAACATGGAATTTACAAAAGAACATGTAATATAAAGTCATAAGTGAACAATATATGATATCATAACAATGAGTATGATTCTGGAATAAGTCAATGACATCATTTAAACCATTATATTGGAGGATCAGACACTTACGAAGTAAATCGGACCAAAGGTAAGTTAAATATCACAATCTCATTTTTATCTGAGATTGTTTATACTTTGGTATTTACTGGACTGTATTTTATCATCCACATCCATGTTTCCTCAATATTTAATATTATTTCCATCCACCTACAATTGTTTAAATCCAATTTTAACCTTTGGTAAGTTTTTAGTAAATGATATGAAAGGAATCTTTTGACGTTTTTCATACGAGGTACTTTTTGACTTTTCCGACAAAAGTACGAAAAGAATGTTTTTTTAACTTATACGGCATGAATGGATTTTACAAAAATTATTTCCAAGAAGATTCCTTTACAAGTTTTCATGTTTATTTTTAAATGACTTCTCTTAGTTTAGAATTGTATGACATGTTAAGAAAGGAAAAGTGTTTTTGAAGTAGAAAGGATATTTTCCTCAAGAATGGAGTTCAAATGTTTTATCAAAATTATTTTCCATCTAAGATAATATAGGGTTCTGTTTCTATCCCTATTATTACATGGATTTGATTATGTTGTGATGGAAATATTTTTATGAATTCCTTTATCTTATACGAATTGTTTTATGATGTCATGTTGCTTAAGAATTCCATTTTTAATACATGGGTTATGCAATGATGTGTGATTTATGATTTTGTGGAGCACATAAGAATGGTATCATTATAAGATGGGTGGGACCTATATCTCCCTCAAATGCATTGAGTAAAGATTTTATATCTAATGAGATAGACATGGCTAGAACGGTAGGTTATACCGGTTCAGTAAAACAGGACTTAAACGAGGAGTGAACACGGTTCAGAAATGGACTTTGTCCACTAAGATAGTCTTGGCAATGAGTCTTGAATAATAAGAAATGATTCTCTATGATTATGTGTGTATGCCACAATGTTTCATGTTTTAAGTTATGATTATTGGGATTACATTTCACTACTATTATTTATCCCATGTTATGAAATTATGATCTCTTTTGCAGGTTAAGATTTCTAAAAGATATGTTCTTATGAATATGACGTGATTGATATTTCTTTCGTTTACCCGTACTGACCATTTGAGCTCAACCTTTTATATTTTTTCCCCAGGACATAAAGAAAGGATTTAGGTTTAAAAAAAAGATCTTTATGGGAGATGTTGATGATCTTTCACCACGATTAGAAGATTATATTCCGAGTTTCCAAAGACACACAACTATTACTGTACTTGTGTGTGTGTTTTTGTTATGTACTTTGTATTCCGAAAAAGTAATGTAATGTCAATTTATGTCAAGCTTTGGGTCTCTACATTCCCTGATCCATTAAATAACATTTGGGACACCACCCACATGTTGGCCCCAATATTTGTCTTCCCCCAAGGGGGTTCCTCCATCTGATCCACTCTAGTAAGTGTTCTGATAAACTTGATATGTCTCTGCTGGAAGTTTAAATGGTGGCATACCTTGGGTTAAATATGGGATGATGAGGAAAACCTCAGATAAATTCCCATGGCATATGATTTCCCACATTCAATGTGGGATGCATCGGGCATCCGCACCCTCGAGAGTCCCTGTAATAAGGGACTGAAAACAGACACGCCAATTCCCTAGCGTCCAGACACGCAAATGATGCCCAATGTGAATACTCTCCTAACCAAAGGTTGCTTCCCTGACCAGACCCCTTGGAATGTCCTGATAGAAGCAGTGTAATTAATTGGTGTCCATGAAGATATGGCGCCATGAAGAGTTTCACAAACAACTTCTTAAGTCTATGAGGGAGACCCGAACTAGGTGTTGAGTTTTGTGGAGGAATGCACGGAAGGAAGAACTGACATCCCATCATCCCATTTTGATCTAGAAGCATACATCTCTGAATAAATAGTGGACGTCGCCCGCCTTTGGAAGGAAGGAATGTGGGGAAATAAAAATTGCACCCCACAGCCCCAAGAGAGATGGACGCGTGTGCCCTGACGAAAGCATCAGAAACAGAATCCCTTTCATAATATGCCTCTAGTAGTGGTAAATATTTAATTGAATTTGGGAAAGTGATGATAGATTTGCCTAAAATATGTTTTTATGCGTTTTTGATATCATTTAACCTTTTAGGATTAATGTTTAACCACTAAGGATACTCATTTTAACCTTAATCAATAGAAAGAATATTAATTGATTTCAGAAATAGTTTTCATCGAAAAATAAGTTAACCTAATTAGTGATTATAAATTATTATGATTCTAGATAATTAATTATTTTTTTCAAAATTATATTAATATATGTGGTATAAATTTATTTAAAATTAATCTGGCATACGTTATGAGATGACTAGTTTATAAAGTGGAATGGTTAAAAAGTTTGAAATTTTTTTACAACCAATATCAATTTAAAATATATTGAAATTAAATGAATTGGAATAATTTTTGTATAGTTTAAAGGATAGTTATTAAAATACTAATTAATATATAATTTACCAATACAAATAAATTAGATAAAAATTAAATATTCAACTCAAACTGATAATTTTTCACAATTCATCCAAAAATAAAATATTTCATAAAAAATCCAAAAAATTTATCATAATATAATATTTAAATATTGCATTCAAAATCGAATTTTATTTTATCAATTTGAATTTTTAATAGTTCATAAAATTAATATCATGATTTTAAACAATATAGCATAAGAAAATGATCTTTTGAAAATAATTGTATTATTCAAAACTTATAGTCATTACAAAAATTATTTATTTATTTAATAAATTTATTTATTTGTATAAAATACATTTAAAATATATTTGAAATTATTTTTTACGATTAATATTACTTTATTTAAAGTATCTTTTATAATTACCTAGTTTAAATAATTCTAATAATAATATTAAGTTTCATAGGAACTTAGTGTTGTGTGTAATGTTGTGTAATCCAATGTTGTGTATAGAACAATCATAACATGATGTAGAATATAAGTAAAGTTAATAATAGTTTTTTTTCAAGTAATAAAATAAAATAATTTTTTTTATTTGACAAAAGTTTCATAAAATCATGGGGTGTAACATTCAACCCCCCTCCCACCAAATTAATTTCATGTTCAAAATTAATCATTTTAATAAAAAAGATATCAAGATACTTCTACCAAATCATATATTCATGTTCCCATTTATCTGCTTTTATATGGTTATTTTCCAACGAAACTATGACCTTGTGAGTGAACTTTTTTCATAGAAAAGTATCAATATTATCTATTATTTCAACCAACAATTCCTTATAAAAAATATCTTGCATCATCCGTATGACCTTTGTGTTCAGTCATGTCAAGTGTTTGGTATGTAATTACATTTAAGAAATATATTAAATACATAATAGACTTTAGAGAAATTAAGAGGATGCACCAGGTGATATGATACTATCCCAATAGTTTAAAGTATTTCAAAGTGAAAAATATACCTTACGAATATTTTCATTTTATTTCGAAATCACATTACCATCATCCAGGGAGATACTCATAGAAAAACCTTCTAACTAACATAAAATTTCATATCACATAAATAATTATAAACATAATATTTCTATTGAATTAGATATTTATTGATATGCTACTATGTGGCTCTATCCACCTCTTTTATTTCTATAGTGATCTCAGGTCCTAATAGTTTTATTTCTCCAACTTCATTCTAACACATTGGATAGTTTACTTTCATCCCATATAGGGATTCATATGGATACATTTGAATTCATTTTTTGAAATATATTGTTCTAAGGGAAATTGAATATAGTAATATATTGATCATAACCACCATTTATGTTCTGAGAACATGATATCAACATATCCTCTAGTGGTTGAACTATTTTTTTAGACTGTTCATCCACCTATATATGATAAGAACTATTGAAACTCAATTTTATTTCAAGGGAATGGTGAAGGAATCATCAAAACATATATATAATCCTAGGATCTTTATTATACACAATGGAAGGAGGTACATCATGAAACGGTACAAAATCCTTAATATAAATCAATCTAAGATGACCCACTAATAATTATTCTCTGATTAGGATGATTTCCATTGACTTAGTAAAGAGATTGAATACCACCCATATTGATTTATGAACATCAAAGGATTTGGGGATTCCAACTAAAAAATACAGAGTGATGTTCTCCCATTTCGATTCTGGTATGGGTAATGGATGAAACATCCCCATATACTATTGTAAATTAACATTGACTAATCGAAATAAAAATAATCGATATAAAAACTGTCCAATATATCTCTTCATTTCATCCATCCATAAGAATTAATTCAAATATCAATACATCATTGTATCTCTTAAATTGGTAGAATATTAAGATCTATGAGCTTCATCTAATATATCCTTCTAAAAATATATTATTGATAGAACATTGGTGTGGATATTTAATCTTATAGTTCCATATTGATCATGGATAAGCACAGAAAAATTTATAACCAACCCCTACATTTCTACACCATCCATGTACACCTCTTTAATCATCAAATGGATATAGGGTTGAATAATTAATTTGGAAAGATAATAATTTCCCCTTCCATCATCATTTATATATTCATCCTATTAAAATCTATAAATATTAGATCATGTTTTTATTCTCATCATGGATAAGTTTTCATGATCCTTTTGACTCAAATTATAGACCACTATGTTCCCTTTCCCTAGGATGTAATATGTTGAGTTCCCATAAAATTTTATCACCTCTAAAATTATTCTCGGGCCCATGTTGAACTCCTTCTGTGTGATTATATACATCAAACAAGTGTGATTGGTATATATATCATACTTTTCACTATAAAGGGAATTCCACCATATTGTTACTGTGAAAATTACTACGTCTAACTCTAAATAATGGATTGGGTAATTTTTCAAATGAATATACAATTTTCATGAGGCACTGGATATAACCATGTTATTTTACATAAGAACAAATCACATTCCATTCATGGATTAATCATAATAGATTACAAACTATTATACTCTATAGGGAAATCTAATCAGTGTTTCACTAAAAAAAAATTATTCAGTTCCCAGAAAATTTCCTCACATTCATTTGTCCATAGTTACATGAAAACCTTTTGAGTTAAGGTTTTTATGGGATTATATAATTGTGAAAAATTCTCCACATACCATCAATAATATAATCCTAAACCCATTAAACTATAGTTATCTTTCACTATTGTTGGTCGAGTCCATCATTCAATAACATCCATCATTGATGGATATATTCTTACGCACTATCATGAGATTCTATGTCCCAAAAATGAATCCATTTACAACCGACACTCACAATATGTAATTTTTTCATACATTATTTCAATACTTATGGAATTTAATAAAAATATTAAGTTCTCTTCATTCAATTCTATTCTATTCAAATAGATAAAAATTTCATATAAAATTCTACCAATAACTAATCAAGGTAATCTCTAAAGTCGCTAATTATAATATCTATTAAGGTTATAAGGAAATTAGTAATACCAAAATTCATCACTATACCATCATAGTGACAATAAATTTAAAGAAATGAATTATATGGAATATCCTCCTTCATGAGCCTTAATTTATGATATTCATAACAAAGTTTAGTATTTAAAATAAATTGAGCACTATAAATTTTCTCAACAAAAGTATGAATTCATGGAATACTATACTTTTTTGTGATCATGATCTAGTTAACCTCCCAGAATTAATGAAATGTCTCATTAATTCATCTTGTTTTTTTCACAAGAAGATTATTTTAACCACACAGAGATAGACTTGGTTGAATTAATCCCATGTAATGGATTTCATGGAGTTTATAATTCAATTCCTATTACTCAACCTCATCCATTTTATTTGGAGTATTTCAATATTTTTTTGGAACCATGTATGAGTTATATTTAGAAATAAACATTATATGTTGTTAGAAGGATAAGAAACAATTCTGGAAATACATCCACAAATATCCATATCCCTAGGAATATCATCATTTTCTAGTTTATCCCTATCCATTTGAGATAAACCTGCCTTACAAATTTGATTAAAGACCCATATAAAAGATGAAATCTTAATTGGATGTTAATACTTATCATATCATTTATATAAGACACTAGACTTGATTGAAATATCATACAGATCATCCCTTCCTTGACAATTGTAGTCGGATTTCGTTCTTTAATTACAATCCATTTATAAAGGAATAAAAACATGATTTATATAATGTACATTCCCACAAATGAGAACTGTAGAGAAATCATAGACATGACATATAGTCCTTATACCAATAGAGGTTTTCACTATTACAAATCTAATAATTTGGAAAAAATATTAATACCCATAAAAATTTTAAATGAAAGAGTGGGTAGATCTAGAATAGAATAAGACATCAACTTTTCTTGAGAGGATGGTAATTTTACCATTCACCACATAATTATCACAACCCTAATCAGAAATACAGATCACATGAGAATTCCCCTTGCTACTCAACTAAATGGCTACTTAAATTGACCACCGTCATTAACCTTTAGGTTTGTCCAGTGGTTTGAATAATTTCCATTCTCCTTATACCGGAATCACTGAAATGGTCGTGGTGCACCTTCATCTTCTTTCTCCTCATTTTAATTTTTATCCAAATTCATCCCATCATATCATAAATAAAATGCTTGATGAAATTTCCATCGTCACATAATACATATATTAGAGCCCTTAATAAAATTTCCTCTATGATTATTCCCAAACATAGAGAATAAAGTAATGATCATCTTCTACTCTCCAAGGATTTTATGTTTTTATATGAATTATATCATCCATTTCCTGATAATCTTATGGTATTTATACATAACTCTATGCTAAATATCAACAATTATTATACAATGAAAAATATTTTAATAGATAATAATGTATACTAATGAAAATTCCCTTTCAGTGTCTTCCTTTAATCCACTGGAGAATCATTCATCCTCACATTACAGTTGTTTGATAATACTAGAAGCATGCATAACATGTTTTTGTAAAATTAGACTCATGGATACAAACAGATTCACCATCCATATTCTATCACCAGATAAACTATTTCTATATAATTTTATAAAGAATATATGGAATGTACATATTGAAGATTATGTTTCTGAACTAATCTCACTTAATTGGTTTAGGTTTATTTTATTTTATCATACATTTTTTTAGATTCCACTTCAAAAAACGATTATCATTATAAAATATAAACATTCAGAGTTGCATTCTCATGTAATAGACACTTTATAGTGGATAATATAATTTATATGGTAAATATCCATTATTAATAAATTAGTGTTTCATAAGTGCAACTTAATTAATGTAGATATTTATTCATGAAGGACTCAAAATAATGGTGTTTCCTCCGTTGATCGTTTTCAACCTCAGAATGATCCAAATCTTGGGATTAATATATAACCATAGAAATGTTGTTTTTAATTTTATATCCCATTTTTTTATTCTTAGAGGCAAAATAAATGTATTTTATATCACCGTCTACATTGACATGGTTCATTCAGGGTTCTTCCATTGAATAAAACAAAAAAAAATATTATAAAACATTTTTCATAGTCGGCAACCAAATCATCCTCGAATTAGTTATATAATGTCTAAATTATGAAACCATTATTAAGATATTATACCTTATGATTATCATAGGTTACCCATATCCGTCTCTATTTAATTTCATCAAGATGGTTTGTGATGAGTTTATGAATTTCAAAAGCATATCCATCCAGAGTGTTGAACTAGGTGTGCAGCAATATACATTTTTTTCCACACCTTCTTGAACGCTTCTATCTTAATAGGGTATTTTTGGGGTTGTTAACACTATTTACATCTATTCCAGATCCACATACACTTATAATATCTAGAAAAAGATGTATTTCTAGGAAATCACTATCTCTATCCATTATCAATATTCTAGGACATTTTATTATACTTTCACAAATCCTTGTCTTTTTAATTATTAACATATCAAGAGGGATCACACTAAGGTTTTATTGTCAATCTACTTAATGGTTAACAATAAATATTATCATATATAAACTATAACAACCCTTTTTTATCATCCATATACATTAATTAAGTTTTTCAAAATACCTAATAAAAAGAGAGATGCTAAAAAATTATATTTGATCAGTGGATTCGGAATCATGGAATCATAAATAATGGTATATAAGTGAGATAAAATATATCCAAATAGGTTTTCCATGACTTGAATCCTTCATAGACACATCATAAATAATACATATCTTCATAAATAGGGGAAAGGAAACATAAAAAAGGGTGATCTCATATTCTCCATGACGGTAATCTAATGATAAATATAAGTATAACAATGTCTATATAGTAATGAGAGCATGATCATAACATTATAAGTTCATACCTTTCATATAAAATATAGTAATAAATTTTTGTGGAATAAATATTAGTAGTTCACAAGGAATTAATCAAAATGGAATGAAGAGAAAAAGACATGAAAAAATAACATGGGAATAAGACATGGAATAGTAGAAGACACATAAGAATATAAAATTATTTCTATAGTTGCCATTGATTATTTCAAAGACCATTTAAGTGAAAATTTTTCACTCCCTAAACCATCTTAGTATATATTTTCACTCTAAATAACATCATATTAGAAAATATCCATTAATAATTTGACTTTACTACACATTCAATCGATACATAAATACAATGACATTAATCATCACCAAATGCATTGGATAGAGATATAATTCCTACCCTTATAATAATGAAATCATACATAAGTTTTCAAAAAGATAACAAACAAATATAATATCACAACCAATGAAATTAATTGTGTATCATAAACATGTCTAAATATTATAACCTATGGGAAACATACAAGATTCATAATCATTTCATCAAATAATAACCAGGGAAAAGGTGGGATTCATAATCTTTTTATCATTGTATAACCCACATAAGAGAAAAATGATTCATAAAAAATTATTCATAAAACTCCTAACAAGTATTGTAATTATTAAAAATGTTATCCATGGATCATAAAACCATTGTTTAACAATAATGGATGTTATATTATATATAAAACCATTTTAAAATATATATTTTTAAAAATTTCTTGAGGATAATAACCTTTATTATTTTAAAATGATTTTGAAAACATAAGAAACTAAAATATTTTTCCCATTATAACAAATACAAAATATCATTAAATAAATTTTTATTTCATTTATACATGGTTTTTTAATAAAACATATTTCCGACCAAAAGGAGAAATATTGTCAAATTTTCAAAAAAACACATTCATAATTATCATTTGTACTAAAGAGTGAGAAATGTGTATGATTATATAAATATATAAATAGTAATATTAGAAGAATATAATGACAAATCATTG
The DNA here is from genome assembly GCA_963277665.1 of Viscum album. NCBI lineage: Eukaryota > Viridiplantae > Streptophyta > Magnoliopsida > Santalales > Viscaceae > Viscum > Viscum album. The sequence goes on along the minus strand of OY728163.1, from coordinate 1,846,184,076 downwards.
GATGTGGATCATATGATTTCAATACTTAAAGTATACTCATAAATTATTTAGATAAATGTTGAGATTATTGTAATAAACCCTTACCACCTCGTAACATTTATTTTATCTTCCCATGAAATAATAACATAAAATGGACAGTAAAATACCATGAATATAAAAATATTTATTAAATAAAATTTTAAATTTTATTATATAATTCTTTTAAAATAATATATCATAATAACAAAACTTTTGTCAATCGAAGGAAAATTAAAACAAAATTTCATTTTAGATTTTGTATCTTGTGTACCGTAAAACCTCATAAAATAGAAATCATAAAATGAATTTTTATATAACCATATATTTAATGATAATAATTAAATAATATATTCATGGTAAATATATATTCCAGTCAAAAGAAATGATTGGAGAATAATGTATAAGCCTTAATGAAATTCAAATGAGACTAGAAAACACCTTATTACTTGTGTAACCTTTAAATTGTGAGCCACGTGAAATAATAACATAAATTAAATATTTAATTGTCCTGAAATATTTTTGGATCATCATATTACATTTAATTAGTAATTAAATACACCACATAAATGAAATGAATGATAAATATATTAGGTATCTCATAGATATAAAAATTAATGAAATTCCCCTACCTTATGCCTTAAATATCAAATTACTCATTAAAACCTCCTATATAATAAATATAATTTTAAAATACATATATTAAAGAACAATAATCATTTATATCATAACATATAGTGTATTATTTTGAAATTTAATTACCCTTTTATTAATAATACCATGTTAATGTTACGTTTCAGGTATTAACCTCATTATTTTTTGAATGTTTTTTATTTGTTATTTTTTTTACCTATTTGTAATATCCTGATATCATCATATAATTAATGATATAAATGATATAAATCAATTATATCTTAATTATATATGTATTTATAAAAATTTATAAATGATGTAAATATAAAATGAAATACACTATTCATAGAGACGGTAGGGTGTATGAATGCATAAACAATGTATCCATTTTCATGTCATATTTAATGAAAGTAGAAAAGTAAATTATATATATATAAATATATAATGAAGAAATTATAATTGATATCTCATATATATATCACATATGTTTAATAAAATTGTTTGTAAAATTTTCCATGTAAATCATGAAAGAATTACATCACTCTTTGTGATGATAGTCCACACGTCCACAAAATGATTTTATCGCATTATCACACATTGGAATCATGAGTGTATATGTTATATAATAATTATAGAAGTTTAAATAAATAATAAATATCATACATATCATATAAAAACTATACTTACACAATTATTATTTACCTTAAGTTGGTAATGGATGAATAAATGACATTGGTTCGGGATGAGGTAGTCAACCGTACAAACGAACAATGATTTTGTATCCCATTTGATGCAATTTTTTGTGAGTTTAGGTTGTACCAATAACCTAAATGAATATCAAAATACTGAGTACAAGTATTTAATTATATAATTAATGAATAATAATAACTACAACGGTGGAAAACCAATAAAACATATGTTTTTTAATGGATGCTACTTTTTTAAGGTAACTCCTTTGGGTTTTTTCCAAAGGGATTCTTTGGATATATTTGTTCAAAAATAAAGGTCTATTGAATGAAGGGAGGGTAGTTGGGAGATGTTTTGGATTTGTTTTGATCAAGATAAAGGGCTCTAATGTGTTAATAATTTCAGGGGCTAAGTGACCTATTGTAGTACAAGACGAGTGGAATTATTTTAAATAAAAAATGTAAAATATATTGAGAGGCATCCCTTAAAAAATAGGTCCTCCTATAATGTCAAATTTTCACGAAAATTGGAGAAATGGGAGAAATATGGTTATAAAATTGGTTTTTTAAATTTTTATACATCATTAATCATTTTATTATTAATGTTTAACCACTATGTAAACTCATTTTTTCCATAATCATTACAATTAATATAATTTCATTGACTAATAATTTTGGTCAAAAAATAATTCAACCCTTTTAGATAGTATAAATTATTTTGATCCCAAATATTGGATCCTTTATTCTAAATTCCAATCACTTATTTTGTAAAAATTATTTTAAAATTAATCCCTATGATGAGATGAGGCGACAAGATATTAAAGTGAAAAATATCAAAATTATGAAAAATAATTATAACAAATTTCAATGTAAATTGTATCCCAATAACTGAAATTTGAAAACATTATTTATATTTTAACTAATTATACTTTAAAAAATATTTAAAAATATAGTTATATTTATAAATATATTAGATGAAAACCTATAAAAATTTATTATTTTAGACTATTTATCCAAAAATTAAAATTTTTCTAAAAAGATCCCAACAATTCTACCAAATCTAATATTGAAGTTTATAATTTAAAAATTAATTCTATTTTATCACATTCAATTCATCAAAGGATCTAATATTAAATTTATTATTTTTCATAAATTGAAAATTTGATTTTATTTTTAGAATGCAGTCTTATTTAGAGATATAAATTTTACCAAAATTTATATGTTTAATTATAATTATTTTTAATTTATATTAAAAATTTACAAATAATATATAAAATTAGTTATTACTATTAAAATTCATATCTATAGTTTCTATGTTAGAACTATCTTGAATAAATAAAAAAATTAGTTCATAAAAATTCTATGTTCCGTGTAACACAAGTAAAACGAAAGTTATGTGTAGAAAAAAAATTAGCTTATAATTGATTATTAAATTTCTTTATAATTCAATTAATAACAAAAAATTATAATTTATTGAAAAAAAATTATAAAACTTGAGGGTGTTACATTTAGAACAAGCTAAATGACCAAAAAATTTACATTATGGAACATTAGAGGTGATATGGTCGAAATTTGGAAATAAAATGGTGTATGAAAAATACAATAGGACATTTAACCACACATATATATATATTATCACTTGTTAAAATCATTTTCCCTTAACTGTTGAAATTATTTTTTATTGTTTGAATATACATCTATGATAAAAAAAATTAATTTTACCCTATTATAAAATATAAACTGTGATTATTAAAAATATGGAATACTTTTTTTGAAATTATAATTATGAAAATATCAATAATTAATTTAATATTAATTCAACAAATGCAATTAAAAAAGTGGGGTTTTAGAGGATAATATTTCAAAAGAATAAAATGTTTTTAATATCAAAAATCTATATAAAAATGATACCAATGGAAAAAAATTGATTCGTAGATAAATAATTTAACAAATTTTATTTATTACATCACATTCAAATAAAATGGATTATTTTAAATCATTCAAAATAGATGAAGATTCTTAATAAAGTTAGTGGTTTCCACTATTTATTGAAAAATATATCTTTTCGATAATTATCCAAAACTCACCCCATGAAAATATTAACCTGATTATTTAAAAAATGAAGTATATTTTTCCCAAAAAAATTATAATTTGTATCGTTTAATTATAAAATAATTAATTAATATGTGATATAGAGGTTTTTTTTGAAAAATAATTTTTTTTTTATAAAATATGATTTATTCTTATCACTTATAAGAGATCACATAAGATTAATGTTAAGTAAATGATTGAATATATAATTTCTAAACCTCATTTAAATAAATCACCAAAAGTGATTTTTTTTATTTATTGATGTAATAAATGTTTTTTTGAATAAACATTATTTTTTTTCAAAATTATTATCATTATCTTGAAACAGTTTTTTTTATTTTAAAATATAATGGATAGATATGAATTAATTTAATATATGTGTGCACTCCATATAATTTTCTAATCTAGTTATCCATATTTATAAACTAAATTCCAACTGATCATTGATAACTATAATATTAAATAATATTTTTTTATATTATTTCATGTTTCATTTATACTCTTTGTGTGTAATGAAAGCTAAAATATATTTTTGATATAATGAATTCTAAAATAAGTGTTCTATGTAACTCAAGTTCTCAAAAATATACAATTTAATTAAAAAATATATATTTTCAAAATTCCATCTGGTTTAAAATATCATTATTGGATGTAATAGGTCACCTTCTTGAATAATTAAGAAGAATATAAGATGATATAATAAAAGATATATTGAATGACTCATATAGAAACCATGATAAAATAGGTGGAAAAATATTTTGTCAAATATTGTGTGTTATATTCGTTAAAGAATCAAAAACTAATGAAATCATAAAAAAATGTCACTAATGCATCAGTAATTTATCCATTTTTGGTAATATCACCGTCAAATTTAAAGAGGGAGGTCCCCCTCTTATATGTTTGAGTATTTCCGTATATTTTTCAAGGTCATAGATTATATCACATATATGATGTTTACACTTCTGAAACATTTTTTGCTTTCAATTTTTTATGATGGATTGTAGTGTATATAAATCCCTACCATATACATGAGAAATAATAGGTCATTTGTCTCATAAAATAATAATATATTTACATTTGGTAGATATAATTCATTGATATTATGTCATCCCTCCTTTTTATTACTAATATTTTCATTACATTGTACTTACAGATGATCATTAATGTCCAGTGTCTTGGAAATCAGGAATAATAAAACATGATAATTTAAAAACAATATTATAAATCTCCTTGAAAATATTCGTTAAAAGTTTATCCTATGTACAATTAATTCATCTCAAAACCTATATACATACATCAATGGAAAGCATGAGGTGAATTCCTAGTAAGGAAAGCATGGGAATCAATTTAATTGTGATATCAATAAGAATTTGATAAAAACCATTAGACGTGAGAAATGGAAAAAAGAGGAATATGATAAAAAAAAGTTAAATTAATAAAAACTTGATTATTTGGATAAAACAATTAATTTAGAAATTAATGAACATATCACCAAGGTTCATCCCAACGTGTCATAATAATATTTCCATGGTTATTCACAAAGGTATTGTGAAACATTCCATCTCTATAGATTATATTTTTACCCAATGAATTGGAGCACTATCAATGTGAACCCTTAATATTTCATTATTTTCATGTGATCCACATAGATCATAATCAAACATTTCATTAATTACCCATTGAAAACAAAATTATGTTTTTCGATTCAAAATTCATTCGTTTTAAAAGTTTATAAAAATAAGATCATTATGTCATTTATAACCCATGGAAAGGGATAGATGGTTATATGTATGTCGATTATAGAATAAAATATATATTTGTTTTGTATTTATGAACACGCATCGAAAATAAATAGATATATGTATTCTTATAAATAATACAAGAGAATTTCATGAGAGAAAGAGAGAGGAATTTTGAGATGAAAACTTTGCTGCATAACAGCTACATAACATCATCATAGAAAACATTAAAAATAGATTCTACAAGGGCAACCCACTAATAAATAAAACATAATAATTAAAAAAGGTAGAATAAAATGGAGATAAGAACATGCTATGGATATTTTAATTTCATACCACATGAAAAGGAAACTTGAAAGTAAAGAGAAGATGCGATTTTTTTACAAAAAATTAGACAGCCTAACGAGGTCACATAAAAATTCTGAAAATCAATTTTTGAGAGAGAAAAGGGTCTCTTCTAGGTTGGACAAGAAATTTAATGTAATAATGTTATAGAAAAAAAATCCCCCAAATAATAAAATGGAACTATGAAACATAAAATAAAAAATTCTTGACTAAAAAGAGGAGGGTGAAAGGTTCCCTTACATTGAAAAGTAACTTCTAAACCTTGATGGTCGAGACCATTGGAGGATTGAGGTCATCTCAGGAGGACTCCGTGTGATATAAAAAGATAATAAAATAGTTGATCTTGATTTTGGAATGAAATTAATGAGGTAATGGCTTGGTATTTATAGCAAAGAAGAGGGAATATTTAATTAATTTCTAAAGGTTACCTCATCTGTGGTATTTGCAAAACCATGGGCTTTCCCAAGGTATTAGCCCATGGTATTAGAAAAATGGGACACCTAATAACATATTTTACTATTAAAAAGTCTACCATATTTATTACACAATTATTACATCATCAATGATATAATTAAACACCTGAAACTCAAACTGTTTTTTAACTATTCACTGAGAAATCAATTATTTCAGAAAAATACCAAAAATTTACTGACACCTAATATAAATTTTATTAATTTAAAAAGAACTCCATTTTATGAAAATAATTTTTTTAATATTTTTAATTTACGTTTTAAATATTATAATTTTTTATTCTAAAAATACAACTTTAAAACTATAACTCATTTTTAACACCAAAAGAAAGTAATCAAGGTCCCATACAATTATTGTATAACCAGAACACAATAAAGTAACTATATATGATTACATTTTAGAAAAATAAAATTCCATCTAAAAATTTTAAATTAATTATAAATTCTAAATAAAATATTTATGACATACAAAAATATGAAAAATTATACGATGATTGTTTTTTCACATTTAAGAATTCTAAAATGTATTTATACATTTGTGGGTGAAGTTTCTATTTTTTGGTCGTTTTAATATTAATTTCGATTCATACGGGTATGTTACTATTCATAAATTACTATTCACTAAAAATTATTTTCATCTTATTAAAGTATAAATTTATTAATGAACACAACTATAGAAGACCATTTTTTGATAATAAATTCACATTATTAATTATTTACAAAATACAAAAATATTTTATTGTACCCCTTTTTCCAAAATTCTTCAATAATATGTAACTTCTATAAGTTCATCCGATATTTATCTGGACATTTGAAATTCATAATTTTTACCATAATAAGAAGTAAAAATTTTATTTATACAAATAGATTACAAAAATTAACTAAGGGTTTTTTACATAGCACCATATAACACCGGCATAGGACCTAAGTGTAAGGTGTGCTATGGTGATAGAATCATGGGGTAGCTCCAACAACATTGCCCAAGTGGGGATTTCTATCAGCTTGAACTTCTCACATAGGTGATTTAGTTCAATCGTCGCATGTTGAAGTTTGGCTTGGAATTGGCCCAGTGCAAAGCCCAATGATTCTACCTCATTCCGAAGCTCCTATATATGGGCTTCATATGGACCAAGTATACTAGATGATGCCATAAACTAGTGCTTATATATTAATTAACAAAGATCATATAAATTTATAAACAATAATTGTAACGTTAAGAGTTTAGTTTACAATGGTCATATTGACCGATGATCATATAACAGTCTAAACCCAAACATCTCATTTAATTATACTCACTTCATTAATTAAAAGATACAGTTTTGTTGAGTATATAATAAAATAACCAACAAAATTTGGAATCAAATATAATTAAAAAGTTCGGCTCAATACATTCTACCCACCTTAAGAAATTTCATCCCCAAAATTTGATATCATACCCTATGATGAGAAAAGGTGTGGGTACTTCTATCTAATAGACTCCCCTGGTTCCCATGTCACTTCTTCACATTTGTGGTTCCCTCATAACACATTAACAAGGCGGGTAGTCTTGTTGGGTAGCACCTTGTCTCTATGATCCAAGATCTCCACTGATTGATCTGTATAAGAGAGTTCAAGTTCCAGTTGTACAACCTATAGATTTGGTATATGTGAAGGTTTGAGTATGTACTTCCTCAAGAGGGATACATGTAATACATCATGAATTTGTGCTAGATTTGGAATAAGTGCAAGCTGATAGGCCACTCCTCCTACAAGATCATGGATTCCATAGAAAGCAATGTACCTAGGGCTAAGCATCCATTTCATCTCATACCCCATTACTCATATCCAATGTGAAATAAGATGAATGTCATTGTCACCAACATCAAACTCTGATTCCCTTCTACAGTTCTTGATACAGCTCTTTTTCCAACTCTAAGAAGCCTTAATGTGTTTCTGGATTGCAAGGAACTTTTCTGTCAACACTTTCACAAGATTAGGCAAATGAAGATTTATCTCACCAGCTTTATTCCAACATGTATAATTTTTACATCGCTTACCATATTGAGCTTCATAGAGTGCTATTTGAATGCTTGAGTGGAAGCTATTATTGTAAGAGAACTCAAGTAAAGGTAGATTTTGATCTCATCCATGTTTAAATTACATTGAGCATGTTCTCAGCTTTTCCTTGAGTGTTTGAAAGGTCCTTTTAGATTGGCCATTATTTTGGGAGTGATAGTTAATACTGAAATTCAATTCAATGCTCTTAGCATATTTAAGACATCTCTATAATTTTGATGTGAACCTAGAATCATGATCGAATACGATAGAAAGTGAAACTCCATGCAGCCTTACCAATTACTTAACATAAATCAAGGCATGTTATTCTACAGATAAATATTCCCGAATTGAGATATAATAGGCATTCAAGGTGAGATAGTCCATAATAACCCATGTCTTCTTGTTTCCTTTGTAATTTCTCAGGGGATTAGTGATGAAGTCCATAGTGATATTGTCCCACTTCTATGATAGTATGGGTGGTGGTTGCAATGCCCTTTTAGAAATTTGTCACTCTGTCTTCACTTGCTGACATATCAGGAACCTAAAAGTGTAGTCTCTGGTCCCCCTTTTCATATTATCCCACCAATAATGATCACAAAGGTTTCTATACATTTTTGTGCTTCCATGATGTATAGAGAAAGTAGAGGTATGATCATCATCCATCATCTCCTTCTTCATTTCTAGATTATATGGAACACATAGTCTTGTGTGAAATTTAAGTACATCTTCTTGATCAACATTGAACTTAGGATACTCCCCATCCTTTAGAGCCTCAAACTTCTTCTATAGAAAAGGATCTTTTTTGAGCTTTTTTGATCTTCTATAGTAATGACAGTTGAGAAATCATTTGGGTTAGGGTTGATGATGTCCCTTCCCTTATAATTCCCATATCTGGTTTTACAAGGTCATTAATCAACGAATCTTTTTGAATCCTCGTCATGGAAAGAACACCAGCATCTTTCCTACTTAATGCATCATCGTCATTGTTTTCCCTTCTGGGATTATAATGAATTGAACAATCATAGTCATTGAGAAGTTCCAACCAACTCCTTTGTCTCATGTTCAATTCCTTTGGTATGAAAATATAATTCATATATTGATGGTCTCTGTATATATCACATTTCTCCAAATAACGATAGTGCCTCCATATCTTCAGAAAAAAAACAACCACGACCATCTCCAGATCAAGCGTAAGATAGTTATGCTCAGGAGTCTTCCACTGACGAGATGCATAATCAATGACATTGTAATTTTGTACGAGGATGCACCTAAGACCTTTCAGAGATGTGTCGCTAAAAACAATGAATCCTTCTCTACATGAGGGAAGAGATAACATGGGTTCGGTAACCAATCACTTTGTCATCACGTGAAAAAAGTCCTCACACTCCTTTGTCTAGATGAACTTGACCCCTTTTTGAGTTAACATTGTTAATGGATTATAATGTTGTGAAATGTTTTCCACAACCCTCTTATAATATCCTGTAAATATAAGGAAATTGTGATTCTCATTTATTGTTGTAGGATGAGGCCACTCCCCTAAAACTATTGTCTTTGTAGGTTCAACTATGATTCCTTCATTGGTAACAATGTTCCCCAAGAAAGAAACTTGTTGTAACCAGAATTCACATTTGATGAACTTCCCAAAAATCCTCTCCTTTCTTAGAGTTTGCAAAATATCCCATAGCTGATCCTCATGATCCTCACGACATTAGGAATATATCATAATATCATTAATAAAAACTACCATAATGTTTTCCATATAGTCTTTAAAGAATATATTAATCAAATACATAAAAATATCTACTGTATTAGTTAGCCTGAAGGGCATAACAACAAACTCCTAATGCCCATATCTTGATTAGAAGGTGGTTTTTGGAATATCATGGTTATTCACCCTCAATTGAAGGTTACCAGAACAATGATCAATCTTAGCAAATAATTCAGCACCATGAAGTTGGTCAAATAATACATCAATTCGTGGAAGAGGGTATCTGTTCTTTATTGAGATCCCATTCAGTTCTCCATAATCAATGCATAGCTGCATCGATCTATCCTTCTTCTTCACAAAGAGAATAGGTGCTCCCAAAGGAGACACAGTCAGTCAAATAAACCCCTACTCCAAAAGACCATGGAGTTGTTTCTTTAATTCCTTAATCCTTAAATTTGACATCCTATACAGGGTATTTGATATTGGAAAAGATCTAGGTATGAGTTTGATAGAGAACTCTACCTCCCTTTCTGGGGGAGGTCTGAGAAACACCTTAAGAAATACATCAACATATTACTAGATTATGGGGATATTTTCTATCCTCAAACTCTCATTTCCTTCTTCTTATTCAACTATCTCCTCTATAACTAAGGATATGGGAGGTTATTATAGAAAAATATCAGGTTGATATATCTCTCCTTGGAGGATAACTGTAGGTTTTCCATTCAAGACTAGTGAGATTTCTTTGCTTCTACATTTTATCATAGCATTAAACTATGAGATCAAGTCTATCCCTAGTATAATGTTGAAATCCGTCAAGGGAATGACTAATAGATTTTTGATAAGATTGTGATCCATAATGTAAATACTAGAGTTTTTAATCATTAGTAATTCTTGGATAATACCACCAGGTTTCTTGACTGAAAAATCTACTTTTAGCAAATAGTGGTTTGATTCTAAATTCTTTGTAAACATGTGGATATAAAGGAATCTGTATAACCAGAATCAGACAAAGTACTTTCTATCTTTGAGAGAACAACATGAGTACCTACCACCACATAATTTAGAGATACAACATCAAATTTCATGGTAGAAAACGAATGACCTTTCTCCATTGGCCTTTACTGAGACAGATGGTGGTTCCCCTCCCCTACCCACAGATTTGGAGAGTGATTTGCAAAGTTCCCCAGTAGTTCGCACTTAAATCACTGGACATCCGGTAGGTGCTGCACTATCTATCCCTTTCTGTTTGTGTTTTGATGTTGAGGTTTCACCTCACTACGACAATTCCTTGTGATATGGCTATAAGTTCCACACTTGTATCATTTATCGCTTCCGAGAAGGCAATTCCCCAAAATCTTCCTCCCACATTTATTACACCTCGGACGTTGCACTTTCTTTCCTCCTATTTTCTAATCATAGTTCCTCCCTATGTGGGGCTCTATCGATATCTTCTTGTCGTTAGATTTATGAGACCAATGCATCTCCCTAAACTCTTTCTTGACTTTCATCGCACTCTGCATGATCTCCACATGTCTATCATAGTATCGGTTGGAAAGATTTTTCTGCATATGAGGTCTTAGTCCACTGAAGAATATGTCATCCATACAATTTGGATCCATGAAAAATCTAGTGGTGTAACTTGAATTCATTGTAAAGTTAATCTTGTAGATTCCCACAGATTCATTCTCCTTCCAATTTACCTCAAGAAACTCTTTCTCCATTCTTGTTCCCATGGAACAAGGGAAATACTTATAGAAGAAGATCCTTCTAGTGTCTTCCCACTTCACATCATCATCCTCCACATTGTGACTCATGTTTTTAATCAGTTCCCACCACTGATCAGCTTCTCATTCTAAGCGATAGATACCCAGGGTGACCCTCTCTTGCTCTAAATAGCGGATCACAGTAAGGATCATCTTGATACAGCTGATCCACTGCACAAAAATCTGTGGGTCAATAAATCTAATAAAGTTTGGTGGTTGTTGATGTATAAAGGACTCAAAAGAATGTTGTTCCCTTTGCGGTGTGATTAGTCAATCATATTATTAATGTTATTTCCCAAAACATGAGTTAGTTGGTTTATCATTTGCATGAATGATTCCATTCCGACTTCCATCGGAGGGTCGTCAACACATGGTCCATTGCGGTCACCATTTTCACGGATCCTCCTATTGACTTCCATTTTCAATAAGAATAAAACATTAGTGAGATGATTATTTCGTTTATGAATCTTTTAGTTATAAAATATTTTATGTCCCAATACTTTATGCTTTAAATAATTACATTTTTCTATAAATCCTTCATAATGAGTCATTAAAACATTATGATTTACTGAACATATCCCTCATGAGTGTCATAAACAAGAGTGCAACAAGGCTTGTTTTTATGTACCTAGATACCCCAGTTCTATTAAGAAACTTATATTCTGGTTTTTCACTCCTATGAACATCTGTACAGAGCAGCCTCCACCAACACGTATCCAGACATGGATGTATTTGTTTGATAAACCGCTTACTCAATACTTATAAAAATTCTAGGAAGTAATAATATATTAAATCTTTTAAAAGGGTTATTACTAATGTTTTCATAACCTCATTTTCATATATAACTAAACTATACTTAGATACCAACTACATAATCCCACATTTTTATTACAGAACATATTATTACATTTCACAAATATATGATCTTTAAAGTCTAGTGTCTTGGAAATATGGAACTATAAAAAATGAAAACGTAAAACCGACATTCAAATTCCCTTGAAAAGCCACATGAAAAGTTTATCCTATGTACAATTAATTCATCTCATAAACAGGAGACATACATCAAAGGAAGGGGTGAGTTGAAGGCCCAGAAAGGAAAGCAAGGGAATCAGTTTACTGGTGATATCAGTAAGAACTTGATGCAAACCATAAGACCTAAGAAATAAATAAAATAGGCATATCATAATAAAAAAACAAGGATCACTACTTGAATATGTGGATAAATAATTTCATTTAGACAATCATGAATATATCACCAAGGTTCATCCCATGGTGTTATAAAAATTGACATGGTTATTCACCAAGGTATCCTGAAACTTCTCATCTCTAGAGATTAAATTATTTTCACAAAGCATTTGAGCATTGTCAGGGTGCACCCTTAATATATCTTTATTTTCAAGTGATCCACATAGATAATAATCAAATTTTTCATTAATAACCCATTTAGAAAAAATTAAATGGGTTTCATTTCAAAACGATACATTTTAAAAGTTCTTAAAAATATGATCATTATGTCATTTATAACCCATGGAAATAGAGTTAGGGTTATATGTATGTCAATTACAGAATAAAATATATCATTTGTTTTGTATTTATTAACACCCATAGAATGGAAATATATATGGCTATTCAAATTAATAAAACAAGAGAACTTATTGAGATAAATAAAGAGGAATTTTGAGATGAAAATTCTACAGCACAACGACTACATAACATTCTTTTAGAAAACTTTAAAAATAGAAGGTACAAGGGTAACCCACTCATAATTATGTCATAATATAGTATAAAGGCAGAAAAAATTGATATAAGAACATGGTATTGATATTTTAATGTCATACCACATGAAATTGAAACTTTAAAGGAAAGAGAATATGTGATTTCTTTTACAAACAATTCAGCAGCCTAACGGTGTCAGTTAAAAATTACGAAAATCAATTGATGAGAGAAGAAAGGTTTTCTCATCATTTTTACATGAAATTTAAAGTTGTAAAGATATAGAATAAAATCCCCCACTTAATAAAATGGATATTTAAGACATAAAATGAAGTAATTCGTGTCTTAAAAGAGGAGGGTGACAGGTTCCCTTACCATGAGAACTTACTTTGAAATTTTGAAGGTTGGGACCATAGAAGGCTTGAGGGAAGCTCAAGTGGACTCTTTGAATGGTAAATAGATGATAGCATAATAGAGGAGGATTTTGGTATGAAATAAATGATAGGATGGCTTGGTATTTATAAAAACAAATATGTAATATTTAATTAATTTCCAAGGGACACCTCATCGGTGGTATTTGCAAAACCATGGGCTTGACCATTGTATTTTCCCACGGTATTGCCCACATGGGACACCTCATTACACAAATTACTATTCAAAAGTCGACTAGACTTATTACATCATGATTACATCCTCAATGATATCATTAAACACCCGAAACTCAAAACTGTATTTTTACTATTCAATGAAAAATCAACTATTTCAGAAAAATACCAAAAATTCACTCTAACATAATATTTATTCTCTGAATTCAAAAATGAACTAAATTTTATAAAAATAATTTTCTATATATTTTTAATCTAATTATTAAATTAAATCGTTATTTCTTCCAAAAATACAACATTAAAACTATAAATCAACTTGTAACGCCATTAGAAAGTAATCAAGGTCACATAAAATTATCATATAACCATAACACGATAATGTAACAATATATTATTAAATTTAATGAAAATAATTTTCCATTCTAAATTATCAAATTATTTATAAAATTTTAAATAAAATATTCAGGTCAAACAAAAATAACAAAACTTATACTAAGATCATTTTTTATCTTTTAAGATGTCTAATATGTATTTATACATTCATCGGTGACGTTTTTATTTTTTGGTTGATTTATAATTCATTACTATTCATTTATATTTATACGGGTTTGTTAATATTCATACATTACTATTCAATAATAATTATGTTGATATTATTTTATTCTTTATTTTGAACTGAACACAACTGTTGAAGACTATTTTTTGAAAATAAAACCACATTATAAATTAATTAAAGAATACAAAAATATTTCAAAACACCCCTTTTTCAAAAATTCATCTAAAATAGGGAACTTCTATAAATTAATCCTATATTTATCTGTACATTTGAAATTCAAAAAATATTACCATAATAAGAAGTAAAAAATTTATTTATACAAAATGATTATAGAAAGAAACAAAGGCTTCGTTACATAGCCTTATATAACATCTACATAAGACCTAAGTGTAATGTGTGCATTGGTGATAGAATCTTGTGGCGGCTCGATAAAAATTGCACAAGTGGTGATTTCTATCATCTTGAGCATCTCCCTTAGGTGATTCCATTCAAAATTCAAATGTTGATGTTCGGCTAGGGCATGGTCCATAGAAAAGCCTGGTGATGCTACCTCCTTCCCATGCTCTCACAGATGGGCATCATATGGCTTGAGTCTACTAGATTATACCATCAACACTTCTTTTTATATTAATTTACCAAAATAATTTAAATTTATAAACAATAATTTTAATGTTCTATGTTTAGTTTCCAATGGTCATATTGACCAATAGTCATGTAACAGTAGAAACCCAATGGTCTCACTTAATTATACTGAGCTAATTAATTAAAGGATATAGTTTTTTTGAGTATATAATAATATAACTCACAAAATTCAGAAAAAAAATATTATTAAAAAGATCGTGATGTTACGGATATGAATATATATTTCCTTGTAAATTTAATTTTTTTAATTTTGAATTTAATTATATTTTTTATTTTGATGGAGTCTCGATCGCGTAGCCTTTATTAGGAATTATCATATATCTAATAATAATTTCTATTCACATCGATGAATATTTAACTAGAAACATATCCATTTTATATATCCCATGTAGTGAAATTATAGTGGGATTAACATAATATATTTTATTCAAGGATCACACAGCACATTTTCTCCACTGGAGATGTACCCGAAAGAAATATAACAGACATAGAAGAATCAATCAAAACCCACATACCCAAATCTATATTACCTCGTTCCATACACTATCCTTAGGAGCTCTATAAAATTGTGCTCTCAATAGTGAATCCTTTCCCTTCATTTATCCTTTATAGTAGTAGGATGGGAGTCAAAGTAGGGTTCATGACAACATTCAACTATAGGGTGGGCATCAACATGGATGTGCGAGGGTCCACAAGCCATTCATGGGAATTTAGGTGTTTTTTAGGCTCTTTATCATAAGTAAAAGATTAAAAAATTGAGAAGGAATGCAGTGATTTTTAAAGGTGGAAGGAATTTTCTATTAGAGACGGTGGCGATGGGATGTGTTTCAGCCCTAGGGACGTGACTATGAAGTGGATGGTGGAATTTGTGATAACAGAAACAATAGATGAATAAAATGTTATCACACATCAAAAATAAATATTTTCATCCATTCCAATATAATATAATTTGAGACACCATGAACCAGACTCTTTATGTGGGGATGGGATCCTCCAACACATAATCAAAAATATCTAGGCTACACCGACATGTACAACCCTTATGATATTTTTCCCACACACTGCATGGGAATCTCCATGTGAAACCGTCAATCCATCCAACCCTTGGCCAATACTCTTAGTGGGATTGTATGGTTGGCCTGCCCCATGTGGGATGTGATTTTTCCTTATGATTCCTCTATTTAGGGTCTATCCTAGTTGGCCTTTATTATCTTATGTAAATATAAACTCTTATAAAATTTCAAACACAAAAAAATAATAAAATATCTAAAATTTAAATTTAGTATTTCAATTTATTTTTTATCCATTCTAATTACATGAATATAAAAAAACATTTTAATAAAATATGTCATTTTATAATATTATTTATTTATTTTAATATTATTAAGATATTTTTTAAAAAAAATTCCTTAAAATTAGTGCATCAGATACCAAAACTTATTAATTATTCCTATCTACCGGAATTAAATCTCATCATTTAAATCAAGAGGGGACCCATTATATATATATATATTTAAATCCTTATGAAAACAATTAAATTATTAACAATGTAAAACCAAAATTTCATGTTCCACATAATACCTCAATTCAATTTCAATGTTTGCAACGAAATAATCCAATATTTTTTTATTTTAACCCAACCAAATATCATGGCTCTAATCATCTAATACATTCAAGAATATAAAATAATTTCTGTTAAACGATCCATGCCATGAATTACACACTTCTAATATTTTCACTCATCAATCATGATAAAAATTCAATTATTTATATCCTCTTATCAAGAGAACATCCACTATTTACATAGGCTAAAAATGGAAAACAAATAACAAATTTTTTTTGAAAAAAGAGAAAAAATTATAAGAACTTTTCAATCATTGTTTTATAGAAAATTAGGTGTAATGTTAATATGAATTTTTGTGAAAGTCATTATGTATCAAAGAGAATTTTTTTCAATTAATGTGTAAATAATTTTTTAAATGGTAAATTAATAATGAAGATATCCCCTTTCAATTGGAAGCAACCACGTCCCATGCTTACAGTATGAATATGATCATTGAATGTACAATGAATGAATTACCCCATAATGAATTTTTCCCTAATTTTGTAACTACATTTTCATTACATTTTTTTACATAACACATGTTTGTAATAATCCTCACATCTATGGACCCCACTATAATCATTAAATGTGGTAGTAATTATAAAATTACAGATCACATTATTTACCAAAAAAATGGTTTACGTTTATAGTTTTATATAATTTGGAAAACTTTTACAAAGTAAAATCATATATTATAAGTGTAATATTTTTCTCAGTATTATCTTTTTCCACCTATGTAAACCATTTAGAAAACATTTTTTTTCTTCATGTAAGATCTTCAATGTTTTCCCCTTGTTCACATCCTTGTCTCTGATATACATTAAATCTGGTGTAAAATAATTTAAAATATGGTAAGGGCACAAAAATATCAATATGGTACATAAAAATATGGAATGAGATGTTTAGTCCCTAAATATTTATAAACCCATGAAAACAGTTTCAAAAATTTGTAGTTTTCACCACTAAAACATATTCCATTTAGCTTACTTCTTGAAATCATAAGTTTCCTATAAAACATCATTGAAATTTATAATTATAAATGTATATTATGGAATAATTTCTTTATAACTCATATGTTTTCTGTAATATTCATGACTATATACAGAGTTTTCATCATGATTTCACTGGAATTACAAAAACTATATATATATTTAATCCATTTGGAAAAACGCTACAAGTTAACTCATTTTCATTACCCAATGCCTTGGTGGGATATCACAGTCTCCCCTTCCCTCAGTTTATCATGGAACCACACATACCTAAATACCATCCCCAATAAACATAACGTCAAAATAACACCTAAAAATCATAAAAGGTAAAATACAATTTCCATATTGAAATAATTATTAAATTATACAATGTTTGCACTCATAAATAAAAAAATAATTATATGAAAATAAAATTTCAAGCATTTAAAGGAAACATAAACAAATTAAATAGACATGAATAGGAGAAATTCCATTCATAAATTATATATTAAAACAATTCTTTTTGGGAATTGTAAAAATATTTTAAAGTGTAACTTTGAAAATAGTTTTCAAAGAAATACCCAAAAAACATCCAATTTGAAGAAAAATAGAGAAATTATAAAATTCACATTTTAAATAATTCATGTTTATTTTTATACAATCATAAAACAAATTTTGAAAACATGAATATGAATTTGAAATATTTAGTAGAGTAAGTCATTAATATATTTATAAAGAAGTTTTAGATTTAGATTCCATTGAAAATGTCATATTATTAAATTGTTCACTATCTAAATAAATTGATAGCATTCATCTACTATAAATCCACATAAAATGTGGAAATCAACCCGAAAATATTCAAAATTTATTTCAAACAATATTTTATCATGACATTATCAAGATGTGGATCTTTATCCCATGAATTAAAATTTTCTTTTTAAACCCATTATAATATTATCATTATTATAATCGTATGCCAAATGAATGAGTAAAATTTAATAAAACATTAAATATAATTTGAATAAATATATTAATTTTGAAAACTTCTAATGGATATTTATATAGACCTTCAAAAATTATATAGGTTGATAACATAAAAATACTCATCAATAAGAAAATTGAGATGATGTCCCTTACCGTGAGTTTGACTCATCGTGTACATTTATTATCTTACTTAATAAGAAACATATCTTAATTATGTAATTTTGTTAGAAAATTTTTTAAGTTCTCTATTATTTATATATATAATTATTATTATTATTTTATATAAATTCCCTAATTATATAAGTTCATGTCGGAGTTTTTGATGTTATATGGTATTGAGTCCAAAAATAAATTTGGTAAGGTGTCAATAGTCAAGGATCCATTACTCCATCATCACTAGAATAAAATTAATGACATAAAAATAAAATTTATACATCAATTATTTTATTAAAGTTATCCATTACATATGTATATGAAAAATTAATTACATTACAATCATGGAGACGGTAATCAGTATATACGCATGAGTAACATTTCCATTTTCCATTGACAGTTATGGAAAATGGTAGGTATTATATTATACTTATATAATTATAATAATTAAAATAACATCAATATTATAATATTAATAATTTAATATACTTATATAATTAATCTGTGTGATGTACTTCTAAAAATGAGTTACAACGCTTTATAGAGGTGATAATTTAAATGTTATCAAGAACAACGTTATAATTTTTATTTGTATGAAATGGTAAGAAAATAAATGGTATATTATTATTTAATAATGATAAATACGTCATTAATATCATATATAAAAAATAATTTTATAATTTTGAGAATTTATGAGAGATGGTGGTGGAAATCAAACTATTTCTATTCACAAGGTGGTAGCTCATTGTACAAACTAAGTACTAATTCATTTCCAATTTGAGGAAATTGTATATTCATTTTGTGTATGAAATTAATATAATTTCATATTATAATATTGGTTATATTATATTTATTATTTCACCAAGGATGAAGAAGATTTTAAAGTAGTGAAATATGAAATTAAACATAGACACTTATTTAAAAAAAATATCCATCCTCTTCATACAATCACCTTTGATAAACACCATTAGACCTATATAGAGGTTGTTATGCCTAATCTAAGATATCAATAATGTGGGGATGGATTATAGGAATCTATATCAGATGATATTGGCCAATAAATATTGTTTTTTAAGTCTATTGAAATGATAATAATGGGATTACTTTTTTAGTATGGTGGTGTGGAAGTGTTTTTATTCTTTAAAATATTAAATTAATATAAACTAATATTCTATTACTAATGGTCCCGAACAGATTATTTTTAAAGATATGATTATTATTAGTCTAAATAAATAAATAAAAATAAAAAAACCATCATTTAATATTTTTTAAATATTATTATTTTTCATTCATTCTTTCTTATTTCTTATAGTGTTATCATGAAATTTATACTTTGAGGGTTAATATAATTATAATAAAATTTTAAAAGTCCAAAAAATTATTCATTGATTATAATTTTATACTTACCAGAATCAGTTCCAATAAAAATATATTTTTTTAATTTTATATCATGTAATAAAATATTATTTATTTTTAAAATATCATTAAAATTAATTTTGACACAATTCCTTATTTGACTTTCTTAAAATATCATAACAACATTATATTGTCAATTGCCATGATTAAATAATCCATAACATGAAAAATTAATCCAAACATTTCATGGGTGACATAAATTATATTGAATATTTTTATTTATTTTTGTTATCATATATTTGATTCATTGAATAATTACGCATTATTCCATAAGCATTGTGTGACCATTTTATTTTACTATAAATTTACTAAAAATTATACATAAATTTCCATGATTTAGGTACTATATTTTTTTTAATAATATGTATAGTCAATAATATACCATATATAAACTCGTATTAAAAGTTAGTATACCTTTTAAAATCCAAAGTCAAAAAATTTAACATTTCTTTGAATATTATATTACAACTTTAATAATAACATCCAAGTGGCCTCTAAGGATATAAATTAAACACAAAGAATATTTTAGTCATGAAACACTCATAAAGTGAATTTGGGTAAAGATTTAGGGTCATTTTATATCAATTTTAATATCAATGTTTCCATTAATTATTTGATTTACCCTTAAATGTGGTTTTAAGAAATATTTAAAAAGTTATTTTTCATAATGAAAAAAAATTCAAAGGGACCAATTTTCTGAATTTTTATCTTATAATTAATAATATTTAATAACCTTTTAAAAATTTCGAACACATAATTCAAAGAAATTATTTTAAATTTAATATCTTTTACAAAGTGATAAAATGGGGTTTGAATGTAAATAACATTCAAAAAATCATAATGTTTTTATCTTCAATTTGAATGCTCAATTGATTCTAATGACCTATAATGTATAAATTTAATGATAAATATCTATTTATAATTTAAATAATTCAAATATAAAATTGGATAGTATAAATAAATTATATCAAATAGAAATTTACAAATAAAATGGATTATTTATTTATTTCTCATCAAAATATGAATCTTATCATAAAAATTCCCAAATTTAATCCAATGTAAATTTGTATATTCCACTTAAAAATAATAATTCAGTTTTTTAAAATATATTTTATAAAAAGTTTCCAAAACTAAATTCAAAACATGTGCTCCCTCAAAAGTTGGAAAAACTTCCTTTTTAGAAAAACATTTATTTTATGTGTAAAATATGATTTTTTCTTATATAATGTCTAGAATAAAATTAAAATAATTTTAAAAAATATATGAAATATTATGTATTTATATATCTTTATTATAATCTAACAAGATTTATTTTTTTATTTATAAGTATTTCACACACTTTTGAATATGTAAACAAAATTTTTACAAAAAATTATCCTTTAAATTTAGAAAATAGTTTTATTTTCATGTATAATTAATTGGTCCCCAAATAATTTAATACATATACATATAAAAAGAATATATTAATAATTCAGTTAATACTACTCATTTACACTCTTCACATTGTTGACCTCACCTATTTTGATAATCTCAATTTTGTTTTAATATGCTTTGAAAATCCCAAATAACGATCATACATATATTAATTACTTTTTCATCCTACTATTGAGTTGAAAATAATATCAAAATGATCTTTGGAAAATGTTAATCAATGTTTATCTATGTTTATATGTACTTTTAAATAATTCTAACTCAATCTGAATTTGTGTTGCATAGAACAGATAAGTGTTATGTGTTGCATTGAACAGATAAGTGTTAAGTCCACTGGTATACAGAAGCTATTGTAATAGACAAACAGACACTTGGTCTTTGGTATAGAACAGAGCTACTGGTATGTATAAGTCTACTGGTATGAATGTCTACCGATATGTGTAAGTCTATAGTTATGAAGTCCACCAGTATAAAGAAGTCACTACTACTCAAGCCTACCGATACAAAGAAGCTACCGATAGAAGAAGAGCTACTAATATAACAAGTCTACCAGTATGCATTGGTCGAATGACCCCGATCTACCAATACAACCAGACAGACGAATTGTTACCGATATAGTGCTACAGATACAATGTTCACCGATAGACAGAGCCACTCATATAAGTAGTCATTGATACAAGAAAGTTACTGATATGCCAAATCTACCGAAGAAGGGGTTACCTTATATAGAGCTATTGTTACACGAAGTAACTGCTACTGATACAAGGAGCAATCAGTACAAAAACAGAGAGCTACTGATAGAAGCTCACCGTTATAGAAAGTTCACCGCTATAAGTCTACCGACAGAGAGCTACTGATAAGATGAATGTTAACCAGTCACTCCTACTTAGCCTCTTTTTTTATTTATTTATTACCCAGTGTTCATATTTGATGTTTGTAATGCACGTACTATTAATTAATGATAGTTGTTGTTATGTCAGGGAACCGTACCACATACGTATGAAAAGGTAATCATTCCCATTGATGGAGCTAAAATCTATAAAAGGAAAGACAAAACTCGAGCATAATAAGTGCTGAAAAGAAGTGAAAAAGATACTGGGTGTGTAGATACATGAAGATACTCATTTGATACAAAAGGAACAGATACACCAGAGCTTAAAGTGGTGAATAACTTTTGCTGAAATCAGAGGAACATTTATGTGCTGAAAAGTCTATTGGAACCTCGAGCAAAAATTGAATACACAGAAAATCAAGAAATCAATAGACACTCTGTTTTCAAGACAAAAACCAGCGAAGGACCCATAAGCATTTATGATCAATCAAATAAGGAGTCCAGATATGCCCCTCCAATCACTAGAGCATTCTAAACTCATACACTCTCTTAGTTATTCTTTTACTTTTGAGAAGTGTGTGTACTCTGTTTATTTCATACACACATTGACTCATGCGCTAAACTGGAGGATTTAATCCTCAATTACTCTTTCCCTACTCTTATTTCCCACTATGGATACTGGTAGTGGTCAATATGGACCTGGATATCATGTGTGCAATTGGTTTGTTTTCCCATGAAGAACTGTGGTAGAGGTCATAGTAACTGCACTATCTTTGCACTATTGTTAACCTCGGTCCAGGGTGTGGATCAAAATTTATATAAATTGATCGAGAGGACTATGTCTCGGCTTGAGACTGAACCTCTTGGTAAGATATGATGTGGTTATTTATTTTGTTTTAAAATATATTAAATGTTTCGCTGCTAAATAATTTAAATATAAATTTGTTTAAAAGTAACTCTGATAGTTAAACTAGAAAGTGTTTGTATTTATTGTAAAAAATTATGTTAACTTAAAAAAATAATTAATCATTAGATTTTATTAACTGAGAACTAATTAACCCCCAAAGAAACTAACTGATCCTTTACTGTATTTCAAATTCACTACAGTTTAGCTTATTATTCAATTTAGTGGATTTTAATATTAATATTTTTAATAGAAATTTTTAATTGGAACTCAATTCACCCCTCCCCCCCTCTTGAGTATCCACTCCGATCAACATTTAGTATCATATGTTGTTTGTTATTTATAAAGGATATCCAAATGCTCTATTTTTCAACAGTGATTTTCGTTGTATCATCATGATATTAAATTTCTATTAGTTCAAAATTTTTCTATTTAAATATATTTGATAACATCTGATTATGGAAAATAGACAAGAAGGTTCTGCTACCAACAGGTCACTATTCATTAATGGAACAAATTTTGTAAAATGAAAACATAAAATGAAAATTCATTTGGAAAGTATGGGCTTTGACATCTGGACTGCTATAGAGGCTCAATATAAGATTCCAGAAACTGAATGGACCAGTTGGAATGAACCTACTAAAACTTCTTACAAATAATAACTGTAAGGAAATGTATGATTTATACTATGCTTTAGGTAATGAAGAATTTAATAGAATATAACCTTGTAAAACTAGTTATAAAATCTTTTACACTTTGGTTATTTCCTATGAAGGAACAACCAATGTTATAGAAATGAGAGTGAACACCTATACTATTAAGTATGATTACTTTAAAATAAAGCCTGATGAACCTATTTCTGACATGTATCTCAGGATCAATGAGATATTAAACACCATGAGCTCACTTGGAAAAGTTGTTCTTGCAAAGGAGCAGATTATGAGAGTACAACTATGTCTTCTAGAAAGATGGAGAGGCACATCGCTTTCAATAAGAGAATCATGTGATATAAGTTCACTTCATGTTAAAGATTTAATTGGTAAGTTGATGATGTATGCAGAAGAGCTGAAAGTAAACAAGGAAGAAGATGATGAACCAAGGAGGAAGTCATTAGCATTTAAATCAACTTCCTCAAAGAGCAAGGACATAGAGAAAGTTTACTTACCTAATAAAATCTCAACAAGTGATGGTTCAGATTCTGATAGTAATGAATAGATGGCTTAGATAGCCAGACGGTTCAAGAAGTTCTACAGGAAGATGAAATTATTCAGAAAACCCAATTATAATGGAAATTTTGACAACATGGGTCATTGGAAGAAGGATTGGAAGAAATGTGATAAGGATGATGAGAGAATATGTGATGAATGCAAAAGGAAAGTACACATTAAGAAAGAATACCCGAAGTTAATGTTCAAGAAGAAATATGACTACAAGGACAAAAAATATAATAAATCCATGAAGGTAGCCTGGAGTGCTTCAGAAGATAGAACAAGTGAGTCTGAAGTTTCTGATTTTGAAAAGATTCATGACAACATGTGTTTCATGACTAATACTTCTAAGGTACCTGTTTCCATTATGCTAAATGATTATTATTCTTGGAATGAAAGTAGTGATGATAATATGTCCAAATATGAGTTGTTTGAATACTGTAATATGCTAGAAGAAACTTTTAATGAATTCAAGGACAAGTATAATTCCTTGAAGAAACAACATGCTTTGACAAGCTCTGTTAAATATTTACTTGATATAGAAAAGGAAAATAATTCTCAATTACTTAAGGAAAATATTGAACTGAAACTGTCCAATGATAAATTAAGAAATGACTTAGAGAAAACACAATTGGAATGAATACTATAATTCAAATACTAGGAAATCATGTGGCACCAAAACATACCACTAGAATAGGCTATCAGCCTGGATAGAGACAAATTACTAAAAATAGATTTATTCCGAAATATGGAGAGATTTCTGCTAGTTCTAGTTCTAGAAATACATATGCTTCTACTAGTTATTCACATGGTTATAGATCAAATAAATTTTATCTTTCAAAATCTTTTGAATCTATTGATTGTATGAGACCCAATAGACAAATTTGGGTACCAAAATTTTTTCTTGCTAACCTGTCTGGACCTAAGAAAATCTGGTACCAATATCAATTTCTGTTTAAACCTGTTTTGTAGGAAAATCTCTCTAAAAGTTCCCATAAGATGATATGGTACATGGACAGTGGATTTCCAAGGCATATTACTGGAGAATAATCATGATTCAAGAGTTTAATCAATGTTTCTTGAGGCCATGTCACCTTTGGTGATAATTCAAAAGGAAAAATCATTCGCTTAGGCAGGGTTGGTACCACTGATCCATTTTTAATTTCAAAAGTTTTATTTGTTGTTGTACTTAAGTATAACTTTTTATGTATTTCACAGTTGTTTGATAATGGTTTCAATGTTAAATTTGAAAATGATTCTTGTAATATTTTTAATTCTAAAAATATTTCAGTATTTTCTACTTTGAGAAATGAAAATGATTATGTTGTTGATTTGAATTACTTGGATAAATAAAACATTAATTGCTTGAATGCTTTTGATAAAGATTCATGTCTATGGCATAGAATATTAGGACAATTTAATGCTCATTCACATAGAAAATTGACTAGGATAAACTTAGTTAGAGACCCAACTAAACTTGAATTCCCACCTAATAAATTTTGTAATCCCCGTCAAAAAAGAAAGAAATATTATATATCTTTTAAATCAAATAAAGAATTTTCAACTTCTCAACCTCTTGAGTAGGTTCACATTGAATTGATTTGACTTTCTAGAGTTTCTAGTTTAAATGGGAAGAACTATGTCTACGTCTTAGTATATGACTATTCTAGGTACACTTTTGTATACTTCTTATCTCAAAAAAATGAAGCTTATTCTTAATTTATTAAATATTCCATGTCCGTGGAAAAACATTGCGGGCTTTAGATTAAGACTTTGTGAAGTGATCATGGCCATGAGTTTTAAAATCAAGAGTTTTAATCGTACTTCTCACATAATAGATATAGTCGCAACTTATCTACCCCTAGGACACCCCAAAAGAATGGTGTAGTAGGAAGAAGAAATAGAACTCTTCAATAGATTTCAAGAACTATTCTTAATGAGTATGACCTACCAATTTTCTTTTGGGATGAAGTTGTAAATACAACTTGTTGCATTATTAATTTATTCCTGATTATACCTGTTCTAAAAAAGACCCCTTATGAGTTGTGGAACCCTAGGAAAACTAAGGTTATTTACTTTAATGTTTTAGTTTTCAAAGTCTTTACTATCAATAAAAAATATAATCTTGACGAGTTTGCATCCAAGAGTGATGAAGGAATTTTCCTAGGTTATTCAGTTACTAGCAAAGCTTATAGAGTTTTTAATAAAAGAACCAAATGTGTGGAAGAATATGTTCACATCACGTTTGATGAAACTGATCCATATGAACCCAAATCTTCCATTGAAAATCTTGAAGAAGATTCATCTGTTTTGAACATAAATGATAAAATCAATGAACCTATTATAAAGACATCCAGTTCTGGAAACATTCTAGAACCTACTTCTGTAGAGCCAGAATCTAGAGAAGAACCTGAAATTACTTATCCTACCATTACTATAACAACTAGGACTCTAAATAATCATATTTTATATGATGTTGTTGGTAATCTTGATAAAGAGACAAAGACTAGAGATTCTCTAATAAACCAGGTTGATCATATAGCTTTTCATTCAAAGTTAGAACGTAAAAGTATCAATGATGTAATCAATGATGAATTTTGGGTAATGACTATGCAATTAGAATTAAATCAATTTGAAAGAATCAATGTCTGGGAATTAGTCGATAGACCTAAGGACACTTTGACCATAGGCACTAAATGGGTTTTTAGAAACAAAGTTGATGAATCTTGAAATATAGATTGAAACAAAGCAAGGATAGTTGCACAAGGGTATAGTAAAGAGGAAGCAATAGACTATGAGGAAACCTTTTCCCCTATAGCTAGATTAGAAGCTATTATGATTCTACTTTCCTATACTGCTCATTTGAATTTCATGTTATTTCAAATTGATGTTAAAAGTTATTTTCTAAATGGTTTTATAATTGAAGATATTTTTGTTGAACTACCACCTAGATTTACTAATCCTCATTTTACAAATCATGTTTTTAATCTATCTAAATCATTATATGGATTGAAAAAAGCTCCACGGGCTTCGTATGATAGACTTAGAAATTTTCTTATTTCAAAAGGTTTTACAAAAGGGTTTTCTGATCCAACTCTCTTTATCAAAAGAATTTCTAAATATGTTTTGATTGTATAAATCTATGTTGAAGATATCATTTTTGAATCTTCTAAACATACCTTGTGCATTGATTTTTCATATATTATGAGAAATGAATTTGTAATGAGTTTAATGGGAGAACTAAAATATTTTCTTGAATTTCAAGTTTTCCAAAATTAAAATCGTATTATTTTAAATCAAATAAATATAAAAAGAATCTTTTAAGACATTTTGGATTATATAGTATTAAAGAAAGTGATACACCCATGAGTACCACATGCAAGTTGTATATTGATGAATTTGGGAAACCAGTTGATCAAACCAATTTCAGAGGTATGATTGGAAGTCTACTTTACCATATTTCTAGTAGACCAGATATTATGTTTAGTGTGTGTTTGCGTGCAAGATTTCATGTTAATCCAAAATAATCCCATTTCATTTTTGTTAAAAGAATTTTCAAATATCTTAAACATACTGCAAATTTTGGTTTGTTTTATCCAAAAGGAAAATATTTTGATATAAAAAGTTATTCAGTTGATGACTTTTCTTGTTGAATGTTAGATAGAAAGAGCACTTCGGGAGCATGTCATATTCTAGGTAAGTCCCTAGTATCGTGGGGTAGTAAGAAGAAAAATTATGTTGCATTGTCTACTGCTGAAGCAGAGTATATAGCTATTGGTAGTTGTTGTGCACTAATTATGTGGATGAAACATACTTTGTTGGACTATGGATATGAGTTTAAACATGTATCAATAAATTTTGATAACACGAGGGGAATTATCATCTCTATGAATCCAGTGTCTCACTCTCGGACCAAACACATTGATGTAAGGCACCATTTTTTAAGAGATCATTACCAAAAAGGTGATATGACACTTGAATTTACAGATACTGGACATCAATTATCTGAAATTTTCACAAAGACATTATGTTCGGATAGGTTATGTTACATTATACATGAATTAGGAATTATAGACTTTGTGTGTTAGAAACCTCACTGTTATACCTCGCCGATATGAAACCTCACTGTTATACCTCACTCATATGAAACCAAATTGTTATTCCTCAATGGTATAAAACATCACTGATATACCTCATTATTATTGAACCTCACTAATATATCTCACTGTTAGTAAACCTCACCGATATACCTCACCGTTAGGAATTCTCACCAGTATACCTTACCGTTATTATGCGATGTTTTAAACTTCTATCTTTAGACGACATAATCTATATCGTCTATATTATACATATTATGTTTTGTTTATTTATTTTATGATTCATAAATGATGAAAACAATATCTTAGTTTCTTCTCAATCCATTGAACTCTCCTCTCTCAAACCAAACTCCTTGAATCCCTGAATCGCCCGAGAACCCTATCTTCTTCAATACAGAGATGGAAAAAACCAAAAATCTGACTGTTAGAGATCACGTTGATGAGATGAATGCATAGAAGAAGAAGAATGGTCCTGAATCAAGTAGCAGTGTAAGTAGTACAAGGTCAGGAAGGCATCCAGTGAACCCGCATTTACAAAATAGATATATTGTAATCTCGAAAGAGCTATGTGCGGAATGGCTGTTTTCTAGTAAATCGTTAGTTCTAGAGGTGCTGGAAGATCATAAATGGGTAGAATTATTCACAAATAACAATGGATCCTACTATATGAAGCCAGTAAAACAGTTTTATGATTTTGTGAGTTTTGAGAAATCCAATGAGGAAATTAGAATGAATTCATGGGTAAATGGAATGGAAATAGCCTTTTCATCTGTTGAGTTGGATGAGTACCTAAGAGTACCACATGAAGGAGTTTTTGGATATTCATCAAAGGCAGTACCACCTACAAGTGACATATTTGATTATTAGACTGCCTTAGAGGAACTCACTAGTAGTGGCAAGCAATGAAAGGTGGTGGTTGCTGAAATGGATGGATAAAATAGATTTTTGTTCACATTTGGGCAACATATGCTGTGTCCAAGAAGAAAGGACTATTCAAATTTGATTTATCAGGATATCTATCTGTTACATATCTTGAGACATGGTGTCAAGGTGAATTTGGGTAGGCTGCTAATGGTTCAAATGGAGGATATGAACAGACCCAAATCAATGACCAATGCTTTATTCTTTTGCAAGTTGATTTCAATTATGATTAATTCAAAGGGATTATCTGAGTCTCAGGATGATATAGTGGTGGTAAGAAAAAAAAAATTTATCACAAGCACAATGTGTAAGTACATGAAGATAATATGGAACCCGTGTAGAGGGGAGTGGGTTACTGGTGACTAGAAGTTATATGATAACTTTAATCATGTGGATCATCCTTCTAGGCATAAGGATATGAGGGATCCAGGTATAGGACCTGATGAGGAGGAGCCACAGTATAGTGATGATTCTAAAGAGGAGGATTCCTATGAAGTCGATGGAGGAGATCTAGACTTTCCTCTAAGCCCAACTCCGGAATTTTTATCTCAAGAAAAGGGAAGTTCTTCTTTGAACCTACCTAGTATAGAAACTATTTTGGGTGTAAGAAATTTAGAGTCACCTATGGATGAGGAAGACCAGCAGAGATCAGATCAGGAAGAGGAATCCCTAGAGAATGAGGAAGAAGAAACGGAATTTGAAACTGAAGCATCTGCTTCTGCCACATTGAGTTTGAGTCCTCTGATTGGAAGATTTGTTGTGCCTTTAGAGGTTGTTCTTGTTGAAGATGATAGACATTCTCCTATCCCTGAGGTTCCTCCTACTATGGGAGAAATAGAGACAGTTGTGCATGATTCTTCTGAGAAATACTGAGAAGATGAGGTTGATATTGTTGTACAAGAGAATTCACCAGTTGAGGGGGAGCATCCAACCATATTTCGTAGTGTTTTAGTGGCTGTTGAGATTGAAGACTTGGCAGAGGACCCAGGGTTTGAAGTTTGTGGATTGGATTAACCAAATTCTGATAATGAGAGATCCCTCAGTCAAGTAGAAGTTAATTATGATATTCTGTCTGAGATATTACCTAAGAATGTGGTATGAAAAGCTGATCTGGATCAGTTGAAGTCTGATCTTAAGACATGTTTTGTGGAAGAGATAATAAAAATGGAATCATCCTTAGTGTCATACATTCAATCAGTTATGAATGAATCAGTGGCCAGTATTGTGTCTCAAAGATCACATGTTTTTGTGCCTGCTAATATAGTCACTAAGGATGACTTAGAATCTTTGAAGGGTGAGATGAAAGTGTTTTTGAGTGCTTCTGTTTCCGAGTTAATGAGTATCTTTTTTGAATAGGTGAACAATATGGAAAAGTATTTTTATCTCTTTCTTGGTTGTAATGTGTCAACCTTTGTGGTAGAGATAGTGGATGAAATCCCAACTTTCCAAAATCAGGTTTCTATCTTGGCAGAGGATGTTGATGTTCTAAAGAGATCAGTTGTCTCTCTGGAATCCTATATGAGTTCTAAATCGCAAGAAGACAGGGATTTGGCTTATTTGAAGAGTGTAGTCAGTCAAATGGACTCAGTTTTTGAGGAGTTTAACCATTCCATAACAACTTAGGTTATCAACCAAGATTATGCAGTGATAAATCTTATTAGTGGGATAACTAAGAGTTTCATGGAAACTGTGAATTTTTCTATTGGTTCTCTTGCTTCGAGACTTTCAATAGAATTTAATCATATTAGATCTTTGATGAAGGATGACCTTGGTTCAGCTTCAACTAGTAGCTCTGTGGACTCATCTTCCATGACCAATGTGGTTTATACCACTAGAGATACAATGAATATTGTCCAAGATTATATGAGAGAAGCTTTTTCCTCTCAAAAAGAAGTAAAGGATAAAGTTGAATCTTATTTTCAGAAAGTGTATACCAGGAATCAGTTGACAAACCATTTCAGACATCTTCTGGAAAATATGAAGTTACCTCTAGTCAATCAATCCTTCAAAGAACAAGTTAGCATGCTCAGAGATATGACCCCTTCACTGGACAAATTCATGGAGAACAAGGATTATTTCATTTCTGCTATGGAAAGAGAATGAGCAATTATAATGGACTTTAGGAATCTTTTGATGCCATTCTTTCATGTAGACAGTACTCCAATCATTGTACCTCCATCTTTACCTACCTTTGCCTCTGTTACTTCTCATGATCAGATGACACCATTCCAAGCCATCTGTAGCCTTACTTCAATGGTCACTCAGAGATCTACACAGTACATGCCGGAAATAGTTTCACTGGCTCATCCTCCTCGGATCATTTCTGGTGTTCTTAAGCCTCCACTTGCATCCACACAGTCTGAGTCTACCTTGAATCCTAAAAGAAAATCCCACGTGGACATTCAGTAGTTGGATTAAATAGTGGAAAATATATTTGATAGGAATCACTTGTATTCATTTTGTTTACTTTTTGTATTTCTTTGTATCATTTTTCACCATGAAATACAAATGATCTTATTCTCTTTTCCATTCTGTTATTTCTCTCTTTTATTGTTTCTTCTTTTTATAAATCACAATGTGGGAGAAAAGGCTTGATATCATAAAATATGGAAGGACAAAGGGGGATAAAAAAGGGAAGCTAGATATATGAGCATAAGAAAGGGGGAGACCTATGAGCCTTATGAGAAATATAATTTTACCTTATAATACCTCTGATACATTTGTTTTATTATTCTATTACTTTGATTTTGTTTTGTTTTTATTATTATCTTTGATACAATTGGATTTAATTCTATGTAATCTGATACATTACTAATTATTTTGGGATTATAATATCATAAGTTGTGATTATCAAAAAGGATAAGATTGTTGACCTCACTTTTTTTTATAATCTCAATTATATTTTAATATGCATTGAAAATCCCAAATAATGTTCATTCATATATTAATTACTTTTCCATCCTAATATTGAGTTGATTAGAATATCAAAATGGTCTTTGGAATATGTTAATAAATGTTTATCTATGTGTATATGTACTAAGAAATAATTATAACTCAATATGAATTTGTGTTTCATAGAATAGATATGTGTTACGTGTTTCATTGAAAATATAATTGTTATGTCCACTGGTATGCACAAACTACTATTACAGACATACAAACACTTTGTCTTTGGTACAGAACAGAGCTACCGGTATGTATAAGTCTACCGGTATGCAAGTCTACCGGTCTACAGTTATGAATTCCACCAGTATAAGGAAGTCATTGCTACTCAAGTCTACCGATACAAAGCAGTTACCAATAGAGGAAGAGCTACCGATAGAAAAAGTCTATCGGTATGCACATGTTGAATGACAGAGGCCTACCGATACAACCAGACAGAGAACAGCTACCGTTTCAGTGCTAGTGATACAATGTTCACATATTGACAGAGCCATTGATATAAGCAGTCATTGATACGAGCATGTTACCGATAGACCAAAGCTACCGAAGAAGAAGTTAACAGTATATAGAGGTATTGTTACATGATGTAACTGCTACCGATACAGGGAGTATCGGTACAGGAACAGATAGCTACCGATATGAGCTCACTGCTATAAAAATTCCACCGCTACATGTCTACCAACAATGATCTACTGATAAGATGATTGTTAACTAGTCACTCCTACTTAAACACTTTTTGTATTTATTTATTAAGAAATGGTCATATTTGATGATTTTAATGTACATACTATTAATTAGTGATAGTTGTTGTTATGCGAGGGAATTGTACCATGTAACTATGAAAAGGTAATCATTCCCATTGTCAGAGATAAAATCTATAAATGGAAAGACAAACCCAGGCATAATAAGTGCTGAAAAGAAGTGAAGAAGTTGTTAGGTGTGGAGATACACGAAGATACTCATTTGATAAAAAAGGAACACATGCACCAGAGCTAAAAGTGGTGAAGAACCTTTTCCGGAATCTGAGGAACATTGATGTGCTGAAAAGTCTATTGGAACCCCGAGAAAGACTTGAATACAAAGAAAATCAAGGAACCAAACAAAACTTTGTTTTTAAGATAAAAACCAGATAAGGATCCAAAAGCATTTTTGATCAATCAAAAAAATCCTGAGCTAGACCTCTAATCACTAGAACATTCTAAACTCATATACACTCTCTTAGTGATTCTTTTACTTTTGAGCATCGTGTGTACTCTGTTTATTTCATACACACATTGACTCCTGTGCTGAACTTGGGGATTTAATCCTCACTCACTCTTTCCATACTCTTATTTCCCACTGTGGATAGTGGTAGAGGTCATGTTGGACCTGGATAGCCTGTGTGCTATTGGTTTGTTTTACCATGAAGAACTGTAGTAGAGGTCTAATACCTGGAATGTCTTTGCACTATTGTTAACCCTGATCTATGGTGTGGATCAAAATTTATATAAATTGTTTGAGAGGACTAAGTCTCATCTTGAGACTGAACCTCTTGGTTAGAACTACTGTGGTTATTTATTTTGTTTTAAACTATATTGATTGTTTCGTTGATAAATACTTTAAATAAAAATTTGTTTTAAAGTAACTCTGATAGTTATACTAGAAAGGTCTTGTATTTATTGAAATGAATTATGTTATCTTCAAAAGTTAATTAATCTTCATATTGGATTAACGTAGAACTAATCAATCTCTTGAGAAACTAACTGAGACTTTACAGTATTGAAAATTCACTACAGTTTAACTGATTTTTTAATTTAGGGGATTTTAATATAAATATTTTTAACAAAAATTTTTAATTGGGACTCAATTCACCCCCCTCTTGAGTATCCACTCCGACCAACACAAACTACTAGTAAAAATGATAACATTTTAATAATAATATTTAGTTGTCCATTTATGATTGATGTGGTGTATCATTAAACGCAATCAAGTGAAGTATTTTTTAAACCGGGGTCGTACATATTCCACCATTTATTAAATTTAATCCTTTTATTTTTTTGGATTAAAAACTAGCTGTTTGACTTTTAAAAAAATAAATCCAATATAGGAAAAAATGTCAATAAAACATCTACATTAAAAGAAAGAAGTTATAGTGAAATTGTTGCCTAAGATAACATAAACTCAGGTTACTTGATGAAATAAATGGAAATGGTTGAAAAATATAAATATCAAATTTTTATGGATATTTATTGAGATCCTGGTAATTAGAATGTTAATAATTAGAAAATAATAAATCATTGATGAGTTAAAAGGTCCTTGGTTTCATAGTATGAAAATTAAATAAACTAAATTTTGATTCAAAATCCATTTCATAGAGTTGAGTAATTAATTTATGACATAAACTAATAAAATTATAAACCATATTTAAATTTCAAATATTTTTTAATAATTTAATAAATTTCAACGAAAAACTATTCTTTTCTCCAAATGATGATTATACAATGTGAATTATTTATTCTTTATTCACTAGAATAAACATCTATAGAATCACATAATCCACAAAAAATTAAATACATATTTCTATTGTATTTGTAAATTAATCATACAAAAAGTTGTTAGTAAATGATAAGAAAATTCTCTAGAGAAAATAAACCACTATATCATGAAAAATAATTCATTATTCTACAAAATTCAACTGTGACACCCAAATTTTAACAAAACAAAATAAATATCCTCAAAAACTCCTCAAAAAATCATATAATAATGTTAAAAATGAAAACATATATTTGATAATGTTGTATTCAAGGATTATGTTTAACATTTATCCCAAAATAATATTGATCACTCTAATTTTATAATACCAAAAATGTAATTTCCAAAACACATATTGTATAAGATAGGTTAATTATTTCTAAAAAACCTGAATAACCATACAATAATATTTTACATTAAAAGATAATTCAACCTTTAATGATCTAATAAATCCCACAATACTATATTTACCTTAATTAGATAAGGTTCCCAAAATAGTGATGATCTACTGAAATTACATTATTCCATTAATATCGAAAACATTTTCTAATTAAGATGTATATCAATTAGATAAATGATAAATTACAAAAATCAACATATATTTCATCCATTAAGTAATTTAACTAAAAATAATAATTCACACTAATCGGGTCTTCATAAAGGATATTGGTAGGAAATGCACCATTGTAATCGTTAGGCTTTGATTTTGATTCATGTGTCCTTGCTTGAAGTGACATGTTTTCACCCATATTATGGGTTTTCCATTTTTCGCAAAGCACATAATTCTTATAAAATTTCCCTTGAATTATAATTTCCTCAA
This sequence comes from Viscum album, assembly GCA_963277665.1. Taxonomy (NCBI): domain Eukaryota; kingdom Viridiplantae; phylum Streptophyta; class Magnoliopsida; order Santalales; family Viscaceae; genus Viscum; species Viscum album. Next base: position 1,846,148,279 of record OY728163.1, on the reverse strand, counting down.
ATATAACCATAAAATTTTTAACCTCAATGTATATCTCATACCATTCATTTTTCATCCCAAAAATAAATAACACCTAATTATTTCAAAAATAAATGCCTCTAAAAATACTACCAATAACATTATAATATCATAACATAAATCCTTAAAAAGAGATACTATTCCCTTGAAATTATTTTCCACCATTAAATTATAAAATCAGGTTGATATAAAATTAAAAAACATCATAATCACCAAATGTTTTTAAACCCTTCTCTAATACCAACTATGAAGACCCATATATAAAAATTATATATTTAATTATTTTAAAACTAGAAATCAAATTATGTTCCCAAATATATTTTTTGAATTAGAATTTAAGAGAATTAGAAAAACTCATACAATGTAAACTCTTAAATAACAATTAAAATCTAGTACTTATTATCCCCTTTTCTCACAAAAGAAAACACTTTAAAAAAAATTTCTCTTTATGTGAAATATTCTCAATTTCTCCATGTGTTCTTATCCTTGTCTCTATTATCAAATCAGTCCTTATAAAATAATTTTAAATCTTATTAGGGGAATAAAACTATATAAGGGAAAAAATAGATAATAAAGAAGAAATTAGTCCTTAAATACATAATAACCCAGAAAATGATTTTTAAAATTTTATTTTTTTCATCCCTAAAATGTCTTATCGTTACCTTACCTCATGTATTCATAAATTTCATATAAAACACCACGGAGAACATAATTTATAACATTTGCTTATAGAATCAATTCCATACAACTCTTACATTAACTTTAGCTTTCATGGCTACATATGTAGTAACCCACAAGGTTGCCTTTAGAATAACCACCATAGTATATTCCATTAATCTATTAGGAGAACCCCTACTGTTTAACTCTGAATCAATAGAAAATTATTTGGAGAGATATCATGGACACACCCATGTTTTATTATAGAACCACCAATACTTATAAAAAATTCCCAACAAACATAACATAATCATAACACATAAAAAATAATTAAAGGAAAAATAAATTCTCAAATTTTAAATAACATTTCATTTTTACAAATATATGGAATCATAAATGAAAATACATTATTTGAAAAAAAAATTGAAAACCTGTAAAGGAGACTTAAAAAACGTAATGCCAAATTAAATATTAAAATTATGATCATGACATATACATTAATAAATATTAATTTTTTATTATGTAAAAATATATTAATTTGTACCTTTATATATGGGTTTTAAAAGAAAGTCCCTATAAAAGATCCCCTCTGAAAAAATATGGTATAAATTAGAAATTTAAAATTTTAAAAAACTCAGGTCATTTTAATAAAATCATAAAAACTATTTAAAAAACCTGGACATGAAATTGAAATATTTATAAGAATTAATCGATCATGTATTTTAAAAGATGTTTTAGTTAAAGGGTCACATGAAAATATAATTTTATTGATGTGATTATTAATCAAATATATTTATTATATAAATCTAGTCTGAATCCACATAAAACAAGTTGAAATATGAAATAATTTATTCCAAATTCATTTCAATCATCACATTATCATGACATAATCGTGAAGTATAATTTTGACCTAAAGACAAGAAATTGGGTTTCTAATTCCATTAATACAGTATAATCATTATAATCATATGCCACAAGAAATATTAAAATTTAACAAAACATTAATGATCATGATAAACATAATGTGATGATATAACATTTGAATTTAGAGTAATATAATCCTTAGAAAATAATATAGCTTCATAACATCAAAATATGCCTCAATAAATAATAATTGAGGTGATGTCCCTTACCATGAGACTGAATCATCCCATACGATATTAATTTTCATGAATAATAAACATCGAAAAATTATTTACACTCATGATAAATGTATTGAATTTTATTATTCATTTTATATAAATTATTTTACTATTATAACATTTCCTTAATTATTTAATTTCATGTCAGACGTTGGGACCTTATACGATACATGAGACCCAAAAAGAATGTTTTTATTATGTCAATGATAAAATATTAATAAGTCCATTATATCTAGAATAATATTAAATAAATAGTAATATCTTTTATACATCCATAATAATTTTATATTCTTTCATTATGTATGCATATTAATAATTAATTATGTTTCAATATTGGAGACGGTAAACGATCCGTACGGATGAGTGACACATCAATTTCCAATGATTATTATAGAAATATGGTGAGTATTATTTTATCTTTAAGAAATTATCATTATAGAATTAATATCATATTACTAATTTAAATATAATTGAATATATCATTAATACAATGTGGTGAGGAAAAATGAATCACATCATTTTGTAGAGATGATGGTACACATATACACAGAAATGATGTTATCATTTTTATGCATACAGAAAGGTAAAAAAATAGTATTTTATTATTTAGTAATTATAATTATTTATTTAGTATCATGTATAAACATCAGTTACATCATTATAATCATTGTTGTTATATAGTGATTGAAAAATATTTATATAACTTTGGGGGGTGGTAGTCCACATTACTCATGATCAATTTTTTCATTTACCATTTGATGATATATGAGATAAGCTTAAATGAATATATTCACATAATAAAATATCAATATTTTTTGGACACTTCTGTTTTTGTTTCATCATGTATGAATAATATTTGAATGAAGTGGCAGATGAAATAAAACAGAAACACCTAATTAAAAATTATACACCTTCTACGGATGGTCACATTTGAGTAACACCATAACCCCTATAATGATGGTGTTTTGCATAAAAGTAAAGGCTCTTGAATATAGGGTCGTATTATATGATGGTATTTTGGGAAGATATTTTCCAATCAAAAAGAATTTTTTGTGTATTGAAATTGGATGAATGGGTTCCCTTCTATTAGAGAGGGGACTGACAATCATTGAAATTTTCAAAATTTAAAATTAATACAAATGAATATTCCATTTTAAATTGTCCTGAACATATTTATTTTTCATATAGTATGATTATGGTCTAAATACATTCATAAAATAAAAATTATACATGATTGACAATTTTTTTGTTCTTTGTATTTTTTTAGCCCATATTAGTTCTTGACATGTTATCATGTAATTTTAACATTTAGGGTCAACAGAATTAGTATAAAATGAACAAAGACCAAAAAACGAGTCATCGATAAAATTTATAGAATTATCCCAATATTTTCACCGAATTGTATATTTTTACAAATATTACATCATTTAATAAAATATTAAAATTTTTAAAATATTATTAACGTCATTTCATACACTATTCTATATTTTACATTTTAAAAAAGTAATTACAACTTTATATCATTAAAAGAAACACTAATAAATTTTTGCTAAAATGTATATGTCATTCATAAAATTCTTTGATGATATATATTGTTTCAAATTATACTTATTCTATTATTTTTAAAATCATTTATTTCAGTATACCATTAATTAGGAAATTAATGCATCATTATCATCAAATTATTTAATGTGACATTTTATGTTTTTAAATTATAAATAAATTATTGTGATATATATAAATAATATAGATTTATTAATATTATTTATAATAAATTATATCCCTTATATAATCACATATTGAAAAATAATTGTCTTGTTAGAAACATGAGAGTGAAAAAATTTACTTTTTTCATTATAATAATATAAATATCATACTCTCATCCATGTGGCTTTCAAGGGTTATAACATCATCCAAAATATTGTTTTGGCCTAATAACACAAATAAAATGATTCTAGGACATGTTTTGGGGTAATTTTATAATATTTATAACATTATTTTTACATTCAATTACACAATTTACAGGTATAATTGGTAATAAACAATATTACTAAAGTTATTATTAATAATATCTCGAAATAAAAGTTTCCTACATACTAAATTTGTAAATTATGATTTTATATATTGATTTAATTTTTCAAAATTCGAAATACATAATTGGAAAAAATATATTTACAAATGAATATACATGACGGAATGTGAAAACAAGATTTTAATGTAAAAACGTTCAAAAGCCCACAATGTTTTTATATCTTATTTCAAATTGAAATCTATTCTAATTTCCTAAAATAGAATAATTTTTAAAATAATTATCTAATTATACATTAATACACTTCAAATATATAATTTTACACTATATATAAATTTGATTAAAATAATGTTTTAAATTAAAATACATTAAATTGTTACTATTAATCAAAATCTAAAACATGTTAATAAAACACCAAAAATTAAAATAAAAGTCCATTTTCAAATTCCACATGCCAATATAAATCTTATTTAGTCAAATAATTATTTTAAAAGTGTTAACAAGTGATTTAAAATAATTGTGCTGCCAAAAGGCGATAAAACATCCATTTAAGATAAATACTTCTTTTATATGTTAAATTGGATTTATTCTAATATAATTTCTAGAAAACTTACAACATAATTTAAAAAAATTACATGGAATATTATATATACATCATTAATATAATCAGAAAAAATTTATTTTTTCATTTATTAGTATTTAACACACATGTGTACATTTGACCAGATTTTCAAGGAAATATTTTCTTTAATTTTATAAGTTTTTTTTATTTTATTTATAACTAATTAGTCACCAAATAAATAAATATATATACATATGTAAACCATATTCTCAAAATTTATTTAATACTATTCATTACCACTATACAAACAACTATGTTATAATAGTAACATTTAAATAATAATCTTTTGTTGATTATTTAAGCTCGATGTGTTGTATCATGTACCCTAACAGATATATTATTTATTTTAAAAAACATTGGATGTTACATAACATCCACTACCTACCCATATGTTAAAAAATATATATCTACTTATGGTTATTGAAATGTTAGAATGTCATAAATTATTCCATTTTGTTTTTATTTTTTACATTTTCTCCATAAGGGAAACCCATAATGAATAATAATTGGATCAACAAATCATTATCAATATCCAAATTATCACCCCAAAATTCATTCGTATAATTTAGTGCATCTTTACACTACAAATGCCTTCACCCCATTAATATATCTTTAGAATAACATAAAAAATATTAAGAGTAGGGTAGAAATGGATATTAATGCCTTAAAATATGGGTTATTCATGAAAAAGTCATTAATGGCCTCTATGAGTTGACAATAATTGATCTAAATTTATTTTCCAATGAGTATTGGTTATCTATATAAATTCATAAAAAAAATTAATTTTTTCTTTAGTAGTAGTAATTATAATAAGTTTAAATGAATTTTCAATTAGGTGGAATGCCTAAGATCAGCAAAGATATATTATCAAGATATAATAGGAAACATTTAGTCTACAAAACCTCTTGAGAAATGAAAATTATATTATAGAATATCACTCAAGGAATTAATTAAAAAAAGTCAGTCACAAACATTTATTAATTTAATATGTGAAAAATTGTGGGGAAATTTCATTTAACATATTCAACAGATTAAACCAAATCATGAGTCATCATTTTAATATCCACATTTAAAAGTAATAATTTATTTCTCTATAATACTAATTTAATATTATTATATTTTAAATATAAACATCTACTCATTGTAATCCAAAGAAATTTATGTTTCCTATATATGTCTTGTATAGAACAAATTATCTAACGGGAATGAAATTTTATAATTAAGAATGTGCTGAAATTTTTAGCTAAACAGAAAATTATATGACAAATATATAGAGTTAATAAATGATAAAAAGGTACCTAATCCCTAATTCTTAATTCATATATTATAATTTTTTTGGGCGGTTGAAGTTTTCAATCGCGGACCTATGAAAGTATATAACTTAATTAAGAAAAAGGATCTCATTAACATTGATAATGAATATATGGTATCATCTCTTATTCATCAACTTTTCTACAAGTGAAATTTAATTTCCAAGAAATCATGAAAATTTAAATATTGGTATGTCCAAAGATGTGGGAAATGTGTTGTTAACTCATGTTGAATGATATTATTAGTGGTCATCCATAGTCTGTTGGTGGGTTGATATTTTTTTTATGAAACCTCATATATATTATCCTAGATTCCATGTCATATTTTTTTGTAGTGAGGAGTCCATGTATAGATTATATCAAATCCACCCTTTTCATAATTATGTATAGCTTGTATAGAAGGAATGAGATAATTTTTAGATAATCCTCATTCTTTTTTTATACTTGTGAAAAATCCTCTTATAATACAAATTATTTTTTAATGTTGGGTGCAAGAATTGAATGTTTGAATGGAAGGATAGAATTTATTATTTTTGGTTAGAAATTAAAAATGAATAATGTCAATCAAAATTATCTCATTCATTTAATTCATCCTATATCATAGTTCAATAAGAAACTGTCACATAAAAATCCCCACGTGAATCCATTAATATACATTAACGAAGTGAGCGAGGTCTATTTGTTCTTCCGAAGGTGCATGTTCATTTTCTTAATATTTCTCCATGTATAAAAATATATCCCAACATGAATGTTTAAAACATTTGGAGTAAATAATCATCATATATGGATTAAATACATTTAGTGTTATTTAAAAAGAATATCATCTCCCAGAGAAAGATTTTTTTGAATATATTCTTCAGTGGTAAGGACCTCTTAATGTTGGATATCCCTGGATGGGGAATTCTAGTTAACCTCAACCATATTCTCTTAAAATTCATCAATCTGTGTGGTGTCTTCTTCCATGGGTAGGTATATGTATAGTGGTGTTGAAAATTATAAAATATATTTAGTGAGATCAATTTTAAATTTTTTTATATGATTAATCAATAAAATGTATATATACACATTTTTGATGACTTATATTTATATCAGCACATCATTCTTCATCTTTTCCATCCAAATCATCATTACATTCTATGATTTTAAATTACAAATGGTTTAGATATTGATAGTTTTTAAATTTAGACACAACATCTTAAATTTATTTAGTGAAATTTGAGAAGTTCCATGGTACACAAATCATATACATATATCACTGATAATCACTTTGAACATTACATACCATGTATATCACATTTCAAAATGGGAACTTATCTTTTAGAAAAACTACCATCTATAACACTATACTATGAGATCATAATCTATTAAATGGATATCCACCTCAACATTGTGAACTATTTTATTTTAGGATTGATCATATGAGTAATTATTAATGCATTAGAATATTATGTGTTTTTATAAAACATGGAAGAATAATAATGTTTTTAGATAAGGTTTAGATGAATAATTGAAAAAATGTCTACATTTTGAAAAAGAAATAGTTAATAAAAAAACTAAATGTATCACAAGAAACGGGGCCTTGTTTGGACCCTAATATTGCATGGGGTGTGAAGAATGTTTTAAATTTATAATTTATTAGTTTATTAGAGTGCAAAAATTGTTTCATCTCAACCGAAGATATTAAATGATGATTTACACACTATTTCAAATTTAGTTTTCAATAATTTTTTTAATCATATTTATTATTTATTATTGAAATAATATAAACTAACATTTAATTAAAAATAATTGGAGTATATAATAAAAAAATATTCATTTTATTTTTTGGTTTTTATTATCATACATAATCCATATTGGTTGTTTAAATTTATTTTGATAAATTAATTATGAAATATCACACATGTATTAATATCAATTTATTTAGTCATTGTGGAATCTTTAATTCCAAAGTAAATATAATTACATATCCTCCTACAATAAAGGTTAATGTTAGACCTCAATCAAGTGTGTGGAATATCCAGAGAATTAGCTCTATCATATTCCATTTCATCCATTGAATGTCACAAATCCATTCTATGAATAGATCATATTCAATAGAAGGGACTGAAATGGTTTTAAAAAGTCAATGGAGTAGGGTTCAAGATCCATGACATGGTATAAAATTTTACACCATAAAAAATTACATTATTTTCCGTTTAGATTAAATTTAATTTTTTTATTTATTGTAATTTAAAAAAACCATGGTTATATTACGTTACACACACCAATAACATTCTCAAAAGGCATGTGTTATATGAAATTAAATGTTTTACTAAACAAAATAATATTATTAAAATATTATTATATAGTAAGATATAGGCTAAATTATAAATTGGGAGTTATGAATAGAATAAACTAACTTAAAAATATGTGTTTTCATCCACTGATAACCAATTAATTATAATCTAGTACTGAAACCAATTGAATATATAAGAAATAATTTTATAAAAATTAATTTTTATATGAAGAGGGAATGATGAAATTATAAATTTAATTAATTAATATTACTGATTTATTTTTATTATAAATTCAATAAATTATTTTTTAAATTCATCCAATATATTCTGTGTACATAAGATAAACAATACCTCATATTATACTTAAAAGCTCTATTATTATAAGGGTTGTTCTCCCACCTATTAATGGAACACATATTTTAATTATATTTTTTTGAAACCTTTATAAATTTTATTTGTCAAAATAATGTTCATTTATTAAAATAGGATTTAAAAATTATGTTATGTTGAATATTAGGTAATTTTCTAAGATGATTTTTTAGGAATAGTGGAAAATACTGGATTTTAATTTAAAACCGAACCTTCATCTCAAATATTTATAAGGTTAATTTTTTTTTAAAAATCGGTTTCAATGTAAAGTTATAAAAATTATAAATAAATAAATAAAATTTAGGTCATTTTAATTAATTTTACCTAGAAAATTGATATTCAAACATATCAATCATTACATCATTTTTATTTTGGATACCAATATTCTTGACCCATTACCAGGATGAAATTTTAAATAATTTTATAAAATTATTGGATTGGTAATTAGAAAAATTGATTAAATATTTAGAATAAAAATAATTTATAACTTTTTGTAAGGTCAACATAGTTTTTGGGCTAAATTATTAGTGAATGGATTTTACATTAAATAATTTTTTTAAGATGAATTTATGCTTAGTAAGGTACTAATACATAAACATTAATAAAAAAAATTCATATAAAAAATTGAAAAAAATATTTATAAACAAATTCGGACCATATTCTCTAGTTAATATAATCGGGTTCATTATTAGAGGAACATTATGTATGGGAAACCTCTCAATAGTGATTATCTTATTATATTTACAAGAATTTCACTCCTCTTCCAATATAAAAATAAAGCCACCCATCCTATTTATTAAAACCCATAGAGTTTTTGGACCATAAAAAACAACATAAAATTATACCAAAATCTCCATCGTCATACTATAATAAAAAATGATTGTATTAATCCAATTAAGGAAGCATTCTGTTATTAACCAAAATGAGTTAACTGAACAGGAGGTGTCCTTCTTCATAGATCAATATGGTTTCATTTACTTCATCAGAAAATCCATTATTTTTTTATAATTATTTTATGATAACATCATTACCATAAAAATGTTTATTTTTTATTATATTTTTTGACCTGGACATTTACACACATCCATCAAATTTTAAATACAATCATCATTCATGTGTGCGGCAGACTACCACCTCACAAATCGATGTCATTTGTTCTCCTATTACCACCATTCAATGTTTTAATAATGATGGATTTATAAAATTTATGTTATATATAAATATTTGGTATTTATAATTCATTTAATATTCTTAAATTTATAAATAAAATATACCTTTATTATTTTTTTAGTGGAATATTATAACGTCATTTGTGACATGTGTACTGCCACCTCCACAAAGTGATATGAATAGTTAACACATACAAGGATTGTATTAAAGATGGTTTTAATAAAAATATGTTATAGATATAAAATAAAATTGATACTATAATGGTAATATAGTTATATATATCACATAATTTTTAAATACGACAAGAAAATTGATGTAGCGTTAATGAGTATACAAGGCCAAATTTATTTATGAACTTCGCATTTAATTTCCCATCTCCAAATTTTATAAAATGTTAAATTAAATATATAATGAATTTATATGATTACTAAATCATAGTTTATATCTTGGAGATGGCCAATTCATGATCTCTATACCAATAAAAATGAATAATTCCAAAGATAATTGAAAATATAGAAAATTAACACCTAAAAATATTAAAATAATAAATAATTCTTAAAGAATATGTAAAAAGATATTATTATAAGATAATATATGAAATTATATATATTATTATGGTTATTTTATATATTAATAACATTATTGAAACCATTATAATGAGTTTTAAAGGATGTTCACTGAAAAGGAAACACAGGGTAAGTATAATGACCCGACCTTATAACATTACATAATATTGAATTAAATGAATAATTCACATTAAGGATATTTTTCAGGTTTAGAGTTTTATAGAATTTTTCCATAACTATTACATAATAACTTGAATATTTCATTAGACACTACAACTCAGTATAAATTTTATACATAAAATAAAAACTCTTAAAAAGAAACATGTCTATTTCCATATTTTTGATAGCATGAGTTTTCATTGATCCCATCCTTGACCCTATTCATCTTTAAGACATTTGGAAAAAATTTCTAAAACATGGGATGAGCATAAAAAACTCAGTAAGGGTTATAAAATAACGATGTAAAACATTATCCCATCAATAAAAACAAATCAATGAAACTATATTTTTCGATCATAACATACCTTACAAAATCATAAGATCTATGAATAACACACAGAAAACATAAATCATAAAGGTTACTTATGGAATATATATCAAACATACATTGTAGTTATAATAGCTACAGAGGGATTACACATGGAATACCCATTACAGAATATTCCCAAAATCTCTCAGGAGAAAGATCGTGTTTACCTCCGTCACTTTACCCAATGCATTGGAGAGCTATCTCGGGCTCACCCGACTTAGGTTTATCAAAGAACCACCCATATACATAAACAATTCCCAATAAACATCACATAATCATAACAAATAACACAAGTATATTGGAAGGATAACATTTCCACATTCCAATATATCAAATCAATATATTGAAATAACAATACTTTATTAAATCATTTTCCAAACCATTTAAATTGAGATTTTTGAATCAAAGTGTCCCATATCACATTGAATATTTTAAATCAATTATCATTTGAAAACATTAATGTCCATATAAATAAATCCGAAAACCCATTTTGAAAACATGTACATTAATGAGAAATATTTAGAAGAATAAATCTATAAAACATTTAAAATGATATTTTAGGTAAAGAGTTTTTGGAAAAAAGAGAGAGATGCTTGAAAAATAATAATTGAGGAATAACATTTAATAAGAACATTATTATATCATGAAAATAAATGGAATCATGATATAATTTGTTAAATGATAGTATATACACCATATAAGAGTGTATTGGTGCATAATAACAATGATGTCTCAATGGAAATTTAAATTGAGATGAAATCCCTTATAAAGATGGTATCCTTAAATTAAGGATAAATAAATCACATAATTATTTGTGAAAAATATAAACAAACATAATTTAAGTGTATATTATGTTTAAACAAATCACAGGTAATTCACACATATCCATAGGATTTCATTTTCAAGAAGTACAAGTTGAACCCAAAGAATTGAAATTGGTTTAAGAAGTTCTCTTGTAAAAATTCGACAACCTAACGACATCACTTTAAAATTCATAAAATGAGTTAATGAGATTATAAGGGAATATAATTACTTAAAAATAATGTTTATATCAATAAGGATATATAATAACGTATCCCAACATAATAATATGTAAATTAAAAGACATAACAAAAAGAAGTCTTTTAAAAAGAGGAGGGTGAAAGGATCCCTTACAAATTCGGTAACATTCAAAACATACACCACAAGAAAGAAGGATCATAAAATGAAGATATAAATACTCATAAAGGAAAATATATTACATAAATATTATAATTATGGGCAGTACATACACCACACAAAAGTAAATATTGGCAAATATAACATGAATCTCACAGTAATAAAAAGTGAGATGAAACCCTTTACCATGTTGAAATCATCTGAGTTGTATGACCAAAAGTTAATAACCACCAAATAAATCACTGATTACCAAGAATATAATGATGTTCATGATAATATATATCAAATGGCAGTACACAATACACCACATTCAATGAATAACTGGAGAACAATGGAAATCTCACAGAATTAAAATTGAGATTACTTCGTGTCCGACTTGACTCGTTTGTTTCATGTTCTTCCTGAATAATAAACTAAATTTAATTTATACTTACTTAAAAACCTTTTTAAAGTATATTAACCTTTTCATATCACTTATTACCATGTTATAAACATTATTTAATCATTTATGTTAATAACTGTCATTTTGTCGATGTTTGGTACTTGAGTCAAAAAAGAATACCTTATAATTGCATGTTGTCCATGTGGCCAAGATACAATTATCTCCAGAATGATATTAACTATTTATATATCATATATATAATATATATCCAGTATATATATGTATTTATAAAATTACATAACAGTTGGAGATAAGAAATGAAATGCACCGTTCATGGAGAGAGTAAGCTGTACGTATGCATGAACGCTACTTTCATTTTTATTTCGTATTGAAATATAATGGAAACATAATGATAATTAATTATATTAAAATTAAAGTATAATATAATATATTATATCATTAAATACATCCTTTATAAATCCCACATATTATATTAACGAGACATATCACTTTGAGGGGGCGGTAGTCCGCACTTTCTCAAATAAAATTATCGCGTTTACCCATAATGGAAACTATAAAGATATCATATAAAAGGAAAATATAGAAGTAAAAAAGAAAAAATAAACATAATATATATCATATATAAATATATTTCCATCATAATGGCCTCCATGAGATGCGGTAGAATGTAATTGAACAATCATCATTTTGTGAGGCGCTAGTTTGCCATCCGCAGAAACATTATGTTCTTCACCCATTAGATGGAGGTCTGTGTAAGTGTAGTTTGAATAATTCTCATAAAAAAATCCTTGTATATTTAGGATACTGGGGATGTTATAAATAATAGGAATAAAAATTTTATAGGGGTAAGAGAAGTAAAATAAAAGAAAAGAAGTTAAGAGAAACTGTTACCTTTAATTTGGGTAACTTCCTTTGTTTTGAACCAAAAAAGATTCTTAAAGGGAATTATGCCTAAAGTAAGGATTTTAGGAGTAGGAGAGGGATGTAGGGAGATTTATTGGGCAGTGTTTTGATGTGCATAAAGGATTCAGAGGTGTGTGGAATTTTTTAAAGTGGTCTTCTTTTATAAGGTGTAGGAGGGGCTCTTTAGGAAAGTGTGATAATATTATTGTATTATATAATGATATTCGGTATATAAAGGTCCAAAAATCATTAGATTCTAAGATAAGATGACTCATGGTCGAAATAAAATTAGAAAATAATAATTTTACAGGTTTTTGAATGTTATATTAATATTTATAATCTTATTAATTTAAATGATTTATTAATGAGGTAAACACTACATCATTATTGAGTCATTAATAATTTAAATTATTTGATGTTTAAAAAATTATTAAAAAAATACCATGATGTATTAAATCTCTTTATATTTCCAATTAATATTATAGTCTATAATATTATTTATATAACCCATTGTAAAAATTAATTTACTAAAAGATGTTTGTTTTTTGTCATTTTAGACTTTTCTTTTAATTAATTAATCTAAATTATCATTATCACTCCCAAGTGGATCAATGGGGTCCCAAAATCGACCCAAAGATTCCCAGGGTCGTAAATGACCGAACTAATAAGTTTTGAACAAGTGTTAAGGTAATTTGTAATTATTATAAAAAAAAATTTGCGTTGAATTACCCTATTAACCTTTAACCGCGGTTTAAAAAGTCAAAAGATACTATTCACTAAAAATTATTTTCATCTTATTGAACAATATTTTAATTTCTAATAACAACCATGTATGTCATATTTTCTAAATTCAATTTACAGAAGTGGTAAAATTTCATTTAAATGAAAATGCCATTTTTTAGAGTACTACTAAGTGGTTTCACTATTCCTAAAAAATTATGCTTTTCAGAAAAATACCAAAAATTAAACCAAAGATATATTTGATATTCCTAATTCCAAAAAAATGTCTATTTTTATAAATAAAATACATAGAAGTGGAATTAATTAATTTATAATTAATTCTAGTTATTAAAACAAATAGCGTGTTTTTAAGAAAAAATAATTATCAAAAGATTGACACTCATTTATGTCCACATTCAAAGTAAATTAATTCCAATGACCAATATTGGAATAAATGTTAAAAATATATTCTAATTAAACATTAAGACCAATTAAAATGATAATATAACAATATAAATAAATTATATTAAAACACAGTTTCGAATTAAAATTCAATATTTTCACTATTCATAAACATATGAACTTTATCGGAAAATTCAAAAAATTTACACAAAGTAAAATTTAATGTCCCCATTATAAAGAATGATATTATTTGGACAAATATAAATTATTAAACTGAGAAAAACTATATTTAATGAGGGATCACAATTAAATGGTGGTAAATCGACCTTTTAGTAAATATTAGTGTATTCATGTTTAAAATTAGATTCATTCATATTTTATGCCTTTATCTTTTATTGGATAAATGTAAGTACATTTAACAAACTTTTATAATAATATTATATTTAGTTTTGTTCATTCCCTCCAATACAACTCCTAGGAGTTAACATCCATTTTAAATAATAATATTATATTATTAGCATGCAACGTAAGATTTTAAAGAAACCCATTGTTGCGTATTGGGTACTACATAGAACATAGCATCCCCTTTAATGTAAAATTTATATTTAATTCACAAATATTAATAAATTTGAATAGTTTATTATTAATTATTTATCTGGAATGTTACATACTCCCCCCCTTTTGAGAATTCCATCCTCAAAAATTTAAAACTAGGGTTGGAAACATCATTAAAAGTACCACATCAGAAAAGAGTCAGAAAAATGATCACTTTAAGAGAAAGAAAGAAAAGTACAATTGTCAACTAATATAACTAGTACTAGGATTCCATGAAGAAAAACATGGATATGGAAGAGAGAACAAACAGACAAGTTTTGATGGAGAGTGATAGAAAACATGATTAGGAGAAAGTTAATAACTAGAAAATCACAAACTTATGATGTGTTAAATGGTCTTTGATTACCCAATAGGAAATATAAAACAACAATGTTTTTTTTACATTCCATTTCATATTTTTGAGGAATGCATTTACTATATAGAATCAAAACATATGGAAATATATATTCCTTCAAGTAGAGTTTCATCTTTTAAAAAGTTTCTACCGAAAAAAAAAAATTTCTCCACACAATGAGAATTCAAAAAGACTTGGTCACATCAAAATAAAAATAATCATCTTCTTGAGAATCACATATTTTAAAAAAGAAGAAATATATATTTCCCTTGTCTTTATACATCAACTAAAACCAAAAATGGTTACTGTGAGATCAGATAATTCCCAGAAAGTATAATCTATTACAACAAGAAAAACTACTCTTAATATCCAAAAATCTAAAAACAATGACCAAATATCAACAAAGACCATTCAATAAACAAAATTCCTTAAAATTGATCAAAATTAATCAAAACAAGGATTGAAAACCAAATCTCATAAGTTTTTATTTACATAGTCTTCCAAGATAAATCTTATCATTTATCACAAAATAACATTAGTTACTCATAAAATCTCATATTGAAAAGTAATTAACCTAATCACATATTCCCCATGATAGGTTAATCAATTTCATAAATAAACCAAATTATCATATATCATCAATAAAAACATATATTCTTTCAAACTAAAATTTGAACCATTATTCCACAATTAAAATCCCATAGTATTCTATCTTTCTTAAACATATAGTGTTTCGTCAAAAGAGGGAACGTTTTCCACAACTACCTTTATCACATAATCACTAAATCATTTTTCTATACTAATTATATCGATTTGATAAAACATATGTTCTGAAAATCAACTTATTATTGTTCCATTGAAACATTTTACTAAAATAATAATTCATAATAACCGTGGACTTCAATTAGGCTAGTGGTAGGTGATGCACCCTTATCTCCCTTCGGATGTGGGTTGGATTCATGTGGCCTTACTAGATGTGATGGGTTTTCACCCATCTTACGAATGGTCCTTTTTATAAAACTCAAAAATAACCCTATCATATTTTAACCTCAATAGTTTTTTTATACTTCTCAATTTCATCCCAATTCATTGTGATCTCAACATCTTAATTCTTGAAGTCTTATTTCACCACCATATGATAAAATAAAATGATCCCCAAAATAAATAACATCATACATTGATCATGGTGTCCATTTGGTTTCATCGTCATCTTGTTCCCATAGGTAGAAGGTCCATAAATTGCATCAATGATTTTGAGATCCTTCAAAATCATTTGCTTCCCCCATCCAAATACACCTTGTACAACATCGGTCATATGGGTGTTCTTAGAAAAAATGTTTTGGAAAATAATCATGTGTGACATATAATTTCGAAACATCTGATAAAACATGATTTCTATAAAATAGTCAGACCGAATTTGAGTTGAAAAATTAAATTAATTGTCCTTTTAAAATACCATATGTTTGTGTTGAGAGACTATATTGTAAAAGCAAATATAAATACGTTTCACAAGAGTCTCCTTCTTGAGAACCATTTTTAAAATCATAATATGCTTCAAAACCATGTGATAAGGTAAAAAAATTTAAAATTCCTTGACAATATTTACCTCTCTTGAAAATATGAGAATATTGTGAAAATGGAATTTTTCTAAATACAACCCATGATTTATAATGATAATGAGGTATAGTGGAGGTGTTTGATATCTCAAACAACTTCTTGCAAGTGAGTTGTAAGCTATAAAAAGTTCCACAATCATCCGAACATGACTTTGCAATAATTATTACAAGCATGTCATCGGGAAGAGATAAGAATGCCATTAGAGATCATCCTCCTTCAATTTGTAACTGACTTTCCATGATCTGAAAAAGTTATGATGCAAATATTTAACTTAAATAATAGACATAGGGACTACCAGTGTGTCTAACGAAAACTCCAATTCCCTAATGTTGTCTAAACTGACCTCTGATACCAACTATAAAGACCCGACCATATAACATTACATAATTTGAATTAAATAAATCATTCAAATTGAGGATATTTTCAGGTTTAGAGTTTTAGAGAATTAGGCCATAACTATTAAATAACAACATGAATATTTCAAGTAGACACTACTACTCAGTATAAATGTTTTTCATAAAATAAAAAATCTTAAAAAGAAACATGTCTAGTTCAATATTTTTGACAACATGACTTTTCCGTGATCCCATCCTTTACCCTATTCACAATTACAACATATAGAAAACATTTCAAAAACATGGAATGAGCATAAAAATCTCATTAAGGGTTATAAAATAAGTATAGAAAACATTAGCCCATCAATAAAGACAAATCAATGAAACTATATTTTTTGATCATAATATACCTTATGAAATCATAAGATTTATGAATAACACACACTAATCATAAATCATAAAAGTTAATTATGGAATACATATCAAAATTACATTGTAGATATCATAGCTTCATGGGGAGTTGCACTTGGAATACCCATAATAGTATATTCCCTAAATCTCTTGGGAGAAATATCACGTTTACCACTATCACATTACCCAATGCACTGGAGAGCTATTCCGGGCTCACCCACACTATGATTATCACAGAACTACCCATATACGTAAATAATGACCAATAACCATGACATAATCATAACACATAACACAAGTACATAGGAAAGATAGCATTTCTACATTACAATATATCAAATCAAGATATTGAAACAAACAATGCTTTATCAAATCATATCCCAATCCATTTAAAAAGATATTTTTTAATAAAAGTTTAACATACTACATTGATACATTTAAATGAACTATAATTTTAAAGAATTAATGTTCATATAAAAAAATCCTACAATCCATTATGAAAACATGTACATTAATGGGAAATATTTATAAGAATAAATCATTAAAACGTTTAAAATGATATTTTAGTTAGAGTTTTTTTAACAAAAAGAGTGATGCTTGAATATAAATAATTGAGGAATAACATTTAATCATAACTTTATAACAACTTGAAAATAATTAGAATCGTGATATAATATGTGAAATGACATTATATATACTATATGAGTGAATTGGTGCATAATAATAACGAATTCTCAGTGGAAATGTAAATTGAGATGAAATCCCTTATAAAGATTGTATCCTTAAACTAAGGATAAATCCATAACATAAATATGTGTGAAAAATATAAATACACCCAATATAAGTTTTATTTAAGTTTAAAACAATCAGAGTTTATTCACACATATTCAAAGGATGACATATTCAATAAGTACTTGTTGAACCCAAAGAATTGAAATTGGGTTATGATGTTCCCTTGTAGTAATCCGACATCCTAACGGTGTCACTTTAAAATTCATAAAGTTAGTATATGAGATAAAATGTGTATATCTTCCCTTGTACATAATGTTTACATCAATAAGGATAGAGAAAAACATATCCCAGTATAAGAATATGTAAATTAAAAGACATAACAAGAAGAAGTCTCTTAAAAGGAGGAGGGTGAATGGTTCCCTTTACAATTTGGTAACTTACAAATCATACACCACAAGAAAGAAGGATCATAAAATAATGATTTAAATACTCATAAATGAATGTATATTACACAAAGATTATAATTTTTTGTACTAAAAACACCACACAAATGGAAATAGTGGCGAATATAACATGAAGCTCACTGGAATAAAAAGTGTGATGAGACCCTTTACCACGTTGTAATCAACTGAGTTGTATGACCAAAAGTTTATAACCTCCAAATGAATCATTGTATACAATGAATATAATGAGATTCATTATAATATATATCAAATGGAAATACACAATACAGAACATGCAATGAATAACTTGAGAACAATGGAAATCTCACAGAATTAAAAGTGAGATAAGAAAATTCCTTACATGGTGTCCGACATGACTCGTTTGTTTCTTGTTCTTCATCAATAATAAACTAATGTTAATTTATACTTACATAAAAAACTTTTTCAAGTTTATTATCATTTTTATATCACTTATTACCCTATTATATAAATTATGTAATCATTTAAGTTAATAACAGACATTTTATCGATATTTGGTACTTGAGTCAAAAATGAACACCTTAAAATTACATGTTGTCCAAGTGTTCAAGAGAACATTATCTCCAGAATAATATTAATTATTTAGATATCATATATATCATATATATCTAGTATATATATGTATTTATAAAAGGACATAACATTTGGATATAATAAATGAAATGCTCCGTTCATAGAGACGGTAAGCCATGTGTATGAATGAACGCTACTTTCATTTGTATTTCGTATTGTAATAGAATGGAAATATAAATATACAAAAGAATATTATAATTACAGTATAATTTAATATATAATATCATTAAATACATCCTTTATACATCCACATATTTCATTAACGAGTCATATAACTTTGAGGGGGCGATAGTCTGCACTTCCTCAAATGAAATTATAGCGTTTACCCATAATGGAAACCATAAAGGTATGATAAAAAAGGAAAATACAGAAGCATAAAGATATCAGAAACATAATATATATCATATATAAATATAGAACCGTCATAATGTCCACCATGAGATGCGGTAGAAGATAATTGAACTATCATCGTTTCGTGAGGCGTCTGTTTTCCATCCGCAGAAACATTAAGTTCTTCACCCATTAGATGAAGGTGTGTGTATGTGTAGTTCGAATCCTTCTCAAAAAAAATTCTTAGTATATTGAGGACACCAGTGTTGTTATAAAATAAATGAATAAAAAGAGTATATGGGTTGGAGAATTAATATAAAGGAATAAAATTTAAGAGAAACAATTATCTTTAATTTGGGAAACATCCTTTTGTTTGAACCAAACGGGTTCTTAAAGTGCCTTATGCCTACGGTAAGGCTTCTAGTAGGAGGATAGGTATGTAGGGAGATTAATTGGGAAGTGTTTGTACAATCCTAAAGGCTTGAGAGTTTTTAGGAATTGGTTTGAAGTTGTCTCATTTTATAAGGGGGAGGAGGGGCTCATTAAGAAAGTGTGAAAATATTATTTTATTATATAATGATATTTGGTTTCTAAAGGTCCAATAATCATTAGAGTTGAAGTGAAGATGACTCATGGTCGAAATAAAATCAGCCATTAATAATTGTACAAGTTTTTATGTTATTTTAATATTTATAATTTTTTTATATAACTGATTTATTAATATGGTAAATACTACATCATTATTATGTCATAAATAATTTATATTATTACTGTTTACAAAATTAAAAAAATACCATTATGTAGGAAATATATTTATCTTTCCATTTAATATTTATAGTTTAAAATATAATTTATATAACCCCTTGTAAAAATTAATTTACAAAAAGATATTGGTTTTTGTCAATTTTTCCTTTTCTTTAAGTTAATTAATCTAAATTGTCATTATTACTCCCATGTGGCTCAATGGGGTCCAACAATCTACCCAAATATGACCATTGTCGTAAATTACTCAACCAATAAGGTTTGGACAAGTGTTAAGGTAATTCTGAATTATTATAAAACTTTTTTACGTTGAATTACCCTATTTACCTTTAAACGCGGTAAAAAAAGTCAAAAGTTACTATTCATAAAAAATTATTTTCATCTTATTGAACCACATTTTACTTACTAATAAAAAAATTGTATGTCTGATTTTCTAAATTCAATTCACAGAAGTGGTAAAATTTCATTTATATGAAAAGTTTTATTTTTTAAGTACTACTAAGTGGTTTCACTATTCATCAAAAATTGACGTTTTTCTGAAAAATACCAAAAATTCAACCTAAGATATATTTGATATTCTGAATTCAAAAATTTTGTCTATTTATATAAATCAAAAACATTGAAGTGGCATTAATTAATTTAAAATTAATTCCCTTTATTAAAACCAATAGCGTGTTTTAATGAAAAAATAACTATAAAAAGATTGACACTCGTTTATGTCCACTTTCAAAGTGAAATTAATTCCAATGAACAATATTGGATTAGATAGTAAGAATATATTCCAATTAAACTTTAAAAACAATTAAAATGATAATATATCAATATAAATAAATTATATTAAAACACAATTTTGAATTAAAATACAATATTTTACACTATTCAAAAAAATGAACTTGATCGAAAAAATTCCAAAAAATTACACAAAGTAAATTTTGATGTCCCCAATATAAAGAAGGATTTTATTTGATCAAATAGAATGTATTAAAGTGACCAAAACTATATTTAAAATGGGTTCCCTATTAAAAGGCGGTAAAACGACATTTTACTAAATATTAGAGTATTAATGCTTAAAATTGTTTTCTTTCATATTTTAAGCCTCTAAAGTTTATTGGATAAATGTAAATACATTTAACAAACATGTTTAATAATATTGTAGTTAGTTTTGTTCATTCCCACCAATACAAATGCTTGGAGTTATCTTTCATTTAAAATAATAATATTATATTATTAGTGTACCAAATAAGATTTCAAAAAACCCCATTGTTGCGTATTGGGTACTCCATTGAACATAGTTCCCCATTTAATGTAAAATTATTATTTAGTTCAAAAATATTAATAAATATGAAAAGTGTATTATTGATAATTTATCTAGGATGTTACATCCATCCTCCTTTTGGGAATTTCATCCTCACAATTCTAAAACTGGGGTTAGAAACGTCATTAAAAGTTATACATCAGCAAAGTGTCAGTAAAACAATCACATTAAATGAAAGAAAGAAAACTAAAATGGTCACCCAAGATAACTCATACTAGGATTCCATAAAGGAAAACCTGGATATGGAAGAGAGAAAAAATGGTCATGTTCTGATGGAGAGTGATAGAAAACATGATTAAGAGAAAGTTAACCACCATAAAATCACAAACGTATGATGTGTTAAATAGTCATTTATTACCCAGTAGGAAATGTAAACCAACAATGTTTTTGTTTTATATTCCTTTTCATAATTTTTAGGAATACATTTACTACATAAAATAAGTACATATGGAAATATACTTACCTTCAAGTAGAGTTTCATCCTTTAATAAGTTTCTACAAAAAACTAATCTTTTCGTCTAACAAAGGTAATTCAAAAAGACTTGGTCACATGAAAGGCACAAGAATAATCTTCTTAAGAATCGCATAATCCAAAAAAGAAGAACAATATATTTCCCTTGTCTTTAGACATATACTAAAACCAAAAATGGTTACTGCGATATCAGATAATTTCCCAAAAAAGGATAATCTTTTACAAAAAGAAAAACTACTCTTAATCTCCAAAAAATTTAAAGCAATACCCAAATTACAACCAAGACCATTCGATAAACAACATTCCATAAAATTTTTCAAATGTAATAAATACAACGATTGAAAACCAAATCTCATAAGTATTTAATTACATAGTTTTCCAAGATAAATCTTATCATTTATCACCAAATAACATCAGTTAATCAGAAAATCTCATATTGAATTGTAATTAACCTAATCACATATTCTCTATGATAGGTTAATTTGTTTCATAAATGAAGAAAATAATCATATATCCTCAATAAAAACATATATTCTTCCAAACTAAAATTTCAACCATTTTTCCAAAATTGAAATCCCATAGTATTATATCTTCCATATGAATATAGTGTTTCCTCAAAATAGAGAATGTATTCCACAACAACCTTTATCACTTAATCACTAGATAATTTTTATATACTATGTTTATCCATTGCATAAAACATATCTTCCAAAAATCAACATATACTTGTTCCATAAAAACATTTTACTAAAATAATAAGTCATATTAACCGGGGACTTCAAGTAGGCTTGTGGTAGGCGATGTGACCTTGTCGGCCTTAGGTTGTGGGTTCGATTCCTACTACCTTACCAGATGTGTTGGGTTGTCACCTATCCTACGGATTTTCATTTTTATAAAACTCCAAAATAACCCTAACATGTTTTAACCTAAATGGTTTCATTATACCTCTCATTTTAATCCAAATTGATTATTATATCAACATCTTAATTCTTGAAGTCTTATTTCACCATGATATGATTAAATAAAATGATCCCCGCAATAAATAACATCATACCACAATCATGGTGTCCATTGGGTTTCATTTTCATCTTGTTCACGTAGGTAGAAGTTCCATGAATTGCAAAAATTATTTTGAGATTCTTAAAAATAATTTGATTCCTCCATCCAAATACACATTGTACAACATGGGTCATATGGGTGTTCATAGAAAAATAGTTCTATAAAATAATGATGTATGACATATAATTTCAAAACATCTGATAAAACATGATTTCTATAAAATATTCGGACCGAATTTGAGTTCAAACATTCAATTAATGGTCCTTTTAAAATACTATAGGTATGTGCTGAGAAACTATATTGTAATAGCATATATAAATAGGTTGTGCAAGGGTCTCCTTCTTGAGCACCTTTTTTAAAATCATAATATGCATCAAAATCGTGTAATAATGTAATATATTTTAAAATTCCTTGATAATATTTAGCTTTATTGAAAATATGAGAATATTGTGAAAATATGATATTTCTAAATACAATCCATGATCTAATGATAATAACGAGGTATAGTGGTGGTGTTTGATATCTCAAACAACTACTTTCAAGTAAGCTGCATGCTAGAAAAAGTTCCCCAATCATTTGAACATGACTTGTCAATAATTATTGAAAGCATGTCATGAGGAAGAGATAGGAATGTCATTTTTGATACTCCACCTTCTATTTGAAACTGACTATCCTTACTTTTAAAGAGTTAAAAAAGATGGATTTTACTGAAATAATAGAAATAGGTACTAACCATGTGTCTAATAAAAACTCATAATCCCTAATGTTGTCTAAACCGGCCTCTGATACCAACTATAAGGACCTGACCTTATAACATTACATAATATTTAATTAAATGATTAATTTATATTGAAGATCATTTTAAGATTAGAGTTTAGAGAATTGGGCCATACCTATATTATAACAACTTGAATATTTCAAGTAGACACTGCTACTTAGTATGAAGTTTTTTCATAAAATAAAAACTCTTAAAAAGAAACATGTCAAGTTCCATATTTTTTACATCATGACTTTTCCATGATCCCATCCTTGACCCTATTAATCTTTATGTCATGTGGAAAACATTTCAAAAAAATTGTATGAGCATAAAAATCATAGTAATGGTTATAAAATAAGTATGGAAAACATTAGCCCATCACTAAATACAAATCAATGAAACTATATTTTTCAAACATAACATACCTTAAAAATCATAATATCTATGTATAACATGCACAAATCATAAATCATAAAGGTTACTTATGGAATATATATAAAACATACATTGTATCTATCACATCTGCATAGGTAGTTACACTTGGAAAACCCATCACAGTATATTCCTGAAATCTTTTAGGAGAAACATCACGTTTACCTCCGTCATGTTACCCAATGCTTTCGAGAGCTATCTCGGGCTCACCCACCCTAGGATTATCACAGAACCACCCATATACATAAACTATTCTCAATAACCACAACATTATCATAGCACATAACACATGTATATAGGAAAGATAAAATTTCTACATTCCATTATATTAAAACAAGATATTGAAATAAACAATGCTTTATCAAATCATTTTCAAAACCATTTAGAAATAGATTTTTAAATCAATGTGTCCCATACCACATTGAATATTTCCAATAAATTATCATTTGAAACCTTTAATTTCCATATAATTAAATCCTAAAATAAATTTTGAAAACATGGAAATTAATGAAACATATTTTGAAGAATAAATCTTTAAAACATTTAAAATGATATTTTTGTTAAAGTGTTTTTTTAACAGAAAGACAGATGCTTGAATACAAATAGTTGAGGAATAACATTTAATCATAACATTATAATATCATGAGAATAAATGTATTAATGATATAATATGTGAAATGAAATTATATACACCATATAAGAGTGAATTGGGGCATAACAACAATGAAGTCTTTGTGGAAATGTAAATTGAGAGGAAATCCCTTATAAAGATGGTATCCTTAAATAAAGGATAAATAAATCACATAATTATGTTTGAAAAATATAAATACACCCAATATATGTTTATACTAAGTGTAAAACAATCATAGGTCATTCACACATATTCATAGGATGACATATTCAAGAAATACTAGTTGAACCCAAAAAATTGAAATTGGGTTAAGAATTTCCCTTGTAAAAATCTGACCGCCTAACGGCATCACATTAAAATTCAGAAAATGATTTTATGATATAAAAAGGGTATCTCATCACTTTTACATAATTTTTACTTCAATAAGGGTATATAAGAACATATCCCAACATATTAATATATAAATTAAAAGACATAACGAAAAGAAAGTCTTTTAAAAAGAAGAGGGTGAAAGGTTCCCTCACTTATTTGGTAACTTACAAAACATACACCACATGAAATAAGGATCATACAATGAAGATGTAAATACTCATAAATGAAAGTATAATACACAAAGAGTACAAATATGGGTAGTACATACACCACAAAAAATGAAATAGTGGCAAAAATAGCATGAATCTCATGGGAATAAAAAGTGAGGTGAAACCCTTTACCACGTTGTAATCAAATGAGTTGTATGACCAAATGTTACTAAACACCAAATTAATCACATAATACCATTAATATAATGATATTAATGATATTATATATCCAATTTCAGTACAAAATACACCACATGAAATGAATAAGTGGTGAACATTGGAAATCTCACAGAATTAAATGTGAGATAAGAAAATCCCTTACCTCGAGTCCGACATGACTCGTTGGTTCCTTGTTATTCATGAATAAAAATCTAACGTTTACTAATACTTACTGAAGAACCATTTCAACTTTATTATCATTTTTATATCACTTATTACCATGTTATAAACATTACGTAATCATCTAAGTTAATAATGGTCATTTTTTTGATATTTGGTACTTGAGTGAAAAATGAACACCTTATAATTACAAGTAGTTCATGTGGACAAGAGAAAATTATCTCAAGAATGATATTAATTATTTATATATCATATATATCATATATATCCAGTATATATGTGTATTTATAAATGTGAATACCATTTGGAGATAAGAAATGAAATCCTCTGTTCATGGGGACGGTAAGCCGTACGTATGCATGAATGCAACTTTCATTTCTATTTCGTATTGAAATATAATTTAAACTTGATGATACTTAATTATATTATAATAATCATATAATATATAATATAATATCACTAAATCCATCCTTTATACATCCCACACATTCCATTAATGAGTCATATCACTTTGAGGGGGCGATAGTCCGCACTTCCTCAAATGAAATTATCGCGTTTACCCAAAATGGAAACCATAAAAGAATGATATAAAATGAAAATACAGAATCATAAAGAATAAATTGACATAATATAAATAATATATAAATACATTTCCATCATTTTGGCCCCCATGACAGGCGGTAGGAGGTAATTGAACAATCAACGTTTCGTGAGGTGTTTGTTTGCCATCCGCAGAAAAATTATGTTCTTCACCCATTAGATAGAGGTGTGTGTAAGTGTAGTTATAATAAATATAATAAAAACATCCTAGTATATTTAGTATACTGATGATGTTATAAAATAAAGTAATTAAAAGAGTGTAGGGGTTGGAGAAGTAAAATAAAATAAAAGAAGTTAAGAAAACTGTTACATTTAATTTGTGTAACTTCCTGTTGTTTGAACCAAAAGAACTTCTTAATGAGCCTTCTCCCTAAGGTAAGGCTTATAGGAGGAGGATAGAGATGTTGGGAGATTAATTTTTTAGAGTTTTGACGATCCTAAAAGCCTCAGATGTGTGAGGAATTGGTTAGAAGTGGTCTCCTTTTATAAGGGATAGGTGGGGCTCTTTAAGAATGTGTGATAATCTTATTTTATTATATAATGATATTTGGTTTCTAAAGGTCCCAATATCAGTATAATTGAATATAATATGACTCAATGTGGAAATAAAATCATCCAATAAAAATTTGAAAAGTTTTGGATGTTATTTTAATATTTATAATCTTATTTATTTAAATGATTTATTAATGAGGTAAACAGTGCATCATTAATGTGTCATAAATAATTTAAATTATTTGATGTATAAAAAATTATAAAAAATATAACATGATGTAGAAAAACTTTTTATCTTTCCAATTAATATTTATATTAGAAAATATAATTTATATAATGCCTTGTGATAATTAATTTACTAAAAGATATTTCTTTTTTTCATTTTTGCCTTTACTTTAAGTTAATTAATCTAAATATTCATTATAACTCCCAAGTGGCACAAAAACATTCCAAAATCGACCCAAAGATGAAAATGGTCGTTAATGACTCAACAAATAAAGTTTAGACAAGTTTTAAGGTGATTTTTAATTATTATAAAATTCTTTTTACCTTGAATTACCCTATTTACTGTCAGCCATGGTAAAAAAAAGTCAAAAGTTTCTATTCACCAAAAATTTGTTTCATCTTATTGAACCAAATTTTACATAATAATAACTACCAAGTATGTTTGATTTTTTAAATTCTATTCACAGAAGTGGAAACATTTCATTTAAATGAAAATGTCAGTTTTTTTAAGTACTACAAAGTTGTTTCACTATTCATCAAAAATTGATGTTTTCCCAAAAAATACAAACAATTAACCCTAATCTATATTTGATATTCCTAATTGAAAAATGATGTCTATTTTTCTCTATTAAAAACATAGAAGTGTCATTAATTAATTTAAAATTAATTCCCGTTGTTGAAACAAATAACGTGTTTTTAAGAAAAAATAACTTTCAAAAGATTAAAACTCGTTTATATCCACATTCAAAGTGAAATTAATTTCAATGACCAATACTAGATTAAATGGTAAAAATATATTCTAATTACACTTTAAAACCAATTAAAAATATTATCAAACCATATAAATAAATTATATTAAAACACAGTTTTTAATTAAAATACAATATCTTTCACTATTCATTAAAAAATGATCTTTATCGGAAAAATTCTGAAAATTTACAAAACGTAAATTTTGATGCCCCCATAAAAAATTAGGATTTTATTTAGTAAAATATAATGTATTAAAGTGATTAAAACTGTATTTAAATAGGAATTTCCAATAAAAGGCGCTAAATCTACCTTTTACTAAATATTAGAGTATTCATGTTTAAAATTAGATTTATTCATATTTTTATCCTTTTACTTTTATTAGATAAAATTAAATACATTTTACAAACATGTATAATTATATTGTAGTTATTTTTGTTCATTCCTTCCAATACAACAGCTAAGAGTTATCTTCCATTTAAAAAATAATATTATATTATTAGTGTATAATGTTAGATTTCAAAGAAACCCATTGTTGCAAATCAGGTACTCCATCAAATATAGAATCCCCTTTAATGAAAAATTAATATTTAATTCCAAAATATTAATAAATATGAAAAGTGTCTTATTCCTTATTTATCTGGTATGTTATAGTATGTGATTTTCATCTCACATTTTACATCAGTTTGATTAATGTCATATTCACCACTTACATCGTATGTGTGGTGAATATACTACATATATGTCATTTAATATCATTATTAAATAATTATTCATGGTATTTTATGTTTAAATTTTAATTATATTGTCTTAGGGGTTTGACTTTAATATTACTTAGTGATAAATGTTATCATTTCATTATCACTTACTTTTGGGATTGTTTGCATTATCTCGAAACAATCACTTAATCATGATCATTTTTATAACAAATTATATTTATCTTAAATATCCATACTACCATGAAGTGAATATTATTGTTTCCTAAAACATATACAATTTTTTCATATGGTGTTCACTTTTATAGTGATTTGATTATTTGGTTAGTCATTTCAAAATATGAATCTTTTATTCAATATGAAAATTTGTTTAGGCATATTGATATTAATTAAATCAATTGCTCTATATATGAGTAATTATTGGATATAAAGTCATGGGTAGGGCCCAGATTTATTAGGTCACATTGATCTATTTATTTGTTCTCAATAGAAATATCATTCGGAAAAATTAAACATGTTACTACATGTATTTTTAAATAATCAGGTTAATGGTCTTGATGATATAGTTTTTCATGTGCATCGAATATGAAATCAAATATTTAAGAATTTCTTTCATTGAGAATTTAGTAATTTTTATTTTTTATCCATCTTATTTTAATATTTCAAAATATATTGATGAATTTCATTCTCCTTTCGTTGATTAAATGGAATTTTTTTCAGTTAATTATATTTCCTTATTGATTATTACATTACTTTTATTTAAATGTTATGTGTTCTTAGTTATTCATCATTCCAAGTTAATTTATTCTCATTAATTAAAAATTTCTTCAATTATAATAACCCTTACATAACATTTCAAATAAAATATATTTAGTTTCTTTTCCAGAGGCTATAATTAGGATTCCATTGAATGAGTTTAATGAATGATGAGATTTTAATTATGTTATGATATATTTTCATTTCACAATCTATAATTGGTATGATTTATGAATCTAGTTCCAAAAACCATTAATCTAATCAATTATATGTGATCTTAATACTTCAAAAAATTATAAGGTAATAAATTAAGGAAAATACATTGGGATTCTGGGGTCACAGAGTTATAGTTTATATCCAAAGATGTATAGTTGACATCATAAAAACCAGATTTATTTAGTATAGATTAACGAACAGAACCTTTAGATAACCATTGAGTGTATGTAGAGAAAAACATACTATAATATTGGTAATGTAGAGACTATGTGGGTATTTTTAACAATACATCCCTATTTGGATACAATCAATGGATGTTGTTCTAGAAAATATGTACCTAGGGGTAACCTCTCTGAAATGGTGGGTCGAACCTCACTCGATCGTAAACTGATATACACCAACGGGTCTTACTAATCATCTTTTTTGAATCTATTGCGAGATATAATTTTTATAATTCAATTTTCTTTTCAAATAATTAAAAAATATTTGAAATTTAATATATCCCCAAAGAACCCATGATTAGAATTATTATATTAGCTACAGATTAATAGATCAATATCTATTATGTGTTACACCTTATCTATATGTATATAGTCTTCGTAATGATATAATCCAATCCATTATATGAAATTTTTCATGAAGGCACTAGAAGGAATAACTGTATCAATACTCATGGATAATATAGCTGTTTTTCTCCAGAAGAAAGGAATATGTATTTTATTTTAATGGAGTAAATTATGAATATATTAATTAAGATTAATCATTTTATGAAAAATAACCATTACTAGATGTAAAAACCAATTCATAAACATGATTCTCCCATCTTGGATCAATTTATGTGATAGATCCCCACATAATTTAGTGGGTCTAAGGATCCAATTGTGGATGATTAATTTATTAAGTCTTCCAAGAAGATATTTGTGGCATCGTGATATGGTGAAATGGAAATGTTTAACCTTATAGTGTATTGTATCAATGGTGATGTTAATCAATATTGGTTGATGATCTAGAATACTTATTTGGAGGAGGAAATAGAACTCATGGAATGTAAATCTATTAAGGAAACATTATTTCCCTCTTGAGAAAAACCTGAGATGATAATAAATTCATTAGTTTAAAGCCAAAGGATATAGAATGGGTTACCATGTATGATGATATTTTTGCAAGGTTGTCTCATTATGATAAATATTTCATATAAAACAAAGAAAGAATGATTAAGAACATCGTTTAAGGGTTGAACCCATGTCTTTGATGGTTGTTGGGATCATAAACATTTTCATCATATGATGAAATATTTTTTCGTGCTATCAATACATAAGATTTAATTGTCTATGTACTATGGATTTGAATTGAAGTAAGAGAAGAACAGTTCATCCGAAAAGTAGAAAATGTGGAATGAGTCAAAGAAGATTAAGGAAAATAATGATTTTAAAATATGTGATAACTATGGAATGGATCACCTTAGGATACACTTTAATGGAATGTGTTTTTTTAAGTATGGAGAAAAAGTTAACCAGAAAACAGAATGTAATGGGTGAGGAAAATCAATTCAATTCAGTGTAAGAACAAGAAGTATATGGGGAAATCCAAAAATGAATAACCCATGTTTCAATATAATATGACTTAGATGAAGATAATGGATAAAGGAAAAGAATATGATACAATCATAACTAAAGTGGGATGAATAATGTACATCTGTATTTATATTTTAGAAATATGTTGAAAATATATTTTTCTGATGATATTCTCATCATATTATTTATGAAATATATAATGATTTTACAATATTACAATTTAATTATAGATATTAGAACATTTGATGAATGGTACCAAGAAAACTAAATCAGTAGAAAGTTTCACTTTTTTTAAAAACACATGGTTAAGGGAACTATAATACATAATAAGTTTCTTATGTTGAGATAATGAAGTTTGATAAGGTGATGAGTAATATTTATGAGGTAAATTGGATGCTTATTACTATTATGGAAATGATTTTAAAGTTCTGGATCATAATCATTTATAAAGCATTACAAATTATTAAATTGTATTTTGAAAGTTTGGATACCATTTCAGACATTGATGTATAACTTAAACCTATGATTGTACATATGAAAATATATAAAGGCATTACCAATGGATTATATTACACTTATTTAAATATATAAATTATGTAAGTTTACATATATTCTTATAGAGTAAAAAAATTCTTTAACTCTTGGAAGAATGGTCTTCAAACAAATTTTTTCCTATTATCATCATTTTTTATGATATCAAGGACCTTGATTGAAAAAAATTGTTTATGTTTGTGTGGTCAAACAATTTCGGATGAACTTGTTGTCTATCACCCTGCATCATAAAATGGTAGTTGTATATATCATTTTCATGCAAGATTTCACTAATGTTATCTTATTTGAAAGAATATGTTTGCGGTGAAGTTCATATTTCATTTTCCTTATTAATAAAAATACTTATTATTCACCATATTTAATATGTTGGTTTTTAAAAAAAATTATTTCTCCAAATATCAATCCCTTGATTACCGAGATCCTGATTTAATTATGTGGAAGAAGTTTAATTAATCCGGAAATATTTTACACCCCATGAAAATATAGCATTTTAAATTTAGAAAAAATTTAGTATTTTTTATATATATCGATTAACATAACATTGTTTTTCGAGTATGTTATATGAAAAGATTTATTTCTTCAATGGATTTTGTTATACGCAAAGTTGAGGTTTACCAAAAAACAATAAATTTTTAAAATATTATGATATAATAATATATACCCTAGGAATTCAATTTTTTATTGTTAATTGTATAATATAATTTAAAATATATAGTTTACTTAATTGGTTATAAATTAATTAAAAATTAATTTAGAAGCCAAATGAATAAAATTGAAATCTTTTTAGAGTGAAAACATTTTTATGTGAAGAATAAATTTCATCATAACAAAAATAATTAATTATTATTAATGGTTGATTTTATTGAATTTGATATATTTTATATTCAATTGCATATTTTTTTCATTCATCCAATACATTTGATTTTCATTATATAACAAAAAACCTAATATTACACATAAAATTGGATAATTTTGTACAGGTAGTTCTTCCACCACTTAATAGGACACAAATTTTAAAAAAAAAATTTATTCATTTGTAAAAAATATATGTCAAAACAAAATTCATTTTCCAAATAATAACCTAGAAAATAGGTCAGACTGAATTTTTGGAATATTTCTGATATGTTTCATTTTTAATGAATTATAAATAACCCTAGATTTTAATTGAAAACTAACTTTTCATTTCAATAATATATAATGCTAAATTATATATTAAATTTTTGTAAAAAACAAAATTTTAAAAATTATACATACATTAATCCATTTTTGTTAATTTTAATTATTTTCAAATTTAAATGGGATATAATATAATCTCAAACTTATGAACATTTTTACATTAAAATCATGTTTCTCACATTATCTGTGTAAGAACCTGGATCTTCATTTCAAGTATGTCTTTTCTTTTCTAGTCATTTTTTAGAAAAAGGGGAAATTTGAAAATTTTTGAAATACATGCAGTGTACTTTATGAGTACACACCGTGTACTTTGAAGCCGCACAGGTCGTGTGCTAGCCGTGTCCGGGATACACAAACGGTGTGTAGGGGCAATGTGGAGGCCACTTAAATCAGAGTACAGAGATGACTAGTACACGTCATATACCCCAAAATTACATGCAGTGTACTTTCTTTTTTTCATTAAATGCACCGGGGTCACGTATAATCACTAGAACGACCTTCTTCTATGTCTCATTCAGCTGAGAGATTTCGTACAACTGTGATTCTTCTCCGAGCCCCCGAGTATCCATTAGATCTCTATTTTAGCTGACGTTAGTTGCGTTGGGATCATCTTGGTAATCTCTTTCTATTCTTTATCCTTATTCCATGATTTTCCCTCTTTCTCAAGATATCATAGGTTGAGAATTTTGGACGTTTTCTCAAATCGTTGATGTTCTATGGAGAATCAATCAACGTGGATCAAATATATCAATCTCCTAGCATTGAGGTAGGTGGTTCGTGCCATTCTGTAGTAAGTCCTTGTATATTTTGTGCAATTCCACCAATTCCATTGAACGGGTATTGTGTGTTTCATATGTTCTCCCTTGTTGTTTTCCTACTTTTCATGATTGCTTGAGTAGTGGTCAATGTTTATGAATAGGGTATTTTTTATTGTGCTCTATACGTTTTTTCATGCATGTTATTCCTGTTAGGAATTTTTCCATTTTCCATTCCTAGTTGTAGGATAGTGGAACTATTGTACTATTATGTTGTTGTGCCTTAGAATGATAGCCATGTAGTTCTTGAGGTTACATGGGGTGATACGTGCGCTATGCATGTTTATTTTACACAGGGATGTGAGAACCTACTATAGTGGTCCATAGGGAGAATGGACGTAAGGGATTCTCCAGAGTGTCTTATTAGTTCGATGCAAGACCAAAGGGGGAATTAATGATGATTGCTTCATCAGAGAGTCTGTAGTTCCTCGACACTGGCGATATGGGGAATGAGACGTTGAGTCCTTCCCCAGAGATCCTTTAGTACGATATGAGACCATATGGGGAATTGATGGTGAGTGCTTCCTCAAAGAGTCTATTCTTCAGCTGGACCAGAGGGGTGAGACTGTGTGTGCCTCCCAAAGGGTTGATAGTACTTGTAGGTTGAACCATAAGGGTTAGGATTTGAGAACTACTTAGGGGTTTAACTGTTGTTTTACTTGTTGATTGGCTGTTACTTGTGTACTTTATATGCTAGACATTGAATTGTAGTTGTTGTGTGCTCTGCTATTTACTGCTTCCAGTACTTTTACTTACCATGTATTCACTGACTGTTAGGCACAGATCATTGGGTGGTTGCTTATTGGGACCTTGTCTCAAACCCTATTTGGGCCACGCTTTTGGGCCCAAACAGACTATATTGTTGCAGGTATAGATAAGTTAAATCTCCCTTCTACTTCAGGTACTTGACTTGCTGTGGAACGGGAGAGCATGGGACCAAGCTATGGCTTGTGATTCTGCGGAGTTTACCTATTTTCATTTGCACTTTGATTTAGTATTGTATTCAACGTTGTGACTTGTTTAGCTGCTTTCCTAAACATATGTATCATGCATCATTTTTATATACATGTGTGTGTTCTGTAGTGGTTTATTGTTATTATTACACTGTATATCGTTTAATCTTTTATGGATAGTTACGGTTTCTACTATTTTATATTTTTTTTATTTCGTTGTGTACTCTTCCAATGAGGTCATAGTTTCCCAACTATAACACCTAAGGCCCTCACTGCTAGTTGACAGCCTCTGGAGTTTGGGGAAATGTGCTTGAGGCCTTGTGACCAACTCGGTACAGGGTGCTTCTGGGAGGCTTCCAGAATTGGGATGTTACAATCCATGAGAATAAATTTTAATTAAATTTTTTTATGTGATTGTAATTCCGAAAAATAAATTCCTTATTTTGAATCCTTTTAATTTATAATTAATGGTATGTTTATCTTATTGTTTACCAAAAATATTATTGAATCCATTTAAATTTAATTATTGTCATTAAGGTAAAATCTAGCATAACTCTGGACTAAACCTAAATATTAAGGGACAAAATGACATAGAAACTTGTCCAAAACATATTGTATGCCCATATATTGAAAATTTAATCCCATTAATAAATTTTGGTTCATTATCTTAGGAATATCAGGTAAGAGAGACCACTCAATAGTGTTTTATTTTTAAAATTCACAAGAATGATTCTCCAATTCCACTATAAAAAGGCACTCAACCCCTGTATTTGCTAACACATATCATGTCGTTTGGATAGACGAAGACCTGAAAAAATTATCTCTCTATTGGGAAAAAATCCTTCAAGATATCAGTAAAGAATTTTTTAGGTGATTGTGCTTGTTGAAAAAGTGTACATATGTGTTTTGACTATTGAAAAAGAAAACCATGACGTTCAAATTTGTTGAAAAAGTGGATTTAATGGTGGTAGGTAAAGTTCAAGGGTTGAGGTAAATGATCCATGTTTGATTCAAGAACGTCGACAAAGGAATGAATGATCTAAAGGTGGTACAAAAAGAGTAGATACAAGGTGGCACCGTTTTCCAGTTTTTTTCCAAATTTTTGGACCTAAAAGATGACAAATAGAGAAAAGTGGTTTCAGAAAAGAGAATTGAACGTCGTTGTCTTGAAGGAGAGAAAAATTGTGTTCCCTATGTTTTTTCAAGAACATAAAATCAAAATATGGAAAATAGACTTGTGAGTTGTTGTCAAAAAGATGATGTAGACCTTTTGGGGAGCACTGCCTCCTTCCATGTCTATGGCTGACTTGACATGGGTTTTCCAGCAGCAAAATCCTCCAACATTCTCAGGGGAAGGAGGACCACAGGATTCAGAGTCATGGTTTGAAGCCATGCTGACTATCATTGAGCATATTGATACGCCTCCAGAGAGGCGGGTCAAGCATGCTACCAATATGCTACAAGAATCTGCCCAGAGGTGGTGGGACGTCATCTCACAGGTGGGTCATCAGTAGTTTATGAATTGGGAGGAGTTCCAGCATGTGTTTTATGACTACTTCTACTTGGATACCCTAAGGGTCAATTGATCCCAGGAGTTCATGAGTCTAGAGCCGGGTATTGTTTCTATTATAGAGTATTCCTCTCGTTTCACAGAGCTGTAGAATTTCACACCCCTCTAGGGTGGATATAGGATGTTCATAGTAAGGAAGTTTGAGGATCGTCTCTGGTGGGAGATCCACTAGCAGGTGAATATCTTTCAGTTGACTTCAGTCACTTCCATTTTCAACCAAACACTGATTGCGGAGTGCAATAAGACAGACTCTGGAGCTACGATCCAGGGCGGTTCTGCTTTCAGAGCTAGTATTCCTCCAGTTGACAGTAGGAAGCGCCGTAGGGAGTCTATGCATGGTGATCCAGGGAGGCGAGATGCATCTTTAGGTTTCCAGGTAGTATGCTACCAGTGTGGAGGGGCAGGGCACATGAGGCTGCAGTGCCAGAGAGACCCAGTGGAGTGCCAATCTTGCGGTAAGATGGGTAACCTTCAGTGTTTCTGCCAGTTTTTCTCACAAGTAGCTAGTGACAAGGGTTCTTCCATGACTCCTCATTCAGGAGCAGCACCACCATTTTATCACCAGTCGGGGAACTAGAGTTCTTTCGGCCATTTGGGCTGAGGTGGAGGTCGAGGCCATGGCAGTCATTCACCAGTCTTTCCGCATCAGCCGGGAGGATCAGCTCAGAGTTGTCAGGCAGGGTCACAGGGTTGTGGAGCATGCCATACTTTTGCGGTGGAGCAGACCTATCAGGAGAAGCATCTCGGAACTTCTACAGTTTGAGGTACGATCTTAGTAGCCACAGTATTTTCTTCAACACTTTTCGATACTGGTGTTATGCATAGATTAATCTATGTTTCTGTTTTGGAGAGCCTTGGGATCTGTATATTTTCTTCTGCCGACTTTTTGACACTAGACACACCTTTGGGGACGAGGACATCTAGTGTATGTCAGTGAAGAGAGTTCCCACTCGAGGTTACATGGAATCGTTTCTTATGGGATCTCTATGTCCTAGAGATGATAGGATATGATGTACTACTAGGGATGGATTGGTTGGTTCCCTTCCAGGTAGTCATTGACTGTTATTACCATAGGGTGAGTTTCATTTCACTAGAGGGTGAATCTTTTCATCATTGAGGTGAATGGGATGTTCAGGAGAGTCAAGAAGGACTCGAGCATCATAGTCTTAGAAGGGTTACAGCCCAGATTGCTAGTCTTTATCTGGATGATCATGGGACTTCACAGTTGGGCTTTACTCCAATTTTGGATCGTTTCAGAGATGTATTTCCAAAGGATTTTCAGGTTTTCCTCCGGAGAATGAGGTATACTTCTCTATTGAGTTCATTCCAGGAGCGACACTGGTGTCCATTCCTCCCTATAGGATGGATACACCTATGTTCCAAGATCTCAATAAGAAGTTGGAGGAGTTGCAGGTAAAGGATTTAATCTGAACCTAGTACTTCTTCTTGGGGTTCACCTATCCTGATTGCGAAGATGGAAGAAGGTACCCTTAGGCTCTGTGTGGATTATCAAAAGCTGAACCAGTTGATGGTCAAGAACCGATATCCCTCTCCAAGTATTGATGATCGTTTTGATCATCTTCGAGGAGCCCGTGTGTTCTCGGAGATCGATTTGAGGCCCCGTTATCATCATTTTCATGTTAGGCCATCAGATGATCCTCGTACAACCTTCAAGAGTAGGTATGGTCTCTAAGATTATATGGTTATGCCATTTGGTCTCAGGAATGTGCTAGTAGTTTTCATGGAACTGATGAACCGAGTGTTCCATCCTTACTTGGATTCCTTCGTCATGGTCTTTGTGGACTATATCTTGGTGTACTCTCACACTCTCCACGACCATGCTACCCATCTTGAGATCGTTCTGAGTACTCTGAGAGAGCATCGGATTTATGCTTAACTCTCGAAGTGCCACTTTTGGATGGATCTGATTCACTTCTTGGGTCACGTCATCTTAGAGGTAGGAGTATCTATGGACCCAGAAAAAGTGAGAGTTGTAGTTTCCTAGGAGCATCCGAAGAACGTTTTTGGGGTATGAAGTTTCTTAGGGATGGCTAGATACTACAGACGCTTCACTCAAGACTTTTGGCTCCTAGAAGAACATTTGATAGGTTTGAACAAAAAGGGGGTGAAGTTCTTATGGCCAGATTCTTATGATTCATCCTTTCAAGAGCTGAAGGGAAGGATGACGTCAGCACTGATACTAGTCATTCCAAATTCAAGAATGAGCTATATTTTTTATTGTGGCGCTTTAGGTATCATAATGGGCGTTTTGATTATGCAGGGAGAATGAGTCATTGCGTATGTGTATCGGTAGTTGAGGCCACATGAGAGGAACTACCCGACACATGATCTGGAGTTGGTAGTTGTGGTTCATTCCTTGCTCTGTTAGAGACATTACCTTATGGGAGATCACTTTTTCGTTTTCACCAACCAGATGAGTCTTAAGTACATCATCACACAGCGTGATCTGAATCTGAAACTGCGCAGGTGGGTCAAGTTCCTTCAGTATTTTGATTTCAATTTTTCCTATATGCCGGGAAAGGGAAAAGTAGTGGCAGATGCGTTGAGCAGGATAACTTCGATCCAGGAAATTCAGGAGGCCAGTAGTGAGTGGAAGCTTATGGCTCTGTTCTCTAAGATGTATCTGGAGGTGCATAATAGACAGAGATACACTTTCCTATCTTTTGTAGTTGTTTCCTCTACACTTCTTGATCGGGTATGGATGAGGAAGCTATCAGACTCATAGGGCTTAGTCCTGTAGGAGAGTGTGTTATGAGAGGACCCTCTTCCTAGATGGACAGTGGGGGAGGATGAGATCTTGCTTTTCTAGGGATGCATATGGGTTCCATCAGACATAGGTGAGGAGGTGATGCGGGATTTTCATTCCTCAGTTTGGGCAGTTCATCCTGGCGTCACCAAGATGTATCAGGATCTTCATCACCAGTACTGGTGGCCTGGTATGAAGAGAGATTTTTCTGGTTTCTTCATGAGGTGTTCTACTTGTCAGTAGGTGAAGGCGGAGCATCATCAACCAGCAGGTCTTTTACAATAGTTACCCATTCCGGAGTGGAAGTGGAACTATGTCGTGATGGACTTCGTGACCGGATTTTCGAGGTTGCATCGAGGGAATGATGTTGTTTGGGTTATCGTTGACAAGCTTACAATGGTTTCTCACTTTTACCAATCAAGGATACCTTCAGTGTTGATGATTTGGGAGGACTATTCATCTGAGAGATTGGATTTCTGCATGGAGTTCCACACTCCATTATTTCAGACAGGGATGGGTGCTTTACTTCTCGGTACTGGCAGGGGCTTCAGAGGGCTTTGGGTACACAGGTAATTTTGAGTATATTATTACATCCCCAGAGAGATGGCTATTTCGAGCATATGATAAAGGATCTTGAAGATATGCTCCGATATTTCGTTCTAGAATTTGGCGGTTCTTGGAAGAAGCATATCCCTCTAGTGGAGTTCGCCTACAAAAACAGTTTTCAGGTGACTATTTAGATGGAAACTTACGAATATTTGTATGGTAGCCCATGATGATCACCTTTATGCTGGCTGGAGGCAAGAGAGGCAGATTTACTGGGACCTCGTCTTGTTCAGGAGACCTCAGAGAAGATAGAGTTGATTCGGAAGAGGATGGCTACAGCACAGTCTCGACAGAAGTCTTAAGCTGATTAGCAGAGACGAGCTCTGGAGTTCAAGGTTGTGGATCAGGTTTTACTACGTGTCGCACCAAGGTTGGGAAAAAATAGGATTCGGAGATAGGGTAAGCTTTCATCGCGGTACGTCAGGCCGTTTGAGGTATTGGAGGGAGTTGGGCCCGTTACTTATCATTTGCATTTACCTCAGAGGTATTGGGCCATACACAACATCTTCCACGTCTCTCATCTCTGACGTTACTTTTCAAACCTGTCTCATGTCTTTCAGCTGGAGGAGGTTGAGCTCAAAGCAGATGCATCGTTCGAGGAGAATCCTATCGGGATTTTTGATCGCAGTATGAAGGTTCTCTGTGGGCGGTCTGTTACTCTAGTAAGGGAGCTATGGAAGCACGGGCAAGTACAGGACGAGACCTCGGAGAGGGAGGCCGATGTACAATTGCAGTGTCAGGATCTGTTCAGGGTTTCTTCTCTTATACATCGTTAGGGAAAATCGAGGACGAATTTATTTATGGGGGGCAGTTTGTAAGAACTCAGATCTTTGTTTCTAGTATGTCTTTTCATTTCTGGTCATTTTTTGAGAAAAAGGAAAAATTTTAAAATTTTCGAAATACATGTCGTGTACTTTATGAGTACACGCCGTGTACTTTGAAGTCGTGCAGGCCGTGTGTTGTCTGTGTCTGGGATACACACACGGTGTGTAGAGGTGACGTGGAGGCC
The DNA here is from genome assembly GCA_963277665.1 of Viscum album. NCBI lineage: Eukaryota > Viridiplantae > Streptophyta > Magnoliopsida > Santalales > Viscaceae > Viscum > Viscum album. Next base: position 1,846,107,454 of record OY728163.1, on the reverse strand, counting down.
GCATAATGTGGAGTACCGAAATGACTAGTACATGTCGTGTACCCCATAAATAAACATCATTTACATGTTTTTCATTAAACGCATCGGGGTCGCGTCAAATCTCCAGAACGACCTTCTTCTAGGTCTTGTTCAGCTGAGAGCATCAGTACGACCGCAATTCTTCTCTGATCCCCCGATCTTCCATCTGATCTCCGTCTCAGTGGCCTTCGGTTGCGTTGGGATCGTCTCGGTAAGCTCTCTCTTTTGTTTTATCCTTGTTCCATGATTTTCCATCTTTCTCAAGATATTGTTGGTTGATTGTTTTGGATTTTTTCTCAGATCTTTGACGTTTTATGTAGAATCAATCATCGTGGTTCAAGTATATCGATCTCCTAGCATCGAGGTAGGTGTTTTTGTGCCTTTCTGTAGGAAGTCCTTGAATATTTTGTGCAATTCCATCAGTTACCTTGAATAGGTATTGTGTGTTTCCTATGTTTTCCCTTGGTGTTTGCTTTCTTTGATGATTTCTTGAGTAGAGGTCAATGCTTTTAAATAGGGTAATTTTTACTATGCTCCAGACATTTTTCCATGCATGTTTTCCGTGTTAGGAATTTTTCCAGATAACATGCCTTGTTGTTGGATAGTGGATATGTTGTACTATTATGCTATTGTGCCTTATAATGATATCCAAGTAGTTCTTGAGGTTACATGGGGCGATACGCATGCTATGCATGTTTGTTTTACATAGGGATGTGAGAACCTAGTGTAGTGGACCATATGGAGAATGGATGAAAGGGCTTCTCTAGGGCATCTTAATAATTCGATGCGATACTAAAGGGGGAATTGACGATAAGTGCTTACACTGAGAATATGTATTTCAAAAACATGGGCGATAGGGGGAATGAGACGTTGAATGCTTCCCCAGAGATCATTTAGTAAGATACGAGACCATAGGGGGAATTGACGATGAGTGATTCCTCAGAGAGTCTAATCTTCAGCTAGACTAGAGAGGGGAGACTATGTGTGCCCCCAGAGGGTTTCTAGTACTTGTAGGTTGAACCATAAGGGTTAGGCTATGAGAACTACCTAGGAGGCTACCTGTTGTTTTACTTGTTGATTGGTTGTTACTTGGGTACATTATATGCTAGACACTGTGAATTGTATCTGCTTTGTTCTCTCCTATTTACTGCTTCCTGTACTTTTAGTTTACATGTATTCACTGACAGATAGGCACAGATTTTTGGGTGGTTGCCTACTAGGACCGTCTCTCAAACCCTATTTGGGCCATGCTTTTGGGCCCAAACAGACTATATTTTCGCAGGTATAGATAAGGGCAAGAACCCTTCTACTTCAGGTACATGACTTGATGTGGAGCTGGAGAGCATCGGACCAAGTTATGGCATGCGATGCTGAGGAGTTTACCTATTTTCTTTTGAACATTGGTTTAGTATTGTATTCATCATTGTTAGTTGTTTGGTTTCTTTCCTAGACATATGTATCATGCATAATTATTATATACATGTGTGTGCGATCTAGTTGTTTACTATTAGTCTTCCGCTGTTTATCGTTTACTCTTGTATGGATGGTTACGGTTTAGGCCATTGTATATTTGTTTTTCTTCAGTTGTGTACTATTCCAATTAGGACATAGTTTCCCCACTATCACACCCAAGTCCCTCGCTGCTAGTCGGCAGCCTCTGGCATTTGGGTAAATGTGCTTGATGACATGTGACTAACCGGGTACGGGGCGCCTCTGGGTGGCTTCCAGAACTGGGACGTTGAAATCCGCGAGAATGAATTTTAATAAACATTTTATTATTATGTGATTGTAATTTAGTAAAATATATTCCTTATTTTGAATCTTTTTAATAAATAATTTATTGTATGTTTAACTTACTGTTTACCAAAAATATTATTGAATACATTTAAAATTAATTATTTTCATTAAGGTAAAATCTTGCTTATCTCTGGACTAAACCTAAATATTAAGGGACAAAATGACAAAGAAATGTGTTCAAAACATATTGTATGCCCATATATGGACAATTTAATCCCATTAATAACGTTTCGTTCATTATCATAGGCATATCAGGTAAGAGAGTCCACTCAATAGTGTTTTCCTTTTAAAATTTACAAGAATGATACTCCAATTCCACTATAAAAAGGTACTCAACCCCTTTATTTATTAACTCATATAATGTCCTTTCGATAGACGAAGACCTGAAAAATAATCTCTCTATTGGGAAAAATTCTCTCAAGGTATCATTGAATCATTTTTGAGGTGATTGTGTTTGTTGACAAAGTGGAAATTTGTGTCGTCACTCTTGACAAAGCAAACCATGACGTCTAAATTTGTTGACAAAGGGGGTTTCATGGTGGAATTTCAAGTTCAAGGGTTTTGGTTAACGATCCATGTTTGCTTCAAGAACATCCAGAAAGGAATAGATGATCTGGAGGTAGTACAAAAAGATAAAATACAAGGTGGCACCATTTTCCAGTGTTTTCAAAATTTATGGGCCTGAAAATCGACAAATAGAGAAAAGTGGTTTTGGAAAAGATAATTGCGTGTATTTGTCTTTAAGGAGGGGAAATTTGAGTGCCCTATGTTTTTCAAGATCATAACATCAAAATATGGAAAATGGAAAAGGGGCTCCCGAGTTTTATGGTTGGTCACACAAGTGACTTGCGCGGCAGAGACTTGCATGTTGAAACATGTGCACCGAGGGGAGACTTCTGTGACATCATTCATGGTGTCCAAATGCCTATAAATAGAGGTATACCCCTCCTCATTCTGTACAAGTTCAAAACATAGGTAAAATCAGAGCTCCAGTCGTGCAGGTGTGGTGGTCACGCAAGTGGTGGTGTGGTCATGCAAGTAGAAGTTGTGTGCCAGTTGTTTGTTGTGTGTCCAGAGTGGTTTGGGAGAGAAAGGAAGGGCATCTCCCAAGTAAATAGTTGAAAAGGGGGTTTCTCTCAAGTGTTTTTGTGACACTTTCACACCACGTTTTGATGAAGTGCGACATTTTATTGTTACGTTCCAAATTTGGTTTGGGCGTAAAAGGGTTTGAGTCGCGCAAATTTGGAGTTTTAGAAGCTTGTGTCAGACAAGTGGTGGAGGTGGACATGTGTGCCAGTTAAAACTTGCATTCCGAGACATGCACGCTGGCTTGCAGAAGGGCGCCAGGTATGGTTGAAGCACGATAGTGAATTAGGGCTACGTCAAAGCTGGAAGATTGCTTGATACCTTCAGTGAAAAGTGAGATTCATCTAGGGGTGAAAGTTGGAATTCAACAGAGCATCCACATACAACAAAAGATGTATTCATTAGTGATAATAAAGATACCTACAGGTTTATAAACTTTGAGTGGATCCTTTCTAGAGTAGTGAGCAAAAAATAGGAAGAAGGTGAATCTCTCCACCTTCAGTGAGACATAGAGTAAGACAGGGAGTGACCCTTGTGGAAGAAGTGATCATACCATAAACATTGTAAAGGCAGTGATCCTAGGAATAGAAGTGATATATCTCGAACTTTGTAAACAGAAGTGTGCTATTAGTGGATTTGATACATTGGAACATCACCGGTGTATGCTCCTTGGATGTAGCATAGTGAGGGTGAACCAAGTAAAAATTGTTGTGTCCTATGCATTCATTAGATTCAGTTTATACTTTGCTACAGGAAAGAGAGAGAAGAGAGTCTTTCTTAAAAATGAGAATAGTTCAAAAGGGCCAGTTGTTTTAATCTGTCATACCCTAATTCACCCCCCTCTCATGGTATCTAACCATGTGGACCTAACATGTTGTATCAGAGGGAATGGTTAATATATGTAATTCACTCTCAAACGGAGGTCACAAATCATAAAGGGATTTAGATCTTCAATTGGAACAGTTTTCATCGACAGAAGAATCAGTTTCAAAACTACTTCCAATATTTGGGAATGGACATATTCACAGTAGCAATGCATGGTATAACAGCTGACATCAAAAGTGGGGCTCTATCAGAATCCATGCAAAGAGAATTTAATTCTGACGCCAAGTGCATAATTTCTATAGGGGGAGCCCTATCCAATGCTATCTATACGATGGTGATGTCATGTAAAACATCACATGCCATGTTGGAAATTTTTTTGAATATATATGTAGGAGATAAAAAGTCAGAGAGGAAAAGCTACAAGTACTATGGAATAAGTATCAAGATCTGAAGATGAACCCGAATGAGTCTGTTGATGGATTCTTGGACAGGGTAAATATTGTTGTGGATGATATACGAGGTATTGGTGAAGTCATTAAAGACATAAAGATCGTAAATCTCATCTTGAGGAAACATCCACCTTGGTTCAATCTTAAAGTTTCAGTACTAGAAGATAATGATCAAAAAGAGCTGACACTGGACAATTTGCACAGTACCATGGTTGCCTATGAAATGAGGAACGATGATAAAGAGGCTATGGAAAAGGGGATATCCAATGAGGTGGCATTTAAGGCCACGAAAAAGCTCACTATTGAATATTCTCAGGAGGAAGAAGAGACAGATTAGGTAATGTCTTCCTCTCTTCAAATAATCTAAGATGAAAATGAATGTTTAAATGGAAACATCCACTCGATTGCATTAGATGTGAAAAAGTTGGTCATCTTGCCGCAAGGTTCCCCAAAAAGTTCCAAGAGGATGATGATGTCGATGAAATCGAATTTCCCATGAATAAGTCTCCAGCCTATGGGAAAGGAAAGAAACAGTTCAAGAGAAATTTCATTAAGAAGAAGAACCTTCTATCAAAAGCATATGATGGTTCAGACAAGTCTAAGGTTGAGGAGGTTGAAGAGATAGGGAACTTCAGATATCGTGGAGAAAATGCAATGGTGGAAGTTTTCGGTAGTTCTCAGAATAAGAATTAAACTGAAGCTGATGAAGAAAAAGAAGAAGAAGTTGAGGGAAGAATTGATATGAAAGCTGAGTTAGAGGCTTCTCTCGAGGAGATAGATGTTTGGAGATCCAAAAAAAATAAATCCAACAAAGTTGTTCGTGACGCCAAACTCTATATACATTAGCAGGAAGAAGAGAAGTCTGAGTTGATGGAAGAAATTGAGAAACTCGAGTCATCAACACCAGAGGACTCCGAATCAGTTTGTGTGTATAAAATAAAAAATGAAGAACCGAAAAGGGAGATCGATAGCTTGAAAACACAAGGAAATATCAAATCAAGCATATTGAAGAACATTAAAGAGAAGTTTTAAGTTTGTGTAAAAAGTTCAAAGATCAAGAAAAACTCTTGACCCCTACTGGATCATCAGGAAAACAGATCACTCTGAAAACTAAGAAGCTGAAAATGGAGAATAGTGGTTCTGCAGAAAAGAAGAGTCAACTTTGTTTAGATGCTAAGACTGTAACAACCCAAATTTTAATTAATGGAAAATCCCACTTGATCCAGTTAAATGTCTCTTTATGAAAAATATTTTTATAAGATATCAACTTCATTGGTTTTATGTTAAGAATTTTGACCGTTACTAATATAGTCGTTGAACATTAATCACATGATTAGTATTAATATAGGACTTTAACAAATCCAATTTATTCAGTCAATGGAAGCGATGTGCTCATCCAGTAGAATTTCACCATAAGAAGCCCATTTGTCAGAGCCCAGAAAAGAGGTGGCATCTTTGGGATTCTCCCTCGACCAAGCACAAGCTGAGCTTCATCATGTCAGGCTCAAACGTGACCGTCTACGGGAAAACTGGAAGTTGATTAATATTACCACTCGAGCGATGTTATCCGAGCCACCCCAAGAGTCTATCACCATCGCACACCTTACCCTTAGGTCTTATGCGGTTGTTTTAAGGGGTTATGTAACAAATAAGTAGTTCTATATTCATGTACATTATTTTTTGTATATAATAATGAATATAATTTCTAGTCATTTTTGATACATTGTAAATAGTTTTTAAAGTACAAATGGTGTTTATAGTTATTATTTAATTAAAAGATCTATTTTGTTAAATTAAGGGATTTTTGAATAAAATTATATTTTAATAAAATAATATTATTATTATTAAATTAAATTTTATTAAATATAAATTATATTATAATTTTATGAATGAATTTAAATTTTTTTATTAAGGTTTGAAAGTAATTTCTGTCATAACCCGTGAATTTTTGATAAATGTCGGTTTTTATTTTAAAAGTGCAAATTAACTTATATAGGAAAATTTTTAGATATAATAAATTTCATTTCTGGAATCAGGACGTCTAAATTATCCAACAGTGATTTTTTCATAATTTTCTAAGACAGTCCAATTTTTGGGTAAAAATTAAATACCGTTTTAATATATAATGTGTGTTATGACTTCATAATGACCAAATGGTGTTGTAATAAAATACTATAATCCTTATATTCGGCCAATATATGTTTTAACATTAAAATAATGTGATTTTGGGTTTGTTTGACTTATTTTCAAAGCATTAATGGACCCCTCAAGACATATTCAACACTTTGCCTTTCTAAATTAATTTCTATGGGAGTGTGACTCACCTCCACATAAGAAACCTTATTATTTTAAGAATATAGGACTTTGGCCTTATAAAATATTGATTTCCTATTCCCTTTTCGAAAAACCATTGGAAAAAACAATGGGATGGTTTGTGGTTAGAATTAATTTAGTGTAAGGGGACCCAAACCTAAATAATAAAGAATTCCCTCACCTTTCCTATATAAACCCACCCAAGCTCCCACTTCCACCACACTAAAATTCCTTGGAGTTCGTCCAACCTCTACCCTACTCTCTATAGAATCCTCCCAAGGTTCCCCAAGCTCCCAAGAAGCCTCTATCAAGCCTCTCTCAAGCCTTTGGAAGCACACTTCCAAGTAAGTGTTTTTTCTTCCTTTCTCATTTTTGTCCAATTTTCATTAAGTTTTTTCCCTTTTAATTTCAATTATGAATGTTTGGGTATGTTTTCCCACCTCCCTCATACTTCCCTCTTTATGTTTGAATGATGGGAGACCCCTATATCTCTCATTAAATTCCTCCCATGTACACCCGTTACTATGCCGAAATTCCGAAAGGAACTTCTCTCTCCTCTTTTACATTGAAGCAATACTTTTGTATCATGAATCTAAATTCAATTAAAATTGATGGGAAACGTATCCATATAACCTCCGTACATTCCATTACATTTAAATATTATGAGGAACCCCTTTATCTCTCATCAAGTATTTTTATGAATTCTTATGTCACGCCGTAACGCTGCCAAAATCACATCGTTTTTCTAAGCCAATGCCATTGTGTAGTGGATACCATGCCCATTTCTTTATCAATGGTATTCACCATTATGGACATTTAATTATTTATTACAATGTTTCATGTATGAATTCTACATTACTTTATTGTGGAATAAATGATTTTGTTTTATTAATCCATGTTTTATGATACATGTGGCACACTTATGCATGAAATGAAATGTTTAAGAAGGGTGCGCCCTTATAGCGCTTCAATGCATTGGGTAAAGTATAGTATCATGATACATCAAGTTAAATGAGTGTTTACTCATGATAAATCAAGTGAAATGAGTTTTTACTCATGATTTATGTGAAATGAGCATTTACTCATGCTTCATGTGCAATGAGCCTTGGCTCATGCTAATTCCATGTTAAGTGTTGTTGCCACATTTCAATGTTATGATTATCATGCTTTATCACGCTTTTATGTTCATGTTTCTTTTATGCTCTATTGATATTCCCATTGTCTAAAATGTATTGTACTCCTCATGTTATTCCTTGTGTACTCCCTTACTGGGCTTTATAGCTCACCCATTTCTTATGCATGTCCTCATGTTATCCCATGCAATGCTAAGTACGAGGGAATGTAGTGGTCATGTAAAAGAAGTTTTCAATAAAGATGTTGTATTTCATGTTTTAAGTTATTATTTAATGATACTAAGCCCCAAAGACACTAATCCTCTCGTTCTTCTTGTTGTATCAATTGAAGTTTTATGTAATAAATCATGTGTAAGTTTGTAATAAAAGCAGGGTTGTAATAGTTGGTATCAGAGGATAGGTTTAGTTATTTTTGGGATTAGGAAACCCTAGTAATTCCTTAGATACAAGACTAAGTATAATAAAAACATCCCTATGTTTTGGTAAATACTGAGTAAGTGGGTTATCAAGAAAATACATCCATGTCTGGATACAAGCAGGTAGAGGCGGCTCTGGCACAGATGTATCCTAGGGGTAAAACCCGAAAATACCGCTTTGAGCTAGACTCGAACGGGAACTGGTGCACGACAATGGGCCTTGCTACACTCTTGGTTACGACACTCCCAGGGGATATTTTTCGATAAATTCACAAATGTAGAATGAACCCTTATTAAGGGAATTAAAAAAATTCCCATAAGAATATATGTTAGAAAGTAGATCATGAAAAGCCTAGATTGAAGCTTATATAATCATGAGTTATGGAAATAAAAGTTTATTTATAAGTCATGAACTTTTTTCTTTGGATTAAACTTTATGTGTTACCCCTAACTTTACTTTTATTCCAGCTAATGGCCAGTAATAGGAGAACTCGGGCTAACAACCGTTGTGAAGATCAGTGTGATGACTGTACTAATGAGATTCCAAATCCAATGGGAGATGGAATCGCAGACTTTCTCACGCTTCTCTCTCAGCTAACTCAAGTTTTTAATAGAAACATGGGTCAAGAAGAACGTTCAACCCTCCCTAAGAAATAACAAGTCGCAATCGAGAGCTTCATGAGACAAAGGCCTCCTACTTTTAGTAGATCATCTGATCCCATGATCGCTGAACAATGGATCAACTCCATTGAAAAGATATTCTCCATCCTCCAATGTTCTGAAAAAGAGAAGGTTCTCTTGTCAGCTTATCGTATGGAGGGTGAAGCTGATCAATGGTGGACGTTGATCAAAAATACGAAGCATGAGGAGGAGATCGAGGCGTTGGAATGGAAGGATTTCCGGAAGATGTTTTCCGATAAATATTTTCCGCGCACCCTTCGGCTTAAGATGGAAAGGGACTTCCTTTCCCTCAAGCAAAAAATGAAGAATCTGTTGGAGCTTACGAGGAAAACTTCACAAGGCTTTCACGATACTCTTTCGGCTTTTCCATTACCCCCGAATGCACGGTTGACCGCTTCTTTGGTGGGCTGAAGCCTAGCTTGGGGAATGCATTAGTGATCTGTGACTTCGACCGCTACGAGGAAATTGTCCGATGTGCCCTCAATGTCGAAATGGAGATCAGGGAATCACAGGGGTATCATGGGGACAAGAAGCGTAAGGTGGAATTCAATGCTGGTGGTCCGATGGATAAATCCAACGGTGCTAAGAGGATCCAGCACCCCACTTGCAAAAAGTGTGGGAAGAAGCACCTTGCAAATTGCCTTACGGGGATGAGAAAATGCAACAGGTTTGGAAGAGAAGGGCACCTAGCTGTTAACTTTCGGCAAGAAAGACCCATAGGTGCGACAGAGGAGAGGAATGCTCCGTTCGAACCTCAACAGATTGTTCAATGCTAAAAATTCAAAGAACCAGGTAATTTTGTAAATTAGTGCTCTAATCCAATGGTTTTTGGAGACAACAAACAACCTCCAAGGCAGCAAGGAAGAGATTTTTCCATCACTTCTGCCGAAGTGAACCCTGACGACAAAGTGGTGACAGGTATGCTAGTTATTCATTCAATAATAGCGAACATACTTTTTGATTCAGGTTCTACACATTCTTTTATATCCTAAAATTTTAGAAGAACAATCCCAGCACCACCAAATATCATGGAAGTAAAGATTTTGGTGAGTACGGCCAATGGGGAAATCATGGCATCCCATGAATATAAGTCCTCCCCTATTATAGTATGTGTATTAAATTTCCTAGAGAACCTCGTCATAGTCCCTCTGGTGGAATTTGATTCAATTCTTAGCATGGATGGGCTTTATTTATATAGATCCCACATAAATTGTCTGCAGAGGGAAATCACACTCCATATGGAGAATCAAATCCTGATTCTTTAAAAGTGTCATGAGGAAGATTAATATCCTTTAGCTCCATCATCTCAAGCATGGATATTACTGCCTTATGAGCACGTGTATCTGGCTCAGATGATTGAGTCTATGGAAGAAACCATCCTTGAAAAAATGCCTATTGTGAGGGAATTCACTGAAGTGTTTCTCAAGGAACTGCCTGGTCTTCCTCCAAGAAGAGATGTTGAGTTCTCAATTGAACTTATACCCGGGGCGCTACCAATATCCAAGACTCCATATAGAATGGTTGTTTAAAAGCTTGAAGAGTAGAAGAAACCACTACAGGAGAATCTAGATAAAGGGTTTATACGCCCAAGTGCTTCACCATGGGGTGCACCAGTCCTCTTCGCCAAGAATAAGGATGGGTCAATGCGGCTTTGCATCGATTATCGTGAACTTAACAAAATCGCGATAAAGAAAAAGTATCCTCTCCCAATAATCGATGACTTGTTTGATCATCTTCGTGGAGCACAATTCTTCTCCAAGGTGGATTTGCAGTCGGGATATTATCAAGTAAGGGTGAAGAAGGATGATGTCCCCAAGACTACTTTTCATACAAGATACATGCATTATGAATTCATAGTAATGCCTTTCGGACTCACCAATGCTCCAGAAATATTCATGGACTTGATTAATAGAGTATTTAGATATTACCTTGACATATTTTTGGTAGTCTTTATAGATGATATTCTAATATACTCCAAAACTAAGGAGGATCATGAGGATTATTTAAAAACTGTACTAGAGACTCTGGGCAAAGAGAAGCTCTATGCTAAGTATAGAAACTGTGAGTTCTGGTTGAAGGAAGTCTCATTCTTGGGACATATAATCAGAAGAAATGGTATATATGTGGACACCTCTAAATCAGATGCAATTGAGGGATGGGTGAGGCCAACATCGGTAACAGATATCCGTAGCTTCTTGGGGTTAGCTGGAAATTATCGACGATTTCTGAGGAATTTATCACGATTGTCCAACCCTCTTACGAAGCTAACTCGAAAGGGATTAATGTTTTCTTGGAGTGATGACTGTGAAGAAAGCTTCAAAGAGTTGAAAAGGAGGCTTATCACTGCGCCCGTGCTCACTTTACCCACAAGTGGGGAACTTTTTGTGGTATTCAGTGATGCTTCAAAGAAGGGCTTTGGCTGTGTGATGATGCAGAATGAACAAGTGATATCCTATGCCTCAAGGCAGCTGAAAATCCATGAGAGAAACTATCCAACGCATGATCTGTAGTTGGTAGCGGTGATCTTTTCCTTGAAAATATGGTGACATTATCTCTATGGAGAAAAATGTGAGATATATACTGACCACAGGAGTCTTAAATATATATTCACAATGAAAGGGATTAATATGTACCATAGAAGATTGATAGAGCTCATCAAGGATTATGAATGTTCAATACATTACCACCCTTGGAAAGCGAACAAGGTGGCATATGCCATAAGTAGAAAGGACCCATCAATTCTATGAATGAAGAGAATTGAGAAGGATCCAATCTTCATAGACTTGATGAATATGGATGTGGGAATAATAAAGAAGGGAACATCATCAATCCTTTCACAAATTATTTCTCAACCATCTCTTTTGGAAAGTTTAAAGGATGCTCAAAGGGATGATGTGGGAATTCAGGAAAAAGTGGAAGCTATCGAAAAATGGAAATCCTCAGATTTTAATGTTAACGAAGAAGGAATTGTGCAGTTTGGGAAAAGACTATGTGTTCCATCAAGTCTGGAGCTGAAGAAGGAACTTTTGTAAAATGCACATAGTTCAAATTTCTCTATTCACCCAGGGAGCACAAAGATGTATCAAGATATCTGAGAAAACTTTTGGTGGGATAATATGAAGAAGGAGATCGTTGAATACACATAAAAGTGCATGGTGTGTCAGCAAGTGAAGGCAGAGAGGCAGAATTCTAAGGGGATGATGAAACCATTTCCCATACGAGAAGGTAAATGGGGGAACATCACCATGGACTTTGTCACAAGAATTCCAAGGACATCCAAAGACAACAGTGCAATCTGGGTTGTTGTGGATCGTCTTATAAAGACTTCACACTTCATTTCTATTCGGGAGGATTTTTCTTTGGATCAACTGGCACAGATATATATTAGGGAAGTGGTAAGGTTGTAGGGAGTACCACTATATATTGTGTCTGACCGAGATCCAAGATTCACCTCTATGTTTTGGAAGAGTCTTCAACATGATCTGAATACTGAACTGAACTTCAGTATGGCCTATCATCCTCAAACTGATAGCCAATCCGAGCAGACTATCCAAACACTTGAGGATATGTTGATAGCGTTCTCAATGGACTTTAAAAGAGGATGGGATCAACATGTTCCTCTGGTTGAGTTCTCTTATAATAACAGTTTCCACTCGAGCATCCAAATGACACCATATGAAGCCCTGTATGGGAAAATGTGCAGAACACATGCATGTTGGGATGAGGTCGGTGAACGTAAGTTGCTTCGACCAAAAATAGTCGAGGAAATAGTGTAGAATGTAAAAACCATTCAGCAGTATATCAAGGTAGCTAAGAGTCGATAGAAGAGTTATGTGGATAATCGTCGACGAGACTTGGAGTTTAAAGTTGGAGACATGGTTTTTCTACGCATATCTCCATGGAAGAAGGTCATGAGGTTTGGAAAGAAAGGGAAGTTAAGTCCAAGGTACATCGACACCTTCGAGATTCTTGATCGTGTCAGGGTTGTGGGCTATCGACTAGAACTTCCACCTACTATGGCCAATGTAAATGATGTCTTTCATGTATCTCTCTTAAGAAAGTACATACACGACCCATCACATGTACTCTCTTCTGAGGTGGTACAATTGGAAGATGATCTTTCTTATGAGGAGCAACCAGTGATGATCTTAGATCGTAGAGTAAAAGTTCTACGAAATAAGACAATGCCCCTCATCAAGGTGTTGTGGAGAAACCACAAGTTTGAAGAAGCAACTTGGGAATCAGAGGATATGATGAAGCTGATTTACCCACATTTGTTTTAGTGTGGGTAAAAGAAAATTTCGAGGGCGAAATTTCTTACGGGGGGAATATTATAATGTCCCAAAGATTAATTAATGGAAAATCCCCCTTGATCCAGTTAAATGTATATTTATGAAAAATATTTTTATAAGATATCAACTTCTTTGGTTTTATGTTAAGAATTTTGATCATTGCTAATATAGTCATTGAACAGTAATCACATGATTAGTATTAATATATGACTTTAACAAATCCAATTTATTCAGACAATGGAAGCGATGGCCTCATCCAGTAGAATTTACCCATACGAAGCCCATTTTTCGGAGCTCGGAAAAGAGGTGGCGTCATTGGGATTCCCCCTTGACCAAGCATAAGCTAAGCTTCATCATGTCAGTCTCAAACGTGACCATCTACGGGAAAACTGGAAGTTGATTGAAATTACCACTCGAGCGATGTTATCCGAGCCACCCCAAGAGTCTGTCACCATCGCACACCTTACCCTTAGGTCTTATGTGGCTGTTTTAAGGGGTTTTGTAACAAATAAGTAGTACTATGTTCATGTGCATTATTTTTTGTATATAATAATGAATATAATTTCTAGTCATTTTTGATACATTGTAAATAGTTTTTAAAGTACAAATGGTGTTTTTAGTTATTATTTAATTAAGAAATATATTTTATTAAATTAAGGAATTTTTGAATGGAATAATATTTTAATAAAATAATATTATTATTATTAAATTAAATTTTATTAAATATAAATGATCTTATAATTTTATGAATGCATTTAAATTTTTTTATTAAGGTTAGAAAGACATTTCTGTCAAAACCCGTGAATTTTTGATAAATGTCATTTTTTATTTTAAAAGTGAAAATTAAATTATATAGGAAAATTTTTAGATATATTAAATGTCATTTCTAGAATCAGGATGTCTAAATTATCCAATGGTGAATTTTTCATAATTTTCTAAGACACCCAAATTTTTGGGTAAAAATTAAATACCGTTTTAATATATAATGTGAGTTATGACATCATAATGACCAAATGGTGATGTAATAAAATAATATAATCCTTATTTTCGGCCAATATAAATTTTAACATTAAAATAATGTGATTTTGGGTTTCTATGACTTATTTTCAAAGCATTAATGGACCCCTCAAGACATATTCAACACTTTGCCTTTTTAAATTAATTTCCATGGGAGTGTGACTCACCTCCACATAAGAAACCTTATTATTTTAAGAAGATAGGAATTGGGACTTATAAAATATTGATTTCCCCTTACCGTTTCCAAAAACCATGGGAAATACAATGGGATGGTTTGTGGTTTGGAATAATTTAGTGTAAGGGGACCCAAACCTAAATAATAAAGAATTCCCTCACCTTTCCTATATAAACCCATCCAAGCCCCCAATTCCTCCTCACTAAAATCCCTTGTATTTCGTCCAACCTCTTGTAAACTCTCTCTATAATCCTCCCAAGGTTCCCCAGGCTCCCAATAAGCCTCTCTCAAGCCTCTCTCAAGCCTTTTGAAGCACACTTCCAAGTATGTGTTTTTTCTCATTTCTCATTTTTGTCCAATTTTCATTAAGTTTTTTTCCCTTTTAATTTCAATTATGAATGATTGGGTATGGTTTCGCACCTCCCTCATACTTCCCTCTTTATGTTTGAATGACGGGAGACCCCTTTATCTCTCATTAAATGCCTCCCATGTACACCCATTACTATACCGAAATTCTGAAAGGAACTTCTCTCTCCTCTTTTACATTCAAGCAATACTTTTGTATCATGAATCTAAATTCCATTAAAATTGTTGGGAAATGTATCCATATAACCTCATTACATTCCATTACATTTAAATATGATGAGGAACCCCTTTCTCTCCCATCAAGAATTTTTATGAATTCTTATGTCACGCCATAATGCTGCCCAAATCGCACCGTTTTTCTAAGCCAATGCCATTATGTAGTGGATACCATGCCCATTTCTTCATCAATGGTATTCAACTTTATGCACATTTACTTATTGATTACAAAGTTTCATGTATGAATTCCACATTACTTTATTGTGGAATAAATTATTTTGTTTTATGAATCCATGTTTTATGATCCATGTGGCACACTTATGCATGAAATGAGATGTTTAAGAAGGGTGCGCCCTTATAGTGCTCCAATGCATTGGGTAAAGTATAGTATCATGATACGTCAACTGCAATGAGTGTTGACTCATGCTAAATCAAGTGCAATGAGGGTTTACCTGTGCTTTATGTGCAATGAGGATTTACTCATGCTCCATGTGCAATGAGCCTTGGCTCATGCTAATTCCATGTTAAGTGTTGCTGCCACATTCCAATGTTATGATTATCATGCTTTATCACACCTTTATGTTCATGTCTCTTTTATGCTCTATTGATATTCCCATTGTATAACATGTATTGTACTCCTCATGTTATTCCATGTGTACTCCCTTACTGGGCTTTATAGCTCACCCTCTTCTTATGCATGTCCTCAGGTTATCCCATGCAATGCTAAGTACGAGGGAATGTAGTGGTCATGTAAAGTATGTTTTCAATAAAGATGTTGTATTTCATGTTTTAAGTTTTTATGTAATGATACTAATCCCCAAAGACACTAATCCTCTCATTCTTCTTGTTGTATCAATTGAAGTTTTATGTAATAAATCATGTGTAAGTTTGTAATAAAAGCAGGGTTGTCATAGTTGGTATCAGAGGATAGGTTTAGTTATTTTTGGGATTAGGAAACCCTAGTAATTCCTTATATACAAGACTAAGTATAATAAAAACATCCCTATGTTTTGGTAAGTACTGAGTAAGTTTGTTATCAAGAAAATACATCCCTATCTGGATACGAGCAGGTAGAGGCGGCTCTAGCACAGATGTATCCTAGGGGTAAAACCCGAAAACAACGCTTTGAGCTAGACTCGAACGAGAACTGGTGCACGAAAATGGGCCTTGCTACACTCTTGTTTACGAAACTCCCAAGGGATATTTTTTGATAAATTCACAAACTTAGTATGAACCCTTATTAAGGGAATTAAAAAAAATGCCCATAAGAATTTATGTTAGATAGTAGATCATGAAAAGCCTAGATTGAAGCCTATATACTCATGAGTTAAGGAAATAAAAGTTTATTTATAAGTCATCAACTTTTGTCTTTGGATTACCCTTTCTGTGTTACCCCTAACTTTCCTTTTATTCCAGCTAATGCCCGGTAATAGGAGGACTCGGGCTAACAACCATTGTAATGACCCAAAGCATTAATGGACCCCTCAAGACATATTCAACACTTTGCCCTTTTAAATTAATTTCCATGGGAGTGTGACTCACCTCCACATAAGCAATATTATTATTTTAAGAAGTTCGGACTTTGGCCTTATAAAATATTGCTTTCTTCTTCCCTTTTCCAAAAACCATGGGCAAAAACCGTGGGATGGTTTGTGGTTTGGATTAATTTAATGTAAGGGGACCCAAACCTAAATAATAAAGAATTCCCTCACCTTTCCTATATAAACCCACACAAGCTCCCACTTCCTCCTCACTAAAATCCCTTGGAGTTTTTCCAACCTCTTCTCTACTCTCTCTAGAATCCTCCAAAGGTGGCCCAAGCTCCCATGAAGCCTCTCTCAAGCCTCTATCAAGCCTTTGGAAGCACACATCCAAGTAAGGGATTTTTCTTCCTTTCTCATTTTTGACCAATTTTCTTTAAGTTGTTTTTCCCTTTTAATTTCAATTATTAATGTTGGGTTATGGTTTAGAACCTTCCTCATACTACCCTCTTTATGTTTGAATTATGGGAGACTAGTTTCTCTCTCATTAAATTCCTCCCATGTACACCCGTTACTATGCTGAAATTCCAAAAAGAACGTCTCTCTCCTCTTTTATATTCAAGCAATACTTTTGTATCATGAATCTAAATTCCATTAAAAATATTGGGACATGTATCCATATGACCTCCTTAATGACCATTACATGTAAATATTATGAGGAACCCCTTTCTCTCTCATCAGTAATTTTTTTGAATTCTTATGTCACGCCATAACACTGCCGAAATTGCATCGGTTTTCTAAGCCAATGCCATTGTGTAGTGGATACCATGCCCATTTCTTCATCGAGGGTATTCACCTTTATGCACATCTACTTATTGATTAAAAAGTTTCATGTATGAATTCCAAAATACTTTATTGTGGAATAAATGATTATGTTTTATGAATCCATGTTTTATGATCCATGTGGCACACTTATGCATGAAATGAAATGTTTAAGAAGGGTGCGCCCTTATAGCGCTCCAATGCATTGGGTAAAGTATAATATCATGATACGTCATGTGAAATGAGTTTTGACTGATGCTAAATCAATTGAAATGAGGGTTTACTCATGCTTTGTGTTCAAGGAGGATTTACTCATGCTCCATGTGCAATGAGCCTCGGCTCATGCTAATTCCATGTTAACTATTGTTTCCACATTTCATTGTTATGATTGTCATGTTTTATCATGCCTTTATGTTCATGTTTCTTTTATGATATATTGATATACCCATTGTCTTACATTTATTGTACTCCTCATGTTATTCCATGTGTACTCCCTTACTGGGCTTTATAGCTCACCCTTTTCTTATGAATGTCCTCAGGTTATCCCATGCAATGCTAAGTACGAGGGAATGTAGTGGTCATGTAAAGGAAGATTTCAATAAAGATGTTGTATTTCATGTTTTATGTTTTTATGTAATGATCCTAATCCCCAAAGACACTAAACCTCTCGATATTCTTGTTATATCAAGTGAAGTTTTATGTAATAAATCATGTGTATGTTTTTAATAAAAGCAGGGTTGTCATAAATACTGATGGGGGGATAGACCAAAAACAAAAAGAAATGGATATTGAGGTCAGACCGCAAGCAACCACTCTGAGATTGAAGGTTGATATGGGCACAAGGAAGAATCAAAACATTTATAGATCCCAAGGGGAAACTCATGGTGCAGAATTCAGGAAAAGGAATGCACCTGATATCAGGTGTTATTGCTATGGAAAGATGGGTCATTCCTAATATATGTGTTCCATAGCCAAGAGATATCGAAAGGGAACAAGAAAAAAGGTGGAACCCAAACAGAGAATGGTTCCCCAAAACATATTTCTAAGGACATTGTTTTTGGTGTGGATGATTTCAGGCACATGGTTAGGTACTACACATCGACCATAAAAAAGGAATGTGTCAAAGCTGAACCAAAATGTTGACTAATTGCAGGTCAATTAACCAACAGGTGAGTTGAAAATGCAAAATAGATTTTCACCATTATAGGATAATGTTCGTCCATCATACTCTAAGAAAGAACAAAAGTCTCAATCCATGCCGAGTGTGAAGGCCAAAATATGGACCAAGAAGAAGAAGGATGAGAAGGCCCTGATTGCAGAGATTTCCCTTAAAGCCTCAGATCTCTCTAGTGTGTGGACCCTTGATAGTGGTTTCACATCTCACATAATAGGTAATAAGGATGATGTTACAGGTGTAAAATATGACAAAGAATGAGTTTTCAAGTTTGGAAGTGATGAAGGCCTGAAGATTATTGGCTCAGGAAAGGCTAAGTTTGGGGGAAAAGAGATGAGACATACTGATGTTTGTGGTCCTATCACACCAAGATAAATTGGCAGAAAGAGGTACTATGTTTTTTTCATTAACGACTATTGAAGAATGGAAGGGGTATTTGTTATTTCCTATATTTCAGATGTGTTCAGCTGCTTAAAACAGTACCGAAGGGAGTGAAAATGGATGCTTGGACAGAAAATTCTGATGTTTCGTACAGACAATGGTACAGAATTCACAAACAGTCGGGTGGAAGAGTATCTCTAGAAACATGGAATAAAGAGTCAAGTTTCTCTATTAAGAACTCCCCATCATATTGGATTAGTTGAAAGGATAAATCGTATCATCAACCACATGGCCAGAACAATGCTTATAGAAAAATACCTACCAGAGATGTTTTGGAAGGAATCAGTATTGAAATCAGTCTACATTTTAATCGGGCTCGATTATATCCGCAAGAAGGAAAGACTATGTATGAAATGTGGTATAGAATGAATCCAATAGTGAAATAATTTCAAATATTTGGAAGTATGTTTATCATTATAAACAAATAAAAGCATAGAAAGTTTGAAACACGTGGAGATGAGGTAATATTTCTGGGCTATTGAAGAAAACGCAAATCATTCAAATTCTTCAACAAAAGGATGGGAAAAGTAGTTGCGAGCAATGACGTCACTATTTTGGAAAATGAAGAGAATATTCAAAATTAAAGTGAATAGTTTCATGATGAAAATGATGTAGATGATAGTAACACAGGAGGAGCATAGATGGTAGATGCTGACTCAGAAGAAGACACTGATGATGAACAAGAAAGTATCGTGTCTTTGACTGCAAGGAGCCAAAAGTCATGCTGAAATTGATAGGCAGAATATCATTGGTGATCAGACAGTTTCAGTTCTGACAAGAAGAATGAATTCACTACAGCAGACATCATTCCTATCTCAGGAAGAGCTGAAATGCTTTGTTGATGTAGCTAAAGACGAAAAATGGGTTCATGCTATGAATGAAAGGATTGCTCAGATTGAGAAGAACCAGACATGAGAGATTGTTTCAAGAACAGAAGGTAAGAATGTAATAGGGACTAAATGGTTCTTCCGTAACAAGATGATTTAATATGGCACAGTGGTTCAAAAAAAATCACTACTACTGTGCATAGGATACTCCAAGATAGAGGGAATAGATGTTGCTGAGACATTTTCACAGGTGGAAAGGCTGGAGACAATCAGATTATTCCTATTCATTGTAGTGCAATGGAACATAAAAGTGTTCCTGAGGGATGAAAAATCTGCATTCTTGAATGGGATTCTAGAGGAAGAAGTGTATATTGAGCAGCCAGATGGTTTTCCTAATCATGAGGGTGGGAACTAGGTTTGCAGACAAAAGAAATCGTTGTATGGGCTGAAACAAGCACCAAGAGCATGGTACTCAAGACATGATCAATACTTGAAGAATATTGGTTTCCAATGTCGGGGAGTTGATTACAATCTCTATTTCAGTGACGACATTAATCAAAATATGATGGTGTTTCAATATGTCGATGACATAATATTTGGAGGATCATATGAAGGCTAGTGCATACAATTTTCTGCTTTCCTAAAAATTGAGTTTGAAATGTCAATGATTGGAGAGATTATGTTTTTCCTTGGTCTAAATGTGACACAATGAAGGAATATAACATTCATTTCTCAATCCAAATATGCCAAGGAGGTTTTGAAAAGATTTGTAATGGAAAATTCCAAGTAGATGAAGACACCAGTTGCTACCTGGACGAAACTGTCCAAAGATGAGGATGACGAGGTAGTTAATATCACAGAATGAAGGAAAATTATTTGATGTTTTTTGTACTTGACCACAACAAGGCCTAATATTGTTTTCACCACATTCCAAGCAGCGAGATATCAGAGTAATCAGAAGTAAATCCATATTCTAGCAGTGAAAAAATACTTTGGTATATCAAGGGAATGGTGGATTTCAACTTGACATATAATGACAAATCTCAAAAAGAGTTATTGGGATATACTGTTGTAGACTAGGCCGGTTCAGTGGATGATAGAAAATCAACATCAGGTGGTGCATTCTATCTTGGTGGATTGTGTATCTCTTGGCTAAGGAAGAAGCATGATTGCATTTCGTTGAGCACTGTAGAGGTTGATTATATTTCAGCCACTCAAGCATGCACACAGTTATTTTAGATTAAGCATCAACTTGATGACACGGGAGTTGATGTGAAGTCTCTGATCAGAATCATGTGTGATAATATACGTGCTATCAATCGTATCAAAAATCTAGTTCATCACTCAAGGACAAAACACATTGAGATAAAATTCCATTTCATCATGGAGAAGGTGGAGTAAGGGCTTGTGAAGTTGTACTATGTGCCTATAGAGCTAAAGGTTTCATATATTCTGACAAAAGATTTAACCAAGTAAGCATTTGAAAGGCATCTACTGGCTCTGGGAGTTAAGTCGACTCCCCGCACTTAAAAAAGTGAGGATGTGGAAGCCCCCTCCCCATCCCTGAGGTATGGTGTGTTTTTCTCTAATGTGATGATATGTGTTCTCTAATATGTTACATACTGCAAAGTAGTGACCTTTGGGTTCGTTTAAAAAGGGGGAGAAAATAGTGATTGTTTAAGGGGAAGACAATGTGACAATTTGATAAATAATGATTGATATGGGGTGAAGCTGACAGGTGGAGCAGCAAGATAGGGGGGGACCAATGAGACAGGGGGAGAATATCCAATCTGACGATGCTAGAAGTGATCGATCAAAAAATAGATATCATGACAGCTGAGGATTGTGATAAAAGCGAAGAGTGGTGTTGGAATTAGGTACAAATATTTCAAAAAATTGGTATCAGTTTGGTGTTAATAGTGAGTGTTTGAGTTGAAGTGATTTATTGATGACCATTTCATTTACTCTTGTTTCTCATGCTGATCATTGCTCATGTGGGCTTAGAGTATGTGTTCTGTAAATCCATGATCGATATCGGAATCGAAATAGGCAAATGGTGGCTGAAGAATTAACGATGTATATTTTTATGGAAGAGTTTTCAAAAAACCCAATGGGGGGGATTGTTGGGAAAAAATCCCTCAAGGTTTCATTGAAGCATTTTTGAGGTGATTGTGTTTTTTGAAAAAGTGGACATC
Source organism: Viscum album (assembly GCA_963277665.1). Lineage (NCBI taxonomy): Eukaryota > Viridiplantae > Streptophyta > Magnoliopsida > Santalales > Viscaceae > Viscum > Viscum album. The sequence continues at coordinate 1,846,085,730 of OY728163.1, read as the reverse complement.
TATGTTGTGACTATTGGAAAAGAAAACCATGATGTACAAATTTGTGACAAAGAAGATTTAATTGTGTTATGTTGAGTTCAAGGGTTGTGGTTAATGATCCATGTTTCATTCAAGAACATCAACAAAGGAATGGATGACCCGGAGGTGGTAAAAAAAATAGAAGATACAAGGTGGCGCCATTTTCTAGTGTTTTCCCTGTTTTTGGGCATAAAAATTGACAAATGGAGAAAAGTGGTTTGGAAAAGAGACTTGCACGCCATTGTTTTAAAAAAGAGAAAACTTGTGTGCCCTATTTTTTCTAGATTAGAACATCAAAATAAGGCATCGGGAAAAGGGGCGCCCATGTTTTACGTTTGGTCGCACAAGTGACTTGCGCTACAGAGACTTGCACGTCGAAACTTGCGCGCTGAGGGGAGACTTGCGCACCATTGCACATGATGTCCAAATTCCAATAAATATAGGTTGAACCCTCCTCATTCGGCATGATTTCAAAACATATAGAAAATCATAGCTCTCATCCTACAGGTGTGGTGGTCGTGCAAGTGGTGGTGTGGTCGCACACATAGCAGTTTCACTCCATTTGTTTGTTGCGACTCCAGAGTGGTTTGTGCGAGAAAGGAAGGGCATCACCCAAGATTTGAGTTGAATAATGGGGTGTTACATAGGTGGTTTGGCGACACATTCATGCCAAGTTCTGAAGAAGTGCGATAGTTGATGGTTTCACAACAAATTTGGTTTGTGAGTAAAGGGGTGTGAGTCGCGCAAGTTTGGAGTTACAGAAGATTGTGTCGCGCAAGTGGTTGAGGTGGACTTGCACGCCAGAAATAACATGCACACCGAGACTTGCACGCCAGCATGGAGAAGGGTGCTAGGTATAGGTGAAGCACAACAGTGATTCAGGGCTGTGTGAAAGATTGAATATTGCATGATACCTTCGGTGAAAAGTGAGATTCATATAAGGGTGAAAGTTAGACTTCAATAGAGCATCCACATACAATAGAGGATGTACTCATTACTGATAATGAAGAGAAATATAGGTCTATAAACTCTGAGTGGATCCTTTCCAGAGCAGTGACCAAAGGGATATGAAGAAGATGAATCCCTCCACCGGCAGTAAGCCAGAGAGAGAGATAGGGAGTGACCCTTGGGAAAGCAGTGGGATGACCCTAAACATTGTAAAGGCAGTGATCCTGGGAATAGAAGTGATATATCATGAATATTGTAAACATCAGTGCACTTTTATTGGATTTGGTACAACAACACATCACCGGTGTATGCATCTTGGAAAAAGCCCAGTGAGGGTGAACCACGTAAAAACTGCTTTGTCATGTGCATGATTTGGATTATGTTTATACTTTGCTGTAGGAAATAGAGATAAGAGTGTCTTTCTTAACAGTGATACAAGATCTATAGGGGCAGGTTTTTTAATCTGTCATACCCTTTTTCACCCCCCACCCAACTCATGGTATCTAACCTAGTGGACCTAACAAGTGGTATCAGAGGGAATGGTTAATGTCTACAATTATCACTCAAATGGAGGTTACAAATCATATAGGGATTCATATATTTGACGGGAAAAATTTTCATATATGGAATAATCAGATGCAACACTACTTCCGATCTTTGGGAATGGACGTATTCATAGCAGTAATGCATGGTATAAGAGCAATAATCAACAGCGAGGCTTTATCAGAAGCCGAGCGAAGAGAAATAGATTCTTACCCTAAGGGAATAATTGCTATATGGGGAGCCCTATCCAATGCAATCTATATGATGGTGATATCATGTAAAACATCACATGCCCTGTTGGAAAATCTGTTGAATATATATGAAGGAGATACAAAGGTCAGAGAGGCAAAGCTACAAGTACAATGGAATAAGTATGAAGATTGAATATGAACCCGAATGAGTCTGTTGATTCATTCGTTGATAGGGAAAATAATGTTGTGGATTATATGCGAGGTCTTGGTGAATTCATTGAAGACATAAAGATCATAAAGCGCATTTTTAGGAAACATCCACCTCGGTACAATCTGAATGGTTCAGTACTAGAAGATAATGATCCAAAAGGGCTGACACTGGACAATTTTCATAGTACCATGGGAGCATATGAAATGAGTAACGATGATAACAAGGATGTAGAAAAGGGGAAATCCAATGAGGTGGCATTTAAGGCCTTGAAGAAGCTCACCATTGAATATTCTCATGAGGAACAAGAGACAGTTGAGGTAATGGAATTCCTCTCCTCAAATATTCTAAGTGGAAAAGGAAAGTTCAAAGGGAAACTTCCACTTTCTTCCTTTAGATGTGTAAATGTTGGTCATCTTTCCACATGGTGCCCCAAAATGTTCCAAGAGGATGATTATGTCGATGAAATTGAATTTCCCAAGAAGAATTTTCCAGCCTATGGGAATGGAGAGAAACAGTTCAAGAGAAATTTCATTAAGAATAAGAACCTTTTATCAAATGAATATGATGGTTCAGATGAGTTTGATGTTAAGGAGGTTGAAGAGATAGATAATTGTAGAGATCTTGGAGAAATTGCGATAGTGGCAGTTTTCAGTAGTTCTCAAAATAAGAATGAAAATGAAGTTGGTGAAGAAGAAGAAGAAGTCGAGGGAAGAGTTGATTTGCAAGCAGAGTTAGAGGATACTCTTGAGGAGATAGATGTTTGGATAGCTAAAAAATAAATCCTTCAATTTTGTTTGTGACACTAAACTCTATATGCTTCCATAGGAAGAAGAGAAGTCTGAGTTGATAGAAGAAATTGAGAAACTAAAGTCATCAACACCAGAGGACTCAGAATCAGTTTGTGAGTATAAAATAATAATTGATGAACCGAAAAGGGAGATAGATATCTTGAACAACACAAGGAAAGATAAAATCAAAATTATTGAAGAAATTGAAGGAGAAGTTGTAGCTTTGTGAAAAAAAGGTAAAAGATCAAGAAAAACTCTTGACTCATGCTGGATCATCAGGAAAACAGATCACTCAGAAAACCGAGATGCTAAAAATGGATAATAGTAGTTCAGTAGAAAAGAAGCATCAACATTGTTCAGATGCTAAGACTGTTGGAGGGATAGACCGAAAACAAAAAGTAGTGAAAATTGAGGTCATACCGCAAGCACCCACACCATGATTGAAGGCTGATTTGGGAACAAGGAAGAGTAAGAACATTCAAAGATCCCAAGGGAAAACTCATAGTGTAAAAGCCGGGAAAAGGAATGTACCTAATATAAGGTGTTATTGATGTGGAAAGATGGGTCATTCACAATATATGTGGTCCATATCCAAGAGATATCGAAGGGCACAAGAACAAAGGTGGAAGCCAAACAGAGAATAGTTCTCTAGAATATATTTCGAAGGACACTGTATTTTGGTGTGGAGGATTCAGGCACGTAGAAAGTTACTACACTTTGACCATAAAAAGAAATGTGTCAAAGCTGACCCAAAATGTAGACAAATAGCATGTCAATGAACCAACGAGTGAGTTGATAATGAAAAATAGATTTGTACCTTTGCACGATGAAGCTGGTCCAGCATAATCTGAGAAAGAACAAAATTCTCAATCCATGCCGAGTGTGAAGACAAAAATATGGACCAAGAAGAAGATGGATGAGAATTCCATGGTGGCAGAAATTGCCCTTAAAGCATCAGATCGCTCTGGTTTGTGGATCATTGATAGTGGATGCACATCTCACTTGACAGGTAATATGGATGTGGTTACAGGTGTAAAATATGACAATGAAAGAGTTGTCATGTTAGGAAATGATGAAGTCCTGAAGATTATTGGCTCGGTAAAGTCCATGTTTGGTGGCAAAGAAATGAGGCATGCTGATATTTGTGGTCCTATCACACCAACAGAAATTGTTGGAAAGAGGTACTATGTTATTTTCATTGATGAATATATCAGAATGGCATGGGTATTTGTTATATCCCATAAGTCAGATGTGTTTACCTGCTTAAAATAGTACCAAAGGGATTGCGAATGGATTCTTGGATAGAAAATTTGGAAGTTTCATATATACAATGGTACAGAATTCACAAACAGTTAGGTGGAAGTGTATCTCGAGAAACATGGCATAAGGCATCAAATTTCTTCAGTAATAACTCCCCAACAGAATTGAGTCGTTGAAAGAAGAAATCATATCATCAACAACATGTCCAGAACAATTCTTATAGAAAAAGACCTACCAGATATGTTTTGGAATGAAGCATTATTTACATAAGTCTACATTACTAATAGGGCTCTGTTGAGTCCAAATGACGGAAAGACTCTGTATGAAATGTGTTACGGAAAGAAGCCAACATTGAAATACTTTCAAATATTTGAAAGTAAGTGATTGATTCTCAACAAAGAAAATCATAGGGAGTTTGAATCACGTGGAGATGAGGGAATATTTCAAGTCTAATCAACAAAAAGAAAAGGATAATAATGCTTCAACAAGATGCTGAGATAAGTAGTTAAGCGAAATGACTTCACTATTGTAGAAAATGAAGAGAATATTCAAAATCACAGTGAAAGGTTTTTTGATAAAAGTGATGAAGAGGATAGTAACACAGTATTAATAGAGGTGGCATATGATGATTGAGAAGAAGACTCTGATGATGAACAAGAAAGTGTCAAGTCTTTGACTTCAAGAAATCCAGAGATTCAAGATGAAATTGATAGGTAGAATATCATTGTTGATCAAACAGCTCCAGTTCAGACAAGAATAATGAAGTCACTAAAACAGACTTCTTTCCTATCTCAGGTAGAGCCTAAATTCTTTGTTGATGCAGCTGAAGATGAAAACTGGGTTCAGGCTATGAATTAAGAGCTTGATCAGATTGAGAAGAACCATAAATGGGAGATTGTTTCAATACCATCAGATAATAATGTCATCGGGACTAAATGGATCTTTTGAAAAAAGATGAATGGAGATGCCGCAGTGGATCGAAACAAAGCATGACTAGTGCGAAAAGGATACTCCCATATAAAGGGAATAGATATTGATGAGACATTTGCACCGGTGCCAAGGATGGAGACAATCAGATTATTCCTACCCATTGCAGTGCAACAGAAGTTCAAAGTGTTCCAGATGGATGTCAGATCTGTATTCTTGAATGTAATTTTGGTGGAAGAAGTTTATATTGAGCAGCCAGATTTTTTTCATGATCACGAGGTTGAGAACAAGGTTTGTAGACAAAATAAGGCATTTAATGGTCTGAAACAAACACCAAGAGCATGGTACTCAAGACATGATCAATACTTGAAGACGCTTCGTTTCCATCATGGGGGAGTTGATTACAATATCTATTTTATCAACGATAGTAATAAAAGGATGATGGTGTTGGTATATGCCGATGGAATAATATTTGGAAGATCATATGATGCTCAGAGAAGACAGTTTTATAATTTCATGAAAGCTGAGTTTGAAATGTCAATGATTGGAGAACTAACGTTTTTCCATGGTCTACAGGTGACACAAGGAAGGAATAGAACATTCATTTCTCAATACAAATAGGCCAAAGAGGTTTTGAAAAGATTTGGTATATAAATTTCATGGAGATTAAGACTCCAATTTATACCTGGACAAAACTGTAAAAAGATGAGGATGGAAAGGCAGTTAATATCACTGCATACAGGAAAATTCTTGGAAGTTTGTTGTACTTGACGACAAAAAGGCCTGATATTGTTTTCACCACATGCCAAGCAGCAAGATATCAGAGTAATACCAAGGAATTCCACATTCTAGCTATGAAAATATTACTTCGGAATGTCATGGGAATAGTGTATTTCAGCTTGACATATAATGACAAATCTCAGATAGAGTTATTGGAATATACTGATGCAGACTGGGACGGTTCAGCGGATAATAGAAAATCAACATCTGGTGGTTCATTCTATCTTGGTGTATTGTGTATGTATTGGCTAATAAAGAAGAAATATTGCATTTCGTTGAGCACCATGGAGGTTGAGTATATTGCGGCCACTCAAGCTTGCACACAGTTATTGTGGATGAACCAACAGCTTGATGATATGGGAGTTGAAGTGAAGTCTCCGATTAGAATCCATTGTGATGACTCAAGTGCTATCAATCTTACCAAAAATTCAGTCCATCACTCAAGGACAAAGCACATTGAGATCAAATATCATTTCATCAAGGAGTGGGTAATGCAAGGTCTTGTGAAGTTGGAGAATATGCCTAAAGGGCTATAGGTTGCGGATATTCTACCAAGGCATTACCCAAGGAATAATTTGAAATGAATCGACTGGATCTGTGAGTTCAGTCGACTCCCCGCACTTAACAGATTGTGGATGTAGAACCACCCCCTCTCCCCCAAGGTATGATATTTTTTTCTCTAATGTAATGATTTGTGTTCTATACTCTGTTACAGACTGTAAATGAGTGACCTTTGGGTTCGTTGAAAAATGGGGAAAAAATAGTGATTTTTCAAGGGGGGGACATTGTGGCGATTTGATAAATCATGATTTATATGGGGTGAAGATGACTGGTGGAGCAGTGAGATAGGGGGAGAGCAATGAGATAGGTGGAGAATATCAAATATGAAATTTCAAGAAGTGATCGATCAAAGAATAGATATCATGATTACTGAGGATCGTGATAAAAGTAGAAGAGTGGTGTGGGAATTTGGTACGAATATTTCCAAAAATTTCTATCAGTTTGGTATCAACAGTGAGTGTCAGTGATGAAGTGATTCATTGATGAACTTTTCATTTACTCTTGTTTCTCACACCGAGAATTGCTCGTGTGGGATTAGTGTATTTGTTGAGTAAATCCTTGATTGCTATCGGAATCAAAATAGGTGAATTGTGGATGAATAATTAATAAAGTATCTTTTTATGGAAGAGTTTTCAATAAACCCAAAGGGGAAGATTGTTGGGAAAAAATCCTTCAAGTTATCATTGAATCATTTTTGAGGTGATTGTGTTTGTTGAAAAAGTGGGAATATGTGTATTGAAGAAGAGTAAACTTGTGTACCATATGTTTTCAAGATAATAACATCAAAATATGGCAAAGGGAAAAGGGGTGCCCAAGTTTTAGGGTTGGCGCGCATGTGACTTGCGCGACAGTGACTTTCATGCTGAAACATGCGCACCGAGGGGAGACTTTTGCAATGTCGTGCGTGGTGTCCTTATGCCTATAAATAGAGTTTGACCCCTCCTAATTTGGTATAAGTTCAACACATAGAGAAAATCAGACCTCCCATTGTGCAGGAGTGGTGGTTGCACAAGTGGTGGTGTGGTCGTGCAAGTAGAAGTAGTGCGCTAGTTGTTTGTTTCGCGTCCAGAGTGGGTTGGGTGAGAGAGGAAGTGTGTCGCCCATGTTTTTAGTTGAAGAAGGGGGTGTCACGCAAGTGGTTTTGTGACACATGCGCGCTAAGGTTTTAAGAAGCATGATAGTTGATGTTTGCATACCAAAATTGGTTTGGGCATAAAAGGGTGGGAGTCGCGCAAGTTTGGAGCTGTAGAATATTCTGTCGCGCAAGTGGTTGAGGTGGACTTGCATGCAAATTATAACTTGTGCGTTGAGACTTGAAAGATGGCATGGAGAAGGGCACCATGTATGGATGAAGCATGGTAGTGATTCAGGGCTGCGTGGAAGCTAGAAGATTTCCTGATACCTTTGGTGGAAACTAAGAATCATCTATGGGTGAATGTTGGACTTCAATAGAGCATCCACATACAACAGAGGATGTATTAATTGGTGATAATGAAGAGACCTACAGGTCTATAAACTGTGAGTGGATCCTTTCCACAGCAGTGAGAAAAAGAAGTTGAAGAAGGTGATCCTCTCCAATGGCAGGAGACAGAGAGAGAGAGACTGGGAGTGACCCCTGGGAAAGTATTGATCTGACCCTAAACATTGTAAAGGTGGTGAGCCTGGGAATAGAAGTGATCTATCCTGAACTTTGTATACAGTAGTGCACTTTTAGTAGATTTGTTACATCGGAACATCACTGGTGTATGCTCCTTGGATGTATCCTAGTGAGGGTGAACCAAGTAAAAATCGATGTGTCCTGTGAATTATTATATTCTTTTTATACTTTGTTACAGGAAAGATATAGAAGAGTGTCTTGCTTAACAGTGAGACAAGATCAATAGGGGTAGTTGTTTTAATCTGTCATACCCTAATTCACCCCCCCTCTCAGGGTATCGAACCTAGTGGACCTAACACTCTCAAAATCCCCACCTGCCTCCGAGAGTCACCAATTTTGGTAGAATGTATTCCAGTGAAGGCTATTGGTATAATCCATAAGGATTTTAGGGATTATAGGTAGTTTGCTTCCATGATAAATTTTGATTCATTTAATAATACACAAATTAAGTTATTTTTATGACATGAATGTATTATAACACATATATATTCAATATAATAATATGTTTTATGTGAATAGTTCCACCAAAACCTTCACACGAAACTATCACATGATATATGTCACCCTCGTTTGGGATTATAGTGGACTACCGCTTTGTGAACCAATGTATATTGTTCTTCCATTACATCCATTAAAAATGGAAATAATGTTGGATTGATAGATTTTAATTTATTTATTTTATTTTTATAATTTATTTATGATTCTTTAATCTATATATAAAACACAATTTTCTACTTTCCATTTTTTGGGAATATGATAACTTCAGTGGTGGGTATGTGGACTATTGCCTCCTCAAAGCGATGTGATTCATCCACACATACCTGAAACGTGTTACGGACGAGTTCAATAAGAATATGTGGTATTAATAACATAAATAAGATGCTTTATTTATGTTATAATTATATAAATTCCACTTATTTTTTAAATAAGGAAATGAAATTTATTTAGCGTTCTTGCATACGTACTATCGACTATCTCAATGAACCTTGCATTTCATTTCCTATCTCTAAAATTTATGGATTGTTATAAATACATGTATAGTATATATATATGATAAAGAAATAATTTTTAACATCTTGGATATTATTAAATCCAGATCTATTTGTTATGAATAAAAATAAAAATTCCAAAACATATTCGAAAACATGGCTATTAATACACAAATAAAGGAAAATAATGGAAGATTTTCAAGAAATGGGTAAAGTGATTTTATAAAAAGGCAATATACGATTATATAAATTTTATTTTGATTCACATAAATTTTAATAACTTCCCTAAAATTATGATACCTAATTTTAATGGAAATTCTCGAAAAAGTAAATGCAATAAAAGAGATTTTAATCTCATTTTTTTAAATCTATTAGTTAAATATCATTTTCAATAATTAATTATAATATATTAGGTATTTACTTCCTTTTTCCATTTAATATTATTATTCTTTCATTATTCATGATATTTTATGTATATCTTGGAATTATCTTATCTGATGGGTTTTAATTGAAAATTACAACGTGGTAAAATTTATGTTTTTAATCTCACATAATTTTGTGATTGGTAACTTTCTTTTGAAATAATAACTTTCATATTACCATTTTAATTGTATATTAAATTTATCCTATGTGTTCATATTCTCATTAATTGGAAATCATTATTTCTTAAATCATATATTGTTTTCACATAATGGTTTCACATTGATTGTTATTTGACTAATTGGGGAAATATTGTTAAATGGGTGTCTTTTAATCAATATAGTTATTTTAATAGAAATATTGTCTATTAATTAAATTGATTAATCTATATATGAGGAATTATAGGACTATCAGTGATTGGTTGGGACCATACTTTATATTTCCCCTTGATTCATCTATAGGTGGTCATGACACAAATAATTTTTCCATATTAAATGGGTTTCTTCCTATAGTTTTAAACCATCTTCTGACTGGAATTAACAGTATAGGATTTCATGCATCTTAGACATGGTGCACAATTTTTAATCATATATTTCAAATTATCATTCTTATTATCCTAGAGGTTTTCATATAATAAATTATATCGATGAATTACATTCAGAGTTTATTGACTATATGTAATTTGTTTCAATTATTTACCTTTCTGTAATTATTATACCATAAATGGATATTTAAATGGAATTTGTTCTCAGTTATTGACATACCCACGTTGATTTATTTGAATTGATTCATTATTTATTCCATTGTACATACCCTTAATAAGTATATGATCACACATAATATTTTGTTCCCAAGGTTAAAAAAATGAATCATTTCAATGATTTTAAAGGATGATAGGATGATATATTATGTTATGAATCATTTTATTTTCCCAAGGTATTATAGGTATCATGTATTGTGAAAACCCATAAGTTCTAAAAGAGTAACTTGTATTTGATATTGTGATTGACACGTGATGTTAAGATCATATGGTAATACAATATCATGTATATTTAGAATATATTTAGGAAAATTAATTTATTCAAAATATTATATAAAATGAAATCAATGAAACAATGATTTATAGTGCATCACAAACACCAATGATTTTCTTGAAAGGCTTGTATTACATGAAAGAATGAGTTTAACAGAACCGTAATATATTATTAAAAAATAATTATTTAATATAATATGAAATTAACTAGAATTTATGAATATTATGAACTACCTATTGAAAATATATTACATATAAAAAATTAACATGAATTTAGTAGTTACAAATTAATTAGAATTGAATATAATATCCAATGGAGTATAAAATTAATATTTTATAGAAACTATTTTTATTCTCACCAAGCTATTTTATCATTAAAAAATAAATTGATTAATATTGGTGAGTGATATTAATATAATATATATTTTATATATTTAATAATATATTTTATATATTCATCCAATATATCTGATAGAACTAAGTTAAGGATATCCCCAATTTAATGCCTAATTTATATTATTTTTATTATGGTATATTTGATGCCATATAAAGGATAACCTTTTTTAAAATAATTTTTTTTGAAATTTTATAGATTATATATATAATAAATTGTCAAATTTAATTATTTGGTATGTTTGGATTTTTGGTATTTTTATGTGATGTTTCATTTATTAATGAATAGATAAAAAATAAATTTTAGTTGAAAATGTCTTTTTAATCAAATTCATTTATAAGAGAAATTTATATTTTAAATTGTTTTTATTTTTTAGTTAGATAATATATTTCTCAATTAATATAATGCGGGTCATTGGATTTAATTTAACTTTAAAATTGCATACAAAAACACACCACACTCTCAGATGTATTTACCTTAAAACCCAGCATTATCGCCTTCTGTGCATGATTAAAATAAAATTAATTTCCACCAACCCGCAATTGGAATTTTAAAATGGATTACATATATGGATGAAGAAAAATTTATAACTTCAAATGTGGTAAATTTTGTTCCAAAAAATATTACTGAATGGAGTTAAAATTAATTACAATTATTAAGGTAAAATTAAGTTTACTATGGGACAAATACTTAATCGTAAGGTCCCAAATGACCTTAAAACGTGTAAAAAATCAACAGTATGGATATATATATGACAGATAAAAATTATTACATAAATTTGACCATTATGGAAGCCACATGAAATGTTAAAAACATGAATGGAGTTCCATTGTCAAAATAATACTAGACTGCAACTCATCCTCTACTGTAAAAGGTATTCTCGCATCCCACTTCCTCACACTGAGAAATACGCATTGAATCGACCATTATCTACCCAAATATATCTTATCCATGCCAAAACACATCTTTGATGCAACACCTTAGACTGAAAACCATCTAAATAATCCCCTAGGTGAACACCAAATGGAGGTTCCTGTTTAAGAGGTAACATCATTCCGTAGGACCATTAATTTTATTTCCATTAAACACCCCTAAAATATTCGTATTCGGTAATTTTATAAGAAAATAAGTATCCTAAATAAACTCTTATTTTTATATAAATATTTAATCCTACACTTATACACAATACCGTCTAATGGGTACTGAACAAACTATTTATGTGAACAACGATATATCGGCTGACGAAACAACGATTATTCATGCTTCCTTTATAACCTATCATCATGGTTTTTATGATGTTAAATAAATTTATATATGTTATATAATAACATTTTTATGTATTTACTCATGTGTAGTTATTTTATAACACATACCCTTATAGTTTCTATTTTTATTAAATATGATAAAACCATTTGTGGAAGTGTACACTACCGTCTCCTAAAGTAATTTTTATTCTATCACGGGATAAATATAATGTATAATAGATGATTTTAATTAATCATATGGGAGATAAAAACATATATATTATATTAATTAAATTATTACCTTTATGTAAATAATATATATATATATATATGAATATCTTCTTCAGTATTTCCATTTCACACACTAAAAAGTTATTATTTCTGTCGGGGATGTGTGGACTGCCGCCTCCTCGACACGATGTGATTAATTTTATATCACAATAATTATATATATAAGTATACATGATTGAGTAACATTTCTTAAATGATATAATTATTATTCTATAAATATATAGTTTTACATACCTTCTTTCTTTAATGATCATTGAAAAATGTGATTGTTACTCATGTGTACGTATGACCTAGCATTTTCATGATTATAATGTTGAACCATTTTGTATAGAAATATTTATTGATTATATTTGAAAGAATAATTTATGGTTAAATAAAATAATTATTTCTTGAATATTATTTTATATATTTCATATAACAACCCCTTTAACCATAGTTTATCAACCAAAGTTGTTTCTGATACATATGTCATATAAGGTCAAAACAACCATCATAAACATAATATATAAGTAGATGCATAAAAAATTGTAAAAATAAAAGAAAAGTTATGATAAAAATAAAAAAGGTCATAACTAAATTAAATAATAAAACTAAGTTTTTTATTCATGAATATAATTATACACTAGTAAAATCAGTCTCTTGGTAAGAGGTTTTCATCTGACATTTCAAATCTATGAGATAAATGATATATTCACCAGTACATATTTTTGTGTGGTGTACCTAATACCCATTTTTATATATTAAATAAATAATAATTTTAATTTCATTGTATTAAAAACAGTAATTTGATGTTATTCCTTCATAAGATTTATGATTTAAATGATTCTTGGTGTTACTCATTCATTTATATGACCACTGTCCAACAAAATATTTCATTTTCATATCATATGGTTATTAATGTTCGATTTAATGTATTAGTACGATTTTTACACTCTTTTATACTCAAAATGTTTTAGAGAATTTTATTATTGATTCCCATCATCATTTCACTCTTTAGTCTAAGAACATGTTTTCGTCTAAAAATCATGTTTTCTAAAATGTTTTAGACATGATTTAGTAAATAATTTTTACCATTTTTCCCATTACCAATGTTTTCATAAAAATATTATCCTCTATTTACAAACAAGTTATTTTTATATTTACTTTTCGTTGAAAACATAATGTATTTTTTCCTCATACGATAAGTAAAGAAATACTCAATTCCATTCTAGTGACGTTTCCTTTAAATGTTAAAAAAGATACCATTAAAAGAAAATAATTTTAACATTTATTTACAAAGAGAAGGGTTTTAAAATGTTTTTTCAAAACAAATTATATTTTCCTTGAGAATGTTTAAATGGATATTTTTATTATTCTTAATCAACTACAACAACATTTATTTCTTCTACGCTTGGAATATGTTGAATTAATTTTATATTTGTTCTTCACCTAAATGTGTAATGATTTATTTGATAAAGGATAGTATTAACTTTATCTTCAATGTTTAATTTTTCAGTCCCATTGAAATATTCAATCTCCAATTATCATTAAACATTTAATTTCTCCTAAATTATCCAATTTATTTATCATGGATATTTCTATTACCTACACCAAATACCATTTTAAATATGGTGTCTACTATGATCTTAATTTTATTGAGTGAGATAATATTGATAAATAAATATTCTTTATTCAATATAGACATTTGATAAATGTTATTATTTTATTTGGTAATACTATGTGAGGAATGCTTTGGACTGGTAATGAAAGATTGATCCGCACATTATATAGCCCCTTGATGCATCGATAGGTTCTAATGAGACAAATAATTTTCACAAATTAAATATCTTTCCATCTATAGTTTTAAATAGTCTAGTGAAGGCTTGTAGGCATTGGTTTTCATTTCCTTCAACATGGCATCAAATAATTTAGAATTTCACACATTTAGATTCATTTTTAATTTATCCATGATATTATTCATTAACATAAATACATATAAAGTTCTATTCAATTCATTAGTTAAATGTCATGTGTTTTAGTTTCTTTCCATGAAATATTTATTTTTTCAATATCAGTTATTTTAATGGAATTTGTTTTCATTTACCTTTTATTATTTCTTATTCACTTCATTTTCAACCTATTTATTACATGGAATATGTGTTCAGTTATTTAACATTCCGAGTAGATTAAATCGTATTGTTTCATTATTTATTCCTTTATACATTATCATTATTGAGAATTTGATAATACCATTATTATTTTTATTTTCCGCCGAAATCCAAGAAGCATACTATGAAAGATATACAGGGATATCATATATATAATAATTATATACTAGATGTTATTTAGTAAAAAAATTATTTTGTAAATAGTGTACTATTTAAAATTAAAATATTAATTTATGTATTTGGTTTGATAAGACTACAAATCTCTCGATTCATTAAAATTTTATTCCTTACATTCAATCTAATATAATTGATAAAATACACCAAAAAAGTTTATTTTTGGGTTGTCTCGCTGTAGTTGGAATCAATGTAACTTTATTATAGACATTGGGAAATAGATTTAAGAAAATATATATTAGAGAATGTAACCCTATGGTAGAATTTCTAGGATAAGTATATAAAAACACCCTTGAATTTTGGTAAATTAGATAGTATGTGGGTATTCCATGAAATACATCCTTTTTCGGATACTAAAATTGAATTTGGTTTGGGAAAAAAATGAAAAAATGATTTAAAACTCTAATAAGGATTGTCGGTCCTGACTCGGTGAAACTGGGTACATGACAACGAGCCTTAATATACACATGATTTGACACTCTTTAGTGAAAATCTTAGAATAATTCACATTTTATTTATAAAAATTTTTATGGATTTGTATAATTAATGACATAAGTTAAACATAAGGTGTTTTTTATTTAAGATAAGGGGTCATGATTTAGAAATCATATAAATTATACAATGGATAAACCCAAGACCAAGTAAGGAAATATGTTTAAATAAATAGATGATTTTTTTTGGTATTGAGGTTGTATTAGAAACCATAGTAAAAATAATATATTTAGATATTAACATTATATCAATGAGTCCCATCATATTTATCATTGTAATTATATTAACACGGTATTAGAAAATAAAAACAACTTTGTTAGGCGAAAACTAATCAAGAACATCAAGGGTGCGAGAAATGGACCCATGAAAGAATGATGTTAAAGTAAATGTGTTACCCACTAGAATACACAATTTCATAGTTAAAATGTCATTTTATTTTGTAAAATAATTTTATGTATAAATATAATTGATAAAATAGTAGTTTTAATTTTAGTGATTATAATTTTTTTACTCTATCTGTTTTCAAAAAATAATATAGACAAATAGATACACATGTCACTCATTTCTAGGACTTAATATCAGTTGAAAATAAATTTTTTTTATTTAGAAAAAAAAATTGTTTTTGGATACCCATTTATTAATTTAATCGATGAACTAGAATTTTATATAAAAACAACTAAAGGATGAAATTCTGTATATAGTAATATTTCATGTAATTATATTTCCATAAATACATAGATATTAAAATAATTACATAGAATTATCAAAATTATTATATAAATGTTGCCATATGACCTTAATGTTCATCCATATGATGGTGTTATAAATTATAAAATACATATGGATTTTAGGCCCTTATGATTATATTGATCATTCAATTATTTTTTATTGATTACCTCAATCACTCCACATAAATATTTATGATTTTCCTCCATGGAAGTATCTCTATTTTCCACTAATGTCTTTTATATAGAGGCCTAGTTACATGTCATTCCATATGACAATTTTAATTTTAGAGACCTGAAGCTTGACATACATGGACATTACATTACTTTTTCGGAATACTTAGTTCATTACAAAAACAAACACACAATGAAAGTAATAGTTTAGTGTCTTTGGAAACCCAGAATATAATCTTCTAATCGTGGTGAATGATCATCAACATACCACATGAAGATCTTCCCTTTTTTTCATACCTAAAACATTTATTTATATCCTGGGGAAAAGAAAACATAAAATGGTGAGCTCAAATGCTCAGTAAGGGTAAACAAAAGAAATATCAATCACATCATATTCAGAAGAACATAACAATTTGGAAATCTTACCCTGCAAAAGATATCATAATTTCATAACATGCGATAAATCATGGTAGTGAAATGTAATCACAATAATCATAACTTAAAACATGAAAATTTGTGTCATACACACATAATCATAGACAATCATTTCTTATTAGTCAAGACTCATTTCCAACACTTTCTTAGTGGACAAAGTCCATTTCTGAACCGAGTTCACTCCTCGTTTCAGTCATGTTTCACTGAACCGGTTTAACCTATCATTCTAGCCATGTCTATCTCAAGAGATATAAAATATTTACCCAATGCATTAGAGGGAGATATAGGTCCCACCCATCTCATAATGATACCATTCTTATGTGTGCCACAAAATCATAAATCATACATCATTGCATAACCCATGTAATAAAAATAGGAATCTTAACCATCGTGACATCATAAAAAAATTCATATAAGATAAAGTAATTCATAAAAATAATTCCATCACAACATAATCAAATCAATTTAATAATAGGGATATAAATTTTGAATAAACACTTGAACTCCACAATTGAAGAAAATATCCTTTCTAATTCAAAAACAGTTTTCCTTTTTTAACATGTCATACAATTCTAAACTAAAAGAAGTTGATTAAAAATAAACATGAAAACTTGTAAGGGAAGATTCTTGGAAATAATGTTTTAAAAATCTATTCATGCCGTATAATTAAAAAAACATTCTTCTCGTATTTTTGTCGTAAAAGTCAAAAAGTACCTCGTACGAAAAAAATGACAAAAGATTCATTTGATATCATTTACTAAAAACTCACCGAAGGGTAAAATTGGATTTAAAAAAAAATTGTATGAGGATATAAACAATATTATATATTGAGGAAACATGGATGTGGATGATAAAATACACCACAATAAATACCAAAGTATAAACAATCTCGGATAAAATGTGATTGTGATATTTTCCCTTACCTTAGGTCTGATTTACTTCGTAAGTGTCTGAACCTCCTGTATAATGATTTAAATAATGTCATTGACTTATTCCAGAATCAAAATCATTGTTATGATATCATATATGGTCATATTATTAGCTTCTTATTAGTAATAT
The DNA here is from genome assembly GCA_963277665.1 of Viscum album. Classification (NCBI taxonomy): domain Eukaryota; kingdom Viridiplantae; phylum Streptophyta; class Magnoliopsida; order Santalales; family Viscaceae; genus Viscum; species Viscum album. The sequence continues at coordinate 1,846,068,269 of OY728163.1, read as the reverse complement.
TTGATTTTTACTTGTCATTCGGGTGTTTATTGCTTTTTGTTCTTATGCGTGTTTTGTCGAATAAATTATTATTCTTCTTTTCGGGTTATAGATACCTCATTTACAGAATGTTATTAGTGTAATATATATCATATTTAATCATTCAATTCATTTATATAATCATTATGAAAATAAATATCTTGTAGAACGAGTCGCATCACATCGTGGAGACGGTATTCTCTACGTACGCACGAGCGATGATATCGTTCCCATGGTCGTGTAATTGTAGTGGAGTGTATGTATACTATTTCATAATCAATATAAATTTACAATAATCATATATATTCATTATTTACACCATTATACCCATCCAAGTATGGTGGTGTGGAAAATAGATTACACCACGGCGTGGAGATGGTATTTCGTACGTACGCAGACGTGGTGATTTCATTTTCCGTTGAATGGATAGATGGTGAAATAGGGCTGTTTCATACTTATAATAACATTTCAGTATATGAGTGATACTGATGTTAGTAATTCATAACTAAACAACTAAATAAGAAGAAGTGGAAGAAGAAATAAAGTTGAAAGAATCGGTAACAGACATTAACTCTTCTTTGAAGCGCTTCTTTGAGACCTCCTTTTAGGGCACTAAAATTGGTTTTTGAAGAAGACCAGGAAAACTAGGATGTTACTAGGTAAGTGGATAAGAGAATTTGGCAGGGTTTGGCCGAGATTGAAGGCTCAATGTGGTGTGAGGAAGAGAGGGAGGAGGTTCCCTTTTATAAGGGAGCAGAGGGGCACCTTTGGAATAACTAAAAATATTATTTTATTATGAAGTCATATTCGGTTTTTAATAGCTCCAAATTGATTTATTTTGAAGCTAAGGTGCGGATGGGTAAAAATCCTCTCATCCAATAGAATTTATATAAGTTTAGGTTCCTATTTTAACCTTATCATTTATATTTAACTTTAAGTTATATAATTTTTCTTTTACCGTGTCTTTTTGTGTTCTTACATTATATGGTTAATAAACATACTATAAGAAGCCAAAAGAACCCCAAGTTGTTCGTTATTAATATATATATAACCTTATCTAAGTAATTTGGCCGAACCTTATATTTTTAGGAATAAAATAAAAATTAATAAAATAATATTTGTTTTAAAAACTACTTTATGTCAATTTTGACACTATTTAGTAATTGATTTTTGTGAAAATCATAATAGAATGATTAGTTATAAAAAAGTTAATTAAATGAATAATAACATGTCATTCTAACCTATAAAATTATTGGAATTCATAAAAAGTCTAAATTATATTTATTTGTGTATTTTTAACATCAATTATGTCAATATTCCATTAATAAGTTAATTACTGCATCATCGTTGTGTCATAAATAATATAAAATATTTAATGTCTAAAAATTACAAATAAAATACCATTATGTAGGAAATCGTTTTAGCTTTATAATTAATATTTATAGTAGAATTTATCTTATTTATAACCCTATATAAAAAATTATCTACTTATTAAACATTGATTTTAACTATTTTAACCCTTCTTTAAATAAATTAATAATAAATGTCCTAATCTAATCCAAGTGCGCCTAAATGGTCATATTTTATTCCTAAGGTTATTTTGGTCGAATTGAACTTATCCAAAAGAATTAGGACATGTGTTAGGGTAGTAATAATAACATTTTTACCCTTAATTACCCTATTTACTTTTAACCGTGGTAAAAAAATGTAAAAAGTTACTATTCACCAAAAATTATTTTCATCTCATTGAACCACAGTTTTCTTACTGACATTAATCGTTTCACTCGGAGTTTTTAAATTCCACTAATAGAAGCGGTAAAATTATGTTTTAGGAAAAATTCTTTTTTTAAACTACCACTTAGTGGTTTCACTATTCATCAAAAAATGAAAGTTTCCAGAAAAATATCCAAAATTATTCCTATGATTTATTTGATATTACGAACTCAAAAATGATGTATATTTTAACAAATTCAAAGCATATAAGTTTAATTTAATTCTTTTAAAAATTAATTCCTGTCGTCAAAACAAATAGCGTGTTCTTAAGAGATAATAACTATCAAAAGATTGACACTTGTTTATGTCTGGTTTCAATGTGAAATTACATCCAATGACCAACATTGTATTAAATTGTAAAAATATGTTCTAAATATAATTTAAAACCACTCAAATTATTAATTTATTATTTTGATTAAAATGTTTGTTTTTAATTAAAATTTAGTAATTTTCACTATTCATCAGAAAATGAAAGTTATCCGAAAAGTACCAAAATTTCACCCTAAGATAATTTCGATATTCCGAATCCAAAAATGAAGTCCATTTTGAAAAATAAAATTTAAAAAATTTCAAAAAGTTGTTATTACTATTCATAACGTCTAGTTTTAATAATATTTTAATAGCATATCGTTGTTTAGTGAAACTCGGTATTGTGTACTACATACGCTATCAAGGAAGGTCGAGATTGCGTGTAATGCAAGGCATGTGAAGGATGTGTGTTGTGAAAGATCCTTTTGGTGTAGCACACAACACAAGACATTAATGAAATTAAAAGAATATTTTTCTTAAAATCTCAGGGTGTTACATTTTACCCCCCTTAAAATGTATTTCGCCCTCGAAATTCGTCGGGGTTATAAATGGTTTACTGCTCGAAAGTTTGTTTAATAGAAACCCACGTCGTAAAAAGTAATACAAAAACTTGTCTTTAAAAACTAAATTATGAAATGTAACGGTTACACAAATTAACTCATCACTAGGTTTCCACGTAGGAGAACATAGGTGAAAATATGGATATGGAAGAAAAATCTAACCATCATGTTCTGATGGAGAGTGGTAGAGAACATGGCTATGAAAAACCCATAAATCACAAAGCCATAGATTTGTGATGATCTAAGGTACCATCTGATTTATCGGATATAAGAGCACTAGGACAACATTTTTTGTTTTCAGGATCATTTCTCTCGTGTTGAATAATTTTCGAATCAAAAGAAATACTTAATTGATTTTTGTACAATCTCACCATTGTTCGTGCCTTGAACAATTTCCACTTCATCTCTTAAAGAAATGAAGTTGAATTTTCCATTCATGATGTGCTAGCAGATCATGTGATAGAATGATGGGTCATTCCATCTGTCTCAAACAAAAGGATAGAAAAGTTATCAAAAATACATAAGTCCATCTATAGTGAGATTAATCATATATGGTTCCTAAATTGGACATATACTTATTATATCATACTTCTTAATATAATAAAACTAGTGTCTACTAAACAGGGACTTCCTGTAGGCCAGTGGTAGGCGATAAAGGCCAGTCGCACTTCGGTTGTCGGTTTGATTCCCACAGCCTTGTCCGACGCAATGGGTTGTCGCCCGTCCTGCAGGTTGCCCTTTTTCTAAAGCTATATTACTATAACATTCCATAAATAATATCGAAAAAAGTTCTATCCTTAAACAATACTAACTTATTTCCAACATAATCCATTCCAATATTTAGGCTTATCTAAAATACTTCGGTCTAAGCTCATAGTATAAAGAAAATGATTACTTGAAATAACAATCACGTGAATGCCATCATTTGTCCCCCATATATCATAAGATATATCTTTTTGGTCAAATTACAAACATGTAAATACCTTAATCATGTATTCTGTTGAAGAATGAATACCCATTGAACCTTAGTGAATGCAGTTAAAAGTTAACACTTTCCACAAAACAAAATACTCAAAATTATTCATACTCAAACCATGATATCACTTAGTCCTTATATCAATCATGAGCCCCTGAATACAATCAAACATCTCATTATCTTCTTATCTCTTCATTATGCGCATATCATCTATTTACCAAAAATATCTCAATCACTTTTGATGGTTATCGGTACCATAAACTTATTGAAAACCATAATAGACCAATATATAAATATTCCAATATTCCATGATACTATATACAACATTATTTTGGAATCCCATTACATAAACACTTAATCATTGCACCACATCATTGTAATATTCAACATCACCAATAATGATCGCATGTGACTTCCCTTTCTCCTTTTCCTTAAGTAGTTTCTCATGTCGATCATCATTAACCCTTGGATTAGGGCATTGATTAGTATAATGCCACATTTCATTGCACTTGAAGCATTGAAGTGTTGTTGGTGCGTTCTCTGCGGTCTTTTCTTTATTCACACCATTAACAACCCTTTTTCCATTACATCGTCACTCAGCTCCTTGATGACCTTATTTTCCACACTTAAAACATTTTCTAGTCCCTTTAAGACAATCTCCACTATGCTTATTTCCACACTTTGATCATAAGGAAACATTCATCTTCCTTTCACCATTATTATGAGATTTCTCCTTGAACTCCATCTTTCGTTTCTTGTCAAAACCATGATATGGATATGTAACACCAACTTCCATTTCTAACTTGATAGCACAACACACAATTTCTTCATAGCTACTGAAGTATCTTTTAGATAATGCCCTTCAAAGATTTGGTTTTAAGCCACTGAAGAATCGATCAATTTCACTTTCAGGTTTGATGATAAAGCCAGATGCATACCTTGAAAGCCTTGTGAAATTTTCTTCGAATATACCAACAAATTCATCATCCTTTTTCTTTAGTTCAAGAAACTCTTTCTCCATCTTCATTTGAAGATTACGAGGGAAGTACTTATTGAAAAATAAGTTCTTGACCTCATCTCATTCAATGGACTCAATTTCATCTCTTGGCCTCGTATTCTTGATAAGATTCCACCATCGACCAGCTTCACCTTCCTAACGATATACTGCTAAGATAACTTTATTATGTTCAGAACATTGAAGAACTGAAAATATCTTTTCAGTGGTACTAATCCATTGTTCAGCAACAAGTGGATCAGAAGACACACTGAAAGAAGGTGGGCGTTGCTCATGAAGGACTCAATAGAATATTGTTCTCTTCTCTGCTCATTTGGTAGTCCAGAATGATTCATATCTTGTGTAAGTATAGCAATAAGATTTTTCACTCCATATCCCATAACATTTGTTTGTTCAGGAGGACAATCATTGCATTGTCCATTACATTGACCAACATGGTTCCTTCGGGTTCTATCCATCGTCTAAAACCCAAAAAGAATAGTGTGAGAGGAAAAAATCATGCTAGGGAAAACAACACAATAAAGGGGGAGTACCTTCAATATCTAACATCTTAGGTTAAATTCTATGATCGTTACCATAGTTCTAGGACTATATCCTATACGTATACTTAGCCTTAGGGATATCCCTAGACATACCTTAGAAATATCTCTAGGGATCTCACTAACGTTTTCGCATCTTAGTTTCCAAAGGTTGACTAAACCTTTCCTCTGATACCAACTATAGATACCCGAAGCATGACGTAAATGGACATTACATTACTTTTGCGGAATACTTAGTACATTACAAAAGAACACACACAAGGACCATAATAGTTTAGTGTCTTTCGAAACTCGGAATATAATCTTCTAATCGTGGTGAATGATATTCAACTTCTCCCATAAAGATCTTCCCTTTTTTCTTACCTAAAACTTTTCTTTATATACTGGGGAAAAGAAAACATAAAAGGGTGAGCTCAAATGCTCAGTAAGGGTAAACAAAAGAAATATCAATCACATCATATTCATAAGAACATAAAAACATGGAAATCTTACCCTGCAAAAAAGATCATAATTTTATAACATGGGATAAATCATGGCAGTGAAATATAATCACAATAATCATAAAATAAAACATGAAACTTTGTGAAATACATACATAATCATAGATAATAATTTATTATTAGTGAAGACTCATTACCAAGAATATCTTAGTGGACAAAGTCCATTTCTGAACCGAGTTCACTCCTCGTTTGAGTCCTATTTCACTGAACCGGTTTAACCTGCCGTTCCAGCCATGTCTATATCAAGAGATATAAAATCTTTACCCAATGCATTGTATGGAGATATAGGTCCCACCCATCTCATAATGATACCATTGTTATGTGTGACACAAAATCACAAATCATACATCATTGCCTAACCCATGTAAAAATTGGGAATCTTAAACATCGTGACATCATAAAACAATTCATATAAGATAAAGGAATTCATAAAAATAATTCCATCACAACATAATCAAATCAATGTAATGATAGGGATATAAACAGAACCCTTTATTATCTTAGATGGAAAATAATTTTGATAAAACACTTGAACTCCATTCTTGAAAAAAATGTCCATTCTAATTCAAAAACACTTTTCCTTTTTTAATATGTCATACAATTCTAAACTAAAAGAAGTTGATTAAAAATAAACTTGAAAACATGTAAGGGAATATTCTTGGAAATAATTTTTTAAAAATCCATTCATGCCGTATATGATAAAAAAAACATTCTTCTCGTACTTTTGTTGGAAAAGTCAAAAAGTACCTCGTACGAAAAAAACGTCAAAAGATTCCTTTTATATCTTTTACTAAAAACTCGCCAAAGGGTAAATTTGGATTTACAAAAAATTGTAGGAGGATATAAATTATATTACATATTCAGGAAACATGGATGTGGATGATAAAATACACCCCAGTAAATACCAAAGTATAAACAATCTCGGATAAAATGAGATTGTGATATTTTCCCTTACCGTAGATCCGATTTTCTTCGTAAGTGTCTGAACCTCTTGTATAATGATTTAAATAATGTCATTGACTTAATCCAGAATCGTAATCATTGTTATGATATCATATATGGTCATATTCTTAGCTTCTTATTAGTAATATTTCATTGTTACTTGTTATTCGGGTGTTTATTGCTTTTTGTTCTTATGCATGTTTTGTCAAATAAATTCTTTTTCTTCTTTTTGGGTTATAAATAACTCATTTACAGAATGGTATTACTGTAATATAAATCATATTTATTCATTCAATTCATTTATATAATCATTATGCAAATGAAGATCATTTAGAACGAGTCGCATCACATCGTGGAGACGGTATTCCGTACGTACGCACGAGCGATGATATCGTTCCTATGATCATGTAATTGTAGTGGAGTGTATGTATACTATTTCGGAATCAATATAACTTTACAATAATAATATATATTAATTATTTACACCATTATACCCATCCAAGTTTGGTGGCGGTGGAAAATAGATTACACCACGGCGTGGAGACGGTATTCCGTACGTACGCACGCGTGGTGATTTCATTTTCCGTAGGATGGACAGATATTGAAATAGGGTTGTTTCATACATATAATAACATATCAGTATATGATTGATACTGATGTTATTACTTCATAATTAAACATCTAATGAAGAAGAAGTGGAAGAAGAAATAAAGTTGAAAGAATCGGTAACGGACATTACCTCTTCTTTGAAGCGCTTCTTTGAGACCTCCTTTTAGGGCACTAAAATTGGTCTTTGAAGAAGACCAGGACCTCTAGGATGTTTCTATAGAAGTGTAGAAGAGAATTTTACAGGGTTTTGCCGAGCATGAATGCTCAATGTGGTGTGAGGAATAGAGGGTGGAGGTGCCCTTTTATAAGGTAGGAGAGGGGAACCTTTGGAATAACTAAAAATGTTATTTTTTATAAAGTCATATTCGGTTTTTAATAGATCCAAATTGAGGTAATTCGAAGCTAATGTTGGGATGGGTCGAAATACTCTTATCCAATAGAATTTAGACAAGTTTAGGTTCCTATTTTAACCTTATCATTTATATTTAACATTAAGTTAAATAATTTTACTTTTACTGTGTCTTTTTGTCTTCTTAAACTACAAGGTTAACAAACATACTATAAGAAGCCAAACGAACTGAAGTTGTTTATTATTAATATATATAACCATATATCAGTCATTTTTCCGAACCGTAGATTTTTAGGAATAAAATAACAATTAATAATATAATATTTGTTTTAAAAACAATTTTATGTCAATTTTGACTCTATTTAGTAATTGATTTTTGTGAAAATCATAACAGAATTATTAGATCGTAAAAAGTTAATTAAATGAATAATAACATGTCATATTAACCTATAAAATTAGTGGAATTAATAAAAAGTCTAAATTACATTTATTTGGGTATTTATAACATCAATTAGGTCAATATTTCATTAATAAGATAATTACTGCATCATCATTGTGTTATAAATAAATTAAATTATATAATGTTTAAAAATTAAAAATAAAATCCCATTATGTAGGAAATCTTTTTTTCTTTCTAATGAATATTTATAGTCGAATTTATGTTCTTTGTAACCCTATATTAAAAATTATCTACTTATTAAACTTTGATTTTAACTATTTTAACCCTTCTTTAAATAAATTAATAATAAATGTCCTAATCTAATCCAAGTGGTCCTAAATGGTCATATTTTATTCCTAAGGTTGTTTTTGGTCGAATTACACTTATCCAATAGAATTAGGACATGTGTTAGGGTAATAATAATATCATTTTTACCCTTAATTTCCCTATTTACTTTTAACCGTGGTAAAAACATGTAAAAAGTTACTATTCGCCAAAAATTATTTTCATCTCATTGAACCACATTTTATTTAATGAAATCAACCATGTCTCTCGGATTTTTTAAATTCCACTCACAGAAGCGGTAAAATTATGTTTTATGAAAATTCATTTTTTTAACTACCACTTAGTGGTTTCACTATTCATCAAAAAATGAAAGTTTCCAGAAAAATATCAAAAATTAGGCCTCAGATATATTTGATTTTATAAACTCAAAAATTATGTCTATATTACCACATTCAAAACATATCAGTTTCATTTAATTTAAGTTAAAAATTAATTCCCGTCGTGAAAACAAATAGCATGTTCTTAAGAGATAATAACTATCAAAAGATTGACACTTGTTTATGTCGGGTTTTAATTTGAAATTACATACAATGACCAAAATTGTATTAAATTGTAAAAATATATTCTAAATATTCTTTTAAACCACTCAAATTAAGAATTTATTATTTCGATTAAAAAGGTTTTTTAATTAAAATTTAATAATTTTCACTATTCATCAGAAAATGAAAGTTATCCGAAAAGTACCACTATTTCACCCTAAGCTAATTTCGATATTCCGAATCCAAAAATGAAGTCCATTTTGAAAAATATAATTTACAAAATTTTAAAAAGTGGTTATTACTATTCATAACAGCTAGTATTAATAATATTTTAATAGCATATCGTTGTTTAGTGAAACTCGGTATTGCGTACTACACACGCTATCGAGGAAGGTCGCGATTGTGTGTAATGCAAGGCAAGTCAAGTATGTGTGTTGTGCAAGCTCCTTTTGGTGTAGCGTAAAACACAAGAAATTAATGAAATTAAAAGAATATTTTTCATACAATCTCGGGGTGTTACATTAATTATAATTCTCTCTTTTTTAAAAGATGTTTCAAAAACACTACTTAGAGTAAGGGATTTTTGAAATAATAAATATAAAAAAATTGGTCACCAATATTGAGTTTAAATTGTGAGGGCACAATTTATTTATGTTTGGGAGAATGTAACACCCTAAATATTATAAAATATTAACATGTATTTGATAGCATGTATAACACACAGAACCCAAAATGTAAGAGAATATAAAATCCATGGATTATATAACTAATTTTATAATTTATATAAATTAAATATATTTTATAGATTGTATTGAACATGACACCAAGTAATCGTATGTCTCACCCAACAATGATATTATTCAATGTGTTATGTTATATGAAATACTATGTTTTACTGAATAATAATATCTAAATAATATATTATTATTTAATAGAATAATTCAATAAAATAGCTGTTTTGAATAATATTAACCAACATATTAATATATATAGTAGAAAAAAATATAATATGATTTCATTAGTTTCAAATTAATTATAAATTAATATAACAGCTAATTCAAAATAAAGAAAACATATTATAGAAAACTATTTCTATGCTCGCAATGCTATTTATATAAATAAATTAAATTGATTACAATTTGATAGAGATATTAATTTAATATATATATATATATATATGTATATATATTAAATAAATTAATTTTGATATTCATCAAATAGATTTTATTAACATAAGAGAAGAACAACTCCAATTTTACGAATACAATACTATAATTTTATTCCGAAACATTTACCGTATTTTAATAAAGAACATATATTAAATTAATTTTATCGATATTTTTTAGATTTAATATTTTAATATAGACTACATATTTGATATAAAAACATCAAAATTATATTAGGGTGAGTTTTTTTATTTTCTTGTGATTTTTTTTAATAATGAAATATATTTAATATTATGTCAAAAATGATTTCCCAAATTATATTTTTTAAGTATAAATAGTATTTCAAATTGGTTTTAAATATTAATTAGATCATATTTTTTCAATTGATAAAATTTGGGTCCTTTAAATCAATTCTACTTTGAGATTGAAAATAAATAATAATAATCATTTTAAATACTTTTATTATCACCCCATCAATGAGATTAAACATAATTTAATATCTTCCACCATAATAATTGAAATTTGAAAATATTGATTCCATATTCTGAATAAGAATAATTTTTAATTTCTAATAAGTTCAATTTATATTATTGTTGAAAAATATTTTTAAATATAATTAAAATTAATTACAAAGATTGATGTAAAATTAATCTTTATATGGGACTAAATTGTAATCATAAGGTCCAAACTAACCTATAATGTTTTCCACAATACACTCTATAAAAATATTTCTACCCTATAACAACATGGGTTTAAATTGGACCATTGTGAGAGCCACATCCAATGTAAAAAATAAGCATGGAATTCCTTTCAAAAAATATTACAAAAGTTCCACTCCACATCCAAAATAAATGGCCTTCTCTCCTCCCACTACGTCACACCTCTCCAGAAACATCGGATCATCCAATATTGACCCAAATATCTTCTCAACATCCCTACCCTAATCATAGATTCCACCATTTCTGTAGAAATCCATCCACGGAATCCATTTTTTGTAAATCGAATGAGGTAACTGATTAAGATACATAGTCTAAAGCATTAATCCTGATAGGGATCTGGGTCCTATTGGTATAATATTGGTTTCTATCAAAAATATTAGGATATCATCCAAAAGGATGTTTGAGAACTTTCTATAACAATTTTTTCTAGTGTCATCCTACCCCATGAGTGGAATTTCTCATTTCATAAATTGATCCCCAAGATAGATAATGAATGTAAAATTCACCTCTTTTGACTCATTACTCTTATCAACACTCTTTACAGAATTATCGCCAAACTTATTTCCATTAGACCTTCCACTATCACAGATAAAACTATCTCATGGAATCAATATGGTTTTTTCAACAGAAGATCTATCCAAGACTGTATTTTTCTCACATTTGAATGCACTAACATGCTGAATAATAAGAATAGAGGTGGTAACATTGCCATTAAACATGATATTAGGATGCCCTTTGACACTATGGATTTGAATTTCATCTCCAACGTTTTACAATGCTTTGGTTTCAACAATATCTTCATATCTATAATTAAAACACGCTTCAATAATGTGCATATTTCCATCATGATCAATGGATATCCTTGAGGATTCTTTAATTTCTCCTAAGGTGCTATACAATGTGACCCCCTATCTGCAATCATTTATTCTATTGTAATGGACTATCTAAGTCATCTTCCCACTCATATAGTAGACCAAAACAATATCAAACCTATTCTTGCTTATAGGAATGTCAATGCTCCCACTCACCTCTTATATTATGATGACATAATTATTTTCGTAAAGTTGGAAAATATCATCAAAACATGAAAAACTACTCCTTCTCACTGTGAGGAGGTCTCAGGTCAAGCCATTGGATGGCACAAATCTTTATCCTACTTTGGAAAAAACATACATTCCTATAGAAAAAATGGTATCATCAATGATCTTGGCATCAAAGAAGGATCTATTCCCTTCTAATACCTATGGGTCCCCATATTTTGGGGTGGACCCAAAGAAAGATACTTATCTAACATTGTTGATCAAATTTTTAATAATCTCTCTACTTGGAAGGGAAAATCTATTTCCATGGAAGGGAGAGTTTGTCTTGTCAAATTTGTCATTGTCTCCAAATTGGTCTACTCTATGATGATCTACAAATGTATGGATGGCCTTATTAAAAAAATAAATTTTTACATCAATAATGTTGTTTGGACTGGAAGCACCTTGGATTGGGAAATGTTGACTATTCCATAAACTACTTGTTGTAAACCATAAACAAATGGTGGACTTGGAATAAAAAACATAATGCATGATAATGAGGCCCTACAAGCCAGATTAACTTGGAAACTGATTCTCAATGACTCCCCCTCGATTGTGCTCAACTAGAATAGGTTCCATCAAAAATTGAAAAGGGGCAACAATAATTTCCTATTCTCTTCCATTTGGACCCCTCTCGAAAACATGTATGAAAACATTATGAACAATTATAGATGTATAATTTCTAGAAACTCCTCTACGAGATTGGGGTTGGAAACTAGAATGTTTCTCCTCTAATATCCTTTATTCTCCCTAATTTTTTTCTATCTAATATTAATATAATTGTTATCAATATTCTTGCTTCTCATATTGACACTCCTCATGTTCATGTGGTTCAAACTATTGATAATTACCCATTTTCATTCATGTGGGATTCTTTTGGGAACCTTTTCACAATAGGTTTCTATATTCAAAACAATCCTATAACCACACATTTTATAACTCCAAAAATGATTACAAATGGATTAAATTCATTGATAAGTCCTTGATAAAGAATTCATGAATCACTCTTATTTTTTGTCTTGAATATAATATAGTTCTCATTGATACTTCCTTGAAACTCTTAGGAATTCATCTTTTCACTAAATGTCTCTTTTTTATTCAGTATTGAAAAGATGAAAATCATTTATTTTTGTCTTGTGATAATTCCACTACACTTTGGAACTCAATTTTTATCATCTTTAACTGCAGATGGATGATCCTTGAATCTCTCAATAACAAGCTAAAACATTTTGTAGACATGGATAACTCCCCAAAAACTCATGAACAAGTTTTTTGTTGGGGTTATAGAGATACTTCAAGTGATATGGTATGATAGAAATTCATTTTTCAGAATAATATCTCACATAAAATTTATTATAGTAAAATTTAGATTCTCATTTCTATTTAGGAAGCCACGTTGATTTCAAGAGGGAGCTGCAATAACTCTGTAGCTAATTTTTGGTCCCTAAGACGACTTCAGGTTGATGCCATTTTTTCCAACCAAGATGCACTTTTTAGGTATTCTAGAGACCTCCTCTCCCAGGATGAACTAAAATGAACATGGATAGTGCCTCCAAGGGAAATCTGGGGCATGGAGGATGTGGTGTTGTCTTTAGAAACCAACATGGTCAGATTTTTTGGAGCTTTTTGGAGGCTTCAGTATGGTATCCTCTATAGAAGCCGAAATGCTGAGTGTGATCCATACCATCCCATTTTTCATACACAAGAGTAGGAAAAAATTATGGATTAAATGAGATTCTACAACTATAGTGTGGGCCATTTGGAATGGTGTGATTAATCTATCTTAGACTATAACTACTCGCTGGATTAATTGTATCTATTCACTCTATGACATCTACTACATTGCAAATCACACTTATCGTGAGGTAAAAATGTTTGCAGATGCACTCACCAATAAAGGTGGCATTCATGACACAACCTATCTCAAGAAGCTTCTTGGTAATTTTCTTCATCTCCATCTTAATGATTTTAATGTGATCCTATATTTTAGTCTCATGTTATATTTTTTTTTTAAATAAAATTTTCATTGGCCATTTGATCAAAGAACCACCTCTAAAAAAAGGTAACATCATTCCTTATGATCTTCAGTTTTATTTCAATTATCCACCAACTAAAAATTTATTATTCCAATATTGTATAATAATAGATGAATCATATAAATAATAAGATTATTTTTTGTTAATATTTTTACCGACACTTACATGCACTTTAATGAAATGGAATGGAATATACCATTTAAGTGAAAGGAAAACATCCTCCTCATGAAATGATGATTGTTCATCCTTCCTTTACGACATTTCATTGTGGTCATTATGAGGTAACTATTTTAATATATTATATATATTATATATATATTAATATTTATTTCTTTTATTGCACATACAATTTTACATTCCATTTTGTGTAAATATGAAAACACTTATTGTGATAGTGTAGACAACTGCCTCCTAAAAGAAATCTGATTTGGTCATAGGATACATGGAATATATAAATGATGATTATATTTAGACATGTTAGAAATAAAATTTATCTATATGATATTCACTAAATAATTATCTTTATATAAATAATATATAAGTATAAAGGTATCATCTTTTTTATTACCCTTTCACTCAATAAAAAATGATAATGCCAGTCATGGAATTTTGGACTGTAACACCCCACAATTTTATGAAAAATATTCTTTTAATAATTTCTTGTGTTTTATGCTACACAACGATTACCTTGCGCTATACGCATCACAGTATTAGCTTGCAGTATACGCAACACTATTCTTGGATCGTGTTACACAAAATTTTGATAATAGTTATTCTACGCAACATTGAGTATATATATATATTAAATTTATAAATGAAATATGGTTGGATTATGTTATACAAAACAACGAAGGATTCTTGCACAGCACGCAACCCTGACTTGGCTTGCATTACACGCAATCGTGACCTTCCTCAATAGCATGTGTTGTATGCAATACCGGGTTTTACTAAACAATGATATATTATAATAATATTATTATGAACTAGCCGTTATGAATAGTATTAACTAAATTTTTAATCTTATAACATTATTATTTGTCTTGCACATTTTCTAAAACATGGTATAAGAACAAAATAAATTTTTCGGGTAAAATAAGTATTTTTCAAAAAATGCAGTTTTGCCGCCTTTTGATGGTGCACCCACTTTAAATATAGTTTTTGACATGTTTATAAGCTCAATTTGATAAAATAAAATTCTTCTTTGGAATCATGAAATAAAAATTTACTTTGGATAAATTTTCATATCATTCTGGTAACTTTCATATTTTGATGAATAGTAAAAACACACTATATTTTAAAAAAAAAACAACTTTTTTCATCGCAATAATTTATATGGTTAAATTATAATATTGAATGGTTTTAAAGTATAAATAGAATTTATTTTTACCATTTAATATAATGTATGTCATTATCATTGATTCTACCTTGAATTCGTAGGATAAATCAATTCAATCTTTTGCAATGTTTTAAAAAAAACCTGTTTTCTTTCGACAACGGGATTAATTTTAATTTAATTTCTGAAACTTTTGTGTATTGAAAAACGGATTCCATATTTGGAATCCGTGGATCAAAATTATGTTAATAAGATACTTTTTATTTTTTGGGAATTATGAATAGTAACTACGCTAAATTTTATTTACCATAGTTAAAGGTATATCGGGTAATTAAGGGTAAATATTATATTATAAAATTACCCTAACACATGTCAAAATCCTATTGAATGATTAAATGTCGACCCATATCACCTAAGGGTAGGATTAGATTCATTTAATGGACTTTTTTCCATGAAAATAATTTAATTATTATTAAAACCAAAGAATGTGACAACATGTCACTTTCTTAAATCTTATAAGTATAATAATTTTATGTTAGTGATAAACATTATGAAACTTAGAACGTGAATAGTCTCCAAAAAGCTAATACAATTATATACATAATAGGAATTTATTTATAATTTTTAGGGATTAAATAATTATCATTTATTATGTCACAAATATGATGCAGAAATTGTCTTATTAATGAAATATTTACATAATTGATGTCATATATACCCAAATAAATCTAATTTAAGACTTTTTGTGAATTAAAATAATTTTACAGGTTAATATGACATGTTAGTATTGATGTAATTAACTTGGTTCGAACTAATCATTCTGTTATGATTTTTTAAAAAATCAATTACTAAATAGTGTCAAAATTTCCATAAAATAGTTTTTAAAAAAAATATTATATTATTAATTGTTATTTTATTCCTAAAAATATAATGTTCGGCAAAATGACTTAGATAAGGTTATATATATTAATAATAAACAACTTGGGGTTATTTTGGCTTGTTATAGTAAGTTTATTGACCTTATAGTGTAAGAACACAAGAAGACACGGTAAAAGTAAAATTATTTAACATAATGTTAAAACTAAATGATAAGGTTAAAATTGGAACCTAACCTTGTCTAAATTCTATTGGATGAGAGTATTTCGACCCATCCCCACCTTAGCTTCAAAATAAATCATTTTGGAGCTATTTAAAACAGTATTTGGATTTATAATATAATAATAATTTTTGTTATTCCAAAGGTGCCCCTCTCCTCCCTTATAAAAGGGCACCTCCTCCATCTCTTCCTCACACCACTTGAACCTTCAATCTCGGCCAACCCCTGACAAATTCTCTTCTACACTTCCCTAGAAACATTTTAGCGATCCTGGTCTTCTACAAAGTCCAATTTTAGTTCCCTAAGAGGAGGAATCAAAGAGGCGCTTCAAAGAATAGGTAATGTTCATTACCGATTCTTTCATCTTTATTTATTCTTCCACATCTTCTTCTTTAGTTGTTTCATTATGAAGTAATAACATCAGTATCACTCATATACTGATATTTTATTATAAGTATGAAACAACCCTATTTTACAATCTATCCATCCTACGGAAAAACAAATCACCGTGTGTGCGTACGTACGGAATACTGTCTCAACGTCGTGGTGTAATCTATTTCCACCACCACCTTACATGGATGGGTATAATGGTGTAAATAATGACTATATATGACTATTAAAAAGTGATATTGATTCTGAAATAGTATACATACACTCCAATACAATTCCACGATCATAGAAACGATATCATCACTCGTGCGTACGTACGGAATACTGTCTCCACGATGTGATGCCACTCGTTCTACATGATCTTCATTTCATAGTGATTATATAAATGAATTGAATGAATTAATATGATATATATTACACTAATACCATTCTGGAAATGAGGTATCTATAACATAAAGAGAAGAATAAGAATTTATTCGAAAAAACATGCATAAGAACAAAAAGTAATAAACACCCGAATAACAAGTAGTAATGAAATACTACTGATAAGAATCTATCAATATGACCATATATGATATCATAAAAATAATTATGATTCTGGAATAAGTCAATAACATTATTTAAATCATTATACAGGAGTTTCAGACACTTAAGAAGGAAAACAGACCTAAGGTAAGGGAATATATCACAATCTCATTTTATCCGAGATTGTTTATACTTTGGTATTTACTGGGGTGTATTTTATCATCCAAATCCATGTTTCCTCAATATGTAATATTGTTTCCATCCACCTACAATTTTTTAAATCTAATTTTACCCTTCGATGTGTTTTTAGTAAAGGATATGAATGGATTCTTTTGTTGTTTTTCGTACAAAGTACTTTTTGACTTTTCTGAAAAAAGTAAGAAGAATGTTTTTTTAAATTATACGGAATGAATGGATTTTTAAAACATTATTTCCAAGAAAATTCATTTACAAGTTTTCATATTTATTTTTAATCAACTTATATTAGTTTAAAATTGTATGACATGTTAAGAAAGGAAAAATGTTTTTGATGTAAAAAGGATATTTTCTTCAAGAATGGAGTTCAAGAGTTTTATCAAAATCATTTTCCATCTAAGATAATAAAGGGTTCTGTCTCTATCCCTATTATTACATTGATTTGATTATGTTGTGATGGAAATATTTTTATGAATTCGATTATCTTATATGAATTGTTTTATGATGTCCCGATGTTTAAGATTCCCATTTTTATTACATGGGTTATGCAATGATGTATGATTTATGATTTTATGACACACATAAGAATGATATCATTATGAGATGGGTGGGACCTATATATCCCTCCAATGCATTGGGTAAAGATTTTATATCTCATGAGATAGACATGGCTGGAACGGTAGGTTATACCGGTTCAGTGAAACAGGACTGAAACGGAGAGTGAACTCGGTTAAGAAATGGACTTTGTCCACTAAGATAGTCTTGGAAATGAGTCTTGACTAATAAGAAATAATTGTATATGATTATGTGTGTATTCCACAGAGTTTCATGTTTTATGTTATGATTATTGGGATTACATTTCACTACTATGATTTATCCCATGTTGTGAAATTATGCTCTCTTTTGCAGGTTAAGATTTTCAAAAGTAATGTTCTTAAGAATTTGATGTGATTGATATTTCTTTTGTTTACCCTTACTGAGAATTTGAGTTCACCCTTTTATGTTTTCTTTTCCCCAGCACATAAAGAAAGGATTTAGGTTTTTTAAAAAAGAAGATCTTTATGGGATATTTTAATGATCTTTCACCATGATTAGAAGATTACATTCCATGTTTCCAAAGACACTAAACTATTACGGTCCTTGTGTGTCTGTTTTTGTTATGTATTAAGTATTCTGATAATGTAATGTAATGTCCATGTACGTAAAGCTTCGGGTCTCTACAGTTGGTATCAGAGGAAAGGTTTAGTCAACCTTTGGAAACTAGGATGTGAAAACGTTAGTGAGATCCCTAGAGATATTACTAATGTATGTCTAGAGATGTCCCTAAGGATAAGTATACGTATAGGATACAGTCCTAGAACTACGGTAACGATCATAGAATTTAACCTAAGATGTTAGATATTTTGGATACTCCCCCTTTTTATGTTGTTTTCCCTAGCATTATTTTTTCCTGTCACACTATTCTTTTTGGGTTTTAGACGATGGCTGGACCCGAAGGAACCCTGTTGATCAATGTAATGGACAATGCAATGATTTTCCTCCTGAAAAAACAAATGTTATGGGAGATGGAGTGAAAAATCTTATTGCTATACTTACAAAATCTATGAATCATTCTGGACTTCCAAATGAGCAGAGAAGGGAACAACATTCTATTGAGTCCTTCATAAGGAAACATCCACCTTGTTTTAGTGGGTCTTCTGATCCACTTGTTTCTGAACAATGGATCAGTACCACTGAAAAAGATATTTTCAGTTCATCAATGTTCTGAACATGATAAAGTCATCTTAGCAGTATATCATTTGGAAGGTGAAGCTGATCAATGGTGGAATCTTATCAATAATACGAGGCAAAGAGATGAAATTGAGTCCATGGAATGGGATGAGTTCAAGAACTTATTTTTCAATAAGTACTTCCCTCATATTCATCGAACAAATATAGAGAAGGAGTTTCTTGAACTAAAGCAAAAGGATGATGAATCTGTTGGTATATACGAAGATAATATTACAAGGTTTGCAAGGTATGAATCTGGATTTATCATCCAACCTGAAATTAAAGTTGATCGATTCTTCAGTGGCTTAAAACCAAATCTTCGAAGGGCATTAGCTATAAGAGACTTCAGTAGCTATGAAGTAATTGTGCGTTGTGCTATCAAGGTAGAAATGGAAGTTGGTGTTACTTATCCATCTCATAGTTTTGACAAGAAATGAAAGATGGAGTTCAAGGAGAAATCTCAGAATAATGGTGTAAAGAAGATGACTGTTTCCTTATACTCAAAGTGTGGAAAGAAGCATGGTGGAGATTGTCTTAAAGGGACAAGTAAATGTTTCAAATGTGTAATGGAAGGTAATCGGGAATTTGAATGCCTTAATGATGGGAAGAAGATGACTAATGATGCAAACAAAGGAAGGGATTAACAGAATTAACCTACTACACTTCAATGCTTAATGTGCAAGGAAATGGGGCATTATACTAATAAATGCCCTAATACAAGGGTTAGTGATGATCGACATGATCAACCACTTAAGGCAAAGGAAAAAGGGAAGTCACATGCGATCACCATTGGCGATGTTTAATATGACAATGATGTGGTGGAATGATTAAGTGTTTATGTAATGGGATTCCAGAATAATGTTGTATATAGTATCATGGAATATTGGAATATTTATGTTTTGGTCCATTGTGGTTTTCAATAATTTTATGGAATCAGTAACCATGAAAAGTGATTGAAATATTTTTTTAAAGCGGATGATATGCACATAATGAAGGGATAAAGAGAATCTAATATGTTTGATAGTATTTATGAGCACATGATTGATATAAGGACTAAGTGATATCATGGTTTGAGGATATATAATTTTGAGGATTTTGGTATGTGGAAAGTGTTAACTTTTAACTGCATTCATGTTTTCACTAAGTTTCAAGGGATATTGATTCGTCAAGAGAATACATGATTAAGTTATTCACATGTTTGTAATTTGACCAACAAGATATATCATATGAGATATGGGGGATAAATGATGGCATTCACGTGATCATTTTCTTTATACTATGAGCTTGGACCGAAGTATTTTAGATAAGCCTAAAAGTTAGAATGGATTATGTTGGACATAAGTTAGTATTGATTAAGGATAAAACTTTTTTGACATTGTGGATGGGATGTTATAGTAATATATCTTTAGAAAAAGGACAACTAGCAGGATGGGAGACAACCCATCACGTTGGACAAGGCTGTTGGAATCGAACCCACAACCGAAGTGCGACTGGCCTTTATCTCCTACCACTGGCCTACAGGAAGTCCCTGTTTAGTAGAAACTAGTTGTATTATATTAAGTAGTATGATATATGAAGTATAAGTCCATTTTAGGAACCATATATGATTAATCTCACTATAGATGGACTTATGTATTTTTTTGATAACTTTTCTAACCTTTTTTTGAGACTGATGGAATGACCCATCATTCTATCACATGATCTGCTAACACATCACGAATGACAAATTCAACTTCATTCCTTTAAGAGATGAAGTGTAAATTGTCCAAAGAACGACAGACGGTGAGACTATACCAAAATCACGAAAATATTTCTTCTAATTCCAATTTCATCAACTTTAGGGAAATGATATTGAAAAACAAAAATGTTGTCATAGTGTTCTTATATCTGATGAATCAGATGGCACCTTAGATCTTCACAAATTTATGGCTTTGTGATTGCTGGATTTTCCATAGCCATGTTCTCTACCACCCTCCATAAGAAATGATGGTTAGATTTCTCTTCCATATCCATATTTTCACCTATGTGGAAACCCAGTGATTAGTTTATTTGGGTAACCGTTACGTTTCATTATTTTGTTTTTAATGATTGGTTTTGTTATTCCTTTTTATGATGTGGGTTTCTATTAAAGAAACTTTCGAATAGTAAACCATTTATAACCCCGACGAATTTCGAGGGAGAAATTAATTTTAAGGGGGGTAGAATGTAACACCCTGAGATTTTATGAAAAATATTCTTTTAATAATGTCTTGTGTTGTATGCTACACCAAGATTACCTTGCGCTATATGTAACACCGTATTAGCTTGCAGTATACGAAACACTATTCTTGGATCGTGTTACACACAATTTTGATAATAGTTATTCTACGCAACATTGAGTATATATATGTATATATATATATATATTCAATTTATAAATGAAATATGGTTGGATTATGTTATATGAAACAAAAAAGGATTCTTGCATAGCATGCAACCCTGACTTGGCTTGCATTACACGCAATCACGACCTTCCTCGATAGCATGTGTTGTACGCAATACCGGGTTTTACTAAACAACGATATATTATTATAATATTATTATGAACTAGCCGTTATGAATAGTATTAACTAAATGTTTAATCTTATAACATTATTATTCGTCTTGCACATTTTCTAAAACATGGTATAAGAACAAAATAAATTTTTCGGGTAAAATAAGTATTTTTCTAAAAATGCAGTTGTGCCGCCTTTTGATGGTGAACCCACATTAAATCTAGTTTTTGACATGTTTATAAGTTCAATTTTACAAAATAAAATTCTTATTTGGAATCATGAAATAAAAATTTACTTTGGATAAATTTTCATATCATTCTGGTAACTTTCATATTTTGATGAATAGTAAAAACACACTATATTTTAATTAAAAACAACATTTTTCATCGCAATAATTTATATGGTTAAATTATAATATTGAATGGTTTTAAGGTATAAATATAATATATTTTTACCATTTAATATAATGTATGTCATTAGCATTGATTCTACCTTGAATTCGTAGGATAAATCAATTCAATCTTTTGCAATGTTTTAAAGAAAACCCCATTTTCTTTCGACAACGAGATTTATTTTAATTTAATTTCTACAACTTTTATGTATTTAAAAATGGATTCCATATTTGTAACCAGTGGATCCAAATTATGTTAATAAGCTTCTTTTTATTTTTCGAAATTATGAATAGTAACTACGGTAAATTTTATTTACCTTAGTTAAAGGTCAATCGGGTAATTAAGCATAAATATAATATTATAAAATTACCCTAACACATGTAAAAATCCTATTAGATGAATAAAAGTCGACCCATATCACCTAATGGTCAGATTAGATTAATTTAATGAACTTTTTTCCATGAAAATAATTTAATTATTATTAAAACCAAAGAATGTGACAACATGTCACTTTCTTAAATCTTATAAGTATAATAAAATTAATTTAGTGATACACTTCATGAAACTTCGAAAATGAATTGTCTCCAGAAATATAATACAATTATATACATCATAGGACTTTATTTAGAATTTTTAGGGATTATATAATTATCATTTATTATGACACAAAGATGATGAAGAAATTGTCTTATTAAGGAAATATTGACATAATTGATGTTATAAATACCCAAATAAATGTAATTTAAGACTTTTTATGAATTAAACTAATTTTAAAGGTTAATATGACATGTTATTATTGATTTAATTTAGTTGGTTTGTACTAATAATTCTGTTATGATTTTAACAAAAATCAATCACTAAATAGTGTCAAAATTGACATAAAATAGTTTTTAAAACAAATATTATATTATTAATTGTTATTTTATTCCTAAAAATCTAATGTTCGGCCAAATGACTTATATATGGTTATATATATTGATAATAAATAACTTGGGGTTATTTTGGCTTGTTATAGTATGTTTATTAACCTAATAGTGTAAGAACACAAGAAGACACGGTAAAAGTAAAATTATTTAACTTAATGTTAAAACTAAAAGATAAGGTTAAAATAGGAACCTAAACTTGTCTAAATTCTATTTTATGAGATTATATCGACCCATACCCACCTTATCTTCCAAAGAAATAATTTTGGAGCTATTTAAAAACGAATTTGGATTTATAATAAAATAATAATTTTAGTTATTCCAAAGGTGCCCCTCTCCTCCCTTATAAAAGGGCACCTCCTCCCTCTCTTCCTCACACCACATTGAGCCTTCATGCTCGGCCAACCCCTGAAAAATTCTCTTCTACACTTCCCTAGAAACATACTAGAGGTCCTGGTCTTCTTCAAAGACCAATTTTAGTGCCCTAAGAGGAGGAATCAAATAGGCGCTTCAAAGAAGAGGTAATGTCTGTTACCAATTCTTTCATCTTTATTTCTTCTTCCACTTATTCTTATTTAGTTGTTTCATTATGAAGTAATAACATCAGTATCACTCATATACCGATATGTTATTATAATTATGAAACAACCATATTTCACTATCTATCCATCCTACAGAGAAATAAATCACTGCGCGTGCGTACGTTCGGAATACCGTCTCCACGCCGTGGTGTAATCTATTTTCCACCACCACCTTACTTGGATGGGTATAATGGTGTAAATAATGACTATATATGACTATTAAAAAGTGATATTTATTCTGAAATAGTATACATACACTCCAATAAAATTTCACGATCATAGGAACGATATCATCACTCGTGCGTACGTACGGAATACTGTCTCCACGATGTGATGCGACTCGTTCTACATGATCTTCATTTCATAATGATTATATAAATAAATTGAATTAATTAATATGATATATATTACACTAATACCATTCTGGAAATGAGGTATCTATAACCTAAAGAGAAGAATAAGAATTTATTTGACAAAACACGCATAAGAAAAAAAAGTAATAAACACCCGAATAACAAGTAGTAATGAAATATTACTAATAAGAAGCTATGAATATGACCATATATGATATCATAACAATAAGTATGATTCTGTAATAAGTCAATAACTTTATTTAAATCATTATACAGGAGGTTCAGACACTAACGAAGCAAAACGGATCTAAGGTAAGGGAAAATATCACAATCTCATTTTATCCGAGATTGTTTATACTTTGGTATTTACTGGGGTGTATTTTATCATCCACATCCATGTTTCATCAATATTTAATATTGTTTCCATCCACATACAATTGTTTAAATACAATTTTACCCTTCGGTGAGTTTTTAGTAAAGGATATGAAAGGAATCATTTGTCTTTTTTCATACGAGGTACTTTTTGACTTTTCCGACAAAAGTACGAAGAATGTTTTTTTGAACTTATACGACATGAATGGATTTTTAAAACATTATTTCCAAGAATATTTCTTTAAAAGTTTTCAATTTTATTTTTAATCAACTTCTTTTAGTTTAAAATAGTATGACATGTTAAGAAAGGAAAAATGTTTTTGAAGTAAAAAGGATATTTTCCTAAAGAATGGAGTTCAAGAGTTTTATCAAAATAATTTTCCATCAAAGATAATAAAGGGGTCTGTCTCTATCCCTATTATTACATTGATTTGATTATGTTGTGATGGAAATATTTTTATGAATTCCTTTATCTTATATGAATTTTTTTATGATGTCCCGATGTTTAAGATTCCCATTTTTATTACATGGGTTATGCAATGATGTATGATTTATGATTTTGTGGCACACATAAGAATGGTATCATTATGAGATGGGTGGGACCTATATCTCTCTCCAATGCATTGGGTAAAGATTTTATATCTCATGAGATAGACATGGCTGGAACAGTAGGTTATACCGGTTCTGTGAAACAGGACTGAAATCGGGAGTGAACTCAGTTCAGAAATGGACTTTGTCCACTAAGATAGTCTTGGAAATGAGTCTTGACTAATAAGAAATGATTCTTTATGATTATGTGTGTATTCCAAAAAGTTTCATGTTTTAAGTTTTGATTATTGGGATTACATTTCACTACTATGATTTATCCCATGTTATGAAATTATGCTCTCTTTTGCAGGTTAAGATTTCCGAAAGTTATGTTCTTATGAATATGATGTGATTGATATTTATTTTGTTTACCCTTACTGATCATTTGAGCTCACCCTTTTATGTTTTCTTTTGCCCAGGACATAAGGAAAGGATTTAGGTTTAAAACAAAGGTCTTTATGGGATATGTTAAAGATCTTTCACCACGATTAGAATATTACGTTCCATGTTTCCAAAGACACTAAACTATTACGGTCCTTATGTGTCTGTTTTTGTTATGTATTAAGTATTCCGTTAAAGTAATGTAATGTCCATGTACGTCAATATTCAGGTCTCTACATGGATAACCACCTCTTCAACACGATGTTCTTCCATTTAAATAAAGAGAATTATATATAATTATATAATATGAAATAAAGTTTCATTTATGAAATGGTTATCATTTTGTAATGATATGGTGTAACTTATCTTATTTTTGTAATGATCATTGGAAAAAGAAAATGTTTTTCAAGGATACATACGACCTACCATCTCCATTACTGAAATAATAAATCAATTTTTATAACCTTATTTAATGATTTTATATAAAAGTTTAATTTATATATAAATATTATATTAATTTAATTATTATTATTTTGGATATGTTATATAATTACCCCATTCACCATAGTTTACATACAAATTTTGATTTTGATATATAAATCGAATTTCATTAAAACTACTAACCTAATCATAAGTGTATATGCACTTGTATAAAACAAAAATAAATAAGTTTAGTAACAGTTATGATAAACAAGAAATTTTTTCTCAATAATGTAAATAATTAAAATAAGTATGTTATTCATGAATGTAATGTCACGTGATACAAATTTGGTTTAAGGTAAGGGAATTTGATCTCACATTATAAATCTGTGATATAAATGTTATATTAGTCACTTATATATTTTGTGTGGTGTACCTTCTTCCGATTTTTATATATTATATCATTAATCATTTTTACATTTATGGTTTTTAAAAAATTTATTTAATGTTCTTCCTTCACGAGGCGTCATATTCAAATGTTTCAATGTTTAACAGGAAACTATGAAATTTTTTAGGATTATTTCTCTCAACAGTAATTTTAATGATCATTCAATGGTATTTAAGTTAGATGAAATTATATTAACATTGTTTGATGAAACCATTAATTTTCTTATGTTCTATTTTAAATGTCCTCTTTCACTTTTTACTCCATTTTTCCATTTTTTTTGTACTCAAAATTTTTTAGAAAATGTTGTAATTAAAACCCTACAACATTTATCTATTTAATTGGATAACATATTTTTTTATAAAAACCATGTTTTATATAATTGTATTAAAAAACATTTTTATAATTATTTCTTAAAAAAATACCTTTTTGTGTTTTACCAATGTATTCTATGGAATCTTCTTGTATCTTTCTGAACAAGATATTTTTCTAGCAGTTTTACCATGTTAAAGGAATGTTCTTTTTACTTCGTAAGAAAAGTAATGATTTAGTCACTGCTATTTATTTGAAGGTTCTTTTTTAAGTTTAAAATCATTCATTTCGAATAAAATTCTTTCCAAATTTATTATTAATTATTTATCTTTTCAAATGTTTTTCAGAAAAGTATATTTTCCTGAAAATGATGATAAAAATTGATTTATTTCTACTCATCAAGGGAAAATGAATTATTTTTCTCCCCATGGGATATGTTCTATTGATTCATTAATTATTAATCCTCTAGATGGTTTGTGATATTTTTGAAAAGGGATATTATCCAAATTTACTTATTTGAATCATTTTTTCATCCCATTTAATTATTTAATCTGTTAGGGTCATTGAACAATAAATTTACACTAAATTTTACATTTTAGTTTTCATGGGAATTAATATTGCCTAAACCATATATCATTTTAGATATGGTGACTAATTTGATATTTAGTTGATTATTGGGGGAAATAATAATAATTCATTATTCATTATTCAATATGGGTATTTGATAAGACATATTATTTATTTTGGTTATTTTATATGTTGAATGATTGGTACTAGTAATGACAAGTGGGGCCTAGATATTATATAGCCCCTCGATGTATCAATATGTCACCAATAGTCAAAACACTTGTGTAAATTTAATATGTGTCAATCCATAATTTTAAACCATTTTAAGAAAGGTCTTGACATTATAGGTTTTCAGTTTCCTTACATATGACATCCAATAATTAAAAATTTTACTCATTTAGTTTTAGTTATTATTCATCCATTACATTTTGTATTGATATAACTATGGATAGATTTAATTTTCATTTCTTTGATTATATAGAATTTATTTTATTTTAATTACTTTATATATTTATTATTCCTCTTATAGTTATGTGAATGGAATGAGTTTTTATTTACCATGACATATTTCTTATTAATTTACTCTTTTGGTTAATGATTATATAGAATGTATGTTCAGTTATTTATATTTACCTTGTTGAATTATTCCTACATATTCATTATTGATTCCTATATACTTTACCCTTACTGAGCAATTGATATCACCCTTATTATGTTTCCCTTAACTTGTAATCCTTGAAGCATACCATGAAAGTCATATAAGATATTCTAGATGGAATAAAGTTATCTCCTAAGTAATTTTTTAAAACAATTAGGTGGTAATCAGTGTATTAATTTATAATACAAGACTCAGGTATGTATCAAAATTACCAAAAAATGATTATGTCGGTCTTTCAAGATTTGATTCCTTGTAATCATTCCACGTAATTTATTGGAGACACTAGCTTCAGGCCTTCTGATGTTGGGTAAATACATGAATGTATCTATTTTCCAAAACTACTAAACTAATTAGTACATTCAGATTTGATACAATGTATTCAAGCTAATATAAAAATGTATGGAACTAGATTATGGATTCTAGGGTGAGAGTGATACATACAATCACCACACCCATAAAAATCAAGCTCTATAAACAAAATCAAAAATAAACCATTAAAAACTGAATATAGAATTATAGAATCATTGAATCATTCAACAAGGATAAGCCTTAGATAATATATCCATTATCATATGTAAGAGGAAACATTGTGAGAATGTGATGAATAAGTGGAGAAGATAGAATCAAATAATCAGGGAATGAATCAGATACACAATGTGAGAAAATAAGTGGATAACTTTTTAATTAAACAGAATGAGTAACATTATTAACAAAAAATAGAAATCATTAAACATGAGTGTTAGAAGAAGTATTATTCCTCCAATAATAAGTGTGGTAACAAAAAAATTATTTTTAGTGGAATGAGTCTCTACGTTTTAGTTTGAATCCTCTAATCTAATCATCCAACATAGAGGTTGTATCTTGCTTAACATTTTTCTTGTTGAATCTGTTAAAACACTGAGTGATTTCAATTAAATTAATGTTAATTTTGGATTAGATTCATCCCATATATTTGAATGGGAAATAATCATAACACACCTCCTTAAACTTACGTATTTTTTTATTTTAGTTTATATAATTCATTCCTATATATAGATATATATTATCATGGATTTGCTATATTTTCTAGCAGATAATCATCATTTTTATTATGGTGGGGTCCTGATCAAGTAGCTGTTTTTTGTGGCATCATGTGGGAGATTTAATTTACACATTACAGATAGGAATAATTCATTGACCATTCAGTTATATTGTCCTAATCAAAATGTAGTTTAATTCCATAGGTTTTAACATTGGATGGCTTTTTCGAGGAACACAAAGCCATTTTTCTCAAATGGACACATACATTAATTCATGACATGAAACATACTAAACTCACTCCTTCCCTCCCATTTTTTCATGCTCTTATGGGTCTATCATTGTTGATCTTCTCAATATTGGAATGGTATGTGGCATGTGGTCCATCTGTTTATGGGATTGCATATTTTCCATTGTTTTTACTTGAAATAAATTAAAATACATAGAAAATTTAAAAAAAGAATATCTTAATTAGTTTCTAAATTAAAAATGATCATTTTTGTTAATTTTAAATAATTTTTTATGCCATAATTTTAAATCCCATCAGTTTAATTTAATATTTCATTATATAATTTTTTTGATTAAAAACCATTGAATATAATTATAAATATACTTAAAAATATACAGGAAAAATATGTGTGTCACTTACAATAAAGGAAAAATATTTACCATCCATTTTTAATTAAATTATAATCCATTAACATAAATTAATAAAATTACATAAAAAACAGAAAATTTATTTTGATACGACTACATTCTAGTGAAAATTTGAAGATAACATTTAAATAATGATGATATTCATTTTAATTGGTTTTATTTTTATAATGACATGTTATATTTTTTATCAATATATTTAGACTAAATTTTCCATAACAGATTTGATATATTTTAGCATAATATCATCATGAGATAAGTTTGAATGATCTCTATGACTCAATGTATTATGTATATATTTTTGTAACTATAAAGTGATGTATACCACAATCCATGATATGTTATAGTCTTATAAAGGAAGAAATCATTGGTAAATCGTTTCTCGGGAGTATGATTTCCGTATAAGATTTTAAAAGTATACATGGTGATTAAGGTTTTTTATTAAAGAAAATAATTTGTTCTCATGCTGGGATAAAGAAAATTCAAAATTATTGTCCAAAATGATGTTATTTACTCTTAAACCAAAAGATTATCAAGATATGCATTTTTACAATGATGAGGAGATCAAAACTAATTAACATAATTTATATAATTACTTTTTATATTCATTAATTACAATTATTTTTGGGTTGATTCCTACAAGATGATATTAATATTATTTATAACTTGTATATAGAATATGGATGACTGTTAAATATAGGGATAATGAAATTATGTAGAAAAAAAGTTTGACCAGATTGTGGAGAATCAATATAGAGATTCAAGGTCCTTATTATTTTAGGAATGCAAATGTAATGTATTCATAAATAAAAAAATGTTAATGATTTACGAATAAAAATTTAGAAGAAAATATTATATGTTATTAAATATTATATATAGTTTTATTTCCAAGTTGAATGAATATGGAATAAAATTTCAAAGAAATGGTAAATCTCAACTGAATGAGAACAAAAATGTTGTGCATAAAAAATAAAGTGTCGGTTTATTCCGTATAAAATATAATCTAAGGAAAAATAATGAAATAAAAAAAATATATATTCATTATATAAGAAATTGAAAAAAAATCAACTATGAGTGAATTACATAATTGTTTAGTCATCCATTTAATGGTTCAATCATAATTTTTTAGTTCATTATCATTGGTTGTGGATGTAATTGTAAATACTAGTTAACAAATTATTATATAATAAAATTTTAATTTTTTAACTAATTATACCATCATTAACTATGAATCTTTTCATGGAATATATTCTCTATTTTTATAAAGGATCTGAGAAAGCCATTAATTAACATTTAAGGAAAAAATTTCATAGTATATCTAATATATCATGATGAGAATTTTAAATTATCATGTATATGATGATCATGTTTATTTGAATTGATATAATTTAACAAATAATAAAACATTATATGGTTAATAAAAACTCATATTGTAGTTCATGTCTATATCAATGATAAATATATTTAAAATTAAATACCAGATTTTTATAACACATAAATTGGACTATGGTTTTTCGATATAAAGTTTGTCCAACCCAACTACATAATCATAAGATTATTCGATAGTTATAATAATATATAAAATATAAATAATTATATTATATTATATATTTAATTTAGGTTAATGATTTAAGGATCTATCTTTTATCATCTATCTAGATATTGTTGACTATAAAATATCACTACTACAAATTTGGGCTATAGCCACGGACCTATAGCCACGATTTTATAGGTCCGTGGCTATAGGTTTCATACTGCCACGGATTTTTTTCCAATTCGTGGCTAAATCGCACGATTCCGTTTTTTTCCCCCAATCCCTCGGGCTTCCTCCATGCCTCGCGTTTCCTCCTCCCCGAGCCCTCCTCCTTGTGGCGCCCTCCTCCTTCACGATGCCTCCACACCGCGCCCTCCACCTCCCCGACGCCTCCTCGCCGTGCCCTCCTCGCCGCGCCCTCCTCCCCGACACCTCCTCGCCGTGACCCTCCTTCCCGATGCTACCCTCACCAGCAGCACCTCTCCGGCGATTCCCCATGGCGGACGACCTCCCCTCCCTTGTGCTCCCTCGCCATCCGCGGCCTCCCCTCCTTGCGCGCACGCCTCCGGTGCCCCACCTCCCTGTGCGCATGCCTCTGGCGGACCTCCTTGTTGGTCAGTCCACCTCCGGTGACTGGACCCCTCCCTTGTACAAAATCGCTTACCATAAGTGATAACTATGATAATAAACAGTTTTCAGTAAGTGTCGCCAAACGGAGCCCTGATCTCAGTATAAACTGATAGTTGAATTGGGAGGTTTAACATGGAAAAACCAACATGGAATTATTTTTTAGCTGATGGTGGCTTGTATGCTTATTGTGATTATCTTTTTGTACTTCTGAAAACACTATTAGAACATTGATAATTTGCAATTGTTTTAGGGTTTTCTATGCTTCCCGAACTCACTATCAAAGAAGAATCTCCATTTTCTCCGCCAAGGATCATGTATGACCAGGAGTTCCATTTAAACATCTCTTTTGTTTATCCAGTGCATTCTGAAATTTCATCTTCTTCCTATGCTTGATTAGAATTGAAGACTCAAATAAAAGTGGCCCTTCAACTCGGTTACTCTAAAGCTAAAATGCAGGCGAGACAATTTATATTAATTAAAGTTCTTCATGTATTATTTATTTCAAGCAGATGAACCCTAATGCCTGGTTTTTTTACAGAAGTTGACTGCGGAGCCCATCCTGGTGGTATGAATAGAGCGACTACTGCAGCTTCTAGTCAGACATCCAACACAGTGCAGGACAAAGACAGTCCAGATGTCATTAAAGCTGAAGGTGTGATATATGACATTGTTCAATGTGTTTAAGTGGTTAAAAAGTTTAAAGCAGCTTAAGTATGCCTTTCAAGTCAGTTTGGACAAATCTTTTTTTTTTCATTTTGCATGTCATTTGGTTTACCTGTCAATCTATTTATTTGTGCATTCCTTGTTTGTATTTTTATCTTTCTGTGTATAGATCACAATTTCAAGGCAATGAAGCCGAGATCATCAGGAGACAAATTCCCATCTTTGATGCAAATAAGTGGTTACAACTCCAAAATGAAGGAGTTTGATCCCGAATATGATAATGATGCGGAACAATTACTAGCTGACATGGAGTTTAAGGATGCCGATACAGAAGATGAGCGAGAATTGAAGTTGCGAGTGTTACATTTGTATTTAAAGAGGCTTGATGAGAGGAAGGGAAAGAGAGATTTCATATTGGAAAGGAAGCTGCTGAGTCAAAATCCTATCAAAGAAGATTTGTCTTCTGAAGAGAAGGAGATATTGCAACACTATGATGTCTTCATGCATTTTCATTCAAGGGAAGAGCATAATAAGCTGCTTCGCAGTATTATTGGTGAACACCGGATCAGAAAAAGGATTCAAGAACTTAAGGAAGCTCGTGCTGCTAGTTTTATATCATCAGCCGAGGTAGATAGATATTTAGAACAGAAGAAGAAGCGGGAAGCTGAAGAAAGTGGTCAGGGAGCTTTAGATGTGGGCATGACTCCGGAATCTGTAGGTGCTGGAGCTGCACAGACACTAACCAGCCCTATAAGTAATGGGAATAGCATGACATGAGTCTCTGGTGTGGAATTTACTGTCAGACATAGTAAGTATGGGTGATTTTGGCCATCAAACATTGTTTCTTCTTCGATTCACGCAGTTATTGATTTCCGGATTTCCGGCAGGAGAAACAGCTGTGCCGGGACATGAAGCTGCCTCTATGGCATTATCTGAGGATGCAAGAGGTGATGTCCATGAAAATCTTCAGTGGACATGTCACCAAGAAATCCGACGCCCACTGCCTATTCAAAGTGGAACCAACCAAAGTTGATTCGGTCTACGAAGTGCTGGTTCGGAAGGGGATTGCACCATCTTAACAATAAGTGAATCTTCCTCACTAATTTATGACTTGTCAAGTTATTAAGTAGTTTATTGTATTGCAGAAGTTAAGGGTTACACTCTTCATCGGTTTTAGGAATGATCCTGATTGAGGATGGTCCCTCTAATTTTTTCATTCTAAAAATCCTGCTTGGGAATCTCTCTCAAAGTCTCTATAGTCAGGTATGTCCTGTAATTGAAGGTTGTTCAATCTAGTAGCTTCATGAATCCATTTTTCTTCATTTTTTAAGATGATTTAATCTTTGTAGAATCTGTATAATTACCTAAATCGTGTAAAATGTGTTCTTTTTTTCTGTCTACAGTTGACACACTGATCACATATATATAAGAAGTTGTTATATCTCATTTCTTTTCCCACTATTTTCTTATAGGTGGTTTCTTATGATAAGACCGGTTCGATCCACCACCATCGAAGACAATGAGTTCAAGATTTGGGTATGGTTTATTCCATTTTTATTCTTTCAGCCACCTATGTTCAATATATGAGTAGTCATTCAATTTGACATTACCGTTTATCTGCTTATAGGGTGCTTCTTCTGGTGCAAGATCCCAAAACAACTCACCCAGGTACTATATCAATGTCATCATTGTACCTAACGGTATGTAATAACTTATTCTATCATGCTTTTTGTTTTATGTACTCTGAATTCTTTATTCAAATTAAAAAATTGTAAATGTGCTTTTCAAAATATTCTCTTAATGAAAAATGTAATTTTATCTTATGCAATTTAATTTCTCCGTGCATCCAAATCTAACATATCATTATTTATACATTGAACATCAACTATTCTCTATACTTTCAAGGGAGTTATATGATTATTAGCTTCTTTATTGTATTTATTACTCAGCTCGATTGTATTATTATCAGATGATCATCAGTAGTTGCATTTTTTTGGGTGTTCCAACTCTTGTGTATGTAGATTCATATCATAGTCTTTCAACTTTTCTACTATCGGGTATGTTATACCTGAATCGTCTGATCATAGGGTGTCTACTTAGCATACAATTTTATTGGACCATCCGATGATCCTCCATTGCATATTGTATTCTCACAGCGCATATTCTTTCCTCTGATTGTAGTGTACTCCATCCGATGATCAATCTGATATTCTCACTCTGCCCATTGGTGTCATTGCACGACCCCTTCATTTGGTTGTTTTACATTAAAATTATCATACTGTGTCTGGTTATCTTGAACCATTTCATATATGATTATAACCTTCTGATAGTTACTGCATGCGGATGTATTGCTAGATCGCCTCTATCCGAGCAATGGAGTCTTGGTTTATCCGAGCATCTCGGTCGGTGTATTTATGTCTAAACATCCCCCCTGCCCACAACACCTACCCTACCACCTTCGAATCAGCCCGCACCATCCCCCCAACACCTGCAGCCAGCCCCTTGCAACCAGTATTCCAGCCTCCTCTCGCTCCCTTCACTCCTGGTCTGAAGATGTTGCCCTGCGGATGTCGCTGGATTGGGCCAACACGTCGCGGTCACGCGGCGGTCACGCGCGGCCACACAGCGGTCATGCCGCGGTCACGCCGCGGTCACGCCGCGGTCACGCCGCGGTCACGCCGCGGTCACGCCATGATTTTGCCCTGCTCCAGCCACAGTCAGCCCACACCAGCCCCCTTCCACCTTTATTTCATCCCGCTGCCACCGGCATTCCAGCCCGCAACAGCCCCCCCCCCACACCTTCAAATCAGCCCGCACCATCCCCCCAACACCTGCAACCAGCCCCCTTCCACCCGCATTCCAGCCTCCTCCCACTCCCTTCGCTCCTGGCTGGAATATGCTACCCTGCGGATGTCGCTGGATCGGGCCAACACGCTGTGGTCACGCTGCGGTCACGCCGCGGGCACGCCGCGGTCACGCCGTGGTCACGCCGCCATCACGCCGTGATTTTCCCCTGCTCCAGCAACATCCAGCCCACACCAGCCACCTTCCACCATCATTTCAGCCCGCTGCCACCAGCATTCCAGCCCGCAACAGCCCCCCCCCCCCCCAACCACCTTCGAATCAGCACGCACCATCCCTCCAACACCTGCAACCAGCCCCCTTCCACCCGCATTCCAGCCTCCTCCCACTCCCTTCGCTCCTGGCCAGAAGATGCTGCCCTGCGGATGTCACTGGATCGGGCCAACACGCTGCGGTCACGCCGCGGTCACGCTGTGATTTTGCCCTGCTCCAGCCACATCCAGCCCACACCATCCCCCTTCCACCATCATTTCAGCCCGCTACCACCATCATTCCAGCCCGCAACAGCCCCCCCCCCCCACCACCTTCGAATCAGCCCGAACCATCCCCCCAACACCTGCAACCAGCCCCCTTCCACCCGCATTCCAGCCTCCTCCCACTCCCTTCGCTCCTGGCCGGAAGATGCTGCCCTGCGGATGTCGCTGGATCGGGCCAACACGCTGCGTTCACGCTGCGGTCACGCCGCGGTCACACCGTGATTTGTCCCTGCTCTAGCCACATCCAGCCCACACCATCCCCCTTCCACCATCATTTCAGCCAACTGCTATTGGCATTCCAGCCCGCAACAGCCCCTCTGCCACCTTCGAATCTACCCGCACCATCCCCCCAACACCTGCAACAAGCCCCCTTCCACCCGCATTCCAGCCTCCTCCCGCTCCCTTCGCTCCTGGCCGGAAGTTGCTGCCCCACGGATGTCGCTAGATCAGGCCAACACGCTGCGGTCACACCGCGGTCATGCCGCGGTCACGCCGCGGTCACACCGCAGTCACGTCGTAGTCATGCCGTGATTTGGCCCTGCTCCAGCCACATCCAGCCCACACCAGCCCCCTTCCACCTTCATTTCAGCTCGCTGCCATCAGCATTCCAGCCCGCAACAGCCGCCCTGTCACTGGATCGGGTCAACACATTGTGGTCACGCCACGGTCACACTACAGTCACACCGGGGTCACGCCGTGGTATTAATATTTTTCCCTTTCAGAGAATCTTTCAACGAAGTATTAATAGAGGATGGATTGCAGAATTTCTGTACAATTTTGCACTTATCAGTGGCATGGCCTATCATCCTGCAATGCTCATTGTACTTTGGTATGTTTTCTAATACAAAACATACCTCAATAATATGATCGTTTATATCAATAGAAACACATTCCAGGGGGTGTAGAGGGCCAGGGTGCAGGGGGAAGGGTGCATGGGGCAGGGGTGTGCAGGGGGCAGGGTGCAGGGGTAGAGGGAAGGGTGCAGGGGGTAGGGTGTAGGGGGTAGGGTTCAGGGGGCAGGGGTGTCCAGCAGGGGGAGGGGTGTCCAGAAGGTGGAGGGGCTGTCCAAGAAGGGGGAGGGATGTCCGGCAGGGGGGGAGGGCTGTCCAGGGGGTGCAGGGGGTGTCCAGTGGGGCTGTCTAGTGGGGCTGTCCAGTTGGGGCATGGGGGCTATCCAGTGGGGTACAAGGGGGGAGCATGGAGGACTAAGGGGGGTATGGGGTGCAGGGGGGTGTTCAGGGGGGCTGTTCAGGGGGTTGAAAGGGGGTGAAAGAGGGTTGTCCAGGAACCTAAGCCCATGCAGGTTATGAATGTCTCTATAGAGAAAATGCAGTGCTGTCCAAATTTGGAAAATATCATAAAACATCCCACAGATACTCCGCGGGCACCAGGTATAACTATTTCACCACCTATAGATAGTGAGCACGGTGCTATAAAATCTGGTTACTCTATTTCAAATCATAATTCCAATGTTTTGTTTAATGTAGTACTACATGAAATCTGATGATTTAAGTTGATGACATGATTACAATTTGTAAGAACATGAGCCTCATAATTATTGTAAAATCACAAAATAATGGTAAGATTGAAGTGAAAGACTTAGGCATAGCTAATAAAACCTTAGGCATTGAAATTGTTAGATATAGAAAAAATATATTTTCTTATATATCTCGAAATGGTTAAATATTAAATATAAAAAATAGACACATGTTTGAATCTCTCAAAATTTCCAATGTACTCCTAGTAAAACACTTTAAATTTTCTTCAACACAAAAACCCATTGCTGATGATGATATTCAATTTAGGTGTAAAATCCATTATGATAATATTTTTGGTAGCATTATGTACTCTGATTTCCATGGGACCTGATATTGCCTATGAAATCTACAGTCATAGCAGATTTATTACCACACCTGGTGCAGGTGGGCTGCAGGGGGGGTGGAGGTGGGATGGGGGGTGGCAGGGGGCTGGGGGTAGCAGGTGGCTGGGGGGTGGCTGGTGCAGGGGGCTGGGGTTAGGGGCTGGTGCAGGTGGGCTGGGGTTGTAGGGGGGCTGGGGAGGGGGGACAGGTGCAGGTGGGCTGGGGTAGCAGGGGGCTGCGGGGGGGGGGGGGGGGGTGCAGCTGGGGGCAGGGGTTGGGGGCTGTTGCAGGTGGGCTGCGGGGGGTGGGGGGGGGGACCGGTGCTGGTGGGCTGGGGGGTGGTAGGGGGCTGGGGGGGGGGGGGGGGGCTGGTGCAGCTAGGGGTTGGGGTTATGGGCTGGTGCAGGTGGGCTACGGGGGGGGGGGGGTGGAGGTGGGTTGGGGGGTGGTAGGGGGCTGGGGTAGCAGGGGGATTCTAGATTTGGGATAGTAGGGGGGTGTCCAGACAGGGGAGGGGGTGTCCAGATAGGGGGGAGGTGTGTCCAGATAGGGGGGATGTCACTGGATCGGGCCAAAACGTTGTGGTCACGCTGCGGTCATGCCGCGGTCATGCCGCGGTCACGCCACGGTCACGCCACGGTCACGCCGCGGTCACGCCGTGATTTGGCCTTGCTCCAGGACGACACCCTGAGGCGGTTACTCCTCGTTAGAAAAACGTTGAATGGTTGGCTCTATAATTTTTCGTATTTCCCCATTCCTAAACTATATCTCCTCTAAGTGCTGCCTCTCATCCATCTTTCCACAAAACGTGCATAGCAGGTGGTACAAAGGCTCAATTCAACTGAAAAAATTGGTTTGGAATTGTTTGGCATATTTTATTGTACATGTATCACATAATATTTGTTCGGTAATTCTTCTTTTTCCTCATCCTCTTCACTTGTTTTCCGAACTAGATCATCCTCATCCTCTGCACATGTCTTCTGACCCGGATCAGCCTGTTGTGATGGAAATTCAATGTCTGCTTTTGGCTGTTTTAGATGAAATTCCTTCCATAATTCCCTCATCTCATGTAGCACTCATTGGAGGAGGATGATCACTACCAAGTTGAGTTTTCAAGGCTGCAAACAATCTGTTTGATGCAATTCCAAAGAGGTTGTTCTATTCTGAGGGCCTATTTCATGCTGGAGTTCCCACATTCCCCCACAAGCTGGCAAAGGGAGGTCTGTTTGGGCCTATGCAAATAGGGCTTGTTTGTTATGGACAAAGATGCAACTGGAGTCCTAGTTTTCCTGATGTGTTTCCATGAAGGGTCTTCACTGTAGAGGAGACTAGTTCTGGTCTGTATTTGGTAGTTGCTTCCATGATGGTTCCCACAACCGTTTGACTGAATTTCACACCAAACCAGGCCCTACTAGTGACTCTTTTTCGATGCACTATAAAAATCCCATGGCCAACCCACCAAAATAAAACCATCTATTCCAGGTCCATTTCCACTCTCACTAAAAAATCCATACTCAAGCCATTTTACAATTCCAAGATCCCACTTCAATTTAGCCACTATGAACTCCTTTCCAGTCCCCCACCATTTTTCAATCCACCTAGGCAACCCATCCACAACTTGACCACCAATCTGGCCTACCCACCTCTCAACTTCTAAGCCACCAACCCCACATTTTCCACCAGACATCCCACTTTAAAACCATTCCAGAGCTCACCCAATTATAACCAATAAAACCAGACCCCTTAACATTTGAAGCCCTCATCTAAATTCCTGTTCTAACTCACTTAAGGGGGGCTGGCTGTCCAGCAGGGGGCGGGGCTGTCCAGCAGGGGGGAGGGCTGCCTAGCAGGGGAGGGCTGTCCAGCAAGGGGGAGGGTTGTCCAACTGGGGGGAGGGTTGTCCAACATGGACTTAACTCGTTTTTTGGTACCCAACAATACTAAATGATATTGTCTCATGCATAGTAACCACTCTTAAAATTGATCAAAGGAACTTACATGCTGACTTTCATCTATTCGACAGAGTAATGGTTGAAATAAACCTTTACTCAAAACTTCCCAGCTCAATTAACTTCAATGCCAATGAATACAAAACTAAAGATATAGTGGAATATGAGCGAAAACCATCATTTTGGGATCACTATAAAATCATAGGGCATACTATCTTCAACTGTAGGGTGATTAGGAAGCAAGTAATACAACCATCTGAGAATGAATGGAAGGAAATGAGGAGACCTAAAAAAGTCAAAGCCCCCATGATAGACATGACTGAAATATCCAAAAAGAAATATGAAGTATGGGTCAAAAAAACTCACACTTTGACTCACATAAGAGATACTTCAGGAACCAAATGGGTGGATGAAGTGGAGGAAGAAGAAAACTCTATTAATGATCAAAACCTCTCAATTGAAATTACAAACCTTTTACTAGACACTATTAGAGTATCAAACGAGTAGGAAAAGATTTCTAGCTATCAACATGACCTAGAAAAGCATAATCTCTAGCACCCAATCTTGGATGGAGGGAATTTTTCTACTAATGAACTGAAGAAACTAACCTGTACTCCTAGTACTTCAATCCACAATAATGATGTTTGCACTAATGAAAATGATGTTGCGGACACTCCATACTTAAGCGCCAAGCAGACCCATATTACTTCCACACCTAAATTAGGTATGCAAAAGGAAAATGAGGAAACCCCTTAGTCTTCTAGCTCCATGGTGAAACCCGCATCCATAGACCCAGAAGCTCGAGAAGGCATGAAAAAGATTCCAGCACCTGTTTTATATGACAATTCAGTTTTGTTTCTCGTACCCTAACATATGTAGGTTTTTAATGTTCCCCCAGAGCAGAAGTAGAATCTCTCTCAAAACTCTATTGAACAACAATCTGCTCTAGATCCTGTTATTCCAGGTACTTATCCTCCTCTTTCTTATGCTACTAATAACTATTCCATTCTGTCTAAAAAACCGCGTTATGATAAAAATGAATCTTCCTCTGATTTTTTATCTAAGAATTCTGCTTCTCTACACTGATGCAACATGACCACTACTATCCCATCCCATATTGCTAAAAAAACTCCTCTTTTATGAACAGTAGCCTGGTTTTAACTACAGGTGACTCCACAATGGGAAAGTAGCATGAGACCAAATCACATGTCCATAATCCTGGGTCTGGGGGGGGTCTGTCCTGGGGTGTCCAGAGTCTGGGGGGGGGGCAGGACTGGCAGGGGTGTCCAGGGTCTGGGGGGGGGTCTTTCCTGGGGGGGGGGGGGGGTCTCCCCTGGGGTGTCCAGGGTCAGGGGGCAGGGGGCAGGGGTGTCCAGCCGGGGGAGGGGTGTCCAGCAGGGGGAGGGGATGTCCAGGCAGGGATAGGGATGTCCAGCATTGGGGAGGGGTGTCCAGGGGGGGTGGTCCAGGGGTGTCCAGGGTCTGGGGGGGGGGGGGGTCTGTCCTGAGGTGTCCAGGGGCAGGGGGGCAGGGGTGTCCAGCAGGGGGAGGGGTGTCCAGCAGGGGGAGGAGATGTCCAAGCAGGGGGAGGGGTGTCCAGCATGGGGGAGGGGTGTCCAGGGGGTGGTCCAGGGGTGTCAAGGGTCTGGGGGGGGGGGGGGGTCTTTCCTAGGGTGGGGTCTGTCCTGGGGTGTCCAGGGTCAGGGGGCAGGGGGAAGAGGTGTCCAGCAGGGGGAGGGGTGTCCAGCCGGGGGAGGGGTGTCCAGCATGGCGGAGGGGTGTCTAGGGGGGTGGTCCAGGGGTGTCCAGGGTCTGGCTGGGTCTGTCCTGGGGTGGGGTCTGTCTTGGGGTGTCCAGGGTCAGGGGCAGGGGGGAAGGGGAAAGGGGTGTCCAGCAGGGGGAGGGGTGTCCAGCATGAGGATCTAATATAACTCTTGAAATCTCATTCATGTGTTTCCAATGAGTTCTTCGACTGATGTAACAGTAGAAAGAATAAACCATTTAACAAAAAGAGATATGACCCTCGTTAAAAAAGGTGCAAGTGATAATCTTGCAAGTAGGGTTTCATGTCCTCAAAGCACACAAAATTTAGAAATGTTCTTGAACCGTCCCTACTGTTTTGTTTACATCCACATTTCCCAAAAACTAATTCC
This sequence comes from Viscum album, assembly GCA_963277665.1. Classification (NCBI taxonomy): domain Eukaryota; kingdom Viridiplantae; phylum Streptophyta; class Magnoliopsida; order Santalales; family Viscaceae; genus Viscum; species Viscum album. Next base: position 1,846,026,782 of record OY728163.1, on the reverse strand, counting down.
CAGCTCACCATAAGCCTGACAAGGTTAATCTCTCTCTTTTATCCAGTTCTGATACCACCATCACTAGCTTTTCCATTATGGACACTTAATGAGTAGGTTTTCACTGAAGGTATCCTTACACCCTATGCTACAACTCTATTCTGCTATGACAATAATGAGGAAATTTCATTTGGCCAACAGGGGGGGCTGTCCAGCAGGGGGGTCTGTCCAGCAGGGGGAGGGGGTCCAGGGGTGGTGTCCAGTGGGTGTCCCGGGGTTTAGGTGGTTCAGGTGGTGTCGAGGTGTGGTGTCTAAGGGTGTCTAGTGGGGGTCCAGGTGGTGGTGTCCAGGGGTGTCCAGTGGGTGGTGTCCAGGGGTGTCCAGTTGGGGAATGGGGGCTGTCCAGTGGGGTGCAGGGGCAGGGGGCAGGGGGAAAGGGTGTCCAGCAGGGGGAGGGGTGTCCAACAGGGGGAGGGGCTATCCAAGCAGGGGGGAGGGGTGTCCGGCAGGGTGGGGGGGGGGGGGGCTGTCCAGGGGGTGCAGGGGGTGGATAGTGGGGTTGTCCAGTGGGGCTGTCCAGTTGGGGCATGGGGGATGTCCAGTGGGGTGCAGGGGGGGCATGGGGGACTAAGGGGGAATGTGGGGTGCAGGGGGGGTGTTTTGTTTCATGTGGATTTGTGGCCTCACCAGATTGGTTGTTCCATTTTGAGGTACTGTAGTGTAAGGGTAGTGATAACCCATATGACCCAAGTATCTTCAAAATCTTAATCATTTGTATTTCTCATCCTCTAAGATATTTCTATAGGTTTCCTCTTGTGAAAACCTTGATCTCCATTGCTGCTTTGCTTCATCAGAGCTCTTTCCATACCTATATCTCCTTAAACTCATTTCATTTTTTGTTTTATATTGGAGATGACGTACTTCCTTCAAGGAAGAAGTGAAGACCCTTCTTGGTGATAGTTCCACAAGTGCAGACATGAGAATATGAACTTTTGGATCCTGGTGCAGATGGGCTTAGAGGGGGGGTGGTGCAGGTGGGCTGGGGGGTTGCAGGGGGGCAGGGGGGACTGGCAGGGGTGGTAGGGGGGACTAGCAGGGGGATGGGGGGGGGGGGCAGGGGGGACTGGCAGGGGGAGGCAGGTGGGCTGGCAGGGGGACAAGCAGGGGGGCTGGCAGGGGGGTGGTAGGGGGCAGGGGGTAGGGGACAAGCAGGGGAGTGGCAGGGGGGGGCTAGAAGGGGGCATGGGGCAGGGGGGATGACAGTGGGGGTGGTAGGGGGACTAGCAAGGGGAAAGGGGGGCTGGCAGGGGGACAAGCAGGGGGACAAGCAGGTGGGTGGCAGGGGCAGGGGGGACAGGCTGGGGGTGGCAGAGGGGGACTCGCAGGGGGTGTAGCAGGGGGCAGGGGGGGCTGGCATGGGGCAGGGGACAAGAAGCGGGGCTGGAAGGGGGGGTGTCAGGGGGCAGGGGGTAGGGGGGTACAAGATGGGGAGTGGCAGGGGGGACTAGCAAGGGGCAGGGGGGACTAGCAGGGGCAAGGGGCTAGTAGGGGGACAAGCAGGGGGACAAGCAGGTGGGTGGCAGGGGGCAGGGGGACTGGCAGGGGGTGGAAGAGGGGGACTAGCAGGGGGTGTGGCAGGGGGCAGGGGGGACTGGTATGGGGCAGGGGGACAAGCAGGGGGGCTGGCAGGGGGGTGGCAGGGGGCAGGGGGGACTGGCAGGGGGGGTGTCTGTAAGGAAGTGGGGAGGAGGGCAGGGGGGGGGGGGGTCTGCAAGGCATAGGGGAGGGGTGCAGGAGGTGTTCAGGGGGGTGTCGAGGGGGTGTCCAGGTGGTGTCCAGGGGGGTGTCCAGGGGGTGTCCAGGGGGTGTCCAGGGGGTGTCCAGGGGGTGTCCAGGGGGTGTCTAGGGGGTGTCAGGGTGTGTCCAGGGGGGTTTCCAGGGGGGGTCCAGGGGGTTGGGTGGGTATTTTATTATGTATGTGCACACCCTATAGCCACGGTTTTAAACCGTGGCTATTGGTTTATTGCCACGGTTTTAAACCGTGGCTATAGACCTAACTCCACGGTTTCCAACCGTGGCTATAGATCCTGTCCAGCGTCTAATATAGCCACGGTTGAAACCTTGGAATTAACTATACATCCACGGTTCCAAACCCTGGCTCTATACCTAAAGCCACGGTTTCAACCGTGGCTATAGGTTTATAGCCACGGTTTTGAACCGTGGCTCTAGGTATGGGCCTATAGCCACGCCAAACTTAGCCACGGTTCCTCAAACCGTGGCTATTACCTATAGCCACGGTTTGAGGGCCTATAGCCACGGTTTAGAACCGTTGCTATAGCCCGAATTTCCAGTAGTGTATTTTGACATGCCAAATGGACAAGGATATTGTTATCCAAGATTCTAGGATAATTCTCATACAATGATAAAAAATGGAAATGTAATATTTTTCTAGAAGTAGATGATATTTATAGTGTGAAAACGTGAAAATGATTATGAAAAAATTTATACGAGATAACCACCAAAACAATGTCATTCTATATTAACGAATCGGGTGTAAAATATTTTCTGGATTGGAATCTCCTTTGTAATGTAATTATAAATATTAAATTTTTTTAGTGTTATTTTACTTAATTCATTATATTTTAATACTTTTGAAAAAATTTATTATTTCATAACTATATTCCAACAATGAAAAATCTATTCATCATTTATAATTATATATGTACATGTGACATTGGACTTAAATCACTTAATTTCTTCTACATAGTTACATGACAAAATTAATGTGTAAACCTTATAATATATTATTTATATGTTACCTACATTATAACAATATATGGCTCCCATAATTATCATCTATAATGTTTTAATCATCACTTGGTACAAACACTAATTTATACTATAAAAAATTTATTTATTGAGGAAGATATGTTTGACAAAAATGACAACACATTCACACTATCTCTGTGAAAATAGAGGTTTTTGTATTTATTGACTCGTCCTAACAATAAGTATATGATAGATGTTTATAATGAATGTTTTTGTAAATCATATTCCAGGTCATTCCATTTTAAATTAATATGATAACATCTATTATAAATTAAACTATATCTATAAATGTGAATTAATTGAATATGATATGTTATTATTTGAGAAAATCAAAATTTTGTATTATCATAATAATTAATTCTACGTAGTGTTATTCTGGATCTAGTTTTAATTATATTGAGGTTCATGATACTATATATATTCAATATTTGTGTAACATACTAGAAATTAAGAGGTCAATAATAATTATTTTATTAGATTGATTAAATTATAATCTAAACAAACATAGATTTATTAAGTTAAATATTTAAAATTATGTCATTCTTTTATGAAAATTATCTTTCAATAAATTAATATCTTTAATTATATATTTTTTATTATAATAATTTGAATTGAAATATTTATATAAAATAAATAAATTTTTTAAAATAATTATATTAAAAATTAATATGAAAGATTTTTGTTTTAAGAAGATTATTATTATGGAAATATATAACTATATAAATGAATTTATTATATAATTATGTTTCAAATTTTATTTTATGTAAAATAAAATTTCATAAAAATAATTAAATTTTTTAAATTTTTTAAAAATCTAATAATCTATAATAGTGGGAATGCATCGATTCGTGGGTTTCTCCCAGATGATATTGAGTTGAGTAGATGAAATCAGGTTTAGTTGTTTTTAGTAGAGGTAATGGGATTCAGCTATGTGATACAAGAATGATGATGGTGATTTGGACAATGGTTCATCATTGGTAGAAGGTGAGGTTGAGCATGGAAAAGTGGAGTGAGGTGTATATATCTAGATCCGAGTTCAAATAACTCATAGTGGATCCCAATGATTGTTCAATTTATAAACAAAAATGAATGGTTTTTAGAAACATTTTTTAATAAGATAGAGCTCACTAGTTACCTCTTGTATGGAATATTATAGATCTATCAGTATGTGTGTTTTTTAAATTTTCATCCATTTTTTGTTGTATCTTCTACAATATTCTTTGGTATGAATTTATCATTTCAAAAGAATATATATCGATATTCAATTTTGTAAAAAATATTTATATATCCTATTTAATATATGTATATCTAAACAATGATCATGCTTTCCTATGTTGATTAGTTTTGTGAAGAATTAATGATGAAATAAGGGTTTATGATTTCATATATGTATATTTACCACATCAATTCTATTTAAATAAATTTATTACGCAATATATCGACTCGAAGTGATTGATATTCTTCATTAACTAGTTTTTTATTCTAAAAATTAATATAGTGGTTGCCTAAATTGGTTTTGATGTTGAAATTTTGTAGTTTAGCATCGTCTCCCTTTCCTCTAGGTTTATTAGTGTATGAGTATTATCAGGAAATTTTTAATGTTAAACTACATCTGGATTCAAATATTACAAAAATATATATACAAGTTGTATTCTATTTTTTAGGATAGTTTTGCGTTAGTGTGTGAGGATAGTATGGAGGAAGAGGAAAGGCGGTATTGTAAGTAAGTGATGGGTTTAACCTTTTTTTTAATTTTCGAGTGAAGGGAAGTAAATAAGGTGTCTGCAATTCAATTTGGTAAAGGGATTTATTTTACCTTACATTGGGAATTATATTTAATAATTATTTTTATTAATTTGGGATAATTCATAAAATTCAATTGGTATTTTTTATTTCATATTCAAAATTTATTTAATTTAATCCACATAATTTTTATGAAACAAATTGTTGTGAGAGGATTATGACCTGGCATTTTATTTTGAAGTGACAATGGTGTCTTCACAAAAGCCAAAATTTATTTTCAATTCATAAAATTTATTTCTTATTGATTATGTTTAGATTGAGTATATTTTATATCTATTTTGAGAATATTTATTTCTTTCATATTACCTATTATTATGGGGAAACGATTAAAGGATTATTTTATTTAAAAGTCTATTTTTGGGTATATGATAATTTTAGAGGACTCTCATACATATTATGGCCATATTAAATGTATTCTTATGGAACATCATACATCTATATTATATAGACTATTTTTTATTATTTATGTATTCAATTTAAAATTGGATTTATGATTGAATAATAATATTTTTTAATTATTTCACATTAAACAATGCATAAAATTAGATATATATTGATGCTATAAATATAGAAAAAGAAAACCTGTTAAATAGACACACACACACAGAGATATATATATATATATATATTAATTTTAATTTAGAAAAACCATTGAAATATAAATATATATAAGAAATTTTTCCTTTTTCTGGTGAATTAGCACTTAAATTTGGTAAACATGATATGGAATTTCAGTGAACCCATCACTTGGCTGAATTGGTAGGCCCATAAAGCCACCCATGTTTCAAGTTGCCTCTATGTTTTTGTTTATGAATCATTCATATTGATTTCTAAAAAATTACTGGAATATGTTTAGATCCTTTTTAAATGTATGTATTTGAAAAAATGATAATGTAATTTTAAGATATATGTGTTTTTTATAGTGATTTGAAATGTATTATAAAATGAATTTGTATAAGAACATCCAACAAAATATTATAAATATATTTATCAATGAATTTCAAAAAACCATACTAGGAAATGGAATTCCAATTAAATGTTTTAAAATGTTTTTCATAGGTATTGTAGAAGAACATATTTAGATGCCATCATTTTTGGAGTTAGCGTGGGGGAGTATTGTAGGCGTACGTCTCAATTATCTTTCAATATTAATAAATTTAAGGTGATTTATAATCCATTAAAACCTAGATCAGAAAATATAATCTATTTTTTAAATGAACAATGTATTTTATGTTATCTTTTGTAAGAAGAATACACATCATGTTTTAAGCACTAAGTCCAGAAGTTCATGCTCGGGGAATTATATTTGGCATTGGAAGATTGGTTTAGAAAAAATTGGAAATTAGATGTTGTCATTTAGGAAAAAACATTGATGCACTAGAATTTTCTTTAATTAATTAAATCCAATTATAAAAGATTTAATTCTATAGATGGAAATTCATATTTTCTTATGTTTGACTAAAGAATTTCTAGGGGGAAATTCTATTACAGGGGGGGGAGAGTATTACATACCAAAAATTCTGAGATTAGTAAAAATTATTCATTAAATTGGTTAAATTATAATAAAGAAAAAAATTATTTATTAAGGTAAATATTAATATATATATATATCATACTTCTATGAAAATTACCTTTCATTAAATTAATATTCTGAATTATAAATAGTGATTTTGGAACATTTAAATTAAATTATTGTTGACGTTCCTTTCGTCACAGAATCTAAAGATTGGAAAAGGGGAATATCTGAGCACAAATTGATTCATCCTTTGAAAAAAAACATCAAAAATCGAAAAAGGAATGAACAAAGAGAACATTACCCATAGGTCGTGCAAGTTCCCTCATAGTCGTGCTAGTCCACTTGCACATTGCATAATGGTCGCGCAAGTGACTTGCGCGACCTAAGTGATAAACGCCCGAGGTCTTCTCCTACCTATAAATAGACCCTGTGGGCCCCCCATTCAAGGGGAATTTTTTTCCTAGAAACTCATATTGGAGCTCCCGGCGACCTAGTCTCTTCTCAAAGATTCCAAAACACTTCTAAGGTAAATTCATACCTAGAACGGAAGATCTAATGAGGGGGAGGAAGGACTAATGTTGAAACTCATCAACACTTGCGCACCAGAGTGGCCAGCCCTTAAGGGAAAAGGCCACACTTGCGTGTCGCCTTACTCCTTCAAAAGAACTTGCGCGCCCCTCTTCTGGAAGATCCTCAAGAGGATTCTAAAGGGTTTAACCATGATTCTCTCAATTATTACCCTACTGGTTAACCGTCGCACCAGTACCCATGTGTCGCGCAGGTATATATGCGCGACCGGGACTTGCGTGCCCACGCAGTACTTGCGTTCCTGCCAAGACTTGTGCACCTCTACCTCCATGGGTGCCCTTCTTTCCCATTTCACCACTCTTATTTCATTCCATCTCTCCTATTCAAGATTCAATCTTCAAAACACTCATCAAAGCCATTTATGGCATGATTTCTTTATTTGACATCCTTATCTGAAAGGAATTCTATGGAATAACTCTCAAAATATAGTGATTTACACATCTTTATGTCAATAAAGATTGAGATTTCATTCATTCAACCTCATCCTTTACGACGAGAGAACTCATTAACCTGGGCATCCTCCTTAAGAGTAAGCCCCAGTCCCCTAATCTGGGCATCCTCCATAGGAGTAACCCCAGTCTTAATTTCTCTTAACCAGTCCTAATTTACCTTTGATCTGGGATTCCTTTTCAAGAGTAAAACCCAATCCAATGTCCTCTCCTAATCTGGGCCTCCTTTTCCGGAGTAAGCCCCAAGTTAGAGTATTCAAATATCCAAGAAGCACATATACCTTTATGGACCCTGTTCCTGGATTTCTTCCCTAAATTAAATCCTAATCTTCATTTATCTGGGCAATCATACATACATAAGCCCCACATTATTTCTTATGATTCCATATTTCATGGCATAATTGTCTGATTTTTACCAATACCTCTAGTTTCTCACATCAAGCATGACTCATGTGAGATTAGAGTGTAAAGGTAATTATGACATCCTTCTTTGAGCCATCAATCATTAACATCATACTCCCTTACTCGAACTACGTGGGTTCTGATTCCTTTTATAAACAGAGGATACGTAGGTATCCTATCTTCGGGTTCGATCCGAACTCGGAAATAATTCATGTCCTTCTGAATGACAATAAACTTCAAGTGCCCCACTGAGTGGCTTTAAAACCAGTATGGTCATCATAAGGACCAAGAGACTTTTACGAATCCAAGGATACCATTGACTAAGAATCTCTAACAAATACAGATGATTCTTTATCAGTGAAGAACCTCAAATACATATAAAAGATTCTCTAAATTTCCTACATATCAATCATTGATTGTCAGATCTAAAGGAAAACTCATTTTATACGTGGTAATGTAATAAGGATTCACGAACATAACTTAAATCTATAAAGAGAGTTCCAGAGTAGACAATAATTCCCCTCAAAAAGGTGTGATGAGTCCGACCTTCCATCCTCTCGACCAATGCAAATTCTTAAGCCTCATCAGTCCACAAACTAATGAGCACCTACCTATGGAATGTAGGTCCGAATGGATGTGGAATCATTGGATGTTTCCGGTTCTACGAACAAACCTGTTAGAAACTGATCAGAATGTTTGAACCTCCCATCAAAGGAGGTCATCCTCAAAGTTTGATTGAAACTAAAATAGTAAACCCGACATGAATCCTTACCCAAGTTAAACTGATGTTTTACCTGTTTGTTAGGCCCCTATTTGAAACTCAATAAGTCGGACAACAAAAACAATAATTGACATATTTGCTCATCCAAAAGATGTAGTGACTGAATTTATATTGATTACGTCTGTTATATCAAACAGGAACTCTATTCCAAGATCTTTTGCATTTCTAGAATGGCTGCTCTCAAGTTCACACTTGTGAATACTGCTGCTGCAAATGCTAATACTGCTACTCCTGCTGGATCATCGTCCACTCTGAGGATGATATCACCTACTAAGAGTCTTCAATGATGGGTATCAAATGCACTGGTTAAGGAGTACCATCAACATGGTACCATTCAAACTCTGGAGGCTTCCCGAAAATCCCTCCAAGTGAACAAATCACACAGGTCGTCCGGACAACGATGACCAGTGATCAAGAAGTAGGTAGTGCTGACTACCGTCTCCAACCGTTTCGGGTTGTTATCCCCGGAACGTAGTCACCATTCGCTCCCTTATCTTGGGGAGGTGAATGAGCAGGTCCCTCAAGGCCTTAATTCAAGAAAACAGGAGTCATTCCTGAGGGATCCTACCAATAATCGCCACCAGACTCATGCAGCAGTGCACCCTCAACATGATGAGGGTATCGACTCCAGGCGTTTGACTCTGGTTCCTCGAACTCGAGCAGGAAAGACGAATTGCCATAGGTGAAGTCCGGTTAATAGTGAGCAGGTTCTCATCTATGCCATCTCCGAAGAAGTCCACCAACCTAACATAGTGTCAAGTAACGAGCAGGCACACACACCTGCCCATTTTAATTCCATTGTCCAGTAGACTCGTCTGGAAGCATCACACTAATCCTGCCAGGCAATTTTGGTGGAGTACTATAGGCAGGAACATACACCTATTTATACATCATTAGCTAGTCAGCGGGCTCGTTTGACTACATATGATGGATCTCGTCAACTACGTTCGGCGAAGTGTAATCAGTAAGCACATACACCTGCTATTACTAATCAAGCCTACCAACAGTCTCACTTGGTAGCCTTCAGAGAAGTTAGTCGGAAAGCCCCGACAACAAGTAGGTGGCAGACTCAGCTCTCTTACCCCACACTTGAGTACTGTCAGGATTCACTAACAGTAAAAGGAGGACAGGAGCCGGCACATACACCTACTCCAAGCCTAGAATGGACGTATATTCCCATTTCGGCAGCTGAAGTCACCAAGAATATTCTATCAGTGGTGAAAGAGTAGAAGCAAATCTCTGCTCATATTCTGGATGCCTATCAGGATATTATAACAACTTCAGCAGCATTTCAGGGAAAGACACATAAATCTATCCCTACTAGGGGATTGACACATCAAAAATTCACTCCGGAACAGACATACACATTTGTTCCAGTCCAAGAGGGTTGTGGGGAATACTCCCCCATATCATACGGACAACCAAGTCAGGAACATACACCTGATTTGAGTGGAGATCATCAGCTTAACCTGACCATCTTTCCTGATCAGGCACATACACCTGCTCAGAGCATCCACTTTCATCAACAAGTGGTTTCCATGGTGAGTAAGAAGGCGTCTAAGAAAAATTCCCGCCCAACACAGTCAGGAGATCAAGAGAAAATCTGTAACAAGGCCTTGCTCGATGCTGGAGTTTTTGAAGCCCTCAAACAGTTATCTGTTGGAATTAAAGATTCTACTCCCTCATTTCCCAATAGAGAGAACATTAATTCCGAAGGTCTTCAACAAAAACTTCCTCATGAAGGCTTGCTTCATGACAATTCAGTCGATCTCGAAGTTTCATCTTCAGATGAGAGCCATAGGAACCCTCTGTGTGGTCAGAAGAACAAGGAGCAAGAGATCTCATCTTTTTTTGTAACCCATTATTCTGGTCCTCCCCATTATGATGAATTTTTCTGCAAAATTCTTCTCCGCAGTAGTGATGCACAATTCCCGGAAAATGCTCCAGTGGAAAATGTAGTGCCGAGAAAGCCCTCTTATCTTGAGGCACTTGAAAATGCCAAAACAGTCATGTCTGATGCTTCATCGCTAGCAGGTGAAATACTTTCTCAATCTGAAGATAGCCCAGGGTGTAGGTTATTCTCCTAACCACCCCTATGTCATGCATATTCTAGTTTGATCAATTATTTCTCTACCAATCCTATTGAATCTAATGAAGAAACAAGGAAACACCAACTCTGGTCAAATTAGGTAGATGAATATTCATCAAATGGTAAAGAGGAAATGCTGAACATGATAAAACAACTGGCGAAAGGTGAAGTACTAGTCATGTTTTGGCCTCTGTCTGACTCTCAGTATGACATTCCAGAAATTTTGAAGGAATATGAAATTCATGATATTCATCTTAACATATGGATAACTCTTTGTCAGTTGAAAAAAGAACGTATTATCTTGTGATTAATATAAAAATCATCTTAATATAATAGAAGGATTACAACGTCAGATTGATTTGGTATCTCTATCAGTCTCTCGATATCTGAAGGCTGAAAAGCAGTAGAGAGACCTTCAACGTTCATTATTTGGCGCACTAAGAAGATTTCGTTAGTTAATTTCTAATTCCCCATCTGTTATTCATGTCATTGGATGGGGTGTTCATGGAGTACTACATTTTATGATGCACTCCATTCAGAAAAGCTCACCAAAAATGGTATCATGTAATGTTATTGTCCTTGGCCAGCCACAAATACCAAGCATTGTTTGTAATCAAATGCTTTCCCAATAACAGGTCTTAACTAGTTCCTCTCAAAATCAAGAATACATAGAACAAGTTGTTGAATTACTCCCACATCAAGCAAACAAGAATATTGAACATGCCTCTCTTATGGAGCAAGCACATCATCAAGTGACAGAAGTGTCGGAAATTATCCAACAGTCTTTTGAACCAGGTGATAAAAGTGGATGCAAGTTAATGCATCCAGCTAATTTCCAGACTAAGGATCACAAGATCAGGAGAGATTTTAAGAAAGTCTTAGACATAGCATGTCAAGATCCACCCCATCTCACCAGACTGGGGACTCTTTTAAACCAACCCTCAAAATCAAAAAATAAGATTCGAGGAGTTGAGAAGGGACAACCCCAGTCCACTGGAGATGGGACTTTTTCAAATCATCAATCCCCTCCTCAGAGAAAGTCAGTCTTTTCTCGATTAGGGAAGTATCCTCAAGTGGAATGAAGAGCCAAATTATCAAGAGATTCCCTCCAAATTACGGTTCGTCAAGAAGTTCCCAAGGGATCGAATCAACAAAAGGAAATGTCTCATGAAAGACATGGAAGAAGACAATATCACAGAAATACTGATATAAGGGATGCAATGAGTTATGCATCAATCAATGTCATCAATGCCATTGTTGTTGATCCACCAGATGAGGCTCACTCATAGGACTCAGATGAAGAGGATCCTGCTCAAGAAGATGTATGCATCGACACAAATGAAGGAGTGCGTACATGAAGTCAAATGATTACTCAGAACCTAGGTAATCCTTCAAGTAACCCACTTCTCCCTCTCCGAAAAATATCCAACAAAGGGAAGGGAAAGAACTAGGTTAAAAATTCTTCCTCTAGAGAAGGTCAATTGCTCTCACTAGAGCAAAGGTTTGCACAAAAGGAGGAAGAAATGAAGGAATTAAGAAGGTTGAATGCAGAACTACTTTAGAGTAGTCTTCTTCTTAAGCATGCTGGAGTCAGTCAGCCAAAGGAATTTTTTGCAGCTACTGAGATGGATCAATAATATCCTCCTCTATCAGTACACCCTTATAGGTCTAATCCTATGGGTCATGTGCAACAACAGTTGGTAGTGCTACCATCAGTTGAAGCATTAACCACCACATCTTTCCAAGCTCCATTCATTGCACCTACCCAAGTCCAAGTTCAACCGGATGTTTCTCAAATGTTAATAACTACTATTGAGTCATTAACAGCTCGGTTAGAAACTATGGAAGGGAAACATGCTCAAGTTCAACCAGAAAAGAATGTTTAACCTGAATGGGTAGATTCAATCTCTCCTCCATCCGTTTTTGGAAACCCCGTATTCCCTATTTTCAATGGATCAGGCGATCCTGAATAGCATTTGACGCATTACCTGTCTTGTTGCGATCCTATGATGGGAAATCCAGAGCAGCAAGAAGTAGTGAAACTCAGATGATTCATGATAACCTTGCAAGGACCTACTTTAGTCTGGTATACAAGCTTGAAATCCCGGTCAATTACCACATGGGAGGATCTTCACAAAAAATTCCTCCTTCAGTTCAGCTCAACTTTCCCAAGGACAACAGTTTTCGATCTTACAAACTGTATGAAAAGGGAGAATGAAAGGGTCTCTAATTTCATTTCTCGCTGGAAGGTATTAACATATTCCCTAAGATTAGCACTCCCTAAAGATTAATTGTTGCCAATATGTGTGGCAAATCTGAGTGACGAATTATTCATGTCTTTAATCCCTGTGAAATACACAGGAGGGTTTTGAGACCTTACTTTAATCACTCCGCAGATTGAAGATTCCCTTATATAGGCTAAGGCTAAATCTCATGTAATTCCATCAACTCCAGGAAGGAGGATGGGTAAAGTAGAAACTGCTACAGTTATGCTTAAACAAGCACCTGTACCTGTTTCTACCTCAAAACCTTCATCTTCTCGAAGGGCTCCACCTCCTGAGCACCAACAACAAAGGCCGTTTCGTCCATACAATCAAAGAGATCAAAGATGAAAACAATTTGAGGATCTGAAGAGAAAAACATACTCTTTCCGAAATGAACAAGTTCTTGGTTATTTCATTTCGGCTTTGGAAAACAATTTTGTTCAATTACCAATGCCCAAGAGGCCAAACAAGAAAAGATATGAAGACCGTCCCAATTATTTCCCTTCTCATTAAATGTTTGGATATCCCATCCAGGAGTGTTTTGTCTTCAAAGAACTCCTGTAAAATATGGTCGACTTGGGACAAGTCAAACTGAAAGGCTCTTCAGCTTAGGTAGCATGTGTTACTGCTACAGTTCCAGAGGAGAAAGGCGAATGGCCAGAAGTCAAAAGTAAAAATGCACAGAAGTTTGATGATTGGATGGTTAGAAATATAATCAATCAAAATCATTCTATTTTGCGAACACAATTAATGAATCCAATTGTGTCTTCTGCCATGAATATTGTGGAAAAACCTTCTTTATCAGAGGGAAAATCCTCAAAGAAACGGCATGAATCAAAGAAATAAAAAGAATCATAAGAAGATGAGTATGTGTCAAAGCCTAAGTTGTCTTTGACTTTGGTGGACTTCATGACATCTACTTCAAAGCCACGGGTTCCGCCCCACCAAACGGCACAGCCTAAATAGGCTAATCAGGCAGACTCTTCATTAGATGAAGATTTTACCTTTGGTTATGTTAATATGATTCAATTAACATATCCATATGCCAGTCGCAGTTTCGATTTCAATGAGCCTGAATTCCCTATATCAAACAGGGGAATCAGAGGAAGTTCCAAGGGATCAGAATACAGGGGAATACATGGATCTTTCGGAAGCCACTATTCTAATTCTACCCCTGCTAGAACTGTGTACGCAGCAAAAACTCATTGTAGAGCACTTCAGCGAGCTCAGCATGAACAAGCATGTTCTTCTACCAATAGAAAATTCAATCTTGGAACAGTTATTTTGGAAGACCAGTTGAATGTTCCATCTTCTTCCTCTCAGCAAGTAAATGGATCTAATTGGTCTAATCTTGCAAAACCAGGAATATTTCCAACTCTTATCCCGATACAAGATGCATCAACATACAAAACATCAGCTTCCAAGGTACCTGCTAAACCACATATTCCTATTGGGAAACGAATACCTCTGGATCAAAAGTATGATATATTGAAACACTTGGCCTATGTACCAGACAAGTTATCATTTCTGGATGCTCTGAATCTATCAAAAGTTCTTCGGGAAGCACTCAACGAGGCTTTGTCAAGTCCTCAGGAGTTTGAAATTGAAATTGCTGCAGCTGAAGTCTATCACATAGAGAATAATCCTTTATAATTCCATGTAATAATATCTTTTACTGATAAAGATGAAGATGATGTTGTTCATGGACATATTAGACCATTGTACTTGTCTGGAAAGGTCAATGGCGTAGACGTCCGAAGATCTTTCATTGACAATGGTTTAGGAGTCAACCTCATGCCCATTCGTACACTTCATCGATTGGGCCCCATGAAATCTGATTTATCTCTTTCTACCATGATGTTACAAGGATATGATAATAATTAACAACCGTTTGGCGAAGTTACACTCAGAACTCAGTTTGGAGATCTTGTATGCAATTCAGATTTCATGGTTGTTGATCAAGACTCAGCCTTCAACATCTTTCTTGGAAGACCCTGGCTACATCAGCATGTGTATATCCCTTCATCATACCATCAATATCTAAAATATCGTTTCAATGGTCAATTTGGGACATTGTTTGGTGATAAGGCCACATTCAAGACAAGTGAGTCTCAATACATTGAGGCGTAATTCTATCACATGAAGGGAAGGGAGAAATCCACAACAAAGGAGATTACCAAAGTTAATGCTCCATATGGTTTGGAGAAAATTCTAGTAAATCCATTTACACATGTGAGTACAGATTATGTGTTTCCTATCAGCCAAATTGACAAGATAGACCCAAATCAAAATACTCTTATGGAAAGTTCCGTAATGTCAATTACATCAATCGAGCTAGACAACATGGGAGAAATTGGTAATCTACCAAGCAGTGATGAAAGCACAAATGGTGACGTCTTCATTTCTTCTGATGAAATCCAACAAGTCTATGCTTCCCCAATTAGGCCAGAAGATATTATAGAAACATTTGAGGTGAACAATTATGTTGATTCTCAATCCATCATCTCCTCTTTATTACCCAAATAAGACCCTTCATCATCAATCAGGTTGGAAATGGAAGCTTCTTCTTCAATATATGAAAATTTTGACATCTCTTCTGATCATGAAAATTCTACTTTATCATCTACTATGCAAGTAGAAACGGAAGAAGTGATACATGATGAAGAAGAAGAGGAAAATCTCAGAGATGATCCTCTAGCATTTGAAGAGGGTATCTCTACCACTGTGGATGAAATTAGAGAAATAAATCTGGGTACAAAAGAAGATCCACGCCCCACATTAATCAGTGCAGCCATGACTCTTGAAGAGAAAGAGATGTATATTTCTTTTCTAAAGACAAATAGTGATATATTTTCATGAAACTATACAGAAATTCCCTGTCTTGATCCTGATATTTCTACCCATCATTTGGGTTTACCAGAAGAACATCGAGGATTTAAGCAAGCCATAAGAAGAACACACCCAACGTATGCTTCCAAAATTGAAGCTGAAGTGGATAAGCTAATCAAAGCTAACTTTGTCAAATATGTTCAATATCCCAAGTGGTTGGATAATATTGTCCCTGTATAGAAGAAGAACTGAAAAATTAGAGTTTGCATCGATTTCAGAGATCTTAATCGACATTGTCCTAATGATGATTTCCTAGTTTTGATTACAGAACATTTAATTGATGTAACATCTAGCTATGAAGCCCTTTCCTTCATGTATGGATATTCTGGATATAATCAAATCCGAATGTCCCGAGAGAATAAGGAATCTAAAGCCTTCAGAGCCCCTCAAGGTGTGTTTTTCTACCGGGTAATGCCCTTTGGCTTAAAGAATGCTGGTGAAACTTACTAGTGTGCCATTCATCGTATCTTCTAACCCTTTTTAGTGAAGTTTTTTGAATGCTATGTAGATGATTTGGTAGTTAAATCCAAAGAACATTCTAATCACTTGGCTGATTTGGAAGTAATATTCCACAAGCTTCGACAACATAATTTGAAGATGAACCCCTTAAATTGTGCTTTTGGGGTAACCTCAGGAAAATTTCTCAGCTTTGTTGTAAGCCATCATGGTATTGAAGTCAATCCTGAGAAGACCAAGTCAATCCGTGGTATGTCACCTCCTCAAAATTTGAATGAATTAAGAGGACTTCAAGTACACTTAGCCTATATTCAGCGTTTCATCACCAATTTAGCAGGAAAAAGTTTACCCTTCACCAAATTGATGAAAAAGGGAGTCACTTACCAGTGTACTGAAGAATGTCAAGAAGCATTTGATATTCTCAAGAAATACCTTTTCAGTCCACCTGTACTCATGCCACCTGTTGAAGTAAGACCACTTATCCTCTACGTGACAGCTCTAGAGCGATCATTGGGTGCCTTTCTTGCTCAAAAGAATGATGCTGGGAATGAGAACAGCCTCTACAATCTGAGTCGAACTATGCTTGAAGCAGAAACCCGATATTCAAGTATTGAGAAGTGCTTCTTGGCATTATTCTTTGTAGTTCAGAAGTTGAGACAGTACATGCAACATCACAAGGTCCAATTGGTATCTCGAAATAACCCTCTCAAATTCATCCTTAGTCGTCCAATGCTTACAGGACGTCTAGCAAGGTGGGTAGTTATTTTGCAGCAATTCGACATTCAGTATGTGTCTCAAAAGGTGATAAAGGGCCAAGATCTGGCTGATTTCCTGGTTGAACACCCTTCAGTGGAAGACACATCTTCAGATATTGAACTCCCTGATGAGGAAGTCTCCTCTATTCAAGAAAGTCCTCAGGCATGGGAAATGTATTTTGATGGTGCTTCCAGAAGTCCAACATGGATGAAAATGGAAAATCCTAAATTCAAAATAGTTACCTTGGGAATTGTGCTCATTTTTTGAGAAAAGGAAGGGTTACCTTATTCCTTCTTATTTTGGAAAGGTGGTACCAATAATGAAGCAGAATACCAAGCTCTCATTGTAGGCTTGGAATTAGCACTTCAAGCACAAGTGAATCACTTAAAGGTGAAAGGTGATTCAGACCTGGTAATCAAAAAAGTCAATGGGGATTATGCCATCAGAAAAGAAGAACTAATCCCTTTGTATTATTATATCAGAATGTTAATGGTGGAATTCCCTTTGGAACCAACATTTTCTTATGACCCATGATCAAAAAATGCTCAGGCTGATGCACTGGCTAATATAGCCACAGCTCTGGCAGATCCAAATCGGGATGAGACAACCGTCACTATTTCCCACCATCATGCAATTTCAACTTATGTCCGAATCAGAACAGAGGAAATTAATGAAGTTATTCCCATTCCTGGTCTATATGTTCATACTATAGGATGGATGCCACCTATCAGGGAATACCTTCAAAATGCAACACTTCCACCTGATGGAGCTGAGAAAGAACAAATCTGGTGACGTGTGGTCAATTTTACTCTTTATGATAGCCTAGATCACCTAGAGAAAATTCTCTACAAAGGTGGTTTTGATGGAGTTCTCTTAAGATGCATTGATGGTTAAGAGACAATGGCTGTCATGAAAGAAGGGCACGCATGAGTCTATGGTTCCCACAAGTCTGGACATAGACTGGCTGATCAGATTCGAAGGTTTGGATACTTTTGGCCTTCAATGATACAAGATTGTGTCGATTTCACAAAGAAGTTTCATTCATGCCATGTACATGCCAACTTCATTCATCAACCTCCAAAGTTGCTTCATACAGCTAAATACTCATGGCCATTTGACACATGGGGAATGGATGTGGTGGGACATTACCCATCGGCTACGGCCAAGCAATTTAAGTACATTCTTACTGCTACTGACATCTTTTCTAAATGGGCATAGGCAATACCTCTCCAGGAAGTCGGTTCTAAATGCGTTTTTAGCTTTATTAAGTATAAAATCATTACCAGATTTGGTGTCCCTCATACCATATTGACGGAAAATGGCACCAACATCTGTTCATCCGAGGTGAAGAAGTTGTATCAAAAATACAACATCAAATCCAACCATTCATCTTGGTATCATGCAGCGGCCAATGGCCAGATAGAATCTTTCAACAAGACTCTATAAAATATACTACAAAAGATGGTGGATAATGATAAGATTTCCTGGCCTGATAAACTCTTTCATGCTTTATGGGCTTTTCGGACTACCCCCCGCACTATAACTCGGTCAACTCCATCTTCATTGGTATATGGAACGGAAGCCATCTTGCCCATTGACGTTCAACTACCATCGCTCAGAGTTTCCATTTGTGATCAATCATCTACAGATGAACAATCATAAAAGCGATTGAATGAATTGAATGGTTAGATGAAAAAAAATTGTGCACTTTTCACCACTTGGAAATCTATTACAGTTGAATAGCATGAGCTTTTAACAAAAAAGTTCGTCTTCGTTCATTCACTCAGGGAGAATTGGAATTAGTTATCAGAACTACAATGATACCAGGAAAGAAACCTCCTAAGATTGAGCCAAAATGGGAAAGACCTTATTCAATACATAGGGTCTACTCTAATGGAACTTTTTTATTAATCTCGATGGATGGAGAACTCATCACTACTCCAACCAATGCCAGATTTTTGAAGAAGTATTTTGTATAAACAAAAAACCAAAATCGTCCTAGCTACATGAAGCTAAACTGTACAAAAGTCATTTAATACGTCCTACATGACATTAAACTGTACTTTTTCCTTTCTAAATGACGTTAAAATATACGCCAATGGTCCATACATATGACCTTAAAATATTTGTATTACTTTCGTCCCACATGACTTTAAACTATGAAAAAGTTCCCTAAATTGTCCAGTATGACCTTAAACTGCAACTAGGTCTTGTATGAACTTAAACTACATCAATTGTCTTGTTTGACCTTAAACTGCATTAACAATGGTCCATACATATAATCCTAAACTATTTACAAGTCCATTACGTCCAGCAAGACGTTAAACTGTGATGTCCTAACTACATGACGGTAAACTGTATAGAAGACCCTTACGTCCAGAAAGACGTTAAACTACATAATCATCAAAGGTCCTGTATGACCTTAAACTGCACTTTTTTCATGCATGACATTAAACTGCACCATCCACGGTCCATGCATATGACCTTAAACTATTTTCACTTTCATCCAACATGACGTTAAACTGTGGAAAAAGTCCCCAATGAATCCAACATGACGTTAAACGGTGTACTCTTTTGTCCTCACTGCATGACATTAAACTGCAAAGTCCCCCTTTCATCCAGCATGATGTTAAACTATATTGTCCCCATCCTCATAACTACATGATGCTAAATTGTACATAAAGTCCTTGATATGTCCTACATGACATTAAAATATACATTGTCCATGCTACAAGACTTTAAACTGTGCAGCACCAATAGTCCTAAATGCAAGACTTTAAACTGCATAGTCTCTTTATATGTCCTACATGACATTAAACTATGCATCGTTAAGGCTGTTGTTACCTCTTGTTTCCTACACCGAGTATGACTCACATGATCTTAGATAAAACCTCAACCTTAACACTCTCTTTAGGCTAATAACCATGTGTAAGTCCCAACAACATCATTTTTTTAGGTCTTTGTCCCCAAGAACAACTTGATCGTTAATTCATTCTTTAATTGGACTACGCAGACTTTGATCCTTGCCTTCTAGGCTGGGTACATAGGCATCCTCCCATGGTTCAAGCCCAAAATCAATCTCTTCATGTCGGGTTCACCATTTCTGTTTCCCTCGGACATCGAGGATGACCTCCTTTGATGGGAGTTTCAAACATTATGATCAGTTTCTAACGGGTTTTTTCATAGAACCAGAAACATGCAATGATTCCACATCCATTCGGACCTACTTTCCAAAGGTAGGTGCTCATTAGTTTGTGGACTGATGAGGCTTAGGAATTTGCATTGGTCGAGAGGATGGGAGGTCAGAATCATCACACATTTTTGAGCAGAATTATTGTCTACTCTAGCACTCTCTTTATAGATTTAAGTTATGTTCACGAATCCTTATTACATTACTAAGTATAAAATGAGTTTTTCTTTAGATCTGACAATCAATGCTCGATATGTAGGAAATTTAGTGAATCTATTATATGTATTCGAGGTTCTTCACAGATAAAGATTCATCTGTATTTGTTAGAGATTCTTAGTCAATGGTATCCTTTGATACATAAAAGTCTCTTGGTCCTTCTGAATGACAATAAACATTAAGTGTCCCACTGAGTGGCTTTAAAACTAGTATGGTCATCATAAGGACCAAGATACATTTACGTATCAACAGATACCATTGACTAAGAATCTCTAAAAAATACAGATGATTATTTATCAGTGAAGAACCTCGAATATATATAAAATATTCTATAAATCCCCTACATATCGATCATTGATTGTCAGACCTAAAGGAAAACTCATTTTATACTTGGTAATGTAATAAGGATTCACGAATATAAATTAAATCTATAAAGAGATTCCCAGAGTAGACGATAATTCACCTCAAAAAGGTGTGATGAGTCCGACCTCCCATCCTCTCGATCAATGCAAATTCCTAAGCCTCATCAGTCCACAAACTAATGAGATCCTACCTCCGGATGTTTCCAAAGGTAGGTGCTCATTAGTTTGTGGACTGATGAGGCTTAGGAATTTTCATTGTTCGAGAGGATGGGAGGTCGGACTCATCACACCTTTTTGAGGGGAATTATTGTCTACTCCAGGACTCTCTTTATAGATTTATGTTTTTTTCGTGAATCCTTATTACATTAAGAAGTATAAAATGAGTTTTCCTTTAGATCTGACAATAAATGATCGATATGAAGGAAATTTAGAGAATCTTATATGTGTATTTTAGGTTCTTCACTGATAAAGAATCATCTATATTTTTTACAGATTCTTAGTCAACGGTATCCTTTGATATGTAAAAGTCTCTTAGTCCTTATGATGACCATAATGGTTTTAAAGCCACTCAGTGGGGAACTTGAAGTTTATTGTCATTCAGAATGACATGAATTTTTTCAGTGTTGGGATCGAACCTGCAAATGGGCTACCTATGTATCCTATATTTATAAAAGGAATCATAATCCACATAGTTCGAGTAAGGGAGTATGATGTTTATGATTGATGGCTTAAAGAAGGACGTCATAATTACCTTTACACTCTAAGCTCACGTGAGTCATGCTCGATGTGAGAAACAAGTGGTATTAGTAAAAATCAGACAATTGTGCCCTGAAATATGCAATCATAAGAAATAATGTGGGGCTTATGTATGTATGACTGCCTAGATAAATGAAGATTAGGATTTACTTTAGGGATGAAATCCAGAAACAGGGTCCATAAAGGTATATGTGATTCATGGAGATATGAATACTCTAACTTGGGGCTTACTCCAGATAAGGAGGCCCAGATTAGGGGAGGACTTATGATTGGCTTTTACTCCTGAAAAGGAATCCCAGATCAAATGTAAATTAGGACTGGTTATGAGAAATTAAGACTGGGGCTTACTCTTAAGGAGGATGCCCAAATTAGGGGACTGGGGCTTACTCCAAATGAGGATGCCCAGGTTAATGAGTTCTCTCATCGTAAAGGATGAGGTTGAATGAATGAAATCTCAATCTTTAGTGACAAAAATATGTGTAAATCACTATATTTTGAGAGTTATTCCACATATTTCCTTTTAGATAACGATGTCAAATCAAGAAATCATGCCATAAATGGCTTCTCAGAGTGTCTTGAAAACTGAATCTTGAATAGGAGAGGTGGAATGAAATAAGAGGGGTGAAATGGGCAAGAAGGGCACCCATGGAGGCAGAGGTGTGCAAGTCTTGGTAGACGTGCAAGTACTGCGTGGGCGCGCAAGTCTCGGTCGCGCAGGTATACCTGCACGACACATGGGTACTTGTGCAACGGTTAACCAGCAAGGTAATACTTGAGAGATTCTTGGTTAAATACTTTAAAATCCTCTTGAGGTTCTTCCAGAATAGGGGAGCGCAAGTTCTAGTTAAGGATTAAGGCGGCGCGCAACTGTGGCCTTTTCCCTTAAGGGTTGGCCACTCAGGCATGCAAGTGTTGATGAGTTGCAACACTTAGGCCTTCCTCCCCCTCTTTAGATCTTCTATTATAGGTATGAAATTATATTAGAAGTGTTTTAGAAGCTTTGAGAAGAGAGTAGGGCGCCGGGAGCTCAAATCTGAGTTTCTGGAAAATATTCCCCTTCAATGGGGGGCCCACAGAGTCTATTTATAGGCAGGAGAAGACCCTATGCGTTTATCACTTAGGTCGTGCAAGTCACTTGTGCGACCATTATGCACTGCGCAAGTGGACTTGCGCGACTATGAGGGAACTTGCGCGACCTATGGGTAATGTTCTCTTTGTTCATTCCTTTGTCGATTTTTGATGTTTTCTTTAAAGGGTGAATCAATTTGTGCTCAGATATTCCCCTTTTCCAATCTTTAGATTTTGTGATGAAAGGACCATCAATAATTATATATAAATATTAAATAATATTTATATAATATTTACAATAACAATTAAAAATACATGCTTATATTGTATGATGTTTATAATTATAAAATATATATGCTGATGAATTTATTTTATAATTACATTTATAATTTTATTTTAACACAAATTAAATTTCATTAAATTAATTAGACTATAAAACTATTAGAAATACAAATACAAGAATGTGGAATAGGGTGTATGCGTGAGATCAAGGTTTTTTCCACGATTAGTATGATCTGAGAAGATGAAATCCGGTTTGAAGGTGATGACTATAGGGAAAGGGTTTCACCTTAGGGAGACGAGATTGATGATAGTGAGTTGGGCATTGGTTCGTCTTTGGTAGGTGGTGAGGTTGAGTAAGGAGACGCAGGGAGAGATGTATAGATTAAGAACTGAGTTCGAATCACATAGAGTGGAGCATTAATGTGTCTATATTTTGAAATAATGTCGAAGGGTTTCAATCACCATTTTTGAATTTGATGGAGATTGCCCATGACCTCCTATTTTGAATCTTATAGTTCTGCTAGTAGGTGTATTATTTAATTTTCTTGTGCGGTGCTAGTCTAAATCTTATGCAATCTATATTGGTGTTCATTTATAATTTTGAAAAATTTTATATCCATATACAATTATTCTCAATTGAATTTATAGATCCGATTTATTATTTGTATCTCTTAACATTGATTCCATACTTTCTAATTATCATTTTTTGATTGTGACTAATTAAGGTTGAAGTAATGGGGTTTTATTTAATATATGAATTTTTCACATGTCAATTTTATTCCACCAAATTTCTGAGGATGGGATGGGGACATGTCCCAATTGATATTCTTCATTCACATGTTTATTTTCTAAATTAATATAGTGTTTGTCCAAATTGGTTTTGATGTGGAAACCAGGAAACTAAGTAGTGCATCCCTTTTCTATAGGATTATTAATGTATTAGTGTTGTCGAAAAATTATTTAAGTTGAACCTCATATGGAGTCAACTGTTATAGAGATATATTGGAAACAATCTTTTTTATTATAGGATGGTTTTGTTTGAATGTGTGAGTCCAATAGGGAGGTATAAGCAAGGTTTTCCGGTAAGGCAGTGAGTGTTACAACCATATTTTCTGAATTTTCCAATGTGGGGATGTAAATTATGTGTCTGCATATCAATTTTTTATGGTAATTTTTTTGGTTTGGAAATTATGTTTCATTATAATGAATTTTTTTTGTCAAAATAATAAAGGATTGTTTGTGTTTTTTATTCTATATAATGGATTTATTTTAAATAATCGACACATTTTTATGAAACACATTATTATGAGAGGATTATAATCTAATGTTTTATTTTAAAACTGTAAAGTAATTTTTAAAAATTCAACAAATGATTTTTAATTTTTAAAATATATTTCTTGATATTTATTTTTAAATAGAAAAAAATTTAATATCTATTGTCATAAAATTTATTTATTCAGTATTACGTATTGTAATGGGGAAACTATTGAAATGGTGAATTTTTAATTAAAATGTTTAGTTTATGATTCTTTTTATGACTATGATGAATAATAATGACATATTCTATGTATACATATATCATGTCATACATATATATTATATATACTATTTTAATTATTATTTGTTTATTCAATTTAAAATTGTTTTCTAATTCATGAATGTTAGTTGTTTTTTATTTAAGACTATATAATTCATAAAAGTGGAATGATCCAGATGCTTAGTATCTTTCAAAGATCACAGATGAAATATATAAATTTTTATATATATATATATATGAATTTTAAAGTATGTAACAAAGTGAATATATATATATAAGTAATGAAAGATTTACCAATTTTGGAAAATCTTCCCCTGAATATGTTAAACAAGATTGGGAATGTGAGTGAACCCATCCCTTAAATAAATGGGTAGTCTAAGAAAGCCTTCCATGTTTCAAGTAGCCTATGTGGTTTTGTTTATAAATATTTTTTATTTATTTCTAATAAAATCACTATAATATGCTTAGATCATTTTTAAAAGTGAGTATTTTCCAATATGATAATGCAATATAATATATATATGTTTTTATAGTGATTTAACAGTATTTCAGAATGAAATTGTGGATGTATTTACATCAAAATATTCTAATTATATTTATTAAGTATCTTTTAAAAACTTTTTTGAGAACTGTATTGTGTATCACTTGTTTTAAAATTAATTTTCATTGGTATCCTAGATGTTCAAATTATAATTTCCTCATTTTTTGAGTTAGAATTTGTAGAAGCATAGAAATAATATGATTCATTTTTGTTTCCACCTTGATAAATGTACGGTGTTTTCTATTCCTATAAAACCTATGCCAGAAAAGTTCCTATATTGTTTAAAAAGGTGTGTATTTTTTAGTTATATTTTAAAAAAAATACACACGAATTTTTTAGCAAAGAGTATGTAAGTACATGATCAGGGTGTTATATATAGAGTTATAAGGGGTTTTAAATTTTCTGTCACTATTGATAATGAGTTCTTATTTTCATTCCTCTAATTAAGTCGTTTAATATAGATTATCATTACATTGTATCTTTAGAACATTATTGATTAAAATTTGAAGGATGTGTAGGGAAATCCCATGGGGAATAAAAAAGAAATGTTTATAAATAAAGAGGTAAAATAATCATTTATCATTAAAAACCCATGTACTAATTTGAAAAACACTATAGACATTTAGAAGGGAATAAAAAATAACATTAAATTTAAATTTAAATTATACTGGGGAATAATGTGTTTTATTAAGTGGATATGTATTTATTTTATGAATATTTCTAAAAAACAAACTATAAAAGAATATCCAAAAATACATGAATAAAGATTCATCGTGTTGTATTCCACATATAATGGGGTTAATTGAAGTGTTCCAAGTTGAGTTCACATATAACATAATAAGGAGATGAAAAACTAAAATTCTCAAAATCCGTTGAGATTGAAAAGATATTTTCTTATTTTATGAATTTTTAATTTGTATGACTTTTTTATAATTATATTATAATAAAGGTTTTTATAAAATTATAGGAATAAGAAATTCATTATTTATTAGTAATCAAAAATCTAATGATCTAATAAGAGAGATAAAAGAAATTAATTTCAATGGTATTTTATTGTTAGATGAATTTGATATCTGAAAAAGATGAATTCCCATAGAAAAATGTATGTTGAAGAATAATTGAATCATAGAGATAAATTTTCCAAATTATATTATTTGTTATAACGAGTGAAGGTGATTATAATATAGACACCCTTAACATGATCAATTTTCCAAATCATAACATTTAATCTCAAAATAGTTGATCAAAAATTCATGTTGGGTATACTAAAAAATATGAATATGGCATGGAAAATATGGGGGACTCTTCCATGAAAAAATAACCTAAAACATGTCTCAATAAAGATGAAATAAATTGTAAGGAAAATGATAGAGAAATCTCTTGCAATCCAATGGGATCATACTTCCTATGGATTATTCAAAAATTCAAATGTATTTCTAGATGTCCCTTTTAATTAACCTTGATATAAGGATATATTTCCATAAAATTGTAGTGATTGTGTAAAAAAAGAGATAAGTGTTCCATGCTAAATGAAATGAAAATTTGTAAATCATTATTGGATTACCCAATTTTACTTGGGGTATGTCTAATTTATAGAGAGTACTAGTAATACTAATTTTAAAACGATACAAGAGTAATTATATAATATATTATTCTTGAATATGAAAAGACTCATTTAATTATGGGTTATTAAATTCTGAATGAATTAAAATTTTGGATCATGGGGAGGTCTTGTTGCAATGAATTTAGATTAAGGTCAGAATTTGAGGGATAAAACATCTTGAAATGGTGTTCCTAGTAATTGATCAAGTGATGAGATATGGCTTGGATGCTCAAATTAGGGTTGAGAGCTATGGTATAGATGATTTATTTTTTGGGGTTTTACCATTTTTTATGCTTATTTTTTGGTTAGGTAAAATCATGAACTAGAGAAAACCACACTAAATAATGTTTCTTTCTTTTGGGGTATATAAAACAACATTCACATGTATATAGAGAATTATAAATGTAAACCATGTGTGGTTTTATGATTTATTCTAGGGGTTTTCATGGTTTGTGTGAGATTTTTTAAATAGTGATTGCAAACCATGAGAGGTGATGTGGCCTAAGGTAGTGAGCGATAAACCATTGGCACAGAGATAGGGAGACCATGTAAGTACCCACATATTATTATAAGTGGGATACTATTCACTTCCTCCCATTGATTTTAAACACCTATTTCTCATTTTATACTCCCTACCATACAAACAATCCTTGGGGTTCTCACCCTCTCCTTTTATATTCAGTTTGACATTTCTAGTGGTGGGTTCTTTGATGGTTCGACGGTGGTTTATAGGTAGGTAATTATCCAATTACTCTATCATTATCTTATATTAATAGACCCTGATTTTTTATGATATCATATATGAATTTGGTGATAGTTTCCACTGTATAATGGTGAGAATCATCCAATATGATGGCCATATTTCCATGAATGCATATACGAAATCTCTTATTAGTTATTTTTTTTCAGTTTTCTCCGGTTCATTTGAGGTATTCCGAAGCCCAAATTTATTGGGATATTTTTAATAAAATCATTCTTATTATATATTTAATAGTTTAGGAATGTTATTTTCATTTTGGAGATATTGGTAAGAATAATCTATAGTCCATATTTTTGTGGTTGTCATGGTTTTGGAATAATTAGACATTCAAGTGAGTTTCATTGAAATTATGACTATGTAATTTAAATTAAATTAATAATTATAATTTTCTATAAAACATTATATAAATTTTATGTAATGAGATAATATATTGGGAGATGATATAAGTATTTGATGGTTAGGGGTGTGTATAAAATTGTTTTTCATAAATGATAATACCTATTTATTGGGTTGGGGGTCCATAAACATCATTCAAGGTTTGATTTTATTTTTAATTTTCCATGTAATTTTTTATTTATCCACTCATATGTGATTGAAAATAACTATAAAAAAATTAATTAATAATACTCGCATTTATATAATGAATTTTCATGGGCCACAATGTGAACATAAATTCCAACTCAATGATTTGTCCTGAAATAGATGACAGATTGACTATGAGGTGGTGATATGATAAACATGGAATCCAAATGAGTATAATTTAAATTTAGTGTATGCACACAGGTTAACAAGATATAATATTTGTACTATCCTCCTATTTTCTGATTTAGTACTCTAAATATGTTTTAGAAAAGGGTTTTCCATAGTATCTTTTTCTGAAATGGTGTTAATGTGTTGATTGGGATATTATAGATCTTGAAGAATTTTTTGGAGTAATAATGAAAAGACTATAGCCGAAGTTAGGTTTTATGGATATATAGTAATGCAAGGGATTCTTAAGAAATTTTTTGACTAGTATAATAATCATAAAAGTGACACATAATTTAGAACACCCTATTGTGTGGTGATTCAAGGTTAATTCCATGAGTGAGATGTTTATTAAGTGCATATTATGGGTACTATGTATAATACATTGTATAAAGGTTAGATAATGAATAGTGTGAGATAATGTATGATCCTCCATAGTGATTATGACTGAGCACTGATGAGTATATAGACTAAAAAATTGAGTCATTTATTGATAATGTGACTATAGAAAAAAAACATCATTGGTAGTTGATACTAATGAGAAATTACTATAAAGGTCTGAAGGGAAATAAGGAATTGTCTCATACAAGATTTGATGATGTTAACTAGTTCTTTGTGCTGAGTATTTGTGGTCAAAGTTGACTTATGAAAATTATCTTGAGTGTATTTGATTCATTCTAGGTGGTAACCTAAGATATGGGGCGAAATATAATTGATTAGTCTCTGAGGATGAGTGGGAGAGGTTGTATGATGGGACATTATTTTATTTCACTTTCATGAATTCCTTGTGATGGTCTGAGTATATCTATGAGATCATGATATAATAAATTTATGAAATGTTTCAGGACATACATCCACCACTAACATGATATGGTTAGTATGAGTAAGGTTCAATTACCATTAAAAAATGATCGAGGAAATCCATATTCAAAAGTATACTATTATATGAAATAATTGGTGGGTAACTATTCTATCTTATTTAAGATATATTTTCAGATCATTCTATGGGTCAATTTTTAATTATGCATTAATTTTATACATGGTATTGTTAATTGGGAAAATTTTACATGGGAATTTAATATATATTTATGACCATCAAGGAAACCATATTTCCCCCCTATATATTATATATATTTGAGATCTATCTATGTAAATTATTTCCCTCGATCAAGTGTTATACATCTATTATCACCGGTCATGGTTCTCCTACATGATAAATGTATTATTTTAAATATTTTTGGTTGATAATTTATCCCCCTGATGGTTGTACATATGATATAATCTATGAAATACACTTTTCCCCTTTAGTGATCTAATATATTTATGTATAAATTTTATGTGATTATTCAGTAGGAAATTTCCTCCAATGATGTTCATGTAACATTATTAGACACTTCATAAACCATTCATTGTAGGTGTTGTTGTTTCATTCATCAACATAGAACCCAAGGATCATAAATATTATTTTATTATAGAATATAATTATTTATTTAATAATTATATATGTTTATGAATACAATGTGTTAATATTATATGATTGGGAAACTATTGGTGGTGGAAATAATTGTTTAATCAGCCACTTCATGAAGAGTATAAACAATTGTCCAACCTAGTATACCTCATTTTTACATCATTACGTTGCATAGTAGTATAGGGTTTCATGATCATGAAAGATATTAAGTATAGAATATTGATAATGTGAATAAATTAGCATTATGTATAAAATAATAGGAACTTATATACTATTATTCTTTTTTTTTAATTTTTATATATTATTTTCTAGGTGGATGATCAACTAGATAAGTGTGTTTTTTTTATAAATTTTTATAGCATAATTATTTTTTAAATTATTCCATAAACACTAATTTTTTATTAACATAGAAATTGAGTTTGTTATTTACTCTGATTTTTGGCCATTAATATAAGTTTATAATCTCTCCTTGATAAAAACTTATAATATACATACTAGTTGGTAGATTATATTACATGGGGGGCCTATGGTTCTAGTATCACATTATCAAGGGTAATACTAAGAGTAATGGGGATAGAGATATTATAAATTGTAATCTATTTGTTTCTTACTATTTTTTTATCGTAACCAAGGAATAATGATCTGTTCGATATTGTGATTAACCTCAAACTAGTTCATTATGAACACCTTTTCAGTATAGAGTAAATGTTACCTAGGGTATAGAGATAGTATTTTGATTAATATTTTATAGTTTAGATATTATTTTAAATATAATTTTTCCATATTATATGTTCTAATGGTTTTTCGTGTAGAAATATTTTAAGATACTTCTAAATATTCAACTTGTTTGAAACATAGGATTCCCATGAAATAAAAAATCATGTTTATCATTCATATCACTAGTTATTATGGATTATCTATTCATTGTCTCAATGAAAACATAGAAGGAATTCAGTCAAATTACATGTTAGGGGAGTTATATATAGTTTAACCACAATATATTATCTAATTATATTTCATATTGATCACACAGTGAGATATTTCTTGATGTGGTCTATATAGTCCCATTGTCTAGGGGAAGTGTAGGGGTTGTGAGTGGGTCAGTATAGTCCCTAGAATACATGATAAATTTTTATATAAAATACAATTAATCACATAATATTTCATAAAAACCTATATATTTATTCCTAAAGAGGTTCATAGTGGATTTTAAATTATATATACCATATGAATATGGGTTACTTAGAAAAAATCATCTATCAATGATGTCATTATATGTATACGTATGTGACTTAGTCGTAGATATATATTGTTTCGTATATTGATTCCAAATAACTATTAGAGAATAAAGTGGGGACAATTAATTGGTATGTGATTCTTGTTTTTTATATATGAGACCTGATTGCGATGTCAATCACATCAAATTAGATGTTTATTTTTAAGTAGAATTTCATCAGTATAGCAGGAAACCAAGGTCATCTATTTACAGATCCTCAGATCATTCCAAAATTTGGATCTTATTATGAAAGTAAAAAAGGTAAATATGTTTTTATAATACTTAGGTTTTATTACTAAATATACAAATAGAAAATTAATGTGATAAAACAAAGTAGAAGTAAAAAAGATTAATTAGGCATGATCAACCCGGGGTACTCTCATGATAGTCATCCTTCATCACATCATGAGATAGATTTATGATAATTTAATAACTGTTTTTTAACACCTAAAAAAAATTTTACTTAGTTTATACTAGGAATTCTCATAGGTTTTAGTTGAAAACATACATTGATTCACCGAACACCATCGATGATTAGGTGATTTGTGTTCGACTTCTAAATTGAAACTCACCAAGGCCACACATGAAGAACTCAATGTGTTTTATTGGTTTGTATGTTATTTATTTTTGATACAATGATATAAATTTAAATATCCTTGAAAGTTCTTATGTGAGTTGAGTTGGAAAATATGAACCACACAAACACTACAATTGAATGAGGGAAGAAAGTGGGATGAATAGTGTGTGAAACATCACATGAAAGGGTACCCCCAAACATGACCATTTGAGTTAGATTATAACATACCTATATATAAATAAATTAAATAAGAATAAATTATTAATAAAAACAACGTACTACATGTAATTAAAAATATCATTCAATACAATACAAACATGAAGCTCGAGATTACATCACATTCCTCCCCAGTTGATCACAAGGGGTTTAAAAGTCCATGGGAGGGGAGGAAAAAGAATTTGTTTTAGTATAGCATCCATTAACCTCTATAAAATCTTTATATTATGGGAATAAACCTTTGGGACTCTAAAATTGAAGCACCTATCCCCCTTTCTGAACTCCAAAATATGGTGCCCAAGGTGCCAATTTATAGGGAAAGTGGGAAGTGGTTTTGGGCACCATGATTTCACGAATCTACTTTTTCCACGATTTTTTCCAGTCAGATAGTCATAAATCAATTTGAAAAAATATATAAATGTTTTTACCTACAAATTTTCTACCTCCATGTAATATTTTGAGTCCAGATATAGAATGTAATAAGAGATATGGTTAACATACAGAGTCAAAGTTTTAACCCCATGACGATTCGTTTTGTTGAATAGATTAGTATTCATGGGCATCTTAATGAATGAATTAGGCTTATTTTACTTCATATTAATTGAAAATAATAATATTTTGGATCATACCCCAATGGATCATCCCATTTGAATTCACAGTTCAGTAAAAGTATGCATTTTTGTCCACTGGTGTGCTTGAATCATGTGCGAATTGGCCCATTTTTTTGGACTACATCATGGGTCCTCCAAATCACTGCCACATACAATATTATTATTAAAACAAGTATCATTTATATTTTAAAAATTGTTAAACAAAAGATAATGTAATCAAACATGGAGAGAAATTTTTTATTATACTTGTAATTTTCAATACAAAACCAGTTCAATACATTGGTATAAGGCTGAAATAAAACAGTGAATCATTGTTCGATCAAGTCCCTAGATTTTCTGTTTTAGTACATTAGTTTCATTATGATATATCCAAGTATAGTTAGAATGTTACCCAATTATTTGTTACCTACTGGATATATTATTTATCATCTTGGTAGGAGAGGATGGATCCATTTAAATATGGCTCTTGTTTCTAGTATGCCACGTCCTAGTATTGAGGTGTTGATCACTTCTATGCAATTTCTGGTATTAGTTTTGAAATGTGATTTTCACTAGAGTGAGGGGTGATAAAAAAATACTTTTGAGTTTAATTATAAACATTAATAATATCAATGTTATATATATTGAAATTGATTCATGGGACCTACTCTATGATATTTTGTATATGTATCATGATATCAGGGGTTTTGGGAATGTAAAGAACATGAGGTGATTTTTGTATCGAATAATGGTTTTGGAGGAATGGTTCTATTGTTTACATGACCCTAATTATTTAAGGTGATGATCGTAATGAGATATTAGTTCATTGACTTAGATGTTTGAATCGAGAAATGTTTTTAAATTTAATGATGCTTATAGATTATCAGAATTAATACAGAGTGGTGGAAGATTTTGTGGTACTCCTTGGCTTGGGTAACATGCCTAGCTTATTGGGTATGTTGATTCAAGTGCTCTTATTGATAATATATGACATGTAAGGGATTATTTTCATTTGATTATGTATTTTAGCATTAGATCAAGGACATTTGACACATGGTAATGTGATTCTTCTCATGTAATTGGGTTTACTTTAGCAAATTCCCATAGGGATTATAAGAAAAAATGTTTTATATTAGAAAATATAGTATGAAAATGTTCTTAAAATATTCCACTTTCCCCAGGAGAGGAGATTAATTATTGTCATTTCTATTTGGTAAAATACATGATGTAAGATGTGGATTTCATGAATAATATGTCTGGTGAAATTTTGATTCTTGGATCAATGATTGGAAATGTGTGAGTTAAGGATCGATGTATTGAGGAGATAATCATTTGAATATTGGAAAACTATTTTGGATTAATGTGGGAAGTTTTTCTACTAAGATAGTTGGTGATGCCATAGGTGGATGGATTCAGGGATTGATATGACATGTGATCAAGTATCATAAGGATTAAAACATTTTTAACGATGGATCCCATTCCATGTGGGTGGTAAGGGAGTTGTATAAATTAATTCACATGTTTTGGAGTCTACCATTAGATATTAGATGTAAATTACCCTTAAATAGATGGAATTTCAAAATAATATGATGATGGATTTCATGGTTATTTTTGGAATGCGAATAATTCAAAAGAAATCATTGATGTATAGATATGAGGGAATGGACATATCGTATCAGAAAAATATATAATGGATAGAGTGTGTGTATTATATATTTATATTATTTTATTGGAGAAATGATGGGAATTATCTTATGGAAGGATAATCTAATAAATATTGAAGTCATTATCTTATGGTGGGTAGGTTTAAGGTGCGAGGGAAAAAATAATTGGATTATTATGATGGAACTAAAATATTGGTGAGGATATAGATTCAACCTCATCTAATAGTGAATATATTATATTATTTTAGGATTATATGTAATGTGAGATTATGTTTTTGTGTGACACGAGGCTCTATGTACTTTTGTAGGTGATCTATGTGTGAGTTGGGTAGGGGGTGCATCAAATCCTGGGGTAAGAGAATGAGAGTCATTATAGGTGGTTGGGGACATGACCATGAATTTAAATTGAGTGATATGTTTTTACTTCTATGTGGGTCTTCTGATGAAATAGTGACACCTCTAATAAATTTTTCATTTTGATTGGGTGATGAGATACTATATCAGTTTTTTAATGAAAAGATTTTATGTAAATATTAGTTATGGGTTGAATGATTGAATTTATTTTTGAATTATTTATTTAAAGATGGAATTAAATTGATATGGTTAAAAAATACATAATATTTTCATAGGATATTTATATATATCGGGTATTTCCATTGATCTAAATAATATAGTATGATTTGAAACATTGTCGAGGACACCATGATCCTAATTATTACTCATTTAATGACACTTATATATACCATGATAGGTGGGTATGGTTTATACTTTTCTTAGAACTAGATATGGTAATTTTTTGATATATTTAATTTTTATTAACAATAAAACATCATGTTTTTTAAACCAAAATGTAATTTGGTGTTATAAGTTAAAAATTGAGGTTTTGGTGAATGAAATTAAGGGTATATCATGGTAACACACTAAATGTACACCAAGCAATATTAGGTTAGATATGTGTTATTGTGAGGTGTGTATAAATAAATGTGTTCTTACGAGGTGGTTAATTCAAGGGGAATAAATATTTTTCATTATGTGGCAGGGTTCACTAAAATTAATGAGGTGTTAGATCATAATTAAGAGTTTGGGTTAATCCTTTGAATATATTTTAGAACACATATTAAGGCATTTTATTTTTTTAGGATTCTAGGATAATATCATAGATTATAGTTAATGTTTATATTTTTTGAAGCAGTTTAACCCCTATGCACAGTGAAAATATTATTTTGGTAATCAATGTGGATGACCCAGGGAAAAATAGGTAGAGTTATTTCATGATGGTTTTTTCTGAGAGAAAGTGTAATTTTTTATACAACCGTTCCATGAAATTGTAACACCACAAGCTTCCACGGTATGTCTACCTTTGAATAATGCAGTAGATTACTTTGTATGGAACATGGAGTTTTAACACACCACGATCAATCAAACAAGCCATTATGAATAGTCATACCCACTTTTTGAAATTTTATAAATTTTATTATTCAAAATAGACTTCATTTATGGATTCGGAATATCAAAATTAGCTTAGAGGGATTTTTTTGGTACTTTTCCAAAAGCATTCAATTTTTATGAATAGTGAAAATACCAAATTTTAATTAAAAACTACTATATCAATTGATATAATTTATAGTGATAAATTATAAATTTTAATGATTTTTAAGTGTCATTAGATTAAATTTTTATCATTAAAATTAATTTAGTTTTTTAGATGTAATTTAACATTTAAACTAGACATAAACAAGTGTCAATCTTATGGTAATTCTTATTTCCTAATAAAATGAATTTTTTTTGACAATGGGAATTAATTTCATCCACTTCTTTGTTTTGAATTTGAAAAATGGATTCCAAATTTGGAATTAGGAGGTCCAAATTGGGTAAATATGCTACTTTTTTTAGCCATTAAAAATATTTACTTCAGTAAATATTTTATTTACCATGGTTAAACGGAAAATCTAGTAAATAAGGGTAAAAAAATTTATAATACTAATATTAAATTACCCTAACATGTGTCATATTACTATTGGTTAATACATGTCTGACCATGGTCATCGTTGTGTCGATTTTGGAATTCCATGGAGCCACATGGGTGTGATAATGACCCTTTATATTAATTAATTTAAAGTAACGACAAAACAGACATAAACATTTTTCTTTTAGTAAATAAATATTTACATGGGTTTATTTAAGTTATATCTTAAACTATATATATTAATTTTAAATATAATATGATTTAATACATCGTGGTATCTTTTTAAAAATTTTATACATCAAATAAAAAATTTATTTATGACATAATAATAATGAACTGTTTACATCATTAAGAAATGATTAATATAATTAAGATTATAAAAAATAAAAAATATCCAAAACATGTCTAATTCATATTGGATGATGTTAATTCATATGTGAGTCATCATATCTTCTACTTTAATGTGTTTTGAAACTTTTAGAAACCGAAAATCATTATATAATAAAATAATATTCTCAAACATTTCCAAAGATCCCCCCCTCCCCTTATAAAAATCCCTCACCTCTAACCCATTTTGAAAAATATCTCAAGACCATTGGCTCATCCAAACTCTACCCAATTAAACTCCCTATATCCCTCTATTCCTTGTATAACCCTTACCATAGGCAGAAGGCATTTCAAAGAAGCCTTTTGGTTCAAACCAAAGGGAGTTACCTGATTTAAAGGTAACATCTCATCTTAAGTTCTTTTTTGTTATTTTACTTCTCCAACCCCATAAACACTCGTTATTCCTTTATTTTATAACAACAATAGTATCATAAATATACTAGGTTGTTGTTATGAGAATTATTTGATCTACAGTTAGACACACCTTCATCTAATGGGTATTGAATATAATGTTTTTGTAGACGGTGAACTTCTACCTCAAGAAATGATGATTGTTCAATCTTCTACTTTCACCTCTTAATGTGATCATTATGATGGTAATGTAATTATATATGATATTTATGATATTTATTTTCTCTATAAGCTTCTGTAATACTCTATTATAGAATACCCTTATTATTTTCATGTTGTATATATACGATAATTTCATTTGAGGAAGTGCGGACTACCGCCCCCTCTAAGTGAAATGACTCGTTCACACCATACATGGAACGTATAAAGGATGGTGTTAATGAACATACATAATGTATGTAAAATATTATATTATATTTGTATAATAATATAACTAGATACCATTTGGTTTTTTTTCCTTTAAAAATAAAAAAATTTAAATGGAAGTATTGTTCGTGCGTATATATGGATTACCGTCTCCACGAACGCGACGAGATTCATTCCCCATCATAACCATCCAAGAATAATTTCCATTTTATTGTTAAAAATAATATTTAAGAACAATATATCATTCTTGATATGAATAAAATACATCATATCCATAACAAAAATGATTTCAGTAAAGAAACATATAAAGGAAAATGAATTAGTTAACACGCGAAACAATGATACTACTAAAATATTATATTAGAGGATCATATATTCTATAATATTTATAATTTAATAACAACATTTTAACTATTATATATGAGGATAAAGAACCCTCGAACAAGGAAAAGTACAATGTAAGGGTTAATTATACAATATCTTTACTTATTCGAGGTTGATAATATGTCAGTATCTACTCAGACCTCTTTATCATCCACATCTGTGTTTTCTTAAAAATGTATTTCAAAATGATTTTACTATTTACTAGACTATGGATTAATGTTTTTTATACCCTTATTCAAACTTATATGTTTTAAAAGGAATCATTTTTTTATTTTCCAAACAAGGTACTTTATGACCTTTTGGACAGAATTATGGTACGCAAGTCTTTTTTATCTCATACAACGGGAGCGGATATTTTCCGCCATTATAACACCACCAAAGATTCCATTACATGATTATAAGAATATTTTCAAAAATTATGTTTTCTTTTATAATTTTTGTCTTTTAAATGATTTCAAAAATAAAGGGATATTTCTCTCAAATAGTTGGGATTTTATCTTTGTCAACATACTTGGATGGATTTTACAATGTTTGAAAATTGATTCATTATGATACAAATCTTCCATATATTATTTACTTTTTTTGATATTTTTGTCTATGTATGTGTTATTTTTATACCATTCATGGTTTATGGTTAAAGTATTAACATTTCATATGCTAGTATTAATACGAATGTTTGTGTAATGTTTCAACCTTTTCATATGAGGAATGCATTGGAATTAGTAAGTGACAGGTGGATACCTCTATATCTCCTTGATGTGTTAGTACATCTAATGATACAAACTAGTTTCTTGGAATAAGGCCTTGAAAAAATATTATTTCTAGTCATGGATTGAGGCCTTGACTATTTGGTTATGATGTCCGACATTATGCATTCCATCCATATAAAATTGGATATTGATATTACATGTGATTATTCGACTAGTAGAATAACCATGTGGCTATGTAAATGGAATTATTTGATTTATAATTTCCACATTATGTTGATTTTTATGATTAAAAGGCTCGTTTTTTAGTCTTATACATTGCCTTAAATTTTTATCCTTATTTATGAAAGTTTCTACTATATTGTTATCCTTACTAACCATCAGAGCACACATGTTATCCTTAATGTGCATCGGAACTCACCACTTTCTATGTTTTATTGTTCCTAGGATGCGAAATAGTATATTATGACTGACCTAGAGGGATAGTCTAAATGATATGAATGTGGTAAATGGAGACAATGTTTCTGTTGATTTTCATTTTATAATGTATTGTAAAACATATGAATGTATCTAGTACTTCCAAGGATTCTAAACAGATTGGTCTTTTGGGATTTTATCCATTTTGATCATGCCAATTTTATGTTATAATGCACTGACTCTGGGTAATTGGGGTCGGGGCATTACAAAAACCATGCGTGGGACATGATTTTGTAGTTGGAGTTCCATGGTTGGTTAACCGTTTAGTAAATAATATGTTCAAACTATGTTTGGGATCAATGTCCTAGAGAATTCAAACATATATATTAAATAATTTTAGATTAATAATCATTGCATTACAAAAAATAATGTCTGATGACCATAACTAGTTTGTTTCTTTGGAATCTAGTAATACCATCTCATTTTTTCCTAAATGACTAGAAATTAATCCCATAAAGATCATCCTATTATGTAATCTTCATAGACATACCATACATATAATCATTCCTCATAACATGGGAAAAAAACGTAAAAAAGTGATAACTCATATGCCCATTATGGGTAATATATGGGAATGAATAACCATAAAATGATCTTATATGAATGATGTAACATTCCGACCCATCTCACCTCTGAGACGGTGACCAGACCGGTGGGTCACATGACATCAAGAACATATCCCTAAACCCTAGAGACTACTAACTAGTAGTGAGGGCCTATGGTCTATCTATGGGGAGACTATGACCTTATAGATCAGTGTTGTTCATTGGTATATCAGGGTAAAAGTAAATGTCAGTAGTCGAATAAGTATATAACTGATTGAAAAAGATGCGAAATAAAATATTTAAAAACATTATTGATGTGGCCAATAGAAAATTATATAGTTGATGAATGCATGTCATGGTGATGATACAAAACTAAATAAACAATACAACATTCTTAAACAAAAAGTGAAATAATGAAGGAGAAAAAAATCCCCATAGGTGATGTCATTGAGCATCCCAAGATATAGCTCGGTACCTTTATCTTTACTCCCATATAAAAACACCACAATATAAGCAACTGATCATGTCCCACAGTCCTATGAACAATTATGTTATACTTGGGTACCCCAATCCAATAGTGGTGTAACACCCTGAGATTTTATGATAAGTATTATTTTTAATTTATTTTATGTCATGTGTTTTATGCTAAACCAATATTATCTTGTACTATACGCAACACCGTATTATCTTTCAGTATACGCAACACTATTCTTGGATTGTATTACACACAATTTCAAGTTCGTTTGATAGTAGTCAATCCACACAACATTGAGTATATATATATATATATATATATTCAATATATAAATGAAATATGGTTGGATTCTGTTATAAAAAACAACAATGGAGTCTTGCACAACACAGAACCCTGACTTGGCATGCATTACACGAAATCACGACCTTCCTCGATAGCGTGTGTAGTAAGAAATATCGGGTTTCACTAAACAACGATATATTGTTATTATGGACTATCCGTTATGAATAGTATTAACTAAATTTTGAATTTTATAACATTATTATTCATCTTAAATATTCTAGAACATGGTATGAGAACAAAATAAATTTTTCGGGTAAAATAAGTATTTTTCAAAAAATAGAGTTTTGCCGCCTTTTGATGGCCCACCCACTTTAAATCTAGTTTTTGACATTTTTATAAGTTAAATTTTACAAAATAAAATTCTTCCTTTTAATCAGAATATAAAAATTTAATTTGGATAAATTTTTCATATTATTCTGATAACTTTCATATTTTGATTAATAGTAAAAACACGATATATTTTAATTAAAAACAACTTTTTTAATCGCAACAATTTATATGGTAATATTATATTTTTGATTGGTTTTAACGTGTAATTAGAATATATTTTTACCTTTTAATCCAATTTTGGTCATTGGAATAAATTTCACTTTGAAATTGGACATAAATAAGTGATGA
Organism: Viscum album; assembly: GCA_963277665.1. Classification (NCBI taxonomy): domain Eukaryota; kingdom Viridiplantae; phylum Streptophyta; class Magnoliopsida; order Santalales; family Viscaceae; genus Viscum; species Viscum album. The sequence continues at coordinate 1,845,986,447 of OY728163.1, read as the reverse complement.
TCTTTTAATAGTTATTGTTTCTTAAAAACAAGCTATTTGTTTTGATAACGGGAATTTATTTTAAAATTAATTAATTCCACTTATATGTTTTTAATTTGGAAAAATGGAAATAATTTTTGAATTCGGAATATCAAATATAGCGTTATCTGAATTTTTGGTATTTTTTCTGAAAAACTTCGATTTTTGATGAATAGTGAAACAACTTAGTGGTAGTAAAAAAAACCGAATCATTCATTTAAATGAAATTTTAACACTTTTTTGAATTTAATTTCAAAGATCCGACATAAATGGTTGTTATAAAAAAGTAAAATGTGGTTCAGTAAGATGAAAATAATTTTTGGAGAATAATAGCTTTTGACTTTTATTTACTACGGTTAAAGGTAAATAGGGTAAATCAAGGTTAAAAGATTATAATAATAATTTAAAATTACCTTAAAATATGTCAAAAACATATTGGATGAGTAATTTCCGACCATGGGAATCCTTGGGTCGATTTTGGGACCCCATGGAGCCACTTATGAAAGACAATGACACATTAGATTAATTAATTTAATGTAATGACAAAATTGGCATTAACAAAACTATTTTAGTGATTAATTTTTATAAGGGGCTATATAAGTTATCTTTTCGACTATAAATATGAATTGGAAAGATAAATATATTTCCTACAAGTTGGTATTTTTCTTTAATTTTTAGACATCATATAAATTAAATTATTTATGACACAATAATGATGCAGTATTTACATCATTAATAAATGATTTAAATAAATTAGATTATAATGATTAAAATATTATCCAAAACATGTACAATTATGATTGGATGATTTTATTTAGACCGTGAGTCATCTTATCTTCATATTTAATTATTTTTGGACCTTTTGAAACCGAAGATAAGTTTATAATAAAATCATATTTTCACACTTTCCAAAAGAGACCCTCATCCCCCTTATAAAAAGAGACAATTTCTATCCAATTCCCCACAACTCTCAATTAATTAGGCTCATTCAACATCTATCCAATTAATCTCTATACATCCCTCTCCTCCCCCTATAATCCTTACATTAGGTAGAAGGCACTTCAAGATGTCCTTTTGGTTCAAACCAAAGGAAGTTACCCAAATTTAAGGTAACAGATTCTCTTAAGTTGTTTTCTTTTATTCTACTTCTCCAACCCCTATTTTTTTAATACTTTATTTTTTAACAAAAACATTATCCTAAATATAATAGTATGTTTTTATGATAAGTATTTGAACTAACCTTACACATACCTCCATCTAATGGATGAAGAACATAATGTTTCTGTGGATGGTAAAGTAACGCCTCACGAAGCGATGATTGTTCGATTTTCTCCTGTCGCCTCTCATGGTGGCCATAATGATGGAACTGTAATTATATATGATATATATTATTTTTTATGATTTCTTTATTATTCTTTACTTCCCAATTATATCAAGACTTTATGGTTTCCATAGTGGGTAAATACGATAATCTCATTTGAGGAAGTGCAGACTACCGCCCCCTCAAAGTGATGGGATTCGTTAATGCCTTATGTGATATGTATAAAGGATGTAGTTAATGATATAATATATGATATTATACTGGAATTATAATATAACTATGTATCATTATGTTTTAATTCCATTAAAATAAGAAATAGAAATGAAAGTAGCGTTCTTGTGTACGTACGGCTTATTGTCTCAATGAACGGTGCATTTCATTTCCTACCTCCATATGTTATGTAATTTTATAAATACATGTATATGATGGATATATATGATACATATGATATTTAAATCATGAATATCATTATGGATATAATTAACCTTTGACCAGATGAACGACATGTAATTATAAGAAATCCATTTTTGACTCAAGTACGAAATATCGACAAAACGAACATTATTAACAAAAATGGTTAAATAATGTTTATAACATGGTAATAAGTGATATAAAAGGAATAATAAATTTGAAAATGGTTCTTAAGAAAGTAGAAATTATATTTGGTTTATTATTAAGGAGATTAAGGAATGATCGCGACAAGTCAGACATGAGGTAAGGGAACATCTTACCCAACTTTCGTTCATTGGGTTGATCTCCTCATTCTTGTTTATGTCGTTCGTTGATTATGTGAGAAATGAATTTTTATATCTTATATTTTATTTATACTTTCATTATTTGACCTTATAGTGAATACACATAATAGATCTTTTTTATTTACAAAAAGATCTTAGTAAGGGATTACAATTCCAATCTCGTTCTTATCTGAGATTGTAATTCGAAAGTATTTACTAGGGTTATTGTTATCATCCATGACCATGTTTTCACTAAAAATTTTCATGTATTTTTAATGTCCTTCTTATCCATTTTGGTAATTTACCACTTGTTATGAAAGGAATCTTACTTTTTTTTACCAAATGGGGAACTTTTTGACTTTTCCAATACAAGTACGAGAGGAATGTTATTTTAAACTTATACGGCGTGAATGGATTTTTTTTATGGTTTCATAATGCCTAATTTTCATGAAGCTTACTCTGCAATATTTTATTACTATTTTCAAAAAAATAATTTTCATTTAAAATTTCATGGCATTTTGTGAAATGGAAATGATTTTGAAGAAGAAAGGATATTTTCCTCAATAATTCATTTCCATTGTTTTATCAAAACCATTTTCCATCTAAGATGACATTATTTCATATGTGTATGTTTCATGTATAATGTCTCTTTGATTTACATGGTTTCACTTTTCTTATGATGAAATGATATCCATTTGTTTTATATGTATTATGTGATTATGGGATGATGTTTATGAAACCCATTTTATTCTTTGGGTTACGATGGATAATTTATGTATATTTTGTGGCACAAGTAAGAAGGATTTCATTATGAGATGGGTGGGACCTATATCTCCCTTAAATGTATTGGGTAAAGATTTATATCTCATGAGATAGACATGGTTGGAACGTTATGTTAATCTGGTTTAGTGATATAGGACTAGAATGAGGAGTGAACTTGATTCAGAAAGGGACTTTGTCTACTAAGTTGGTCTTGGCAGCAATGCCTTGGCTGCTATGGAAATCATAACAAGTGCTGAATGGTTGCCACAATTACATGATTTATTACCATGCTATTTTATCAAGATTTATTTTCCTTTATGATATATTTCTTACATACTTCCATGATTTATGTCTTTGCTCATGATTTTTATGTTTAGATTTTATGTTCAAGCTTTTGCATTCAAATTTTTATGGATTATTTTAGGTTCTCTATGCATACCCTTACTGAGCATTTGATCTCATCCTTTTTATGTTTTCTTTTCCCCATGATATAAAGAAATGTTTTAGGTAAGAAAACAAATGGGGAAGATCATTATGGGAGAAGTTGAAGATCTTTCACCACGATTAGATGATTAAATTCCGAGTTTCCAAAGACACTAAACTATAATGGTCCTTGTGTGTCTGTGTTTGTTATGTATTAATTATTCCGCAAAAGTAATGTAATGTCCACGTACGTCATGATTTGGGTCTCTACAGTTGGTATCAGAGGAAAGGTTTAGTCAACCTTTGGAAACTACGATGCAAGAACTTTAGTGACATCCCTAGAGATATTTCTAAGGTATGTCTAGGGATGTCCCAAAGGTTAAGTATAAGTATAGGTTATAGTCCTAGAATTATGGTAACGATATTAGAATTTAACCTAAGATGTTAGATATTGAAGGTAATCGCCCTTGATTATGATTCTGGCCTCTCACACTATTTTTTGGGTTTTAGAAAATGGCTGAGAAAGGGAAGATTTACGATAATGGAGGATATGATGGACAATGGAATGATATTCTTCATGAGAAACTGAAAGAAATTGGATCTGGAGGTCCACATATCGTTATAATGCCTAATTAGCAATCTCATAATATGATCAAAAATCTCAACTTTGGTAAGTTTCTCGACTCATCTAATAAGAGAAACATGGAGTTTCATGATGATCATAGAGGAAGGAAAGTTAAAAATCTATCATGTAAATCATGTGGGAAGAGGCTTCAAAGAGAATGTTTCAAAGGAACTAGAAGATGCTTTGGGTGCGGAAAAGAAGGACACAAATCCAGTAAGTGCAAAGGAAAAGGTTCAGTTAACACAACGGATAAGGATAATGGAATTTTTACGACATCAACAATGATTAGATGTTTTAAATGTGGAATATATTGGCATTATGCAAACTGAATCCCTAACGGAAAATCTCATGAAGAGAGTCATCATGGTAATATGAGTAGTATTTACGTGGATGATGATGAGGAGACTAAAAATGATATATGATATGAAAGAAGTGTTGAATCTTGGTCAATGGTTTAAGAAGGTAGTGGAATGATTGTATGTTTATCAAGAGTTATGTTTTATAGGTAATTTAATGGTACTAATGAATAAAGAAACATCTTGGGATTGTTACACTATAGTTTTTCCTTAAGTATTTGAAAGTATATGTTGAATGGTACTGGTAACCATGAAAAATTATGAAGATATTTTTGGAAAGAAGATGATATGAACATAATGAATGGATAAAGAGGAAATAATATGTTTGATGGTATTCATGAGCTCATGATTGTTATAAGGAATAAGTGATATCATGGGTTTAGTATACAGAATTTTGGGACTTTGGTATGTGGAAAGAGTTAAATTTTGACAGCACTCAAGTTTTCACTAAGGTTCAATGGGTATTCATTTTTCAAGAGAATACATGATTAAGTCCTTCTAATGTTTGTAATGTGACCAAAAAGATATATCTTATGATATATGGGGATCAATGATGGTAATAACATGCTTGTTATATGAACTCTTTGGTAATCATTTTCACTATAATAGGAGATTAGACAGTAGTATTTTGGATAAGCCTAAAGATTAGAATAGATTATGTTGGACGTAATTTAGTATTGTTTCGGGCTAGGACATTTTCAATATTATTGATGAAAAGTTATAATAATTTAGTTTTAGAAAAGGGACAACCTACAGGACGGGCGACAACCCATTGCGTCGGACATGGCTGTGGGAATCGAACCCACAACTGGAGTCCGATAGGGCTTTATCGCCTACCACTGGCCTACAGGACGTCCATGGTTAGTAGAAACTGTTTTAATTTTATTAAGTGGTATGATAGATGAAGTATAGGTCCATTTTTAGAACCATATACGAATAATATCACCATTGATGGACATATGTATATAACTTTTTCTAACCTTATGTTTGAGATAGATGGAATGACCTATCATTATATCGCATGATCCGCTAACACATCATAGAAAACAAATTCAACTTCATTTCTTTAAGAGATGAAGTGGAAATTGTTCAAGACATGACCAACAATGAGATTGCACCAAAATAAAGTAAGAATTTCTTTTAATTCAAAAATTCATCAACATTAGGGAAATTATCTTGAAATCCAGAAATGTTGTCCTAGTACACTTATATCTGATGAATCATTTGGTACCTTAGATCATCACAAATCTATGGCTTTGTGATTGTTGGATATTTCATAGCCATGTTCTCTACCACTCTCCATCAGAACATGACAGTTAGATTTTTCTTCCATATCCATATTTTCACCTATGTTCTCCTATGTTGAAACCCAGTGATTAGTTAATTTGGGTAACCGTTACATTTCATACTTTAGTTTTTAATGATAGGTTTTGGTATTCCCTTTTTACGATGTGGGTTTCAATTAAGGAAACTTTCAAGTATTAAACCATTTATAACCCCGAAGAATTTCGAGGGCGAAATTCATTTTAAGGGGGGTAGAATGTAACACCCCGAGATTTTATGGTAATTTTTTTTTAATTTATTTTATGTCATTTGTTTTATGCTACACCAAGATTATCCTGTGTTATACACAACACCGTATTAGCTTACAGTATACGCAACACTATTCTTGGATTGTGTTACACACAATTTCAAGTTCGTTTGATAGTAGTCATTCTACGCAACATTGAGTGTATATATATATATATATATATATATATTCGATTTATAAATGAAATATGTTTGGATTCTATTATACGAAACAACAAAGGGGTCTTGCACAACACGCAACCCTGACTTGGCTTGCATTACACGCAATCGTGACCTTCCTCGATAGCGTGTGTAGTACGCAATACCGGGTTTCACTAAACAACGATATATTGTTATTATGGACTAGAAGTTATGAATATAATTAATTAAATTTTAAATTTTATAACATTATTATTCATCTTACATATTTTCTAGAACATAGTATGAGAACAAAATAAATGTTTTGGGTAAAATAAGTATTTTTCAAAAAATAATGTTTTGCCACCTTTTGATGGCACACCCACTTTAAATCTAGTTTTTGACATGTCTATAAGATAAATTTTACAAAATAAAATTCTTCCTTTGAATCATTATATAAAAATTTAATTTGGATAAATTTTTCATGTTATTATGATAATTTTCATATTTTGATGAATAGTAAAAACCCGATATATTTTAATTAAAAAGAACTTTTTTCATCGCAATAATTAATATGGTAAGATTATCTTTTTAATTGGTTTTAAAGTGTAATTAGAATATATTATTACCATTTAATCCAATGTTGGTCATTGGAATTAATTTCTCTTTGAAATTGGACATAAACAAGTGATGATCCTTTAATAGTTATTGTATCTTAAAAACACGCTATTTGTTTCGATAACGAGAATTTATTTTAAAATTAATTAATGCCACATCTATGTTTTGAATTTGAAAAAATGGAAATCACATTTTAATTTGGAATATCAAATATATCTTAATCTGAATATTTGGTATTTTCCTGAAAAACTTCAATTTTTGATGAATCGTGAAACCACTTAGTGGTAGTTAAAAAAATGGAATCTTTCATTTAAATGAAATTTTACCACTTCTGTGAATTCAATTTCAAAAATATGACACAGATGGATATTATCAATACGTAAAATGTGGTTCAATAAGATGAAAATAATTTTTGGTGAATAGTAACTTTTGACTTTTATTTACTGTGGTTAAAGGTAAATAGGGTAATTCAAGGTTAACAGAATATTATAATAATTGAAAATTACCTTAAAACTTGTCCAAACTTATTGGATGAGTAATGGCCGACCATGGGAATCCTTGGGTCGATTTTGGGACCCCATGGAGCCACTTATGAAAGACAATGACACATTAGGATAATTAATTTAATGTAAACACAAAATTGGCATTAACAAAAATATATTAGTAATTAATTTTTATAAGGGGCTATATAATTTATCTTTTGGACTATAAATATTCATTGGAAAGATAAAAATATTTCCTACATGTTGGTATTTTTTTATAACTTTTAGACATTAAATAAATTAAATTATTTATGACACAATAATGATGCATTATTTACCTCGTTAATAAATGATTTAAATAAATTAGATTATAATGATTAAAATATTATCCAAAACATGTCCAATTCTAATTTTATGATTTTATTTCTACCTTGAGTCATCTTATCTTCATCTTTAATTATTTTTGGAAATTTTTAAACTGAAGATATGTTTATAATAAAATAATATTTTCACACTTCCCAAAAGAGCCCCTCCTCCCCCTTATAAAAGGAGACCATTTCTATCCAATTCCTCACAACTCTCAAGCCATTAGTCTCGTCCAAACTCTTCCCAATTAAGCTTTATACATCCATCCCCTTCCCCTAAGTGCCTTACATTTGGAATAAGGCACTTCAAGAAGTCATTTTGGTTCAAACCAAAGGAAGTTACCCAAATTAAATGTAATCGTTTCTCTTAAGCTGTTTTCTTTTATTCTACTTCTCCAAACCCTAAAATATTTTTAATCCATTATTTTTTTAACAACACCAATATCCTCAATATACTAGGATGTTTTTATGAGATGTATTATAACTACACATACACACACCTCCACCTAATGGATTAAGAACATAATGTTTCTGTGGATGGAAAACTAACACCTCACGAAACGATGATTGTTTGATTTTTTCCTACCGACTCTCATGGTGGCCATTATGATGGAAATGTAATTATATATGATATATATTATGTTTATTATTTCCTTATTCTTCTTCAATTCCCAATTATATCAAGACTTTATGGTTTCCATTGTGGGTAAATACGATAATCTCATTTGAGGAAGTGCGGACTACTGCCCCCTCAAAGTGATGTGATTCGTTAATGTATTTTGTGGGATGTATAAAGGATTTCGTTAATGATATTATATATGATATTATACAGGAATTATAACATCACTATGTATAATTATGTTTTAAATCCATTAAAATAAGAAATATAAATGAAAGTCGTGTTCATGTGTACGTTAGACTTACCGTCTCCATGAAAGGTGCATTTCATTTCTTACCTCCATATGTTATATAATATTATAAAAACATGTATATGATGGATATATATGATATATATGATATATAAAACATTAATATCTTTCTTGATATAATGATCCTTTGACCACATGAACAACATGTAATTATAAGAAGTCCATTTTTGACTCAAGTACCAAATATCGACAAAACGAACATTATTAACATAAATGGTTACATAATGTTTATAACATGGTAATAAGTGATATAAAAGGAATAATAAATTTTAAAAAGGTTCTTAATCAAGTAGAAATTAACTTTTGTTTATTATTCAGGAGATTAAGGAACGATCGAGTCAAGTCGGACACGAGGTAAGGGAACATCTAAACCCAAATTCTGTGCTTTGGGTTGATCTCCTCTTTCTTGTTTATGTCGTTCTTTGATTATGTGAGAAATGAATTTTTATATCTTATAATGTATTTATACTTTCTTTATTTGACCTTATAGTGAATACACATAAGTGATCTATTTTATTTACAAAAAGATCTTTGTAAGGGATTACTATTCCAATCTCGTTATTATCCGAGATTGTTATTCGTAAGTATTTACTGGGGTTATTGTTATCATACATGCCCATGTTGTATCAAAATGTTTTCAAGTATTTTTAAAGTCCTTTTTATCCAATTTTGAAATTTACAACTTGTTATGAAAGGAATCTTACTTTTGTTTACCACACGATGAACTTTTTGAATTTTCCGACAAAATTACGATAAGAATGTTATTTTTAACTTATATGGCATGAATGGATTTTTTTACGGTTTCATAACACCTCATTTTCATGAAGATTACTCTACAATATTTTATTACTATTTTCAATAGAAAACATTTATTTTAAAATTCCATGGTATTTTGTGAAAATTAAATGATTTTGAAGAAGAAATGATATTTTACCCAAGAATTCATTTCTAATGTTTTGTCAAAACCATTTTCCATCTAAGATGACATTATTTCATATGTGTATATTTCGTGTATAATGTTTATATGACTTACATGGTTTCACTATTCTTATGATGAAATGCTATCCATTTGTTTTATATTTATTATGTGATGATGGGATGATATTTATAAACCCCATTTTATTATTTGGGTTATGATGAATGAATTATGTATATTTTGTGGCACAAGTAAGATTGATTTCATTATGAGATGGGTGGGACCTATATCTCCCTCCAATGCGTTGGGTAAAGATTTATATCTCATGAGATAGACATGGCTGTAATAGTATGTTAATCAGGTTTAGGGATACAGGACTGGAACGAGGAGTGAACTCAATTCAGAAAGGGACTTTGTCCACTAAGATGGTCTTAGAAACAATGCCTTGGCTACTATGGAAATCATAAAAAGTGCTGAATGGTTTCCACAACTACATGATTTATCCCCATGCTATTTTATCAATATTGATGTTCCATTATGATATATGCCTTAAGTACTTCCAATATTTATGTCTTTGCTCAAGATTTTGATGTTTAGATTTTAGGTTTCAGCTTTTTCATTCAAATGTTTTTGGATTGTTTTATTTTCTCTATGCCTACCCTTACTGAGAATTTGAGCTCAACCTTTTTATGTTTTCTTTTCCCCGAGATATAAATAAAGGTTTTAGGTAAGAAAACAAAAGGGGAAGATCTTTATGGGAGAATTGGATGATCATTCACCACGATTAGAAGATTAAATTCCGAGTTTCCAAAGACACTAAACTATTATGGTATTTGTGTGTCTGTGTTTGTTATGTATTAAGTATTCTGCAAAAGTAATGTAATATCCATGTATGTCAAGCTTTGGGAGTCTACAAGTGGCCTCAATAGAGAGTGAGATATAAATCTCAATAGGCTGGTACCACTGGATTCTAACCCAAACCAAACAAAGCATTGTAAATTAAGAAGTTCCCCATATAAATTAAATGGTGTGTGATAACACATTAAAAATAGAAACATGCACCAGGTTCCAAAACAGACATCGTTCTCATACCACCAGATATGATCTAAGTAGGAAACAAGAAACATGTACTTGTAATATGCTGAAATTATCTATATAAAATGTGTACAAAGAAGAATATAGAAAAAAGGGTAACATACCCCCCAATCTTGGGAATTGGTGTGGGGTCTAATTTATGTGTCAAAAAAGTGTTCTACAAGGCCCCAAAAAGGTTTCCTCATCACAATGAATCAAATAATCATGAATAATAACATTCCACACATTATTTTTATTATTATGTTCATGTTGTAGAGTTGGAGTCTGAGCCCATCATGAAGGTATCACTATGATACGTCCTTCAAATTATTCAATACCATCAATCCCATACAAGGAAATCATTCTAATGACCATGTATCGCTTGAGTTAGGTTTTTATCTTGATTATGTCCTAGTATCACACAGAATAGGTCATGTATCACCCAAGGATTGGCGAATCCACATTACAAATGTGTATGTCCTTGATGATTCCTTTAGTTACTATTAACACCCATAAGTATCTAGAAATCATAGGGAAGCCCTTGTCTAGAAGATCCTAAGACATCACCCCTAAGCACATAATAGTAACCAGTCATAAACAGTGATTATGTGAATGAGTCCTTAATACAGAACCCATGTTCTATCACCACCCTTAATTTAATTAGATTTCAAAGAATCAAATATCATTGTGTATGAATTTATAATTTTAAAAAAACATTAAGAAACGAAATTCCGCATACTTCCTGATTAATTAATCAAAATAGTTACACTAAAAACAAATTAGAAAGAGTAACTCATTGCATAGATCAAAATTCAAGCCTATACATAAATCATGCTTACCAAATAGGCACCTAAGACACAAAAAAATCATGAAATCAAGTTAAAAAATACATGTCATCTGCATGGAATAAGGCATTTAGCACAAAATTAAACACTGCCAATTACATGGAAATATTATCACATTAATGTCTCAAGTGAGAAAGGATATAATAAAGATCAAACAAATAAAAGAGGGAATAAAAATTTGGAACATTCATGTGCAATAAAATATGAAAAAATTCATATGACATCGACATGCCTCAATGAGAGGTTTTTAATTACATTATATTATAAAAACTAACTAGATTGTTCAATAATAAAATTAAATTCAAACCATAAAATTATATTTATATAATCATTATTTTTTACATAAATGATATTAGGTGGGGCACACCAAAAAGGGTGTCCACGAGGCAAGGTGAACACCCCAAACAGGTTTCACCGTAAGCAAAGGCCGCAACAGGAAAGATAGGAAAAACCAATAATTTAATAAGTTATTACATGGAATTGATGGAAGGTTTTAGCGGGCATCACAAAGGTGTTAAATAATGTAAGTGATAAAAATGAATTGGAAGAGGGTAGAATCTGTACACTATATGTTCTAATTAAATGTTGATCAGCCTACTTAAGAGTTGTGTTGTCTCATCTATTATTTTTCAAAGAATTAACATCATTATATATAACCAAGAAGAATCATGTACACACATTCCATTTATCAAATAAAATCTTAAATATGAATAGAGATAAAGGTAATGGTAAGGAATTCATAATGGTTTATCACTAAATTTTTTTATTGAAGGAAACATACCTCAATAAAGATGTTTTATTATAAAACCATGATGTTTATAATCAAAAAAACATTTATCACATATAATCATTTCAATGAATTTTTCAAATGAGTCATTAAATTTTACACCATACAACATTATTTTACAGCTTTGAAATGTTTGAAAATAAATTTATTAATTCCATACAAAAATTAAACTGGTGTTTAAAGAGACCCTACCTTGGGCTAGAGCTAGTTTAATACAAATTAGTTTGGCATATGATGTGGAAACCAAACACAACAGATCTGCAATCGCATGTACACAAATATATATATATATACTATTTTGTTCCTTCTATATTGATCAAAACCCACTACAACAAAACTTAGAATAACAGAAATACAACGATAAGACTCAAAAAAATCATTTAAAGTACAAGGGACTCATAAAAACCATGAGAACCTAAGATGGGTGATGAAGAAAATAGCAGTTGTATAATCCATACAAATTTTTTTTGAAGAATAGTTAAATGAGTCCATCTACTTTTCCCCTTGGGGGTGGATTCCATAATATATACCAAAATCATTTGAGACATAAATCACACAAACAAAGACAAAAAGAAACTAGAAATCAGAATCAAAAACCCAGTTAGGGATTTGACTGAACTGAATCCAGTTGATGGAGATGTGAAACGACCAATGAGAATAATGAAATTCATTGATAATGACTCACCTCATCGAGGAGGAAAAACATCTTGAAGGAACAGGAGGAACTGGTGGCGGGAGAGGGAGCTTGAGTGGAGAATGGTGCGCTACATGGAGGACCTAAAGTGGGGTGGAGATCGACTGGAAGTGGGGAAATAGGTGTGTGTGTGACTCCCTTAAGGTTTCTCCTAAAAAATAAAACAAAACTAAATAATAATAATAATAATTGAAAAAAATTAAAGAATAAATTATTATTATCATTAAAAAATTCAATATTATTATCTTCCAATTCAATTTATATTTAATTAATTTTCAATATTAACATTACTTTTAATTATTTTTATTATTTAGTTAAAAATACATGTTACATCATAAACTCTTAGAGAGAAAAATATTTTGACGTTCAGTTATTATATTGGCATGCCTAGTTAATAGTAAAATTCAAATTTCTTTGATTTTTCCTCTGGTTCCAATCACAATATGCTACAACCTTCCCACATTACAAATTATCATCCCTAATAAGTCTTTAGAAACAACATAGATGTCACCCAATCTACAAGGGTCAAAAAGATTCATTTAGACCATCAAGTAGCATCTACAATCACCCACTATTCCTTGAATAGATTATTATTCATGCTATACATAAGCCATTAAAATCTGAGACAATTCATATTCCAACTAATACATTGAGACAGTACTTATCGAAACCTTTTTAGCTAGAGAAATGTCTATGTATTTATATCATAAAAAATCTAGTTAAAGTTACTTCCCACATTAGTCATTGACATTAAAAGGGTAAAATTCCCAGTCATGGCCCCTTCCACCATTGGATGTTTCTACAAGTCACACCCTTAAGATTTCTAGAGATTCTTTTCACATGATTTCCAAAATGGTTAAAATGGTCAAATCCCATTGACCTAAAATCCAAAGTTGAGATATCATTTCACAAAAACCCATGGACCACCTAAACCACACTCATCTCAACTGATGACATGGCAGAAAAATGTCCTTCGTTGACCAATTCATTGAACAAGAGAGAAAACATGTCGCGCCACTCTAGCCAATAATTTCAGATGACGCTCATCTTAGGCATTTTTTTTACAAACTGAAATAGGATGTCTTCTTCAAAGGTATCTCACATTTACCTCAAACACATCCACTAATGTTTATACCTGACTTTTGGTGACGTTCCATGATGTAGGAATCATTGATCCAAACAAAAAGTTGAGGGTATCCTATGATATGAACAATACAAGTGAAAGAAACTAATGAATGGTAAACCATACTCCATTTTCCGAGTGAGACGTTGGTACTTGGAAAAGATGCCCACATCTTAATATTGAAGTATCACAGAGCAGCATCGACAAGGCAGTCATGATATATGAATCGACCAATATTCAGGAGTTCATCCAAGGAATTCATACAATGGAATCCAAGGGTAACTCATGACAAACCAAGAAATGATAATAACCACACGTTTTGCATGCCATGTTGGGATATCACTAAATCTAACCCACAACATTTAACACTTTAGCGTGGTGTTAAGCCGACACTGTCTTAGTGAATCATGTATCGAGGAAATATATGATACATGATCATCAGAAAAAAAAAGAATAAAAAACTAATCTTAATATAATATTACCATGATGATTAGGTGAATCACTACTGGTTGATACCATGGGAGAAACTCAGCCACCCCTATTGATGTGCTCTCATTAACTGATTACTCAGCTATTACCACCTGAGGAATCATGTGATCATTCGAGATTAAACATTGAAGTCCGCCCATGACCAATGGCGTTACTCAAAATTTTTATACACTTCCAACCACACTGATTTCCTATTGATGAGTAAGCATTGAAATTATTTAATGATCACAGGCCTGACAACCATTTATATAAGGCTTAGCATCCCCTAATGGCCATCTTTTGTTGTGTACCTTCTACATGTAAAGGTGTTCATTTAACAAACTACATGACACTTCCCACCTTAGGAGTGTCCTAATTTCAAAAATGAAACGATAGACAAGACACTCAAAATAAATCTAGGTTGGAACCGCCATAAGTGCAAACATTTAAACAATTGGAATGAAAACCAAACCATACTGAATGGCATGTAAAAACACTCAAGCATCTGTAAGTGATCCCAAGCATTTAGATAGATTTGATTTCACTAATACACTTTTCAATCTACTACGGAGATGAAATAAAACATATTTAACCGTTCAAGGATAAATAATTACACTGAACTCTTCCAGTTCAAAACAAAGTTATGCACTCAACACGCATCACGTACCTAAACGCTTAATATACTGATGATATGTAGAATCAGTTTTATGTTTGACTTAGATGATGATGTACCAAGTCTACCATCACTATGAAGAATAGTTATTTGAATTAATTATTAAGAAGTTATCCATGAATGAGGATTTTATAACATTCAAAAATGACCATTAATGGATGCTCAAGCCTGAAACAAATGTCAAGGAAAACAAGACCACCCATCTTAACAATAGAGATATTTATTAAATGATAGTCCTACAATGTGAAACCCCACACGAATGAAAATAATTTATAAAACTAAACAATTGAAAGGATCTTAAGTTCTATGGGTGATATATACTACATTTTAGACACATACGAAGGAACAAGAGCCAACCCTATCTCTCGGACACGCCGATCGATTCGTCACTAGGATCCAATTTAGCTTCTATCAATAAATTTTATCAAAAGAACCCAATTAAATATCAGACCTGCTAGCGCATCACTAAAAGAATATAATAGAGAGAGACATGTTATAATCATATAAACATGACATTTTAATCACATAGACCTGCTAATAAGAACATTAGTATGATATAATGAAAATATTCTATTAAAGATAAAACAATTAAATTGGCTCGCATGATAAATCTATCACTAAAACATGGTATCAAAACTAGAATTATAAATAAGTACAAGACATGGAATACATTCAAGGCAGACAATTGGAATAAATATGAAACCAAAAATGCTACTACATGGCATGGTACTATGCAAGGCATGCGAATTCGTATGTGCCTATTATGATGTATACAATGATTCATCCTTTCCTTTACAGAACATGTTTAAAATACCATAAACTCCACTACTTCATAAGAATTTGAAATATCACCAATCACTAGAGGTGAAATCAAGTAAATTGTAATATCTAAACACATGCACATCAATTCCCAACCCTGGCCACATAGTCCTTTCCTATACGTGGGGTGAATAGTCCAATGTAGTGTTATTAACCAAGAACTGACACATTCCTAGTCTCATGTGTGATAACCTAGAACAGTAAAAAAAGCAAAATACAACTTAAGATTCCACTTTTTAATGGTCTATCCCATCCAATGATCATGATATTTTCCACTTTGGAACTTTTCCTCATGGATTTTATTTCCCAAGTCTCTGGCACTAAGGAATATCCTAGTAAAATGCCTCATAAAGGGAGAGGTATCCAAATTAACTTATTGTGGGTTCTTATTCATCCCATGTCGTCAATGTGGGATGGCCATAATCTACCCCCTATAAGGGACCAACCTCCTCACTGGAACATCAAATGGAACCTTCCTCTACTAAAACTTGTTAACATCCTCACCCAGCTCACCATTGAGATAGTGGCTGGACAGGTTGGTCACCTGACATAAAGTGCATCACCTAGAATTCCATAGGCTCTCGACTAGAAGTTAGGGACTATGGTCTGTCTGTGGGGAGACTATTCCTTCATAGATCATAGTTTCATAGAAAAATAATGGGGTAAAAGTAACAGATGGTTGGAGAAATAGTAAATAACAGATTGAAACTAATACATAAGACAATATTTAACAACTATATTGATGTGGCCAACCCTAAGTTATATAATAGAAAAATCCATGTCATGTTCATGATATAGAACTCAATAAATATTAAATCATTCTTAACATCATAATTAAAAAATAAGGAAGGGACAACAATTTCCCAAAGGAAATCTTCATGAGCATCTTGACCTATACCTTGGTCCCATGATCCCAACTCTAAGATACAAAAAGAATATCATATGTGATTAATCATGGTCGGCAGTCTTAAGAACATGTAATGTATACCCAGGTACCCTAGTGTAATGGAGTCATAAGTAGGGTGTGATATATAAATCTATGTAGTCTTACACCACTAGAATCAAACCTAACTGAGACTAAGAAACATATATTAAGAAGTTCCGCAAATAAATTGAATGGTGAGTGATAACAAATTTAAAAAAGAAAAATATTTTCAGTTCCTAAATAAACACCCTTCCCATACCACATGCTTTATCCTACATTGGAAACCCGATACAAGTAACTGCAATATGTAGGAAGTATATATATAAAAGGACTAGAAAAAAGAAGACAGACCAAATGGATGCATACCCCCAAGTTTGGGCTTTGGCTTGGATTCTAATTTATCTGTCGAAAAAGTGTGATACAAGGCTCCCGAAAGGTCTCACCATTATAGGGAATCAATGAAAGATCAATAAAAACATCCACCCATCATTGTTAGTCTTATTTTCATGTTTTGGAGTTAGATTCATATGATATCCTGGAGGTATCATTATAGAACATCCATCGAATTATCCATTATCATTCGGCCCAACATAATCAATATTTCTAAAAACTATTTATCACTCACGACATTGTTTTATCATGGTTATTACCCATTATTTCATAGAATGGTTTGAGTAAAACATGAGTCTTGGACTAGAAACATTGATAAAGATTTCATCCTCAATGATCCCTTTGAGAACTAGTATCACCCATAAGAATATAGAAACCTCATCGAATCCGTCATTTAGTAAAGCCTAATACATCTCCCAAAGGCATGTAATAGTAACCACTCAGGAATGAGGAGTCTATGCATGGGTGCTCAGTACAAAACCCTCATTCATTGACTAACCTGAATTTAATTGGATTTCATGGAAACAGATATCAGTCAGTATTCATTTATAATGACAAAAAAAAACAATTAACCAACTAAATTCCACATACTTATTGATTAATTAAGCAAAAAATATACAATCAAAATAGATTTCAAGTTGAAACACATTACATAAATCATATGGAAATAATATGTTTAAATCATGTTAACCAAATAAGAACCTAATCCACAAGATATTCAATCTATCATGTAATAAAATTAAAGATGTCATCATGGATGAAGAGATTTAGCACAAAGTTAAGCCCTTACAATTACATGACAATATTAGCACCTTAATGTCTCAAACGAACATGTTTTAAATTTATATCAATCCAATAAAACAGAGCATCAAAATACGGAATGTGCATGATCAATAAAATATGAAAAAAATAAAATAGAATCAACATGCCACAATGATAGGGTTTTTAATGAAATTATATGATACAATCTAACTGTCTTGTTCAATAAGGACATTCAATTCAATCCATCACATTACATTTATAACATAATGCATTAGGAAATAAGTAATTTAGGTAGGTCACACCCCATGGGGCGTCCAAGAGGAAAGGCGACCACCCAAAATGGGTTTCTCCATATGTGGATGCTACAACGGGCATGATAGAACAAACTAAAAATTTGATAAGCGATAACAAGGCATGGATGGAAGGTTGTACTGAGCAACAAAAAGGTGGGACATAACATTAGAAATGATAAAAATGTAATAGGTTAGTATCCATACAATTGATTTTCTAATTACATGTTGAGCCACCTACTCAAGAGGTGTCTTGGCTCGTCTATTATTTTTTAAAGAAGAAATGACTTTTAAAAATAATCAAGAAGGGTCATGTAAAAAAAACCCATTTAAAAATATTAATAAAAAACATGAAGAGACAAAATGGAAATAAGGAACGCATGCAAAATGGTTTATAAAAAAAATTTACATTGGCATAAGTACACCTTAATAGACTTTTTTTTTAAAAAAACCATTACATTTCGTATCAAACCAACATTTATCACATTTAATCAATTCATTAACATTATTGATGAAAACATTAAATCTGAAACCGTACAACAATAATTTAAAATCTAAGAATATTTTGATAAGAAAATAATTAAAGCCCTATAAAAATCATTGGGGAATGGAAAGGGACCCTGCATTGGGGTGGAACCAGTTTAGTACAAAACACATCGTCGTAAGAGGTGGCGACCGAACACAACAAGTCTGCAACCACACAAACACACCAATATATATATCTATCTATATATACTTATACATATATATATATATATACTTTCAAACCCTTTACATCGATCCAAACCCACTACAACATAACTTTGAATCCCAAAAAATGTAGTGACATGACTCAACACACCTCTATTAATGTACAAATGACTCATATAAACCAAGAGAACCACAATTGGATCAGGTGAAACAAACAAGTGGGTGTACAAACAATACCAGAAAAAAAAAATTTGTATAGAGAAATGATTCCACGCACCATTCTCTAGGAGGTTGATTATAGAACATGGACTAACAGGTACCAAGACATCAATAACATAATTTAAAACTCGAAGAAACACGAAATTAAGATAAAACCCTCAATTTTGGTTTCAGGTGAAAATAATCTGGGTGATAGAGAATCCAAAAGGCCGCTGCGAATAATGAAATGAATAGAGAAGTTCTCACCTTACCAATGTTGACATACATTGTGAGAAAACTGTGAGGAACTAGACAAGGGAAAGAGAAACTGAGTGGGGAATGGCACGCTGAAGGGAGGACACATATGGGGGGGAGTGCTCTCCTGGTATGAGGGAAAACAAGGATGCGTTCCTGTCCTTATGTTTCTCAAATAATCAAACAGAAAAGTAATTTATATAATAATGATAATTATAAAAATGTAAAACAATTAATGATTGCATTATTATTATAATTAAAATTTTCATTACTATTAGACTCTTATTCAATGTAAATTTAATTAATTTTACACATTAACCTTAATATTTATTAATTTTATTCTTTAATTAAATACTCACATCATAGCATAAAATCTTAGTGATAAAAAGATTTTGATGCTCGATTTTACAACCGTCCAACCCATCTAACGGTAATATTCTAATTTCATCATTTTTTTATCTGGTTCCAAACATGGAAATAAAAAATGAGAACAACCAAATATCATTTGAAACCCTAAATTGCATATGAAAGATCATAATATTGATTCATGTAATAAATATCTACAGTTAATAAAACATTAATAATAAGTTAATCAGAGAACAATGGTTAATGAGTGTATAACATTGTCATAAGACATAAAATTAGAAAATATACAAAGGTATAGAAATTCATTTTGACAGTAGTTACGAATCATTTATATGACTACCGTAGGGGAACATGTTCACTCTCTAAACTATAATAGTAGTGATTTTCACTCCCATGAACAACATATTGGAAAAATTCTCAATCTAAATACTATTTACTCACTATCTTATTTTTATCTATCACATAAGATATAAGGCTTTACCCAATGCATTTAATAGAGATATGGGTCCCTCCACTCTCATAATGATTTCTATTTTTATGTATTCCACATGATCATGAAAATTGATTAATATCATAACTCATCATATTTATTAGGTTTCATAAACATTAAATCATTTAATTACTTGTAAATAATTGATAGGTGTAAAATACATTTAATATTTTCATCAGCTATAACTCATTGAAAAATAAAGAGGTTTCATAATCATTGGATCAATGATTAACCTATGGAATAAAAATGGGATTCATAATCATATTGATACTATAAAATATTTAGATATATAATATGAATGGTATCATTGGTTTACATCCCCACTAATGGATATGTAATATCTAATGATGTAATTTTAGGTAGAAAATTATTTTGAAATACAAATCACTTAAAAATGTTCTTTTTGATGATTTTTTTAAATCAATTTTTAAAAGATAACTCATTTTATAAATCCATTTATATTAAAATAATCTCAAAATCTTATAATGTAGGATTTTAAAAAACACATAAAATATTTCCCAGTTAATTCAATCATTCCGCTTTGAACAACATTTTTATTACATAAAACATTTTAGAAATCCATTTCACATTGAAATAATTCATTAAAATTCTAAAATATGTTTCCCTTGTATTTATGAAAATATTTTCACAGAAAATAAATTTTACAAGATTAAGGGAATCATTAAATCATTAAACGATCGTGATAGTGTGAAATACTATTCATTAATTTCATTTTAAAAAATAATTATTCAATTGACATTTTTGGTAAATTCCATAACTCAATAGTTTTTTAATATGAAATAACGATTAATTTTTAAAAATCTATTAAAAAAGTAAAATGTTGTAGTTAATTAATTTTGAAACTAATAGTGTAATATTAAAATAATTTTAAAACATTTTTAGAAAATATATTTTTGGATGAAAAAGGATTTTCAATTGTTGGGAGAGATAAATGAAATTCTTTATAATAAACATCATTCGGAATTGTTGAGTGTATGTGAAACATAAATCAAAGTTAAAACTTTTTTAATGATGCAATAAACATAGTGGAATAAAATTCATGAGTTTTTGGAGAGATATATTATAAAATTACATAATTTGAAGTATAATTATAAACCATCCTCAGAAATGAAGATATTGTAAGATACAATCATTACCAATTTAGAAAAATTGATAGTTAAAAATCGTGAAGGAAAATAACTAAATGCAAGAAAAAAATTAGGATAAATAATGAAATTATTTTACAAGACAAAGTGGATGTATATAGACCTCATTATGTATAATATTAGCATAACGAAACATATGTCTCGATGATTGAATATGTAGTAAAATAACTGGTAGCATATGTCCCGACATCATTCATACATATTAAAACCACTAGTTTAGTAAATAAAACTTTATTATAAAAATATTAAAGAATAATAATTATATATATAATTCATATATGAATTAATTATGACCTATTATGAACCATTTATTAACAATTCCATGTTAATGTCATGTTTCAGGTAGTAACCACTTTAAATTTCATATATGTTTTTATTTTTTATATTCAATCGAATTAATTTGATCATGGTTCCATCATATCAAAAAATTTATCAATGAAATAAATTTCATATATATTCATTATATACTTATATATATTAATATAAAAAATCCTGAGATAGAAAATGAATAACATCGTTCTTTGAGATAGTTGTTCATACGTACGCATGAACACTATTTCCGTTTTATCATTGAAAATTATGAAAAGAATGTATGTAATATATTATAATTTTATAATAATAATAATAAGATAATAAATACCATATTATTTTATAAAATATACTTATACATATAGTCAATGTGTTTTGACTGAGAAAGGAGAGTAACGTCACATTGTGAAGCTGGTAGACCACACCTACACGAACAATTTCATCATCTTTCAATCAGTGAAGAGATATGAAATAAAAAAATTTATTAACCTAAAATAATTTTAAATTATTCATTATTATCATATTTATGAAATTTATATCACATAAATTCATTAAAATTGTCCTAATTATCATCCATGTAATTAATTATTTAAAATTAATCACATCTTGTCATGAGGATGTTGGTCATTGAACACATGAATGATGTTATAACATCCACTAATGAATGGATTGTAAAAGTTATATATGATAAAATAAATGAATATGTATGATTATGATAAAAGTAAAATTATATATACATTTATCCATCATTATATTAAACTGTGATAGGTGTTAATTTATAAACAAATGTCATCAGTTCACAAGGCAGTAGTATGACGTACACACAAATAATGATTTTGTAACCAATTTAATGTATGTTGAGATGATTTTATGTTATGGCCTTTACATAAAAAAATATAAGTATTCTTAAGAAATTTTAGTGATTATATCAGTAATATTTAATAACAATTAATGTAGGTGGAGGAAGAAATAAAATAAAAATTATCATTGAATAACATTATAACTTATTTTTTTAACCTCCATTTCTGTGCACCAAATGCCTTATTAGGATAAATTATTACAATAAATTTGGATTCCTGTTTGATAGTATGTAGTTTGTGAAGTAATTTTGTTATGTATTTATTGATCCAAAAATGATTCATGGTGTGAATAAAATTTTAATGTAAGCTTCAAAAATATTAGAGCGAAATGAAGATGTAAAATTATGTTTGTTCCATATATGTAATAAAAATATTCATTCCAAATTTGTGTCAAAAAAATCACAAGAAACCACTTTTATATAAAAAAAGATTAATTTCTAATAGTTAAAAAAATTCAATCATATGTAGAATTTAATTTAAAAAATCATTGAATAAAATAATGTTTCATATAATATTAGAAAATACAGACTAGAAGATAAGAGTGTTGTAAAGGTAACATTAAAAATATAATTTTAAAATAAAGTCCTCTTTAAATATCATGTCGTGGATGGGGAATAAATAAAATGAATTATATATTTTTATACACTATAAATCCACATAGAAAAATTGAAATAAAACATAATAAATTCAAAAATTATTGGACAAATAAGATTATCATGACATTATCCTGATGTATATGTTTTACACAAACAATGAAAATTGGTTTAAAAGTTCTCAAACATTTTTTCATTAGTTGAATCATATGAAACATAAAATAATAATTATCAAATGAAAAATATAATACCATAAATATAATGGGATTAATTATATGTTAAATAAAATGGAATTATATACACATCACATAAGAAATATGTAGTTAATAACACATAAATCTCACGAAAGTAACAGTGAGATGACAATCCCTTAACTTTTACAACCATTTATATTTTTATATATTATCTTAATTTATAATGGTTTTTTAGAAACCCTAGCATTTGTTATATAACCCTTCCCTGAAGATTTTTATTTCTTTAAATATTATGTGGGATGTTTGGCGAGACTTTGGAGTAAATTTGGAGGATTTTGGGTAAATAAAAAAGGGGTGCATGGTCAACACGTTGTATGGCCAAACCGTGTGGCAAAAGTGTGTAAGGCCAAAACTGATTCCCTATCTTTCCGTATCTAATTCGGTTTTACCATCTGTTTGATATATTTTGACCAAAATAAATAGTAACACAAATAGTTATACCTCAAAAGGCCAAAGGAGGTTGTCCCATTGATCTGGATGTGATCGAAACATGTTCATATGAGAATCGAAGGCAGAGCCTTGTTTTATATTCCTGTTCTTCATCATTTTCTTCACAGTTTCAAAGATCTATAACTAATTTCATATGTTTTTCTTAGATCTACGCCCACTGTGGGATGATCTATGAGTTTTGAGGCCATATAAAGTTATATCTGGTGTTTTTCATGAAATGATAGGATATATTAAGAGGTTTTTTAGAATCTAGATCCATATTCTGGAGTTTTCTTCGTCCTTTGTTGGTTTTACACGAAACAAGCAAGGTTGGTGGCTTTAATGTCCTCTCTCATTTCTATAATTTCTTGGTATGCATTAAAATTTGGAATTTATATGAAAATTAAATTATTTTTTTCTTCTATTCAATAGTTAGAACCCCTTTAGTAATGGGTTGTGGAAAATGTTCAAGATTGGGGGGTTTTGTTAGAAACCATAGTTTTTTATTTAAAATGGGTGGTTTTAAATTAAAAATATTTTGGAATTTCTAAAATTTATTAATTTATAATGATTCAACTATATATATTTGAGTTTGTGTGTTTTTAAAATGATTATGTTTTTGAAATTGGCTGGTTGGAATGTTTCCATAAACTCGAGTTTTTATTGAAACATGTGAAATTGTTTGAAATTGGTTTTGGGTATTGGAAAACATGGTGTTCGTATCATATTGAATTACTAGGTATTATTGAAATATGATAATTTTCATGGCTCAAATGTTTAAATTTAACATGTATAAATAATTACATTGTTACGAATATGTAGATCGATATAAAACACTCATTATTATGTAACTATGATAACAATGCATGTATTTTTTTTAGT
The DNA here is from genome assembly GCA_963277665.1 of Viscum album. Classification (NCBI taxonomy): domain Eukaryota; kingdom Viridiplantae; phylum Streptophyta; class Magnoliopsida; order Santalales; family Viscaceae; genus Viscum; species Viscum album. The sequence continues at coordinate 1,845,961,849 of OY728163.1, read as the reverse complement.
TGTTGTAGTGTGGAGTTTTTTGGCTTTAAAAATTTGTTTTTAAAAAAGTGTTTTAAATATTTTTTTATAATTTTACCTATTATATAGCTTCATGGAAAATTTTTTCACATGGTTTTAGTTTATATTTACTTATAAACTATTCTAAGAAGTGTTTATATTTAGTTATAAATTTTTTTATTTGTTTTTTATATAAACTGTTTTATTAATATATGAATAACACTTCTATACTCATGGTCGGAGTATGGAATTTAATGAGGAATTTCTAATGAGTATTATACTAATGAATAATTTGTCACTTTGGTTCTATTGAATATTTAATCTTTTGAGACTTTTGAAAATGTAAGGTCAAACATGTTTTTACCACTACTTCTTGAGTAGTTGAGCATTCTGGTGGTGGTGGAGCATGGTGTTGGAAAAGTTTTGACTTTTTTGTTATTTTGGTGTCTGGTTGAGTTATATTCTACAGTAGGTAGATGTTTGTTTTTTCAACTATATCTATTTTTTGGGGATCACTTCGGGAAAAATGATTAATGAAATATCATTATTTTGTTCATAAATCATATAGTTGAAATGTATTGTAAATGGATGGTTTATAATTTATCTATAAAAGGGTAAATTGTCTCCCACTGGTCTTTCAAACCCTTTAGCATTTATTTCAATCCTTTTCCATCTTGAAGACTTTACTTTAGGATTAGTAATGACTCTTTCAATTCTCAGGCCAATAGGAAAGAGGAGTTCATTATAAATGGAATCAGATGGGCCCATTATCTATGGAACAAGTATTATTTGGTTTTCTTGGTCATAGAGTTTAAATCCTTAATATTTATTCCATGGATAGCCTATTTATAAAATAGTATTATTTTAAGGACATAAAATTTAGAGTATAAAAAGACAAAGCTAACCTTCTTTTGCTGAACATAATGTTTTCTGGGAGTTGGGTACATAATGTTTTTGGAAACACTAGTAGGATAGTTGAGTCTTATTATCATAGTATTAGAAAATGAGACCAGAATCACATGAATTTTATATTAATTACATCCCACTAGTTTTTAATATCTTATTTTTAGTAATGAAATATTACATGAAAAATGGTTTTAGTTTTTAAAAAAAAATGAAAAACATGTTTTCAAATGAAAGTCAATGAAAATTAAATTGTAGATGTATTATGAAAATGTTTTTATTTTCAAAAGAAAGAGTGGTTTATATTAAAAATTGTTATATTTTTAATGAAATATTGTAATATTGGGGTTATATAATTTTATATACCATGACAAACAAATTATATATTAGTGATACTTGTATAATTAGTTGTTTATTTTTAAAAGGAACCTGGTAAGTGGCATTAAAACCATATGGAGTATACACCTGAAAATGAGGCAACACCTCTGCCATATGTAAACAAGAGATGGTAAAAAATATTTTCCAACCAATCCAAGATGTGGACATGGGGATAAAAATTGAGGAGCCAAGGAAGGTGGACCACTCCATCCATTTATAGAATCATAATTCACCTATCTTTTGGGGTGATTTGGAACCGGAGAGTGTGACGGTTGGCAGGATAGAATGAATCAAATCGTGGAGTTCTTCAGAACACCAATGGACATGAATATCTATCTGGAATATTATATACTGGAGGAGCTTGTATTCCAATGTTTGGATTTTTTTGGTGCAATCTAGATGGGATCAGGTCTTGAGTTGGGAGGATTTTGAAGAATTGTTTAAGAAAAAATTCTATCCTCACATTTTTTGAATCTAGAAAACAACATAGTTTTTTATCTTAAATTAAGACATCTTATCAGTTACTATATATGTTTCTATATTCATTAATTTATAGTTCTTTTCCTTAGAAGTTAATGTATGTTCAAGCTTTATGGTACACATCTTCGAGTCAGGACTCTGGTAGGAGATTCAATTGAAGGTTGTGGTACATTGTATCACATATCATAAGTAAATTGTAAATATGGAATTAGTGGATGTGCAAGATATATCTAGAGATATGGGAGGTGGAAGCATTATGATACTAATTAGAAAAGGGGGGAACACAACTTCTGGATAAAAAAGGAATAGGGAAACCTATTTTCAGTGTGGAAATGAGAATTCGTGTCAAATGGTAGGATCAGTAAATCTTCCACCTAAGCCAAATTGATAGTATGGATGTTATTAGTGTGGTTCATTTAACCAAATAAAGATAGAGTGTATGGAAAAATTTCAACATTGGAAAAAATGAAACAAAATGGGAATTATTTAGCTATATTATCAAAGTACTCCAGGTTCCGGTGCTCAAGACACTTCTCATGTGTCGCAGGCACAACATGCTTTGACCGGGTGGGGCCAGTATAATCAGAGACACCAGTACAGCAGAGCTAGCCCAGGTGATTCTTGGAACACCATGACTCTCCAATAGGGGAAATATCAGTAGGAAAATAAATATATGAGTCCCACGAAAATGCTGTTATATGTACCAGAGTACAGGGCTCTAGATGATTAGGCGAGACCATCTAGAGTGTGAGGTATGATTCTTCTAAATTCTACCCATATCCGAGTGTTGTTTTTTTATTTTAATCACCTTTCATTATTGCTTTTCATACCATTTATTTTTTATGTTTGAATCACTTAATGATTCCTTTTTTGATAAAACTAAAAAACCATCTCAGTGAAAGAGAATGTAGAGCCATTGTGTTTAGATATTGTTTATACCTATTAATGGTGATGATGAGATATGTGATTTATTTGTGCTAGATATGGATATCATTAATATAATCCTAGGAATTTATTGGTTGGAAGCATAAAAGGCACATGGCATTGAGTGTCTCATCATAAGACAACGAGATGAAAAAAGAGGTGTAGTAGGCTTGTGGGAACCAGCAATTGGAATAGTCTCTTATTAGTTTGCAGAATTGAATTTCTCATTGATAGAAGAGGTCGACAATATCATTTTTCCATCAAAACTGGATCAAATTCTTTGATGTGTTTCCTGATAATTTTTTGAGGTTACCAATGATAAGGGAATTATAGTTTATGTTTTATCTCATTATGAGGACTAGTCTTATCATACTTATATATTATAGGATGGAACCAATAGAATTAAGGGAGTGGAATTTACAGTTGTAGGAGATGGAAGGAAAATGATTAATTCTTCCATGTGTGACTGAATGGGAAGCACCAGTGTTGTTTATGAAGAAAGAAGTTGGAACTCTTGATCTGTGTGTTTATTATCATAAGCTTATCAAAGTTACAATAATGAATTAGTATTCAACTCCTTTCATTGATGATATGTTCAAACAATTGAGGAGTGATATGTAGTTCTCAAATATTGACATGTGATTATGATATTACCAATTGTGAGTTCGGAAGGAAGATATTTTAAAGATATATTTTAGATGAAGAGATGGATACTGTGAATTTGTATTCATGCCTTTAGGTTTACCTAATTCACAAGAAGTATTCGTGGATTTGATGAATACGATATTTTTGGGATATCGAGACAATTTGGTCGGTGTTTTTATTGAATAAATATTGCTGTATTCTATATAATAGTTTAGCAAAAGGAACACCAGTAAATAGTGTTAAAAATATAGATAGATCATAATTTGTCTGACAAACTATATTTGTGTTCATTTTGGATACAAGTGCCACAAATTCAATGCAATGTGATTTCATTAAAAGGTTTTTTATTGGATCCTAAATATATTGAAGTATTTATCTCTTATAATCCACCGAAGAACATTTCTGAGATACGGATTTTTAGGGCCTCGCTGGGTATTATCACTATTTTTTAATGAATTATCACAACTAGCATCGCCAATGAAAGTGTTGAAAAATTAAAATGTTCCTTTCTAGTAAAGTGAAAAATTCCTGATATCTTTTGAAGAGCTAAAAGTGTGTATGACATCAGCACTTATCATGGTTTTTTCAGAACCAGGACAAGGATATGTGATCTACTATGATGCTTCAGGACCTGGGTTGGGTTGTGTTTTCATAAAGGGACATCATGTGACTAATTATGACTTAATATAGTTGAATGTTCATGAGAAGAATTACCCAACATATTATTTGGTGTTTTCTAAAGTTGTTTATGTGTTAAATACATTGAATAACTATCAATTTGGTAAGAAATTCACATTGTTCACTAATCATAAGAACATGAAACAAAATTCCTCTCAAGGGGATATGAATGTAAGGAAAAGGATATGGATGGATTATCTATATATGATTGAGTTTGACTTGATTTATACATCAGGGGAAAAATTTGGTGGATGATGCATTAATCTGCGAGAGAGTTTCTTAGTTAGTAAAGAATAATCAGAGGAGTTGATGTTGATATCGGTCTTAGATGATATGCAATAGGAATGCCTAAACCGAGGCCATGTTGTGGGTTTTTTCTCTGTTTATTTTGTTCCTAATTTGGAAAAAATAGATAATGATGGATAGGAATATGATACAAAAATCATTTTTATGAGGCCAAAACACAATGGTGGGGAGACATTTGAGGGATAGAAACTTGATGGGAAATCGGTTTTGTAGTTCAGATATTGGATAGTTGTATACATTTCTTATCAAAACTACATCTTAACGCCTACCTAGATTCATGAAGGGTTACATATCTGGGTATACAGAAGATTTATAATTCATTTAATTCATAGTTTTAGTGTAATTGTATGAATTGAAAAGTGGGTGATTTAGTTTCAAGGTGCATAACATGTCAGCAAGTTTAGTCCAAACATTAGTGCCCATTTGTTATGTTGCAGTGTTTAACTATTCTAGTGTAATGATGGGAGTAGATAGAAATGGATTTTATTATAGGTATCCCAAGAATGTTCTGGAAACATGATTCCATATGGGTGATAGTGGATAGGCGCACCATGTTGGCCAATTTCATTACATTTTCTGAAACTCATACAGAGGGGGATCTGTCGACAATATATAACTACGATGTGATAAAGAAACATTGAATTCCCGTTTCAATATTCTATGAGAGATATATGAGGTTCACATATCGTTTATGTAAATCATTTTAGAATCATATAGGAACTCTTTTTACTATAATTATGACGTATCATAGTGAGACATATGGGTAATCCAAAAGGATGATATAGGCATTGGAAGACATGTTGCGGGATTATGTAAGGGATATTAGGGGATCATGGGAGGAGAAATTAATTTTGGTGGAATTATCATACAATAACAGTCATTATTCTACATTACTTATGGTCCCCTTTGAATCATTGTATAGGTGTCCTTGTCGTTCTCCGCTATGTTGGGTGGAAACAGGTGGGAACTATTTTTTTGGGACTAGCCTTGTCGCAAAAATTATATCTACGATCCAAATGATCTGAAATAGAATAGATACGACATAAATTAATAACAAAAAATAGGTAGATAATCATCAATGACCATTGGTGTTTGTGGTGAATGATCATTTGTTCTGGATGATCTCTTCAAGGCAAGGACAACTCCATTTTAGGAAGCATGGAAAATTGTCTCCCAAATATATTAACTTTTTTCAGATACTGGAATGGGTTAGATACATGGAATATCAATTGGAATTTTCCCCAGAGTTCATTTTGGTGAAAAATGTGTTCCATATATCTCAGTTGAAAAACTATCATTGTGATCTTGACTAAGTGATCATATGGGATCTTTTGGACTAAGATTCTAATGTTTCATGTGTACATATCCTGGTGAATATTATAGATAGAAAAGATACTATCATGCGTTGAAAAATAACTATTATAGTACATATTTTATAAAAAACATTTTTGGATTAAATAATATATTAGGGAACATGAGAAGGAAACGAAATAGTAATGGCAAGAACTCATTTAGGGTAGTAATCTCTTTTATCATTTTAGTGACGGAAAGACGAATGGTGGGGAGAATGTAGCACCCATAGTTTTTTATGTAATGCTTCTTGATGATTTCAATTTCCTTAATTGTAATTTGGGATGATGGGGGTTGATTTTAGGTACATTTGGTTTGTTTTGTGAAAAGAAAAAATTGTTCGTTAGTCAGATCATGGTTTGGCCAAACCATGTGAAAAAACAATGCATGGCCAAAAATAATTCCCTACCGTTGACGATCAAATTTTGTTTGGCCATCTGTTTGATCTATATCAACCTAAATAAACCTTAACACGAATTTATTCTCCCCCAAAGGAAAAATTATGCTCATCCACCAATATGGAAGTGATACAAAGACATTCCTTATATATTTGAAGGTATATTCTACCGGTAAGTGCTTGTTCTTCATAATTGTCTACACAGTTTCTTAGGTCTAATCCACATTTAATCTATTTTTTCAAATATATATTTTTCATGTGTGTATAACTAAGATTTTTGAGTTAAAATAAGGTTATATATGTATTTTCTCATGATGAGGGTGGGGGATCTTGGGTAGTTTCTCGGAATTATGACCAGGATTCTTGAGAGTTCTTTATGCATTGTGGGGTTTCATTGAAATAGGAGAGGTTGTTGTCTCCACTCTCATATCCCCTTGTTTTAATTGATTAGAATATATTAATATTTATTTATTATGAAAAATATCTTGTTTTTTTGTACGAATATTAAACCATCTTTACGGACAAGTGGAGGAAAATTTGGAAAATTTGGTGGTTTTGTGAAAAAACCTAGTTTTTTTTCTTTTTAATGGGAGTTTTTAGATTATGGATGGTTTCTAATATTTAAAAATTTATTTTTTATGAATTTATCAATTATATATATTGTCTTTTGAAATTATTTAATGTTTTTAAATTCGATGGATTTGGAATTTTTCAATAAATTGGCATTTTTTACATATGTGAAATTTATTGAAATTGGTTTTGGTTTTGGGAAAACATGGTGTGTGTATTATACTTCATTTCTTTTCATGGTTTAGATATGATAATTTTCCTGGATACAAAGTTTAAAATTAACATTCGGATGAATTACCTTGTGAGGATGTGGTAGATTGATGACAAATTACTCATGAGTATGGAACTATCATAATGATGTATGGATTTTTGTAGTTGTTATTCTATGGACTTTATTAGATTTCAAAATTAGTTTTTAGAATTTTTTTTAAAGATTTATTTAAATTCATAACTATAGTATATCTTGTTGGAATATTGGTCAACATGGTTTTATATTATATTAAGTCATAAATTATTTTGAGAAGTGTTTATATTCAGTTTTAAACAGTTTTCAGAAATTGTTTTCAATAAACTATTTTATATAAATGTGGTTTTACTTAAATCCTATTGGTTTGAGTAGTCAAGTTATTAGGGAAATAATATTTAATTTCATATTCACCCCTTCTTTGTAACATTGGTGATTTTTCATATGTCATCTTCTTGGATGTTGGAAAAAGTAGGGTTCAAAAACATTTTAGAACTACGTATTGAGTTATTGAGCTGTTTGGTGGTGGTGGAGCACAGAGCTAGTGGCACCTGAAGTATTTTGGTTATTTTGGGGGTCTTTTTGTTTTATCTTCTACTTTATTTTGATTTCTAGTTGTCTTCTATTGTTGAACTTTTGATTGGGATCAAATTTTTAAAAACAATTCGTGAATTGTCATTATTTTTTTCATGCATCATTTAGATGCTATGAATTGTTGTCGGTTAGTTTATAATATAACTTTAATTTGGTAAATATTCGATCACCAGTTATTTAAACCCTTTGGCATTTATTTCCAACCATTGGTGTCTTGGGGATGTTGACTATGGCCCAGTAATAAATCATTGTGTTCTCCAAACAATAAGAATGTGGGTTTCATAACATTTTTAATGAATTTTTTAACTCATTATATTATTATATTCAAATATATAGTAGTTTATGGGATGATATTACAACATCTTATCAGCAATGCGTTAATAATATTTCATTTTATTTCATTTTTTTGGGTGTGTTCATTTAATCATTTCAGGATTTGTTAATTTTGGTATAATTATGGATGTTCAAGTAAATTTTTATTTCTACTAAATACATGGAATAAAATAGTATTAGTGAATATAAAAGATTGTTAATGATCCAATATATCATATTTTATTTTATGTGGATGATTCATTTGATTTAGTGTTGACGAAAAATGTTTGGTTTATTTTTCTGGGTTTTTTGAACATTACATACAAAATGAATTTTAATTAATATTATTATTATATAATATATAGAGAAAATGTAATTGGTTATAAAATATATATTTAATATTATTTAACCATAATGATACTTTTATGATCATCCATGAAGGATGTAATGGAAAATGAACAAAATAATTATTCCTTAAGATGGTAAACTGTCATAATTTGGATAGCTATTTCTTTTTACTAAATAATAAGAGATGAGAAATTAAATGTATATAATAAATTCCTATATAATCCAAAAAAATAGAGTAATTATGATTATGTATTTTTAATTACTTGATGGATGAAGTAAGTGAGAATGCTGTAAAAAGATGAACGAAATTAAGAGAGGGTCTTTGAGAAAATTACATCTTAAAATATCATCCCCATGAAAAATCCATTGAAGGACATAGAATTTATATTTTGGTGAAACCAGATAAACATGTAAATTGGGTGAGTTATTCGGAGATGTTTTTTTAAGATATTTTTAGATATTTCTGACTTTTTAGGAGTAACATGGATGTGAGGGGTGCTATTTATACTTGAGGAGGGGTGGTTATAAGTGACTAAATAAAGATTATTTTATATTTAATTTCAACCACATTGCGGAGGAACTAATTTTAATATTTTTATGGTTTTTAATGTCTTAATGGATGGGTATTGTAGACAAAAACCTGAACAACCAAATATGAATTTTATTTTCTAGTTATTTTAATCAATTTTCCTTTTATTATTAACAAGTTTGATTATTTTACCTATGCTGACGTACATCATAACGTTACCACATTAAATTTTTAATCAATAAAAATTAAAATAACCTTACTAACTAATTTATAACTTCTTATTCAAAATATAAAAATCCTTTTAACAAGTTAAATTCACATAATTTTCAAAATTAGATTTCAAATTAATCATGGATATTCAATGAGAAAGCAGATTTCAAAGGTGATGAGGTTCAATTGTTTTATATTTTTCTATAACCAATATCAATGCAAAATTTATTAAAATGAAGTAAATTGGATTTATTAAATATTTATTTATCTAAATATATTTTAAAACGAATATAAAATATAATTTTACTATATAAATAAAGTATAATAAAATTTATTTTAATGATAAAAATTAATATTTCACTCTTCATTAAAAAATAAATCTTCCCTTAAAAAATCAATGATTTCATCATAATATATTATTACTATTAAAATTTCAGAAATTAATATTATTTTTTCCAATAAACTTTTAAAAATTTACAAAATTTATTTTTAGAAAAAGTGCCCCATCAAAAGGCTACCAAACTAGCATTACAAAAATTTTGAATTTTTATGCTCAAAAATTGATTTGTTATTATCGTAATACTATATTGCATATTAGATTTATTTCCACACAGTTTATTTAATACATGTCATTTAAATGTCTTTAATATCATTTACTAATAGTTGTTTATATAAATCATTATGATATGATTTTATTTTTAGTATAAGAATATTTTTTTATAAAAATAGATCTTTATATTCCATAGGTTTTAATTTCAACATATAATTAATTTTTAGCCAATTACATTATTTTATAATAATATCTCAGATGTAAATTCAAAATATAGTTAATCTCATTATTTCATCCATTCCAATAGCGAGATGATTTCAATTACATTTAAATAATAACATTCAAATAATTTTTTAATGTAGATGTGGTATATATTTTAAGATATTTTTCATATTGTTTCCTTTTAAAATATGGAGGTTATACAATATTAAAATAATAAATTGATTCCTCTTAATTATAACTTAGGATTCAAAAACTATGGGCTTGAATTCTAAAAATACCATTGTTAAAATCCCACATCATAAAAAGGATGAATAAAAATTCTTTTTGAAAATTAAGGAAGGGCAGAAGGTCACCTTAGATAACACATTCTAGTATTCCTTGTAGGATGACGCGGACATGGAAGTGAACAATAACCCGCATGGACTAATATAAAGTGATAGGTAACATCATCCTCATAACATTAACTGTCATGAAATAGTATATTTTTTATAGGTTAAAATACATTGATAAAAGTAAATGGATAATACATTTGTTTAAAAGTTCTCTTTCTAAAATTTAGAGATTTTATAAATATCTATTCTAAAAACATAAGGATACCTAATTAATTTTAAATTTTAATTTCATCAATTAATTAATTTCCACCATAATCTCATATTTTTAAAAACCTATGAGAATTCAATAACAAATTTGATATTTGAAGCATCAAAATTCACTCTCACGGATCAATAAATACACAAAATTTTAAATATCTTTTCCACGTATCTTTAAATTTTACTCATTAACAAAAAAAATTTATCTTTTGATGCCAAATTTATATAAAAATAATAAATATTTATTTGATGAAAAACTACTTTGTTCTTCAAAATACATAAGTAACCACCAAAATTTCAATATAAAACCATAAAAAATAACAATATTTAAAATTACATAAAATATCATAGGCTAATATTGGATCCAAAAAATATAGAATTATATTATCACATTCTTATCCAATATAAATAAAATACTTAATAAAAATATAAATAACTCTAAAATTATCATTCAAAAATTCAATGTACCTTATTTGATAATTTACAAGATATGATATTTATTTTGATTAATAACATGAATCACCATAAATCATATGTGATTAAAAAAGATAATTCATCCTTTTTTCAAGTAAAATCCCATAGTATTCTATATAATTCAATCTTTAAAGGTCTCCAAAATAGTGAACATATTCCAAAATAAAATTAATTACTTAATCACCAAATTAATTTTTGATTCCCTCAGTTCTCTATAGGAAAAAATATATTTACGCAATATAGACATTTTTTTCATCGATCGAATCAATCAACTAAAATGAAAAATATCACAGTTACTGATATGTCTCGTTGTTTATTAGAAGATGATTCACCCTTGTCCATCCAATGGCCTGAAGGCCTTCATTTTTTATTGATTTTTTGATAATCCACCTTTCAAGGGGTGAGGTGGAACCCTTACAAGGCCTGAAGGTGTAAGTGTTACATGGCCCGTAGGCCTTAGAGAAATTCATTTTTCTGTAGGCTTCAAACATTACATACAACCCAGAATAACTACTTAGAACTTCTCAACCCCGGCATCTTCATCGTGAAATCAGGTCTCCACCTTCACTTGGCTGTTCGGCTAGGCATTCATGTGCATGCACAGGCTTATCCCGATGGCAGGTGTAATACCCTCTCATTCTTGCAAACCATTTAGCTTCTAATTTGGAGAAAGCTCCTTGTTCATCCTCCTTTTAGAGTTTTTTTTGTTTTAGGTCATCTAGTTTGCATCTTAACATAAGGTGGCCCGAAGTCCTTGAGGTGGACCGAAGGCCCAAATAGGGGCATATTCCAAGCTGCTACAGTGCCAAACAGTACTTCTTACAGTTCCCACAACAGTACCAGCTACAGTACTGCACAGTTCCCCCTATAGTACCAGCTATAGTACTGCTGCAGTACCCCCAAAAATTATTTCCCCACCTGAGTTTGATCATGGGTCTCCCGGATGTACTTTGTTTGTGGGTTCAATCTCTATGGCCTTTTTAGACATGATAGGTTTTCACCCATAATTTTGGTTATTTTTTTAAAAAATATTAATAAAATATTTATATGATTCAACATATGTGCGATAGATAATAGAAAATAACATTAATATATTTAATCTCAAGTTATATCTCATACCACTCATTTATCATCAAAATGAATGAAAACATATTTACCTCAAATTCAGAGTTTATATAAAACAAAAATATTTTCGATACCTTCAAGCTCAAGTCCACAAAAAGTTAAGAAATTGTTCCTCAAATAAAATTTTTTATATAAAAAAATTATTTTTTACATATACCTTAAAAATTATCACTTTTTTCATTTTTTAAAGGAATTGATTCCTTATGTTTTTTTTTTGAAAAGTAACCCTACTATTGAAAATTCCTTAAGTGTTCCATGATTCCAATAATATTTATAAAATAAAACAATATCCTAAGTTTTAAAACTCAATACATAAACACATTCTTCATTATACTACATCACTGAACCATTAAACATCCTTTGTAATCATATTACAACAAACATAATTCATATAATAAAATATATGAATTATATTCTTAGGATTCATCAATATCAATAAAAAATGTTTCATATTATAACATAAGTAAATAATTCATACCTAAAATCCATATTCTTCTATGTTATTGATATTATATTTATCATTTAGTAATTTTTATACTTTTGAAAATAATATATTCACAGCAATTCTGTTATTTCTCTTTTATAGATAGTTGCAACTATTGAGATCATAAAATAAAATTTAAAACCTACAATGAATAAAAAACAATTTATAAAAATTATTAGATTGTGGATAGCACATTAAATTTTTTGCAAGTGACTTGTATACTACAAAAGTTTTCAAAGTAAATTAAAAATGATCTTTGTAATAGTAATGATGGTCATATCATTTGGGATAGATATGATTTTTTTCTGATATATCATTTATTCCACCTTGAAAATGATTTTTAATATCTATAAATGAATAAAATATATTCATAAAATTAATTATTAATGCAATAATAATATATAGGGTAAAAATAATAAAAAAAGATATATTATTATAATCCTTCAACCCCCTAATTATGAGTTTATTTTGGATTTTATGAAATCCCCCTAAATTTCCCAAAACCTCATGCATTCTTCATATGATAATAACCATTATGGTCATATATGATCTTTAATATACACAAAAATAAAACCTTATCCTTCAAAGTTAAATTATACATTATCTAACACAAAATGTAGTGTCTTGACCATTAACAATAGTTATTCTAGTTTTTCAAAAACTAGAAATCACTTTTTCATTTCCAAAAAAAATTATTTATAGAGTTTTAGAGAATTGGGAACAACCCATAAAATTAAATCCCCTAATTTACATGGGGAAATTTTTACTCAGAACAAAACCCTTTGAAAATAAAATAACTTTTGGGAAGTTGGGTTTTCCCAACACTTCTATACCAATGTTTCAACAAAACCATTGGTATAGTGGTCATTTACCAACATTTTATTCAAACTGTTGGTAAAGGTAGTGCTAGTGAAGGATTTCCCGACATTTTGAAGAAACTGTTGGGAAATCAAAAAAAAATCCCTCTTTACCATTGGTTTGTTCAAACCAATGGTAAAGTCCAAGAGTTTCCCAACGATTTTTCCAAACCATCGAGAGAATCCCCCCCCCCCCAAATACAGCACCCTGGCCCCCGATTACACAGAAGCAGACATTTCCCTTGATTTCCATAAGCCCCCGCGCATGTGAACCACAACCCGAGGTCTTCCATCTGATCGGCTACAACTCCCCCATCCAGGTTATACACCTTCATCATCTTCCCAAATACCAACATAGAATCCATTATTGAGGAACTTGACATGGTTGGTGTGTGGACTACCAAAATCTTTGAGCTAACATGGTGAGTTGAGGTATCTTATTCGTTTCTAGTGTTGTTCATCCCAACTATGAGATAATATCCTTATATTCTCAACCTTTATCCATTTATTTCACTATCTATAAAAATCACATCATTAATCTATATTTTTAGGGATTTTGGAGAATTTTATGATTCACACTAGTTGATATTGAATCAATGACTAATACTTGATTGGTAGATGTCAGTGAGTATATAAAAGATGGTTTATATACTATCCCTTAAGATTATCACTAATTTGTGTTCATTATAATGTTTATTATCATTGACATAATATATTATTAATCTAAAATTTAAAAATAAAACTTTTTGTCTATACTTTATGAAATTAAACCACTTTAAGATCCATGAACAACCTGTTAGTGGAGAAGCCAAAACATTATCCACCCATGGGATGTGCTTGAATTGGGTAACTAATTGGGGAATGAAAGGTATTAACATAGGGGTTCCAAGAATGATTTATTGATCATGATTGAATGATTTGGGATGGCTATAACACATAATGGTAACTGAGGCATGTACCACTTATATGAGCACAATTGAAAATAAATATAAATAAATTTTAATTTAATTTTTGAGTACTTGTTCTTTGATTAATGATTTGTAATTCCTTGAAGAAACCAACCAAGGATTCTTGTAAAAAACATAGCTTTTAATTCCATTTTTAAACCCCCATAGATTCATGATGATTTGGTTTAGAATACCTTGGTAAAATTAAACTTGGATTCATAGTGATTATGATTTAAGAAGCCTTGGGGAAGTCCCCCTTGGATTCTAAACTAAAGGCCACTATATATGCATATTATAGGAACTCCTTCGTCCCTATAAATCCATATTAAGTAAATAAATTTATTAGTTATACACTCTAACTATATAAGAATTAACATAGTTTTAATTTTTTCATCTATTATTATTTGTTTCTATTTTGATTTGACCTAAACCAGGTGGTGTTGTGTGTGGCATGTCATACCCAATAATTTTAGTTCGATTTGTTTTATATTTTAGTTTTACAGTTCAAGTGTCATGATTATATTAATAAAATTTATTTAAAGTGTTCATAGCCACTCATTTTTATGTAGTTAGTGAATCATATTGACTAATGAAGGTGCTGGTGAGATGTATCCCCACTCGATGATGGTAAATGGTTTGTTTAGTCATATTTTCTCAAGGTGGGTAATGGATATAAGGGTAATCCATGTGAAGGGATTGGGGACAGTTGGGGTAGTGGGGTAGGTAGTTTTTGTTTTTTTTATTCAGGAGATATGGTACATTCTGTGGACTTTAGTTTGGGTGTTATGAAATGTACTAACTTTTCACAATATTTCCACGTTTAGCATCAATAACTTATTTTGAAAACTCTTTTTACACATTCTGCATCTTTCATGAAAGGCCTTCACATTAGAATATCTTGAGTAAAGTTCAATCAGGTCTATGGTGTCTTCTTGTATGTGATAAATGAAAAAATTACAAAACACATCTCACCTCAAATTTGGGCACACATAAGTGAATTAGTATATCTATACATTGTTTTGATATTTCACTACACCAACTAGAAACTACTTCCTTTATCATTTACTTAAATATATTTTCAATTAAACATCAATCTTATTTAATTTATTATGACAAAATAACTTATAAATTTTTATTACAGAATGGTTAGAAGTTGGATATATGAAACTAATCGGATCTCAAGTTATTTTCAAAACAATTTTGAGGGATTTTTAGATTTTTCATTTCATAATGCTTCAGATAGTGGTCGCATACACTGTCCATGTTCTAATTGTGTGGGTAGACCTTGTTTGAGCCGTGAAGAAGTCATCTACCACATAACCAAATATGGTTTTCAAGAAAACTACTATGTGTGGTATCAGAATGGGGATAAAATTAAATCTCAAATTGCTGATGATCGAAATAAAAGGACTGGACTAGAGAATTTGATAGATCACTGATTTCCCTTTATTCTTCATCATGAAAAAGAAAGGATTTTGAATTAAAAATAATTCTATATGAGGAAATATGGTGCATCTAATTAAAAGGATGATATTGTCAGGGGTGAAAAAATTGAATGATGCAGCACCACTCTATTATATCTACAATGAGATAAATTAAAAATGCTAGAATTTTTAATCCGATTGATTCATGGGAAAACGATGTATGGGATTTCTAATAAATCAATTGATTACATTATTACTTTTTTGAAGGATTTATTTACAGATGATGTAGATATTCCATCAATCCAATATACGGCATGTAAGTTAGTTGAGGAACATGGATTTTCAAGAAACAAAATTCATATTTTCCCAAAATATTGCAGTTTATTCTGATAGGAAATTGTTGAATGAAATTATTTTATAAAATGTGGCACATCCCGCTAGAAGTCAAAATCTTATAGAACACCTTCCCCCATGCCACAAAAAGTAATGTGGCACTTTCCATTAATCCCCACACACCAAAATCTGTTTATATCGGATAAAGTATCAATAAAAATGATATAGCATGATACTAAGAGAAATAAGACTAATGATGAGTTGGTTCACCCTACACATGGATTTTCATGGTAATGATTTGATGCTCGATATCTTGATTTAGCAGCTGACATGTGTAATGTGAGGTTGGGTCTCTCATGTGAGGATTTTAATTCGTTTGGGTAGATTCTTACTTCGCAAAACACATGGCCAGTTTTTATTCACATTTATAATCTTCTCACGTGGTTTTCTATGAAAAAACATTTCACTTTAAAGTGTATATACTCATATCTGGACCTTCTTATCACGGCATTGATATTGACGTATACATGAAACCTTTAATAAAATAATTGAATATTCTTTGGGATGTGGGTGTGCGCACATACGAAGCATATTTTAAAGTCATATTTCAGATCCATACTACACTAATGTGGATGATCAATGTCTTTCTGACTTATGCAATGATGTCTAGATGAAGCACGAAGGGAAACTGACAAGTCCTTTTTGTATGAATATTACATGATCTAGAAGACTAAAACATTGTAGAAGTTTTAGTTTTATGGGACATTGATGATTCTTTCCAATGTACCATCCATATAGAAATAATCATCAAAGATTTGATTGTAACATTGAGATTGATGATCCACCTCAAATTATGTCTGGAATTTATGTGCATAATGAATTGAAAGAT
This sequence comes from Viscum album, assembly GCA_963277665.1. Classification (NCBI taxonomy): domain Eukaryota; kingdom Viridiplantae; phylum Streptophyta; class Magnoliopsida; order Santalales; family Viscaceae; genus Viscum; species Viscum album. The sequence goes on along the minus strand of OY728163.1, from coordinate 1,845,945,089 downwards.
TTCAGTTTTCATTCTTTTAGGTTTAAATGAAATCTGGAAGGATAAAGAATGTTTCCACTGAAACATGTTACAATTAGAGGAAGAGGAGTATCTTTATAGATTTTTCTTATTGGTCAACCAATTTGTTATGTCATTTCGTAGACGTAATTAATATTGAAAATAATATATGTGAAATGTTGCTTTTGATACTTCTAATGGTTAAGGGAAATACAAAAGATGATTTATGGTCTAAACGTGACATGGTGAATTGTAGCATCAAGCATGAATTGAATCTTATGCGTATTAGTGGAAATAAATGGAAACATCCATGTGCTTCTTAAGTGATATGACCTACGAAAAAAACATTTTTTGGAATTATTAGAGACTATTAGAGTTTCTGATAGCTAATCAAGAAAAATATCTAAATGGGTCAATAGAATAGAGTAGAAGCTAAAATCATTGAAGACTCATGATTATCTCGTTCTTCAGCCTGAGTTGATTCCAATATAAATCCTCCATCTTTATTCCAATAATGTAAGGGTGACTGTTGTTCAGTTGTGCCATTTTTTAGAGATTTTTGTGCTAAGATGTTTTCCAAGTACTTTTGGTAAAAAAAATGTGGACATATTCCCCATAAATTTTGTGTGATTTAGAGAAAATATTTCCTCCATCATTTATCACATGCATGATGCATCTAACTGTCCATATTCCCCACTGAAATAAATCTCAGAGGTCCTATTTATTTTTGTTGGGTGTATCCAACTGAAAGAAATATGTACACATTAATGTCTTATGTCCTAAACAGGAATCATCCCAAAGGTTCTATTGTGAACGGTTACTTGGCTCAAGAATGTGTGAATTTATGCTCTATGTATTTGTCTGATCTTACTACGAGAATGAACATAACAATGGGAAATGAATAAGAACAATATGACAAAATTTAACTATGATTTCCATCAATTCCTCAAACAGGAAAAATTCCTAGATCATATACATTGAAAAAATAAATCCTTGAAGATCGGGAGATGGAACACCACACATTTTTGTTCAACTATGATTTTTTCAATGACTACCATAGGTAACTAATGTGAATAAGTATATCATACATATATATATGTTAAACTATTCATATTTTTTTATCTATAGGGAACATAAAACAATGATAAATAGAAATAATCGGTCTTTATTATTGAGATTGAGGGATAATTTTCATAGAAAAGAGATTTATTCTTGGTTATAATTGAAGGTAAAAATATTACTGTTGAAAATAATTAAATCAAAATTTAATTAAGTTTAATATTCATTTTTATTATAGGTATTGAGTTTTCTTATTGACTCTATCTATGAGGAAATTAGGGCTTTGGCTTTTGGTCCTAATACCGTGGTTCGTGTCTATAAATCAATTGTTATAAATGGGTACAAATTCATTATCACTAAATGAGAAAATAACATGAAAACACAATATGATGGTTTTATGGTTATTGCCACAACAGATTGTTATACTAGTGCATTAGATAGTAGACTGTGATTTGAAAATGTTGTTTATTATGGATTCATTGAAATAATAATAAGAATGGATCATTACTCTCATGGATGACTCACGATGATGAAATTCCATTAGTTTAATTCGATGATAATAAATGGCATATTTATTGATGATTTTGGATTTTGAGTAATTAATATGACTCGCACTCTTGCTACAGACGAACCATACGTATTGGCATCAATGTCTAAACAAGTTTTTAATGTCAAAGACTAACATCGAACAGAATTTGGTGGTATAGTAGAAGTAATTTCAAGACATATTTTTGATAATAGTGATGATGTAATTGATACTTTCCCTACTGCCATTAGAACCAATCCATTTTTTTCTTTTGATTACTCTAATAGCTAAATTGTCAGAGTTGATTGTGAACCTGAAGATTTGGTGGAAAATTTATAGAATCATCCATCCAGGTTATCAATTATTTTGGTTTACCTCAAGTTGGGTTTGTAATGTTGGTACTATTCAAATTTATTTAATATTTATTAAAAATATTTTGTATCTGACTTGACCATTATGTGAATTTTCAATGTTTATTGGTTTGAATTTTTATTTTAATTGCATTTTCTAATTTGTGATTGAATTGTATTTAAACCCATGAAACCCTCATTTCTAACCTGGTGAACATTTCAATGCCTCAACTATGATTTGTATAAATTTTGTTTGACTCTAAGACCTCTCTTTAATATTTCCAGGTAATGAAGATGATGGTTTGTATTCTTCTACAAAACACGTATTGAAACCTGCATCATCTACCTAAGCTAAAGAAATTAAAATTTTCCATAATTTTGAAAAATTATTAACCAGTTATGGATCTGGTAGAATCAATGTTCCATTATTTTAATATAATGATGACACATTGTAAATAATCATCCTTCTAAAAATTAAATTTCATTATTACATCTTGTACGATTTATTTACTTCATTATACATTTGTTCAAGCTCATCTAAATCAATGGTTATTTAAATTATCCATGAATCCCTCTATTCCCTCTAATTTATTTTGTTTATTAGGATACACTTTAGTTATCGTTTTATATTTACTTCCATATTTGTTTTCAAATTCATGAAAATGAAACCAATTGAAGAGGGAAAAAATATATTATGCACAACAGTCGTCGCATGACTGAGCTGGGCATTCCACCACTAGTTCCTATAGTGAGTATTTTTTTCATATATATTTATTTAAATAATATACAATGTCATGTGATTAATTTTTTTTAAATATTTTTCATAATCCATCAATTAGGCTATATTTATTTGATGAATAGACTAATAGTGGTCCCACTACACTTGGTGTCTGTACGAGGGGGTGGTACGGGAGCTAGGCGATCTGGTCGGCGTACCCGATTAGACCCTGCCCCTTCCAATGACATACCTTCCATCCCAAATTCTGATCCAGGTGTGTCCTTTGGGACACATGGGATATTTAGGCCTCCCATGTTTTCACCACCATTTACGTCTGATCCCCCTCACTCGTCCGTACCATATCCAATGAAGATTCTCACTCCCCATCAAGCAGTTGGCCAGCCATCCTTTTCATCTTCTTTTACATCATATTCATTCTCTCAGGGCATTTATATTCCATCTTCTTCGACTCCTGCTCCACCAGATTCTGTCTGTGTGGAGTATAAATTGGGACCCACTCTATCTGTACAGGTGTTTATTCAGTTTTTATGGATTCAACAATGCCCAATGATCAGACTACAGCAGGTATACTTATACAACCCTAACTGATTGTTACATCATTATTTATTTTCATTATAACATGTATTTGTAAAATATTTGTTTTTATTTCATTACAGATACATCTACTGATAGGAATCTAGGGTGGGGGAGTACACTCATGATTGTGGTGTGGAACTGCCGCCCATAATTGATGGTGGACTACAATGAAGATAGTTATATGATTGAAAAATAAGTGCAGAAATGTCGGAGTTTTTTGGTGATGCTTGCAAAATACTCCAACATCATTTCTGTCAGCCCTCTATCATGGAGACAACTGCCGAATAAAGTAAAGGATAAATCCTGGGTAGAGATATGGGTAAAAAAATCTGTTGTATTTAATTCAAATATTTAATTTTTGTATTTATATGAATTAATATTTTGGTGTCAGCTACGGTTTAATTTCCCCAATGGTTAGGGTGGACGGCCAGCACATCTAAATCATTTAGGCAAGCTTTGAAGAGCTTATAATCATGAGTTGTACACTGGCTAGAATGCTAGAGTAGGCACATAGTTAGAGGTGGTCTTTGTCATGGATGATTTTCCATTATAATAGTACCGACAAATGATTTCTCATTTTATGACTATCCAATTTTCAATATTAATCAAATTAGATGTATTTAAATGAAAATATTCATGTTTTTTCGTTAATAATAATTATTGAATTTTATTTAGGATGCATATAGAAGAAATAGAAAAACATTGATGCTAATAAATATGTCCACATTGTGACGTAATACGATGCCAGATCATGAGAGAATGTAGCTATGACAGTTTATAATCGTTATTTATGACTTTCACTTTCTATTGTTTCCTCCGTAATTTATTCGATTTCTAAAGTAGTTATATAATTTTTGTTATGCAGTTTCTATGTTTTTTTGGTATCCTATTATTAATTATGGTTTTTTACATTAAATTTCATTATAGAGGCATAAATTGAATATTGAAGTACATGTGCCTCTAGCAAAACTATTTTGCTCGAGTATAAATAAGAAATATGAAAGTGCGGTTAATGAAACGACTCAGTAGCATATTGTATGTTTTAATTTGTAGATTTAATATTTTAATGTATATTTTGTAAATTAATAATCTATTTATATTTGTAACAGGCTACATTAGAGGCCCATGATTCCTAGGAACCTGACAATTTTGGTCCAAATGTTCACTTACATCTGGTGTTGGGAGATGAGTACCCTGGTAGAGTATGCTTCCAACCTAGGAAGATTATAGTTCCAAAATGGTCTTTATCCTACTCAGGTACAAGTTGTTGTGCCACCGAGTTGTAGAAGGTTAAGGCATAGGTAGATCAGACTGAAAAAAGGGCCATAGTGACAGCATAACAATCTAGTAGGGAAAATAATGCATTTATGAAACTTGTGGAAGTTTTACATCCAAAACTTCCACCAAAGGCCAGCACTGCATGTGATGAATATATGTCGTCGATGCGTTCAATATATGGTGGACCAAGTGGAAGTTCAAGTGGTGGTCGAGATGATAAAGATGAGGAGGCTGAGGCAGAGGAGGAGGAGGGTGAGGAGGAGGCCCAGGCGGAGGAGGAGGCTGAGGAGGTGGCCGAGGCGGAAGAGGAGGGCGATGAAGAGGCCGAGGCTGAGTACGAGGTAGAGGAGAAGGGTGGGAATTATTTTTGGGATGACGACGTGGATGAGGGTGAGGGTGACGCTGATGGTGATGATTGTGATGGTGATGAGGGACAAATTGATCTGTTAAATTTTTTGACTAATATTACTAACATTTGGTGTTCATTTATTTGTTTTTTCTGAATATATGTGTGCTTAGGTAGGTCACCTTATCTTTATTTTTTATCAAGAAATTATAAAACTTGACTTGATGATTTGTTGTGACTCATTCAGCCCTCCCCTAGATAGCCCCCACCCCCTAGACACCCCCACCCCATGGACAACCCGTACCCCCTAGACAGCCCCACCACCCCCATGGAAAGCCCGCCCACCCCCCTGGACAGCCCTCCCACATGCTATGTTCATGGGTTGTCCACTTGTGGGAGTTGATTTTAACATTGATAAATCATCGGTGGTTCCAAAATATTTTTCTCCACAAATGAAACCATAAATTTAATGATTGATAGGAAATGAGATTCTAAATGATTTAAATAATTTTTATATATTATAAATGTTTTATTTTTAAAAATCATGGATGTTGTGAAATCCCCCTATTTTAATTAAAATTTAAATTTTTAGTGGAATTTAGAAAATTGGAGGTCTGATTGAAATTTGATATAATGATATTTTTTTAAACATGAAAGAATTTTATTAGAAAATATGTAAATACCGTCCCATGAACCCGAGACAGCCACCCGGACAGTACCCCAGTACATCCCCCGGACAGCCCCCCCACCATCCTCCATGGTCCATAGAGAGCCCCTCGGACAGCCCCCACCCTCCACCCTGGACCCCAGACATCCCCCCTCCTTCCTGGACCTTGGACAGCCCCCCACCATCCTTCCCGGACCCCAGAGAGCCCCCCACCCCCACCCTTCTCCCTGGACCCCATACCGCACCTGGAAAGCCCCCCAAATAGCCCCACCCTCCTCCCTAGACCACGGACAACCCCCAACCACCTCCCTAGACACTGAATATCCCCCGAACAGCCCCGCAGACAGCCCCCACCCTCCTCCCTGGACCCCGTATAGCCCCTCCAACAGCCCCCAGATAGCCCCCCGAACCACCCCCATCCTCCTCCCTAGACCCCGGACAGCCCCCTCCTACCTGGACCCCAGACAGCCCCCCACCATCCGCCTTGGAACTCGGACAATTCCACACCCCTTCTCTATAAACCCCGAATAGCCCCTCGAACAACCCCCCCCCCCCCACCGGACAACCCCTCGTAGAGCCTCTCAGATAGCCCCCCCCCAGATGGCCCATTGATAGCCCCCCGGACAGCCCCCCACCCTCCTCCATGGACCCCAGAAACCCCCCTGGATAGCCTCCCCACCCTCCTTCCGGACCCTGGAAAGCCCCCCATATAGACCCATCATCCTCCTCTCTGGACCCCGAACAGCCTCCCCCCCCCCCCCCCCCACACCCTCCTCCCTAGACCACAGATAGACACCCTCTTTCATGGACCATGGATATCCCCCCCACCCTCCTCCCTGGACCCCGGACAGCACACACCCCTCTCTCTAGAAATATGTGTTTTTTGTCCTATTGATGGTGTTTTTTATGGTGTTTGAAGTATATTTGTATTTTTTTGTGCTATTTTTTTATATTGGAGTATGCAATGCGGCGTATGAAGTTTATTATGTAGGGTGTCTGTTGTTTGAGCTCTTTTTATGTATATTTTCTGTAGGTGTATGAAGTGTATTGTGTAGGCTAGGTTGTTTTTATGAATCTGTTTTTTATGTCAGGTTGTTTCTTGTGTTTTTTTTTCTATGCAGGTGTATCATGAGTATGTTTTCATAGTTTTGTGTTTTTGGGTACTCCCTGAACATCCCCTCCATCCTGGACCCTGGACAGCCCCCCCCCCCCACCTCCCTGGACCCGGGACAGCCCCCCACCCTCCTCCCTGGACACTGGACAGTCCCCCCCACCCTCCTCCATGGACCCCGAACAACCCCCCAACCTAAAACCCCGACATTAGGTGAGTGACGATTCGGCATATATAAAACATCATGACAATTCACGAAAGGCTAAGGACCACCTACCTTGATTCTGGAGACAATCACACTCTTAATTCGGCATCTTAGATCCCAATCTAAGCTCTTTTCAAGATTCAACCTAAATCCCAACGTAAAAGAGGGGTTTAGATCATTGGAAGAATATGAGAAAAGGTTGCAAACCCTAATCGAAAATAGGAATCAAGGAGGGGATTTTACTAATCCATATTTTCAATCCACACATGACGGCACTCAAAACACACTAGGATCGAAGGAGATCTACCCTTAAGAGCTCTTGGGAGCTTTGGAATGTGCTCATACTTTTGAAAAAGTATATGTGGGTCATTTGTGATGTGTAAGAGTCAACCCCACCTCAATCCGAGTCACATTGTGGCTGATACCACTCAAAGTGTCTCACTTTTATTTTAAATGGATAACATTTTAAATGAAAACAGCAACTATAATATGGAAAACTGACCAAACACATTCTGATTCTGTTAATATGTTTGTGAAATGATCTATTGGCCATTTGTGACATGTACGAGTCAACTCCGCCTCAATCTGAGACATGGTGTGGACAATACCACTCAAAGTGTCTAACTTTTATTTGAAATGGACAACATTTTAAGTGAAAGGAAAAAACATGAAAATGTAATACCGACCAAACGCATTCGGATTGTGTTGATACATTCGAACAATGATCCATGGAACATATGTGACGTGTATGATTCAACCCTGCATCAATCCGAGTCCCAATGTGGCTGGTATAACTCAAAGTCTCTTTCTTTTGTTTAAAATGGACACCCTTTTAACTAAAAACAACTAGAATATTGGAAACTGACCAAATTTATTCAGATTATGTTGATACTTTAGCACAAGTATCCATGGGTCATTTGTTACGTGTTTGAATCAACCCCGCCTCAATCCAAGACACAATGTTTCCAGTACCACTCAAAGTGTCTCACTTTTATTTGAAATGCACAACATTTTATGTTAAAACAATAACTAGAATACATGAAACTAACCAAATGAATTCAGATTCTATTGATACTTTACGACAAAGATCCATGTGTCATTTGTGAAGTATACGAGTAAACCCCGCCTCATCATGAGGCATAGTTTGGCTGATACCACTTTATGTGTCTTTATTTTGTTTAAAATGGACCCCCTTTTAATTACAAACAATAGGTATACAAAAAACCAACAAAACATAATTTTATTTTGTTGATAAATTCTCACAAGGATCTATGGGTCATTGTGACGTGTAAGAGTCCACCCCACCTCATTCTGAGGCACGATCTGGCCAGTACCACTCAAAGTGTCACAATTTCATTTGAAATGGACAACAGTTTAAGTGAAGACAATAGTTGGCATACGGAAAGCAAACAAAACGAATTAAAATTATGTTTATAATTTCGTAAAATGATCCAAGGATTATATGTGATGTGTATGAGTCATCCCTATCTCAATCCGAGGCACGGTATATCTGGCATCACTGGAAGTGTCTTTCTTTTGGTTAAAATGGACACGCTTTTTTGTAAAAACAATTGGCCTATAGAAATCCAACCAAAGATATTCGGATTGTGTTGATACTTTCTCACAAGGATCTGTAAGTCATTTTTGGTGTGTACAAGTCAACCCCGCCTCAATCTGAGGAATGGTGTGGCTGATACGACTCAATGTGTATCACTTTTATTTGAAATGGACATAATTTTAAGTGAAAACAACAACAGAAAACCAACCAAACACATTTGGATTCTATTGATACTTTAGTACAATGATCTCTAGGTCATTTGTAAGGTGTACGAGTCAAACCTGCCTAAATTTGAGGAACTGTGTGGCTGGTACCACTCGAAGTGTCTTTCTTTTGATTAAAATGGACACCATTTTAAATAAAAACAACTGGTTATGGAAAAATGACCAAACCTATTTCGATTGTGTTGATACAATAACATAATGATCCATGAGTCATTTGTGATGTGTACAAGTCAACCTCGCCTCAATTTGTTGCACGGTGTGGCCGATACAACTCAAAGTGTCTCATGATTATTGGAAATGGAAAACATTTTAAGTGAAAACAACAACTGGCATATGAAAAGATGAACAAACACATTAGGATTGTGTTGATACTTTTGGAAAATGATTTTTGGTTCATATTTGATGTGTACGAGTCAACCCTACCTCAATATGAGTCACGATGTGGCTGGTATCACTCGAAGTGTCTTTCCTTTGTTTAAATTGGACACCCTTTTATGTTTAAACAACTACTATACAGAAAACTGATCAAACATATTCAGATTGTGTTGATACATTATCACAAGGATATATTAGTCATTTTGATGTGTAAGAGTAAATCCCACCACAATCCAAGGAACAATGTGGTCGATACCACTCAATGTGTCTCACTTTTATTTGAAATAGACAATATTTTAAGTTAAAACAACAACTGAAATATGGAAAACTGACCAAACTCATTCAGATTCTGTTGATACTTTGGGAAAATGATACATGGGTCATTTGTGACATGTACAAGTCAACCCCACCTCAATCCGAGGAATGGTGTAGCCAGTACCACTCGAAGTGTATTTCTTTTGTTTAAAATGGACACCCTTTTCAGTAAAAAAATTGGGTTACAGAAAACTAACCAAACATATTCGGATTGTGTTGATACTTGATAAAAAGGATCCATGGGTCATTTGTGACATGTATGAGTCAACCCCAGCTCAATCTGAGTCATAGTGTGTCATGTACCACTCGACTTTTCTTACTTTTGTTTAAAATAGACACCCTTTTATGTAACAAAACTGGAATAAAAAAACCAACCAAACTTATTCGGATTGTGATTATACTTTATCACAAGGATAAATGGGTCATTTGAAACATGTACAAGTCAACCCTGTCTCAATCAGAGGCACGGTGTGGATGGTACCACTCAAAGTGTCTCACTTTTATTTGGAATGGGCAACATTTTAAGTGAAAAAAACAACTGGCATATGGAAAACCGACCAAAAACATTCATATTATGTTGATAATTTAGAACAAGGATCCATGGGTCATATGTGACATGTATGAGTCAACCCGGCCTCAATCTGATACATTGTGTGGCCAGTATCACTCGAAGTGTCTTTCTTTTGTTTAAAATGGACACCCTTTTAATTAAAAAATACCGTCATATGGAAAACATATCAAATGTATTCGGATTGTTTTGATACTTTAGCACTAGTATCCATGGTTCATTTTGGACGTGAACGAGTCAACCCCGCTTCAATCTGATTTACTGTGTGGCCGGTACCTCTAAAAGTGTCTCACATTTATTTGAAATGGACAATTTTTTAATTTAAAAAAATAGAAGGCATTCAAAAAACCGACCAAAAGCATTTGGATTCTGTTGATACATTCGAAAAACGATACATGGGTCATTTGTGACGTGAATGGTCAACGTCGCCTCAATCAGAGGCACTGTGTGGTTGGTACAACTCAAACTGTTTCACTTTTATTTGAAATGGACATGATTTTAATTGAAAACAACAACATTCATATGGAAAACTGACCAAACATTTTCATATTGTATTTATACTTCAGGAAAAAGATCCATGATTCATTTGTAACATGTACAAGTCAACCTCAGCTCAATCCAGGGCACGGTGTGGCCGGTATCATTTGAAGTGTATGTCGTTAGATTAAAATGGACATCATTTTATATAATAAAAACTGGCATACAGAAAACTGACCAAACATATTCGGATTGAGTTGATACTTTTTCATAAGTATCCATCGGTCATTTTTGATGTGTACGACTCGACCCCGCCTCAATCTGAGGCACGGTGTGTCTTGTATCACTTGAAGTGTCTATCTTTTTTTAAAATGGACACCTTTTTAAGTAAAAACAACAAGCATAGTGGAAACCAAACAAACATATTCGGATTGTATTGATACTTTATTACAAGGATCCATGGTTCATTTGAGACTTGTATGAGTCAACCCCACCTCGATCCGAGGCACGGGGTGGCTGGTACCACTCAATGTGTCTCACTTCTATTTGAAATGGACTACATTTTATTTGAAAACAACAACTGGCATATGGAAAACCAACCAAAAGCATTCAGATTGGGTTGATACTTTAGGAAAACGATCCATGGGTCATATGTGATGTTTATGAGTCAATATTGCCTTAATCCAAGGCACGGTTTGGCCAGTATCACTCTTAGTTTCTTTCTTTTGTTTAAAATAGACACCCTTTTAAGTAAAAAAAATTAGCATACGGAAATCTAACCAAACATATTCGGCTTTTGTTGATACATTAGAATATAGATCCTTGTAAAATTTCTGACATGTACAATTCAACCCCACCTCAATCTGAGGCACGTTGTGGCCGGTACCACTAAAAGTGTCTCACTTTTATTTGAAATTGACAACTTTTAATGTGAAAACAACCACTGGAATATAGAAAACTGACCAAACGCATTTGTATCGTGTTGTTACTTTTGGACAATGATCCATGGGTCATATTTGATGTATATGAGTCAACCCCTCCCCAATTTGAGGCATGGTGTAGCTGATATCACTCGAAGTGTCTTTCATTTTGTTTAAAATGGACAACCATTTTTGTAAAAACAACTAGCATATGGAAAACTGACCAAACATATTATTTTTGTTTTGATAATTTATCACAAGGATCCATGGGTCATTTTTGATGAGTAAGAGTCAACCCCGCCTCAATCTGAGGCACGATATGGCCGGTACAACTCAAAGTGTCTCACTTTTATTTGAAATAGACAACATTTTATGTGAAAACAACAACTGGCATATAGAAAACCAACCAAATGCATTCTGATTCTATTGATACATTAGGACAAGGATCCATGGGTCATTGGGGACATGTACGAGTCACCCCTTCCACAATCCATGGCATGGTATGGCTGATACCACCCAAAATGTCTCACTTTTATTTGAAATGGACATAATTTTAAGGGAAAACCACAAATTGCATATAAAAAACAGATCAAAAAATTTTATATTGTATTGATACATCATGACAACGATCCATGATTCATTTGTGACGTGTACGAGTCAACCCCATCTCAATTCAAGGAATGGTGTGGTCAATATCACTATAAGTATCTAACTTTTGTTTAAAATTGACATCATTTTATGTAAAAAAACTGCTATACGAAAAACTGACCAAATGCATTTGGATTATATTGATACATTAGTACAATGATCCATGGGTAATTTGTGACATGTACGAGTCAACCCCGCCTCAATTTGAGGAATGGTGTGGTCATTACCACTTGAAGTGTCTCACTTTTATTTGAAATGGACAACATTTTAAGTGAAAACAACAAATGGAATACGAAAAACCGACCGAACACATTAATATTGATTTGATACTTTTGTAAAACGATCTATAGGTCATATGTGATGTGTACGAGTCAACTCTTCCTCAATCTAAGGCACAGTGTGGCCAGTATCACTTGAATTGTCTGTCTTTTGTTTAAAATTGTCATATTTTTAAGTAAAAACAACTAGAATACAAAAAACCAATCAAACGTATTTAGATTGTGTCGATACATTAGCACTAAGATCAATGGTCCAACCACACAAAATCCAATTCTCATGTGAGGAACTCTTAGCCATGTTCTAAGACACATGAAATTTAATACGCCATGGACAAATACATTCTTTAAATCACCCAATCTCATTGATAGACACCAATTATCATCATCACTATGTTCAAAGACACCCACCCCAAACTATGGGACATTATATTTGTGTTTCATTGAATTCATTTATCCATATCCTTATTTGGGGGTTATTAGCTTCTTGTTTCTGAATTAAATCATGTATGTGTTTTATAAAATGAAATATTTTATGTATTATTAATTCTATATAACACATATAATTACGTATTTAGTTTTTTATGTACTATATTCTTAATTTATAATTAAATTATGTATGTATTCAATTCAGTATTCAATTATGAATTGAATTCCGGATTGCACATGTAATTGTCATCTCAATTCTGAATTGAATTCTAAATCATTTATGTATGTTTATAATTACCTTGTGAATTATGTTTTAATTTTGTACGTGTATAGTTGGAGGGTGCATTATGTGTTAAGTCTATATGAATTAATTGTGTATATGTATGTTTTACGGTTTTTTATTGCAGGTAATTGGAGTTGGGGATGCTATAAATGCAGAAAGTATAGCCTACTATGGAAATCATAGAGCAGCAGGCTACTGCCTGAATTGCATAGAAAATCCTATGCCAATGGTTTACAACCGTAGGAATATGGTTGTAAATGTGTTTTATACCAACGGTTCTAAGAGAACAATTGGTAAAAACACTTTCCCAACGGTTTACAACCCATTGGGACATAGGTGAAATGTTTAGATATACCAACAGTTTGTGTAAACCATAGGTAAAAATCTATTCAAAAATATATTCCAACGGTTTGAAACTATTAGAATAGTATGTTTACCAATGATTTCAAACAATTGGTGAAAATTTGTTCCTACGGTTTGACATAATCATTGGTATAATGTAGATTTCCTAAAATATACCAGTGTTTTTTCAGAAACTATTGGCATATGTTTTTCCCTATGTCTTACTTACCTACGGTTTGGATAACCATTGGTATATATTATACCAACAGTTATCCATCCTTTACCAAGGGTTTGGAACCATTGGTAAAGGGTTCATTTCCAGTAGTGAATATATTTTCATTTTTGGATATATCGTCACAATTTTAATCTTATCCTCATCATCATCCCTACTAATCCATTACTTGATGAAAAAATTATAAACATGGAATGAGAATATAAAGATTAGTAAGGGACATAATTAAAGAAAAACATTCGTTTTGTGAAAGACATGAAAATCCATGTAATAGTTACCATTATTTTAATGTTCATTGTGATATTGGATGTAATCATTTTCTCATGAAAACAAATGCAGTTTTAGATCAATGAAAATAATTAAAACCCATATGATGAAAAAGAACGACCTTTTTGGAATCATTTAGAATGAAATTCATAATATATTTCCAAAAACGTTTTTAAATGGAATTACCATAAATCCAATATTCAATCAAATAAATATAAAATATAAAATATTGCAATAAATCGATGCGCCCTTTCATATGATATACTGAGCAAAACCATTTTAATGGGTGATTATGGTGAAACCACATTTGTATATGATATTTCAAATTAATCTTGAGATATAATAGGGATCAAACATTCATTTAAGTGGACTAACCAATATAGACAACATCCAAATCCATAGTACCAAACGCATTGGTATTTATAATTTACCCACCCATTTATGGTTGATCATTGATACATCCATCATTGGTTTGTCATCCAATCACCCATTATTGATTTACTATGTAACCAACCATAATTGGTTTATCAAATAAACACCCGTAATTCGTTAATCATATAACCAATCGTAATAAAAAACAATTCAAAAGAACAATAAAATAATAATAAATCATGAAATATTGCATAAAAACACTCTATGAAGACAATAACAATTCATTTTAGAATCTCCCATTATGAGAAACTACAAATTTAAAAAGGATCAAATATTCATTGATTCTAACCATATAAACATGTTGGATGATAATAAAAACAAAAATTTGACATGAATGTGGGAAACACATTTCGTTCCATATATGAAAAAATAAAACAATCCTTCTATATTTATGTCAAAAATGTCATCATGACCACCTTTTAGAAAACATCAAAAAGAATACATTCTTATTATTTTATACAAATTAAAACTTGAGTAAAAATTACATTAGGAAATATGGGTAAAAATTTATGGAAACAATTATAGAAAACATGTATATGTATGTAATAGATAGTTATTAAGGTTAATTAAAAGTATACTTTTCAATGAAATTACAATATAAATATTATATCATTGAATAAGGAATTAATAAAATGAATAAAATCAATGTATGTTTTTTAAATACACATAACCTAATTAGTTATAAAACATAAGATATTCAAAAGTCATTTCAAATATAATATTACGATTACATAGTATAGAATCACAAGTTCAACTGAATTTAATGATATTGGGTTAGAAATTCTCTTTCGCATAGTTATCAATATAATTATATAAACTATAAAAGTAATAATTATAAAATAGAACATATAATTATGTTACGATAATGAGATACATTGTCTAATATAAAAAATGAAATTATAGGAATCACACATTAGACATTTATGTTCAATAAGGTATAAATAACATATAATTAAAAGTGTGATGAAAAAACAAACCTCTTACTTCCCTATAGCTAAACGTACTTTAACCTCTTATAAAATATTGTTAATAATGAAATTATATAATTCCCAAACCATATTTATATTTATATTAACTTATTTGTTCCCAACGAGACCGTGCGTAAGATCTAATGGCACATGCTTGGAATCTAAAACTCCTATAATCGAATTTAGTCTGGGATGAACATCTGAGGTACTATAGCAATAATGTAGCAAGGCAATGTAGCAGTATACTCACTATGACAAAACTATTGCAGCGGTGACATTATAGGAGCGGAGGAACTGTAGTTTGAACTGTAGCAGCATTGGTACTATTGTAGGTATTGTAGCATCATGGTTAATGTAGTAGTACTATTTACTAAAGGGTCATTTGGGAGAAAAAGTTATTTAAAGCCTTCAATTCATGCCACATTACGTTGGGACTTCGGCCTATGTAATGGGTCTCCCTCGACCTATAAAAATATGTATTTTCATTAATAATAAACTGAGGTTTTGGACCCTAACAATTAAAATATATATTACCTTATTTGATTTTTTTTCTAATATATTTTGACTCATTCATTATTAATATTTCTTTATATTCATTGTCTCAGGTGCAGTCATTTTATCATTTCATGATCTGTTAATTTATATATATTTATGAATGTTATTTAAAAATGGGATTACAACACTAGATGTGGAGTGAAATAATATTAATGAACACTCAAAACATTAGTGATACCATATATGTTTTTTGTTCCTGTATAAGGATGATTCATTAGATTTAATTATAATGATAAGTGTTTGTTTTATTTTATTGTTTTTACCAATCATCCTGAACTAAATTTGTTTTATTTAATTTTATGAGTATATATATTTTTTAGAACATTAAATTTGTCATAAACAACCAATTAAAATTCATTTTAACCATAATTATATTTTTATAACAATCCATGAAGGCGATAATGGAAAAATAAAATTATCATTATTGATGTAGATGGAAAACGGATAAAATTTAGTTAATGGTTCCATTTAATTCTATAATATAATGTTAGAAATTGAATAGATATGATATGTTCCCTGAAAAACATAATAAAATTGAATATAAATGATTCTAGATTTATTATCCCAAGATGGACGTAGGAGGTGATTAGAAATAAAAAGAAGAAATGAAATTAAGATATGTTCATTGATAAAATTGCATATCACATATTACATCTCTATAGGATCTTTTAATGTCCATGAAGTGGTATTATGGTGATACCATCACCACTTATACATGGGTATAGTGAGTATTATAGTTTATAATATAGAATTATGGAGCCTCCAGACTTGTTAGGTAAAATAGCCTGGTGGGGGTTGGAATTTATACTTGAAAAAATTGCTGGTTTTTGTTTATTATATATATTATATTATATATATAATCAAAACAGATTTTGGAATCATTAATTTCCATTATTTTCATTGAAAATGAATTTTTTAAATGTTGGTTATGGACAAGAAATACTTCAACAACCCATTCAATGTTGATTATTTTGGTATTTTAAGAATTTATCTCTTCTCATCAACATGTTTCATTATTTAACCTATACCTAGGTAATTAATACATTATTAGTTTGAAATAGCCCCATAATTTTGATATTAAACATGTGTTTATGTCATTTTAACCTTGCTCTTTTTATATTATCCCCGAGTAAAACAATTTTTACAGTAACAATGGTCATGAATTTTTCATGAGTTCGCTATTAATTTTAGTGAAAATTTATGATTACCATATTATAAAATATAATAATTCTTATTCCAAATAGTTAATCCATTTTACTAAATTCAATTCACAATAATGAAAAAAATTAATTATTTTTTAATCACACAGACATGATGAGAAAGAGGGATTTCAAAGATAAAATGACCATATGTTTATAATGTTTTTATTTCCAATTTCAATATTAACCTCATTAAAATAACTACATGACATTAATAGAGATAAAATTTAACTAATATATATATTCAACAAATTAAAAATATTATTTAAATTTATAATTATTTAAAATTTGAAGTCATCATTCAATTAAAAACCATTATTTCTTACTATTTTTCAAAAAATTAATCATTTTATAAGAATATCTCAAATTTACCATATTAATATTTTTTACATTATCATCTAAAAAAAATATTTTTCAATTACACATTCCAAAAGTGGAAATCAAGTAATTAAGAAACTCACAAATGTGTTAAAAAGCCAGTTTTAAGAGGTTTTTTCAAGAAATAGTTTATTTTATATTAACTATTTTTATAATGATATTTATATTTCCAATATTAGATTATTTATTTATGACCCGTAAATTTAATTTAATTTTTTTTAAAAAATGTACTATTTTAATTCCTTAAAATTGAAAAAAATTATACAATTTATAATTGATTTTAAATAAACCATATTTTATCACAAAAATAAACATATACTAAAATCCAATATAAATTTTATTCAAATTTAAATATATTGATTAAATATTTCAAAATAATACTTATGTTAATTTTAAATATAATTTTTCTTTTAAATTAAAAAATTTATCAAAATTAATAATATTATTACAATAATTAGAATTTTCATTTTACCATAAAAATTTGATATCTACTGAAAGAATAAAAACTTTTCGCTGTATGTTAATTTTAATATAATTATTAATGACAAATATAGATTATTTTATCAAATAAATTTTCAAATAGGTCTATACAGTAATTAAAATATTTGTTTAGGTAGAATTAATAAAAATAATTTTTTAATAAAAACTACTTTTTAAGAATGTTATTACATTAAACAATTCCAAATTTGTTACTGAATATTTAAATTTAAATTTAATTTTTTTTACATTTTTATTCGTATTTATTAAATATAATTTAATATTCATACCAAACAATTTAAATACTTGGGTGTAAATATCATAATTAACATTTTTTTTGTTTTTTTGTTTTCTAAAGATCGATTTTGGGTGGAATGCCACAATCATAGAAAACCATTTTCGCATGTAACATAAGTAAAATAAATGGTTTTATAAGAAAATATATCTATAACATTTTAATTTGAAAATAATAATTCAAAAAATAATGGTTTGTTACATTTTACCCCTATAAAATGAATTTCTATTTTAAATTTTTCAATATCATCAAAGGTATATCATTTGAAAATTTCATCACAGACACCCACTTAGTTAAAATTAATAATAAAAAACCATAAAAAGGAAAATATTGAGTAATAAAGGTAAACCAACGAAACTCATAAATGGGATTCATTATTGAATTAAATATTTTGGATGTTATGATTTGGACATGGAAGAAAAGCACAAATAATTATATAGAGTGATACATATCACTAATCATAGAAAAGATAGTGGTATAGATAAAGGTTAATTCCCACAAAACCATGAACCAAATAGGTGTTAAAAATTTCATTGATATCATAACAAATAATCATAATATGGGAACATTCTATTTTAATACCCTTTTCCCAATGTTGGAGAATTCTTTATCCTTCTAGACTGTGAACATTTTTAAAATAAAATTATATGATATTTTTTTATGCACAATTTCATCCATTAGTTATGACAAGATCAATATAAACATCCTTAAATACTCATGTATATTGATTTTTCATGTTTTAAAATACAAATAAGATACATAATATATTGATTTTTTTTTCCTTAAATCTCTAAAAATGTTTAGCTGCCACACCTGGGATTTGGTTTCACTATTGGATCAAATTAATTTTGGGGACTCTATTTTTCTCTCTGGAACTTGGTGTGATAGTTATTATTTATTAGGTAATTTTTAAATGCATTATTATTTACGATTCTACACTTGGGTTCTATTTGTGTTTTGGGAGAAAAATTGGAAATTTGGGTCATACCACATGAGGCGCATGGTTGGCGCACATTTAGTTAAACTTATGTCCCTTATCCCAAGTATCTATGTGGTCGATAGAGTTTTCAAAAAGAATTTAGAAAATAGATTTACCAAATTAATCCATGACATCAAGAGTAAATGTGTGGTAGGATCCTCTTAAACATAGAGGGGATCATGATTTCTGCACTGTTTTTCAAACATTGCGTGAAAACCATGTGCAATGTCTAGGTTAGTACATTTTTTTATTTTACCAATTTTCATCTTCAAATTTTACTCAAAATCCACCCCATTTATCCCCATTCGTTATTCCTAACATAAAAAACCTCTCCCCCACCACTTGGATCCCATGGTTCTCCACTACCTTGGTGGATTTTGTGCGAATTTTTCATGATTTCTCTTGTAAGTCCCCTTATTTCATGGCTTGTCCCTCTCTTTTAGGAATTTCCCTCTATTCCTTGGGGTTTCGATATCTCTAGTGTGTTTGGTGTCCAATTTAGTGTTAGATCGTTATTTTTATACTTATATCATGATGTTAGTGGTTAAATCGTTCCATTATAGGGTTTGATTGAGTTGTGATTACAGGGTTCCACTTGATTATGGGAGTGTATTTATTTGAGGTTTTCAATTCCATGCTCAAACATTTTCTGATAATTCCAATATAGATAAATTTTATCATCTTTATGATATTCATGTCTTGGATGAGGTGGGAATTGTTTTTTAAGGATTTAATTTTTGTGTGTGTGTTGAAAAATAGTGTTTCAAATAAAATGGCTTGTGTTTCATTTGTGAAATCATATTGTGCCACATATTAGTGTTTCATACATGGTGAAAAGTTTTTGATAACATCTTTATGTTGTTTGATTCATTATTTGTATTTGGTTTTAGGTTCATATGGATTGATATTTTCTTTCTAAAAGAAATGGATGGGTTTTAAGTGTTTCACTTTATTATTCTCCTTGAATGTACATTATAAATTTATTAAGTGACATTATGAAAAGTTTGATTTCTCAGAAAGGTGTTTATAAAATGGTTTGGTATGTGTTTGGATTTAAATTTTCTTTTGGTTTTGAAATTAGTGGCTTATCAAGCAGAGTTGTACTTTTTGGCTTTGGAATTTTTGAAAGTGAAGTTGTATGTGTTTTGTGGAATGAAAGCAAGCACCAAGAAAATCCTTGGTGACTTTGTGGATAGATTATAACTATTATTCTAGTTATTGTGAAGTGGAATTCCCTGGTTTCTCATAGTTGGACTGATGTATACAAGTCTTATTAAATCGTAATATTTTGAACCACTATAATTGTGGACTCTTATCTACTCTAGTGGATTGGGCATGAGGAAGTTATAAAATGTGGCTATTATTCCATGTTTCACTGAGATATCATTTTCTTATATTCCAACTATGGATATTCATATAGTTATCTCCCGTGAAATAGCGTTTTCTTTTAATTTGGTGCAATTTTTGGGCATACAGTAGACCTCTAGTATACATCAGTTTTATTTTTAAAGTAATATTGTATGTGGGAATGATTTTCCATTAAATATTTTTCCCTTATGTATATTTTTCCTTGAAATGTTTTCCTATAAAATTCATTCTATTAAAATGATTTAATATTTTCTTTTAGAAAACATGTTTGAAAATTGTATTATATTTTTTTAGCATGGAATATGTTTAATTGGGTGGTGTATTATTGGAATTTTGATAATAAATTATGTATATTGTTATGTGTAAGTAGACATGGTTTTTTTTAATACAGGTAAAGGGAGGGGTTGGATTTAGTGGTTCTTGATGCTAGTGTTTCCCCATGTAATTTTAGTAGTCGTGTCTTGAGGATGATGTTCCTCTTATTTTTTGGAGTTCATGTTATACTGGATTTTTTTGTAGACAATCAGGGGTTTTTTATGTCGTAAACCTTAAAATGAAAATATTATTCCCACATTTGGTGATGATTATTCAGTTTTAGGATATTTATTATTGTTGGTTGTTTATGTTTATGATATTGGGTAAAACTATTCGAAAAAGAATGATTTTGATATCATGACACTAGTTTCTAGTCCATGGGGATAAAGAATACACTTTGGTCTAGGACGTTAACCATGTTGGGTGTCTTGCTGGATGGCTCTCCTATATGGTTCATGAAAAAATATTATCAATAGAGGAGATACTCTTTTTGTTCATGTTATTTTTTGAAGAGTCTAGGTAGATCGTAGCTATGATTTTAATTATGTGATGTTTCAATCATTAGTAGGGCGCTAGATAGTGCACCTCATGATAAGACTCGAGTATCCAAGGAATGTCAAGTTCCGAATATTTTCATTGGTTCTTATCCATAGTTTTTTGTTTGGAAAATGAAAATAGAGTTGGGATAATGGGGTTTTGCACTCGACTATTTCCCTTAGAATCAAGGTTAATGGGGAGCTTACTAGAGGATTCACCCCAACCCGAGGTCTACGCCAGGGAGATCCCCTCTCCCATTTTCTTTTCATCTTGGTGGTAGATGTTTTCTCTAACCTTATTTCCATGAATGCTGCCTCTAAATCTATTCATGGGGAAAAGGTATTTCATGAAAGACCACCAGTGTAGCATATCTTCTTCGTCGAAGACTGCCTCTTTTTCTCCAGAACAACTTTGAATGAATGTAGGGTGATTAGCCAGGTGATCTAGTAGTATGAGTGGGTGTCTGGACAGTATATCAATCACGGAAAATCAGAAATCTCTTTCAACTCTGGGGTGCCTCTTGCCAAGAGAAATGAACTTTGTGCATCAGTAGGCATCGACATGGTCAATAAACACTAGAAGTATCTCGGTCTTCCCACAGTGATTGGCCGTTCCAAAAGCAAAATCTTTGCTTCTCTGGTGGATAGGATTGAGAAAAAAAATTCAAGGCTTGACCCCAAAAATAATCTCCAACCATAGAAAACAAAACCTTATTAAAGAAGTCGTCCAGTCTATCCCCAGCTATTTTATGTCACTGTTTAAGCTCTCGGTGACAATCATCAATCAGATTCATTCAAATACTACCATCTTATGGTGGGGGAAATGATGGAAGGAATAGACCCCACTGGATGGCCTGTGAGTATGACAACCCTGCTTTTTATTACAACTTAAACATGCTTTATTACATAAAACTTCACTTGATACAACAAAGAAGATCGAGAGGTTTAGTGTCTTTGGGGCTTAGGATCATTACATAAAAACTTTAAACTTGAAATACAACATCCTTATTGAAAACTTCCTTTACATGACCACTACATTCCTTCGTACTTAGCATTGCATGGGATAACCTGAGGACATGCATAAGAAAAGGGTGAGCTATAAAGCCCAGTAAGGGAGTACATAATGAATAACATGAGGAGTACAATACATGTTAGGCAATAGGCATATCAATAGATCATAAGAGAGACATGAACATAAAGGCATGATAAAGCATGATAATCATAACATGGAAATGTGGCAACAACACTTAACATTGAATTAGCATGTGCCAAGGCTCATTGCACATGGAGCATGAGTAAACCCTCATTGCACTTGAAGCACGAGTAAACCCTCGTTGCACTTGAATTAGCATGAGTAAACACTCATTGCACATGACGTATCATGATACTATACTTTACCCAATGCATTGGAGCGCTATAAAGGGCGCACCCTTCTTAAACATTTCATTTCATGCATAAGTGTGCCACATGGATCATAAAACATGGATTCATAAAACATAATCATTTATTCCACGATAAAGGAATGTGGAATTAATACATGAAACTTTACATTCAATAAGTAAATGTGCATGAAGGTGAATACCCTTGATGGAGAAATGGGGATGGTATTCACTACACAATGATATTGGCTTAGAAAATCGGTGTGATTTCGGCAGCGTAACGGCGTGACATAAGAATTCATAACAAAGGCTGATGAGAGAGAAAGGGGTTACTCATCATATTTACATGTAATGGACAGTAAGAAGGTCATATAGATACATGTCCCAACAATTGAAAAGGAATTTAGATTCATGATACAAAAGTATTGCTTGAATATAAAAGAGGAGAAAAAGGTTCCTTTCGGAATTTCGGCATAGTAACGGGTGTACATGGGAGGCATTTAATGAGAGTGAAAGGGGTCTCCCATCATTAAAAAAATAAGAGGGCAGTATGGGAGAGGTGCGAAACCATACCCCAACATTAATAAATGAAATTAAAAGGGCAATACAACTTAAAGAAAATTGACAAAAGTGAGAAAGGAAGAAAAACCCTTACTTGGAAGTGTGCTTCCAAAGGCTAGAGAGAGGCTTGTGAGAGGCTTCTTGGGAGCTTGGGGCACCTTGAGAGGATTCTAGAGAGAGTAGGGCAGAGTTTGGACGAACTTCAAGGGCTTTGGATGAGGAGTAAGTGGGAGCTTGGGTGGGTTTATATAGGAAAGGTGAGAGAATTCTTTATTATTTAGGTTTGGGACCCCTTATATTAAAATAATCCAAACCACAAACCATCCCATGGTATTTGCCCATGGTTTCTGGAAAAGGGAAGAGGAAAACAATATTTTACAAGGCCAAGGTCCGAACTTATTAAAAAATTAGGGTTGCTTATGTGGAGGTGAGTCACACTCCCATGGAAATTAATTTAAAAAGGCAAAGTGTTGAATAAGTCTTGAGGGCTCCATTAATGCTATGAAAAGTGAGTCAAACAAACCCAAAACCTCATTATTTTATTGATAAAACACATATTGGCCTAACATAAGGATTATGGTATTTTATTACATCACCATTGGGTCATTATGATGTCATAAAACACATTATATATTTAAATGGTATTTAATTTTTACCCAAAAATTTGACTGTCTCAGAAAATTATGAAAAATTCACCGTTGGATAATTTCGACGTCCTGATTCCAAAAATAATATTTATTTTATCTAAATAATTTTCTAAATATGTGAATTTTTACTTTTAAAATAAAAACCGACATTTATAAAAAATTCACGGGTTTTGACAGAAATGGCTTTCAAACCTTAATAATAATTTTAATTGCATTCATAAAATTATAAGATCATTTATATTTAATAAAAAATAATTTAATATTAATAATAATATTTTATTAAAATATTATTTAATTCAAAAATCCTTTAATTTAATAAAATATAATTCTTAATTAAATAATAACTAAAAACATCATTTGTACTTTAAAAACTCATCAAAAATGACTAGAAATTATATTCATTATTATATACAAAAATAATGTACATGAACATGGAGCTACTTATTTGTTACATAACCCCTTAAAATCGCCGCATAAGACCGAAGGGTAAGGTGGGCGATGGTGACAGACTCTTGGGGTTGCTCGGATAACATCGCTCGAGTGGTAATCTCTATAAACTTCCATTTTTCCCGTAGACAATCACGTTCGAGCTTGACTTGATGAAGCTCAGCTTGGGCTTGGTCAAGGGCAAAGCCCAAAGACGCCACCTCCTTTCCGAGCTCCGAAAAATGGGCTTCGTAAGGGGCAATTCTACTGGATGAGGCCATCGCTTCCTTTGTCTGAGTAGAAAATTGGTTCGTTAAAGCCTTATATTTAAACTTTCCAGATGATCACTGTTCAAAGGCTATAAAAGTAATGGTCAGAAATCTTAACGTTAAACTAAAGAAGTTGACATCATATAAAAACATAAAGAAACATTTAACTGGATCAAGAGGGATTTTCCATTAATGAAATTTTGGGTCGTTACAACATTCCCCCCTTAAGAAATTTCGCCCTCGAAATTTTCCTTTTCCCACACTAAAACAAATGTGGGTAACTTAGCTTCATCATATCCTCCGACTCCCAAGTTGCTTCTTCAAACTTGTGGTTTCTCCACAACACCTTGACGAGGGGCATTGTCTTATTTCGTAGAACTTTTTCCCTACGATCTAAGATCTTCACTGGTTGCTCCTCATAAGAAAGATAGTCTTCTAATTGTACCACCTCGGAAGAGAGTACATGTGAAGGGTCTGGTATGTACTTCCTTAAGAGGGATACATGGAAGACATCATGTACCTTGGCCATAGTAGGTGGAACTGCTAGTCGATAGGCCACAGCCCCAACACGATCAAGAATCTCGAATGGGCCGATGTACCTTGGACTTAACTTCCCTTTCTTTCCAAACCTCATGACCTTCTTCCACGGAGATATGCGTAAAAACACCATGTCTCCGACTTTAAACTCAAGGTCTCGTCGACGATTATCTGCATAACTCTTCTGTCGACTTTGGGCTGCCTTGATATGCTGCTGAATGGTTTTCACCTTCTCCACCATTTCTTCGACCATTTCTGGTCCAAGCAGCTTACGTTCACCGACCTCATCCCAACATGCCGGTGTTCTACACCTTTTCCCATACAGGGCTTCATATGGTGCCATTTGGATGCTCGAGTGGAAACTATTATTATAAGAGAACTCAACTAGGGGAAGATGTTGATCCCATCCTCCTTTAAAGTCCATTGAGCACGCTCTCAACATATCCTCAAGTGTTTGGATAGTCCGCTCGGATTGGCCATCAGTTTGAGGATGATAGGCCGTACTGAAGTTCAGTTCAGTATTCAGAGCATGTTGAAGACTCTTCCAAAACTTAGAGGTAAATCTTGGATCTCGGTCTGACACAATAGATAGTGGTACTCCATGCAACCGTACCACTTCCCTGATATATATCCGTGCCAGTTGATCCAAAGAGAAATCCTCTCGAATAGCAATGAAGTGTGCAGTCTTTGTAAGACGATCCACAATAACCCAGATTGCATTGTTGCTTTTGGATGTCCTTGGAAGTCCAGTGACGAAGTCCATGGTGATGTTCTCCCATTTCCATTCTGGTATGGGCAATGGTTGCATCATCCCCTTAGACTTCTGCCTCTCTGCCTTCACATGCTGACACACCAGGCACGTTGATGTATATTCGGCGATCTCCTTCTTCATATTATCCCACCAAAAGTTTTCTCGGAGATCTCGATACATATTTGTGCTCCCTGGGTGAATAGAGAAATTTGAACTATGTGCATCATCCAAAAGTTCCTTCTTCAGCTCCGAACTTGATGGGACACATAGTCTTTTCCCAAACCGCACAATTCCTTCTTCATTAACATTAAACTCTGAGGATTTTCCCTTTTTGATAGCTTCCACTTTTTCTTGGATTCTCGCATCATCCTTTTGAGCATCCTTTAACCTTTCCAAAAGAGAAGGTTGAGCAATCATTTGTGAAAGGATTGATGATGTTCCCTTCTTTATGATTCCCACGTCCATCTTCATCAAGTGTAAGAAGATTGGATCCTTCTCAATTCTCATCATTGATAGAATTGCTGGATCCTTTCTACTTAGGGCATCTGCCTCCTTGTTCGCCTTCCCAGGGTGGTAATGTATTGAACAGTCATAATCCTTGATGAGCTCTATCCATCTTCTCTGGCGCATATTAAGCTCTTTCTGTGTGAATATATATTTAAGACTCTTGTGGTCAGTATATATCTCACATTTCTCCCCATAGAGATAATGCCGCCAGATTTTCAAGGCGAAGATCACCGCCGCCAACTCCAGATCATGCGTTGGATAGTTTCGCTCATGGATTTTCAACTGCCTTGAGGCATAGGATATCACTTTATCATTCTGCATCAGCACACATCCTAAGCCCTTCTTCGAAGCATCACTGAATACCACAAAAAGCTCCCCACTTGTGGGTAAAGTGAGCACAGGTGCAGTGATAAGCCTCCTTTTCAACTCCTTGAATCTTTCTTCGCATTCATCACTCCAAGCTAACTTTACTCCCTTTCGAGTTAGCTTGGTAAGAGGGTTGGACAATCGTGAGAAGTTTCTCACAAATCGTCGATAATATCCAGCTAACCCCAAGAAGCTACGGATATCAGTTACCGATGTTGGCCTCGGCCATCCCTCAATTGCATCTGTTTTGGAGGGGTCCACAGATATCCCATTGCTTGTGATGATATGGCCCAAGAATGAGACCTCCTTCAACCAGAACTCACACTTGCTGTACTTGGCATAGAGCTTCTCCTTGCGCAAAGTCTCCAGTACAGTTCTTAAATACTCCTCATGGTCCTCCTTGGTTTTGGAGTATATTAGAATATCATCTATAAAGACTACCACAAATTTGTCTAGGTAATCTCTAAAGACTCTATTCATCAAGTCCATGAATATTGCTGGAGCATTGGTGAGTCCAAAAGGCATTACTATGAATTCATAGTGCCCGTACCTTGTACGAAAAGCAGTCTTGGGGATATCTTCCTTCTTCACCCTTACATGATAATATCCCGACCGCAAGTCGACCTTGGAGAAGTATTGAGCTCCACGCAGCTGATCAAACAAGTCATCGATTCTTGGGAGAGGATACTTGTTCTTTATCGTGATTTTGTTAAGTTCACGATAATCGATGCAAAGCCGCATTGACCCATCCTTCTTCTTGACGAAGAGGACTGGTGCACCCCATGGTGATGCACTTGGGCGTATAAACCCTTTATCCAGATTCTCCTGTAGTTGTTTCTTCAGTTCTTCAAGCTCAACCACAGCCATTCTATATGGAGTCTTGGATATTGGTAGCGCCCCAGGTATAAGTTCAATTGAGAACTCAACATCTCTTCTTGGAGGAAGACCAGGAAGTTCCTCGGGAAATACTTCAGCGAATTCCCTCACAATAGGCATTTCTTCAAGGGTGGTTTCTTCCTTGGACTCAATCATCTGAGCCAGATATGCGTGCTCATAAGGCAGTAATATCCATGCTTGAGATGATGGAGCTAAAGGAGATTAATCTTCCTCCTGACACTTGTAAAGAATTGGGGGTCGATTCTCCATATGGAGTGTGATTTCCCTCTCCCGACAATTTATGTTTGCTCTATATAAGGAAAGCCAATCCATGCCAAGAATTGCATCAAATTCCACCAAAGGGAGTATGACGAGGTTCGCCGGGAAATTCAATCCACAGATTATAACAGGGGAGGACTTATACTCATGGGATGCAATGATTGCCCCATTTGCCGTACTCACCGACATCTTTACTTCCATGACTTATGGTGGTGCAGGGATTATTCTACTAAACTTTTGAGATATAAAAGAATGCGTAGAACCTGAATCAAAAAGTACGTTCACTAATCTTGAATGAATAACTAGCGTACCTGTCACCACTTCGTTGTCGGGGTTCACTTCGGCAGAAGTGATGGCAAAAGCTCTTCCTTGCTGTCTTGGAGGTTGTTGATTGCCTCCGATAACCCTTGGATTAGGGCACTGATTCGCAAAATGACCCGGTTCTTTGCATTTGAAGCATTGAACAACGCGTTGAGGTTCGAACGGAGCGTTCCTCCCCTCCGTCGCAGTCGCGGGTCCTTCTTGCTGACAGTTAACAGCTAGGTGCCCTTCTCTTCCACACTTGAAGCATTTTCTTGTCCCCCTAAGGCAATTTCCAGGGTACTTCTTTCCACACTTTTGGCAAGTGGGGTGCTGGAATTTCTTAGCGCCGTTGGATTTATCCATCGGACCACCAGCATTGAAGTCCACCTTCCGCTTCTTGTCCCCATGATACCCCTGTGATTCTCCGATCTCCATTTCAACCTTGAGGGCACATCGGACAATTTCCTCATAGCTGTCGAAGTCACGGATCGCTAATGCTTTCCGCAAGCTAGGCTTCAGCCCACCAAAGAAGCGGTCAACCTTGCATTCGGGGGTAACGACAAAGCCGAAAGCGTATCGTGCAAGCCTTGTGAATTTTGCCTCGTACGCTCCCACAGATTCCTCATCTTTCTGCTTGAGGGAAAGGAAGTCCCTTTCCATCTTAAGACGGAGGGTGCGTGGAAAATATTTATCGAAAAACATCTTCCGGAATACCTTCCATTCCAAAGCCTCGATCTCCTCCTCAGGCTTCGTATTTTTGATCAACGTCCACCATTGATCAGCTTCACCCTCCATACGATAAGCTGCCAGGAGAACCTTCTCTTTTTCAGAGCATTGGAGGATGGAGAATATCTTTTCAATGGAGTTGATCCATTGTTCAGCAATCGTAGGATCAGATGATCCACTAAAAGTAGGAGGCCTTTGTCTCATGAAGCTTTCAATAGCGACTTGTTCTTTCTTAGGGGGGGTTGAACGTTCCTCTTGACCAGTGTTTCTATTCAAAACTTGAGTTAGCTAAGAAAGAAGCGTGACAAATTTCGCGATTCCCGCTCCCATTGGATTGGGCATCTCATTGGTACAATCATCACACTGATCTTCACAACGGTTGTTAGCCCGAGTTCTCCTATTACCGGCCATTGGCTGGAATAAAAGGAAAGTTAGGGGTAACACATAAAGGGTAATCCAAAGACAAAAGTTTATGACTTATAAATAAACTTTAATCTCTTCAACTCATGAGTCTATAGGATTCAATCCAGGCTTTTCATGATCTTCCTTCTAACATATATTCTTAGGGGCATTTTTCCCTTAGTAAGGGTTCATACTAAGATTGTAAATTTATCAAAACATATCCCCCGGGAGTGTCGTAACCAAGAGTGCAGCAAGGCCCGTTTTCGTGCACCAGTTCCCGTTCGAGTCTAGCTCAAAGCGGTGTTTTCGGGTTTTACCCCTAGGATACATCTGTGCCAGAGCCGCCTCTACCTGCTCGTATCCAGACAGGGATGTATTTGTTTGATAAACCACTTACTTAGTATTTACCAAAATTTA
The DNA here is from genome assembly GCA_963277665.1 of Viscum album. NCBI lineage: Eukaryota > Viridiplantae > Streptophyta > Magnoliopsida > Santalales > Viscaceae > Viscum > Viscum album. Next base: position 1,845,915,374 of record OY728163.1, on the reverse strand, counting down.
GGGATTTTTTTATTATGCTTAGTCTTGTATCTAAGGCTTTACTAGGGTTTCCTAATCCCAAAAATAACTAAACCTATCCTCTGATACCAACTATGACAACCCTGCTTTTTATTACAACTTAAACATGCTTTATTACATAAAACTTCACTTGATACAACAAAGAAGATCGAGAGGTTTAGTGTCTTTGGGGCTTAGGATAATTACATAAAAACTTTAAACTTGAAATACAACATCCTTATTGAAAACTTCCTTTACATGACCACTACATTCCTTCGTACTTAGCATTGCATGGGATAACCTGAGGACATGCATAAGAAAAGGGTGAGCTATAAAGCCCAGTAAGGGAGTACATAATGAATAACATGAGGAGTACAATACATGTTAGGCAATAGGCATATCAATAGATCATAAGAGAGACATGAACATAAAGGCATGATAAAGCATGATAATCATAACATGGAAATGTGGCAACAACACTTAACATTGAATTAGCATGGGCCAAGGCTCATTGCACATGGAGCATGAGTAAACCCTCATTGCACTTGAAGCACGAGTAAACCCTCGTTGCACTTGAATTAGCATGAGTCAACACTCATTTTACATGACGTATCATGATACTATACTTTACCCAATGCATTGGAGCGCTATAAAGGGCGCACCCTTCTTAAACATTTCATTTCATGCATAAGTGTGCCACATGGATCATAAAACATGGATTCATAAAACATAATCATTTATTCCACGATAAAGGAATGTGGAATTAATACATGAAACTTTACATTCAATAAGTAAATGTGCATGAAGGTGAATACCTTTGATGGAGAAATGGGGATGGTATTCACTACACAATGATATTGGCTTAGAAAATCGGTGTGATTTCGGCAGCGTAACGGCGTGACATAAGAATTCATAACAAAGGCTGATGAGAGAGAAAGGGGTTACTCATCATATTTACATGTAATGGACAGTAAGGAGGTCATATAGATACATGTCCCAACAATTGAAAAGGAATTTAGATTCATGATACAAAAGTACTGCTTGAATATAAATGAGGAGAAAAAGGTTCCTTTCGGAATTTCGGCATAGTAACGGGTGTACATGGGAGGCATTTAATGAGAGGGAAAGGGGTCTCCCATCATTAAAACAATAAGAGGGAAGTATGGGAGAGGTGCGAAACCATACCCCAACATTCATAAATGAAATTAAAAGGGCAATACAACTTAAAGAAAATTGACAAAAATGAGAAAGGAAGAAAAACCCTTACTTGGAAGTGTGCTTCCAAAGGCTAGAGAGAGGCTTGTGAGAGGCTTCTTGGGAGCTTGGGGCACCTTGAGAGGATTCTAGAGAGAGTAGGGCAGAGTTTGGACGAACTTCAAGGGCTTTGGATGAGGAGGAAGTGGGAGCTTGGGTGGGTTTATATAGGAAAGGTGAGAGAATTCTTTATTATTTAGGTTTGGGACCCCTTATATTAAAATAATCCAAACCACAAACCATCCCATGGTATTTGCCCATGGTTTCAGGAAAAGGTATGAGGAAAACAATATTTTACAAGGCCAAGGTCCGAACTTATTAAAAAATTAGGGTTGCTTATGTGGAGGTGAGTCACACTCCCATGGAAATTAATTTAAAAAGGCAAAGTGTTGAATAAGTCTTGAGGGCTCCATTAATGCTTTGAAAAGTGAGTCAAACAAACCCAAAACCTCATTATTTTATTGATAAAACACATATTGGCCGAACATAAGGATTATGGTATTTTATTACATCACCATTGGGTCATTATGATGTCATAAAACACATTATATATTTAAATGGTATTTAATTTTTACCCAAAAATTTGACTGTCTCAGAAAATTATGAAAAATTCACCGTTGGATAATTTCGACGTCCTGATTCCAAAAATAATATTTATTTTATCTAAATAATTTTCTAAATATGTGAATTTTTACTTTTAAAATAAAAACCGACATTTATAAAAAATTCACGGGTTTTGACAGAAATGGCTTTCAAACCTTAATAAAAATATTAATTGCATTCATAAAATTATAAGATCATTTATATTTAATAAAAATTAATTTAATATTAATAATAATATTTTATTAAAATATTATTTAATTCAAAAATCCTTTAATTTAATAAAATATAATTCTTAATTAAATAATAACTAAAAACATCATTTGTACTTTAAAAACTCATCAAAAATGACTAGAAATTATATTCATTATTATATACAAAAATAATGTACATGAACATGGTGCTACTTATTTGTTACATAACCCCTTAAAATCGCCGCATAAGACCTAAGGGTAAGGTGGGCGATGGTGACAGACTCTTGGGGTTGCTCGGATAACATCGCTCGAGTGGTAATCTCTATCAACTTCCATTTTTCCCGTAGACGATCACGTTCGAGCTTGACTTGATGAAGCTCAGCTTGGGCTTGGTCAAAGGCAAAGCCCAAAGACGCCACCTCCTTTCCGAGCTCCGACAAATGGGCTTCGTAAGGGGCAATTCTACTGGATGAGGCCATCGCTTCCTTTGTCTGAGTAGAAAATTGGTTCGTTAAAGCCTTATATTTAAACTACCCAGATGATCACTGTTCAACGGCTATAAAAGTAACGGTCACAAATCTTAACGTTAAACTAAAGAAGTTGACATCATATAAAAACATAAAGAAACATTTAACTGGATCAAGAGGGATTTTCCATTAATGAAATTTTGGGTCGTTACAGTGAGAAACTCTGCAAACCCAAGTCCGAGGGAGGTATGGGATTATGGAATATTCTAATATTCAATGATGCACCATTGGCCAATCAGGGATGGTGCCTCATTAGTAGCACATCTTCTCTCTGTGCACGGGTACTCTGAGATAAATACTTTTCGCAAACGGATTTCCATGCTTCCTCTCTTGGCCCTCGACCTAGCTTTTTCTGGAAAAGCATTTGTGGGGCCCGAAATCTCCTGGAAAAAGGGTTGAGCTGGTGGATTGGGAATGGATCGTCTGTCCACATCTGGACTGATCCATGGCTTGTCGATAATGATGGTATGAGGGATGCATCCCCCGCCCAACTAGGTCTTGAAGACTCCACTGTCAACTGCCTCCTTTCAGACCAGGGCCCGGGGTGGTGTTTGGAAAATATCCATGGATGGTTCAATGAAAGAGACCAACGAATTATCCTGAGCATCCCTTGGGTCCCCGATACAGGCCCAGATCATCTTTTCTGGACCAATGACATTTCAGGAGAATACACGGTGAGATCTGGGTACATAATGGCTCTTGGCATTCACGCTGTCATCCAAGATGAGGGACCGTAGACATTGCTTTAGAAGCTCAATGTCCCCCAAAAAATATGCCAATTCTGGTGGCAGGTGTGCACATTCACTCACCCTACCATGAGTATACTTGTTTACCGACATATGGCATGTGCTGAGTCCCGCCCATTCTTCCCAAAGATTCCAGAATCTCCTTTACATGCCATCATTCACTTCCCAGGAGCTAAGGAAATTTAGAATTTATAGGGCCCGGTGTCAAATGTTTCTCTAGACATTGCCTCTGACCTCCCTGATCTTTTTATGTGTTAGTGCTCCCCTCTTTCATCAACTAATTATGGTACTCTTTTCACGTTGTCCTGGATCATTTGGGTTCAGCATAACAATTCTGTTTTTCACCACGTTCATAAACCACCTGAATTCTGGATTGAATGGGCCATCTCATGGATTAAGGGCTCGAAGGACTACAATGAACACTCTATTCCAGATGTAACCCCCTCTTGTCCCCCATATTGGAACCCCCCCAACAGAAGAGACTCTTATGCTTAATGTGGACTCGTCTCTCCCCAATGATGGGCTTGTTGCTATCAGTCTCCTGGCCCGAAATCATCTGGGGGAAATCATTGCAGCAAAATATGAATCACATCACGCCTTCTGGGAACCTGCATTTGATGAGGCCTCATACATCTTTATAGGTATGATTCTCACTGTGGAACGTGAATGGTTGGATACCGTCATTGAGTCTGACAGCCTCACAGTGGTCGATGCTATTAACCACAATGAAGCATGACTCTAGTCATTTGGCCTCATCATTAAGTGAATTTGCTCGCTTCGCCATGGATTTTCTGGCTGCACCTTCTCCTTTACCAAAAGTGAAGTAAACAACACGACTCATCACTTTGCGGCCTCAGGACCCTTTGATGACAACCAGCTCTGGCTGGACTATTTGCCTCCATGGATTTTATTTTGTATGGATGCTGATCTTCTTCATTAATTTTATCTGTCTTTCTTTTCAAAAACACTGTCCTCTTCGAGCTCATAGGGCATGGAAAACAGGGTCTACTTGGTTACATAATCATAAGGGACTCTCTGTAATAGTACTATGATAGTCATATGGCTACCAATCATATGACAGAGTCACCAACCGACACTAGTTTAATCTTGCAAACTATCGTGTGTCCTATTTGGTTCTGAAAAAAATGATTTGAAAACCCTTTTTGGAATTATGAAAAAACAATATTTTTAAGTGGAAATGTTTTGGACTTGGGAAGATTGAAAATTGGTTTTCAGAATCATTTTAAAAGAATCCCCCTAATTCCAAATTATCATAAAATTATTTTTGAATAATTTTGGCAAAGGGTTCAATGAGAATTTTTTTTATAATTAAAACCAATGGGTTGTTAATTTTTTTGGTTTGGAATGTTTGAATTTATTTCAATCCCAGTTGTGGATATTTTATTTAAATTGACATTGTTGAATAGCTGAAAAACATTGAATGGGATGAGAGGTTTTGGATTAATGTGTGGAACTTGAAAATGAGTTTTAATTTTTTTGGAAAGGGGATTTAGAAAATGGATTTTTTTTGTCAAAACCAAGGAATTATACTAATTTCTTGTCTTAAAAGAACAAATTTATTTTCAAATGGATTTTGGAATCACATTTTAAATAAGAATAGATGTTCTTTTAACAAAACTGGGATCTATGTTATTAGATTTTTTTGTTGATGAATTTTATTTGAAGTGGGATGAAACAAATTTATTAGTGGAATCAACAAGAATTAATATTGAGTACATAAATAAAATTATTTGTGGGATCCGAATGATTTTATCAACATGGTGGAGTGTGTAATTTCGAATGGTTTTATGATTTTTTGAAAGGAATGTAAATTGGAATGAATAAGAAGTGGTTTAAATATTTTGTTTTAAAAAGCCGGAAAAAATATATTGACCTTTGGTATTTCCATGAGTAACCAAAACTATGGATATGTGGGTAAAAGTGGATGAATTCCCGGTGTAGCATGAGAGACTGCATGTGTGAGGCTCCAAGAGATACCATTGGCGAGTGTGCTTCCCACAATTCTTTTTTTCTTTCAAAAGTGTTTTATAGAGAAAATGTGATGTTTCGATAACCACTATTTATTTTGTATGATAGTTTTTTATTTGGGAATTTATCATTCATTATTTCTTGAATTTGAAAATTCTTCTAGTTTGAATGATGTTTTTTTATGAGTTCATGACAATTAGTTTATTTCTAAATAACGGTAAGGATGTTATTTTGATAAGTGATTTTGGAATCCATTGAATGTGATCCTGTTATATTTTCATGGTATTTTTGTGGTGAGTTTGGATGATGGAATATTTTGATAGATTACTTAGTTTCACATTTTTTCTATTGTATTCCCCTATTTTTTAGTTGTTGGATTTATTCCCAAAGGTGGTACACCATTGGAAAACCTCAAATTGATCAATATAAGCTATCACATCTTGAGTTTTGTATATAAATCCACCTCTATTTCTTAGTTAATAGTGCAGTACCCCCCGGTTTAAGCTACATAACCCCTTTCCTCGCGTTTTTTTAGTTGGATTGTATTTGATTGAAATTCTATAAAATAAAAGTTTCCAATAAATAAAGAGTTTCCATAAAATAGAGAGCTTCCATAAAATAAAGAGTCTCCATGAAATAGATTGTTTCCATAAAACCGGGAGTGTCCCTAAAATAGAGAGTTTCCATAATATAAGGATTTTCCATTAAGTTCGTTGTTTCTGTAATTTTGGTTGTCTCCATAAAGTGGGTTGTTTCTATAAAGTTTTGTAATTCCATAAAGTGGGTTGTTTCCATAATGTTCGGTGTTTCCAAAAAGTGGGATGTTTCCATAAAAAATGGGTTTCCATAAAAATGGTAAAGCTGAATGATGTGAGATTTTAGGGGTTTTATGACCAAAAGGAAGGTCACATGATCAATACATGGTTGTCCCAAACTGTGTGGTCAAACCTTGTGTAGAGGTCAAATCTAGATCCTGCATTCTTAGAGCATTCTTTTTTTTCTCTATATATTTAGTTTTGGATTCAAAATGCCCCTATTTCGATATTACACTTCCTAGAAGGTTGTATAATGCCTTCCACATGTGTAAGAGCCAACCTATAGCCTTCCCATATTGATTTCCAGTCTGATTCTTGAGGTATGTCATAATTCTTTCTTGATTTGTCAGGTTTTCTTGGATCTGCTTAGATCTACTTCACCGATCACCATTCTTTCTCAGATCTAAAACTATATTGGGTATATCTACTTTTTTAGATTCCAAATATATAAACATTGAGTCCTGATCTTGGTATGTTGAGATAATTAAGGTCGTTCATGGAGAATCGACCATCTTTCTTGTGCGTTCTTCATCTGTTGTCAATGTTTTGTTGAATCCTTCAAGATAGTTGGCTTGACTCTTATATCTTCATTCTATAATTGATTATCTATGATTCAAATTATTTTATTTATTTCTAAATTAATTAATAATTCATGATTAGTGATGATTTATGTTTTTTTCAAAATTTCATGATTGTGGTGAATAGTTGTGCAATAGGGGGTTCGTTTCAGGAAATTAAAATGATGATTTTAAATTATGGATTTTCTAGAATTTATAAATAGTTGAGGAAAAAGGGGTTTTCAATAGAAATGGTTTTCAATAAAATTGGAGTTTTATTTAAATGTTTTTGAATTTAAATGGTTTGGTATTGAAATGATTTTGATAGAATTTTTTTTCAATAAAAATGAGTTTTTATTGAAAGGTTTGTTTTGGCTTAATAATTGGGAATATGTGGTGTGTGTTCATGTTTCATATACGGGGCTTGGAAGAAATATAACCTTTTTCATGGTTCCAAAGGGTTAATGGCAGATGATAATTTCATATACGGGTCTTGGTTGAAATATAACATTATGCTCTGTCCCAAAGGGTTAATGGCACATGGGAAACAATTACCTAGTGAAAAATTTGTAGATCGACGAGAAACTACTCCTGAGTTTCGAACTATCATAAAGTAGTATGAATGGTTGGTTTCATGTGTTTGAGGAATTGTTGGCTATAATGATAAATGGATATTGTGAAATGGTTATAAATATTGTTAAGTTATTTTTCTGAAAATATATCTTGCGGGGAAAATTGGTTTCAATTACACTTGTATGCTTTGGGTAATGAATGGTTTTGGAAACTTTATTATATTTAGATATAAATTTTTTTGGATAAATTGTTTTCTATAAACTATTTTATATACTTTTTCCTAACTCTTCTACCCTAGTGGCATGAGTAGGTAAGTTATTATGGAAAACTACTAAGTTTTATACTCACCCCTACTTTGGCACATTGGTGCTTTTGTAGATGATATCTTCCGGGACAAGGGTAAAGGTAATGTTTCACATATGTTTAGAACTACCTCATGATGTTTGGGTTGATTAGAGATTTTGGAGCTTGAAGCTTGTGGATTTTGAAGTCTTTAGGTATTTGGAGAGTCTTGTGTAGTTTATCCGTTGTGTACTTTGATACTTGGTTATTCATTAGTTGTTGCTTACTTTGATGTAGCTTTGAGATACATGATGTTGTTGGGTTGTATTTAATTTTTTCATGCATGATAATGTGAATGTTTGGTTATGGTTTGTTAGTTTATGGGTTTATTTCGTAAATGATTTTTTGTATATATGGGTTTTACAATTTTTTTTATGAAAAAAGGGATAAGGTTTGAAATATTTTTAAAAATGGTCTTTAGAAGCATGAAGGTCGTTCATGCATCGTCGGTGCAGAGAGATGTGTGAACGAGGTTCACACATCCTTTATCCCATCTTTGAAGGATGTGTGAAGCACATTCACTCATCCTAGAAATGGTAGATGCATGAATGGGGTTCACACATACTTTATGAATTCTCTAAAGGATTTGTAAACCCTATTCATGCATCCTACAGAATGGCTAAGAAAATCATCATTTATTTAGAAGAAAAAACATCTTATGTATTTGATTAATTCAATTAAAACCCTTTCCTATTTTGTATTTTTTTTAAATAATGGAAGAGAGATTTAGAAAAAAAATTATATTTCTATAAAATGTTCTTCTTGAATGATTTACATTAATTGGATTTGATTCAATTTGATATATTAATACTCTGATTAATTTAGTATTTCTTCATTTACCTCCCCATAAATAGAAACACTCATAAACATCAGTTTTAAAATCTTATATAACTTCACCAAGTATGATCTTCTTCAATAATTATTCTTACCTATGTAAACACATTCTTAACCCCCTTAAGGATTGTTTCTTTTTTTAAATGAATATAAAATAAAACTTTTTCCTAATGTCCATAACTTTATCACATGATGGATTTATTTTAACAGTAAAATCCTCTAGTGAATATTGTGTACCAGTAAAACATGTTTCCTTTTATAAAGTGTGAATATGTATTTTCTCAAAATTGGCCAAATGAACTTTTAATTCCATATATCTCATATTGTGGTTCTTTTTATCTTCAATCATAATCATCTACTCTTAACAATTATTCAATTTTCATTGATATTATTTTTCATGCAATTTAATTTTTTAAAACAATGAATATTGTTCAATTATTTTAGGATTCAAATCATTGAGATTAATAAAATTTTTCAAGATTTCATGATGTTCACAGATCTTTTCCTTCAAGTTATTAATATTTATTAAGGATTACGAAATAAACATTATTAATTTTTGATGATAATTTGATGATAGTAAGAAACTTATTAAAAACAATATAACTCTATAAATGATAACAGTAATGCACATACATAATGTATTGTTAATTAAAAATCAACCTAATCTACACCTCTGGCGTGGATACTCCTCTGTCTCACAACCAGGTGTATACTGGACACGTCCATGCCGTGTTTGTCTCTGTCTGCACTCTGGCATACGATGCACATCATCCACAACAGCTACCCCATCATCCTATAGTGTGACATGTGGTGGATATATAGTCTCACCGTCTGTAAATTGTCTGCATATAATGATATTGGAGGCTAGCTGGAACTCTCACCGACATGGAAAGAATATGGATGTTGTGCTGAGGATGTCTGTAAAAAATAATCCAGCTCAACCCAGTCAATGTTTGTATCTACCTGTGGCTGAGCCCGAGAAGCTGGAGGAGCATATGACTGATCATGTTGAAAACCCTCCTCCTGTGGAATAGTAGTATCTCACTGATCAATCTGAATATCCTACTCTCGTGGAATAGTAAAATCCATAACAGGGTCATCACGCCATGGTATATCTATTAGCTTCATCAGGCTCCTCATCCTCCTCAACATGTGGTGGATAAAAGAAGATTCCATGATAAATATCATCCATCGAAGGAATCAACTGTGATACAAGGGTGTGAAAATATACAGGTTCAAATACGGTGTGCTCTACTGGATCAGAAATGTGTAGTAGATGACAGATACGAGCATACTATGAAAACAAATGTGTTGATAAGTAATATGAACAAAAATTTCACTGAATTGTGGAAAGAACTATGTCTACCATCTCATGGAAGCATCGTTTGTGTCGTGTCAGAAATCTGACTGGGGGCTTGTAGTACCATGTTGTGTAATCTATATGATCCACCAAATGAAAACGCACTATCCCCAACCCCTCGTAACATGATGTCATGTCGTCTATCCCATAAATAATTATATCTGGTGTGGTATCTCCTCCAATCAAAATCTTTTTTCCCTGAAATCTTGAGAGAATTTAGTGAATCTAATTGATTGGGTGGGTCTGGAACAGGTTGAATGAATCTGAAATGCCTCATAACTCCGTCGATCTGATTCCTCTCAACTATATGAAAATGAATCAATGGAACTCTACATTATCTGATAGCATGAATTTCTGTACAATATGGTGTAAGACTCTGGATAATATCATCTGTATATGGCATCCCTAAAATCTGAAAGAAAAAATAAATAATAAATTAATAAATGAATACATGTATAGTAAAGAATAAATATTTAACAAAATAAATAAGAATCACTTACATCGTGTGGTCAAATTCTGTCCAACATAATTCTGTAGGTGTGAAAGTCGTGTATAGGGTAATATAAATGTCGATGTGCCTAACTCCACCTGTAGATAATATTTTTATATTTACATTTCATAATAGAAAGTTATAGTATTATTTTGGACGGTGTATGGAAGGAAAAACTTACCAAATCCACATGGAGCCTGTGCTACAATATATGCTAGTGATGTCCCTGAGCTTGTTAATCTAAATGACATATGTGCTCCCATACCCACATATATAGAAGAACCATGCATCCCATGATTTGAATCTTATCGATGCAACAAGCATTGCATAATTCCCTGTACGTAATGCTCTGACCCCAATTACCCAGAGTCGGTGCAATATTATGTATCACTAGAATGATCACAAAATATCAAGTCTTGAAAGAACGATTAGTTTAGTAGCCTTGGAAGTACTAGATACATTCATAAGGTTTAAATTACATCATAAAATGGAAAACAACAAAAAGATTGATTACATAGAAAACACTGAGATCCCATAGACTATCCATGTAGGTCAGTAATGATATACTTCTTCACATCCTGGGAAAAATAAAACATAGAAAGGGGTAGGCTCAGATTCTCAGTAAGGATTACAATATAGTGGAAGCTTTCATAAATAAGAATAAACATTTAAGGCAATGTATGAAACTAAAGGAAAAGCCTTTTCAACATAAAATTCATCATAATATGGAAAATATAAATAAAAAAAATCCATTTACTTACACACATGGATATTATACTAATCGAATAATCACATCCAATATCAATAGCCACTTTCATAATGATGGAATGCATAATGCTAGAATTTCAAAACCAAATAGTCAAGTCCTTGTTCCAGGAATACAAATAAGATTTTTTCAAGACCTTGTTTCATGAAACTAGTTTGTCTCATGATACATACTGTTGCATCAAGGAGCTATAGTGGGATCCACCTGTCACTTACTAAGTCCACTGCATTCCTCAAATGAAAAGGTACAAACATAACATAAAAATTCGTATTAAAACTGGCATATGAAAATTAAGTACTTTATCTATAAACCGTGAATGGTAAATAAATATCACATCCACATTCAAACATATCAAAAACCCTTCAATACAATATGGAAGTTGTGTATCATAATAAATCAACTTCAAATAATCGTACAATCAATCAATGGAAGTTGACATAGATGAAATCGAAACATATTTTTTTGATAAATAACTATTTCTATTTTGTAATCAGTTATGAAAATATTTATTTTGTAAATATTCAAACAATCTTGTAAGGGAAACTTTTACGATGTTATAATGGTGGAAAATAGTCGCACCCACCGTATAAGTTTGAAAAATGATGTTCTTACCTTAATTTTGTCGAAATGGTTATAAAGGACCTTGTTTGGAAAATGATGAAAAGATTCATTTATAAACATATTATAAAGGTCAAATAAGGGTATAAATGACATTAACCCATATTCTATAAAATTGTAAGAATGTTTTGAAATACATTTTTAAGAAACATGGATGTGGATGATTTTGAGGTCCCTGTAGATAATTACGTATAAACAACCTCGGATAATGAAGAGATTGTAGAATTAACCCTTATGTTGTACTTATCCTTGGTAGAGGTTAAGTTAACCTCCTGTATAATGGTGAAATAATTGTTAATAAATTATACTAGAATCATATAAATCAATATGATATCATATATGATCTTTAAACATTTCTTTGATAATAATATCTTAGTATTATCGTCGTTTCAGGTGTTAACTGATTTGTTTACCTTCATATGATTTGTTAGTTAAGTATTGTTTGTCATAGATATGATGTATCTTATTCATATTCAGAATGATATTATGCCTTTAAACATTATTTTTAACCTTCTAATGAAAACTATTTTGTAATGGATATGATGGGGAATGAATTTAATCGTGTTCGTGGAGACGGTAATCCGTGTGTATGCACGAGTGATAATATGATTATTTTGATATTAAAATCATATATAATTGGATGGTATATCATATATTGAGAATTATAATCATTTTATATTCATAATTTACATCAATTATACAACATTATTATACCCATCCAAATTATAATGTATTGAATAACAACTACACCACGACGTGGATATAGTAAGTTGTACATACGCATGTATGGTGACATGTTATTCATAAGATGGATAGAATAATGAATATGGCTGTACCATAATTATAATATCATCACAGTATATAAAAGGTACTTCATTTATTATTTTATAATGAATACAACCTATAAAGAGGATGTGGAAGAAGAAAGGAACTTGAAAGAAGTGGTGAAATATTTACTTCTTCTTCTAGTTCTCCCATTGGATTTGATCAAAATGGCTCTCTAGTTTGGCATTCTGACTAAAGGAAGGCCTCTTGGATTGAGGGAGGACAATTGAGAGGGTATTTGGGAAGCTTTTGGCAGAGCCAAATGGCTTTGAAGGTGTGAATATGACAGAATGTGGAGTTCCCTTTTATAAGAAGGGTGAGGGGCACCTTTGGAAAACTTAGCAATATTATTTTATAATAAAATAATTTTCATTTTCTAATGGTCCGAGAATGGACTATTTAAAGACTAAGGTGAGGATGGGTCGAAAACCACGCAACCAATAGGTTTTAGAAAGGTTTGGGTCACTATATTAACATTATCTTTTAGATTTAACTCTTAGTTAAATATTTTGACATTTACCATGTCTATTTGTATTTTTATATTATATGGTTAATAAACATACTATATACTTCCCAGTGAACCCCAAGTGGTTCATTAATGATACCACAATAATTATATAAGACTTCTGGCTGAACCTTATATTTTTAGGAATACAAGATCAATTAATAATATAATATTTGTTTTAAAAAATAGTTTTTGTCAATTTTGACACTATTTGGTATTTTATTTTTTCTAAATTCATAACAGCATTATTTCTTCGAAACAAATTCATATAACCAACCATAACATGTAATATTAACCTAAAAAATTATAATAATTCATAAAAAGTCTCAAATTACATTTATTTTTATATTTATAATATCAATTATTTTAATATTTCATTAATTATGTAATTACTGCATCATCAATGGGTCATAAATAAATTAAATTATTTAATGTATAAAAATATAAATAAAATATGATTATGCATGAAATATTTTTATTTTTTTAATGAATATTTATAGTAAAATTTATCTTATGTGTATCCATATATTAAAAATGTTTTAGTTATTAAACATTGATTTTAACTCATTTAACTCTACTTTGATTTTAAATAATAAAAAATGTAATAATCTAATCCATGTGGTCCTAAGAGGTTCATATATTATTCCTAAAGTTTTTTTGGATGAATAATACTTATCCAATAGAATTAGGACATGTGTTAGGGTAATAATAATATCATTTTTATCTTTAATTACCCTATTTAATTTTAACCGTGGTAAATAAAAGTAAAAAGTTATTATTCACCAAAAAATATCTTCATCTTATTGAACAACATTTTACTTACTGATATCAACCGTTTCTCTCAGATTTTTGAAATTCAACTCACAGAAGTGGTAAAATTATGTTTTATTTAAATTTCCAAATGCTTTAAGAGGTGGGTAAAAGACAGTAAAAGTTCAATAAAATTTTTATATATCTAAAATTATTATAAAATGACTCAAATGAATTACATTGAACATATATAGGTTATAGGTATCTATTTTGATCAAAAAAATTTAAAATAAAATAAATAATTATTTGAATAAAAATTCTTTTTTAAACTATAACTCAATGTTTATCACTATTCATCAAAAATTGAATTTTTTCAGAAAAATAACGAAAATTAACCCTAAGATAATTTCGATATTTCGAATCAAAAAATGAAGTCCATTTTGATAGATAAGTTTTATAAATTTTAAAAAAGTGGGTATTACTATTCATAACGACTAGTTTGATTTGTTGTGGTGTGTTAGAACTTGATGTTGCGTACAACACATGCTATTGCCTTATTCAAAGGGAAATGTACAGTGGAAGCTTGGGGGTACATTATCCCCTACTTCAAATAATTTCAACCTCAAAATTTTGAGAATATTACTGCATAAAAAGACTTGGGTGGTTCTTCATCATAAGTTCTTCGGGTTCCCACATTGGCTCTTCCATCTTATCGATTCTCCATAGAACTTATATCAGACGTGTCGTCTAGATTATCAACACTTGTTCTCTTGTATCAGGAACCCTGACAGGCTCTTCTCAATAAGATAGATCGAGTTCCATTTCTAATTCCTCATAAGTGAGTACATGTGTTGGGTCAGGCATGTATTTTCTCAACAAAGATTTGTTGAATACATCGTGAACCTTGGAGAGACATGGATGTATTGACAAACGGTAAGGTACAACCCCAATTCGTTCTAGAAATTCGAAAGGTCTGATGTACATGGGACATAATTTTCACTTCTTACCGAAATGTATAACACCCTTCCATGGATATACCATCAAGAAAACATGGTCTCCTACATGAAATTCTAAATCCTTTCTTTGGTTATCGAAATATCTCTTCTGACAACATTGTGCTGCTCCGATGTGGGTTTGGATTACCTTTACCTTTTCCATCGTTTCCTATACAAGTTTTGGGCCTACGAGTTTTCTTTCACTAACATCATCCCAACAGGTTGGTGTACGACATCTCTTTCTATGTAATTCTACATATGGTTCCATATGAATACTTTAATGGAAGATATTGATATAGGAAAATTCTACCATAGGTAAATATTGAACCCACATACCTTAAAAGTCATGTGAGCATGACCTCAACATATCTTCTAACTTTGGAGTAGTCCATTCTGATTGTCCATCAGTTTGGGGGTGGTAGGCAGTGCTCAAATGAAGTTCAGTATCCAAGGATTTCTGAAGACATTACCAGAATCTTGATATAAAACGAGGATCACGATTAGAAACATTCTATAGGGGTACTCCATGAAGTCTTACAACTTCATTAATATACAATCTTACTAAACGTTCAAGTGGTAAATCTTCTCTTACAGTAAGAAAATGTACTGACTTGGTAAGGCAATCAATAATGTCCCATATTTCAACATTCCTTCTAGGAGTATTTGGTAGTCCAATGACAAATTCCATCATAATATTATCACATTTACACTCAGGTATGGGAAGAGGATGCGTAACTCCTCCAGGTTGTTGCCTTCCAGTATTCACTTATAGAAAAACTATACATCTTGAGAAAAAATCAGCAATATTACTCTTCATGATATCCCACCAAAAATGTTCCTTAAAATTACTATACATCTTGGTGCTTCCATGGTGTATAATGAAATTGGAACTATGAGCATAATCCAATAATTCCCTTTTTAGATTAGGTATATCGGGTACACAATGTCTCTTCCAAAATTTCAAAATTCCATCTTCATACACAAAGTCACTAAATCTCCCATCATTCACAGCATTAATCTTCATTTGAAACTCATCATCATCATCTTGAGAACATTTAATCCTTTATAAAAAAGATGTTTTGGAAACCATTTGAAAAATTATTAATGATCCACCCTCCATGGTTATTCCCATATTCATCTTTACAAGATACATGAAAATAGGAACCTTTTGAACACTCATCTTGTTCAAAACTCCATGATCATTTCTTCTCAAAGCATTTTCCACCATATTTTCCTTCCCCGGGTGGTAGTGTATAGTGCAATAATAATCCTTGAATAGTTCAATCCATCTCGTTTCCCTCATGTTGAGTTTTTTCGGTGAGAAAATATTCTTCAAACTCTTGTGATCGGTATATATCTCATATTTTTCACGATAGAGATAGTGTTTCCGAATCTTCAAAGATAATAATACAACTTCAAATTCAAGATAATGATTTCAATATTTTTTTCTCATGAATTTTTAGTTTTCCTGATGCATAGGCAATAACCCTATCATATTGAATAAAAACACAACCATGTCCTTTATTTGAAGTATTAATATAAATAATAGATCCATCATTCCCAGATGGTAAAGTAAAGATAGAAGAATTGACTAATATTCACTTCAAATCTTCAAAACACTATTGAAACTCTTTTATACAAACAAATTTAACCCATTTTCATGTGAGCTTGGTTAATGGGTAAGCCAATCAGGCAGAATTCTGGACGAAACGTCGATAATAACCTGCTAAACCAATACAACTGTGTACCTTAGATACACTGTTCGGTGTTTTCCATTCTTGGATTTCACTTGGCATAGAAGGATTAACGAAAATTTCATCCTTAGAGACAATATGGCCATGAAAAAAAATCCCCTAAAGCCAAAATTCACACTTTATAAACTTCCCATATAATTCATGTCTTCTAAGAGTCATACAATAATGCGCAAGTGATTTCCATGATATTCATATATTTTGGTGTATTCCAAGATATAATCAATAAATACCACTACAAACTCATCAATTTATTACTTGAAAACTCTATTCATTAGATCCATGAAGATTGAGGTTGCATTAGTCAATCCAAAATGCATTACAGTAAACTTGTAATGCACGGACCTGGTACGAAATGCTGTTTTCAGAATGAATTCCTTCTTCACTCACAATTGATGATATCAAGAATGAAGGTCAATCTTTGAAAAGTATTGAGATCCATGAAGTGGGTCAAATAAATTATCAATGTAGTGTAGGGGATATTTGTTCTTTATTGTTATAGCATTGATCTCCCTGTAGTCAATGCACAACCTCATAGATCCATCTTTCTTCTTAACAAAAAGGACATGGGCTCCTAATGGAGAAACACTAGGATGAATAAATCCAATATTACTCAATTCCACTAGTTGTTTCATTAGTTCCACTAATTCCATATTGTAAATTCTATAAGGGGTCTTCGATATGGGCCTTGATCCATGAATTTAATCAATGTAAAACTCATTTTATCATTCTGGTGGATGTCGAGGTAAATCTTCTGGAAACACATGAACATATTATTTCACAATAGGTACATCCTCTATTTGATCATTCTTTTCCTCACCCAAAGTTATTTCATTCTATTCCTCCCCAATAATTGAATTTACTTGAGCTACTGGGTGAGTATCTAGATAAGAATTAGGTGGTGATGATTCTACTCTAAAGATATGGTGTTCAATATCATTGTCATCAAAAATACTAACCTCCTTCTTCTTACAATAAATTTTTTCATCATCATATGAAAGCCAATCCATACCAAGGATTATATAAAATTCAATCATGCGTATAATGATGAGATCAGCAGATAAAAAACATTTATATTCCCTAATGGGGACTCATTCACAAAACATTTTTGCAATGATACTGCCCTTAAAAGTTTTGACTGACATCTCCCTTGTTAAGTTAAATTGGAAATATCTTATTTTCGTAGAAAATGAGGAATATATGAAACAATGCGATGTTCTAGAATAAAATAACACATTTTCTAAACTTGAGGAAACCATTATATTACCCTCCACCACGTCTTTTGGAGATTCAACCTCAGTAGTAGTGATAGCATAAGCTTGGCCTTCATACCTTGGCCTTTTCTAAGGTAAGCTCCACTTAAGATTAGGAAATTCATTCCCATAATTCCCCCTATATCTACAATTGTATCATTCAACATCGACAACCTATTTCTTCCCCTTTCAATCACGAGCTTGGTGGCCTTTTTCACCACACTTGTAACAGAATATCATTCCCTTTAGGCTTGTACCAGGGTGTTTCTTCCCACATTTACTGCAGGACAGATATTCTATATTTTCCTTATTCCCCTTATTTCAGTTTCTAGAGTGTTTAGAAGATCTCTTCCTCTCTTGCTTCGCTTTAATGTCGTAAGACTTAGAGATTTCTTTTTCTATCTTGATAGCACCGGAGACAATATCTTCGTATGACGAGACGGATTGCGAGACTAATTCTCGACGGAGAAATGTTTTTAACCAATAAAAGTAATGATCAATATTACTTCTTGGGTTACATATATAATCTACAACATGCCTTGATAACCTTGTAAAGTTAGATTCATATTTTGTGTCATTCTCATCCTTTTTTTCCTCAGACTCAGAAATTGTCTTTCCATATCCTATCGATGGTCACGAGGAAATTATTTTTCTATCAAAAGTTATTTAAACTCCCTCCATTCCATATTTGATACCTCATCATCTTCCTTTTTTTTAATCAATGACCACCATTGATCAGTATCTACAGTGAGGTGGTAAACTGCCATGACAACTTTTTCACTTTCATACTACCCAAGGTGAGGAATAATTTCTCTATAGAATTTATCCATTGCTAAGATACTAATGTATTTGTACTACCATTGAATGTTGGTGGTTGTTTCCTCATGAAGCGATCTGACATTGATCCTCCACGTTGTGGATCAGGGTGCTCCATACGGGTAAGCTTATTATTCATTACCTGAGTGAGTTTCCCTAGTATGGTGATTAGATGATCAGAACCATTTTCATTACCATATCCACTATAATTATCTTGAGTAGGAGTGATATACCTACATGGAGTCCTTGAATTGATATGATTTACATTCCTTCCACTAGGTTCTATTTCTAACTAATGGAATAAACTAGATTAGTTTATGAATCAAAATACATAATTCTAAACATGTAAAACACTTAACATAAATTGAACAGTTAATGGACATAATCCATAATCATAATAAATGTTTTTATTGAAGAAGTATATACTCATAAACCATTCATAATGTTTTTAATGAAAATGAGAATTATCCTAACCATATCCCCCAGGAGTGTTGTAACCAAGAGTGTCGCAAGGCCGGTTGTTGTGCACTAGTTCTCGTTCGAGTCTAGCTCACAGCGCTGTTTTCGGGTTTTACCCCTAGGTACATCTATACCATAGCCACATCTACTTGCTCGTATCCAGAATGGGATGTATTTCTTTGAAAACTCACAAAATCTATACTATACCAAATTTCTAGGATTTTTTCTATACCAATCATCAAAAGTATTTCTTAGGGTAATGTGCTCTAATCAGAGTTTTCTAAATCCTGCTTCCATGGTTTATACTAAACTTCCTCTGATACCAACTATAATACCCCGACCCCAGTTACCTAGAGTCAGTGCATTGTTATGTATCATTGGAATGATCACAACAGATCATGTCCCAAAAAACCGATTAGTTTAGTAGCTTTGGAAGTAGTAGATACATTCATAAGGTTTACATTACATCATTAAATTGAAAACTACAACAACATTGTTTCCATAGACACAATTTAGATCCCATAGACTATCACTACAGGTCAGTCATAAAATACTTCTTCACATCTTGGAAAAAATAAAACATAGAAAGGGGTGAGCTCAGATGCTCAATAAAGATAAAAATATAGCAGAAGCTTTTATAAATAAGCATAAATATTTATGTCATTGTATAAAACTAAAAAATTCCCTTTCAACATAAACATAATCATAATATGGAAAATATAAATCAAAATAATTCCATTTACTTACTCACATTGATATTCTACTAGTCGAATAATCACTTGCAATATAAATAGCCACTTTTATAATGATGGAATGCATAATGCCAGACATTCATAACCACATAGTCAAGGCCTTATGATAAGACTACAAATAAGATTTTGTCAAGGCCTTGTGACAAGAAATTAGTTTGTCTCATGAGACCTACCGATGCATCGAGGAGCGGTAGTGGTCTCCACCCGTCACTTACAAAGTCCAATGCATTCCTCATATGAAAAGGTTTAAACATAACCTAAACATTCGTATTAAAACTAGCATATGAAATGTTAATAATTTATCCATAAACCTTGAATGTTATAAAAATATCACATCCACAGTCAAATAAATCACAAAACCTTCAATACAATATGGAAGATTTGTATCATAATAAATCAACTTCAAATAAGCTTACAATCTATCAAAAGATGTTGACATAGATGAAATCAAAACATTTTTTTGAAAAAAATCTCTGTCTATTTTGAATTCATTTATGAAAAAACTTAATTTTCAAATATTCTTACAAACCAGTAAGGGAATCTTCGACAATGTTATAACGGCCGAAAATAGATGCACCTGTCGTATAAAAAAAGACATTCTAACCTTAATTTTGTCGAAAAGGTTATAAAAGACCTTGTTTGGAAAACGACAGAAAGATTCCTTTATAAACATATTTAAAAATTCAAAGAAGGGTAAAAATGACTTTAACCCATAGTCTTTAAAATAGTAATAATGATTTGAAATACATTTTTAAGAAACATGGATGTGGATGATAAAGAGGTCCCAACAAGTAATTACATATAAACAACCTCAGATAATGATGAGATTATAGAATTAACCCTTAACATTTACATTTCCTTGGTCGAGGGTATGTTAAACTCCTGTATAATGGTGAAATAATTTTTATCAAATTATAATATAATCATATACATTAATATGATATCATATATGATCTTTTAACATTTCTTTGTTAATAAAATCTTAGTATTATCGACGTTTTTGGTGTTAACTGATTCGTTTTCCTTTATATACTTTGATACATAAGTAATGTTTGTTATGAATAGGATGTATCTTATACATATTCAGAATGATATTAATTATTTATGAACTATTTTTTAATCATGTAATGAATATTAGTCTTTGTAGGATACTATGGGGAATGAATCTCATCGCGTTCGTGGAGACGGTAATCCTTACGTACACACGAGCGATAATATCATTATTTTGATATTAAAATCATATATAATTGGATGTTATAACATATATAAATAATCATAATCCTGTTATATTAATTATTTACATCAATTATACATCATTATTATACCCATCCAAATTATAATTTATTGTATAACAACTACACCACTATATGGAGACGGTAAGTCGTACGTATACACGTATGGTGACATGTTATTCATAGGATAGATAGAATAATTAAAATGGTTGTTCCATATTTATATTAACATAATAGTATATATAAGTTACTTGAGTTATTTTTTTATAACGGAAACAACAAAGAATGTGGATGTGGAAGAAGAAAGGAACTTGAAAGAGATAGTGAAATATTTACATCTTCTTCGGGATCTTCCTTTTTATTTCATCAAAAGGGCTCCATAGGATGGATTTCCTACTAAAGGTAGGCATATAGGATGAAGGGAGTACTGTTGAGAGGTTATTTGGGTAGATTTTGGCTGAGCCAAATGGATTTAATGTTGTGAATTAGAGAGAAGGGGGAGTTCTCTTTTATAAGAGGGTTGAGGGGCACCTTAAGAAAAGATTGAAATATTATTTTATAATAAAAAACTTTTCGGTTTCTAATGGCTCCAAAATGGATTATTTAAATAATAAGGTGGGGATGGGTTGAACACCACCCAACCAATAGGTTTTAGACAGGTTTGTGTCACTATATTAACCATATCTTTTAGTTTTAACTCTTAGTTGAATAGTTTGACATTTACCATGTCTCTTTATATTTTTATATTATATATTTAATAAACATACTATATACTTCCAATCGAACAAAAAGTGGTTAGTTAATGATTTAACTATCATTATATAAGTCTTATGTCCGTTCCTTATATTTTTAGGAATATAATATCATTTAATAATATAATATATTTTTAAAAAACATTTTTATGTCAATTTTGACACTATTTTGTATTTTGTTTTCTCTAAATTTATAACAACATTATTACTTCAAAAAAAAATACATCTAACCAACCCTAAAATGTCATATTAACCCAAATAATTAGTGGAATTCATAAAAAGTCTCAAATTACATTTATTTGGATATTTATAATATCAATTATTTTAATATATCCTTAATTAGGTAATTATTGAATCATCATTGTGTCATAAATAAATTAAATTATATAATTATATAAAATATAATTAAAATACCATTAAATATTAAATCTTTTCAGGTTTCAAATTAATATTTATAGGCATATTTATCTTCTATTTATCCCTACATTTAAAATGTTTTAGTTATTAAACATTGATTTTAACTCTTTTAACTCTTCTTTTAATTAAAAAATAATAAATGTTTTAATCAAATCCATGTGGATCAAAGAGGTTCATATTTTATTCCTAAGGATTTTTTGGGTCGAATTATACATATCCAATAGAATTAGGACGTGTTTTAGGGTAATAATAATATAATTTTTACCCTTAATTACCCTATTTAATTTTAACCGTGGTAAACAGAAGTAAAAAGATACTATTTACAAAAAAAACTATTTTCATCTTATTGAACCACATTTTACATACTGATATCAACTGTTTCTCTCATATTTTTGAAATTAAATTCAAAGAAGCAGTAAAATAATGTTTTCTTGTAAATTTGCAAATGCTCCTAGGAGGTGGGTAAAAGACGGTAAAAGTTTTATAAAATTTTAATATATCTAAAATTATTATAAACTAACTCTAATGGATTACATTGAACTTATATGGGTATAATGTATATATTTTGACCTAAAATTTATTTAAATAAAATAAAAAATTATTTTAAAAAATTGGTTTAAAAATATAACTCGGTGTTTTTTACTATTCATCAAAAATTGATAGTTTTCAGAAAAATACAAAAAATTCACTCTAAGATAATTTAGATATTTTGAATCCAAAAATTAATACCATTTGGAAAGATAAAATTTATAAAATTTCAAAAAATTGGGTACTAATATTCCAAACGGCTGGTTTGATTGGTTGTGGTGTGTTAGAACTCGAAGTTGCGTACAACACACGCTATTTCATTATTCAAAGGGAAACGTACTGGGGAAGCATGGGGTGTTACACTGTACGTATATACTAGACAAGCAGAACCCCATATATATTGTCCAGCCTAATCTAAATCCTCTAAAAATAATAAATACATCAAATGTTCAAAAGTAGTGGAGTGATCAATAAAAAGAGTGACACTGATCAACCTCAAAATATATGCATGTGCAAATCATAGCACAGTGATCTCATCAGCATCCTCTGCTAGCTGTTTGAAGTGCTGGTCAAACCGAGGCATTCGTAATCGACCACCAACGATCAAACTTCCATCATTAGGGACCTATATTCCACGTAGTCAATGAACATGCTCTGGAAAATCTGTTCTAACATGACTAATCTCCGTCACACCATCGATGGGAAGGCCCAACATAATGGCCACATCCTACAAGGTAATATTCATATCTCCCACTCTAAAATGGAATGTATGTGACTCTAGCCTCAATCACCTTGCAAGCGCAGCAATGAGCTAATTATCAACAAAGGTGAAGTCGCACATCGCTACGCCATAAAATCTATCATGACGAAGATGAGGATTGATAGAGGGAGGTGGTGTGGTATGATGTAAATGGTGAGATATACGTACATTGAACATAGGATCTAGGTGTCCCTCTAAAATCAGTCATGATACATGAGTAGCCTGATATGTGAACAATGGAGAAACTGCAATCTACACAAATGATATCATCTTTGCTTTATTATAGTTAATACAATAAAAAAAATCAACTATTATTAAAATAAATCTACAACAATAAAATGAAAATGATTTTGTTAATATTTTCTATTTATATTTAATTGTTTGTGTGTGGATTAGTGTTTCTATTACCTGACCAATCCCCTCAATAAATAAATCACCCTATTACCTAATTTTTTAGATTCAATGTTTTTGAGGTCTGCATTAATAAAAACCTATAGAGGTCTTCTAAGCATTGCATGTGGGCTTCCATGAGCTAGTTCTTTTGTTCTATGTTTTTTTTGAATAGTTTGAGAATCACAAAAAAAATTAGAGAATCAAAAAACGAGACAGACCAAAACTGAAACATGTTAGAAATAGAGAATGTCAGAAATAAAAGGATTCAATTCTGAAACTTCCACATACAAATCAACGTATACATCTTAGTGATACAATACACAAACTCGATCAGGGATGATGAGATGTGGAGATCTGTGTGCCACTTGGGAACATCCCTTATGAGTATGTCCTTCTTCATGACAAATACTGCATCGCATTCTCCTTCCTCGTGGTCGAGGACAATCCATTTCATTTATGATTCGACTTGATTTTGGTCTTCCTCATGTCTTTAACCTAGTAGTATGAAATAAATATTTTAAAAAATGAGTGATATTGAAAAAATAATAAATTAAAATAGAACCAAATTATGAAACTTGGAAATATCATGGATGATGGTCGGCTGATCAGTATGCAATGAGATAGAGTGAAATTCACCAACAGGAAACCAAGATACACTATAACAGTAAACCAAGGTGCTCATGTGATACACTGGGTCAACATATGGCTCCCATGATTTATTTACTAAAGAACAAGAAACAATAACATGTGCACATGGATATCAAAATGCCTGAATGTTTCCACAATCACAGTATTTGTTATCTAACGTCACTACAAACAGTTGACCACTAGTTCATGTAGCCCGGTCGTAGAAAAATCATACCTAAAAGGTCATATTTTCCCTATCAAAGGCTAGAATATTCCATCATGAAGCCTCATTCAGTATCGAATCAATTTCACATTGTAAATGCTGCATAAAATGCATTCGGTTTTCCATCCAATGATAGGCCTTTTGGGACTGGTCAACAAAGTAGTGAAAACTTCTATAAATTTTTTTCTTTCACTAACCCTATGATAGGAAGTTTCCACACACCCTTGAGGACCCCATTTTTCACTCCACTATATTAGTGTCCATATGGACATATCTTTTTCCACCATCATATTATAATGACCATTTTTTCCTTCTAATTCTACATCATATATTCATACACATCTTCATTAGCAGTCTAGATATCTTCTAGGTGTCGATCAAACCATTCTGGTTGGTTATCATATGAAAAAACCATAAGAGAATATTATATTAAAATTGAGAATAAATTTTGTTTAAAAAGAATAAGTTTATAAATACATACCCAAATTGAGGATCGCCTTCTTTATGGCATCATCTCTGAAATTCTAATGCACATTACTTGCAATATGTCTAATACAAGAACTATGATAATCATTCATCTCAGTCCATGAAACCCCATCACTAATCACAGCCTCTATAATAGCTCGATGGTGATCAGATATTAGACACACGTCATGGTTTTGTGTTACATGAACACATACACATGCCAAAAACCATATCCAACATTCAAAATTCTCCATTTTACCAATAGAAACTGCAAGTGGAATATGCTCATGATTACCATCCTGTGTGTTATAATTGACCAGAACACCTATATACATTCCATACAACAATGTTCCATCGACATGAATTAATTGTTTACAATAGGGAAAGGCAGCAATGCATGGCCTGAATGCCCAAAAATTCATATTAAACTTCAACTTTTTTCAAAAAAATCGGTGATTGGGGGATACATATTCAATAATGTCCAACTGATAAACAATATTATTGTTGAGAGATAACAATTCCATAAGTTGTGACAACATAGAATAATATTCATCCCATTCACCAAACACTTTTACAATTGCCTTCTGTTTTGCATTCCCTGCTTTGGTATATGATATCTAGTAGTTATACAACTATTTAATTCTTTCCTGAACAAGGGAAATAGGAACATCCTGACATGTTAGTATCATCTCACAAATAACATTTGATATAAACTATGAATCGAGGGAAGAGTGATCCTATGATACGCTTGGATTCCCACAAGTGTGTGGACCTTATAATTTGGTTATCCTCCAACATGAAAAATATTTATCAAATATTACCCTTAATTGAAATTTACATTATAGCCCATATTTTTCACAATGAATGATATATTTTGTCTTTTTTAACTCATCAACCACGTCTGTGAAATGTCGCTCAATGTGGAATTGATTTATCTCATTTTTTAAGACCAATTTACTTTCATACTCTTTCCCGACATAGATGGCGTTATCATTTGATGCAGACCTATTCCCTTTAATGTCAGGGAATTCAGAAGCCAGTGTAATGACATCCCAATCAAAATTAGGTTCACAAGAAATTACTTTTACAAAGGAACTTAATATTGAAGGATGATTATCATTAACTGGTTGATGTCATGGATTTATGTCTCTCGAAGGAACCTCAGAAGGTTTATTGACCAGATCACCCTCACCAACATCTCTCAAAGGAACCTCAGAAGGTTCATTTCCCACATCACCCTCACCTACACCATCTCTTGATGGATACCATGATTCTTCTTCCTCAGATAAAATTTTATTTACTATATCATTTCACAAAGTGATGTCATCTACATTTAATTCTAAATTTTGATCATATTCTTCATAATTTTCTTCTATTACTGGAGTCAAATGAGGTGGCAATGCAAAATACAGATGTGAAGGAACAACTTTTATAGATTCCACAGAACATGGTTCTGTAGTAGTCATTTTCACCACATCTATATCAGCAATCACCACATACAACTCTATCAATCCATTAGTACACTACTGTCTAGATAAGTATGATCCATCCATCCAATTATCATCATCGGCCAAAGGGTACTCGGTGTTCTAGAAAAATTCAGGATGATGTATATTGCGATATGTGATTGAAGAAATGGATTGATCGACCATCAGTTTAATCTAATTATAAATCTTATTGAGAACTAAATCCAATGTCATACAACCATGATGATTTATCACTCAGATAGGTGGCACACTATAGCTAAATCCCTACTCCATATAAATGGTCTCACTGTTGCAATATTTTTGAACAGACATTATTACCTATAAAAGATAATAAATAAAATATTATTTAGTACAAAAATATTTTACATTATTTAATATAAAATTATATATTTTAATTAGTTATGAATAATTAATCATGACTTGATCTTGAGACTTATGAGTAGTTTATCATTAATTGATAAACTATCCAAAACCTATGGGTAGACTCATGGATTCTCTATTATCAATTATATCAGAAACTTTTACTCTCCTATCAAATAGAAACGCCTCATGACGAACGCTTGTTCTCAAACGCCACTTCCGGGACACCTCTTCCAGGAAACCTCTTGTGGATTTACTTTTAATTACAAATTTACTCACATTGATGTGAGGGGGACTAGCGGTATAAAATACATATCTTTTTTTAGAGGACATGAAGGTCCTTACATACATAGTCCGAGATGAATCACATGTCATCAATGAATAAAAATAAATGAAATTATTACCAATTTAATAACCACATTCACAAAACAAGACATGCAATTTCAATTATTCCTCAATTGGTCATCTCAAGATCAGTCACCACACAACATACCATGTTTTTGGGTATACTTGTTATATCTATTACTATATGAAATACATATTAAATATCTACACAACTTTTAAATTTAATAAGTTTAATTATAAATAATACAATTTATAAAATTTATTTATTCAAAACTATTTTTATACCATTAATAGAAAACGTTTTCTATATATTTTTTAATAACATTAAATATGATACATATAAATAATATATTATTCACAAATTATATTACTATTGAATAAAAATATTATTATTAAAATTAATATTACTTTAAAAATATAATTTTTATAACATATTTAATTTTCATAAACATTCAATTTGAATTCATACAACATTTTATACATGACATAATTAATTTTCCTAAATATTAAATATGAATTCATACAAAAAACACATTGTTCATAAATTAAATCATAAAAAATACACTAATTTACACATCAACACATATTAAATAAATAAACCATTCACACAAACACTAGTTTCTACATATCAAAAATCAAATAAACATATCATACAAATGAAATAAATAAACACAATTAAACAATTAAAAATTTAAATATAAATTTTACCTTCTTAAAAGCTGAAAAAATTAGTTGGGAATGAAATTCAACAAGGATTCACAGCAAAATATAGAGGATAAGAATAAATTTTTGGGGGGAGAGACCCACCTTTTATATATTTTCTCAGCCGGATGTGTGAAAGGGGTTCACACATCCTTCATCCTTTCTTCGAAGGATGCGTGAACCCTGTTCACACATCTTCAGGACTAAGAGATGTCTAAATAGGGTTCACGCATCCTTCGATGATGGGATAAAGGATCCATGAACCTCTTTATTTTAACTCTCAACACTGAATATTTGTGAATGGGGTTCACAAATCTCAGACCCATTTTTAAAAATATTTCAAACCCTATCCCTTTTCTATAAAAAAACTCTAAAACCCATATATACAAAAAATCCATAAATCATCCCCCACTTGTATTTGAAACCCTTTGGAATTTATTTCTATCCTTTGTCATCTTAGGGGTGTCTCTTATGTCCTAGTATTGACTTTTTTTACTATCAATCCAATGAAAATTGGATGGTCATTAAAAATGGTATCATCTTGTTCAGTCCTTTCCTAACAAGTAGTCATCAATGTTACTTGTTTTAGAGATGAAGTACCTTCTTGTATATTCCTTGGGTGGGAATCATAGAATGGAGTAAGAATGTCATAACATGAAATGTATAGAATAAAAAAATGTATCTGACTCTTTTATTGTAAATTTCAAGCTTCCAGAGAGTTGGGTAAATAAGTGTTTGGAGACACTTCTAGAATTTTGAAATCTCATTATCATGGATTTATCCAATGATATGAAAGTGACATGCATTATAGAGGATTTAATTTTCACTAATAGTGCATATATCATTTTGATAAATGATTTATGTTGTCCAAAATAATTGTTAACTTTTTAAAAGTATGGAATTGTATTTCAAATGAAATATTTTGAAAAAGAGAATTCTTATCGTATTTTGAAAATGGTCTAATTTTCAAAAGCATGTGATGTGTTTTCAAAAAAGGTTGAACCTGGGAAAAATGTTCTTTTGGGAAACAATGTTATGATAGTTGATGTGATTAAATTTGAAATTCTAAGCCAATAGTTTCTATAGAGTGATAATGATAGATCTTGTTGTTATTTTAGATAATTCCACCTAGTAGGTATCGTCGAAACCAACCTGAAGAAGCCGTGGAGAATGTGGTTGCACCTGAACCACGTGTGAACCAATAGCTGGTCTAGAGTATTTTCCAATACGTTCATGCTATGGACACATGGAAGTATAGTAATGATCCATGACATGTGGATTACACCATCCAATTCATGTAGTAGAATCCACTTAATTTCTGTGGTGATTCGGAACTCGTGAAGGTAGAGGTGTGGCTATGTATGATGAATCATATCTTCAACATCATCAGCACATTGGTAGAGCTAAATTTCAAACTTGAAATGTATATTCTCAAGGATCTTGCACATAAGTGGATGAATTTATCAGTACATGCTAAATAAAATGATGGAATTACAAGGGAGGATTTTTAGGAATTGTCCCACAAACAATTTTATACTCACACATTCAAGTTATAGAAAATGAAATAATTATTCAGCCTAAAACAAGAGATTCTCCCTATCATAGAGTATGTGGCTATGTTCATGAACATAGTATTATTTGCACCAGATGTTGGGGAAAGTGCCTATTTGAAGGCCCACATCTTCTAATCAGGGATATGACATGAGATTCGATCAAAGATTGATGTACTTTCTATTATAGACTATACAGAGATGGTGAATAGAGCGACTATGGGTGAATGTGATATCTTGGGATCCATGGGTAGAGGCGTGGTGATACCCATATAAAATGGTGGGAACTCAAAAGGTGGGAACAACTGGAAAAGGGACACCTATTTCCAAGGTGTAAGTGGAAACAGAACCAGATGGCGGGATTAGTAAACATTCTTCCATGACCCCATAGCAAAGAAGGGGGTTTTCAATGTGGTTCGCTTGATCACATAAGGTGATATTGCATGGAAAAACAAAGATCATGTGAAAAATTCTACAAGATGGGACATCTTCAGTGCTATTTTTGTCGTTTTCCAAGGTCAGGTTCTTGAGACACTTCTTAGGCATCGCAAACATCATATGCTTCGACTGGACAAGGACAGCATAATCAGTCTCATCAGCATAGCAAAGCTAGCCATGGTGTTTCTTGAAATATCATGAACTCTCAACTAGTGAAACCTCAGAATGGAAACAAGGAGAACATTGTAGCAAAGAAGAAATTGTATGGAGCTGAGATGATGATTACCAATGATCAAGCTCGACCAACAACAGTGAGAGGTATGAGTCATTTGCATTCTACCTTTTTGAAAGTGTTGTTTGATATTGGTGCATCACATTCATTCATTTCATCCCTTGTTTTTGACTTCCTATGTTTAAAACTAGAAATGATGCCTAATTTTAAAAATAAAATCCTCCTCTCATTGAAATAGAATTTCAATCCTTAGTTTGTCGAGCATGTGCTATTACTGTTGATGGATCTGAGCTAAAATGGGACTTCTTGATGTTGGATATGGATTTCTATGATGTAATACTAGGCAGGGATTGGATAACAACATTGAAGGATCATGTATATAGTGATAGGAGAATAGATAGCTTCAAGAATGAGGATGGCATCGAGCATCTCATTAGAGGATAGAGGACTGTAAAGAAGGGTGAAGAGAGCATGTTGGCACCAATAGTGGGAACGATCTATTACCAATTGGAAGTGTTGACATTGGAATAAATGGAATAAAATGAGGAAAATAACATTCCATCTATTGTGGATCAATTTATAGATGTCATTCCCAAGAACTTCTCAGGGTTACCAGATCTATAGGAATTGGAGTTTACGATTGATCTCATTTCGGGGATAAGTCCTATTTCCCTTCCATCGTATAGGATGGAACCAATAGAGTTATGATAACTGAAATTGTAGTTATATGAGATGGAAAGAAAGGGTTTCATTTAACCACGCCTGTCTCCATGGGTAGAACCAGTTCTGTTTGTTAAGATGGCATATATAACTCTTTGGTTGTGTGATGATTATCGTAAGAAAAACCACATTACGGTAATGAGATGATACCCACTTCTTCGCATTGATGATATATTCTATCGATTAAGGGGATATTATTGGTTCTCTAGGATTGAGTTGCGATCAAGATATCACCAATTGAGTGTTCAGAAAGAGGATATTCCAAAGACATCATTTAGAAGTAGATATGGCCACTACAAATTTGTAGTAATGCCTTTCTGTAAAAAGAATGCACTAGTGGTCCCCATGGAATTGATGAATCATATATTTCAACAATATATGAAATTTTTGTGGTGTTTGTGGACAAAATTTTGGTCTATTCAAAGATAGGGGCTAATCATGAGGTGAACCTAGAAATATAGTTACAAATCTTGAGAGATCATTGTTTGTATGAAAAATTATCAAAGTTTTATTTTTGGATACATGAAGTATGTTTTAATGGACATGAAATTTCTGAGAAAGGGGTTTCTTGTGATCCTGAAAAGATTGAAGCCGTTATCTCTTGGAAACCACCATAGAATAATTTTGAGATACGATGTTTTCTTGGGCAAGCTGGTTACTACTGATCCTTTGTGCATGATTTTTCAGGACTAGCTTCACCAATGACAGCTCTGACAAAAGAGAATTCTCTATTCTAATTGATGGAGGAATGTCAGAAGACATTCCAAGAACTGAAATTTTGGCTTACATCAACACATATCTTGATCATGCTAGAATCAGGATAGGGGTATGTTGTGTATTTTGATGTTCAGGGTCAGAGTTTGGTTGTGTTCTCATGCAAAGAGATAATGTGGGTGCTTATATTTCAATTCATTTGAGGTTTCATGAGAATAATTACCCAACACATAATTTGGAGATAGCTGCAGTCGTCCATGCTTTGAAAACATGGAGACATTAGCTCTATGGTGAGAAATTTACTGTGTTTACGGATCACAAAATCTTGAAATGCATTTTCTCATAGCGAGATTTGAATCTAAGGAAATTAAAATAGATAGAGTATCTCTAAACGTTTGACTTTGACTTGATGTAGACACTATGGGAATGAAATTAAGTGGTGCATGCATTGAGTAGAAATTCATATGCTCTGTTGGTGAAATAAGATTTAGATGAATGGCAGTTGATGTCAGTATTAGCCGATATGCATGTTTAATTTGAAGACCGAGGTGATGTTGCAGTTTTCTTTTCAGCTATTCTCGTTCTAGATTTAGTAAAAATGATCAATTAGTCATATACATATGATACATGATGTTTGGTTTTATGTTCAAAACTCAATGGCAGGGAGACCGTTGAGGGCAAGAAACTTGATGGGGGTAGGTTTTGTGTTTCTAAGATTGGATGGTTGTACATAAGGTTTGTTAGGAACTAATCATTCATTCGTACCACCATTCAAGATAGTATATACATCCACATACATAGAATATGTATAAGGCACTGAAGTCATAGTTTTTTTTGAGCGGCATTAAAAGGAAGGTGGTCGAGTTCATCCCTCAGTGCTTAACTTATCAGCAGGCTAAAGAAGAACATCAAAGGCCATCTGATATGTTACAATATTTGCCCATTCCAGTGCAGAAATTAGATCAAATAACAATCAATTTTGTTACAGGTCTTCCAAGAATGGTCCAGAAACATGTTTTTATTTGGGTATTAGTGGATCGTATAACCAAGTTGACACATTTCATCCATATTCATGAAATTTATACAGTAGAGGATCTTTCAAAAATCAATATACAAGATGTGGTAAATGGGAATTGCATACCAATGTCAATAGTCTCATATAAATATCTGAGTTTCACATCTCATTTCTCAAAATCCTTACCGTAATCCCTTAGGACTCAGTGGACTATAACCACGGTGTATCATCCTCATACATATGGGAAATCCGAGCGGAAGATAATGACATCAAAAGACATGTTTCAGGGTTTTCAATGTATTTTGGTGGCTCATGGGAGGAGAATATACCCTTAGTGTAGTTTATATGCAATAACAGATATTAAGCGTTGATACACATGGATTTGTTGGAAGCATTGTATGGGTGTCCTTGTCGTTCTCCACTATTCTGTGCGGAAACAGGCGAAACATCACTAGTCCGGCCAAGCCTTGTTCAAGATAGAACAGAGGTGATCCAATTGATTAGAAAAATGATGGAGATAGCTCAGAGTTGTCATAAATCTTATGCAGATCACCGTCAAAGACCGTTGTCATTCACTATGGGTGATCATGTATTTTTGAGGATCTCTCCAAGGATTAGACATCGTCATTTTGGGAAGTGGGGCAAGTTATCTCTTAGGTACATTGTCCCTTTTGACATACTATATTTCTTTCAAGAGGAGCTATATCGGTGGGAATTACCACCACATTTTAGTTTGGTGCATTATGTGTTCAATGTATCCCAATTAAAAAACTATCACCCTAATCTTGACCTTGTGATAAGATGGTATCACATTTCCCTAGATCTAGATACATCATTTGTACATATCCCAGTTTAGATCATGGGTAAGAAAGAGAATTTCTTACATGGGATAAGGATCGTCCTAGTGTGGGTTTTATTGCAACATGGTCAGATTTAGAAAGAGACTTGGCAACCTGATAAGGAAATGATAGAGCAGTGGTCAGAACACTTTTTAGCCAATGAGGGTTTTCTAAATTCCTAGGATGGAAAGACAAATGGTGGTAAAAATGTAGTACCCCTAGTTTCTATTACATAACCCATTTCCTCACGTTTTTTTAATTCTTGTGTCTTTGATTAGTTTCCATAAAATATAGAGTTTCTATAAAATAGATAGTTTTCATAAAATAGAGAGTTTCCATAAAATAGGGAGTTTCCATAAAATAGAGATTTTCCATAATATAGAGATTCCAATAATATAGAGATATTTCATAATATAGATATTTTCCATTAAGTTGGGTGTTTCCCTAATGCTAGTTGTTTCTATAAAGTGGGTTGTTTCCATAAAGTGGGGTATTTCCATAAAGTGGGTTGTTTTCAAAAAGTGGGGTGTTTCCATAAAGTGGGATGTTTCCATAAAAAATTTGTTTCCATAAAAATGGTGAAGGTGATGGATGGAAGAGTTTGGGGGTTTTATAAGGAGTGTTGGGTCCAAATGGAAGGTCTCACAATCTATACACGGTTGGATCACAACGTGTGGTCAGTCCTTGTGCAGAGGTCAAATCTAATCCTATTTTCTAGAAGAATAATCATTTTTTCTCCATGTATTTTTTTATGGCTTTCAAATGCCCTTTTTCGAGATTACTCATCCTATAAGGCTGGAAACCCCCCCCCCCCCACCACAGGAGTTGGATCCATACTAGTGCCTTCCCTTGGTGATTTCGTGTTCGATTTTGAGGTATGTTGAAATTTTTTCCAGATTTTTCATGTTTTCTCTGATCTTCTTAGATCCACTTCACCAATATCCACTATTTATTAGATCTGAACCTATAGTAGTTATATCAACATTTTTTATTGAAAATAATTCTATTTTGTGTCATCATCTTTCTAGGATAAGAGAATTAAGGCCGCTCTTGGTGAATCGACTGACCTTCTTGTGATTTTTTTATTGTCAAAGTTTCATCAAATCCTTTGAGGTAGGTGGATTCATTGTCATATAATATTCTTAGAATTGATTATATTAAATTAAAATTGGTTTATTGATTTTGAAAATCATTGAAAATTATTCATTTGTGATGATTTATAGTTTTTGTGAAATTGTATGATCTTGGTGAATAGTTATACAAAGAGGTTTTAGTTTCATGAATTTAAAATGATGATTTTAAATTATGGATTTTTTCGAATTGATAAATAGTTGATGAAAAATGGGTTTTCAATGGAAATTGTTTTCAATAAAAATGGATTTTTATTGAAATGGTTTGGAATTGATATAGTTTTGAGGGAAAATTGTTTTCAATAAAAATGTGATTTTATTGAAAGGAATGATTTGGAATGATCATTGGGAATATGTGGTGTTCTTTCATGTTGAATATATGGGGTTTGGATGAATTATGACCTTGTGATTGATGTGAATGGGGTAATGGAATATTGTAATTGCATATATGAGGCTTGGTGGAATTATGACATTGACCTTAGTGTTGAAGGGATAATGGAAGATGGGAAAAAATTACCTTGTGACGACATGGTAGATCGATGAGAAATCACTCATGAGTATGGAATTGTCATTACATAACATGCTTGGTTGGTTTTAGGTGTTTTCATAATGGTTTTCTATGCAAATAAAGTGATATTATGAAATGGTTGTATAGATTGCTTATTTATTTTTCTAGAAAAATATCTTGCTGGGAAAATTGGTTTCAATTTCAATTTTATAGTTTTGGTAATGAATGGTTTTGGAAACATTTTTATGTTTAGTTATAAACTATTTTTGAAAAATTGTTCACATAAACTTTTTTATATAATTTTTTCCAACTGTTTTATCCTATTGGCGTGAGTTGGGAAGTTATTGGTGAACCTACTGAGTTTTATACTCACCCCTGCATTGGAACATTTCTTCTTTTGTAGATACTTTCTTTTCAGACAAGTTAAAAGGTAATTTTTCACATTTTTTTACTACTACCTCATAATTTTTGGGTTGTTTGGTGATTTGGGCGCTTGGATCTTGTAGATACTATCTTTTGTTCATGAATCATATAATAAATGTTTAGTTATGGTTGGTAGGTTTATTGGTATATTTTTTTAAAGGTTAAATTTTCCCCACATTTATTTTAAACCCTTTGGTTTTTATTTCCATCCTTTAGCATCTTGAGGATGTCACTTAAGGCCTATTAATGACTCATGGTACTCTCATGCCAAGGAAAATTGTTAGGTTATTTCAAAGAGGATATTCTCAAATAAGAAGGTTAGATTTTCAAAATTGAAGGAAAACTCAGTTTTATTGTTTTTTCTGAGTTGTTAATGTGGATGTTTTACACCTTTATTCATAAAGGTCCTATCTTTAACCAGTTAAGGTAATTAAAATGAGGATAGTGGAATGTTTCATGAGAGTTTTGGTCCTAGATATGGTGTTGAATGGATTTTGGACCTTTTTTCATTTTCCTTTATTGATAGGATCATGGTGTGCCATCACTGTGGCATGTCATGTCATGAGGATCCTTTATTTCATACTTCATTAAATTCACTTTGTGTCTATGGACATAAAATTCAAATAAAAAAGTCCTATCGAGGTTTTCATAATAAGTGATTAGGAGGTATTTCCACCACATCAATGACACATCCCTACCCATTTTCATGAGTAGTGTGATGTTTCGGATTGGATGGATGACCCTTCCATTTTAACGATTCTATGGTTATAATAGTAATTTTCGGTGTCATATTTTCAATATAATTAAAGGGGGTTGTGTGAAATCATTGAGAAATTAAATTTTAAATGAATTTTTTTTTATTTTGGAATTCAAAATCTTTCCATTTCAAATAGAGGTGTATGTCATAGGCATCTTGTTTATGTGGTTTCTGATTTGGCATAGAAGAGGATAATGTGCGTGTATCTTCTATGTACCCATTTTGGTGGAGGAACCTTGTTGATGTGATGGGAGTTCCATGGCATGGTTTCCCCCTTTGTTTGTTCCTATAGTATGGTGTGTTCACTCATGAACCCAAATATAGTGTTTCGTCTAGAGATCTCTAATACCTGATAGTGAGGCCGAAGATTCTTCAATCTTCAGGAACCCTAGCCATATGTGTTTAAGTGAAGCTATCACATTGTCAAGAACCCCAAGAGTGTGTGTGTCCTTTTTACAAGCTTTGTCTCCATATTTTAATGGGGAAAATTCATGTTTTTGTGTCATAACACCATTATTTTGGGAAGGTCCCATTTCATTGACAGTAGTGTGAAGACCTCTTTTTCTTCATTTCATCTCGTGGGGGTGTAAGAGTCCATCTTGGATATAAGGAGGCATGGTTTATATGATTTCATGAAATTTTGTGGTTGTTCTTAACTTGAAAATAATATCCCAGTGGCATTCCTTGTGTGACCAACCATGTATATTAGTTTCTATTTTGGTTGTGCTCAGCTGCAAGCTTTCATGACATGTGGTTGTCGCTGATTATGCAGTGATCCATATTTGGATAGGAGATTATTTCAGTGGACCACTTATGGTGGGAATTTGGTCTATGTGGGAAGTTCCCATGTTGGCCCACGTCAAGATCCCATGATATTCTGCACTTGTTGGTTAATTTGGTTGGTTCTTATGGTGGGGAGACCTACCATGAGCCTTGCTGAAATCTCTTCCATAATAAATCAATACTAGTTTGTTTCCAATGTTTGGGACTCTATTAAGGCCTAATCATTTTTGGTAATTTGTTTTCATTTATAGTATTTTCTTGGATGTCAGTAGTCTTCTTTGATGAAATCAAATTTTGTGTTCATTATTTGAGTAAATTTTTGGGTTGGAGTGCACCTAGTGGTGTTGATGAAGTAATATTGTAGATTTGTTCCTCAAGAGGTGGATCGAGATCCTTTTATAGTTTTTGGTAATTGGTATGTGGTTAACATGGTAATTTTTTTATGTTTTTTGAGATTTATATGCAATATTATGAATTTTTAGGATTCATTTTCATTGGATCAATCAACTAGATGTTTGTATCTTTCTGGGGGAAAAAGATATGTGGTTTAGAGTAAATTCTAGTCATACATGTTCAAACATGTGAGTCACATATTCTATTTATGATGTTCTTGTTTTCTTATCATTATAAATTGAATGGGAAGAACCTGGATATGTGAAGGAGTATTAGATACTTTTTTCTGATCAGGCATTTTTATTGCTTTTTGGTGGAGAAAAGTATTATGGTGGAGTGAATTGTCACACCCAGGAATTGTTTTCACTTTTAGATATGGTTTGTTTTTGGGACTCATTTTTTCTATATGTAACCAATTTTGAGGGGTCTTAATTTTTTGAGGTATTATTTCAATTTATTCCTTGAATTTATTTTACCCTTTGTTTCCCTATTATTTTTACAAAAAATGGAAAATTTGGGTTATACCGCCAGAGGTTCACGGCTAGTGCACAATTAGTTGAAACCACGGGCCCATGTCAAGGTAACCATGTGACAGGTTGGACAATTATGGCAGAAGCTACTACAGATATTCTTCATGGAATGTATGGCCATGTATAAATATGTGTGGTTGGTTCCTCTTATATAGAGAGGGGTGAATGGTCACCATATGGTTTGAAAAAAAATTATGGGATAACCATGTAAGATTTCTAGGTCATTATAATTTGGCCTTTTACTATTTTTCATCTTCATTTTTAACCCAAATACACCCCTATCATCCCTTTTTGGGATTCTTAACCTTATAGACCTCTTCTAAAACCCTTGGATATCTCAGATCTCTTCTTTATTTTGTGATTTGGTTCTTTTTCTTCATTATTTATCAATTATGTCCCCTCCATTGTTGGGTTCTCCCTCTTTTCTAGGATTTTTGCCTTCTTCCTTTTTGGTTTCATATCTCCAGCATGAAGGGTGTCTGATTTAGGGTCATATCTTGATTTTTATGTTTCAATATTTTCTTCTATGTTTCTGTATTTCCATTATTTGATTTGATAGAGGTGATGTTGTGGTTTTCCACCAAATTCTCATAATTTCAGCATTTGAGGTAGGTGGTTCATTGCTTAATCGTTATTTTATGATTTTAATATGCTTAAATTGGTTCATATTTTTCTTCTTTGTGGTGTGCATGAGGGTAAAATTGTGTTTTTAAATTGGATTGATTGTGTGAGTGTGTGTAAAATGGGGTTTCAAATGAAATAGGTTTTGTTTAATGTGTGAACACATGATGTTCCTATTAATTGTGTTTTATAAAGGTTGAATTGTGGTTCATGAAATGTGTATGTGGTGTAAAGCACGATGAAAAAAGGTTGTGAGGTGTGTATGAATTTAAAGTTGGTTTTCTAAAAGAAATGGAGTGGGTTTTAATTGTTCCTCTTTTTTATGCTCATTTAATGTAAATAATAAATTATATAATTGATTTAATAAAATGTGTGAATGGTATGGAAGTTTCTTCTAATTGGTTTTTTGTGCATTTGGATTTAAATGTGCATATGGTTATGAATGTAGTTATTTATTATTTATAATTTTATTGTTTGTATTCAGTATATGTGAATGTAAAGTATTATGTGTTGTCTGGAATGAAATCAAGCATAAAGGGAATCCTTAATGATTATGTGGATGGATTATGACTAGTATTCTAGTGATTCAGAAGAGTAATGACCTTGTTTCACATACCTAGATTTACATATACAACACAAAAATACTCAAGATATTTAGAACAATGGAATTTTTTTATTCTTCATTATTCTAGTTTATCACGCATGAGGACACTTTATAGTGTGGCTAATTTTCCACATTTCAACATGAAATGATGTTTGTAGATAAACACTTGAGCTAGTTCCTATAGGTATCTCATATGACAATGTTCCCTCTTGTGATGTGGATCTATCAATCAACATATGGTAAACCTTGAGTATAATTAATTATTCTTTTAAATTTATTCTTTTTGAGGTAATGGGTTTCCCCTCAAAGTGTTATCCATTAAGTATTGTTTTTATTGAAATTTTTTCTTTTAAAATAGATTCTATAAATTGTTTTCATCATTTTAATCTATAAAACATTATTTTGAATTGTCTTATAATGTATATAGTGTGATATATGATTATTTGGGAGTTATACCACTAGGTTTAGGTCACACCCAACTTACACCAATGTGTGTATGTAGACATGGTTGGTTTTTATTTTGGTATATCAAATCTGTTTGGATATGGTGGGTTTGGATGCACGTTATTTCCCATTACTGGTGTTGTGGTAGTGGATTGAGGATAATGAACATCTTTTTTCATGGTGGTTATTGGATATTGTCTTAATCCCTTTTGTTGTATTCATTCTTAGGATTTATTTAATTTTGTAAAGCTAAAACATGAAATTGATAATCCATGTTTGGTTATGATTATTCACTGTTGAGTTATTTCTTATTCATGGTCGTTTATGTTTATATGACCAAGTAAAATTTTTCCCAAAGTACATTATTTATTCCTAGGCACTAGTTTCCTGCCCATGGGGATTGAGAATTCTGTTCGGACAACTCCATGAACATGGATTTGTTTTCGGTTGGATAGTGCTTCAGTTTGGCTCTTGACGTTATCATTGGATATCCAATATGGATAAATATTTTAATGGTTCTGTAATACATTAATCAATAAAACCTAAAAAATCTTAACATAAACCATTCTGTATATGGTATCCTTTATAAAAATTCAAAAATTTAAAAATATTAATCAAGTTCATTAAATATTTAAAAATCATCTAAACATCAATCCCCAAAAAAATAAAATAAAAATATCAATTTTCACATACCAAATATGCGAATACCTTCATCATGAATTTTATTGAAATATGGTAATAACATAATATAACATAAAACCATATTCATACAATTAATTATTCCAATTTACATGAATAAAACCATATATTGTTGAATGTTATTCTTCAAATCAAAAAATTCTATAATCTCCATCAATGATTGTATAAATGACATTCCAAAAATCCTTAATTAGTTTGTTGGTAAATAATTCTATCATATTTACACTATTAAATCTATAATATATTTTTTCCGAACATCATTATATAATCATAATGAACTTATTAAGTGTTATATTTCATAGAATAAGGTGTTTTCCTAGAATATTTTATTTCCATTAAATAAAATTTCTTCTTCATCATCATCATTCAACATATTCTTGAAAATATATTAAAAAAATTATACTGAAATTCAATATATATTTCTAAATTCTCGAATATGAAAACATGGACACATCAATCGTCCCACTTCCTTCACAATCCTTTAGAAATGATTCATAAAATTATTCATTTATACCCTTACACTATAATATTTCATTCATTTTCACTTCATATTTGGCAATATAACCATTATTCATTCCACCATATTGATTCTCATCCTGTAAATTACACATAAGAGATATATATTCAATGTTCCCATACATTTTGAATCTACATAATTTAAAAACTTATAATAATTTTTGGGGAAACAAATATTCCCAATGATTAAATTTATTGAACTTTTATATTTTTTTAGTTAGTTGTTTGTATCCTTATTTTACAAACCCAAAACATATTCTTTTTCCTCTGATACTTTACCAAGAGTGATTATTCACACATTCATTAAATATAGTAAAATGAATCCTCTTTCCTCCATAGTATCCACTACCTGAAATCTCATGAAAATCATTCCTCATATTCATTAGTGATCTTAAGTGTTGGTTATAGTGCATGTTGTTAATCATGTTCTCTAAAAACTGATTATTGATAATAATAAAACCCTCAATCTATACATAATTCCCTTTGGATACTCATGAAAAAACATTCCACCATATTCAATGTTTACCCAGTACATTATGGCTCCTTAGAGTGACTAAAACAAGAAATAATAATCCGAGTAAATATTTTGTTGGGGATAAGCCACATAATAATAATGAAAAGTACAAGATATATAAATCATGAAATCATATTTTTAATATATGATACACTTGTACTAATTGTGTTCATCCAATGTCATCATCTATTTAAATCCATCATTATATTTTGTAAAGAGTTTTCAAATTTATAAAAACATATCCCCTGGGAGTGTTAAACTAGGTGATCATTGGGGATATATTTTATGCACTAGGTGATGATAATGTCTTGAAAAATGATTTCTTTTTGTAATTATTACCCCTAGGAAACTCTACTCCATATCCAAGTGAACTTTTTTTGTCCAAAAAGGGATTAAATTTTGTGGAAACCACTTTATTTATCGATTTCCTAATTTACTTGACATTTTCAAATACATGGGATCATCATTAGAATTTTTATTAGAGACAACCCAAGAAATACACTAATTCTTTTTCATCCTAGTTTCTAATGGTTAACTAATCCATTACATAGTTTAAACTGTTGTGACCAAATACATTAAAAAATAGATGTCACATATTTGTATAGGAATATTCCTTACACTATTAAAATACATGCCTATGGATTGTGATGGTTTTTTTCTTTATATAATAGTTTAAACATCTTCAATTCGAATTAAATGTCCTTTATTTCACATATAACGATATTCCCATTACATACTCTTCATATATATATTCCCTACTCATAACCTTACTTGATACATTGATGGAATTAAATATGAGAAAGGGTTATATTAGATGCTCATAAATGGTTAACAAAGGAAATATGTAACCATTGAATGATCAAAATTGTATGGGAACCTAAGAATAACATTTGAAACCAAACCTTGCATATCTGAGGTCTTAATCCCAAGTCATGGTATAATGATTTGAAATTCATAAGATATGAATCATATGAGAATCAAATAACAAGATCGACTCTATTAGGACTATGGAATAAGGAAAAATATTGTGGAATACATCTATGAATATAAAAGCATCAATAATAGTAAATACTCAATTAAATGTATTTAATGATGGAATGGGTACACCCACCAAACCGTCA
Organism: Viscum album; assembly: GCA_963277665.1. NCBI lineage: Eukaryota > Viridiplantae > Streptophyta > Magnoliopsida > Santalales > Viscaceae > Viscum > Viscum album. Next base: position 1,845,872,764 of record OY728163.1, on the reverse strand, counting down.
TAGTAATCATGGATCACATCCAAGACCATCATAGTGGATGGATTCCTTTTCTGAATAAGTTCATTGCATGTTATAGTCATTTCAATGTCATTAGATATAATTCATTAAAAAATTCATTGGAGGGAGATGTATATCCCACCAATCTGAAAGTGAAAATACAATTTCTATGTTTTGAATTATCATAAAAAATTCATCATACAATTAAGAATCATATGACATGGGTTTCATAATCATTCCATCATATCATATCATTTCAAAAAAAGGTAGGTTTCCTAATCATTTCATCATCGAATAAAGAATATCTTGTGGACTATAAATAGGTTCCACAATAATTTTCTAATGGTATAACCTATAGATGTGAGACAGGATTCATAAAAATATTATTATAATAAACCATTAAATGAAATAAAGATAATGGTATCCATTAATCATACCAAAAATAATTAATATGTAACTTTAATAGATATATTTTAATTTGTAAAATGACTTTTAATCTTAAATCAATTGGAATTTTTCATGAGGAAGTTAAAATTTCGTCAAAATTATCATTTTAAGGAAGAGAAAATTATAAATGGCCCTCTACATTGATAATAATCAAGATAACTTATAATATATTCATTAAAATAATTTATGACATTTCATGAGGAAAATATCAAATCATCATTCAATAACATGTTTTATAAGATGAATTGATTTCAAAATCATTTTGAAAATAAAATATTTTACTAAAAATTTCAAAACAAATTACAATATTTTAGTAATATTTTTCCACTAATATTTTTTGAAAGCATTTATAGAATGTGTATAATCAATTATCAGTCTGAATAGTGGAATATACTATTCATGTTGGCAATATAAAAAATCAATGAATGTTTACAAATTTTCCATAATAAAAAATGAGCATTATTTTTAAAGACTACAAGTAAATTAATTATCAAAATAATTTTCAAATATTAAACATGGTTAAAAATTTATATTAAAAAATAGAGGATAATTTTAAATAATTTTGAAACATTTATATAAAACATGGTAATGTAATAAAACAATATAGTTTACTAGAGTTAAAGGTATTTAAAATTCAACTAAAAGAATCATTATGAACTCTTCATTACATAACGAAAAAATGAAGGTAAACCATGTATTCTCCTGAAAAAATAATATGACAATTAATTTTCTGAGATTCTTGAGTGATATATCATATGATTCCAATATTGGATGTAAAATAAAAAATAATCATGATAAATTATGAGATCTTATCATAGAATCATGACCACTTTGTAAACACTATGTTGTAATAACCATAATGGAAAAACATTAAATGATAAATAAAATAATACGAGGTAAAATAAATTCAACATATTACATGTAGAATAAGATTTTTTTACATCTCGTAATGGTGGAAATGTAAAAAACATAACATATGTATGAAAGAAGGATTTTTGATACAAAAATAATTTACCTTAAGTATCAACATCCATTATACACATTCGAACACTATATATAATAAATATATTTCTGTTATATATATATTAAATAATAATAATTATATATATCATACAACATATTATTATTTATGAACTTTTATTATCTGTTTCTTAACAATTTCCATGTCAATGTCACATTTCAAGAAATAACCACACTGTTTTATGAATTTGTATTGATTTATTATATTTGTTCAATTAAATTTGATAACGGTTTCATAATATAAAAATTTTTAACTATGATATAAATATAATATATATTAATTTTACAGTTATTTATATTAATCAATTAAATATAGAGATAGAATATGAAATTTATAGATCATGTAGATGAAAGGTTGTATGTACCCGTGAATGCTATTCCAATTTTCTCAACGATCATTCATAAAAGGGTGAAAGTAATATATTAACATTAAATAAATATTGTAATATTATAAATACCATATTATTTCATTAGATATACTCATACATATAATCAATATGGTGTGATGATGAAAAAAGACTTGCATCACTTCAGAAAGGTGGTAGTCTATATCTGCACGAAATACAATATCATAGTTCATTTAGAGAAATGGTAATAATGAAAATGATATATTTAATAAATATATATATATATATATTGAAAAATAGGTAAATAATATCTTAATTATTTAATTAAAATCACATATATTCATTAAAATTATACTTATTATATTCCATGCAATGTGTTACAGGAAACAAATTACTTTTCTTTTGGAGAAGGTTTTCACCGTACACAAGAACACCATTATCTTACCCCCTATGGAATAACATATACAAATTGTATAAATTACATAATTACCCAATAGGTATTATTATGTTACAAAATTTATATATAATATTTATACCCATCATCAAACCAAACTTTGAGTGTTTGTTAGAGAAAAAATGATGGTATTTTTTCATGGGGAATTATTCCACCGTACACAAGAACGATGATTTCATAACCCATTTGATCAAATTGGACAAGTTTTTAGGTTATGGGAATAAAATAAAAACATCTGAATATATTATATATACTATGGTTATAATTTTATAATTTTTTAAAAATAAATTAAGTAGGTCGTGAAAGAAATTAGATAAAAATGCATTTTGAATTACATTAATTCTTCTTTAGGTAACATCATTAGGGTTTCATCAAAATCCCCCTTCGCTTATATTATCTCATAGAATAAGTATTTTTTGATTAAAAAACGGTATTTGGGAGGTTATATTGGTTTTTATTTTCTGATCTAAAAGGGTATTATGGTGTGGTGATGAAATAAGAGGGGTGCCCCTGAATAAGTGAGGTGACTGGCACACTTTCAATATTTTGAAATACAATGTTGTGCACATGTTTTTATCATTCCAAAAAGATATAAAGGGATCACTATTGATAATAATACCCTATATGTTCTATATATTTCCATACAATATATTTCATAAATGTTTTAGTTCATTTTTAACCTTATCCTTTTAGTTTAAACCCAAGTAAATACATTTTTACCTTAGTTGTGGTAAATAATATTTATTATTTTCAGTTTTTATTTTGTTTATAAATTAATTTGAATTTTTTAAAAAATAAAAATTATTTTTATTCCAAATATTGAGTCATTTTTTCAAATTAATATTCACTATGATAGAAATGTTTAATTAAATTTTAATCTCACAAATGTAATAAGAAAGTGAATTTTCAATGAGAAAATGTGTGAATGTCTACAATGTTTTTATATTAAAATTCAATATGAAATTTATTATAATGATATAAATTTTATTAATATATATATATAATATAACCAATTTTTCATTAAAATATATTTTAAATATAATCTTTCTTTGAATAATATTTAATAGAAATGGTAGTATTCAAATAAAATGCATTATTTTCCAAAATTCATCAAGAAATTAAACATTTAATAAAATTAACTAAATTAAACATAAGAATAAATTTTCATGATGGTTTTAAAAATTAATTTCATTTTTCAAATAAATATTAATAAGATATAAAAAAATAAATATTTAATGAAACTTGCTGGCATGAAAAAAATTAGTTGTTTGGTAAATGTATATTTTCAAGAAATAGATGAAAATATATAAAAAATATGAATAATATTAATCATTGTATGGATATAATTTTATTGATATATGTTATATAATTATAATTTAAAACTATACTCATTAGTGATTAATTTAAATAATTAATTCTTGGAAACATTATGCACTTTAAAGTAGTTACCCAAAAAATTCTTATTTTTATCACAAAAATATAATCATAGTAAAATCCATCATAATGTTGATTTAATAGTAATTATGTGTACTAAATATTACTAAATAATACTTATGATAAATTAAAATATAATTTTAAATTTATATAATTTTATTTTTTTACATTAAATTTTTGTTTCACAAAAATTTGTATTCATGGATATGCACTAAAAAATCTATAATTTATCTTAAAATCAAAAAAATTCACTATATGATAATTTTAATATAATGATTTCAAAAATGATTTAAATTTTATATAAAAAAATTTATATAATTATAATATATTAGTTATGATATGTTTATGAAATAAAATAAAAATGATTTTTAATGAAATATTTTTTAAATATTTTAATGACTTGAACAATTATTGATTATTTTCTAAGAAATTATAAACAAATTTATATTTAGAAGTAAATTTATATCTATATATCATAAATTAGTTAATAATATTCATACCCACCTATTTTATGTCTTAGAAATAATGCTCATATTTAATATAATATCATTTAATTGTTTACTGATTCTCAATGATGATTGTCATGCATGATATTGAAGACACTCATTGTTTAATTTAACAATGGAGAGAATCTGATTTGATTATAACCCATGATATCTAAAAAATTAATTTTAAAAGTAATATTTCATAATATCTCAATATGTTACACATGGTTTTTTGTTTATATAGTTTGAGATCCACCATGAGAGAATGTCTTGGAAAACCTTGCACCCAAACATTATGATTGAACTTATTTAATTTAAAATATGAAACCACACATTTCCCCACAAAAATATAAAAACACACCACACCAATTTTTTATGAATATCATGTGTATTATGTTATTATTTGACTCAAACCTTAGCTTGAGCCACAACTAACCCAAGCCCACCTCAATAGTCCAACAACGATAATAGTCATCATTGAAGGAATAACTAACTTTTGGAAGCCTTTTCCTAAAAACTAGTACACACAAACACATCCAACTGAATTATAGTTCCTATAGGGAAAATGAAAATATACAATACTACTAAAAATTATACAAAGAATTCATGAACCTGTAGACTACTCAAAAGTGCCGCAGTGTATACTGAAAAGTAAAGGGGAAAAATACACACCAAACAAGAAATGCGTACCAACCTAAAAAAGTAAATTGTAAACACCTAATAGAGTCAATCTCTAGATTCCCAAGCTATAACCACCATATGTGTGTACAACCACCCTATATCTCTAAGCTATACTGTATTTATATTTGACATATCCTTCATCAGCATAAGAAATAAGGTTTGTGGACAAAGCCCATGGAAGGGTGAGTATAATATTACCAAGTAGGACACTCAGAAAGATGAATGGGATAAGCAACAGATACAATATAAGGGGAAAGTAGTTGATATAAAAAGATATAACCAAATAGTACTGCTCAACCTAATAAAGAGTTAATATAAGAGCATCCAAGAACATGAGGATAAACACTATGATATTATAATCTACCTAATGGGTCTTTCCACTTGTAGAAAGAGTGTAGAATCATCTAACCATGAGATGCTACACATGGATATAACATCGCATACCCCAAATTCCTTCACCTCTCATGGATGAAGAGTAACCAAATACATGGAGTGGATATAGAATATGGATATATATATATTTTCTCCGTCTAATGAATCCCAAAAGAGAGAGTACGTGGATCTCTATATTGTAGATCATTCTAAGAAGACGAGTATCCAATAATTCTAGAAGTCCATCAATACTATCTAGCATCTCTTGGGACTTCCTGAAACACGTATATATAAATATCTCATTCACCAAAACATGATACTATCTTTTTGGGTGGAACTGAATCACCCTCATGATTTTGGTCACCTCTCAAAAAGAAATCTCATTGAGGAAAGATTTATTCTTCCTCGTGAGTCCAATGATAAATCAAACTTTGTCCCGTGATAGTAATACATAGTCTAAGGACACAATTTCAATGTTTATGACTGATTCATTGGTATTCTAGGAGGGTTCCACTCTTGTAGTCGAGGAACCATTCCAATCCTTTCTAGAGGGTTCCACTCAAGTAGTCTTCAAGGACCGATGCCCATCCAAACAAGAGGGTTCGACTCTAAAAGATGAGGGAACATGCCAAGCCTAGCTAGTAGGTTCCACTCTAGGTCATAAATGACTCATTCCTATATGTGTTGTAAGGTTCCACTCTGTATTATGTAGAGGACCCATTCCTGTCCCAAATGGATTGTTCCACATGGGATCCTTCCTCTGGGGATTCATCCTTACCACAACCGTCATCGAGCATCACCTCAGAATGTTTCATTCTAAGAACATTCCATATCATATATCAAAATACACAACCATTGGAACCATATCATAATAGATGGGAAAATACTAGTATTTGATACTCGTAAGCCATAATCTGAGTTAAAATGAATGAGATATTTCATTCAGTGTTTCCTCAGAATTGATTAAGGGGTTCATAACATGTCATGGTACCCGCATAATGTGTGGTCCCGCTCCACCACCTGGTCGTGTCCCTGGCCAGCACACAACTCCATCACATGTATTAGTACATGATGTGTTAGTGGATTATATGATGAGTCCTGCCTATCTGGGAGAATGGGAATGTCCTTCTCTTCATGTCTTTGTTCTAGACCCCATGTCCATGTAATTTGGTAAATATAATGTAGATCCACATGGGGAACTGCTTGTGTCACCTCCCTGTGTTGTGTACTTGGAACATGTAATGTGCATGGATGTGTGATCTGTCACATAGAATACACACAATGGAAGGAGGTAATCTGTGTGTTTGTTATGTAAACAATGTTCAATCCTTATGTTTTTTCAAAACAATATCCACTACCACTAAAAGGATGAATGTTGTGTGTTCATCGTGGAACATGATTTTTAGTAAATATTTTGACTGCAATCCCACATCCAGTCACAATTCATGATTTTGGCCAAATATCATCATATTTATCCTTTAATATATTTGAAAACATTATATTTGTTAATATATTGTGAATCACATCCCTTTCTCATCAAAAATTGGATCATTTCATCGTCAAGAGGGTTTTCATCCTTTTTGAACTATTTTGCACCTCGATTCCATGGGATCCTGATGGAAAATCACTAAAACACTCATCATTTCCCCCAAATTATCCCATATCAATGTAGGGTTTGTCAATTAGTACTTGTTTCATCAATCTTTTGTGAATCTGGGGGCCCGATCGAGCTCAGTACCCCATAATAAAATCAATCCAAGATCGTGGGTGATTCAACTGGTGAACAACGCAAAGGAGATTAGAGATGTAGACAAAAATATACATCAAATGAATATTATAAAAGAATTATTGTCCAAGCATTATTAATGGTGATTGAGGCTTATAAAAAAAATAAAAAATATTAAAAAATACTATATAGGCTCAATCAATTGGCACATGATGAACAAATCAAAGAATAGTGAATGATCCCACTCAATAAATTTAATTATATGGGAAAAACAACATATAATGACTCCTACCTTGATTTTGGATTGATAAAATTTGAATAACCTTTCCACAAATGATTTTAAGGATGCAGTTTCATTTATTACATCCTAATATGATTCAATCTAGAGATTTGTCATCATTTGAGGTAATAAGATGGAGGATGTAGGAAGCAGAACTTCCCTATGATTTCATATTAATGAGGGTTGTCATAGATATTTTTCCATAATTATGTATTTTTATATTTTTTGAAAAAAAAGTAAATAGTTAATTAAATAATTAAATAAACCACTTAAATGCATGACAAATGAGATATGGGTCTAAACATCCCATGCTGACACATTTTATGCCAAAAATATGGTAAATATAGTGTTTCAGCCTCAATTATAGTCGAATATTTATAATATGATCAACACTTTATGAGTAATCTAATTTTATTTAAGATATTTTCTGTGAGAAATATATTTTATATTTAATATTTTTTAAAAAATAATTATTGAACCACCATTCCTCAGAATGGCACACCATACCGGCAATTAACTCTAGATATATATATATATATATATATATATATATATTACAATGTCCTAAAGTGAAGAAATAAGAATTTATATCATTCCATCCTTCATGAATTTTGTAATTGAAAACAAAAAGTAGGAAAAAAACTTTGGATTCTTGGCCCACATATCTCTCTCCCACTCCCAAGAACTCTCCTACACATTTTCATGCTACAACAACATGAGATCCAAATGGTTGATCCTTCAATGTAGGGTCACATCCTACTGATCCTTGATCCGCACCGGGTGCTCCACAAAAGATTATTCATCCTCAATGTTTAGCTCACCCATGCTGATGAAGTTTGTAGTGTCATGCACATATCTATTGAGATGTGACTTGTTGAAGATGTCATGCACCCACCCTAGATGTGGGGGGTGACGTGGTAAGAAACCTCACCAACCATCTATATCTAATCAAACAGCATGATGAATCCAAAGGATAACATTCCTCCCTGGCCAGACCACTACAATCCTCATCATGTGGATAATCATTGGAAAACATGGTATCACTACTCATACTCTTAGGGCCTAAAATAGAAATATTAATTATATTTATATCATATATGGGACTTCCTCATCTTCTCACAGATGATCTGTACATTCCCTATTTTTTGATGCACCATATTTGGAACCACGATAGATATATCAACTATCTATGTCTAGCACATGGGTGACCTACATGGTCTCCCCTACAGGGCCTCAAAATGTGCATTCCTGATGGTACATAGGTCCCTATTTTTTTAAGCAAGCTCTACCAAGAGTAGGTTATTCTCCCATCTCTATATGAAATCTAACATGCATGACCTCAACATATCCTTCAACACCTAGAGAGTGGACTCAGAATTCCCATATTTATGGAGGTGAAAGGTTGTTCTCATTCACAAATGGGTCTCGATTACCTCTTATTGGACTCTCTATAATAATGATGTAAATCAATTTTCCAGATTATAGAAAACCAGCAATAGCTCCTGGTCAAAGTGAAAGATATCACATACGTACAACTAACCTAGACTATCAAAAGAACTTTTTTCCCTAATGGAAGAGATGTACATAAAATTTTTGAGTTTGTCAACTATCACCCCGATGGTGTCATTGATCTTCACTGTGAATGGAATCCTTATGAAGAAGTCCATGGATATGTTGTCCCACTTCCACTCTATGATCTCAAGAGTCCGAAACAATCCTTACAGAATATGGAGCTTATCTTTTACCTACTGATATGTGAGGCACTGAGAGACCAAATCATAAATAATTAATATCATTCCAAACCTCCAAAACTACTATTAATGGTCTCTTTACATCTTCTCAAAACTAGTATTTATAGAAAGAGGAGACCTATGGACCTCATGTATCATCTCCTACCACAATGTGAATCGAACCACTATTATAAAATAGAACAAGTTGACATAATTCCCTCATTTGGAATAACCATCTAGTGATCTTTTAATTGATATTTGATCATGTAAAATATCACAGTAGTTTTCTCCCACATGGGATACTCTCACGAGCTCATGAAGTGAAGGATCTTACACTCCCAACTGATGAATATTTGTACCTCCATGCTCCACCATGGTCAGTTTTAGGGATGCTTACAACTCTAAATAATCCTAAACCAATAGAGACTAGGACATATTAATAACATAATATTCTTAAAAATTTACCTTACATTGAGTATAGACTATCTCAAAGTCATATTCCTTCCAAAACTTTAACCATCATCGTTGTCTTTGGTTCAGGTCCATCTATTTGAAGAAATACCTAATACTTTGATGGTCTTTGTAATCCACATATCACCCCACCATAGGGTAGTGTCTCCACATACATTGGTAGAATACTACCAAATATTTCCTTATGTCATTATTTTAATAGTTATTCTCATGGGGTATCAAATTCCTCAACGCATGTGTGATATATTCTTATTTCTATATCAACACACATCCAAACCTAGCTCCGGAAGCATCATAATACACTACGAACTCCACACCATGCCCTAGTAGTCTCTACAGTAGAGAACATGTCATACTCTTCCTTAAATCAAAGAGGACCCTCTGGGAACTACTCAGACCAGGAAAATAGATGTCCTTTCCCTATCTGTGTGTTCAAATGGGATACGATTCATGATTATCCTTCATCAATCCTCGTATTGTACCCTACCAAGACCATAATGATCTACACATTCAACACGTTCTTTGGTGGATCCCCATAAAGTACTAATTCGATCTTTTCGAGATCTATGGATATACCTTGCTTGGTAATGACATGCCCTGAAAATTGAGCATCATGTATCCAGAACTGGCACATCTAAATTTTCCCATAATGCTTGTGATCTCAAAAAAAATTTATGACGATTCCCAAGTCATCCGCATGCTCATCCTATGTTTAAGAGTTGATGGGTATTTCATCAATGAAGACTATAACAAATAAGACTAAGTAGGGATGGAAGACCTATTTCATTAAATGAATAATCCTAATAGGGTAAATAATTACACAAAATGGAATCAATTGGAACTCATAATGTCCATAGAGACATTAGAAAACAAACTATGTAATATCATCCATATGAATAATTAACTGGTGGTATCCAGACATGAAGTTGAACTTTGAGAACCATATCAACCTTCAGAACTGATCAAAGTGGTCATAAATCCTTATAAAGGGATTCATTTTTTTGTGTCCTCTCTTAGGATAAGTTCTTCCATTAAAATCTATATGCTCATGAATATTTTTTATCAAACACGGTAGCCACCTATTGGTACGCAATGGGTCTAATGATAGATTTCACATAATGGTCCTCTAACTTTAGATGTATCTCATGAAGCTCATTAGGTTCCATATGATATGATGAATTAGATATCGGATGATTCACATGATGCAAGTCAATGAAAAAATCCATCTCCCACCTTGATGGTATTACTAGAACATCCTTAGGGAACACATCCATATAATCCTCCACATCTAAAAGTTCATATATTCTTTAAAATCCTGTTACACCAAGGGATATACTCTCTATCTGAGGGGTTAGGGGTTGTATCCTGATTCTCATAGAACTCACTTTAACTACCATGAGATATGTCTCGCCAGAAATGTATATTCTCGTTCGATCACAGGGTAGGAACCTAAATTGTCTGTAGTAAAATTCAATCTAGGCTCCGGCTATAGATAGAAAATCCATACAAATGGTGAGTTCATAAGGTTCTATATTGATATTAATGGTCCATGTGATCCCCTCTCCCCCAAGTGACAGATCTTGCTACCGAAAGAAAAGTGATATCGAAATAGTTTTTATTAGGATCCTCCACACAAAGTTGTGGTACTAGTATGTCAACTGGGATTTGTTGCTCTTGCAACAGTTTTATAGAGACACATTACTGACTGTAACATATTTCTACTAGTACATATGCATGATTAGAAAAAAAAAGATGATACCTCTTATTATATTGTAGAATGTGATATCATAGACATTTAAAGCATGAAAAATTCTACAGACCCATCATCTTGGTCCCTAATCATGAAATTGGATGTCTGGTGGTTGTGGTGGAAGGATCTCAAGACAGAGTATGAAACCTATAACTCCTCCTAATATTCATAAACATATTCCTCCTTGTATAACATATTGTCCACACCTTACTGATCCATTATCACTATTGTACCTCTATCATGGTGGTCTGTTAGCTATCTTCCAGTACTTTTCACCATGTTTTTTGGGTATTTTTTTCCATGTAATATCACCCATAACAAATTAAACCCCTCCCCAAGCTGGGATAATATAGTTCCCTACACTTCAGAAAAAAGTTTGAATAAGTCTAATCATGGAAGGATTCCGTTCACTAAGATCATAGAGAAAAGAATCTTCTAACTAATATAGATGACTCAACTTTTTGGCACCCATTACCATTTCCATCTTTCTAGTGTCCATCCAACAGATGTATATCTATCACTAGTCCCCTCTATAGAAACCCTGAATACATGGGTATAGAAAATAGTACAACGTTGACTTATATATATCAATGGAGTCCCGACTGAATCCTCTTCCCTCTAAAGTGTCCATCCTGTATCATGTCGATGGTATAACATATATATTTAATGAACCTTGACGTATACTCTCCCGTTGTACTAAATCCCCAATGAATCTCTAGAGGCTCATGGATCTAGACTGAGTGCATGCAGTAGTGGTAGTACTCCTTGTGGAACAGCTATTGGAATTCATCCCATAAGAGCATCGACTCAACATTCATCTGAGTAAGAAGGATCCAACAATGGCCATATACTCTTTGGAAAATGATGGCTACCAGTTCCACTACCTGATATTTTTTGTGGTCTAAACAGGCCTGAAGATACAAACCCCTAACTCTATCCAATATTTTACAGCCTAAGGATTTGGTTCACTATAGAACCTCATTAGTCTCTAATGATGGAACTCACAATGTATGTTATGCCAGTACACATCATCAACCAACTCTTATTGGTTTATATACTACAAGACAGATTGGGTTGATTCTACTTACTCAACTGCGGTAAGGGGATCCAGGTATGTACCCTAAAATGAGGAATCTTCTATAATAGTGTCATCTTCATGAAATATAGTTGGTAGCCTGGATAGCTGTCATCAGAGAGGTACCTTGAATGTAATCAAGGAGTACCACATTCAAAGGATAATATGTATATATATACATGGGAGATGACTAAAGAGGTATACTAAAATACTCAATCCAATATGATGCTTGTACAATTTATATCTAAAAAATATTTCATGAAATATCAAGTCAAAAAATAGGTAGTTAATTTCATGGTGAATGGATATGTAGTCTCCCAAACCATCACTAGATTCATCGGCCTAAGATATGCACTTGAGACACTTAGAAATTGTTTCCCCATACACAACCAATCCTCGTTAAGGGGATATATCTGAATAATTTCTGAAGGAATGAACATATTATGATACCAATTTTTCACAACTGAACCCAAGCCAGGGATCAAGAAGAAACTACCAAAATCACACATCCACAAGCTAGGGGATACATGAAAGTGTCTAAGGAATAATCAACTCATGTAAGACTTTAAATAAAAACATGCGCACACACACCACCAACATAATGAATAAGTAAATTGGGATTGAATATAATATGAAATACTTATAAAATGTAAACAATGAATTCTTAAACCTCCAGGTAGTACACAATTATGATAGTGTGTACTGAAAAGCAATTGGGAAACATACATGCCCAAGAAGAAAGATATCCCAAGTAGACAAAAACTGGATAGAGTAAATAACTGATAGATCTCGACTCATGAATCCAAATATATAACAATTGAAATTTGTCCATGAACCCAATAACCCTATGATCCTCTATAATCATGGATGGAATGTCTTCTTTCTGAATAAGACACAACATGTGTGGTAAAATCCCATGCAGTAGTGAGTATAAGCATACCCAGTAGGACACCACAAAAGCTGAAGGGGGAGTAGTAAGAGATTCAATTGAAGAAGAAAATAGTAGATAATACAAGGTATAGTGAAAGAGTACATCTCATCTGAAAAAAATTTAACGTAATATTATCCATGTACATATGTATAAACAGAGTGAGTATATAAACTAACTATCAGGTCATTTCCACCTATATAATGATAGTAAAATCATCAAACCATGGGATTCTATATAGGAAAAGTATGTGGCATACCACAAACATCTCCGCCTCTCTTGTGAGGAGAGTAACCAAATATATAGATTTTATATGATATATATATATAATATTAGTTAAAATAATCCAAAATGAGTGAGTAAGGGGAACTAAATATCATAAATCATCCCAAAAAATAGAATCCAACAGTTCCATAGATCCATCCATGATTACCAACATCTCATGCATTTGAAATAAGTACATATGTATCATGAAATCATTCAAAATACCATAATACTATCCTATTTGTGTGTACCTAACTCACCCTCATGGTTTTGGATGTGTCTAAAAAAATTATTTTATGTTGAATGTGTTCTTATTCCTCTTGAGTCCAACAATATTTCAAACATGTATCATCATAGTGACATACAGTCAAGGGCTACAATTTATAAGAAGACGACTCATGATATGGTATGATAAGAGGTTACACTATGGTGGATGATGAACCTTGCCAACCATGCTAGTAGGATCCACTCTAATAGTAGTTGAGGACCCATGACCAAACCAACTAGAAGGTTCTACGAGTTAGGTCCATGACCCATGCCCAACCTAGATGGAGGGATCCAGTCTAGGTCATCAGGGTCCAATGCCCCAACCCTTCTTGAGGGATTAACATAGTAATCTGTAGATGAACCATTACTAGCCTAGCTATAGGGTTCCACTCTATAGGTCATCAAGGAGCCATGGCCATTCTAGGAGGAGGGTTCCACACGAGAGTCTCCCTCTGGTGATTCTTCCTGAACATTGTCATATTTGGGAATTTCCTCAGAAGGATCCATCCTAGAAAAATTACATATCATATCTCAAAAAACACAACTGAGGGAACCATAAAATCCTATGTGGGAAACACTCAGGCTAGGCTACTCATGGAACATAATATGAGTTCATATGAAGGGGATATGGATGTTCAAATCTTTCTATGAAAATCTCAAAGTGTACACATCATTTGAGGGGACCCATATGGTGTGTGTTCCAACTCCACCACTTTGTCATGTCCCTATATGGAACCCAACTCCACCCCCTATAGTTTTTTGTGACATATATGTGGGATACACAGTCTGTCCGGGTTAATCGGGATAAGGGCCATGTCATGATCACTATCTCCACATACCAGACCTTGTGTCTGTGTAATTTAGATCATGTCATGCTGATCAATATGGGTAATTTATCATTTGATCATCCCATGTTGTGTACTGGGAACATGGGGTGTTCCTTGATGTTTGATCCCTTACCCCACATAATCACATGGGAAGTTGGTAAATTGAATTTTGGTGATTTACATGTCATTTCATCCTTATGGGTTTGGAAAACCCTAGTAGACTTCACCAATAGGATATATGCCAGGACTTCATCATGAAACATGTTGTGTATTTGGGATTTTGACCAAAATACCATATCAGAACCCACATCTTGAATCAGGCCAAACTGCTTTGGACTTCTCCTTGAATATATTTGAAAATTCAGTATATGGTTGTAGAATGGGGATCTTAGGCATTTTTCATAGGAAATTCGCTCTGGTCATCATCAATGATTTCATTGTCTGTTCTGCACACTACCACACCTCGGTTCGTCATGATCTTGATCTATATTCACAAAATCTTTCATCCTCTCCTAACGATGATCCAGAATCTATACCTAGTTGAGATAATTTGGCATAGAGGGTATTTTTTAGGGATCTATTTTTTTAATCTAAAAAAATGGGTTATACAGGCATCACTTCAAGTGGTGTTGTGTGTAAAAAAAAGGAAAGCACCACTTTAAGTGGAACTATAGATGTTTGACCATCAGAGTGCCACTTCACGTGGCACTAAATAGTATACCCTAACTCTATCAGTTCAACATGAAGTGGAGACTATGTTTACCCCCAATATAAGGGGGCTCACCCCCTCTCCTTTATCATATCATCTCTCTCTATCTTCTCTTGAAATACCCCAAGATTTCATAGGACGTTATTTCTTCAAAATAATTCAACAACTTGCACTACATGCAACACTGAGTTCAAGCGCACCATGAATTACCAATCTAGTTGTTCAAAAGAGGTTATAAATAATATTAACTGCATCTTGAATATTATATACTAAATATAATTTTAAGAACCATATTACATGTTTCTTAGATATAATATAAGAACAAATTCAATTTTTTAGATAAAGGAAGTATTTTTCAAAAAATGCAATTTTACCTCTTTTTGAGGGCGAACCAATTTTAAATCCATTATTTGACACTTTCATGTATTCAATTTGACAAAATAATATTATTCTTTAAAAACGGGAGAAAAAATTTTATTTCTGGTAATTTTTTTTAATTTCTTTGATAACTTTCATTTTTTGGTAAATAATGATAAAATACAAAATTTATATTAAAAACAACATTTTTAATCGAAATAAGTTATAGTGATAAATTATGCATTTGTTTGGTTTTGAAGTATAATTATATTATATTTTTATCATTTAATAAAATTTATGCCATTATAGTTAGTTTCATTTTGAAATTCGACATAAACAAGTGTCAATATTTTGATAGATATTGTTGCATAAAAACATGCAATTTGTTTTGACAATGGGAATTGATTTTAAATTAATTCATGCAACTTATATTTTTATAATTTTTTAAATAGACATAATTTTTGAATTCAAAATATCTAATATATCTTAGGCTGAATTTTTGGTATATTTCTGAGAGACATAAATTTTTGATGAATACTGAAAAACACTAAGTTATTGGTTTAAACCGACTTTTTATTTAAGTAATTATTTATTTTATTTAAATTTATTTTAGGTCAAAATATATACATTATACCTATATATTTTCATAATTATTCATTGGAGTCATTTTATAATATGTTTAGATATATAAATATTTTATTGAACTTTTTACCGTCTTTTACCCATCTCCTAGGAGTATTTGCAAATTTTCATAAAACATAATTTTACCAATTCTATGAGTTGAATTTCAAAACTCTGAGAGACATGGTTTACCACACTGAGTAAAATTTGATTCAATAAGATGAAAATAATTTTTGGTGAATTGTAACTTTTGATTTTTATTTACTGTTGTTAATGGAAAATAGGGTAATTCATGGTAAAAAGAAGATTGTAATAAATCTAAATTACTTTAAAAAATTTCCTAACATTATTGGATGAGTAATGGTAGAACATTGGAATATTTCGGTAGATTTTGGGACCCCATGGAGCAACTTATGAATGATAATGATACATTATATTAATTAATTTAAAGTAAAGGGAAATTTGACATAAACAAAAAGCTTTTAAAAATTAATTTTTATATTGTGTTATCTATGTAATATTTTTGACTATAAATATTAATTGGAAAGCTAAAAATATTTCCTACATCATAGTATTTTTTTATAATTTTTATACACCAAATAAATTTAATTATTTATGACACAATAATGATATAGTATTTACATCATTAATAAATGATTTAAATAATTTAGATTATAAATATTAAAATAATATACAAAACATGTCCAATTAAAATTGGATGATTTTATTTAGACCATTAGTCATATTATCTTTGACCCTATTAATTTTTGGAGCTTTAGAAACCAAATATCATTATATTATAAAATAATATTTTTCACACTTTCTTAAAGAGACCATCCTCCCCCATATAAAAGGAGACCACTTCTACCCAATTACCCACACCTCTCAAGCCTTTAGGCTCATCAAAACTCTGAGAAATTAATCTCCTTAAATCCCTTTCATCCTCCTATAAGCCCTACCTTTGGTAGAAAGAACTTCATGAATTTCTTTTGGTTCAAACCAAAGGAAGTTACCCAAATTAAAGGTAACTGTTTCTCTTAACATCATTTCTTTTATTTTACTTCACCAACCCCTAAACACTTTTTATTCCTTTAATTTATAACAACACCAGTATCCTCAATATTGTAGGATTATTTTATGAGATGTATTAGAACTACATTTACACACACCTCCATCTAATGGGTGAATAAAATAATATTTCTGTGGATGGAAAACTAACACCCCACGAAACGATGATTATTCAATTACCTCATACTGCCTCTCATGGTAGCCATTATGATGGAACTATATTTATATATGATATATATTATTTTTTAGTTTTCTTCATGATTCAATATTTTTCTCTTATATCATACCTTAATGGTTTCCATTATAGGTAAACAAGATAATTTCATTTGAGGAAGTGCGGTCTATTACCCCCTCAAAGTGATATGACTCAATAATACCATATGTGGGATGTATAAAGGATTTATTTAAGGATATAATATATTATATTATACTAGAATTATAATATACCTATGTATAATTATGCTTTTATTCCATTAAAAATAAGAAATAGAAATTAAATTAGCGTGCATGCATACGTACGACTTACCGTCTCCATGAACGGTGAATTTTCATTTCTTACCCCAAAATGATATATACTATTATTAATACATTTACATAATGGATATATATGATATATATGATATCTAATTCATTAATATAATTC
The DNA here is from genome assembly GCA_963277665.1 of Viscum album. Taxonomy (NCBI): domain Eukaryota; kingdom Viridiplantae; phylum Streptophyta; class Magnoliopsida; order Santalales; family Viscaceae; genus Viscum; species Viscum album. Next base: position 1,845,854,811 of record OY728163.1, on the reverse strand, counting down.
TACATATAATTTAATTTTTACCATGTGAAAAACTTTTAACTATAAGGTGTTCATTTTTGACTCAAGTGCCAAATATCGACAAAACGAACGTCATTAAATTAAATGATTACCTAATATTTATATCATGGTAATAAGTGATATAAAAGGAATAATAAACTTGAAAAAGGTTCTTAAGCAAGTAGAAATTAACTTTAGTTTATTATTCAGGATATTAAAGAACGAACAGGTCAAGTCGGACACGAGGTAAGAGGTTTCTTATCTCACTTTTAATTCTGTGGGATTTCCTTTGTTGATGACTTATTTATTGCATGTGGTGTATTTCGTATAGAAATTTGATACATATTATCATGATTCTATTTATATTCCTGATATTCTGTGATTTATTTGGTGTTTATTGAATTTTTTTCATTCGACTTGATTGATTACAATGAGGTAAGGGTTAATTCTACAACCTCTTCATTATTCAAGGTTGTCTATATGTAATTATGTACTGGGACCTCTTTATTTTACACATCATTGTTTTTTAAAAATGTATTTAAAAACATTTTTACTATTTTCTAGACTATTTGTTAAATTCATTAATACCCATATTTGACTTTTTATAAAATGGATTGAAAGGAATCTTTCTATTGTTTTCCAAACAAGGTAATTTATGACCTTTTCGAAAAATTTCAGTAAGAATGTTTTTTTAACATATACGGCTGGTGCGGTTATTTTATGTCATTATAACATCATCAAAGCTTCCTTTAAAAGCTTATAAGAATATTTTCAAAATAAATTTTTTCGTTATAATTATGTGACTCTTAAATTATTTCAAAATAAGAAGGGATATTTCTCTAAAATGGTTTTGATTTCATCTATGTCAGCATCCATTGATGGATTTTAAGTTTATTTGAAGTTGATATTTTTTTACACAGAACATCCATATTTTATTGAAGTTTTTGTGATATGTTTGACTATGTATGTGATATTCTTATAACTTTCATGGTTCATGGTTAAAGTATTGACATTTTTTATGATAGTTTTAATATGAATTTTTATGTTATATTTCAACCTTTTCATTTGATGAATGTGTTTGACTAGTATGTTCTGAATTGGGGAACGGTAAATGTAATCCCTCTGGGTTGGGGTCCAATTACAGTAGCCCCTCCGGGATGGAGTCCGATTATAGAGGCTCTCTGGGATGGAGTCTGGTTATAGAGGATCACCGGGATGGAGTCCAGTTATAGAGGCTCTCCGGTTTTGGGTTCGGTTACAGTTAGCCCATAGGTCCTGGTATGAGGCCTTGACATGGAAATTTAATTCTAGTATTGTAGATTCCCTCATTATGAATATAATATTGAGGGTTCATATGGTCATTTGACTAGTAGAATACCCATTATTATGTTTTATTATGGCATTATATACTCATCTCATATTCCTCCCATAAAAATATTCATGTTTATTATTGGTAAAGGAATGTGGTTTCAATTATTCACCATGAATTATATTTATGTTATTTTCCATTGTATTGCATAACCTTACTGAGCGTTTGAGCTCACCCCTTTCTATGTTTTACTTTTCCCAGGATTCCAAGAAGTGTATTATGATTGATATGCAGGGTTAAGCTAAGAGAATAATGGTGTGCATAAAGGATTATTTGTGTTGTGTTGTATGTTATAAAGTGCAATGTAACATTCATGTATGTAATATATTTTCCAAGACTGCTAAACTGATCGGTCCTTCGGGATTTGATTCCTTGCAATCATGTCAATGTATTAAAATAATTCACCGACTCTGGGTAACTGGGGTCAGGGAGTTATATCTCTCTCATCAACTCTCTCAAATTCCTCTAGTTTCTATGCCTCTCTTTGTGTGTGTGGCAATTGTTCTCCAAAGGATTACTACCTTTCCTCAAATTTGAGGTAATTTTAATTTTAAATTTGTTTAATATGTTTATTTATTTATTTAATAGTTTAGTTCATATGAATAGTTCATAATTAATGTATTATATTCAGAAATAGTAATTGTTTATTTTAAGTAATTTTAATTAATTATTGGTAATTTTTTATTAATTAATTCTATTTTGGAAATTAAATTCTAATTAGTTAAATAACTAATCAAAATTATGTAATTAAAGAATAATAGTTATGTAATTAACTAATCGTAATTAGAAATGTAAATAATTAATAGTAGTTAATTATGTAAATAATTAATTATAATTAGTTAATTTTTTAATTACAATTAGTTAATTGATTTATTTATTTAGGTAATTAATTAATTGTAATTATTTTTTTAATTAATTGTGATTAGTTAATTAATTAATTGTATTTTGGTAATCAATTAATTATAATTAAGTAATTGATTATTTGTAATTAAGTATTTAATTAATTGTAATGAGGTGTTTAATTAATTGTAATTAGGTCATTAATTATGTGAAACTAGGTCATTTATTATGTGTAATAATGTAATTAATTAATTACAATTAGGTAATTAATTAATGGTAATTAGGTAACTAAGTGATGGTAAATAGGTAAGTAATTGATGGTAATTACGTATATAACAAATGATAATTATGTATCTAATTAATGAAAATTAGTTAATTAATTAATTTCAATTGGGTAATTAATTAATTATATTTATTAAATTCATTATCTATAATTTGGTAATTAATTAAATCTTATCAGGTAATTAATTAATTCATATTTCATAAATAATTAATTCTATTTAAGTAATAAATTGTTTGTAATTATTTAATTAATTAATTATAATTAGGTAGTTAAATTAATCTAATTAGGTAACTAATTAATTCTAATTAGGAAATTAATTAATTTTTATTAGGTAATTAATTAGTTCTAATTAGGTAATTAACTAATTTTTAATAGATAATTAATTATTTCTAATTATGTAATTAATTGATTTTAAGTATGTAATTTATTAATTATAAATAGGTAATTAATTAATGGTAATTTGGTAATTATTTAATTATAATTAGGTAATTAATTAATTATAATTCAGTAATTAAATAATTTAAATAATTAATTAATCAATTCCAATTCGGTAATTAATTAATTCTAATTAGGTAATTAATTAATCATAGCTAGGTTATTAATTCATGGTAATTAGGCAATTAATTAAATGTAATTAAGAATTTAATTAATGAGAATTTGGCAATTAATTAATGGTAATTAGGTAATTAATGATTCCAAATTAGGCAATTAACAAATTTGAATTTGAAAATTAATTATTTATAATTATGAAATTAATTAGTTATAATTAGAAAAATAGTTATTTATAATTTAGAAATTAAATAATTCAAATTAGAAAATTAAATAATTATAATAAGTAATTTATAAATTGTAATTTGGAAATTAATTAATGGTAATTAGGTAATTGATTAAGTGTAATTAGGTAATTAATTAAGTGTAATTAGGAAATTGAATTAGTGTAATTAGGGGATTCATTGAGTGTAATTAGGTTATTCATAAAATGTAATTGGATATGTAATTATATTAATTATAGAAGTAATTATTTTAATCAACAAGGTAATTATATTAATTGGAGATTTCATTTTATTAATTAGAAATGTAATAATATTAATTAGTCAAGTAATAATTTTATATATTTCTTCTAGAATATACCATTTCATTACAATCTAGGTATGATGATGAATTTATTTTATCATCTACCATGAAACTGGTTTTTAAATGAGGTTGTGAACATGAAATTAGTTGTTGAATATATTTTGTGCATATTAAGTTTTCATAGATTGAATGTTCTATTGAGAAAATTATCCTCGGGTACAGGGTCTTTGGGACGGCTGACCAACATTCTTTGATGCTTTACTTATCTAGGTAAGTGAATGGGGGTGGCTATTTGTCGCTCTTAGCTTACTCATGTGGAGTTTGACAGTCTCATATAACTCTATTCTTTTACATAATGTGTTCATTACCTCATGAATATAGAGAATATGGATAGGTATGAATACCATTGACTTATGTTTTTAAGTATGTAACACAAACTTATGAGTTGTGTTAAGAGTTATACATTAATATGATTTGAACAAATAGATTTTCTAGAGGTAATGGTATTCTAACTAAAATGACAACAATCATTCAAACATATATTTATTCTCTTATCATTTTTTTTAATAAAAATGGTTTATTTTAGATAAAAAATATGATTTCCATTATTTTTTTCAATGGTCCAATAATTGAGATAAAAAATTAATGTAGTTATATTATATCGATAGAAGGTCTTCTAATGCTTGGAGGTTATACAACATTGGATTCTCTGTTAATGAAAATTCATTAAAAGTTAAAACTGACAAGTAATCAGTGATAGAAATATATCACATATAGACATCTCAATTTTGTATATAGGTTTTGGCATGCAACCTATAAAGTATCTAATGGTGAGGAATGACAATACATACTTTTATTGGTTATGTATCAAAATCAGAATCAAATAATGCAGTTGTACATCACTCTATCTACAATGGAGGTTCTATAGACATTGGTTGTTGGGACATCACTTCTTTATGTGACTATGTCATATTCTCTTACTATAAAACATCATGAAGTTCCATTAGTAATGGTTATTGTTCCATCATTTCATGATAGATTCAATGGATAGTCATCCATGTACTATAGATGTGTTGGTCAATGATTTTGAGGATGATGACAGTTTATAAGAAGAAGAAGATGAATTAGAATACGAAGAAATGCATGTGGAAGAATAGTCTATGTTCACTCATGTGAGGTTCAACCACACATCGAACCATCCTCGAATGTTGTTTTTATGGTTGATTAAAGCAATGAGTTTCTTTCCGAAAAATTTTCGGTTAGTTATTACACATGGTATATAATTTCCAGGAATAATTACTGGCAAAAATCAAGTCTCTAATGAAGGTGTTTTGTATATAGAAAGAGTGACTGAGAGAAAATATTCAATGAAAATGTGATAAAACAAAATCACATTGAAATACATTACTCTGAGTTTGTTGAAGATTCAAAGAGGTCTTATTATTTTATCCATTGTGACATATATAATTCAAACAATCAAATGCCACTATGAGCTATAATGGATTACACTTTTCACAGCTTTCACATCACAAGATTTACTTCACACACATGTGGGAAACTATTCTTATTTTACAAACAGACTTCAATAGATTTAATGTCTGTTTTGACGATTATTTATGAAATGATAAGAGCTTATCAAGTTGTTCCAATTGTTCTGGTGGTGGAGAAAATAAAAAAAATGCATATCAAATCTATTATTGGAAGGGATGGGCTTCAAGACAAATGGATATTGTGAATTTGTATTGTATTTTTGAGGACTCTAATTGAGTTTTATGATAATTTATGTAGATTTTACAGCAGAATAATCAAGTGATCTATCAGGTACATACTTCTAAATATGTTAACCAATACAACAATGTTGATCAGTCAACAGTTCTGTTTGATTGATTGTTTTGGATATTTTTTCCATGTCTGGAAACTTTTATACCTTACAATAAGTTAATATAGAATGATTGCACATTTTTGTATGGAATGTATAGAGGAACATTATTGATTGTAGATACATTATATGGAAATTGATCCCCTCTACCTTTGGAATTTGAAATGTAGAGAATTATAATGACTCATCATGGAACTACCTTCCATCGTATCTTAGAGTGTTTTTTATGAATGATGAAGGGATTTTTCTTATTTCAGATCACCATCATGAAATCAAGTATGTAGTAAAGTCTGAGGGACATTCATCGATAACACCCTATTACCATTAACAATACTGTATTCGACACATTTCTAGGAATTTGTGAAAGATGTTCAATAGTGATTCTGTAGAGACCCGAAGCTTGACGTACATAGACATTACATTACTTTTGCGGAATACTTAGTACATAACAAAAACACACACACAAGGATCATAATAGTTTAGTGTCTTTGGAAACTCGTAATATAATCTTCTAATCGTGGTGAAAGATCTTCAACATCTCTCATAAAGATCTTCCTTTTTTTTACATAAAACCTTTCTTTATATCACGGGGAAAAGAAAACATAAAAGTGTGAGCTCAAATGCTCAGTAAGGGTAAAAAAAAGAAATATCAATCACATCATATTCATAAGAACATAACATTTTGGAAATCTTAACCTGCAAAAGAGAGCATAATTTCATAACATAGGATAAATCATAGTAGTGAAATGAAATCCCAATAATCATAAATTAAAACATGAAACTTTTTGGCATACACACATAATCATAGAGAATCATATCTTATTAGTCAAGACTCATTGCCAAGACTATCTTAGTAGACAAAGTCCATTTCTAAATCGAGTCACCCTCGTTTCAGTCCTGTTTAACTGAACCGGTATAACCTACCATTCCAGCCATGTCTATCTAATGAGATATAAAATCTTTACCCAATGCGTTGGAGGGAGATATAGGTCCAACCCATCTCATAATGATACCATTCTTATGTGTGCCACAAAATCATAAACCATACATCATAGCATAACCCATGTAATAAAAATGGGATTCTTAAACATTGTGACATCATAAAACAATTCATATAAGATAAAGGAATTACTAAAAATAATTCCATCACAACATAAACAAATTAATGTAATAATAGGGATAAAAATAGAACCCTTTATTATCTTAGATGAAAAATAATTTTGATAAAACACTTGAACTCCATTCTTGAGGAAAATATCCTTTCTGCTTCAAAAACACTTTTCCTTTCTTAACATGTCGTAGAATTATAAACTAAAAGAAGTTGATTAAAAATAAACTTGAAAACTTATAAGGGAATATTCTTGGAAATAATATTTTAAAAAAATCCATTCATGTCATATAAGTTAAAATAAAACATTCTTATCGTACTTTTGTCGGAAAAGTCAAAAATTACCTCATACGAAAAACGACAAAAGATTCCTTTCATATCTTTTACTAAAAACTCACCGAAGGGTAAAATTGGATATAAACTATTGTAGAAGGATATAAATATTACATATTGGGGAAACATGGATGTGGATGATAAAATACACCCCAGTAAATACCAAAGTAAAAACAATCTCGGATAAAAAAAATGAGATTGTGATATTTCCCTTACCTTATGTCTGATATGCATTGTACGTATCCAAACCTCCTATATAATGATTTAAATAATGTCATTAACTTATTAAAGAATCATATTCATTGTTATGATATCATATATGGTTCACTTATTACTTTATATTACCCGTTCCTTTGAAAATTCCATGCTAAAGAAGCGTTTTGGGTAAAATCGTTTAATTTATCGTAGGTGTTTAGACTTGTTGTTCTTGACATTATTATTACTTATATCATGATTTACTTACTTCCAGAATATAAAAAATCATTTAAATATCATATATATTCAGTATATATATATATATAATATATTGATAAATGAAATGAAACCCACCATTCATGGAGACGGTAGTCCGTACGTACGCATGAACGTTGTTTTCCTTTCCTTATTGTCTTGAATGGAAGTAAGTAGATGACATACATATATATATACATAAATACAGTAGATTTAACATGTCATATATTTCATTATTATTCATTATATATACTTTATAATCATCCATCATTGGTTATTGTGGAGAATGAATCTCATCGCGTCGTGGAGACGGTAGTCCGTACGTACGCACGAGCGATGATATCGTTCTCATGATCGTGAACTTTTGTTGAATTGTATGTATAATATTTTAGTATCAATATCACTTTATAATAATCATATATATTTACTCATTACACCATTATACACATACAATTTAGGTGGTGGCGGAAAATAGATTACACCATGCCGTGGAGACGGTATTCCGTACGTACGCACGCGCGGTGATTTTCTTTTTTCTGTAGGATGGATAGAAGGTTAATTATAGTTTTTTCATATTTATAATAACATATCAGTATATAAGAAATACTGATGTTATTACTTTATCTTGAAACAACTAAAGAAGAAGAAGTTGAAGAAGAAAAAAATTGAAAAAGATCGGTAATGGATATTACCTCTTTTTGACGCGCCTTTTCTTAACCTTCGCTTAAAGAACTAAGGATGGTATTTTAAGAAGACCAAGACCTCTAGGATGATACTAGAAAAGTTGAGAAGAGATTTTGGCAGGGGTTGGTCGAGCTTGAAGGATCAAAGTGGTGTGAGGAAGAGGGGGAGGACGTGCCCTTTTATAAGGGAGGAGAGGGGCACCTTAGGCAAATCTTAAAATATTACTTTATATTAAGGTCAAATTCGGTTTATAATGGTTCCAAAGGGTATTATTTCTAAGATAAAGTGGGGATGGGTCTCAAGCCTCTCATACAATACGATTTAGACAAGCTTAGGATATTATTTTAACCTTATCAATTAGATTTAACTATAAGTTAAATAATTTAACTTTTTCCGTGTCTTTTTGTTTTCTTACACTATATGGTTAATAAACTTACTATAACAATCCAAAAGAACCCAAAGTTGTTTATTATTAATATATATATCCTTATCTAAGTCATCTGGCCGAACCTTAGTTTTTTAGGAATTAAATAACAATTAATAGTATAATATTTGTTTTAAAAACTAAATTATGTCAATTTTGACACTATTTGGTACATGATTTTTTTTTAATTCATAACAGAATGATAAGTTCCAACCAAGTAACTTATATCAACAATAACATGTCATATTAACCTATAAAATTAATTTATGTCATAAAAAGTCTCAAATTACATTTATTTGGGCATTTATAACATCAATTATTTCAATATTTCATTAATAAGACAATTACTGCATCATCTTTGTGTCATAATAAATGATATTTATTTAATAACTAAAAATTATAAATAAATTCCTATGATGTATATAATTGTATTATATTTCTGGAGAATATTCATGTTCAAAGTTTCATTAAGTTTATCACTAAATTAAAATTATTATACTTATAATATTTAAGAAAGTGACATGTTGTCACATTCTTTGGTTTTAATAACAATTAAATTATATTCATGAAGAAAAGTCCATAAAATGAATCTAATACGACACTTAGGATATATGGGTCTACTTTTAGCCATCCAATATGATTTTTACAAGTGTTAGGGTAATTATATAATCTTATATTTACTCTTAATTACTCGATTTACCTTTAACTATAGTAAATAAAATTTACCGTAGTTACTATTCACAATTCCCAAAAATAAAAAAGTAGCTTATTAACATAATTTGGACCCACTGATTCCAAATATGGAATACATTTTTACAAATTCAATACACAAAATATGCATAAATTAAATTAAAATTAATCACGTTGTTCGAAAGAAAACAGGTTTTTCTTTAAAACATTGCAAAAGATTGAATTGATTTAACTTACGAATTCAAGGTAAAATAAATTCTAATGAAATAAATTATATTAAATGGTAAAAATATATTCTATTTATACTTTAAAACCATTCAATATTATAATTTAACCACATAATATATTATGATGAAAAAAGTTTCTTTTAATTAAAATATATCGTGTTTTTACTATTCATTAAAATATGAAAGTTATCGGAAAAATATCAAAGTTTTATCTAATGTAAATTATTATATCCTGATTCAAAAGAAGAATTTTATTTTCTCAAATTGAACATATAAACATTTCACAAACTATATTTAAAGTGGGTGCGCCATCAAAAGCGGCAAAACTGCATTTTTTTAAAAATACTTATTTTACCCGAAAAATTTATTTTGTTCTTATACCATGTTCGAGAAAATGTGTAAGATGAATAATAATGTTATAAAATTCATATTTTAGTTAATAATATTCATAACGGCTAGTTCATTACAATATTATAATAATATATCGTTGTTTATTAAAACCCGTTATTGCGTACAACACACGCTATCGAGGAAGGTCGTGATTGCGTGTAATGCAAGCCAAGTCAGGGTTGCGTGTTGTGAAAGAATCCTTAGATGTTTCATATAACAGAATCCAACCATATTTCATTTATACATTTAATATATATATATATATATACTCAATGTTGCGTAGAATAACTATTATCAAAATTGTGTGTAACGCGATCCATGAATAGTGTTGCGTATACTGCAAGCTAATACGGTGTTGCGTATAGCGCAAGGTAATCTTGGTGTAGAATACAACACAAGACATTAATGAAATTAAAAGAATATTTTTCATAAAATATCAGGGTGTTACATTCTACCCCCCTTAAAATGAATTTCGCCCTCAAAATTCGTCTGGGTTATAAATAGTTTACTATTCAAAAGTTTCTTTAATAGAAACCCACATCGTAAAAAGGAATACCAAAACCACTCTTTAAAAAAAAGTATGAAACGTAATGGTTACCCAAATAAAATAATCACTGGGTTTCCACATAGGTGAAAATATGGATATGTAAGAGAAATCAAACCATCATGTTCTGATGGAGAGTGGTAGAGAACATGGCTATGAAAAAGCCAGCAATCACAAAGCCATAAACTTGTGATGATATAGGGTACCATCTGATTCATCAGATATAAGGGAACTAGGACAACATTTTTGGGTTCTCAAGATCATTTCCCTAAAGTTGAAGAATTTGAATTAGAATAAATACTAAATTTATTTTGGTACAATCTCACTGTTTTTCGTGCCTTGAACAATTTCCACTTCATCTCTTAAATAAATTAAGTTGAATTTGTTATTTATGAAGTGTTAGCAAATCATGTGATAGAATGACAGGTCATTCTATCTGTCTCAAACAAAAGGTTAGAGAAAGTTATATACATAAGTCGATCTATAGTGAGATTAATCATATATGGTTCCTAAAATGGACTTATAATTCATATATCATACTGTTTAATATAATAAAACTAGTTTCTACTAAACAAGGACTTCTTGTAGGCCAGTGGTAGGCGATAATGGCCAGTCGCACTTCGGTTGTGGGTTCGATTCCCACAGCCTTGTCCGACGTGATGGGTTGTCGCCCATCTTGTAGGTTTTCCTTTTTCTAAAACTACATTACTATAAAATCCCATCAGTAATATCGAAAAAAGTTATATCCTTAAACAATACTTAGCATATGTCCAACATAATCCATTCTAATATTTAGGCTTATCTAAAATACTTCGGTCCAAGCTCATAGTATAAAGAAAACGATTACTTGAAATTTCATCAACCAAGCATGTGAATACCATCATTTATCCCCCATATATATATATTGTTGGTCACATTCCAATCATGTGAATACCTTAATCATGTATTCTCTTGAAAAAAAGAATACCCATTGAACCATAGTGAAAACATGAATTCAGTTAAAAGTTAACACTTTCCACATACCAAACTCCTCAAAATTATATATCCTCAAACCATGATATCACTTAGTCCTTATATCAATCATGAGCTCATGAATACTGTTAAAAATTTCATTTTCTCGTTTTCCCTTCATTATTCACATATCATCTTACTTCCAAAAATATCTCAATCACTTTGAATACCACATTAGACCAATACATAAATATTCCAATACTCCATGATACAACATTATTTTGGAATCCCATTACATAAACACTTAATAGTTCCACCACATCGTTGTCATATTCAGCATCACCAATAGTGATCGCATGTGACTTCTCTTTTTCCTTTTCCTTATGCGGTTGCTCATGTCGATCATCACTAACCCTTCGATTAGGGCATTTATTACCATAATTCCCCATTTACTTGCACTTGAAGCATTGAAGTGTAGTAGGTTCATTCTGTGTAACCCTTCCTTTGTTTGCATCATTAGACATATTCTTCCCATCATTGCGGCATTCAAATGCTCGATGACCTTCCTTTCTACATTTGAAACATTTACTTGTCCCTTTAAGTCAATCTCCACCATGATTCTTTCCACACTTTGAGAATAAAGAAACATTCATCTACTTTTCACCATTATTCAGATATTTCTCCTTGAACTCCATCTTTTGTTTCTTGTCAAAATAATGAGATGGATAAGTAACACCAACTTCCATTTCTACCTTGATAGCACAACGCACAATTTCTTCATAGCTACTGAAGTCTCTTATAGCTAATGCCCTTCGAATACATGGTTTTAAGCCATTGAAATATTGATCACCTTTACTTTCAGGTTGGATGATAATGCCAGATGCATAGCTTTCATGTCTTGTAAAATACGCTTCGTATATACCAACAGATTCATCATCCTTCTACTTCAGCTCAAGAAACTCTTTTTCCATCTTTGTTCGAAGAATACGCGGTAAGTACTTACTAAAAAACATGTTCTTGAACTCGTCCCATTCCATGGACTCAATTTCATCTCTTGGCCTCGTATTCTTGATAAGATTCAACCAATGATCAGCTTCACATTCCAAACGATATACTGCTAAGATGACTTTATCATGTTCAGAACATTGAAGAACTGAAAATATCTTTTCAGTGGTACTGATCCATTGTTCAGAAACAAGTGAATCGGAAGACCCACTAAAAGAAGGTGGACGTTGCCTCATGAAGGACTCAATAGAATATTATTCCCTACTATGCTCATTTGGAAGTCCAGAATGATTCATAGCTTGTGTAAGTATAGAAATATTGTTTTGCACTCCATCTCCCATAACACTTGTTTGTTCAGGAGGTCAATCATTGCATTGTCCATTACAGTGATCAACACGGTTCCTTCAGGTTCCAGCCATCGTCTAAAACCCAAAAAGAATACTGTGAGAGGCAAAAATAATGCTAGGGAAAACAACATAGTACAGGGGGAGTACCCTTAATATCTAACATCTTAGGTTAAATTCTAAGATCGTTACCGTAGTTCTAGGACCATATCCTATACGTATACTTATCCTTAGCGACATCCCTAGACATACCTTAGAAATATCACTAGGGATCTCACTAACGTTCTCACATCCTAGTTTCCAAAGGTTGACTAAACCGTTCCTCTGATACCAACTATAGAGGCCCGAAGCTTGACGTACATGGACATTACATTACTTTTGCGGAATACTTAGTACATAACAAAAAACACACACACAAGGACCGTAATAGTTTATAGTCTTTGGAAACATAGAATATAATCTTCTAATCGTGGGGAAAGATCATCAATATCTCCCATAAAGATCCTCCTTTTTTTTACCTAAAACATTTCTTTATATCCTGGGGAAAAGAAAACATAAAAGGGTGAGCTCAAATGCTCGTAAAGGTAAACAAAAGAAATGTCAATCACATCATATTTATAAGAACATAACATTTAGGAAATCTTAACCTGCAAAAGAGAGCATAATTTCATAACATGGGATAAATCATAGTAGTGAAATGAAATCCCAATAATCATAACATAAAACATGAAACTTTGTGGCATACACACATAATCATAGAGAATCATATCTTATTAGTCAAGACTCATTTCCATGACTATCTTAGTGTACAAAGTCCATTTCTGAACCGAGTCACCCTCGTTTCAGTCCTGTTTCACTGAACCGGTATAACCTACCATTCCAGCCATGTCTATCTCATGAGATATAAAATCATTACCCAATGCATTGGAGGGAGATATAGGTCCCACCCATCTCATAATGATACCATTCCTATGTGTGCCACAAAATCATAAACCATACATCATAGCATAACCCATGTAATAAAAATGGGATTCTTAAACATTGTGACATAATAAAACAATTCATATAAGATAAAGGAATTAATAAAAATAATTCCATCACAACATAATCAAATAAATGTAATAATAGGGATAAAAACAGAACCCTTTATTATCTTAGATGGAAAATAATTTTTATAAAACACTTGAACTCCAATCTTGAGGAAAATATCCATTCTGCTTCAAAAACACTTTTCCTTTATTAACATCTCGTAAAATTATAAACTAAAAGAAGTTGACAAAAAATAAACTTGAAAACATATAAGTGAAGCTTCTTGGAAATAATGTTTTAAAAAAATCCATTCATGTCATATAGGTTAAAAGAAAACATTCTTCTCGTACTTTTGTCGGAAAAGTCAAAAAGTACCTCGTACGAAAAACGACAAAATATTCCATTCATATATTTTACTAAAAACTCACCGAAGGGTAAACTTGGATATAAACTATTGGAGAAGGATATAAATATTACATATTTGGGAAACTTGGATGTGGATGATAAAATACACCCCAGTAAATACCAATGTATAAACAATCTCGGATATAAAAATGAGATTGTGATATTTCCATTACCTTATGTCCGATATGCTTTGTACGTATCCGAACCTCCTGTATAATGATTTAAATAATGTCATTAACTTATTACAGAATCATATTCATGGTTATGATATCATATATGGTTCACTTATGACTTTATATTACCCGTTCTTTTGTAAATTCCATGTTAAAGAAGCATTTTGGGTAAAATAGTCTCATTTATCGTAGGTGTTTGGACTTGTTGTTATTGACATTATTATTACTTATATCATTATTTACTTACTTAAAGAATATAAAACATGATTTATATATCATATATATTCAGTATATATATATATATAATAGATAGATAAATGAAATGAAACACACCGTTCATGGAGACGGTAGTCCGCACGTACGCATGAACGTTGTTTTCCTTTCCTTATTGTCTTGAATGGAAGTAAGTAGAGGACATACATATATATATATACATAAATCCATTAGATTTAACATGCCATATATTTCATTATTATTCATTATATATACTTTATAATCATTCATGAATGATTATTGTGTAGAATGAATCTCATCGAGTCGTGGAGACGGTAGTCCGTACGTAGGCACGAGCGATGATATCATTATCATGATCGTGAAATTGTGTTGAATTGTATGTATACTATTTCAGTATCAATATCACTTTATAATAATCATATATAGTTACTTATTACACCATTATACCCATCCAATTAAGTTGGTGGCGGAAAATAGATTACACCACGGCGTGGAGACGATATTTCGTACGTACGCACACGCGGTGATTTTCTTTTTTGCATATGATGGATAGAAGGTTAATTAGAGTTGTTTCATATTTATAAAAACATATCAGTATATAATAAATACTGTTTTTATTACTTTATCATTAAACAACTAAATAAGAATAAGTTGAAGAAGAAAGAAATTGAAAATGATCGGTAATGGAAATTACCTCTTTTTGACGCGCCTTTTCTTAACCTCCACTTAACGAACTAAGGATGGTCTTTGAAGAAGACCAGGACCTCTAGGATGATACTAGGGAAGTTGAGAAGAGATTTTGGCAGGGGTTGGACGAGCATGAAGGCACAAAGTGGTGTGAGGAAGTGGGGGAGGAGGTTCCCTTTTATAAGGGAGGAGAGGGGCACCTTAGGAAAATCTCAAAATATTATATTATATTAAGGTCAAATTCGGTTTATAATGGTTCCAAAGGGTATTATTTCGAAGCTAAAGTTGGTATGGTTCTAAATCCTCTCATCCAATAGGATTTATACAAGTTTAGGTTATTATTTTAACCTTATCAATTAGATTTAACTCTAAGTTAAATAATTTAACTTTTACCGTGTCTTTTTGTTTTCTTACACTATATGGTTAATAAACATACTATAACAAGACAAAAGAACCCCAAGTTGTTTATTATTAATATATATATCCCTATCTAAGTCATTTGGCCGAACCTTAGATTTTTAGGAATTAAATAACAATTAATAATATAATATTTGTTTTAAAAACTAATTTATGTCAATTTTGACACTATTGGCTACATGATTTTTATGAAATTCATAACAGAATTATAAGTTCGAACCAGGTTACTTATATCAACAATAACATGTCATATTAACCTCGAAAAGAAATTAAAGTCATACAAAGTCTCAAATTACATTTATTTGGGCATTTATAACATCAATTATGTCAATATTTCATTAATAAGCCAATTACTGCATCATCTTTGTGTCATAATAAATGATAATTATTTAATCCCTAAAAATTCTAAAAAAATTCTTATGATTTAGATAATTGTATTAGATTTATATATACTATTCATGTTCTAAGTTTCATGAAGTTTATCAAAAAATTAATATTATTATACTTATAAGAATTAAGAAAGTGACATGTTGTCACATTCGTTGGTTTTAAAAAAAATTAAATTATTTTCATGGACAAAAGTCCATAAAATGAATCTAATAAGACCCTTAGGTTATATGGGTCTACTTTTAGCCATACAATAGGATTTTTCTAAGTTTTAGGGTTATTTTATAATCTTATTTTTACCCTTAATTACCCAATTTACCTTTAACTATAGTAAATAAAATTTACTGTAGTTATTATTCACAATTCCCAAAAATAAAAAGTATCTTATTAACATAATATGGACCCACTTATTCCAAATATGGAATCCGTTTTTCTATATTCAATACACAAAATATGCAGACATTAAATTAATATTAATCCCGTTGTTCGAAAGAAAACTGGTTTTTCTTTAAAACATTGCAAAATATTGAATTGATTTAACCTACGAATTCAAGGTAAAATCAATGCTAATGGCCAACATTATATTAAATGGTAAAAATATATTCTATTTATACTTTAAAACCATTAAATATTATAATTTCACCACATAAGATATTACGATGAAAAAAGTAGTTTTTAATTAAAATATAGCGTGTTTTTACTATTAATTAAAATATGAAAGTTATCGGAAAAATATCAAAATTTTATCTAATGTAAATTTTTATATCCAGATTCAAAAGAAGAATTTTAGTTTGTAAAATTGAACATATAAACATGTCAAACACTAGATTTAATGTGGGTGCGCCATCAAAAGGTGGCAAAACTGCATTTTTTGAAAAATACTTATTTTACCCGAAAATTTTATTTTGTTATTATCCCATGTTCTAGACAATGTGTAAGATGAATAATAATGTTATAAAATTCAAAATTTAGTTAATACTATTCATAACGGCTAGTTCATGACAATATTATAATAATATATCATTTTTTATTAAAACACGGTATTGCGTACAACACACGCTATCGAGGAAGGTCGCGATTGCGTGTAATGCAAGCCAAGTCAGGGTTGCGTGTTATGAAATAATACTTCATTGTTTCGTATAACAGAATCCAACCATATTTCATTTACACATTGAATATATATATATATATACTCAATGTTGCGTAGAATAACTATTATCAAAATTGTGTTTAACGCGATCCAATAATAGTGTTGCGTATACTGAAAGCTAATACGGTGTTGCGTATAGCGCAAGGTAATCTTGGTGTAGAATACAACACAAGACATTAATGAAATTAAAAGAATATTTTTCATAAAATCTTGGGGTGTTACATTCTACAACCCTTAAAATGAATTTCACCCTCAAAATTCGTCGAGGTTATAAATGGTTTACTATTCGAAAGTTTCTTTAATAGAAACCCACATTGTAAAAAGGAATACCAAAACCAATCTTTAGAAACAAAAGTATGAAACATAATGGTTACCCAAATAAACTAATCACTGGGTTTCCACATAGGTGAAAATATGGATATGGAAGAGAAATCTAACCATCATGTTCTGATGGAGAGTGGTAGAGAACATGGCTATGGAAAATCCAGCAATCACAAAGCCATAAATTTGTGACGATCTAGGGTACCATCTGATTCATCGGATATAAGGGCATTAGGACAACATTTTTGGGTTTTCAAGATCATTTCCCTAATGTTTAAGAATTTGAATTAGAATAAATACTTACTTTATTTTTGTACAATCTCACTGTTGTTCGTGCCTTGAACAATTTCCACTTCATCTCTTAAATAAATTAAGTTGAATTTTTTATTCATGAAGTGTTAGCAGATCATGTGATAGAATGACGTGCCATTCTATCTGTCTCAAACGAAAGGTTAGCAAAAGTTATATACATAAGTCGATCTATAGTGAGATTAATCATATATGGTTCCTAAAATGGACTTATATTTCATATATAATACTGCTTAATATAATAAAACTAGTTTCTACTAAACAGGGACTTCCTGTAGGCCAGTGGTAGGTGATAAAGGCCTGTCGCACTTCGGTTGTGGGTTCGATTCCATTAGCCTTGTCCGACGTGATGGGCTGTCACCCGTCCTGCAGTTTGTCCTTTTTCTAAAATTACATTACTATAAAATCCCATCAGTAATATTGAAAAAAGTTCTATCATTAAACAATACTTACCATATGTCCAACATAATCCATTCCAATATTTAGGCTTATCTAATATACTTCGGTCCAAGCTCATAGTATAAAGAAAATGATTACTTGAAATGTCATCAACCAAGCATGTGAATACCATCATTTATCCCCCATATATATATATTTTTGGTCACATTCCAATCATGTGCATACCTTAATCATGTATTCTCTTGAAAAAAATAATACCCATTAAACCATAGTGAAAACATGCATGCAGTTAAAAGTTAACACTTTCCACATACCAAAATCCACAATATTCTATATACTCAAACCATGATATCACTTAGTCCTTATATCAATCATGAGCTCATGAATACTATTAGACATTTCATTTTCTTGTTTACCCTCCATTATGCGCATATCATCTTATTTCTAAAAATATCTCAATCACTTTGAATACCACATTAGATCAATACATAAATATTCCAATACTCCATGATACAACATTATTTTGGAATCCCATTACATAAACACTTAATCATTCCACCACATCGTTGTCCTATTCAACATCGCCAATAGTGATCGCATGTGACTTCCCATTGTCCATTTCCATAAGCGGTTGCTCATGTTGATCATCACTAACCCTTGGATTAGGGCATTTATTAGCATAATGCCCCATTTCCTTGCACTTGAAGCATTGAAGTGTAGTAGGTTCATTCTGTGTATCCCTTCCTTTGTTTACATCATTATACATCTTCTTCCCATCATTGCGGCATTCAAATGCTCGATGACCTTCCTTTCCACATTTGAAACATTTACTTGTCCCTTTAAGACAATCTCCACCATGCTTCTTTCCACACATTGATTATAAGGAAACATTCATCTTCTTTTCACCGTTATTCTGAGATTTCTCCTTAAACTCCATCTTTCGTTTCTTGTCAAAACTATGAGATGGCTATGTAACACCAACTTCCATTTCTACCTTGATAGCACAACGCACAATTTCTTCATAGCTACTGAAGTCTCTTATAGCTAATGCCCTTCGAATACTTGGTTTTAAGCCACTGAAAAATTGATCAACTTTACTTTCACGTTGGATGATAATACCAGATGCATACCATGCAAGTCATGTAAAATTCTCTTCGTATATACCAACAGATTCGTCATCATTCTACTTCAGATAAAGAAACTCCTTTTCCATCTTTGTTCGAAGAATACGAGGGGAGTACTTATTGAAAAACAAGTTCTTGAACTCGTCCCATTCCATGGACTCAATTTCATCTCTTGGCCTTGTATTCTTGATAAGATTCCACCATTGATCAGCTTCACCTTCCAAACGATATACTGCTAAGATGACTTTATCATGTTCAGAACATTGAAGAACTGAAAATATCTTTTCAGTGGTACTGATCCATTGTTCAGCAATAAGTGGATCGGAAGTCCCACTAAAAGAAGGTGGACGTTGCCTCCTGAAGAACTCAATAGAATATTATTCCCTTCTCTGCTCATTTGGAAGTCTAGAATGATTCATAGCTTGTGTAAGTATAGCAATAATATTTTTCACTCCATCTCCTATAACACTTGTTTGTTCAGGAGGACAATCATTGCATTGTCCATTACAGTGTTCAAAACGGTTCCTTCAGGTTCCAATCATCGTCTAAAACCCAAAAAGAATAGTGTGAGAGGCAAAAATAATGCTAGGGAAAACAACATAGTAAAGGGGGAGTACCCTTAATATCTAACATCTTAGGTTAAATTCTAAGATCGTTACCGTAGTTCTAGGACCATATCCTATACGTATACTTATCCTTAGGGACATCCCTAGACATACCTTAGAAATATCTCTAGGGATCTCACTAACATTCTCACATCCTATTTTCCAAAGGTTGACTAAACCTTTCCTCTGATTCCAACTGTAGAGACCCGAAGCTTGACGTACATGGACATTACATTACTTTTTCAGAATACTTAGTACATAACAAAAACACACACACAAGGATCGTAATATTTTAGTGTCTTTGGAAACTCGGAATATAATCTTCTAATCGTGGTGAAATATCTTCAACATCTCCCATAAAGATCTTCCTTTTTTTAAACTAAAACCTTTCTATATATCCTGGGGAAAAGAAAACGTAAAAGGGTGAGATCAAATGCTCAGTAGGGGTAAACAAAAAAAATATCAATCACATCATATTCATAAGAACATAACATTTTGGAAATCTTAACCTGAAATGGAGAGCATAATTTCATAACATGGGATAAATCATAGTAGTGAAATGAAATTCCAATAATCATAACATAAAACATGAAACTTTGTGGAATACACACATAATCATAGATAATCATATATTATTAGTCAAGACTCATGGCCAAGACTATCTTAGTGGACAAAGTACATTTCTGAACCGAGTCCCCCTCGTTTCAGTCCTGTTTCACTGAACCGGTATAACCTACCATTCCAGCCATGTCTATCTCATGAGATATAAAATCTATACCCAATTCATTGGAGGGAGATATTGGTCCCACCCATCTCATAATGATACCATTCTTATGTGTGCCCCAAAATCATAAACCATACATCATAGCATAACCCATGTAATAAAAATGGGATTCTTAAACATTGTGATATCATAAAACAATTCATATAAGATAAAGGAATTTATAAAAATAATTCCATAACAACATAATCAAATCAATTTAACAATAGGGATTAAAACAGAACCCTTTATTATCATATATGTAAAATAATTTTGATAAAACACTTGAACTCCATTCTTGAGGAAAATATCCTTTCTGCTTCAAAAACACTTTTCCTTTCTTAACATGTCGTACAATTATAAACTAAAAGAAGTTGATTAAAAATAAACTTGAAAACTTATAAGGTAAGATTCTTGGAAATAATGTTTTAAAAAAATCCATTCATGTCATATAAGTTAAAATAAAACATTCTTCTTGTACTTTTGTCAGAAATGTCAAAAAGTACCTGGTACAAAAAATGACAAAAGATTCCTTTCATATATTTTACTAAAAACTCACCAAAGGGTAAAATTTGATATAAACTATTGTATAAGGATATAAATATTAAATATTGGGGAAACATGGATGTGGATGATAAAATGCACCCCAGTAAATACCAAAGTATAAACAATCTTGGATAAAAAAATGAGATTGTGATATTTCCCTTACCTTATGTCTGATATGCTTTGTACGTATCCGAACCACCTGTATAATGATTTAAATAATGTCATTAACTTATTACAGAATCATATTCATTGTTATGATATCATATATGGTTCACTTATGACTTTATATTACCCGTTCCTTTGTAAATTGCATGATAAAGAAGCATTTTGGGTAAAATCGTTTCATTTATCGTAGGTGTTTGGACTTGTTGTTCTTGACATTATTATTACTTATATCATGATTTACTTACTTCCAGAATATAAAACATGATTTTTATATCATATATATTCAGTATATATATATATAATAGATAGATAAATGAAATGAAACACACCGTTCATGGAGACGGTAGTCCGTACGTACGCATGAACGCTGTTTTCCTTTATTTATTGTCTTGAATGGAAGTAAGTAGATGACATACATATATATATACATAAATCCAGTAGATTTAACATGTCATATATTTCATTATTATTCATTATATATACTTTATAATCATTCATGAATGGTTATTCTGGAGAATGAATCTCATCGCGTCGTGGAGACGGTAGTCCGTACGTACGCACGAGCGATGATATCATTCTCATGATCGTGAAATTGTGTTGAATTGTATGTGTACTATTTCAGTATCAATATAACATTATAATAATCATATATAGTTACTCATTACACATTTATACCCTTCCAATTATGGTGGTAGCGGAAAATAGATTACACCACAGCGTGAAGATGGTATTCCGTACGTACGCACGCGCGGTGATTTTCTTTTTTCCGTAGGATGGATTAAGGGTTAATTAGAGTTGTTTCATATTTATAATAAAATATCAGTATATAATAAATACTTATGTTATAACATTATCATGAAACAACTAATGAAGAAGATGTTGAAGAAGAAAGAAATTGAAAAAGATCGGTAATGGATATTACCTCTTTTTGACGCGCCTTTTCTTAACCTCCACTTAAAGAACCAAGAATGGTCTTTGAAGAAGACCAGGACCTCTATGATGATAATAGGGAAGTGGAGAATAGATTTTTTCAGGATTTGGCCGAGCTTGAAGGCTCTAAGTGGTGTGAGGAATAGGGGGATGAGGTGCCCTTTTATAAGGGAGGAGAGGGGCACCTTAGGAAAATCTCAAAATATCATTTTATATTAAGGTCAAATTCGGTTTATAATGGTTCCAAAGGGTATTATTTCGAAGCTAAAGTGGGTATGGGTCGAAATAATCTCATCCAATAGGATTTAGACAAGTTTAGGTTATTATTTTAACCTTATCAATTAGATTTAACTCTAAGTTAAATAATTTAACTTTTATCGTGTCTTTTTGTTTTATTACACTATATGGTTAATAAACTTACTATAACAAGAAAAAAGATCCCCAAGTTGTTTATTATTAATATATCTATCCTTATATAAGTCATTTCTCCGAACCTTTGATTTTTAGGAATTAAATAACAATTAATAATTTAATATTAGTTTTAAAAACTAATTTATGTCAATTTTGACACTATTTGGTACATGATTTTTATGAAACTCATAACAGAATGATAAGTTCAAAACAAGTTACTTATATCAACAATAACATGTCATATTAACCTAGAAAATTAATTTAAGTCATAAAATGTCTCAAATTACTTTTATTTGTGCATTTATAACATGAATTATGTCAATATTTCATTAATAAGACAATTACTGCATCATCATTGTGTCATAATAAATGATAATTATTTAATCCCTAAAAATTATAAATAAATTCCTATGATGTATATAATTGTATTAGCTTTCTGGATATTATTCATGTTCGAAGTTTCATGAAGTTTATCACTAAATTAAAATTATTATACTTATAAGATTTAAGAAAGTGACATGTTGTCACATTCTTTGGTTTTAATAAAAATTAAATTATTTTCATGGAAAAAAGTCAATAAAATGAATCTAATTCGACCATTAGGTTATATGGGTCTACTTTTAGCCATCCAATAGGATTTTTAGAAGTGTTAGGGTAATTTTATAATCTTATATTTACCCTTAATTACCCGATTTACCTTTAACTATAGTAAATAAAATTTACCGTAGTTACTATTCACAATGCCCAAAAATAAAAAGTAGCTTATTAACATAATTTGAACCCACTGATTCCAATTATGGAATCCATTTTTCCAAATTCAATACAAAAAAGATGCAGAAATTAAATTAAAATTAATTCCTTTGTTTGAAAGAAATCAGGTTTTTCTCTAAAACATTGCAAAAGATTAAATTGATTTAACCTACGAGTTCAAGGTAAAATCAATGCTAATGACATAAATTATATTAAATGGTAAAAATATATTCTGTTTATACTTTAAAACCAATAAATATTATAATTTAACCACATAATATATTACAATGAAAAAAGTTGTTTTTATTTAAAATATATCGTGTTTTTACTATTCATTAAAATATGAAAGTTATCTGAAAAATATCAAAAATTTATCTAATGTAAATTTTTATATCCTAATTCTAAAGAAGAATTTTATTTTGTCAAATTGAATATATAAACATGTCAAAAACTAGATTTAAAGTGGGTGCGCCATCAAAAGGCGGCAAAACTGCATTTTTTTAAAAATATTTATTTTACCCGAAAAAATTATTTTGTTCTTATACCATGTTCTAGATAATGTGTAAGATGAATAATAATGTTATTAAATTCAAAATTTAGTTAATACTATTCATAACGGCTAGTTCATGACAATATTATAATAATATATCGTTGTTTATTAAAACCCGGTATTGCATACAACACACGCTATCGAGGAAGGTCGCGATTGCGTGTAATGCAAGCCAAGTCAGGGTTGTGTGTTGTGAAAGAATCCTTCGTTGTTTCGTATAACAGAATCCAACCATATTTCATTTATACATTGAATATATATATATATATACTCAATGTTGCGTAGAATAACTATTATCAAAATTGTGTGTAACACAATCCAAGAATAGTGTTGCGTATACTGCAAGCTAATACGGTGTTGCGTATAGTGCAAGGTAATCTTGGTGTAGAATAAAACACAAGACATTAATGAAATTAAGAGAATATTTTTCATAAAATCTCGGGGTGTTACAGATTCCATGATGAAAGCAATATTACAAATTGGTCTGTATATCCTTTTTTATTTTATAGATCACTATCGTAGTTATAACCAAATTTTTTCATAGTAGTTCTTGTTTGATATCATATGAGCCTCCACAATAGTGTATGGAGGATCATTTTGATGATATTCACCAATCCAGTCTTTAATTTTGTGTTTATGTGATGAAAAGAAAAAAATAATAAATCGTTGATGACATATGATGATGGGAGGATATGTGGACATATGAAGAACGACATCATAGAATACATAAATGGTGTTTTCAAGGGATTTTATATATTACCTATCATGGGTAAATAAGAATATTTGACTATATGTTACTCTAAAGATATAAAATTATAATATAATATTATTATAATGTTTTAAATATAATGTATGGTTTTGGTAAAATAGACCTTATATCATAGTGTAAATTATTTTGTTTAACACAGAAAGAAGGATGAAGAACGATTGAATAGAGAGATGCTATATGCATACAATTTCTAGCATGAGATACATAGAGTTCATTAGGATGATACGACTTATCATGTAACTACATTTAATCTACAAGAGAAATGATGTGAGGTAATTGAGACCTGTGATACTGTTTATTTAACCAATGGTCATTTGTGATTAGATTTATTGGATAAGAAGTACTATGAATGCAGAATCATTCAATTATTGAGATATCATTGAGGAAATGTGACTATAGAATGAGATTACGTACACATTTCTTGGGAGTAGTTTCTTTATTCAACTTAACAACTAGAGAGTATCAACGACTGATACAATACTATGTGGATGCCAATATGAGAATATAATTGTTCTCCGTTCTCTGATAGCACACCAACGCTTCGACTCAACGACACAATAATTCTACATAATGGGATGAAAAATATGACTCGTATTCAATATTGAGATGGATTGGCCCAGTGAACGAGCACCGGGACGAATGTGCAGTTTATGCCTCCAGGAAGTTCATACAAATACACATTTCCCTCGACACATTGGGAAATCATATGATGAATAAAATTAGTCATGTACATTATTAGTTACTATAAAATTTTGTATATCTAATCATTTTTATCATTATCACCACTGAATTTATTTGTGTAATTTCCAAAAATTCATGAATAGCTTTATACAAACCAAGTCCACTCAAAAAAAAGAATCCACCAGTATCAGAAAACAATTAATATGAGTAATTCTAAAAGAAAATAAATTAAACATAAATATGAAACAATAAATTAATTATATGGTTGAGGATTTTAATATGAAAATATCGGGATTATATTTATATCTTTCCAATCGATTTCATCAGTCCGTATATAAGCTAATAAAAAAGTATACTTTTTGAACTTCACTACTGTTGGTTAACTACCACTCAACACAGCATGTGATGTAATATTCCTTCCTAGTAGCCACAAGATTCTATCATCCCACACAATTTTTACACCCTATCTATCATACCACCATTCATAATTCACATCTCCTTCTCTTATATCACCCATTTACTACATGTAAAGATGAATTATGCGAGCCGTTTCATTCATATAGTAAATGGGTCGATGAAGGGAAAGAAAATTTAATGTTGAATGGTGATATGATACAGATTCTGGATAGAATGTGTGTTATGGGAGCATCATATGGACTTCGGACATGAAGATAAAATCACATGCTATGCAAAATGGTCATTCACCAAAAGTATTGAATTGTACACATAATCATTAGTTTTGTAATTAAATTTGTGGGAGATTCCATCAAATGCATGTTTTGGGTTCATTTATCAAGGGATCCATGTAGACATAAATATTATTCAAAGAAACTACATCAGTAGAAATATTAGTATAAATTACCAAAATACAGAATAGAAATGAACCCAATGACAAGGCAGAAAAGTGATTTCCAAAAAAATATACATCTACAAACCACCAAAATAGTAAGAGGTAAAATAATTCATTAAAGTATAAATATTTAATGGATCACATTAAAAAACTATTTGAACTCGGATAGGGTAATTTTATCAGACTTTTATAATGAACGATGAAATTTAAACGGTCGTAGAACTAAAACATGGAAACTAGGAATGTATTTACCCCAACACAAAATACAAGAACTTTGAAAGTTTCTATATGATTATTTTATAAATTTGATGATAAATTTCATACATTACCTGATAAGTTTCATATCATACATGAGATTAACATTTTAAAATTCATACATTCAGATGGGGAGGCCTCTGTTATCTTCTATGGAGACGCACGTGTCACACTATGTGTTTTCACGACAACATTTTAGACCTCATGCTATTCGGATAGCACATCATTTTCATAATTTTGGACTCTCGAAACCTATTTTTACATACATCGTAAATGTTGGATTTTTTAGAGTTTTTATTTGTGACTTCAAGACCATTGATAAAAAAAAGTATTGGTGCATTGGTTGATATATGGTACCCATAGACACACACATTTCATCTCCCAATGGGGGAGATGTCCATTTCATTTGTGGACGTCAGCTACATGCTACGTTTACCAATCCACGAATAGGTAGTTTAGGGTTCCACATAAGGTAGCTATTCGGTGGTCATACAACATCTACAATGCATTGATTTCATCGGCATATAAGGTGTCCTCCAGGCTTCGTGATTGTACATGGGGTCACTTAATGAGAATTTCACTTTTATTCCTCATGATTCAGGTGAGGAGACACTTTTTCTGGACACACGTCCATATAATATGCTACCGATCGGATTCATGTGGTGTGTCAACTACTCCACTACTTTGTTACACATTATGTACCCCCTATTACACGATGATTTTTATCACACATCTATATAAAATTGTGGGTTTGTTGTATTTTCATATCTTTACCAATATCTATATACCAGTTATCATGTCGATACATGGGAAATTGCAGGTTGTATGGTTTTGGAAATGATGTGGGTTAGGGAGCATTTTCCATGCATTAGTCCTTGATTTGTCACACCACCTTCAACAATGCTATTTTAGGAATATAATTGGGGGTGAAAGTATGTTTACGTTATAACTTCCTGTTATTTAGTACTATTTTTATTGGTTTTTTATAAAACTACCATATTGTATACTTAATTAACCAGGTGGAATCAGTATCAGAAGTCTGGACATACTCTGAGACAAAGTGTGAATAATTTTTTTTAGATATTTGAAGCCATAAATCCAAACGATGTATGTTAAACATTAATTTTTTTATAAACAACTTTTTATTATTTCCATTCAAAATTATTTCAATGTAATATTAGTATAATTATTAGGATAATATTTGAATTATTTTATAAGTTTACATTTCTTGTTTCATGAAATCCATATACAGGTTTTTTTTATGCATCACATACACCATATTGTATAGCTTTGATTGGAGATCATGTTGCAGTGGTCTTACTCATCCACTTACACACCTTGGAGTGGCACTAGCTAGACCAGGTCATGCACCAGTTTGGTTATATAGAAAATATCCAATTGTTACCATGATATGATGATGCGTTGCATTCGATTATTCTTATATGAAAACAGACAATTAACTAGTGGAAAATTCATGCAACCTAAATTATACTTTGGGATATGCGTACACACTATGCTATCATTTCATATAGATAACTGACAACATGGTATCCTTTATCTGATCATGGGGATTAGGAACACTGGAACCGATGACACATCATCATGCACCTTAAACATCATGGGATTGGAATTCAATAGTTTGTATGTTTACTATGATTTATTGTATTTGATTCACTCACATTTGGTATTCATTTAAATGTTATTCCATTTAATGTTTGATGGCATTTCTCATCTTTCACATATCAAACATCCATAAGAGGAGGCATATATTAGTCAAGATGTTGTTCAATGTGATTTGTTGGCTCTTAATATCCTCTCTTATTTTTAAGTGACAGTTTCTATGATAGGTATCCACGTGTATATCACGATCCATATCCTTTGGCTAATGCTCAGGGGGATGATGATATCCCAACTATGCATACTATGGTCAATGAACTTCCCCTACCACCACCAGGTAGAAGATAGAGCCAAGTACATCGGGAGAGGTAGAGGCGGTGAAATAGACGTCCGAGATAAGCTCCGGCATATGCCGCCAGACCTCATCGAGATGATCCAGCCTAGTTGAATTATGAATTGTCATTTCAGTGTGACGCTTATATGACACAATTTTTGTCTCCAATGACAACCTTGGTCTATAATATCGGTGTGGTAATGCATCATGTGGTGGCCCCTCTCCTACTGATTATATTACACCCCAATATTTTATGGTATGAATAATTACAATTCATTATATATCTTATTATTCACACAACACTAAGTCACTAAGAAAAAACTCTATGTTGTTATAATATAGTTATAACATAAAAATTGAACTTTTTCCCCCCTATGTGTTTTGAATTGTAAAAAATAGACATACATGGTTTCGTTAATTAATATATTTATTGTCATATAGGATCAACTTAATTATCAGTGAATATCAAGCTACCCTTATTAATTGTAACATACCATTATGAATAGTTACTTATCCTTATGAATAGTCATCTGAGTCTTATTAATGGAAAACATACCCATGAAACTTTAAATAAAATTTAGGCACCTTCAAAATGAGAATGATTATTTTAAGTGTTTATATTTTTTGATGAAATAATTATTTTAATTAAAAAATTATATGTGTCATATTTAGAAAAAATTTCATTAAAATTAGAGATCATTTTTTGATTCGAAAAATTGAAAAATGGTTAGGTTTATTTTTTCGGATTTTTTTGAAATACATGATTTTTTTGGAGAAATGAAAAATAAATTAATTTTCAGTATAAATACATTTTAATTTAAATTATCTATTACTAACATCCTGAGTGATGTAAGAACCAAAATATCAAACTCACATGCACATATTAATATTCTCAATAATAAAATAGTAACTATTTATTTTCTTGTGATGAAATAATAAATTAATTATTGTAATTTTAAGAAACCCCCCCCCCCTCCCCTCCACTATATAAACCATCCCTCACCCCCTTTTCCTCCCACACCAGTCAAGAATTAAGCCTTCCCTAAGATATTCCATATACAATTCCCAAGACCTCCCCCCACATTCAAGACCTATTGGTCTCACCAAAAGGCTAAAAAATTCCATAAGAATATTCTCAAGGAAGAGTACACAAGTGCTGAACCTCTCCACTCTCTTTGTTCAAATTCTTTTACAAGTTCTATTATTTTGTGGCTCTCTCCTCACCTACCCACATCCAAATGATATGATAATTAAAATACCTTACATGGAATGGAATTTTATTATGGTAATGTTATATATATTCATCCTCTCTCATTTCCCCCACAACATACACAAAAATTATTGATATTGTCCAAGATGTGTTAATTTATCACATTTAAGGACGACAAGTTTCCAATTCCTATTATTGTCATCATTATGGGTCATGAAACCTTTTAATAGTTGAACCAAATAAAAATATATATATATATTTCTTTATTAAATGTTCTGTAATCCTTACACACTCGTTATATAATATATATAACAAAATAAGTTCATTGTTCGCAAAATATCCAATTTAATCCAAGCATTTATCAATAAGGTTTATTTAACGGGTGATCCTCATTGTATATAAAAAAATCATATAAGATAATTTATATCTCTAAAATGTTATTAATAATATATATTAACAATTTTGGATGTATTTCCACAATACAAATGAACTTCCATTCATGAACACAAGTTAACCAATCATTATAACAAAGGATGAAAATGCTTCCCAAATAATAAAATTGAACATCTTGAACCCATAAAATGGAAATTAAAAAAATAACATGGTTATAAGAAATTAATTAAATTTTTTGGAGGTTATGGAATTATTAATTATGTAGTCTATTTTTTTTATTCAGGTCATTAATATCATTCAATTTACACTTTCAGACATATGGTAAGGGGTCTAATATCTCAATTTTAATTCTGTGTGATTTCATTTATTCACCACTTATTTCACACATGTGGTTTATTGTCTACTTCCATATTATATATATTAACATGATTTCATATATATTATTGGTATTAATTGATTAATTTGGTGGTTATTACTTTTTGGTCTCACGACTCCATTGATTACAATGAGGTAAGGGACTTTTTCTGAAATTCCATTTCATTGTCAGTTAATTGGTATTATTCACATATTATTTCTTATGTTGTGTATAAAATGACCATTTCAGATGATTTTTCATTTTAAATTGAAAATATATTAGATATCCATTTTATGTTTTTTTGGATATAAGTATTTTCTTAAGTTGTATACCCTTTTTCATACGGTGTTTATTTGGAATGTTGTTTTAACTATGGAGATATTGATGAATATATATCCTCTACTCTATACGGATATTGAGAATACATATTGTACATATATTAATTCAATGTATAAATAACGATTTGGAATTGTAGTGATGGTTATGGATTTCAATATCCCCTCAATGCATCGACGGGTCTCATGACACAAATCAATTGGCTACAAACCTTTCATGTT
The DNA here is from genome assembly GCA_963277665.1 of Viscum album. Lineage (NCBI taxonomy): Eukaryota > Viridiplantae > Streptophyta > Magnoliopsida > Santalales > Viscaceae > Viscum > Viscum album. The sequence continues at coordinate 1,845,823,846 of OY728163.1, read as the reverse complement.
TGTTTTAAAAATCAGACGGGATTCCACCCATAGACTTTAACTATTTTGACGGTATAGTAGTGTCATGTGACAGATACATGACATGAAATTGATAAAAATTTTGTTTATTCATTTGTAGTTATTACTATCCCTGAGGTTTTCTCTATGATAGAACCTATGGGTGCAGTTTCATTCTCAGTTTATTAATGGCATTTTTTTCATTTAATAATTGTTCCATATTGACTATGTCGTATCATTTGTGATTCAGTTATTTTTGATTGAATATTCCTCTATTTGTAACCCTAACTGAGCGTTGGAGCTCACCCCTTTCATTTGTTTACTTTCAATAGGTTATGGGTAGGAGAATAGACATTGAGTTTTCATGGATTACATATTTTTAGTTTTTTAATGTATTGTATTGTGTTAACATTCCCAATGTAATATGTGTTACATGTCTATATCTGGTTTCAGCTAGACTACTAAAATGATCATTCCTTTGGGATTTCATTCAACTTAATCATGCCAATGTAATTAGTAATACACCGACTTCGGTCTTTTAGGGTCATGGCGTCGTATATGAGGACTTCTTCAATGTCCCATTCCTGTAATTTTTAAGAGCTCCAAGGCCATATGACTCCACATATGATTTTGGGTTGTCCTTCACACGTGATGTTTTTTAGTCCTCTAAATAGCACCATGAGGAGGAATTAGAAGCACCAGAATAGGAAGATCTCACAGCTAGGACACCAGAGTGACATCGATGTCGAACGCGGAGTGGGTGTGAGGTATAGATGCCATGTTATAGTACCAGGGAGCATCGAAATTGATTTCTTCAGATTCCATGTAGTATATTTTAAAAAAACCAATTTACCGTGATAAGTAATTTTTGTTTTAGATAAATAAAAATAATTTTAAAGACTTGTAATTGATACAATATTATGTTTTATGTATGTTACATTATAAGCATATAAATTATAAAGTAAAAATACAATCTAAATAAAAATTATCACACTGACTAAAAAATGTTGATTTTTAATTATATATCTAATTAATATATTTGTTATTATATAATTATACATGTTTTTATAGAAAAAATATTTATAATTATTCAAATAAAAATATATTTATAATTATATAATTATTACAAAATATTTATAGTTATACAAGTATAAATATATTAATATTGATGTATATTTATAATTATTTATTTCTTTACAAATAAATTTAAAGTATTTATAAAAATATTATAATTTTTAAATATATATTTATCAATATAATTATAGTTATATTAAAAATATTACATGGCAAGTATTAATTTTTATATAAATAAATTTAAAATATTTATAAACAAAAATTAAATTCTAAATATATCATAAATAAATAAATATAATAAATATTATTATTCTATTTTAAAAAATGTTTCAAATTTATTTATAAATAATTTTTTTTTAACTATATAAATATAGATTATTGTTAATATAATTATAAATACATTTGTGAATATAATTATAATTATATATTTATTATGAGTGGTTATAATTATTTATTTATTATAATTTTTTAAAATTACATATTTAGATAATTATTATTATAATAATAATTATGTTCTTTATTCTAATATATTTTTATAATTATACAGTTTTTATAAATATAATTATTATAATTATTAATATATTATATTTATTTTACTAAATAAATTTATTATAAATAAATTTATTATAATTATTATTATTGTAATATAAATATAAATAAGATATATATATATATATATATATATATAATTGTGGTGGGGAGGGTGGCATGGGGATTTAGAAAAAAACATTGGCCAATTGAATTGGCGTTGTGTGTGTTTATCAAAGCGCCAATTCATTTGGCACAAAATAAACTCATTTACCTATATAAAATACCTAAACCCCATAAATAAAAAAATAAATAGACCCTTTTAACAATATTTTCCATACCTTTTCCGTCAAACTGTTCTTGTTTCGTAGATACATCATGAATCTGAGATCTAGATAGAGCTTGATATTCCCCAAAATGATGATCTGAGACCATTGGGATTAAACCGATGAATAAAATGAAGCAAATTGGGAAAGAAGGCACAATAAAAATGTTTCGAACAATATTTGGACAAATGTTTTTGAAAAAAAGTCAAAAAAATGATCTATGATTTCATTAAAAATTAAACAAATTGATAACCTATACAGTGGCCAACACAAAGGAGACACTAGGTTATAAATTAAAAAACATTGATTTATCTACTAAATCAATTTAATTATAATAGTATAAAACAACATATAATTTGTCCTACCTTTATTTCATATTGATCAAAGATAAAGAACACATATGCCAACAATTCGAAGGAGGGTGATATGTTCATCACATCAAATATAATCCAGTCCAGTAAGTCATGACCGTTTGAGGTGGTTTTCTATAATAAAGAGGAAGAAGAGATTCGATAGTGATTTTTAAATTACATGGATAACCCTAGTGATGTTTCTAAAATGATATATTTATAATATTTCTTTTAGGTTAAAAATTAATGAATGAATGAATTTAATATTTTATTAATCCACTATAACACACCACCAAAGATAGACGGGTCAGAATATCCTGTGTTGGCTCATTTTATGTCGTGCTTAGGGTAATCATTGAGGCTTAGACTCAATAGTTGACTCATATTTCTAATTTGATCCATCGTTTTAGAGTTATCCCAATCCTATTAAGAATGTACCTAAATGTTATATAAAATATATTTTATATCTTTATAAAATTAATTTTGGGCACAATAGGCCTTAAAATTTCATGCAATCTTAGTCACTTTATTTGGAAATATATATATCAAAATATTTCAATGTCTGTGATGGAAAAACTGTGTCTCTACAGATGGTAAAGGGAGATCTCCCCTTATACTCTCCATTTAAATACCATTTAGTTTGGTGTGGGTTCAAGGATAAATATGTTATAGTTTGAAGGGGTTTCCTTCTCATATTCCTCTTTATTTCTGTATAATTCCAATATGATGATTTTATTATGATTTCAAACACATATTTGGAGATGATTACCTATGAAAAATTATTTATGTACTTCTATAAAATGTTTTTTTTCTTTTAGGCATATAGATGATGTCTCATGATTACAGTTCAATATTTCCATAACAATTTTAATTTATATAAGACATTGGACTATTTTCTATATGAATTTTAATGAATTTTTTTAAATTATCCATTATCTATATACTTGAAGCACCCTGACCATAGTTAACTAGGATCTATTGTAATGCAAACATTACATTGGAATAAGATACATGAAAATCACATCTAAATGGAAATAAATTTTTAGTAATACTCAAAAGCCATATAAATACATGATTCATTATTTAAAAATTAATACACTAATTAAAAAATATTTTTTAATTCGATTATAACATAGAATTATTCCATCTAGCATATCCTTGAATATCATTCTTAGTACAATTTAGGTAATCTATGTGTTTCCTTTCAAGTTGATGTTATTTAAATTTATATATAATGGTTTTAAAATTGTCACTAACTTATTATTGAACCACAACAATATTTATAATACCTTATATCAACCTCTCATTACATCTTATAACCCATTGGTTAATAATCATTCATTATCTTCACTATTTTGGGTTTTAATTTCCTAGTTTTTTCAGAATGTTGTGACCTCTTATTTATTCTCATATTCAATATATCATTATTCCATCAAAAAAAATTATAAACCATGATGTATTTTTAATATATATATCTATTATATATGTATTTATAATAATCCATACTATTTTGAGGTTGGAAATGGAATGCACTATTATTGGAGACGGTAGGTCGTACGTACACATGAACAGTACTTCAATATAATTTTAATATTAATAGGATGAAAATTAAATGATATATATGTATATTCTAACTGAAGTATCATATATATTTAATATATGTGACATATTTGTATTAAAGTGTAGGTAAAAAATTAGAATAAAAACATCTTAGAATGTTAAGGATATTGAGGTTATCGTATAATAAATAAAAAAATAGGTGTTTATTTGGTGTGGAATGAAAATAAAAGAAATTATATCCTTGAATAATTGTACCACTTATTTGGGGTAACTCTTTTTGGTTTAAACCAAAATACTACCGTGTATTTCCTTAATACCAATGTGAGGATACTAGGATTAGGGGAGATATTTTGGATATTCTTCTAGTATATCTTGGGTGAGACAATGGTCTTTAGAGGTGTGAATAATTGTGATGGGTGCATTCCTTTTTATAGTGGATAAGGTGTGACATTATTTTATGTTCATGAAATGGTAATTCCAACCATATTTTTTCAATTTAATTTAGATCCCCTGATGAACAAACTAAGATAAATGGGATAATACGTTGTAAATATGTACAGGAAATATATTTTTACAAGTTTCAAGGTTATTTCTCCCTTAAGATTATGGTTTAGTCCCATGTTAAGCTAATTTTTCTCTTAATCGTCATAGTGAATTTTAATTAAATTCAGAAATATTTTATAAAAAATGCTAACTTTACCTTGTTATAAATTTTAAATTATTATAATTTTAAATATTTAATCCATTATTAAATATTAAAATGCCATAATTTGGGGAAATTATTTTAAATTTAATTTGGCAGATGGGATGACAAAGCAGGTTTTTAAAGAAAAACTGTTAAATGTTTACTAAGTTGTTATATCCAATGTATAAATGAAATTGATTCCAATGATGTATATTTGGTAAATTGATATCAAATTTATCTAATTAAGATTAATAAAATATAAAAATTTCAATTTATCATTTAAAATAAACTATATTAAGTATCAGTTTTGGATTAAAATTTAGTATATTTCAATATTTATAAAAAAAATGAAATATTTCCTAAAATTTCAAAAAAATCAACGAAACCATATTATGATGTTTCAATTTCATAAGTGAATTTTATTTTGACATAAAAAATAATGTTACCAAAGCATATATTTAAAATAGGTTCTCCATAAAAAGGTGGAAGAAGTTCCTTTATAAAAATAGAGGTTTTTCGTTCATTGTTTCCAATTTGCTCTTAACATATGAGTATAAAATATATTGGATGGATTCCAAAAAATATTGGATATATAATATATATTATATTTAATGAGATTATATTATTTATAACATCTATGAAAAAACTAGGTTAGGTATTGTTATATTAAATAATAATATTTTAACTATATTTTATTGTTTAGTAAAACTCATTCGTGCATGTAACAATGCTAATCAGAGATAGTCATTGTTTTGTGTGTTGAAATCAAGATCAGTATTGGATGAATTTCATCTGAAAAAATATATTAAATTTATTTTTAATATTAAATACATAATAAATTTTCAGTATATTATATTCTATTACATTCTTGGTGTTGTGTGTCATAAAAATCACCATCTAAAATTTTCTTACTATACAGTTTTAGGGTGTTACATTCTCCCCACCGTAAATAAACATAATTATTTAAATTTAAACTCAATATTGGTATTATATTTTTTAGAATGTCCTTGGTTGAAATCCGACATAATGATAGGGGTTAAAAACATCACCTATAAAATATAGAATGTGAAGTATAAAGGTAACAGGAAAAAACATATAACTCAGATTATAAGTAAGAGAAAATTATTGGAAGGTGGGGATACATTCATGGGGAAAAAGTTTAAATATTTATATATTGTGATTGAGGTTATCAATCACAAACAATTGAATGATAAATGTGATGTTGAGGGTCTTAAATTTATAAAACAATGATGATTTAAACGGCCACATGTTTGTTTTAAGATACGTTTCATAATGTTGAGGAATTTTTTTATTATCCAAGATTATAATAAAACATATTTACTATATACATTAGAATTTAATAGGAACTATTTTATTATTTATTTGTGCTTTAATCATATTCTAATTCATCCCTTACACCATGAATTAAATATCCTCAGATGAAATCCTTTTTTGAAGAAGTAAAATTTTAGATTGTCGTATCATAATACCCATAAAAAATATTCTTTATTTTTTACTATATTTGTTTTCGAAAACCAATCAGGTTAATACATTAATCTCCGTACTTAAATAAAGAACTACAGTTTCATTAATAATATTTATCCATAAAATATTTTTACTAAAAAAATGAAAAATTAATTAAGAAATCATGTGGGCTAGTGTAAGGGGTGAAACCCTTAACATCCTTTGGTCGTGGGTTCAAGCCCCAAAGCCTTATTGGATTTGATGGGACGTCACACAACATGTAGGTTTTCCTTTTTAAAATATGTATTAATATATTTTTTGAAATTAATATAATTGGAATTCACGAAATTTATTCATTAAATATACAATTAACTAATGTTTACAATACAAACCCAATACATAAATACTCCATCCAATTATACCAAACATATATCCTTATTTTTTCTGTAGTGTTTCCACAATATAATTTCATAGATTTCTAAATCATGAAACCTTATCATCACTCTAAAACACCTTATGGTCGACCTTGTCTATTTTTTTTCTTCAATCATATACATTATAATGTTATAAAATGAAAACATGAAATAATATAATCATGCACCCCCAGGAGTGCCAAACTATATGCATTATAAGGCCTGATTACATGTATGAAGAGATGCTCAGGTCTATTTTGGCTCACATTTTCATAGTTTTTACCCCTAAGTAAATCTTTTGCAGATCATAAATCACATAGAGTAATCGTACAAGGATTTATTACTTGATTGAGCAACATAATATCTACCTTATAGAAATCATAGGAAGTTATTCTATACTTATACTCAAAAAATATCTTATAGTTATCTTCCCTAATTTATAATTTACTAAATATATTTCCCAAGGTTTTTACTAAACTTCCTTTGACACCAACTATAGTGCCCCTACCCTCGTAATCCTTAATCCAGTGTCGGGTAAACATTACATGAGAAAAAGATACATGTAAATCGCATCCCAAAGGACCGAAACTTTTAATATTATTGGTAAAAAATACATAAATGTATATTTTATTACAAATGAATACACTAATTACAACATAAAACTTTTCATTCAATAATAACTTAACTTTATCCCATCTACATATCCTTTCATATTCACTTCAGTACACTTTAAGGGATCATTGCATTTATTTTTGGGTGAACATATTATAATATCCTATATAATGATTTTAAACATGACAGTATTTTATAATAGAAACATATTAATATTTATAATACTATATATAAACATATTATAATATCATATTACCCATTTTTTAACAATCATTAATTATAATTTCTATTTCCGGGAGTTATTTTCCTATTTTACTTGTATGTGTTGACTTATTATTATTTTTTTGTGTTTTTTTGACCATAGTTCCATCATATAAAGAAATTAAACCATGATGTAATCATAATTTATATCCAGTATATATGTATTTAAAATAATCTATAATATTTGTGGATATTAAATGAAATGGACCGTTCATGGAGATGGTAGGATGTATGTATGGATGATATCTCCTTCCATTTCCTTACACATTTCAATTAATGAAATGTAAATAATATATTTTTATATTATATATCCTTTAAAAATATATTTCATATATGTAACATATGATTATTAAAATAATTGTTGACACATTTCATGTATTGGGTGATGAAATCATATCACTTTGAGGAAGCGGAAGTCCACATGACCACAAACGATGTTATCGTATCCCAAAAATTTCGAAGACATGAATGTTGGTGTTATATAAAAAATATAAAAACATAAAAACATTATAAATATAATATCTATCTTATCTAAACTATTTTAATATCATAATATCAAACCCTAAGATGTGGTAATGGAAAAACAAATGACATTGTTTCGTGAGGTGATAGTTCTCCTTACATGAATTGATAATTTCATTACCCATTAGATGGAAGAGTGTAGGTATAAATATAATAATAAATACATATTTTTATATTTATTATACTGGGATTATTATATATGAATAGAGTAATAATCATTGATGGTATGAGGAAGTAAAATAATTGAAAAGTTATCGTTTAATAACATTACCTCTTACTCAGGTAACATCTTTTTGTTTAAAAATAAATATTTCCATGGATTGACTTATACACAAGGTGATTATTATAGGAATATGGGGTGAATTTTGGATGTTTATACGTTATATTTTGGTAAATAAAATGTTCATGAGTTGTTTGAATATTTGGGATGGGTGAATGACTTTTACTAGTGGAAGATGAGAGGCATTCATGTAAATTATTGGAAAGGGTTTTCCACCATGTTTTAACAATTTCATGTGGATTAAGTAATAAAAAATTAGATAAAAAGGATTATAGGTTTTAAATATGAACATCTTGTTTATTTTAGAAGTGATTCTATTTCATTTTGACCCTTAAGATTTATTTTTAGTCTCTTGTTATGCTAGTTTTCCTATTAATCACTATATTTAATTTTAATTACATTCAATAATATTTTTAGTAAATAACTATTTTAAACATATTAAGTATTATAAAATTCACTAATTCTAAATATTATATCTAATTTTTTAATTCCAATAATATAATTGTTGAAAATTATTTTAAATTTAATCTCACATAAGGGATGACAAATCTGGTTTGTAAAGTAAAAATGTTCAAAAGGATGTAATGTTTTTATAACAAATTTCAAAGTGAAATTTCATGAAATATCCAAAATTGGATTAAAACATAAAAAATATATCTAACTATTACATAAAACCATTCATAAATATTTTTACTGCTTTCTAATAAATTTGATGAATAATCTATTCAGAATTAAAATTCAGTATTTTCAACTATTCAACAAATAAAATTCAAAAAAAAGAAAAAAATCTCACCCTAACCTGTGTTTTATGTTCCTATATCAAAAATGAAGTTTATTGGGACATAAAAAAATATAAATGTTCCAAAACTCAGATTTAAAATAGTTTCTCTATTAAAAGAAATCAAATGTACCTTTATAAAAATATTTTATTATGTGGAATATTTGGTTTTCTCATATAAGATAACTATGAAATAAAAATCTAATTTTAAAAATATTTCATTGGAAATGTAATATATATTATCAAAATTTAGTTAATATTATTCATAACAACTAATTTAATAGATGAGATATGTATTATTATATAAAATAATGATAAATTAGTTTTATATTATTGTTCAATAGAACTCGGTCATGCGTATAACATATGTCATCAGAGAAACTCATTCTTATATGAGTTACAAGCTAGAATAATATTGAATTAAATTCATGGTAAATTATATGTGAAATTTATTTGAAATATTAAATAACTGTTAAGTTCCGTGATATTATATCCCCTTACATGCCTATTGTCAGGTGTTATACACATTATAGAATAAAAGGTTTTACATTTGAGTTTTGGGGTGTTATAATACTAAATTTTTTATTCTTTACCCCATATATGATTAGGTGTACACTAGGGACAATCCATGGGAGGTTTTTTACTAATATGACATGATGAGGTATGAATTTGTGTTTTCATTAAAAAAATAATCATTTTTATTTGGAGAACTAATTTTAATTTTCTATAATTCATTATTTGGATTCTTTAGTTTGAGATAAGATTCTAGGATATGATATGGGGGATTTTAGATCATTGGTTTGAGTAACTGGGATTTTATAAAATTATTATAAATTTATATGACATAGGTGGGCAATTATTATCTATATAAAATTTATGGATATATTTATAAATATTGATAAGTAGTCACACAACTAATTGGTGACTGACCTTAAATAAAAAATTTATTGTTTTATTAAACTCCTTTGACAAGAATGACATATCAAGGGACATGGTGTACCCCTAAAAATGAGATTGAAATCATGACTTGTAATGTATTTGGGCTTGAACATAGATTAGTGTTATGATAAAAATGGAAACATCATATGAATAAATTAATTAAACAATATTGACATAGTATTATATTATATATGATGTATATAATAATATTGAGTTCAATGTATGTTTTTTAGATATGATTGGGGGAATATCATTGTCTAGTGAGTATGTCCCCATGACTGTTGAGTTTTTGATTTTGATAAGTGAGTTATGTGGTGCGTATAAGAACCATAATTTGATGACTATGGACAAGTTATGGTTCGATGAAAATAGAGAAATGATTTGTAGGGTTATTCATGGGAGTGATGTGGGAGATGATCATGTGAATCTTGCATGAATTTAATATATTCATGAGGGTGTATTGGAATCTTGGATGGTCACAAGAGCATGATAAGACCAAAATGTGGGTCATGGGTAATATATAGATTACTTGGAAGATGTATAATGAGAGGTTTAGTGTGAAATTGCTCAAGTTGGCCCCCCATGAGAGATACAATATTATGAAGAGGATTTGGACCACATTACTATTGAGTGGATAAAGAAAAGTTATTATGGATTAAGTGAAAATGGTGGAAATTTTTAATGAAATGTGGAGTTTAAGAAGGATATAAAGAACAATATTAGATTACCATATGATGGAGGTATATATAATAATGATTTTGGAATGTTTTTCTTCTCTTATAAAATTAGTTTTGAGGAAATTAGTCTTGTGGGAGGGATGAATGTTGAGTAATCCATTAGGATGTCAGATTAGGTACAATAAACTAGAACCCAATTAATGATAAAGGGATATTTTTATCTAGACTATTATGTACTTTCACTATAGGTGATATAATGTGATGTCTAGGGGAAAACATTGTTCCCCATGTTTCAATGAATTATGTGATGTTATGCAGGTGATTCCCACCTAACAAGATGTCATATTTTATGAGGCGGGATTTCTTCCCATCAGTGAGATGTTCCAAGGGATTATTATCCTCTCCTAGATGATTATTTGATATATGTTTTGTAATTCACTTCCCTCCAGAATTTGTTATATTTCACAGATCACTGATTTGGTCTCTATTCCTTAGTAAATATGTTATATACCAAAGATTTCCAAGTGTGATCCATTTCATCAAATAATATATTTTATATCTGAAAACACTGAGTATCACCCTTTTCTTCATTATATTATTTTATGTGTGTTATATCCATTTCTATTGAAACTTTTCTAAACCATGTTTTATAAATATAATGATATATTGTAGATTCCCTTCTCTAATATTTTCCTTCATCCAAATTTTCGTGGGTTTTCTTATCTTTACCCTATAGGTTTTATATATGAGATGAACTTATTGGATAACAATATAACATAAAATTAATAATCTTCTATTGAAAAGAATTCAAGAAATTATTTCATTACATAAAATCACCATTACATTTTATGATTTGTGTCAAAGATAATTATAAAAATTTGTATCTGAAAAAAGCTTGTATTTAAAACCAATCGACATCATTCATTCCACTATGAGGGAAATTAAATGATCCAAAAAAGTATTCATCATCTAAAATAATATAAATTCATATGTTATACTCAAGGAAAATATTAATTTTTATATTTCTCTATATTATGGGTTAATGGAAACATAAAAAATACATGTGTAAAGATGTTATGTAAGGGTAAAAATAAACAATAAAAATTAAAATTCAAAAGTTAGAATAAGAATATAATTTGTTTATAATAAATATATAGATGAAAATAAAACCCAATAAATTTAAAATGACAAATCAAATAAAATTACATGATATAACATATTACATGAATCTAGGGGGTTCAGAAACCCGTGTCAGTAAACATGATCCATGAGATCTTAACAGAGTCATGATAACAAATGTAAAATACCCAAACTATATCAACAATTGAAAAAAACCATTATTTTAAAAAATATAATATCTATGATAAATGAAAATAGTTACAATGACTATATGAAACTAATACTTACTCCTGAATACAAATATCATGAGATATATACTCTTAAAAAATTAATGGAGGGAAATATTGGACTCCTCCCATCATCCTCCTCCCATACATGTTCAATAACTTATCATACATTAATTATATCATATTAAACTAATGAAAATAAAATGGTGTTCATTCATTATATGATAATAAAACAAAAAAATAAAATTTTTGTAACATCCTTTTAAAATGAAATTATAATAGAAAAAAAAATTAATTCCATCAATAATCAAAATGAATTTAAACCCAAAAAAATTTAATGTGATATTCCAATGGAATAATGTATATTTATATGAATTAATTTTTTTAAAAAGATGGAAAATAATCTATTATTTACATCAAATAGATAAATGTTATTTTATTTAGAAAATAATTACCACATTTGATCAGTTTTTCAAAACATGGTGAACTCCAATTAATCAAATTAATAAAAAATGGGATATTTATAGAGGGATGGAATTTGATTATTTTTTTGTTATAAACCATCATTTAAAAAGAATGAATAGGGTTGTAATGGATCCTTTCCAGCATAAAATATAAAATGAATATTCCCTATAGAGAAACATTTTGGATCACATCATTAGAATAATATCCTTCATCTAGAAAAATATGTATCAGATGTTAATGACTTATATGAAATGTAATTTTAAATGTTTATGAAAAACAAAAATGGAAATTAGATATATTATTGGTCATTTTAAATAATTCTAAAAGAAAAGTTTAATTTAAATCAAGGAGGCAATTAATTTTTTCCAAAACCGTATATAATTAATTTTTCATAGAGAAAAAAATATAGATAAATTTTCAAAAATATGTTTTTGAAATAATTTTGATCATTATATTATAAAGATGATGTAATGGGTCACTTTAATAGGTTATTTTAAAAAATAGACACTTGAAATTTCTGAAATAATTTAATTTTAAAAATACATTTGCAATGTATCTATGAAAGAAAAAAATTACTATCAAAATAAATGAGTTTTAGATGAAAAAAGATTTACATTGAATAGATTAAAAATATGTATATCTCATTATAAATACTATTTTTTGAAATATCATATATTAAAAATAATATTGTATTTTCAATTTTAAAAATAGATAAAATAATTATAAAAATCTTATGAAATAATATATCTCGGAAATAATTTATGGGCATTGAAAAAGACATTGTTTAGTATGGATACAAGTTATTCTTACCAATGATTATCTTTTGTTATGATGTAAATATTATAAATGAATTGGTCACTTAATATGAGATGAAATCTCCATGGAAAATAAATGGAAATATATTATAATATTAGATATTTGTATGATCAATAAATATTGGAACATATATTTCAATTATGAAACCGTTTTTCACAATAAATCAAAACTTTAACTAATAAAACTCTTTGAGAATTACTATCAAATGATTCAATGGTTCTTGATAGGTGGATCTTCAAATGAACTTTTGAATCAAATGATATCGAATATATTTTATTTTTTAAATTAAATTGGTTTGTGATTTCACAACATAAAATCCATTGCAACAAACAATATTAAGACTATCAGATAGATAAAAAAATTGGAAGATAATCCATTATAATATTTAACCACATAGTATAATGGAAAATATGATCATTTATAAAATACATAAATATATCAATTAATCATTTAAAAAAATACATGTAGAAAAATTTATAACGTTCATTTATAATTATTATATATATATATTATTTTATTATTACCAATTTATTATGTTAGTTATGGATAATCTGGATGATTTTGATTTACTTATTTAGTACTAGTTTTGATAATTATTCATCCACAAAAATTCATAATTCCATGTTAATTATAGTTACATTAATGGATTTAATATAACAAGTTAGGATGAATAAATTTTTTTCAGGAATATTTTATTCATAATATGAGAATACGAAATTTAAAATGAGTATTTTTCATTTATTTTAAACCTAAGTGTGATTTATTTATTAATGAGTTAAAAATTAATGGATGCATTAATAAAGGGAATATTATATATATATTTATTTCATATATACATTTAATTATTTTTTTATAATCATTCATCATATAACTTTATATCATTATTGAATTATGTTATCAAACTAACCCAAACATGAGCATATAGTTATTAAAGGATGATTATGAGGTGATTAATTTCAATATATTTATACTAGTAGAATAATAATGAAATTTAATGCTTTTATAATATATCTGATATAGAAATAATTAGAAGATTAATTTATATATATGGTATAATTGATTAGTAGGAATAAAATGTTTCTCATAGTGTTCTGTTTAGGATAGTTAATTTTATAATGATTTCATTGTATTCATAAAATTAAAACGATTAATAAATTTTTTTATTAGAAACATATTCATATCATAAAAAATATATTTATCTTTTAAAACCTTCATCATTACCATTAATTTATTGTAGTCCTGAAAAACAAATATTGATCTTAATATGGAGGCGGTAGTCCATACATATGTGTGGATAATGATTTCAATTTCGATTGAGCTGGTAAATGAAGTTCTATTGTATATTGTTTTATAATAATAAATATTAAATTAAATCAATAATTGTATATTTACATCACTATTAGGACCATCCTTTTACCTTTTTAAGGAAAAAAATCATGTTGCATCATAGGGGTTTTAGTCCACACAACACATGATTCCCATTTGTAATTTTCATAGTGGAATATGGGAGGGTGTTTAATGATTGTAAAATAATTATAATAACATTAAAATATAATAATGACACTAATGAAGGTTGAGTTCGATGCTCTCACAGGCAGTGATCCCTCACGCTGCTGCCCTAATCGGATGTCATGGAGCATTGCTCACCCCTCTCGGTCAGAGGGGGGATTCTTGAATTCTAAATCTCATGGAAGGAATCAGTTATTTCCATTCTCCAATCCCGAGTATCTACCTTCATTCCCAAAGATCCAGCTTTCACTTAAAGTTTAGGAACATTTCCAGGGAGTGCCGCAGCTCATTCTTTCCCCGACAGAGCTCAATTGTGCCATGGATTTATGTAGTCTCACACTGGTGGCTCGATTTCATCTTAAGTGACCTTCAGTTGATAAATTTGATCTATTTGTTTTCAACTCTTGGGATCTTTAGTAGAATGTGGTAGTAGGATTAGTTAACATACGTCATTTGATGATTCAGTTTTAGATGGACGATGATCTAACAACTGCCTGGTCCAAAGCCCCTCGACGATGCAATGGGGACTCATTTTTCCTGTTTCGATGGAGTCTCGATTTCCGCATGAGTTGTGATACCGTGATGATGGAAATGAGGGTGAGTCTCCATGGAATCCCTTTTTCATTCCAAAATACTACCATTCTTTGTGCTATTGGGAATATTATAGGTAGATATATGTGCTCTAACCATCGAACAGAGGCGGTCTATCATCCTATCTGTTTGCGGGTGTGTATTGAGATTGATGTCGCGTAGCCTCTGGTGAAGTGGGTTTGGATCACTGATGGGAAGCAATTTCGCTTGAAGAAGGAAGTAAAATTTGAATCTTGGATGATTTATTGTGTTAATTGTGGTCTGTTTAGACATGTGGAAACGGTCTGTCGTAGAAATGGTGTGGTTGGGGTTTCGCAATGGGTAACGAGGATGGGAAAAAGTGGCAGTGTTGCGCATTACATGGCTGTACCATTTTTTGAAGGTTCCACTGAGTACCATTCCTTTAAGACCGGGCACTATGGAAGGCTCTCTAGTATAGGGTTTTTGTGTGGAAGGGAAGTCTATCGGGCAGACAGTGGCTGAGGTACAGCAAGTGGTGAAGGAAATTGAGTTAATGGGGAAACCTGGTCCCTCAGATACCATTGGTGGTGCTGTTCAAAAGGAGAAGAAGCGGAGGATAGAAAATCCATTGGTGAGTCAGGCCTTCAGTACTCTAAGGTGTGATCTTGGTATTGTGAATGATCTTCCAGTTGATGCATCTGGCTACTCTTCACGACCAGAACCTACTATGGACCCCGTTCATCCGGGGATGGCACAATCCTGGGAGGTTTGGATGACCATGTTGAGGAGTTGAATGGGACGGAGTACGGTGTTGGAGGTGTGGTCTTTTATGTTCCCACAGCTAATTTATTCCAAGAATTGGAGAATGAGAAGGCCTATAATGCTGAGGGAAGTACATCACTAAATGAAAGTGGTAGTAAGAAAGCATTTTCTAGTGAAACTGCAAGGGGGGAGAGGACTCGTGATGATTATCAATTAGCGGAACAACCATATTGTCTGGATATGATTGATGCTAATAGTATTTCTTAGCAGAAGCGGGTAGAAAATTAGGGGTATCAAGAGGTGTGCATTACTGGAAAATGGGGGGAACTCTCTAATAGTGGTAAGGAGAATATTGGAATCTTGGTCCAACCCTCCTATAGTGAAATTGTCAAGGATGGGAAGAAGAAGATGGTTAGGAGTAAGGGATCCATGTCAGTTCCAGAAAGAACAATGTTTAGCAAATATTATTGCTATCTACCAAAGCCAGTGTCTTCCAGGTCCACTATTGGGAAAGAAGGTGAGGTAGCCTCTAGCATGAAAGATGGTATGCAGTCTGCTTAGGAGTTCATTTCTTTGGAGATGTTGAATCTTTGAAGGAAATATCCCAAGGTCTTGAAACACTATGAGAGCTCGGAGTGGGAGTCAGCTACTGTAGAGGAATAAATCTATCTTGTATTTGGTGAAGGGTATGACTTTGATGAAATAAAGTTGTTTTTAAGCCTTGTAATTATTGCTGATACACCTTTATCTTTTTTTAATAAATGTTCAGTGGCCTAGCCTCCGAATGGACTTTTCTGGTATAATAATGACACTAATGAAATCATTTTAAGATGGTGAAATTAATTTTGATGAAGATTAATGGAATAAATTTTTTTATAAATGAGAATGGGTTATAAGGAATGTATAGTTCACTTTTTTTATATTATCCTTTTTAATGGGGATTAATCCCTTATGGTATAGTATTCTAAAAAATCATACATAAGGTGTATAAAAGTGTATTTTATAGTTTTGGGTATGTATATATTTTTTTTGTAAGAGATGATGATAAAAGAAGGGATCTCCTTTTATTAATTAAAATTAGTGGGTTTTTTGTAAAAATCAAAAAAAATTGAATAATAGGTTCTCATACTAACAGAGAATTGGAGCCATATTTTTGAAATAATGTAAAGGAGATGATTAAATTTTGAGTATCACCTATACCATTTCATTTTTTATCTTTTAGGACTTTTTGACTTCGATGGTCAATCATTTTATGATTTTATTTATTACGACATCACCTAGATTTTACTTTGGAAATTTCACCATTATGACCAAACAAATTCCCTAATTAAAGGATTTTGACATATTAATTCCAAATTTGATATTTATATTATTAATACAATTTAGAAAAATGATAAAATTAATATTTTTTTTGAATACTAACTACATAATATATTAAACATAATTATTTTCTGAACAATATAAATTATTCTTTAAAAAAGAAACAATGGTCTTTAAAATTATAATTTTTTAAATAAACAATTATACCATAAATTAAATATTTCTAATTTTAAAAAGGTTTCATGAATTAAAAATTCATATTCATATTCTAATAATTTACAAAATTTTATGTAATTTCATGAAATGCTAGTTTTCACTATTCAACATAAAAGACATTTTTTTTGATAAATGCATATAAATAATACTCATTTAATATTTACATTCTGAAATCAAATATTGATTTATTTTTATATAATTATAATTATAAATTTTGTAAAATTTTTTAATGAATATTACAAATAAAAATTAAAACTATTGTTATTAATAATGTACTCTTTTAACATCAAGTGTTTTTAATCTTATTTCATAATAATTTATAAATTATTTAAAATTTAAAAAAATTCTCAAATATTAATATTAACCATTTTAATAATTTTTTAATTGTGATTAATTAAATTTAGTAATATTTTGTACGGTACTTCATTTTTTAAAATGGTTACAATAAATTAAATAATATTAAGAAATTATTTTAATTTTTTATTATTAATTGTAATCACTATATGTTATAATATATATGTATTTTTTCCTTGAAATGATGGAGAGAGTAAGAATCTTAGATTTTCAATATGGAGATGTAGAAGCCTCGATATCATGGCTTTATGATTCATTTATTCCATGGATTCATTTCACCCAGACTAGGAATTCACGTTCATGGATGAGCAATCCTCATCACAAAGATATGGTACAATAGTAGATTCAAAATAATTTCCATTTTTGAAAAAGAATGATGCCTCCTTCATAGAGGCTCTAACTAGATTTATAGGTCCTATTAAGGATGTTTCTTCTGGATCTTCCAACATCATCAAAGATGAGAATTGTGGGTTCTTGGTGGTGGAAGAACCAAATGCCCTTCAACAGAGAATCATTCTCTATAAAAAATTGTTCTTGGGTTGTGTTATTTTTTCAAGGCGAGATAAACCATAGTCTAATGTGGATCTCTAAAATAGAGTTTATCACTATTGGAGAATGTGTGACTGCAATATAGTTCCTTTTTTGATGGGCTATTTTTATATCATCTTCCACTCTAGGGAAGATTTGTATCCTAGATGCTTGGAAACATGAAACATAGACCTGGAATTCTCAAGTTATCTAAATGGGATGTTAATTTTAATCCTTCAAAATAATGAAACAATCCAATGGAAAAATTTGAATCATGCATCGTGGCTTTAATTGGGTGTATTGGCATCCAAAAATCCTCAATGTCCTTGGATCTTTCCTCGGCACTTATTTTAAGATGGACGAGATAACTCTAGAAGGGGAGCTTGGTTTTTTTTGCTGTAATCATTTTCGAAGTGAATTTGAAAATCAAATAACTAGATTGAATTAATCACATTTATAATAGAATAATGACTGATGTCGAAATTAAATATGAATATAGTCTTCTATTCTATGATTCTTATAAAATTGGGGGTAATTCAGTTTCCAATTGAAGGGTGTTTCAAAAGAAGGTGAATGAAGATCCTAAAGTCATGGACTAGAATGAAATTAATAGAAAACAAAAAAAAATTGAGAGGGGGTTGTCCAAGAATCATGTAGTCTTATTTAATATAGATATTTTGAAAAAATATATGGAAAACATTATTGGGGAGGAGGAAAAAGATTATGATCAACACATCATGCCATGTTCTTCCATGAAGATGTGTTATGAGATGGAAATGGATGAAAATAATCAAATTTTGTAAATTTCATAGGACATATGCGAAATTTTTATTTCATTATAGGAGAACGAGGATTCTCTTGATTTTGTTATGGATCATGCTAATTCCTTTCAAGATATCTTCAATACAACAACAGAGATTGAATCTCATGGTCCTCATTATCCAACCAATGTTGCAGTTCATTTTTATGAATCCTACTAACTCTGTATATTTGTACCTGAACATATTGAGTCCATTTTATAATGAAGTTGGGGTTGATGTCCTCTCTATGAATTCAGATAAAAATTTACTACATGTACAAATAGATCTACATATTAAAACAGGCATTTCTCATACTAACCTTGTTACTCATGTTGGCATGTCGGTTTGGAACCTAATGGATTATAATGTAATTGTATTGAAATTGGGGTTGATGTCGTCAATAATAGTGTTGATCATTATACATTGGTAGAAATTTCATGCTCCCAGTAGGAAAATATTATTTAAAAAGTTCCCAAATCAGAATGCATAGCATGGATAGGAAGACGTGCACACTCAATCAGATTCTATTCAGGAATGATTTGAAGCCTCTATTGTCTTGACCAGTTTTCAAACAAAATGTATGAGTCACACATGTTTTGGAATTACTGTACATCATGATTAGACAGAATGTAAATCTGGACAAGTAGGTCTAGATGAACCTTTAGTTGATAAGGTGTTGCCTCCTACTTTTTTAACTTGGTATTCTGCACCTAGATGTTGTCTTATCAATCTTATCTTGCATATGAAAATCATAGAATACAATAATAATGAAACTAATTATATTGTT
This sequence comes from Viscum album, assembly GCA_963277665.1. Classification (NCBI taxonomy): domain Eukaryota; kingdom Viridiplantae; phylum Streptophyta; class Magnoliopsida; order Santalales; family Viscaceae; genus Viscum; species Viscum album. Next base: position 1,845,803,925 of record OY728163.1, on the reverse strand, counting down.
AATTTTTTATGGATCTTAATCAATCTTTACTTGCAAATGTAACAGGTTCCTTGTAGAATGACAACTAGGGTACTTGTAATGTGGGTTCTGGAAGTGGACTGATCAATGTCAATGACATTAGCTTACTTCTTCAATTCACTCCATCTCATAAAAGTAAGGATTAATGGCCTACCAAATCTTGTAAAAATATTAGAGCATGGATAATGAAGGGAGATCCAAACCTATTTATAGATTTAATTAAAGACTATATTTTGGAATTGAAAAGGGCTGGCCAATCAGGATTTAATTTGATAATTAAAGTTTATTGTGGATAGACTTATGCATAAAGGTACTAATGGAATTTATCATTCAAAGTATGATCTGATTGTTGATGATATCATATCCCTACATCAGTGGTATCAGGGTAAATATCATATTTTTAGACATATCCGATCCTGTTCTATTTTTAATAGGAAAATAGTCTTTCTCTTCAGGGCACCGTCTAATATAACTATAAATAAATCTCTATATTTTATTTTATTTTATTTTATTTGGTTGTTATGTTAGTTATATGTTACTTATATCATTTTTAATTAAATATAACAGTTTTTTAATGGATATGAAATATCATGTTGTTAAATTCTATGCTCATTAATAAATTTCATCAATAAAAATATTAATTATTACCCCTGAATAAAGTAGGAGTGAGTATGATAAATATATTTTCTTTTCTAGACATAAAATCCAATGTGAAAACTATGTTCCTATCAAAATATAGGACATCAAATTTTTTCCCAATCAACATTGATTTTTAAACCATGTCCTTATATTATCATGATTTTTCCATTCCAAAAACTACATAAGTCTCCATGTTATAAAAATAATCATAAATAACATATTATTCCAAAAAAAATCAATCATTATTTCTCAAATGATATCATTACCTTTTTCAAATGTTCACATACTACTCAACATATACCATAATCCCAAAATTTATAAAATAGATATTAAAAAAATATAATTTATTTTTTTTATTAAATAAATATTCAATTCCCACATTATCTAAATCATTTTCCTCAAAATATGTCATCCATTTATTACCTAAAAATCAATATTATATAAACCATATAATTTATACATAATGTATAATCACTTAGTATCTTTGAGATGTTATGTAAGGGTATATATAAGAGATAATAATCAATGATACGAAGTGATTATTAGATGAGATATAAGATTAAATAATGATATAAAAACAAACCAAAAAATTATAAAACATAAATCATGGGAAATTATATTTTATAACATATGTCATATATCAAATTAGTGTAGAAAAATAGGTCTATAAAATTGATTAGTGAGGTCACAACACAAACATTTGAACAAACATAAAAATGTGTAACATATTTCATGTTTGGGAAAAAATTGTTACAAGGAACACAACATTTATGATCGACTTCATCAGTTTCCTTGCTTATGAGAGACATAATATTACTCAATAATATCTATATCATGAGATATATGTTCTTAGAAAATACATTTAAGGTTAATATAGGACCCAAACCATCATTATCCATTTCGAATTATTCCTTATGAAATCAAACATTGATTAAATCCAAATGAACCCATGGAAAGAAAATCATATTCATTCAACAAATTATAAATAAATCATAAAATAAAATGTGTAAATTTTATATTCTAAAAGGAATAAAATTATAAAAAAATTCATAATTACATAAATAATAAAATCATGTTAAACACATGGGTAATAAATTGGTATTAAGTGACATTATGTAAATTTATATGCTAAATACAATTAAATAATGATAACACAGAATATGGTATATAAATTTTTTAGATAAAGGTTTTATGTGTAATTTTAAAATTCCCCTATTAAATTAATGTATGGTATATATTTGAACACTATTTAGTCATATAAATCAAAAAAATGGTACTCAAAAAGTTAATTACAATTAAAAAAATTGGTTTAGAAACCATAAAAAATAAGGAAAGGCATAAGAAGTAATGGATTATTTAAATAGTAGTTGGGAAAATTTGTATTCCATATTGAGAAATAATGTGGATGGTGTCATTTGAATAATATCATTGATATAGAATCAGATGTTTCAATGGATAATGAGATATATCGAGATTATATTACAACATTAATAAATAGAAAATTTTAAATAATAAATATTATTCATATTTTGAATGAATTTTGAAAGAAGAATTACTTTATTGAACTATGAGGAAAATTATTTTCCCAAAAAAACCTTTAGAGAGTAATTTTGATAAAAAATTAAAATATAGAGGGACCCTTAATAATATATAGTATAATTTGTTTTTATATTATCTTAAAAAGATGAACTTATTAGTTATATCAAATTATAATTATTGACCATGGTTGATTGAAAAAATAGGAAACAATTATTTTTTAAAAGTATACTTCACTAATGGGTCCTCTAATAGAAAAAATGGTTATCAAAGTAAATTTTCTAAGTATGTTGAAAAATTATATTTTGAAAGGATTAAATATCATTTTAAATATTCAGAAATACATTTTTTTACCCCAAAAATTAAAAAATGTATTATATTTTAATTTTTAAAAAATGATAAATGGATTTATGGGAATTTTAGAAAATAATATATGTTATCATTCCCTAAAATTGAGTAGGATATTATAATGGAGGAAATATTTGACATTTATGTAAGGATTAATTAGAAATAAAATGAGTTATTGATAATAATATTCAAAATTTATTGAAAATAAAATATTATCAAAGAAGATGTTTTGGATTATGAGATGTTATTTCCATAGAGAAGGAAAAAATCCACATAAATTTGTGAATTGAATGGAATATATAGTATTTAAATTTATATTTAATTAAGAAATATTATGTCCCAACTAATCTTAAATTGAGTTAATCAAACTCTAATAGAATTTTCTACAATAGAATTAATTGACATGTAGAGGTAAATAATGTAAGTTACATACAAATAACATTAAATAGAATATATTTTACTTTTTTAAAATCAACATGGGTAAAAAAAATTACCATATAAAATAAATTATGGTGAAAAATAAAAAAATGTCCCTTGGAGTTTAAAATTTGAAAAAAAAACCCCAACCTTATGACCTACCTTAATAAAATGATCTAAATTCACCTATATAACATACATAAATATCTTAATAAACTATTCGATATATATTTTATTATACATAAACATTTATGAACTCCTTCTATATTTAGTATCTACAATTATATTAGTTATTTTTACATAATTTTGAGGTCGAGTGTGGGTAATATTGTAATTTTCAATGTATTTCTGTAATTGTGCAGTTTATATTCCTTCACCATCCATATATAGTTATTCTATGTCCATTAATGTTATTTTAATGGATTATTTATATAGATTTATTAATATTATGTTTCATTTCATATATAATTATTATTTATCCTTGTAGATAAAATGTGATGTGACTTTTTTCTTTGATTTTCTACCAACAAAGGTTGTTTTCATAATTAATGAGATAAATATTGATGTGTAAACATTTTTCTATAGAGTCAGTAGTCCACACATACACATTGAGGACTATTTAATTCTCCCTAGATAGAAAAAATTATTCAATATATATAATAACTATATATTAACTTAATAATTAGTTATATAATTGTATGGTGTATAAGGAAAACAAAACACATAGCATTAGGGATGTGGTAGTTTGCACAACATGTTATTCATGTTCATAGTTTTCTTATTGGGAAAGAGGATATCAGTTAATGAATTTACGATCATTATAATTAAATAATAAAATATTAGTGATAAATATGCTATCATTTTAATATAAAGGTATTTAATTTTAGTAATGATATTGTTAAAATGAAAATACAAATTATAAAGAGTGTTGAAGTGAATACACCTCACTTTTTAGATTGTATTATTTTAAAAGGGGTTTAAAACTTTAATAGATTTTATATTTAATAGAAAATAACATCATTTTGGTGTATATTATTTTTTTAGAACTTTGGGTATATTTATAAACAAATATTATATGTTTTCGTTTTAGGGGAAGTGTGGAGAAGTGTTCCCCTTTTATAAGTGAATAATAGTGACATTTTTGTAGATGACCAAAATTGCCCAATAATGGGAACCCATTCTCATGGATAATGTTAAGAAAATGGTAAATAATATATTGATGTATAGATAAGTCCAATATGAACCTCCATATATCCATTGGATAAATTTTTAAATATGTTAGGTTGTTTATGGAAACATGTTTTCATTTTATTATTATAGATTTTACTACAATCAAAATATTTTGCATTGATTAATTAAAAATTATTTCAAAAAATAAAATGTCCATTATAACTTATTTTGTATCTACTTATTTACAATGTAAAAAAAATTATTTTATAATATTTCATCAATGTGAAAATAAATTAATTTTAAAATAATAATTGTAAAATAGTTATTGTATTGGAATATATAACTAATGTAATAAAATTTTTAAAAAAGTGTTTTTACATAAAAATAATCATTTTTATATTTTTAAGTAACATTATAAAAATATTTTGTATTAGAAATTGGGTTTAGTAATTTCTAATTCAAAATTCTATATTTTTTAAATGAAAATTATTAATTTCTGTTTTTTTATAGATGACATTTTCTAATATTCACCTAAAAATAATTTCTTTTGAATAATCTCATAAATAATACAAAATATTAATTTAAAACTATAAAATAAAAGATAGTGTTATTAATAGGACGTTAAAATTATGAAATTTTAATATTTAGTTAAATAAATTAATATACAACATATAAATAAAAAATAATTTTATTGAAATAATTGACTTATAACAAGAACTGTCATTAATATAATTTCTCATAATTTTAAAAATTAAAAAATTATTATATAATATCTCAAAAAATATAAAAATTCCTTATTAAAAATAATAAATGTGATCCATTTAATTTAATGAGGTATCATATTATTCCAATTTTAAACATTGTTGTTTATAAAGAAAAAACAGCAATGAATTAATTTAAATGATTGTTATATTTTTATATAATAATGATTATATTATTTATAGAATTTTAACACATCGTTGTTTAGTTCAGTCATGTATTTTTTTTAGATCCATTTTGAGTTTGACATGGGATATTAATGATTGTATCAATTTACAGGGTCCAAAATCTCACATTATTACATGTTTTTTTCACTACTGAGTGATCATATATACATAGATTCATTAAATCATCTGATTAATAGGTAGGTCATATATCCCCTTCATTTTAATTTTACATCATCAAAGATATCCATATCTAATTAAATCTAGAATGTAAAATTTCCTTGTTCACCATAGTACCCGATGAATAGTGGTAATATAAAAATATATTTTCTAAATATTCATTTTATTAACATATAACATAACATGTAAACTATGATTACATGTTATTTTAGGAAATTATTAGTAATGACCTACTATGTTTTATTTACAGCTTTCAATGACATCCATGACACTTTACTTCTTAATTAGACCCCATGTTCCTTGGTCCATGCAGTATAGAGGCCTAGTGTTTCATGATCATCCATGATATATCTGATTGGCTCATGCAATTTTCTTGAGATGAGGCTCAAGGATACCAGTAATAGCCCTTCTATATTTCCATCATTTTAATTTTATTTATTACATATAATCAACATGATGGGTGATTAGTTGGAATTTTAGATTAATTCTAATTCATAACATTTTTTATATCATTGATGTTGTTTTATTTATTCTATATAATATGATTATTTATTATTTTAGATATTTTATCAAATTATTTTTTTTGTTTTTCATTAATATTAGTGTAAAATATTCCCTATTTAGTACCGTACAATTTTTATTCTATTTTACCTATATGGAATATGGGGATATGTGTCTTAGGTTCATATACCACATGAGTTGGGACCCTCGTGAGTAGCATCATTCCTAGAATATTAAAAACATTATCATATAAATGATTTAATTATAAATTATATGCAATGCAATTTTTCACTCAGTTAAGGGATCAATATAAGAACATCGTGTAATATTATAATAATGTTCCAAAAATCACTAAATGAATTAGTTAAATGTTTTTTTACATTTTTATGACAACAATTCACAACGATGAAGTAATTCACTACCACATTAAGTATACACCAATCTCCTGATTCAAAATAGATTTTGAAATATACATTGATAGGAAAGTAACTATAATATCATATCAAAAATAAAAATAATTAAAAATAGTCATGGATGTGGTTGGTATATGTAGTAGTGGAAAATAATACACTATATTATGTAAAATAATTATTAGACCGGTAGGAGAGAAATTGTGAATATTAGGAAATAAACATTTAGAATAAAGGAAATTATATGCATATTAAAACCCTTTACTATAGAAAAACATAACTACCTACTTCGCTTAGAGTATGAGGTGTGATTTTTTAATCAATATTACATTATATATTTTTGGATAGAATATTTATAAAATACATATATTTTTCTTGGAATAAGAGGTCTATATTAACATGAAAATTTTAAGAGGTTATTTTTCCATAGTTTGTGGGAATATAATTCAACAATGCTTTATTTTAAATTGAAATTTTTTTTGATACTCATTATCTTTTGAAAAATTTATCAATTTTATGAATCATTGTACATGTACATTAGAATAAATTTTAGAATAAATAAAATAATTAATTTATTGAAAATAATTCCATCATTGAGAACACTACATTTGAATTAGAGTGAGTTTTATACATTTCTATTATCAATTATAATTTTTTATATTCTGAAAAAAGTTATTTTATAACAAAATCATGTGGATACTTGTTTTAATGACTATTTTTGGAAAGGATTATCTAAAAACAGTGATGAATACTCTCCCTTATGCTTATATTTTCTTATAAAAAAACATTTAATGTTTAATGAGTAAAAATGACAACGTTAATATTATAATATAGAGAAATAAAATTATAGTGGTGTGTAAAATGTGTATACCAATATGATTTATGGTAAAATCTTTAAATGGAAGAAAAGTATATGAAACCTATCAAGGGGGAGTTTGAGGTGAATTGATAATTGCTAACTGTATTCCTATATTTGGAAGATGCTGTAAATGAGGGATAAATTAATATAAATCATATAATATTTTATCTTATCTAAAATGAAATATATTTGGGATCCTAATAAAAAACATAACCAAGTTCATCCATTAACAAGTCTGGTTTAATGTGACTATTGATCTATTGTGGATATATCGTGATCATGAATTATTATAGACATCAAAAAAATACAAATAGGGAAATTTATTTGTGGTTATGATATATCGTTCATCAAAAAAATTATTGGGATTAATAATACAGTAATGTAAAGGACATATGTTGAACCGTAGTATTTATGGGGTGTGCATGTTGAAAAGTATCAGTATTGATGGATGAATCATCTCATGAATGATCATATGACCATGTTTTATACACTCTAGTAAATTTATGAAATGTTCATGAATCTTTTTTATTAATAATAATGTTATATTTTACAACAAATCCAATATTATATATGAAGAGACATGTGAAAAACTACATCAATTTATTTTTATTAATTTTAAGGGGAAATATATGAATTAAAATATTATTTTATTCAAGGAATGTGGCATATAGTGATAACAAATTGTTGGTGTATGAAGGGTTATGATATAATTTAAGGATGACATGGAATGTACATTGAAACATAATGTTATTTGTGATTTGAAATTGGCATACACTACAACTATATAATATATAATGATGTTACATGAGTTGGGCATGTTTTTTTTGAAATCTGAGTGGATATGAAGCCTAAAATTTCTTATTACCACATATGACAAACAAAATTGGGTTATGAAAAAAATTTAGTTCTATCCTGGAATGAGAATTCTATTATACTATATTTTAATTCCATCAATTATGGATGTTTTTTCGAAATTGGGATTTTATGATCTCTAAGAAGAATTTAGGGGTGTATAATATTATAAAACCAAGTATTATATCAAATTATTTTATAATGGCATGTATTTCACTTTTTTATGACATAGATAATATGATAGACTTTTCTTTCATTTTGAATGGAAGGAAAGTAATGCTGTGTTTTTTGATCATTTGGGATGACAAAAGCACTACATGATAGCATAATTCTATGAATAATGTTTAATGACGTTTTTATTGGGATTAGAAGTCCCTTTTAGGACATAGATAATTTTTTATATTTTTATTCCATCTATGAAGGTGGATTAATAAAAAAACTATTATTTAATGTCCCATGTATTGTCTTAAATGTTTTTTGGAGTTTATTACCAAAAATTATGCAATAAGGGTTAAAATAAAATGGAAAATCCACCATGTTGTGATTCAACTCAAATACAGATTCTTATATATAACAAGTAATGGTAATTAAAAACCAAAATAATTAAATTTAATAATTTAAATCTTTATTGATGTTCACAACACATTCCATTTAAAATTGAGTTGTAAAAGTTTAGGATGATTATGATAAAAGAATTTATTTTTTATAGACATGTGAATCTATATTTCCATTTATTTTAAAATATATATGATATATCACTCCAACTCCTTTTTGACTCTTTCAATAGTGACTAATATTATTCCAATAAAAGACAAAAAATTAGGACCACTATCATGAAGTTTCATCTCACTTGAATATTAACAATAAGAAGAAGATACCTATAAAATTTATTAGTTTTATACATATGAATAGTATTGTATGGTTTTTCTAAAATTAGATCATCAATATATATATATTGGAATTATAGTATGTATGTATTTTGTAAGATCCCCAAATTATTGGACGTGTGTACTTGTTTATATTTTGGTTTTAATATCATTACATGGTTCATGAAACTTTTCTCTAGTGTATAATTGTACACTATCGTGTTCTGTGTGTTTGCTACACAAAAGAAAGGAAAGCGGGGCAAAACTGTACAAGATGCATAGAAGGAACGTGTTTAATTAATCCTTATAGTCTTCCCAAGAAAACCACGCCACCCTATATAGTGTCCAATAACGTGCTTGGTGCACTCTTTGTAAACCTTTCATACTTGAAAAGTTAACCATGTGACCCAACATCCCTTAGAGAGTGTCTTGCACGCGATTTTTGTATGGTTTTTAATATATTGCTGGTTAACCGCGTGACCCATTAATGTTAGGAAAAATTGATAAATTAATATTATGATAGATTTATTCTATACCTATTTTTAATACCATTCCCTCACTCTCAATAATATTGAAAATCTTGAAATATCTAAGGATTCGATGGGGGGTCCTCTTCATCGCTAGGTCGTGTGGAGTTCCATAGTTTCTTGGTCAAAGCACTGAGAAAGTGTAATATCATAAATTCTTCTCTTTTCTAGATTATGGTTTTTATCTTGGGAAAGATTATTCTTAATCTTTTATACCCTTCCTCTCTGGTAGAATCTGGGTTAATTATTAAAGTGGTATTTTAATTTTCAACTAATTCTCTGATTAAGAGTGTGTCCATCGCCATCTTTGAGGTAGTCAGTTGATAAATTATAACACATATTTGATTATATTTTTTTCTGTGTTCTGAGATCATTCTACCATATTGTTGTGAGTTTTTAACATTTAGTAACATTCAGTAAAAAGGTTGTCTAATTAATGGCTTAAATTCCTTATGATCCAAATTAGATGCTTTTAGGATGATTAGAATGATGTAGGCCCACCCATGGGGTACACCCACATTCTCAAACCAATAAATTGGTATGTTTAATTTTAGATTTGTATTGGGAAAATTTAGATCACATATTTAACATATTGAATATTTGAAGTAGAATTGAAAATACATTATTGATTTTTTTCCTATATTTTTTTATTGGCATTATTTGTTGTTTGGAATGACCCGAAATCATGAAATATGGGTTAAATTATAATATGTTGACTCTTTAATGAATTTTGATACAAATAACATTGTGTAATATTGTATATGAAATGGTTAAATTATTAATTAATAATGGAACGATAAAAAGGGGAAGATGGTAAATGTGATATAATAATGGAATTTGTTAATATGTTGGTTTGGATAGTGCATCGGAAATATGTGGTATACCTAATAGGTCGAATTTAATAAGTGGTTGTTATATGTGATGTAAAAAATGTATATGAAATTAATAAGTGAAAAAATTCTTATGATAAGATAAATTGGAAAAATGGGAAAAATTATATTAGTTGATTACTATTGGAAAATCTATAAGAATAGTTGAATATACATAAGGGGTTAAGGTAAGAGAATTGGAACCTGGATAAACAACCATGAAATTTTATTGGAAAATAGTTAATGGGTTATTTAATAGAATCAATTCCTATGTTGATTATATTGGGGTACTATTTCTATTTTTATTGGTTGTAATTGGTTTTGATATGGTGTGTGTGTGTTATGGGATTAAGTACTAAGGCTCCTCCCATGGGTCATGTTTGAACAGATACTCTAACCTTACAATGATATGTGTGTGGAATTTATATATAATGATGTGACCATGAATTATGGTGTGGGATAAAATACTGAGTGTCCTCCCACTGGTTGAGTTAGACTGAATCTCTAAACTCCACCCACCACGCATGGGTTAGAGAAAGGGATTTTACTCAATTCCCTAATCAGATTCATTCTACCTGGACTGAGGCTTCGAGGTGAGGATAATGTGTCATTTGTGTTATGTTACATAGAGTGATACAATGACTTGGGTTTTCCACTTATTCTTAGTTATTGAATCCCTTATACACCTATGTAGTTTATGTATATTATGATCCCATGGATTACATATTGATGATGAACTTACTAATTAGGAAGATGAAAATAAGGAATTTTACATTATGTTTAGTATGTGTTAAGTAAAGGTTGATAACTAGTTTCATGCGATGTCTTTTACATACTTTTCATATATTTCATACTTTCAAGCACTATGTATTTAATCTTTATATTTTGTAGACATTGTCGTTTTTGGCCTACTGATTTGTACTCACACCCTGCTCAGGCTACAATGGGTACCTGAGGAAATTTATTACATTATGGTTAGGAAAAGGGAAGCGTCCCTATGCTTGGAAGTATATGAATTATTGATAGTAACCTTGATGAGGTTCTAGAAATATATTCAAGACTATTCTTGTGAGTTGTGTGGTTTTTCTTATTTTTTCTTCACTTATAATTTGTAGCTTGAAAAGACATATTTACTTTTGGTTTTGGATTGTAACTGGTTTTGGAAAATTGTTATTTATTCATGTTCTTTGGTTATTATATTTTGTTTCTACTATTATATATTTTTTCTGTTTATTACTGTAGTAATTATGGTATAGTCTCCCCATATGAATTTTAGGCCCTCGTAGCTAGACAGAAACCTATGGTGTATGTGGAGGGACATTTGAGGTCATGTGGCCGACTTAATGCCTCCTAGGTCAGGGACCTTACAAAGTTGAATCTAAGGAGGTCAATTTTGGTTTCTTGTTATTTTGGATGGTATATAGAAGGTTTGGTGGTGTTTGTTATTGGTAATGATCCCATACTTCTCGGTATCTATCCCATGTATGAGGGAAATCCCAAGCGAATAGGGGTGGGAATTATTATTCTTTAAGTGTGTTGTTATAGTTGAATGATATTTCACTATTCAGTGATGCCCATGTTTTGTTTTGTGACTGATTGATGATATTTTTCTCCCAAATAAAATTTCATGATGTTTTGTAATCATGATTCATTTTAGTCACATAAGGATATAGGTGGAATACATCATGATAGGAACACATGGGATGGGTGTGCGGGACATAGAGAGTAGAAATTTTTTACGTAATTGATCTTTTTTAATAAAATGGTTCTTAATAATGGTAATTCATTTTGGAAAGTATAAATACGTTAAATAAATAGTTATATAATATCATGAATAAATAAATGATATTTCTATGTTAAAATATTTGGAGGTATTAATTATAAATATTGAATTATGTATAAAAGATAAATATTTTCATAGTAACTATAAAATTATTAGTGGAATTTTAATAAGGAATCGTGTAAATGAGTTAGAATAATGATTGTAACATGTTTAATAATTGGAAATGTACCTAAGATTAATTATTTGTGTTGTGGAAGAGGAAATAACGTAAAAAGGTGTTTGAAAAATGATGTCTGATTAAGTAATTTCATTGAACCCAAGTTAACCATGATCCATAGTAGGGATAGTATATGGTAGTGTTCTATGTGGATTGATGAATATGGGAATAGTGTATATAGATTTATTTGTATAAGTTTGATGGTGTATGATCTTTTCCATCTATGGTTTAATTTTATCAGTCATTCCTCTAAGCGTCTATTGAGGTAATTATTTTGTATTATAGTTATGAAAACATCAGGGACATTCTAAAATATTGTCAAAATAGAGTTTAAAATGTGAATAATTGATTCCAAATTGGTTATGTTAATTATGAATGGATGTATAGTGATTGAACGTTTGAGTGAACCTGGATGAGTTCATTTCTTGTGTTGAAAATTTCTGACGTGTATGGTTGTTTTGGGGGAGTAAGAGTGCCCTATTTGGATACATTGTATTTGGATTAAGTGGGGTTTTCCTATTTGATATGGTAATGGGGATGTATGTATGATTCTCTTGTTAAGGGTGAGCCCTTTGGTTTGTGAGGCGTTTTTTGGTAATGTGAGTGTGGAAACTCTCACGATTCATGACCGTATGGATTACATGATTGAACTTAAGGATGGTACCATAGATTTGGTGACATTTTTAGTAGGGTCATTGGGAGTTACGTTTCAGATCCTGAATATGATGTTTGTCTAATAGTGTTGATGAATGTTTATGGTTAACTATGGTGTGTAACCTATAATAAATGGTTGATTGGTGCGCTAGACATACAATGTATCAGAATGGAGATAATAGTACTAGTCATGAGCATCGTTTTGTTTGTGTCTTGATGTGCATGATTTTGAAAGATAACCATTGAGTTTTCCTTGATGTTTCTCTCTATTAGGGGGTTGATATCATTCCAACATCAAGGTAACCTATGAGAGTGGTATGATGTAGTTCCTAATTATTTTGGGTGTGTGTCACATGGGTGGATGTTTTGAACATCTTCAATAGGAAAAAAAAGTGTTACTCGGTGCGGGTTTGGCCTGGGGAGCTAAGTAGATGAATGAGGGTTTGGTTGTGTGGTTTCTTATGAATAAGAAGATAAAGAGATGATTTTTAGGTTGAACAAATTCATAATGAATACCATCATGTTCTTGTATGTTTTATCTATATGCCCTAGTTTTCACAAGAAGGGACTTGAGGGATTGTAGAAGGTTATAGGGTTTTCATCGAAGGGTTGTACTATAGGGATACTTGACCCATTCGTTTTGATGATGATTAATGGATTTCTTGATGTTTTTTTTCTATTTTAAGAGACATGGGTGAAATAAATGAAGGTAGATGATATTCTATTGAAGGTGACACATGAGGTGAGGGTGGTCATGTGGCTAAGCTTTTTGTAAAAATATTTTGGGTGTCAGGTAAGATGTTGAAAATACCTTGTGGTCGATGAGGATGACTAACCGAGAGGCATGGTTTTAAAAGTATGCAGGCACTAGGCCATGATCAGGTAAAATTTTTACAGTGAGAGGTTTTTGGTTTGATTTTTGTTGTTGACCATTGTGTGTTTTTTTATTAAATTTCAATGACACACCAAAAGAACCCAAGTAGTATGGTGGATATAGTGCCACATGAAATGTCGGTTCATAGCTGTTTAGTGGAAGGTCTAAGAGTGGTGAGAGTCTTGTTTAAAAATGATGCCATAGTGGTAGTGGTTAAGTGCTAAAGAGATGTGTAATGTATAAAGGCATGTGATCCAAGGAAGGTCATGGTTTCCCATAGCGGGAGGAGACATCATAAATTGATAAGATGGTGGTGGTTCACCTCAGAAACTTCATACCAAGCCTTAACTATTGACGAAGATGCCCCGCATCTTAAAATAATTCCAAGTTTGTTTAGAATATATGGCTTTATGCCTAGAAACCTGAAGTTAATTTGGTTGGGTGAGGGAAATCATATATTTTATGCTAATGGGGGAGGTATATGTGGAGCATTATGAATGGGATTTTCAACATCGATGGTTTTTGTTGAGGTCAATCGGATGGATTAGGTGTCGACCAACATTGTGTGCGTGGTCCATAGAAAGTGGAAATGAGCACATAGTGACATTATCTTTCTTTTCTAGGAAAGTATAGTCAAACATTTCAATGCTTTGGGGTAGAATTTTGATTGAGTGTAATCCACGATGGTTTCAATACCTCATGGAGAGAAATGGTAATGACACTCTTAAGGTGAGGAGTGAAATTTTAGTCTAGGATGGGCGAAGAAGTATGGTGAGTTTTTCTAGTGGCACCGGGGTGCTAATGAGGATCATGTGTGGTGGTGTACAAGTACTATCCCAGAGTACTGTTATAGATTTGTGCGTGTGTGTTGGTATCATACTTACATATTGTTGTGAATTTTTTACCTTGAATAATATTTGGTTAAATGGTTGGAGAATTAATTATTTGAAAACCACATTGTCAACATGGTTTTCATTGAGGATTATTGGAATGATGTAGGCCCACTCATGGGGTGTGATGATATTTCCGAACAATATAATTTGCAGTGTTATGTGTAGAGTTTACTTTTCATAAAAAACATTCCATATTGAACATGATAAATATGCTGATTGGAATTGAAAATTTAGTATTCACGGTTTTTACTATGTTATGATAATGCATAATGGGTTGTTTGGCATGACAAAACAATTAACAAAAAAAATTTTAAATGAGATTATGTTGAATGCATAATGAATATTTCTAGAAACACTTAGTATTATTGGGGAATTTGTAATATTGATATTTTGAATGTGTAATGGTATGAGAAAATAATGAATATATGAAATTTTATTTCAAATTATTTAGTATTATGAGTGGGATAGTGTATGATAATTATAGGGTATGCATAATTTGTTAAATGTAATAAGTGGTTGTGCTATTTGAAATAATAATTATTCATGAAATGCATAATTGGAAAAATTATTATGAAGTGATAAATTGTTCAAATGGGATAATGTATGGTAATTTCTAAATAACGGAAAATTTATGGGTATTGTTTTATATACCTAATAAGAAATGGAATAAGAATGAGAATAAAAATAAATGGCCATGAAATTTGATTGGAAAATTATTTAATGGGTTTTGGCATAGTATTAATTTCCATGATGACTATAATAGGCTATGATTTCTATTTACATTTTTTTTATATGGCTTGTCTATAGTAGAATTAAGGACCAAGACTCCTCATTTGGGTCGGGTTTCGACTAATGCTCTAACCCCAACCCGATATGTGTGGTGAATGTGTATATAAGCATGTGCATATAGCATGGGGTGTGGGATGATGGATTGAGGCTCCTCCCATGGGTCAAATTTAATGATGCTCTAAACTCCACCCACAATTCATGGGTTAGGTAAGGGGATGTAGATTTATTCCCCAATTGGATGTATTATACCTGGAATGGGTCTTAGATGTTAGGATAATGTGTTTTTTGTGTCGTGTTACCATTAGTTAGATAGGGGCTTCACATATCCCCTTATTCATAGTTTTTCATTTCCTTAGACCCATGTGTAGTGGATATATTTTCATAACCCATATATTAAATGTGGATGATGAAGTAATTATTGAGGAAGATATACAAAATGAGTTGGGTGTTATGATTAGTATGTGTTAAGTAATGATTATTAACTAGTGTCATGAACTATATTATATTCACATATAATTTACTTATTACTTCCAGGAACTATTTTATAGACTGGATATTTTTTAGACACCGTTTTAGTGGCCTATTGAGTTTTAGTCACTCCCTGTTCCGACCGACGTGGGTACCTAAGCGGATTTCATGCCTGCAGATTAAGAATTGGGAATGGGAGCTATTCATGGGAGTTGATTAAATAATGAGAGGCAAGTGGAAGTGGTTTTGTGCAGGGAGTTAGTACCGATCTTGTTGATTCCACTACTATCCATATTTTTTTGCATGGATTTATAACATTACATGATATATTTTCTATTGGTTGTGGTTTGTAACATGTTTTTTATAATAGTTTTTTATGCATGTTCTCTGGTTATTCTATGTTATTTATACAATGATATTTATTTTATATTATTTATTACTTAGGTAATGATGGTATATTATCCCCACATTACTTTAAGACCCTCACTGCTAGTTGGAAAGCTCCAGTGTATGGGCAGGTGTGCATGAGTTTATGTGGAGACCCTACTCAAGGCACCAGTTTAGTGGATCCTTGGTCGTGGAAATTACATATTCCATTATGAGTAATTTCCACTAATAGTGGGGAAAGAAAATAGTAATAGTTCCACTATGGATAGAACCAATAACAACAATCCATGTAAGATATACATGTAGTTTCATGGTGAAGGTTTACGGGAATATAATAGAATGTCAACCTTGGAATATTATATTTCATATCAATATTCCTGATGAATTTTTTGAAGGGGAGTTATTTCATGGGAACATAAGGATGAATAACTTTTATTATTATAGGGTTAAAATATTTTCTATGTCCACATAATATATTTCAGGAAGTGAAGAACCATGGTGCAAATATAATATATGGTGTAGAGTCTCCTTTATTATTACGGTATAAAAATTATTAGTCCATTCACGATCAGTGTCATTGTTTCATGAGATTTTTTTTTATTATTCCCATTAAATAACTCATAGATGTTCGCCAATAATGATAGATATCAAGAGGTGTTTCTCATCATATAAGGATAAAGTTTGTGTTATAGGGAAAAATTGGAATTGGATATTGAGAATGTAATTTTGAATGGCACTAGTATTAGGAATAGAGTGACATGAGGTCTAAATGATTAATATTATGATATTAATTATACTGGTGTAAGGTACATATTCATGGTGTCCATATGATTAAAACTAATTAATTAGTAAAAATTATTTCACATGGTAAAAATTGTATGTTTTTATATATATTTCATTGATTAATACTCATTTCTGATGGACTATGTTGCATCTTTTTATGGTCTTCCCTTGGATATTGAAAACATGAGTGTTATATAAAAATATTTTTTTACAAAATCATTACAAGAAGTTCATTATTTTACATACTATGTAATTTCTAATGAACATGGGGGAATTCCTTATAGAGTTTTATAAATTACATATATACAAAAATTCTTAGACATACTCTCTAAATATTTTGGGTAAATTCAATTAAAATTATATGTAGTTATTTATATGAAAATAAATACATTTATATTATAAAATTGATTTAAAAATGTAAGATAAACTATTTGAATAATTTATTTAATAGTAAAAAACATTCAATTATTCCACTTAGTGGTCATAATGATAAAAACATTTATCTGAAAATATTTCACCCCTCCTAATATTGTATTCCATAATTATAAATATTTTATTATAAAGTAAAAAAAATTACATTGTAGATTTTTATTCATATATGTATAAAACTAAAACTACTATGGAATTGAAGAGATAATAAATATACGGGGTCTTGTCTATTAGAATAATTATGAGGCATGTGTTGTGAAAATATTTTTTTAATGATATTAAGTATAATTAGGGTTTTCACAATTCAATGTACCCAATATTATTAACTATTTTCCATCAATTTTTCAATGGATCAATATGTATTATCATTTTCATGTGAGTATAATGTAAGAATCATTTTGTGTTTAGGGAACATAGTTTTCTGATATTTTTTAAATTATTTAATTTTTCATTTTGAAATTTCTATATAACTTTATAGTGGGAAATAGAATTTGGATATTATCAAACGACTTTTGAGGTTATGTTAAAATGATATGAGTAAATGGTTGAGTTTAACAATATATAAATTAGTTCAACCAACCATATCATAATGGATTTAAAATTAAATAGGAACCAAGACTTTTGAAGTATTAATTTCCTATCAATATCATTTATTATTGATCTCACTTGGTAATGCATCCATCAAAAAATAGAATTGTAAAATAATATATAATATGTTCACAATATTCTATCATTCATGATGAAATAAAATTTCATTTAACAGTAACTATATTTTGGGGTATAGAGAAAGACCTATGTAATAGTATTTCTATTCACCAATGAATTCTGAATGATGATGAATAAAATTTAAACCATAAAACTATAGTAACCCATATATTTATAAAATCATAAATCTTAATAACTAATGTGGAATGAAGGAATGTTTTGATTTATAAAAAATAAATGTTTTGTTATGTTTTACTAATATTACTATGTCTATAAGATATTATATATGATTAAAGTATAATTTATGGTTCTATGAGTATAATCAGCCTTTCAGGTTCTACAGTCATCACTAGTAATCCATACAATATCAATGATAATATTATATGATAATTGTGCATACAAATAAATAAATTTTACCTTTTATAAAGTTAATTCTATGTTATAATTTTCATGACCAAAAAAAAATTAAGGGGTAAAATAAATGGTAATATATATGATTAATTAATCCCTATATCATTTACATATTTAATTAGTATAAAACCCCGATTCAAATTTGTTATCTATATTCTTTTATATAAACTATTATGTAGAAGGAATCAAGTCTATTTATATCATGTAAAGAAATATTTCTAGAGTACCAAGGATAAGATATAGATTTATTGACAAATGTATGTTTAAATAAAGAATTACAATTACTAAATATGAATATTAGAGTACCCAAGAAAAATATAATTATAATTACTTAGTAAATAGGTGAAAAGATATACCTTTGAAAAATATATTTTCTTGGCATTATTATTATGTTGTTATGTGGATGCTCACTCGAAAAATTTTAATCATAATATAGATCATAGAGGAATAAATTTATTATTTCTAACAATCTCATCGAAATGAATACTTTTATCTTTTTAATGATAGTACTAATAAAAGTTACTAAAAAATATAGTGTATTATAAGTGATGATAGACCATTCTAAATTACTAATATGTTATAAAAACTATTGGGGTATATTTTTGAGAAGATAAAATTTTATGAAAATCATAATCCAAATTTAATTTCTATATACTAAGTATTTAAATTATAGTAGTTTTTTATCTGAGTTTGCTTTCTATCAATAACTCATAGGGAGATAGCGGAAGCATTGATGTGTTACTCTATGATAATAATTCTTCGTTATAATAAGGGTACAACCTTGGTTTTCCAATATAATCAAAGAAGAATTATTATTAAGATATTATAATTCATTTTCAAACATGATATTTTTCTACAGGTTGTGATTGAAAGTGAGCATGTCATTAAAGTGTGTGTAACCTTCAAAATTTTAGATAAATTTTAGTCTTTTAATTTATTAGTTTCAACTCATCTCTATTAGTTTCATCATAATAACACCATATTACAATGAATTTGTTGTTTTTAATCCCTGATCATTAATAAGTTCTTGTGAAACTCACCATACCGATAAAATATTTAATTATTGGGTTAATTTGTGATTATATAAGGGATTAAAATAATAAATTTTTTACAAATTAACACAAATATAAATTATTTAATTACCCGGTTACATTATCATTACATAGCTGGAAAACATTCTGTAAACAGTGCGGTATTTTCTAGATAAAAGTATTACCCTCTATGGGACACTGTATTGCACACAGTTTGCACATAATTTGGAAACCCGTATGGGTAAACCATAAGGCCCAGTAATATTGGGAACATTTACAAAACGTCCACTATAAAATTTTTATATTCTACCCTATTTTTTCTCTCATTCTATACCTCACAAACATATTGGTGAACTAGAACTCCCAAGGTCTTCCAAGGGGGATTCTTCTTCATTAATAGGTCGTTTGGAGTGTCGTCAGTTTCAGATCGATGACCTAGGTAATTCAAATCTCCTCTCTTATTCTCTTTTCGGTATTAGGTCTTGTATCTTGAGTAATATTCTTCTAAATATATAAAACCATTATTTTTAGGCAAAATCTTGGATTATTCCTAAAGAGGTGTTTAAATCTAGATCTAATGCTATGATTAAGAGTACATTCATAATCAGATTCGTGGTAGGTGGTCTACAAATTATGTCCCAATTTTTTTTATAGATTTTTACATGTGTTTTGGGATATTATTTCATTTTGTTGTTCATTTTTTACCATGAGTAACATTTGGAAAAATGGTTGGGTAAATAAATATTTATACAATACATAATTTAAATTCTATGAAATGAGGATGATTGGAGTCACATAGGGCCACCCATGGGGTGAGATGATATTCTGGAACCTAGAAATAGGTAGGGTTATGTGTACAATTTAATTTTGATAACAAAGAGCCCATATTGAACAATTTTAATATGATGAGTGGAATTGAAAATGATGTATTTATTGTTTTCCATAGTTATGATAATTGTGTAATGGGTTGTTTGGAATGCCACAAAATTTACAAAAGTCATTTAAAATAGATTATGTTAAATGAATAATGAATTTTGTTAGAAATTCCTTTGAGGATTGTTTCATATGATATAGTGAACTTTTGAATGGGTAACAGCCTGAAAAAATTGGCAACATATTCAATGTGATTTAATAAGGTAATTAATAAATATGATGAATGGGTTAGTTCCTGATAATTATGGTGTGCACCTATTTTTTTTAATGTAATATGTGGTTATAATATGTTAAATAAGAATTATACTCGAAATGAAAAATTGAGAAATTCTTTTGAAATGATAAATGGGTCAAATGGGCTAATATATGTCAACTAGTGAATATTTACTAATGTATGGAAATTGTTGTTATGTAATTAATTGGAAAAGTAATATGAATGATAAGAGAGAAAAACGGCCATGAAATGTGGTTGGAAAATTAGGTAATGGGCTATGGCATAGTATTAATTTCCATGTTGATTATGACATAATATGATTTCTTTTTTTATTGGTTTTTATTCATGTGATATTGGATGCGTGTGGTGGGATTAAGGATAGATTCCCCTCACATGGGTTGTGTTTGGATTGATGTTATAACCCCACCATAATTTGTGTGTTGAATGGATATATAAGCATGTACACGTGGCTTGGGGTGTGGGATGAAGGATTAAGAATTCTACTACGGGTATAGTTTATTGATGCTCTAAACTCCACCCACAATTCATGGGTTATGGAAGGGGATGGTTTTTTATTCCCAAAATGGAGGTATTCTACCTAGAATGAGAATTATATGTGATGATAATGTGTTTGTTGTGTTTTGTTACCCCTAGTGGGATATGGAATTTGCATATCCCCTTATGCATAATGGATGAATTCATTAGACCCATGGGTAGTGGATATAAATATTAATATCCCATGGATTACATGTTGATGCTGAATTAAATATTGAGGAAGATGTGCATAATGAATTACGAACTATGATTAAAATATGTCATGAAATGGTTATTAAATACATGAATGAACTATATTTTATTTACAAGTCATTCATTTATTAATTTCCTGAACTATCAGTTTTGACTTGATATTTTGTATGCACTTTTGGTGGTGGATTACTAATTTTTACTCACACCATTATCAGGACCATGTGGGTACCCATACAAATATTATGCTTGTTATCTATGAAAAGGTAATGTGATCTATGATTAGGAGCTGATTTATTCTTGAGAGGCACGTGGATTGAGGATTTGTACATGGATTTAAGACTGTTCTTTTGGATTCCACAATTTTTATTATTTTTGGTTTTTTCACTTGGCAGTTTAGAATCAAATGTCATATTTACTGTTGGTTTTGGTTTGTACTCAGTTTTTTAAAATGGTTTCTTAGGAGTGTTATTTCATTATTATATGTTGTTTCTAATATTATCTCTATTTTCATCAATGTATTACTAAGGTAATGAAGCTATAGTATACTCACGTGACATTTATTCCCTTGATGCAATTCCAAAACCTCTGGTGTACGAGGAGTCAAGCTTGAGGTCATGTGGTGACCCGTCTTGGGGCACCAGTTTAGTAGTTCCCATGTTGGGGATGTTACATAGAAAATTACGAGGAATTACCACTAGTAGTTGAATAATACCCGAATAATAGTTCCACTATGGGGGGAACCCAATAATAACAATTCTTGGATGATGTACATGCTGTTTTGTAGTGATGTTTTAAGTGAATATAATATAATTTAAACAATGGAATATTATATTTTACATTAATATTCATGATGAAAGTTTTGAAGGGGAGTAATACTATATGATCTTATAGATGAATGATTTTTATTATTATAGGAATACATCATCTTATCTGTCTAGATAAAAAAAATATAGTAAGTGAGGAACCATAGTGGAAATCTTATATATGGCATAGAGTCTCCTTTATTAAATTGGTATATAAATTATTAGTCTGTTCACGAACATTGATAGGGTCTCAGGAGAATATTTTTTATTATTACTATTAATTAACTCATATATTTTTACCAACAAAGGTACATATCATGTGGTGTTTCACATCATATAAGGATCATTTGTGTGTTATGGGGAAAAGTGAAATTGGATATTGGGAATTTAATTGTGTATGGATCATGTATAAGAACTAGAGTAACACATTGACTAAATGATTCATATTAAGCTATGAATTTTATTTGTGTAAGGTATAAATACATTTTATCGATAAGCTTTAATAGAATTATTTAGTAAAAATTATTTATCACATGAAATATGGTATTGTTTTATTTATATTTCATTGATTAATCATCATTTCATAAGGACATGGTTTCATCTAGTTATAGTCATCCATTAGATATAGGAAACATGAGTGTTATATAAAAATGTTTTTATACAAAATCATATCAAACATTTCATTACCTTATATACTATGGGTTTTTTTATGATAGTTTAGGAATTCCTCATAAGGTCAAATGAATTTCATATTTGGTGAAATTCATAGAAATACTATCTAAATATTTAGGATCAATACAATTAAAAATAAATTTATTTAATTATATTAAGATAAATAAATTCATATTATAGAAGGTATTTAACAATGTAATATATACTATTTAAATAATTTTTTTGATAGTTAAAAGCAATAAAATTATTCGACAAAGTGATCATAATGACAGATAATATATTTCTTGACCCCAAAATATTTCAGCCCTCATAATATTATATTCAAAAACAATAAATACTTTATTCAGAAGGGAAGTAAAATACATTGTGTATTTTTCATTATATATGTATAAACCTACAACAAATATGGAATAAAAAATACTATAAATTGATGGGTTTAACTCAATGAACTGATTCTTAGACTTTTTAGTGAAAATATTTTTTTTTATTATATTCATAATAATAATGTTTTTCAAAATTCAATTTACTAAACATTCTTAAGGGAGTTTCTTAAATTTTTTTAATGATTACAATCTTTTCTCGATATCATATGAGTCTTATATCAGAATCATTTTGTTTTTGGGAAATTTTTATTTTTTGGCATTTTTCAAATTATATAATGTATCATTTTTAAAATTTTATATCACATTATAGTAGAAAATAGAATATCGATATTCTAAAACCACTTATGAGGGTAGGTTAAAATGATATTAATAAATGGTCGAGTTCAACAAGACACAAAATTTGTTAACAAACCATATAACCATGGATTGAAAAATTAAATACGATCCTTTTCTTAGAAAATATCCATTTTCCATGAATATTATTTTTTATTTATCTTAATTGTTAATGTTTCCATAACAAATAGAATTGTGAAATACTATCTACTATGTTCACTATCTTCTCTGATTCATGATGAAATAACATTTCATTTAATGGTAACTATATTTGGGAGAATATAAGCACACCTACATAACAATTTTTTTATTCACCATCAAATGAATAAATATGATGAATAAAATTTAAACCATAAGACTATAGTAACCAATATATTTTTATAATCTATATTTTTAATCTTTAACGTGGAATAATGTAATGTTAGGATTTATAAAAAAATAAATTCTATGTTATATTTGTTCAAATATAAAAATATCCATAAAAGATGATATATGTTTGAATTATAATTTATGGTTTATATGAATATATGAATCCATTCAGGTTTCATAGTCATCACCAATAATCCATAAAATATTAATTATTGTATTATATGACAATTTTCATAGAAATCAACAAATTTTACTTCTTATATAGTGAATTCTATATTATCATTTTTCATGACCTAAAAAATTTAAGTTGCATTATAATTGGTAATATATATCATTTATTCATCCCTCTATTATATACTAATGTACTTAGTATCGAACAACCATTAATACATTTTATATATATACTTTTTTATAAACTATAATGTGGATGGAATCTAGTCTACTTATATAATAGGAATAAAGGTTTATAAATTACACTGGCTATGATATTGATTTCTGAATAATGATATGTTTAATTAATAATCATGGTTACTAAATATGAATATTTTTTTAATGTAGAGAAATGGAAATATTTTTCTTTAGGAAATAGGTGAAAAGAAATAATTTTTAAATAAAATCTATTTTCATGGAATTATTCTGGTGTTTTTATGTTGATATTCACTCCCTAAATTTGAATCATAACATGGATCATAGAGAAATATATTGATCTTTTATTACAAACTCAACCCAAGGAAAACTTTTATCTTTTTGAAAATAGTTCTATGAAAATATTAATAAATAACATAGTGTAATAAAACTGATGAGAGTCCCTTTTGTATTATTAAGATGTTATAAAAACTATTGGGATATATTTTTGATCACAGAAAAGTTTTTGAAATCATAATCCAAATTCAATATCAATATCCTAGTAAAGTAAATTGTAATAGAGTCGTGTTTAAGTATGCTTGCTATCAAAAACACATAGGGAGAAAGAGGAGGCATTGGAGTGTTACTCTATGTTAAGCATTATTATAAATCATGAGGATGAAACCATGGTTTTACATTATAATTAATTATAATTTATTATATATAGAATATAATTTATTTTTAATCATGATATTTTGCTACATTTTTTATTGAAAGTGATCACGTCTTTAAAGCTGGTATAACATTCTAAGTTTATGAGAAATTTTATTAATTAGAGTGATTAATTTCTACACTTAGCTGTTATTTTCACCTTAATAAAACCCCATGATAGTGAATTAGTTATATTTAATCATTTTACAATAGCAATTTCTTATGAAATCACTATTCATATAGAATATTTAATTAATATATTACTTTGTTATTTCATAAGGAAATACATTAATTCTTACCATAATAAAATATTTAATATCTTACTAATTTTATTCAAGAAGGAGTCTACTCATAAATGAGGTTTTCCATCTAGGTAGGGAGTGTCTTAGTGAATAAAATGTTTGTATTGGTAAGGACAACTTGAATCCAAATAAATATAGTAGTGGTCAATGGTTCAAGGTGCCACATCATTCACAAGATTGGATTTGGATATGAGATAAGATTTTATCCGGGTAACTGATGTGGACTAACCAACAATAAAATATCATTTACAATTCAATAATTTAATATTTTTTGATATTGTTACAACTTAAGGTATTATATATAAAATACTCTTTATAAATAAAAATTACATGTATCTAAAAACATATATTTGTAGGCACACATATATGTCATGAATTCCATTGAAATCTAACTGTTTCTTTTAAATAAGTAATTGGTCTCTCAATATTTGGGTATATTTTATTGTCCATGGATATTAATATAAAATACAAATAAAAATGATATTTTGCTTAATATTCATGAATTAGTGTTGATGGTGAGATTGATTGGTACATAGGATGAAATTACTATAATGGGTAGACCTCTTTTTGGAGAACCATCCACCCCATTCATTGAAAATTATTTAATCTCCCCAAAAGAAGAAATGAGCCAATATCATTTTGTATTAGGTTTCAAATAACTAATTAAATTTTTTAGCCAAAGCATGTTTATATTATACGATTTTACTCAGTGTCACTATGATCTACTAAGTATATCATTGAATGGATATTGATTAAGGTGGGATTCAAAAATGAGGTCACAATAATGCCACAATACCTACTATCAAGATAAAAATAAAAGAGGAGTTTTTTATTAACCATGTTTGGGTATTCAAATCAAAAGAAAATATATTATCTAATTTCCCTCTAAATAGGTGAAACTCATTTCCATGAGTATGTAGGTGAACATAAAACTTATATTTTTATTGGTTTTTTAGTTTTTTTTTAAAATATAATGTATGATGTTATCAATAATGGTAAATATTTATTAAACTATTTTCATTAAAAATTAATTATAATTCTATATTTTATATTAATGGACTCTCTTTAAATTTTTCTATGGACCACTCCACTATATATATGGGTTCTATGTTTATAATTAAACTTTTTTATGAACTATATAAACAAAAATAGATTCTACATTAGTTGTATATATAAATTACAATATTTTTTTAAATTTTCATATAATTTGATTATGAATTATTTTACATCATTGTGAAGTCTATTTTAATCATAAATTATTCTTATTCTATATTTTTGATAATGATAACACACTATAAATCCATTCTTGGGTCTCATATTTACTGTCCATCAATGGAGGGAATCATATTGACTCAACATCTCTTGGTGAGTAAAATAAATTTCATTTTCTCTCATCCAGAATGATATTAAAAACATATATAGTTTCTAATTGGTTATATTAGTTACGTTAACCATTCTAGAATTATAAAATTTCAAAAAAAAAGGATTCATCATATATTATCCCAATTAATAATAACATTTATTCGTATTTCACATTGTTCATGGGAGACACCAATATGAACCCGAATATTTCTAAGAGAACAAGTTCGAGAATATTATGTAATATTCATGTATGATTAAAATTTATACCCTATGTTTAATGTTTTCTACCTAGTTATCAATCTATAGTAACAAAAAAAAATCCATTAATATATTAATATAATGATTTTGTGGGTTTTTGATTCAAATAGTTCATGGATGAAAAAATGTTGAACCTAGTAATCATAAGGTATAAAAAATACATATTGTAAGTTGTGGTTAATAACATATTGGATTATTAAGATAATATATAATAATTGATGATCATCCAATGTGAGGAAGATTCCCCAACTATATTCAAAACGTCTCGGTTGTCAACCATTAATGATATTCAATAATAAGAGAATATGTTGTTTGAAATCTATGATATCATTTCTAGGGAGATGGATAATATTGATCAATTAGAATTTTATCTTATAATTAGTAATGAAAAATATTTAGATTACTTCTCTTAAATTATTTACAATAAGACGATTGAATCCAATATTGGTATACTTGATTTAAAATTTAACCCAATTCTTTTTTATATAATGTTATAATTTTGAGTTGAATGAAACTCTTTTTTTGAGATAATAATTATATGTCAGTATTAAATTGGGGTATAGTTTTTTAAATTTCATCCACACATGTTATAAATACTTCTTGTTATTTCACATTATTTCATAAGAAGTTCTAGGTTTTGAATATAACATAATTTGTTTTTATAGAATAAATGTAATGAATGGATATTTTTTTAGTGTTCAAACTCTATCTCACAACACACACTCATGTACCGATGTACCAATTGAGTTATTCTTTGTGAGAAATATAATTATATTTTGGATGTATTAAAACATTATAAATATTGTATATGTTTAGGTTAATGTTTAATTACACTACATATTTTTCTTATAATTATATGTTGTAATAACACATGGGGAGAAACTTCAAATTTATTTGAACTCATATGATAGTTAGGAGAAACGAGAATTGTAAATCATGGTTAAAGATGGTTTACATGTGGGTGGATGGGGTTTAAATATTTTATTATCATCCAATTATATGTTGTTAAAACAATATTAACGGGTTCTATATAGGGTGTGTATTCCATATCTCTTAACTGGGGGGTTTGTATGAGAAAAAAGGACAATCGTTTTGTCACACCCAGTTTTTATTCTTGTCTTAGTATTTATCTGGTTCATTGAAAATCCTGATAATTTTCATGGTTTATAAATGAGATTAATTTTGAGTTTTTAACTTCCATATATGTCAAATCATCCAACATTGGGTTCCCCATTTTTTGTTTGAGAGTTTTGGGGGAAAGGGTTGTTACTTCATGATATGGGCCAAGCGCAAGCCCATTTACATATTTTTTAAAAAAAATTGTATTTCATAAAAAAAATGATGTTTATTTTTTGGAACCCATTAAACTTCTTATTTTTCCTCCACTGAAATATTCAAACCACCATTTCTTTTCGGACCCCTTATGATTTCATAATCATGGTGAATTTGGGTTACTTATTTAGGTATTAATCCCGGCCATGGGCTCATTTACAGTTTCTAAAATATTATTTGTTTCTTTTATATCATTTTCATTGTTTAATATTGTTTTTTGATTCCACCTCCAACTAGAGTCCAAGAAACTAATGTGAAACCCAATGTTCCATTTCCCCTCTTTCGAGCTCACATTAGTCACGAATTATTGAAAAACAAATTCAATGTCAGTCGAATCATCTATTTTTTCTAAATGAAATTTGTCTCATTCATAAATATTTTAATTCAAACTATTTTTCCACAAAATCGTCTTTTCATGGTTCTTAAAGACCATAGGATCCTCTCCATTATGTTTCAAGCCATTCCCTTTCCTCTATGGGTGTAGATCTAAGGGAATATAAACATTTATCCAGTTTCCAAGTTGAGATTCTTTCTCTTTTCTCCTCCTACTTCATCCTCCTTCAATGATTTTATGATTTTTTTCTCTCACCTGGTTATTCAAGACCAAGGGTTATATTTTAGAATGGGTTTTTATGGGGTTTATGTTGGTTTTGGTCTTTTCTTCATAGGTTTTTGGTTTATAAACCCGCAGCGGGTGATTTCGGTTGTGTGTTTCCAATCCGCCAAGTTTTTGAGATGTGATATCCCGTGCACATGCCTTTGTAATTTAATTTTTAGAATTTTAATCTTTTTAGAACCTGATAAATATGTTTATTTATTTGTATATCCATTATATAATTTTTTTGGTGTTCAAAATGGTTGTTTAATCATTGTTTTTTGAAAGGTAGTGTTGTTTTGTCATAAAGGTGCACAGTAACTGTTTCTTTAAATGTCCTGTTATCTTTCACACATTATTTATAAGGTTTAGAACACATTTTATTGTATTTTTAACATGTTTCAATTGACGGATTAAAATATTTCATGCAATTTTTGTTTTACTCTTTGTTAGGTGCTTACAATAAAATATTATTTTAAATGTTTATGTCATATGTTCGGTAAATTTCCCGGTTGGACTTAATGCTTGAAGTGTGATTTAAAAATTATTTTTTTATATTTATAAATGAATTTCAAGAATGGAAAATGGTATTTTTGGGTCCATATCTAGATTTTTTATGTGTATTTTTTTACATAAAAATGAGTTTTTGTTTACCACATGATTTTTCCCGAGTGGCCGGAAAATGTCTTGTTTCGCATCCTTATGAAAATAGTTGTGTCTTGAATATGTATCATAAGTGTTGTAAGGGTTTTATGAAATTGTTTTTCTACTTTATATGGTGTGTACACACCTAATTGAAAATGTGAAATGCATACCTTTTTCAAATGTTAGTTTTTGAGAAAGGCTTAAAGGCCCATTCAGCATTTTGTTTTCTTGTAAAAATGGATTCCATGTGTATTTCATGTTCTATCTTTTGGGGTCATTTTATGGTCCATGAAATTGATTTATTAATTGGTTTCTGGGGCTTCCAAATAGATTTTGGTATGGTGTTTATTGTATTTTTCCATTAAAAATCTTTTATGAATGTATTCTAGGTGCAAAGTGTCATTATACTTCTCGAAAAAGTTTTTTGAAACATTTTGTGGTTTATTGATCCATGAAAGAAATGTGTCACACATGTGTGGGAAGTTTGGTGGGTGTGTGATGTGAAAGTGGTATTTTCATGTTAAAATTATATTTCATCGATTTATGAACTTTTTTGAGCACAAGAGGAAATCACAGGTATCTAGGTTGGTGGACATGTACTAGTATGCTAGTGTTGTCGTGGGGTTTGGCCCCTGTTTCACGTAGCACGATTGAGGATGACAACACTAACTGAACTATGATGATAATGTTTTTGGGGGACCACTTGGTTATGGGTATTCTCCCTACTAGTAGCTCATGTGTATGAGAATATATATTTTTTCTGGTTACTTTCACAGAGATACAAGGTACCTGGGCCTCACAACTAAGTAGTGCCTAGGGGGGGTTTTGTGACTTGTTCTCATTGGCTATTTTGTACTCACAGTCAGTATACGGTGTGATTAGTTGGTAAATTCCAAAGTGTGGGTGTTTTATATACATGTTTATCTTCTTTTAAACATCCCTATTGAATACTATTTTAATTTTGAAGTTGCACCTCTTTGAAATTTTTTTCTAAATTTCATGTTGATAAAACATGCAAGTTTTTTTCTGGTAATTATTATAGCATAGAACCTCATTTGAAAAAAAAATACTTTTATATATTTTATTTAGAACCTGAAATTTTTGTTTCTTTTATTTTAAAGGATTTGCATTGGGAAAAGAATAATGGGCTAACTTACTGAGTTTTAATTCTCACTCTTATAGTCTTCTTCTATTTTTACCACTTTTGCAAGTTTCAGCATGAGTTTGATCACCTTGTGCGATTTGTGACCATTGTGTTTGAGAGTGACCAGAGGGGTCACATGGAGTTAGTCAGTTATTAGGTTTGGTCATTTGAATATTTGGTTTAGTTTTACTTCCAGTTTCTTGTACAAATAATGTTTATTTAAATTTTTATATAAAATCATTTTGGAAGGTCCATTTCTTTATGAATTTTGTTTTATTGTTTATATTTGGGAATAATAGTTCCCTCTTGTTCTCTATTAATTCCCTCTGTGCTTTTCTCCATCCTAGGACGACCGAGAATGCTTCTTGAGACCTGTTGTGGGCTGTCCTGGGTGCCCGTTTAAGGGTCGACTCAGGCCGGTTTGTGAAAGAATGGTATCAGATGTGGTTGGCTCTTAGAGGACCTTACTTTTCAGAGTGCCCTATTTAATTTGGGTACGTCAAGGTTGATGGAGTAGGATTGTGAGGACATGAGGGTAGTTTTGTAGATAGCATCGTGAACAATTTCTCTGTCTAATCCTCACGTGTCCATGGGATGTTCGGTTTTATTAGTGTCTTCAGTTTTGTTGATTGTTTGGTATTGGGATACGACAAAGGGATTTAGACTAATGGTCTCCATGAGGTCAAATGGCCTAGAGATCCATGTGAAGCCTATGGCATGGTCCTATGTAGTCTCTCTGTGTTCGTGGTGTGTTTGACATATGGCATGCATCCATATGGTTAAGTTACCCACCAACACTAGTTCCCTTTTGTTGGTGTCTTGGATATTTCATGAATTTTGAAATTTTATTATAAAAAACATTGTTTGAGAATTGTGGAAATGGGTTTTAAATAATTTATTGGATTTTGTAAATTGGGAAAATGATTTTATAATAATTTTTTATATGAATGGTTTTGGATGGTTGTTTTTTTGTAAAACAATTTTTTTAGGAGAAGTGGAAATGATTTAACGAGATTGTATTATACCTAATATAAAATTGTGGTTTGTTGGAATGAAATGTTTTGATTGTGTGAATCATTTTAATGAGATTCTGAATCATTGTTTTAAATGGGGTATTTGGGGTTGTTGTAAAGTTTTTGAGTCTAATAAATATATTTTATAAATTGGTTTTGATTGGTCGGTTTTTCCCTGGAAAGGGTATAGGTCTCAATGTCCTTCGGATTATGAAAATATATCTTTTTTAATTTTAGAAAATGGGAAGGGGTTGTTTGGAGTATCTTGATTGTTTTTAAAGTTGTAAAAATTAAAAGGAAAAGGTTTTTAAGAAAATGGTTCTTGATAAATTTTTGTTTGTTTTGTGAAATCTGAAAAGGGTTTTGACATGGTAGTTAGTGTTCCTTTGGAAGGTACATGGTTTTAGGGATGATGTTATTTTGATTTATCCTTTGGTGATTTCATGGTTTCTCATATGCACAGTTTTATTGATATCTGGAAGGGTGAACTATATGGAATGGTGGTTGGGTGCTGGGGGTGGCTTGGAAATGTGCATGTGAGTAAAAATTGATGAAACACCAATATTGAATGTTGGAATATACCAAGTTAGGTTGATTTGTTTAAGAAAATTTAAGTTGAATCATTATGGAATTTATTTATAATATTATTGTAATGTGGCTAGTTTTTTTCTATGCCATAGAATTTTTTTATTCATTATGCTTCCTTGTGTTCTGAAAGTCATACTCTGGTTGTTTCTTGAGATGAGATTTTGTTGGTGGCTCAGTTTTGGAGTAATGTTCGGTGGGTTTCTAATGATGTGTTGGATGTTGTGATTTGGCCATGGATAATTCACCATTGGAAATCATTCCTTTTGACCAACCTAATGATTCATTTAAAATATTAAATCCACCAATTTGGATGATGATTAGGTCTGTTTGTTACAATAGATAGATTAATGGAATTTATTTAATGTGATTTTTTGTCGTAATAATTATTTTGGACATAGAAGTTTTATTCGGTGATGTTGTTTTGTTTCACCACATTCCTTCTCCATTCTGATCCTTGTTCTGAGTGAGAGTGAACAGTGCTATATATCTACGAGTTCCAGTTTAGATGAACGATTGTTGTGGAGAAAGTGAGTTTTGTGGAGTGTTGTGATCCATAGCACCAAACTGTGGTACAAATGATGCTTCAATCATCAGGGCTCTAGTAATAGGCGTCAGAATGAAGCTTTTCATGTAGCGAGGAAATCCCTAGGGGATTTGAGATCTCCACTAGGCTCCCGACTCCACTAATTTGGTAATGTAGTTTATACCCTATTGTGTTTCCTCATCACTGTGAATTTCCTCTTGTCACAACTATAATTGTGTACTTACCCCTAACACAGAGTGTCTAGTTATGCATTCATGAATGTGTGTTTCTGAACAATGTGCCTTTGTGGTCCACATGTGTATATCATGTGCAGTATTGGTTTTACTTATTCATTGGGGATAGTGTTGGTTTGTTCCATTGTTTATTTTTTTAGTTTTAGTGGCCTAATGATTGGGTCTCCTCCCCCCCCCATCCCTAAGTGGTGGTTAAGATATTCATGTTGTAACCCCCGTTAAATGAGTTTGTTGGCTACAATGTTAGAGTTTTGGTGTGTATATGTGGATGATACCCAATTTTAGATCACTTTTAATTCTTTTTAGTTAACTTTTATTTGGTCTTTTATGGTGGGAAGACCCACTTTGGGTATCTAAGATCTTTTATTTAATTATTTTTCATATGGTAGGTGTGATTTAATGGTGGGGAGCCCATTCCAGGCTCCTTCTAAATTAATTGGAATTTTTTAGTGATTATTGGTATGGGTGGTCATTTGGTTCATTGGGAGATGGCCCAACAATCTGGTTCTTGGCTTGGTAGTGGAGGTAGTGGCTTGACCTTTTTGTCGATTTTCATAATGTGGTTGTGAGTTGGTGTTTTATTTGGGAAATAAGATTAAGATATGTTCTTGTTGAATGATATTTTCTTTTCCTGATAGGATGGATCATGTTGATAATTAATACACAGGTGTTCTTCCAGAAGATTTAATGTGTTTTGGATTTCTGGGGGCAAGAATAATTAATTATCGTGAGAATTTTAACACCCAGTTTTTTTCGTTTCATGTCTTAGTTTTGATCTGGTTCATTATAAATCCCAATAATTTTATTGGGTGTTGGGTGGGATTAATTGTTTGTTTTGAACTGACACATATGTATAATCATCCTACTTTGGTTTCCCCATTTTTTGTTTGGCTATTTTTAGAGAAAGATTGGTTACTTCATGATGTGGGCTAATCATGACCCCATATCTAGTTTCTAAACCCAAATTTTTTTATTTTATAACTCAATTTTTAATATTTTTCTTCCATTTTACATCCTACATTTCTTACCCTGACAAATGAAAACCACTATATCCTTTTGAACCCCTTAAGAATTCATAATCATTGTGAATTTGATTTATTTATATAATGGGCGATCCTGTGGGCCCATTTCCAGTTTTAAAAAAAAACTTGGTTTCTTTTATATCATTTTCATTTTTAATATTGTTCAGTGATTCTACCTCCCATTCTATCCCATGAAACATATACGAACCCCGATGTTCCATTTTCCCTCTTTGGAGCACATATTTGTCTCGGATTATGGAAAAATTTATCAATGTTCCTCAAATCATCCAAATTTTCCAAAGTTAATTTTTATCATTCATAAAAAATTCAATTAAAACTATTTAATCTCCAAATATTCTTTACATTGTTCTTCCAGAAGTTAGGAGAATCTCCAAAAAGTTTCAAGCCTTTACCATTCTTTTATTTGTGTAGATATAATGGAATAGGAGGAGTTTTTTTGTTTCCTAGGTGAGATTCTTTCTCCCTTCTCCTCTCACTTCATCCTCCTTCAATTATTTCATGGTTATATCTTCTCACCAGTTTATTCAAGAACAAGGGTTATATTTAGAATGTTTTTTTGGTTATTTTTTGGTTTTGGTCTGGTCTTCATAGGTTATGGTTTTATAAACTTGTGGTGGGTGATTTCATTTGTGCATTTTCATTCCTCCACATTTTTGAGGTAGGATATCTTTTCAACATGCCTTTATCATTTATGTTTTATCATTTTTTATTTTTATCACCTGATATATGTGTTTATTATTGTTTTCCCACAACGGGATAATTTTTTGGGTTAAAAAATGTTTGTTCAAGCGTTGTTTTGTGAAATTTATTGTTGTTTTGTCATAAAAGTGCACACCAAGTGATTGTTTAAATGTACTTTTATATTTTACACCTATTCAGTGAGGTTTAGAACCCTTTTTATAGTATTTTTATCACGTTTGAGTATATTAAATAAAATATTTCATGTAATTGGTGTATTATTCCTTTTCATGTTCTTAAAATAAAATTTTTTGTTTAAAAATGTACGCCATGTGTTCAGTAAATTTCCAGTTGGGATTCTATGTGTTATTTGTGAAATAAAATATTTTTTATGGATTTAAAAATTCATTGGAATAATTTGAAATGGTATTTTTGGTTCCTTATATGTAATTCTAATGCATATTTGTTTTTAACAAAAAATGAGTTTTGGTTTACCACTGGATTTGTCCGAATTTGCCGGAAAATGGCCCTTTTCACATACTTATAATAATGGTAGTGTTTTGTATATGCAACCTATGTGTTTTAAGGTATTTATGCAAGTGGTGTTCTAATTTAAATGGTCTTTATACACCTCCTTAATAAAAGTTAAATTCATACTTTTGTCAAATGTTAGTTTTGAGAAAGGAAATATGTCCCTTTCGGAATTTTCGTTCTTGTAAAAATGGTTTCCTTGTGTATTTCTTGTTCTATCTTTTGCGGCCATTATATAATCCATAAAATTGATTTATTAATAGTTTTTGGGGCTTCCAAATCTTTTTTATATGGTATTTATGGGTTTTTTATCTTAAAATATCATTTATGAATGGATTTTATGTGCAAGGCCTCGTTATACTTCTAGAAATTGTTTTATAAAATTTTAGGTGGTTTATTAATCCTGGACAGAAATTTTTGACATGTGTGTGGGCTGTTTTGTGGGTGTGTGATGTGGAAGTTTAATTTTAATGTTAAAATTATATTTAATGTATTTTTGAACTTTTTTTATCACAAGAGGGAATTCTGAGTATCTAAGTGGGTGGAGGTGTACTAGTATGCTAGTGATCCCATTGGGACAATCCCGTGTTTCATGGAGGAAGTTTGATGGTGTCAACACTAACTAAATAATGCTAATTTTGTTTAGGGGACTACTAGGTTATGTGTATTATCCTAGCTACTTTCTCATGAGCACAAGAATGGATATTTATTATGGTTACTCTAACAGAGATATGAGGTATATAGGGCTCAAAACTAACTAGTGCCTATGGGTGTTCATGTGACTTGTTCTCATGGGATATTTTGTACTCACCGTTGGCATATGGTGTGATTAGTTGATAAATTTAAAAGTTTTAGTGTTTTATCTAAATTTATACCCTCTTTTATGAAGCCCTCATGAAAAATATTTTCATTTTAATAATGCACCTCTGTGAAAAATAGTTACTAGCATTCTTGTTTATAAAACATGCAATTTTATTGTATGATAATTATTATAACATGTAACCTCATTTGAAATAAATAATTTTATATATTATATTTAAAACATGAAATTGATGTTTCCTTTATTTTAAAGGATGTTAATTTGGAATAGAATATCAGGATAGCCTACTTAGTTTTAATACTCTCACCTATTGTGTTCTTCTATTTTTAACCCTGGTACATGATTCATATTGAATTAGATCACCATGGGTGATGCGCGATCATTGTGTGGGAGAGTTACCAAAGCGGTCACATGGAGTTAATCTGTTATTAAGTTTGTTTATTTGAGTTGTTTCTTTATTTTTACATTTAGTTTCTTATGAAAATAATGTTCAGTTTAATTTTTATGTAAATGTATTGTGGGTCGTCCATTTCTTTCTAGTATTTGTTTGATTGTTTATATTTGGGAAAAATCATTCCCTTGTGTACTCTATTGATTCTCTCGGATATTGTCACTATCCCATGAGGGTCGGTAATGCCTATTGGGGCTTGTCGTGGGCTGGCCTGGGTGACCGGTTCAAGGTTGACTCAGGCCATCTCATGACACGTTCAATCTCAATAAAATTATGTTTACATGGATGTGTATTTATTGATCATATAATTGAGAAGAGAATGTTATTATGAGGTATTTTTTCAAAGATAAAATGATTTTAAAGTTCATTATGTCAATATTTATTGATGGAAGGACCTCAAAAATAAATGTAGATGTCTAAAACACATTGTGAAGATGTTTTGACTTCCTAAGATTTTTTAAATGGTGTTATTTATTAAGAATACTAAATGATGTTTTTTAAGATTCAATGTTTCTTGGAATATGTTCTCAGTGATGAATTTATTATCCACCTAGAATAGATAACTGAGGATAATTATATTTTATTGGTAAATAATATGAGACATTGGATATCGTTAATGTAAAATGATGTTCTGGAGATTGTGGAATATGATTTTAATCATTTCACATGTTGATATCTTTGAAGAATAATTTTGGATGAAAATATTGTTCCATTTAGTGAGGTGAATGATGAATTCTATATAATTATTTTATTATTGAGATGATTCAAAAAAATATATCAGGCTACATCAAATTGATCAGGATGATATATTTAATTTGAAGATATTGTGAAGCTTCATAAAATGAAAACATGAATTTTACATCTTATGTTAGTCCAATTTTTGTGGGATGTTTTTATTTTCAAAATTTTAATGTTCATTTTTAGAAAATGATACATGTATAAGATTGAGAGAGTAATTGTTTTTATATTTATATGAACATTTTAATGACACACTATTATTTGATTATGTTCAACTTATAAAAAATAATGATTACTAAATGTTATAATATTTGAAGGATGTGTAAAATGGTCCAGATTGAGCTTCTTAGATAGACAGATAGAGGAAAAAAAATGAATTGTTTTTGAATAACACAAGAGCATGTTGAATTTGATATTTCTACCAGAGGTAGTTTTCATGAATCATGATTCAATAATATAATATTCATGATAAAAGTTTGATTTAGAAGCCCTAAAATTTTTGAAGACATGATATCATGAATTATTCTACTATATGATGTTTTCTAGACTGAGCCTATCAGTCATAGTTGACCATACAATCATGTTGTAAAACCTTATAAAAGAGTTCAATAATCCACTATATTATTATATTTAATGCCTATAATATTGAAATAATGAATTTTCTACAAAGTAGAGAAGACTAAATCATACCTAATAGAGTATGATATAATTAACTATATTGTTTCTACTAATATACTCTCAAAAAAATTAAACAGATGTCACCTAGATAGAGATATAAAACACTGTACAAGAAAAAAGTAGTTGTTATGTAATCTAATAAGAATTTACTTTTAATGTATAACTAGAAATTTTTATATTCAATAAATTATATATTAATGACTTTATCTAAATAAGAAGGATGATGGTAGACACAAAAAATTAATCAAATATAATTGTTCTTATAATGATATATCAGAATGATTTTCCTTAATGAATGTTCACCAGAGTGAGGTTTGAGGAGCATTATAATAAGTTTGTGATCTCATTAATTTTTTTCTTCTTAGTTATTACATCAATGTTTTTAATTCTATGAGATATTTAAGGATGTTTTAAGAAGTTATTTATTCTGATATTTGAGGATACTTGGATTATGATAGTTGAATTTGATTTTTTAAGATTTCATAAAGTTAATATAACGAAGTTGGGTTGAAGGGGAAAATTTAAACTAGAGACCTAACTTTCTTATTTATTTTTCAATTATTCTTTCCTATATAATCACATTAAGGCCTCATTGAAATATTACATATTTATTGTGAACATAGAGTTATTGTGATATTGATTTTGTGATATATCACAACATGTGTTATCGAACAATAGTATAACTAGTTGAAGAAAATATTTTTGAGAATAATGAAGTATCATATGAAGAAGAATCACCTAGACCAGGAATATTGGATTGAGGATCATCCTAATGAGAATCAATGGATTAAGTGAATTTTATAGAGAACAAAATAATGGGGAGTACCATAATTAGTGGATCAGATAGGAAAAACTTGATTGAGGATATCATAATGGATGGGATTCTACTATATTGATATTTACTTGTTCGATTTTAGTTTTTCTTGGTTATTCTTGATCTGGAGGATATTTCCTAATTAGATCACTCTTTAGATAGCTATTTATGATCATGATGAAGTTATATAGAATAAAATTTAGTCTACATTTCATATGGATATTGAAAAACAAATGAATAATACATATCTAACATGGGATAACAAATAAGAAGGATGAGCTTATATCATTTGTATAGAACTAGTTGCTGAAACTGAATGTAGTTAGGTTCTATTAACTATCATTATGTAATTGGGAATTAGAGGTTAGTATGGGATATAACTAAAAATAATATCGTATTTGATTTCATGGTTTTAATAAAAAAATGGATAGATGAATTATTATTATGGTGTGTAACCAGTTTCAACCCATTCTATTGTAATCATTGGAGAATGTAGTAATGAATCCATGTTAGGGGTATAATCAATATACCTTACTGTATATCATTGTACAAAACCATGTAAATATCATGTGTTGATGTCACATTTTTTTATTTTGAAAAAATAATCTCATATTAAAATATATTTCATAGTGGATCAAAATGATATAATGTTTAAAGGGTTGTGTTAGAATGAGTTTTTACAAATGAATGGTATAACATATTCATAGCCTTCCCATTTAGTGATATCAACCTTATTCGGGATATTTATGTGGAATCTGATCCATGTTTCCCTCTCAGAGATCCAAATATCTATTAGTGATGGAGAATATACATTAATTGAATAATATGGATGTTGTTATGTTTTATTATAAGAATTATCATAGTTTCAAGAATATGATATTAAAAGACCATCTATTTTTAGAATATAAGTGAGTGTTATTGGAATAGTGTGAATTCCACCCATTAATAATATTTATTTGATAACAGCAGATTAGATAAATATGGAACATTATGGATAGAGCATAAAATAAACTTTTAGGTTATTTCTCTGGAAGGAATATACAATTTTTCTTTGGTTTCTAACCACTGATAGATGTTTATGGATCAATGTGAGATTATAGATATTATGATGGGGGTAAAGTATTGATCAGTTTTTATTTTTAAAAATTATTCTATTCAATTTAATATAAAAGGATAGTTAAATCCTAGATATAATTTCCTTATGTATATCATCGTTACATTGAATATGTATATAAATATAAAGTCACAAAACACCATTATTTATATAGATCGATACAATAACCTAATTATTTTCATGATGTATTGTCTTACAAAAATTTATTCGCCACTATAATCTTATCAAAAATAATAATGGACAATAATGAGGGACACTATATGTCTCATGAATCTATATATAATATTCATTATTCATTATTGAATAGTTTTACCATAATTCCCAATGGCCAACTATTAAATCAACTACAAAGGCTTCTCCTCCATAATCACATAAGATCATTCCAATGCTCCCAGATCCAATTGAGGGACATCCACCTCCTTTCATGGATTGAGATAATAGAGGGTGATATTTATATATTCTTTCATGATCTCACTAAATCAGACATTATCATGTACATTTTCATGTACATTTAAATATTTCTAGTCTTGTTTAATTATTTGGATCACCAAAAATTCAATAGTATAGGTCAACTCTTCCTTGGATATGATTTATTATTCTACTGATGATGAATCCACCTCAAATTATGTGTGAAATAGTGTATATATTACTTATAATTTGTGTATAAGATAGAACCTGATAATTTTAATAAAATAATTCATGTACACATGATTCAGATATATTTCATTGGAATCATATGTAAATCCATATATCATATTGGTTTTTCCTTTTATTATTCAATTTATAATTTTGGTTTATTCACATTAAGTTTTTCCCATTTAAACATCTTAAGAATTAAGGTATGCATTCATTTGATGATTCATGAAACATTGTTCAATACATCCAATATATCTCTTCATGTAAAATTTTTATATCAATCAAATATCTTCATCCAATCCTATAGATAGTTTACTATCCTAAAAGAGAAAAAGTTCTTACTTCAAACAAGGACCATCATACAAATTCTTATTTGTAAATGATTAGTTTGAGAGATTTCTATTTAATTCTTGGTAACATGATTTTATATCTTTTAATGAAATGGTTCTCTTCATGAATAAATATGAAACAGGAAACAATATATCCATTTTTTATGTTAGGAATAAAGATTCCTACAAACTTGCAGTGTGTCGGATGTCATTTTGCTCATGATAGTTTTATGTTCAAGATACAAATGTAATTTAGTTGTGATATTATTCAACTTTGGGCAATCAAATATCAATTATCAAATCCCCATGAATCTATATTTTATATATTTTTCTCCTAAAATTAAAGTGCTCTTAAAATCGACAACAACCTACTCTGGTCTGGTACATCTTTTTTTATAGGCCAAGATCTCTGCCTCATTGCACTTCCTCAACACTTTATTACATGTTGTGTTATACATAATTTTCAATAACACCAAATTTCATGAAAAATAAAATATATTACTATGGGTTTCTCAAATATAACATGCTAAAAAATCATTCATTATCCTATGAGGTGTTTCATTTTTCTCCATAGAAACTTCTGTGATTTCTCAAACTCATCATTATATATAAAAAATAACATATATGAATTTATTTTCTTTTTGTTGAGGTATCTTCAATTTATACACCTGAATGAAGGATTGATATTGGACTTATAGTGATTCAATGCCTCATCACTTCATTATCTTCGCCTTATAATTATAATTTCAACCCTACGCTCATTTAAGGGATATATGACATGATATCCATCATATTGGTTATCTAAAACAAGGCTTGAGGGGTTTATAGGGGTTTTTAAAAATTACCAGGTTTGATTAAATTCCTCATATCACATCAATCGATCATTGTGTATATTTTTTTTATGTGATATAGAAATAATTTCATGCTTATTCCATGCCACATCAAATGTGGGGATAATTTGTCTATTTCATATATTACATGTCGTCCTAGTAGAATTCAATTCCATGTTAGTAGAGAATTGAAACCTATATACACTCACTTACTCATGATACTCATTAGTCACTACCTCACTGCACTGGCAAACCTACTCATCTGTATATACTAGCCAATCAGCATGTGCAATCGTAAATGAGTATTCTCTTTTAGGCCTACCCATGGCCCAATAGAAACATGTTTCTCCCATTTCTGGTCGGTCTAACCTTTCCCATGTGGCATACCCACTGGACTAAACATGATTGGTTGATTGGTTCCTAGTTTTCCTGGATTTTGGTCATATTTTTTTTATCCATGTTCTTCTATATCAATTTCTAATTTATTCTATTTATAAACTTCCAGGATAAATAATTATTCATGTAATAAATGTTTATCATGAAACAAATTGATGGAATTTAATTTTTCATCGTATATTCTCAAATCCAATCAATAATCGTCTTGAAAAAATAATATATTTAATTCCATTTATAAATTCCTCTTCTCCTCTTCATTAATATAATCATTTATATGGTCTTCGACTTATTATATTAAATGTTACCTAGCATTCACATTAATTTGACATATAATGACCATTTCATTAATTAATTCACTATATACACAAATATTTTATGGACCCTAACATCCAATTATCCTCAAACAAGTAACTAGGTATTTAATTTTTTTAAACACCTGGATCATTAAATTTTAATATCCCATGTGGTTATACATTGAGATAACCATTTGCCTATACACCTAGATCTGAGGATAAAACCTTATATTTACACACTATATTGGATACAACATTATGATCCCCATTTATAACAATCCAAAATTACTCAATCCAATAAACATATTGACTCACATATATATTGAAATAATATTATTTTTTGAGTTATTGAGAAGTAGGAAAAACAGTTTTTGTATC
Source organism: Viscum album (assembly GCA_963277665.1). Classification (NCBI taxonomy): domain Eukaryota; kingdom Viridiplantae; phylum Streptophyta; class Magnoliopsida; order Santalales; family Viscaceae; genus Viscum; species Viscum album. Next base: position 1,845,761,131 of record OY728163.1, on the reverse strand, counting down.
CCAAAAAGTATATTTCTTCTCAAAATTCAATTTTACCCATTATACCTATATCTTTTATTATATTGGAAGAATGATACATACTATCAATTTTTTTTAAAAGGAAACCATATTGACATTAGAAAGGCACATTTAAAACACTCAATAAGGGTCAAAATTAAACATATCAATTGATGATTTAACGTATGAATAAGATAAGTGTAAGGGTATTATATCATGATCATAACATACTGAAATCATATTAAATTAGTCTCATATCACAAATAATATATTGTAGAAAAATTCATTATCATTTTAAAGGATATATATAATTAGAGTGAGGATTAATCATTAATATATCATGTTCCATTAAATATATACATCAGTATTATAATATTTCAAATTAATCTTTTTATGAATCATAACCATTTAAAATCACAAAAATATTTTTGGAATCATAAAATAAATATGAAAATACATATATCTGATAATTCAAACATTATATTTTGAGAACCATATAAGCAGTTGACATCATTGTCTGTTAGTATTTCATTACCCCACTATCTCTTAGGATCTTCTTAGATTCTTCACCACCTAAGAGATACATTACTCTCCTCGATACATAATTTTTGGTGGGTTATATTATTTTTGGATCACTTAACAAATTATGAATCCTATATAGATATGATCCACAATATCATAAAAATGAATTATATCATAATAGGCTAACCCATGGGAAATAAATGGTTTTTGATAACATCTCATCATAACATCATCATGAATTATCTTGAAAAAGTATATGTATTGAATAATAGTAAAATTCATTGTATCAACATATATTAACACAACCATTGGAAAGAACTATGTTTCATGAAATTTTCCTAAGATCATCATTATTATAATTTAGCTTCAATATTGGATGGAAACATAATATAATTTAATCAATGTTATATTAATATCCTTAAAGCATGTTTTTAATGATGAATTTTTTTATATGAATAAAGTTAAAATATTTTTCAAAATCAGGAGAAATTTTATCTTTTTATTTCATAAACATTTATAAATAAATTCTAAGAATACTAAGAATAATATATTAATTGAAAATTAAAATTAAAACATGTAAATAATTATTTAAATAAATTATTTTTCATGATATTAGGAAAATATGGTCATGTGGTAAATGTTTAAAAAATATTCAATTCACATGTTTACTTAAAAGTCAAAAAATTCTCATTAAGAAAACAAATAGAAGAATTTTTTTAAAAGAATTTCAAATACAGATTCATTAGTCTTTAATATTTAGTTTTATTAATTTAAAAAAAATCTTTGAGAACATTTTACATAGATACACATAAAAATGTAGATTAACTAGGATTATTAGAAATAATTTTTTTTTTGTAAAAAAATATCAACTTTTTTAATAACCAAAGAGAGGAAAATATATTGAATACCTGAAAATACCATAAAATAAAAAACTGATAAGGAAATAATATTACTTCTAAAGGATAATGGTGGAAAATTATTTGAATTAAAATTATCATAAAAAATCCTGAAATGAAATTTGATTGTAACATATATATTTTACTATATTTGTTAATATCATTATCTAAAAGAGTTAACCATATATTTATCTTTAAATAACTATAATTTTAATGCATATAATAATAAAATAACATTATCTTCAGCAAATATACCATAAGAAATAAACATGTGGTGAATATGACCTATGTCTCACAAAAGAATGTGAGATAAGAAACCGTTTTTTGAGGACATGTATTTTATTGTATGCATTCTAACATACTATATAATAAATATTTATTTATTATAAATTTTTTTTAGAACCATATTTTTATATATTACTTCATATATTTTCCATAAAATTTACAATTATACATTTTTTAAAACTATCCTTAAAATCGCTATTTTTATTAAAATTGTTGCATTTTCCCAACATGTTTTGGTTGGAAAATTATGGTCCTCTCACCAAGGTAATGGTTTCAAAACCCCATAAATCATAATAATTTATTAATAATAATTTTATTAAATTATATATGAAATTATAATAATCTATATTTATTGGTGATACAAAAAATTAATTACATCACTTTATAGCGACTATATACCATAATTATGCATGAATGATTATTCCGTGTTTAGATATATAGAGACATTGAAAGGTAAAAAATAATAAGAAATTATCAAATAATATTTATATATTAAAGATAATAAATATATTAATAAAATATAACCATAAAACCCTACATGTAAATCAAAAATCATAAACAAGTCACATCACTTTATGATGGTTGTTTTCAAAACTCATGCATGAAAATAATTATTATTTTAAATAATATTTAATGGTAAGAAATTAGAAAAGATATTATACATAAAGAATCATGATTATCTAATAAATTATAAATAAAACCCAAAAATCCATCATAATAACCATATATGAATAGAGGTGATGGAAAATGAAACAAATATATTTGTTGAGATAGTAGTTTGTAGATATAGTATTGGATATAAAAAAATTAGAATGTTATGTTAATTGAAATTAATTGCATTTACATAAATATTTATTTTTTATTATTATTAATTCAACATGGCTATAGGATATTTAGAGAATATTTTTGAAATCAACCTCGAAACATTATTTTAAGAGTTATAACTCCACATTAGGAAACCTACATTAGCATACAACTTAAGATTTGAATGGATGGTCTAAAAGGAAGAAAATATATTATGAAAAATGAGAAGACAATTTAAAAATGTATTTCAATCAGTATTTTCAGAACTGATGTTAAAAATATGTTTGAAGAACAGAGGAAGGGTGGTGTACTATTATAAATGAATTAAAGAGAGAAAATGTATTTTTTACCGTCATTAAAATATAAAAAATGTCATAATTATATTAAATGGAACTAAATAGACAGTACACATAATATTTTATAGGAAAACATCATAATCTAGATTACTAATAAAAGTTTTGCTGGTTTATCTGACATTTTAAAATTTTTTTAGTTGTATATCCATCCTATTGTCTCATTCTAAATATTGTAATTACATTATATTCTTTAATAAGTATTGTTTATAAATTTACTATACAATGTAAATTAATTAAAAAATTATATATGAATGAAATATTATTCCATTTCCCATTTTATTTTCCTTGAATAAAAATCATATTGTTTTATTGAATAGTATTTAACATAAAACATCATTAATGTAAATTTTTGTATTATTAAAAAATTATGACTTAAAAGACATCAACATAAATATATAACTCAAATATAAACTATTTCTCCATCACATATAAATTATTAGAAATAATTAAATATGTGGTAAATAATTATGAAACCAAATAATATTAGGTCTATAGGTTTTAAAGGCAATTACATGATTTATTAATACTTGTATAATATGTTTTTGAAATATTGGAAATAATTTATGGTAATTACTCCATCAAAAAACTAAAATTAATGTATCATTATAAAAATTAGATATATATTTTCAAAATAATCCTCTATATTAATTAATAATTGTTCTCCACAATTAATACACATAATAAATATTAAAATCAAGAGATTGAAATTTTTTTATCTTTTCTTAACATTATATATTATTAACATTATAATCACTAAAATATAGTATGATATTTTCAAACATTCAATTATTGCATTTTAATAGTCATAAAAATTGATACAATAATATAAATATTTGTTTTAGTGCTCTTTATGTTTTATAATATAGTTTAACCCTGTTTGACAAACATAACCCATACTATATTTCTTCATTTTTTAGCATGGATACCATTCACGATGACCAAAAAATAAAAGGGGCTTATTAAAAAAATGATACTCTTAATTACAATTATGGAATACATTTTTGATAATTTAATTAGAAGATGTTTTATCTATCAATTTTAATATAATTCATAAAAAATTTAATGGAATATAATTTTTATAAAAAAATTGTTTGTAAACATCAAAATGACCTTGTGAAAAAGATTAATATATTTCTAATTAGAATTGAACTATTTAAATTTTATCTAATTTAGTAGATTCAATTTTACATAAAATCTAAATCAAAAATTGTATTTAACTTTAAAATTAAAATATTTAGTAAACAAATGATTTTTTCTATAAATGGATATATTCATTATTCAATAAAAATCAATCTCTTTTGAAAAACCACAAAAAACTAACTTCCATCCTTTTATGATTTTTTAATTGGAAAAATTATATCTTATATTTCCAAAAAAAATTGTTTAAATATGGATTGAATCAACTATTCAGACCATTCACAAATAAACTAAATTCCAATTTTTGTTGAAAATGTATTTTTAAAGGATATGCTGACTTTATTCCCATTAGTTTCCTCATAATCATAATTAAATGAATTTTAATTCTGTAAATTTGATATATAATATACTTATTTCATTAAATCAATTTTCAATTGTGATTAACTTAATATATTTAAATAATAATACATTACACTAATAAATACCTTTTTTGAGAAATATACATTTTACCATCATGATATTTTATCATCATTCCAATGTAACTGAAAATAAATTTAACATTTATTATTAATAATATTAATGAAAAATATTATATAATTATTTCTTTTTATGGCATTTACTAATGATACTCACTAATCCAATGACAGGGACATAATATTTATATTTATGTAATACAATTTCTTCAGTATATTGGGTTTTATTTATAAATAGTGTTTCATTTATTAGATGTTTTCAGGAACATAGAATATCAAAATTTGAAATAAAATATAGTATATTTAGGGTTTATATTATTCCCCATATAAATAAATTTTTCCATAATATTTTGTATCTATCATTTAATGAAAAAATATTTTAAATATTATCATAATAAATTGTATGAATTTGAAGAAATGTATACCGGTGGGGAAAGAAACATCTTTTACTCAACATCGATCACTTTTTATTGAAAATTACATTTTTAATATGTAAAAACATAGAAAAATATCATTTATTAAATATTTAATAAATCATATGTGTATTAAGGAAACTCATAATTATGAATAGGTTTTAAAAATAATTACATGATGGTTGAGAGACACATCCCACATAACACTCAATATATTTTATTTCTACATAGATTAGTTTGATTAATTATTCTACCAATGAGATTGAAAATGTGAGAAAAAATTATTACATTATTTCATTCAATAATTATATAATTGTTTTTGCGTTATGTACTCTTTTCAAACACTAATTTGTAATAAATAGCCATGACTAATTTTTCCTTACATAATCAGTAAAATTATATTCTAATGGAACCATAGATCAAAAAATAATAATAATAGTTTATTCCTATAATATCAAGATATTTTCCAAAACCAAAATTGTTAGAGTATGGTAATATAATATCAAATATAAATAAATACTATATTTACCTAAAAATAAAAAATAATAACACCAAATTTATCATTTCATAATTATATATCCATAAAGGTCGTATATTTTGGGCTAACCAAAGTAGAAACAATTTTTTAATGTGACACTATGAGCGATTAATGTTAATTTAGGAATATTGTAATACTGATATAGTATACATTTTATCACTCTTATTTATAGGTTCAAAAATAAAATAATCATTAAATAACATTATTCTATCATAGTTTTAAGAAAACAAAACAAAAATACCCTAATCACATATTCTCTACTATTAACTACATATTTATGAAATAAAAAATGACAATAAAGATACAAAATATTGATATTCCTACAAATGATTACTCATTATTTATTTTTCATATAACATAACATTCCTTTTAAATAATTTTATACACCTTAATATTCTATATAAAATGTACCTGTTCACAAAAAACATTAATTAGTTAGTCACTGTATAAATTTTCAATCCAATATATTCCCAACATATAATGACTTATTTTACCAATTAACAATAAATATGTCAACAACAATGAACATGTTATCTATAATAGATATTCATTTCTATAAAAATCTTGGTTGTTGTAAGATAAATAATTTTCATTTCATATTGATAATATTTTCTTATATTTTACAAACATAAAATAAATTTTATAATGTAATGTAATTGTAAGTCAAAAGGGATAATGCAATATTTTTTTAATATAATTTTTTTTTCATAACCTATATGATATTTTAAAAGAATTATTTAAGAATAACAACTTTTATTAGAAAAATAAAAAATAATTTTTATTTAATCTAACCAATTTTATCTTATGATTAAATTTATATAATTTGATGAAAAGTTCGATTTATTGATAAATAGTCAAAAAACATGACTTTTTATTAAAAATATTTACTTTTAAATTAATTTAAAAGTAAAATTATATTTTCTCAAATTATTTATCTATGATTAGAAAAAATTCCATAAATTTTAATTTGATGAAAATTGCTTTGAAATTTGTTATAAACACATTTTTTTACCTAAAATGGTATTTTTATTAAATAAAATTCTGTTTTTTTTGTATATATAATATTAATTTGAGCTCAACCAATTCAATGGATTTAATTTGATAAAATGTTTTATTTATTTTTAAACATAATAATTAATATTATGTGTTATGGTCAGCATAATTTATGGACATAATTAATTATAAAAATAGAAAAACAATTTTACCACATTTATTGTTAAAACGAGGTTTTGTGTTGTCAAATGTTAGTTAGTATCATTATATTGATCACAAAATATATGAAAATTCAGTTATATGACAATATTTTTACACAATATCATTTATTATTCAAATGTATTCCATTTGAGATATGTGTTTCTAGAGTAATAAAATTAAATATAATAATCAGTTGAAAAGTTTTAAGCTTTTCATGTCCCTTAAGAATAAAAGGGAATGCCCTCTATTTTCCTCACCACATGTAAATACACATATATATTGAACAAATCACCTATAAATACTTTACATAAATCACTTACCTCCTCTCAGAAGAACTTGGTTGCTCAAAAATTAAATCTTGGAAGGAATTGCATCTAATCCTAATGAGGGTGTATGAGGAAGAGGTATAGTTCATAATTGAGATTTTTATAATATTTCATCTTATACCTATGTGAAATAAGTATAACCAAAGATGAAATAATATTATCAATACCATAAATAAACTGATACTTTTTTTGTAAATGGGATAACCTCTATACATCTCATTCTTTGATCAATATGGAAATGAAACAACCATTTTTTTGTACGGTGGACAAACACCCAGCGAACTGTTGTAATTAATTTTGCATAAAAAATCCACATAGATGGTAATGATGATGTATTTAATGATGATGTGATATATTAGTTACATATTTTTTATTTTGTAATTTCTATAGATCTTCTAATGTTTGGCTTATATATTCATTGGAAAATGATAACGTTGTCCGAGAATATGTGTAGAGTACAACCTCTATAATGTAATATGATTCAGTTTTCCTAACCACATTACATGAATTCCATATAGAAGTTAATTTAATTAATATATACAGAATTTATGATATCATAATAATTAGTTACTGATAAAATAGTACATTCCATCTTTCTATAATTTTCATTGTTAAATGGAAATTTCAGTCATGCTTACATATGAAAAACAATTTACATGATTTTTATGTAAATATTTTTTCAAAATAATATATCATGGATGGTGTTAAAGTATAATTTCTGTATAAAAATTATAAATGTTTCATAATTTTTATTCTAAATATGATTTGGAATGGATATATATTATCATTGTCGCCTTTCCAATGTTAATTTGGACAAATGAAGTGAACATCATCAAAACGCATGTGGAGTGAACATAATTGATTAAGTAATTGTATATAACATTGTATGAAATAAAATAAATTTAATTTTAAAGTAGAAAATTCTATATAAAAATTTAAATAAGTATCATAAGTTCATTATTCAGCATAACAAATATTGTACATTATGAGTAAGATGCATGTTAAGGGACAATTTACCATAGAATCATCATTTTATATGATTAAAATATTTTTTTTCAAAACTATTTTATTCTATGCATATATTATTGAAAATTAATTTATAAAAATATTTATAAGGGTATACATAAATTATAAGGTTGATTTTATGTTTCATTTTAATTTCTTTTTTAACAAAAATTGATTACAAATTCTATACATAATGTTTTCAAAAAAGAGAAAAGGAATGTTCAATTTTAATGTATATGAACTCAATTGTTTTTCCTTCAATCATCACCATTATATGATATCTATATTTACTTATTTTATTTCATTTTTTATTAAAATAAAAATAACCAAACCCTTTTTGGAGTATATTTAAATGTAATTTTTAATTGACTATATTTTTCGTTATCCACAAATGATTTTCATCGATTAAAATAATATATATATTATTTTTGTTGTAATAATTAAGGCGTTAATATCTTACAATTATGTTATGATTTTTGGATATTTCTTGTGAAGCTAGTTTTCCCTAATATAACAAAGGATGATAGGTGAACCTAGTCAATATTATGATGACTGATGAACCTGATATATATCTATAATGCATTGGGTTGAGGGATGAAGTTAACATATAGGGTTTCTCTTAATAGATGGTTTTCATTTAACTGTTAGGATATTCTATTTGACATATTTTTTATAAGACCTATTTTTAAATAATGTCACATGTTACCTATATTATTTAAAAATTATTATTATCATTTTTATAGTGATTTTATGATTTCATAAGGTTTTCTATTTTTTTATATTTACTGGAATATTTATGGTAATTCATAGTGGTTAAATAAATTTATTTTTAACAAAAAAATTTATTTTTTTTGAACTAAAAGAAATTTTATATTTTTTTATTTTTTCATTTGGAATTATTGTTAATTATTTTTAATATATGTGGAAATAAAAAATTATTTTCCATGTATCAGAATTTTTATTGTATTAAAAAATTAATTTTAAAAAATAATAAATTTAATGAGTATCCATGGACTAACTATATTAATTATTTCGTTCTATATATATACTTAAAATTCCCTTTTTATCCCACATTAAAAATATGCATCACATGGTATTAATGAATATTAAAGACAATGATATGGTCCAGATGAAAAATTACAATATATGACATGAAATGAAAACCTGTAATGTTATAATTTTTTTGTGGGAAAATTTGTAACTGAGTGGATGTTTCCACCATGTTATATATTTTTGTTTATGTATGGATGGTAACCAAGATTTTTAATACTATGTACTAAAATGGTCTATAGGAATGTAATAAATTTAATTCTTCACAAAATAATTAATTTTTGGTATTTTTTAAAGTTGTGTCCATATATTTATTTTCAAATAAGGGTTTCATAAAATTTTAATGGGCAAGATAATAGAATTGAAAACCTATAAAAGATTATTATTTATAGTTATCCATGATATAACATTTGAATATGACCATGAATATTTATTTGAACATTTCCTGTACAAAATAGTTTGTACAGAGGAGACTTGAAAGTAGATGTAGGAATGTAATAAGATGTCAATTGCCTACCAAATACTTATCCTGTAATGGTTTGAGTTATAACTACATAGTTTTTTATTGTGATGGACCGTTTTATAGAACATATAAATAGCGGTGTAATCTATCCAAGATTGAAACTAGATCTACAATAGAGAAACATTTCTAAAATGAATAAATTTATAAGATTCCCCCTTTAGTATTTAGTGGATCTTTATACTCAGTGGTAGTTGGGGGATATATTAAATAACATGAAAATATAATTTAAGCCATGTGTTATGTGAACCATCAAAAGGTAACTATTTTGATTTACTATTTTACATGTGATGTAGATCAATGGTAGTCAATGGACAATAATATTAGGGAAATAAAATATTTCGAATATAGATAATGATATAAATTTACGAATCAATTCCATAGGATTTATTTTAGAAATTATATTTGGCTTACGTTGGAAAATAAATTCTTGAAAATGAGGAAAAAGAAGTAAAATTTAATGGATATATATGAATAACACATCACCTTATTGGTGTGATGTATATGAAATGGAATTTTAAATCATGATAGAAACATTTTCCTATTTAACTTATTATTAAATCCAAGATAATAAATATAATTGGTATTTTAGGTATTTAAATGTCATGAAAATCATGTTTGATGTGTCGATTTCCTAGAAATGGATTTTTCAATGATCTCATGTTTTTCAACAACATGTATTAAATGAGGTATAATTGTTAATAAAAATGGAATTTTAAATAAATGTAATATGAAGCTAAAATATCATGCTATTAGTTTGTGGTTGGTGTGGTAAAATTCACCTATAGTAAGTTTTATAAAAAATTTATATACTTTTGATGTGAAGTACTTATGATTGTAGAACATGATTGAAATTTAAATATCATGGTAGTGGAAAGAGAATGTTTCATCATCGGGATGTAAAGTGTTTTAAATGCTAGGATATGGGTAATTATATAGATATGTGTTTGAAAATGAAAATGAATGATGTAAATTAGAATGTATATATGTATAATAGAGAGGATAAATCCGTTTCAACTACATCATACGATGTTTGATCTTTGAATAAAGATTTAATATGTACATTTTTTGGTTATTCAAATTATTCTAATGTATTTTATGATTCATAGTCATCTAATTCTTGCATTTGTATCATTTTTTTGTTAAAATTAAAATTTTAGCTTGACAAATGAATTCTTGTAATTTTATTAAAATATGTTGTGCTAGTATTAAAGAAATAATAAATTTAAAATATCATATTGTTGTAATATGTGGAATATTTTTCCGTATAAACTAATTGTCTTAAAATTTTATAACCTAATGTTATTCTAGGAATAGATTAGAATTTAGTTCATCATGATATGGTATATTTTAGAGGCAATGAATATTTTTTATATGAATAATAACATTTTTTATATATGAATGAATTTATACATCTGATTTCAAATCTTGAAAATAAGAAACTGATAAGTGTTATAAATTAATGTTACCTAGCTCCTGTTTTTAAAAATACTACAACTATTCAGATTTTGGATATGGTTTTTGTAAGAGATTATCTTGATGTTTAACATAATGTGATATTTTTTAATATACTATATTAAGTATTTCAATTTATTATTGACTTATTTACTGATGATACTCCAATTTTAAAACCCTATTATCAAATGGATCTGGTAATACTTATGGATTTGGAAATGATGTCAAATGAACACCTTGATGAAGAATTATTTCATCTTATCACTTCATAATGTGGTGAAACTCTTTGATTTCAAATAAAAAAGAATTTTAAATTATGTTTTTTTGAAATATATATAATTATATAAAATTATATTTAATAATATGTATATGTATCCTCACATAATTCAATTGTTTGATTTTCACCAAGAAGATTCGTATATTTCAATGATCAGTCTATGTTACATGTCTGATTAGCCAAAGGTGATGGTAAATGAAAACCCTAAGATATTCATTAATTCAAGGTGAAAAAATTATGAGTTTTTTTTATTCTCTTTGGGTTGTCAATTTTTCTAAATGTATTCATGGATTCTATGAGTATAATTTTCCATGAATATTTTTATATGATTGTAGTTTCAATTATTGATGATTTTTTATTTTTTCAAAATTTTCTGAGGATCAAATAAAAAATATTATTTTTACTCTAAAAATTGTGAATGAAATTATTATTATGGAATATCTAGTAATATTTAAATTTTCTTACAACATATTTCACTCCTTGAAGATATCATAAAAAATTTGGAAGACTACTTATCCTTCAAATTATAATGTGGTTAATGAATTTTCAAGTCCAATAAATGCTAGTGTGATTCATAAACTTCAAGAATTAGCTATCTACATTCTGTGGTTTATAAAAAAAATTGAACAGTTATCTTTCCTTATATCCATTTGATCGTGATAAATATTTAGGTTCATCTAAGTAAATGAATGTGATAAATATTTTCAGGACTTGAAATGATGATTATTAAATGCTTCTATAGTGTTGTTATCATCTAAAAATAGTTAAAAAAATTTCAATAAAAATGATTCATCAATGGTGATGGGTTGTGTGTTAATATATGATGAATACATAATTTTTTTTAATTAACTTCCATAAAAACCACATGGGAGAAATTATCCTATACATGTGCTTATACTGACTATTATAGTGTATTTTTTATGAATGTGGAGAAACGTTTTATAGGGAAACAATTGTGTAATATATACTAATAATAAAAGAAAAGTAAAAATATTCACTCCAATAGTTTTTATCATGAGATAGAGGAGATGACATAAATTGATAGAGTATTTCAAACACTCAAATTATCCCAATCTATTTAAAAAATAGAGTAGCTATTTTATTGAGTCAATAAGGCAATACATCATCATCCATTCTATTTATATAATATGATACTTTTCAGAATGAGATAATTAAATTATGATTAGAATGTTTGAATGAAACAGAATCTATTTTTTTCAGGTTCTAGTATTATAATATTTTTTAAAACAAAATATGAAATCTCATAAGGAAGACTGTGGGTTACGAGAAAACATATATTTCTTTTTGAATTTTATATTTCTAAAGATTAATATCATTGAGGAGGGTTTTCTTAAATTTTAATATAGGTTATGTTGTTCATGTGACCCCCAGTTAAAGAAAAAAATATTCAATGTGGAATATTGTTCTACATTTTCTATTAATCTTGATGGAAGAAAAATGTATATAGTTTTTCAAGCTCATTTCATCAAGGGAGAAAAGATGAAACATAATTCACATTTTACTATGAAATTTTAAATGTTTATAAAGCATAATTCAAAATAATATTTATTGAGGGGATGTTTTTTCCTTTTCCAATGAATGAATACGAATTGTAAAATATATTGATGGATTTTAGGGTGGGATTAGTGATCATTACTCAAGATAATAATTTGATATGGGTTATTATTGACCATTAATCAAATTTGATAATTTATTTCCTATTAAGGAAAATATATATCTGGATAGAATTTCTCCAAAAGAAAGAGATTATTACATAAATAGAGTTCATATAACCAATTCATAAGACCATTACCCCATGTTTGCAATAATTTTTTATAAAAATCATTAGAAGTTATTGAATAATGAATTATATTTCAAAATACTTACTATACATAAATAATATTTATAGGCATAGTGAATGATTTAGACATCAAAAGATATTATTCATTATTTTTCAATTGATTTTCATCGAATTTGAGATCAACTAAAATCTTTTTATTAGTTTTTTTAATAATATTTTTGAATCCAGTATACATAGATCCCCTTTTGAGGCATTACATGGAATATTTTATTATACTCTATATTATTAGGATGAATTATAAAATAGAAATTTATTGGGACTATAATTTGTAATAGAACTAATTTACAAGTTATAGATTCTTTAGCAGCACAAGAGGTCACCATAGAGTGGGTATAAATGATATATAGATAACCAGAGGAAATATAATTCATTCAAGGTATGCTATCATGTATTGATTAATGTATCTCAATTTAAATGTTTTATGTTTTTTAGTAAAAAATAAAATTCATGTACATAGAGTATTCGTCTATATCAAACTACTTGATATGTTCAATTTAGTTTCCAATCAAGTGGTTTTTCCTTTGCGTTTGTCTCAGGTATATGACATATTTTATGTTTCTTGGTTAAAAATTTATTTTCTTTATGCATCTCATGTTTTGATCCCAAATGAAGTTGATTTGGAAGATAACCATTATTATGAGGAAATAATAGTGAATACTCATTATATAAGAGTGAAAATTTTGGGTAATATATTTATTTTCAAGTGTATGTTTTTGTATAAAATAGATTTTGTTGAAGAAAAAGCTTGTGAATCATAAAATTAATTAGAGGAAAAAACCGCACCTATTAACATAATAAATTTAATAAAGAGGACACAACATCAAATGGGCTGATGGATGTAAAACATAGGTAATATTAAGAAAAATTATTTCATTGTTTTGTTAATAATCATTAATTAGATTATATATATTTATATTCATTATAATAATATTATATAAGTTTTCAGTTAAATGGAATAAAGCATTAATTCCAAAAAAATTGGATTTCCTACATTATATGGTTTTATTGGAAATATTAAATTCAAATATAAATAATTTTTATTTGATGAAAATTTTTTTGTTTATATTCATAATGTCCAGATTATTTTTGGATGAGTTGTTTAGAATTTATTAAATTATATACTTTTCAATAATTATTGAAAAAACTGATTTATATTGAAAATTTTATCTTCTTTTCAAGTATTCCCAAAATATCCTTATATTTTATATTAGTTTTAAATTGTAATTTCTCATTATTTATTAAACATAAACAAGTTAATAATATTGTTATAAATTTTATACATTAATATATTTTAAATAAAATTTATACTTAAAATGAATTCTTCTTAAAACACCATTTTCATTGCATTTTAAGGGTTTATTATTATTTTAAAATATATTTTTGTTTAACTATTTTTATAAAAGAAAATTATGTGTTTAAATCTAAAAATGTAATTGTAACACCCCATGCTTCCACGATACGTTTCCCTTTGAAAAATGCAGTAGATTGCGTTGAACCCAACTTAGAGTTTTAACACACCACGACCAATCAAACCTGCCATTATGAATAGTAATACCCACTTTTTAAAATTTTATAAATATTATGATTCAAAATGGAATTAATTTTTGGATTCGTAATATCAAAATTAGCTTAGGGTGATTTTTTGGTATTTTTCTAAAAACATTCAATTTTGTATTAATAGTGAGAAACACTACGTTATTATTTAAAACCGACGTTTTATTTAAATATTTATTTATTTTAGTTTAGTTTATTTTTAGTCAAAATAGATACATAATAAATATATTAGTTCAATATAATTCATTGGAATCATTTTCTAATAAAATTATATGTATAAAATTTTATTGAACTTTTCACCGTCTTTTACACACCTTCTAGGGAAGTTAACGAATTTGCATGAAACATAATTTTACAGCATCTATGAATTTAATTTCAAAAATTAGAGAGAAATGTCAAATATCAGTAATTAAAATATGGTCTAATTAGATGAAAATAATTTTTGGTGAATATTATCTTTTGACTTTTATTACCACGATTAAAAGTAAACAGGGTAATTAAAGTTAAAAATAATATTATTATTACCCTAACACATGCCTTAATTCGACTGGATAATTTTATTTTGATCAAAAAAACATAATAATAAAATATGTTCTTTTGGTCAACTTGGATTAGATTAGGACACTTATTAATATTTTATTTCATGAAGAGTTAAAAGTGGTCAATCCAATATTTAAAAATTAAACCATTTTTAATATTGTGCTAAAAATAAGACAAATTAGAATATAAATATTAATTAAAATGATAAATAAATTTCCCACATAATGGTTTTTTATTTATAATTTTTAGACATTATATAATTTAAATTATTTATGACACAATGATGATGCAGTAATTACCTTATTAATGAAATATTAAATTAATTGATATTATAAATATCGAAATAAATGTATATTAAAACTATTGATGAATTCCAAGAATTTTTTAGGTTAATATTACATGTTAGAGTTGATTAAATGAATTTTCTTGGAAGTAATCAGGTTTTTGGGACATTAACAAAAAGCAATTACTAAATAGTGTCAAAATCGACATAAATGAGTTTTTAAAACAAATATTATATTATTTATCAATATTATATTCCTAAAAATCTATGGTTCTTCCAAAGAACATAGATAAGTTTATATATATCAATAATGAACAACATGGGTTTCACATGGTAGTTTATAGTATGGTTATTAACCATATAATATAAAAATACAAAGAGACATGGTAAATGAAAAAATATTTAACTAAGAGTTATATCTAAAAGATAAGGATAATATGGTGACCTAAACCTATCTAAAACCTATTGTTTGAGGGGATTTTTACCAATTAAAACCTTATCCTTGAATTAAATTACTTTATAGCCATTATAAACTAAATATGATAGTATAATAAAATAATATTTCAATCTTTTCTTAATGTGACCATCACCTATCTTAAAAAAGGGTACTTCCCCTTCTCTCAAAATCACACCTCCAATTCCATTTGTCTCGGCCAACCCCTACTCAAATATCCTCCCAACTACCCTATTATCTACCTAGAGTCCTCAATTTTATCATAAAGCCAATCAAAGGATCCCTTTTGTTCAAATCAAAAGAAAACACCAGAAGAAGAGGTAATAATTTCACCACCCTTTTTCAAAGTTCATTTCTTATTCCACTTCCTCTTTCAGTGTTGTTTCCATACAAAAATAAAATCCAGTACCTTCTATATACTATGATGTTATTATAAATATGGTACAACCATATTCATTATTATATCTATCCTATGAATGACAAAGACACCATATGTGTGTATGTACGGCTTACCGTCTCCACATCATGGTGTAGTTTTTTATTCAACACTTAATTATTTGGATGGGTATAATAATGTGTATAATTGATTTAAATAATAAATATAAAATTTTAATGATTCTATATATATTATATACCATCTAATTATATAGTATTTCACAATCATTAGAATGGTATTGTAGCTCGTGCATACGTACGGACTACCGTCTCCACGAACGCGATGAGAATCATTCTCCATCATAATCATTCAAGAATAATTTTAATTTTATATTTGAAAATAATGTTTAAGAACTTAATATAATTCTGTATATGAATCAAATACATCCTATCCATAACAAACATTGCTTACGTAACCAAACAAATAAAGGAATACGAATCAGTTAACACCTGGAACGATGATACTACTAAAATATTATTAACAAAGAAATATTAGAGGATCATATATGATATAATACTTATGTATAAAGTTATTTTATAATTTATTAACAATGTTTGAACTATTATACATAAGGTTAACATATCATCTACTAAAGAAAAAGTACAAGATAAGCATTAATTTTACAATCTTTTGACTTATCTGAGGTTGTTAATACGAATGTATCTGCTGGAACCTCTATATCATCCACACCAATGTTATCATAAAAATGTATTTCAAAACAGTTTTAATATTTTCTAAACTATGGTATAAATTCATTTATAACCTTGTTTGACTTTCTATTTTTCGAAATAAATCTTTTCATAGTTTTCCAAACAAGGTAATTTATGACCTTTCAACAAAAATAATGAATGAATGTATATTTTAACTTATATTGTGCGTGCAGCTATTTTCATCCATTATAACATCGTTAAAGATTCCCTTAGAAGCTTATAAAAATATTTTCAAATTATATTTTTTATTTTATAATTATTTTACTTTTAAATTAGTTCAAAAAAAAGGAAGATAGATTTCTCTCAAATAGTTTTGATTTCATCTATGTCAACATCCTTTGATAGATTTTACACTTGATTGAAATTGATTCATTATGATACTAATCATAAATATTGTATTGATGTTTTTGTGAAATGTTTGACTATGGATGTTTTACTTTTATACCATTCATGGTATATGGTTAAAATACTAACATTTCGAAGGCTAGTTTTTATATGAATGTTTATGTTATCTTTCAACTTTTTCATATGAGGAATGCATTAGGCATAGTAAGTGACAAGTGGAGCCCACAATAGCTCCTCGATGCGCCGTTAGGTCTCATTAGACAATCTAGTGTCATGCCACAATGTCTTGACCAAATATTATTTGTAGTCTTAGCATGAGGCCTTGACTATGTGGTTAGAAAGTCTGGCATTATGCATTCCATCATTATGAAATTGGCTATTGATATTTCATATGATCATTCAACTAGTAGAATATCAATATAAATAAGTAAAGGGAATTAATTGATTTATTTTTTCCATATTATGATGAATTTTAGGTTTTAATGGCTTATGTTTTAGTCTTGAACATTGTAGTAAATTTTTATGCTTATTTATGAAAGGTTCCACTATATTGTTATCCTTACTGAGCATCTAAGCTCACCCCTTTATATGTTTTATTTTTTTCCAGGATGCGAAGAATTATATTATGATATAACATCAATGATATTATAAGGGATATGAATGCGGTCAATAGAAACAATGTTGTTTTTGTTTTTAATTTTGAAATGTGATATTAAATTTATGAATGTATCTAATGCTTCTAAGGCTACTAAACTGATCAGTAATTTGGGACATGATTCTTTGTATCATTACAATGTTATATAATAATCCACCGAATCTATGTAACTAGGTTCTGGGCATTACAGTTGATATCAAAAAAAAATTAGTATAAACATTGGAAGCTATATTTAGAAAAACAGTAATTAGAGAACATTTCCCTAAGACAAAATTTTAGGATTAGTATAGATGAAATTCCTATAATTTTTGTAATTTAGAAATTTTTTTAGTTTTTTCAAGAAATAAATCACTGTCTGGATATGAGCAGGTAGAGGCAGCTCTTCCACAAATGTACCTAAGAGTGAAAACTCAGACAAGGAGTTTTAGGAGTGACCCGGGTTATCCCAGTGCTTGACAACGAGCCTTGCTACACTGTTTGTTATGACACTCTTGAGGGATATTATAAGGATAATTAATATTTTTTACATAACATTATGAAGTATTTATGGGTAATTACTTCCTAAAAAAGCATTTTTTTTATGGATTATATCCATGAACTGTTCAATATTAGTTAAGTGTGTTATAAGTTTAGCATTATGTATTGTGATTCATAAACTAATCTAGTTTATGAAATTGTTTTGAAATGGTGCCTAGCGTCTGGAATTGAAACCTTATCAATGCACATAATCAATGTAGATAATTCTCTCATTCCCAAGATAATTATAGTGGAGCTGGTGATGCAACTAGTGTTGATCATCTTATCACCATACTGGGACAACTCACCGAGGTTATGAATAATAACCATACTAGTATGGAGCACCCAAATCCAAAACTCAGAGGATCAATGTTAGACCATTCATGTTTCAACAACCACCAAAATTCAATGAGAGTAAAAATACATTGGTATATGGGCAATGGATATGTTCTATAGAGAAAATATTTCTTGCTCTGGGGAGTACCGAAAGGGAAAAAGTAGTTACGGCAGTTTATCGCCTCATGGGAGATACAGATCAATGGTGGACATTAATTCAAAACACAACGGTGGATGAAGAAGTATCAAATCTGGAATGGAGGGAGTTTAATGATATTTTTTTTAGATAAATACATTCTTTGTGACCATCGAGTGGATATGGAAAGGAAATTTCTGAGTCTGACGTAAAATGTGGATGAGAATGTCACAAATTATGAGGATAACTTTTCAAGGAAAGCAAGGCATGCTGCTGATTATATACGTAACCCAAGGAGTAATATTGATCCTTTCTTTACTGGGATAAAACTATTTCTCCATCAAAAATTAGTCGCACAATCTTTGTCATTGTACGAAGATATTGTCAAATGTTCTATCAAGACAGAAAAATAATTCTCAACATCTTATGACATTAATATAAAGAAATAGAATAAGAGATCTTCAGAACAATATGGAAATGGAAATAATGGGAAGAAGGGAAAAGTTGAATATCCATCCTATAGTAAATGAGGGAAGAAACACCTGGTACATGCCTGAAAGAAATGGGAGTATGTTAAATGTGTGGTTAAAAAGGCCACCACGCTCTTGATTGCAAGGGAATAAAAAGGATGTCAATGTTGAATGGCACAATTGTGGATAAAAGGGGAATCATGAAAATGAATGTCCTAAGTACCAAGGAAACATTCCTCAAAAAAGGACTTGGAAGCATGGACATGATTTTGTGATCACTACTACTGAGGTTCAAGCTCCAAATGACATGGTGGAAGGTAAATTAATGGTTTTCTCAAGTTTATCCAATGCTTTATTTAATTCTGGCTCATCACATTGTTTCATATCTTCCGTGTTTAATATGAAAATTAGATATTTCAAATTCGATTTAGCAAGGGATTTTTCAGTCAAAAATCCTATACGATGTATCATTGCAACAATCTTTTGTAAATCAGTTTCCATTAGGGAATATAAATCTTATTTATGTGTTGATATCATCACCATACCCATGAGTGAATTTGCTATAATCCTCGGTATGGATTGGTTTCCAGAACACAATGAAAAAATTAATTTTAAGAAAAAGAAGGTTATAATTTTGGATAATGGTAAGGAGTACCTTATCTTTAGAGCAGAAACGTCAATATCTGATTCTTATCTAGATCCACCCACAGTAGATCTACTAAATTCAATTATTAGGGTGGAAGAGGGTGAAGTAACTATGGGAGAGGAATGAAATTTTCAAATATAGGATGTAACTATTTTTCAATAATATGTTGATGTGTTTATAGAAGATTTACTTGGACATCCTCTAGAACGAGAAATTGAGTTTTCTATTGATTTAATTCCTAGTTCATTTCCCATATTGTATACCCTTTAAAGAATGGCCATTGTGGAAGTAGTGGGACTAAAGAAACAACTAGATGAATTCAATAATACAATATTTATTTATCTTAGGGTTTCTCCTCGGGGAGCCCCTATTATTTTTGTGAATAAAAAAGATAGATCCATGAGGTTGTGCATTGACTACAGGGAGATCAATGATATAACAATAAAGAACAAGTATCCCATACCATGCATTGATGATTTACTCACCCAACTTCATGGAGCTCATTATTTTTCAAATATTGACCTCTGATCTGGATAACATCAGTTGTGTGTGAAGAAGGTAGACATTTTGAAAACAATATATAAAACCAGAACAGGAATTAAAAGGTTACAGTAATTCCTTTTGGAATGACTAATACACCCTCTATTTTCATGGATCTAATGAATAGAGATTTCAATGAATATCTTGATGAATTTTTACTGGTATTTATTGATGATATCTTTGTTTACTCTAAAAGCTTTGAATATCATGAAAATCACTTGCGTACTATTTTGAAAACCCTATGATTTAATGAATTATATAGAAAGTTTATCAAGTGTGAATTTTGGTTTCCATAAATTTCTTTTCGTGGCTATATTTTCTCTAGGTATGGAATCTATGTTGATCCTTCTATGATAAGAGAAATAGAAGAATGGCTAGCATCGGTGAGTATAACTGAGTTATGCAATTTTATTGGTTTAGAAGGTTATTATTGGAACTTTGTCTACAATTTTTCCCGATTGGATAACCCATTAACCAAGGTCACCATTAAAGGGGATAACTTTGTTTGCACAAAAGAGTGTGAAGAATGTATTGAAGATCTAAAGAGAAGATTTTTCAATGCTCCATTATTAACTATACCATCGAGGAATGATGGGATTGTTATTTATAATGATGCTTAAAAGAACAGACTGGGTTGTGTCCATATGCAGAATGATATATTTATGTCTTATGCATCATGAAAACTAAAAATTCATGATCAAAACTATCTCACTAATGATCTTGATTTAGCATCTGTAATATTTGTTTTGATGATATGGAGAC
Source organism: Viscum album (assembly GCA_963277665.1). NCBI lineage: Eukaryota > Viridiplantae > Streptophyta > Magnoliopsida > Santalales > Viscaceae > Viscum > Viscum album. Next base: position 1,845,739,639 of record OY728163.1, on the reverse strand, counting down.
ACTATCTCTATGAAGAAAAATGTGATATATATACCGATCACAAGTGTTTGAAGTATATTTTATCACAGAATAAACTCAATGTGAGGAAAGGATAATGTCTTTAACAATAGAAATATTATGATTACACTACACACTATCACCAGGGGAAGGAAAATAAGGTGGTAAATGATTTGAGCACAAAGGATCATGGAGTTTTGAAAAATATGAGAGAATAAAGGGATCATATTTTCATGGATCTTGTACATATGGATATGGGAATAACCCTGGAAGGTGAAACATCAACAGTTATTCAAGTTGTTGCCAAACCATCTTTACTATAAAGGATAAAGAGTTCTCATATTTATGATGAGAAGATTAAAAAAAAATTAATGTTGTGAATGATGGGAGATTAGGTGACTTCCTATATGAAGATGGAATATTGAAATTTGGGAAGAGGCTTTGTGTTCCCAATATACCTGGTCTAAAAAGGGAATTGTTGGATGATGATCATAGCTCCAATTTCAATATAAATCCTAGGAGCACCACGATGTATTGATATTTGAAGGAACATTTTTGGTGGGACAACATGAAGCGGGAGATTGCTGATTTTGTGTCAGGATATATGGTTTGTCAACAAGTGAAAGCTGGAAGGCAACCGCCTGGAAGATTCATGAAACCTCTTCCCATACCTGAGTGGAAATGGGATAATATTACGATTGACTTTTTCATTGGGCTACCAAAGACTCTTAGATGGAATGATGCAATATGGTTCGTTATCGATCATCTTACCAAGTCAGCACATTTTCTTTCTATAAGATAATATTTACCGCTTGAACTTCGGAAAAGTCTATATCTTAATGATGTTATAAGACTTCATGGTATACCCCAACCGATGGTTTCTCATCGTGATCCCCATTTTACATCAGGATTTTGGAAAAGTCTTCAGAAGGCCCTGGATACCGAACATTATTTGAGTACTACTTACCACCCTCAAACTGATGGACTGTCAGAAAAGACTATTCAGACCCTACAAGACATGATGAGATCTTTCTCACATGACTTTCAAGGTATGTAGGATCATTATTTACCTCTGGTAGAATTTTCCTATAACAATTGATTCAATTCATGTATTCAGATTGTACCATATGAAGTGTTGTATGGAATGATATGTCGCACACCAACTTGTTGGGATGATGTCGGTGAAAGAAAATGTGTTGGCCCAGAACATGTTGAGGAAAAAACGGAAAATGTGAAGATTATCCAGACCCACATCAAAGCATCCCAATGTAGGAAAAAGATCTATTCCGATAACTAAAGGATGGATATGGAATTTCAAGCAGGATACCATGTTTTCTTAAAGGTATCTCCAGGGAAGGGTGTTATACATTTCAGTAAGAAGGGTAAATTAAGTCTCATGTACATCGGACCTTTAAAAATTATAGAACTAATTGGAGTTGTAGCTGATCGTTTGGCAATTCCTCCAAGTCTCTCCAATGATCATTATGTGTTCCTCGTATCACAATTGAGAAAATACATTCCTGACCCAACACATGTACTCACCTATAAATAAATAGAACTGGAACCCAACCTGTCTTATTGGAAAGAGACTATCAGAATTCTTGATACCAATAAACAAGTGCTAAGAAACCGGACGACTCCTCTGGTAAAAGTTCTACGGAGAAACCAAAATATGGAAGAGGCAACATGGGATCCCGAAGAACATATGATGAAGAACCACCCGGATCTTTTTAGGTTGTAATATTCAAGAAATTTTGAGGATGAAATTACTTGAAGGAGGGGATAATGAAACACACCAAGCTTCCATGAGACGTTTACCTTTAAATAATGCAGTATCTTGCGTTGTACGCAACATGGAGCTTTAACACACCACTTCAAATCAAACTATGCGTTATGAATATTAATTTACACTTTTTGATATTTTATAAATTTTATTTTTAAAAATGGAATTCATTTTTTTATTCGGAATATCAGAATTAGCTTAGGGTGAATTTTCAGTATATTTCTTAAAACATTCAATTTTTGATAAATAGTGAAAAACATTGCATTATTGTTTAAAATCGAATTTTTATTTAAATAATATTTTATTTTATTTTATTTTATTTTATTCTAAAATAGTTAAATAATACCAATATTAGTTCAATTAAATTCATTGGATCCATTTTTTAAAAAAAATAGTTGTATAAAATTTTACTTAACTTTTCACCGTCTTTTACCCACCTTCAATGTAAGTTGGAAAATTTGCATAAAATGTAATTTTAAAACATCTGTTAATTGAATTTAAAAAATCTGAGAGGCATTATTAATATCATTAAGTAAAACGTGGTTCAATAAGATGATGTTTTTTTGTTAAATAGTATCTTTGGACTTTTATTTACCACGGTTAAAATAAAATAGAGTAATTAAAGGTAAAAATAGTATTTTTATTACTCCAAAATGTATCCTAATTCTATTAAATAAGTGTATTTATACCAAAAAAAACAATAGGAATAAAATATGATCCTTTTGGTCCACTTTTATTATATTAGGACATTTATTATTATTTTATTTAAAGAAGTGTTAAAAGTACAAAATTCAATGTTTAATAACTAACCCATTTTTAATATAGGGCTACACATATAATATATCTGAATATAAATATTCATTAGAAAGATAACAATATTTTCAATAAAATGGTTTTTTATTAATAATTTTTATAGATTATATAATTAAATTTAATTATGAAACAATGATGATGTAGTAATTACCATATTAATGAAATATTAAAACAATGGATATTTTTAATATCCATATAAATGTATATTTATACTTTTGATGAATTACAAGAATTTTATATTTTAATATGACATGTTAGGGTTGGTTAAATAAATTTTTTTCGAATTAATCATGTTGTTAAGACTTTAAAAAAATCATTTACTAAATAGTGTCAAAATTGACATAAAAGAGTTTCACAAAAATTCTATATTATTAATTGATATTATATTCTAAAAAATATATGGCTCAGAAAAAGTACTTATATAGGGTTATATATATCAATACGGATCCACTTGGGTGTTCTTGGAAGTTTATAGTATGATTTTTAACCATATAATATAAAAATACAAATAGACATGGTAAATCTCGTACTATTTAACTAAGAGTTAAATCTAAAAGATAAGGTTAATAAGGTGAACTAAACCTGTCTATAACCTATTGGATGAGAGTATTTATACTCATCCCCACCTTATAATCGAAATAATTCATTTTGGAGCCATTATTAATCAAATATGATTCTATAATAAAATAATATTTCATTCATTTCCTAAAGTGACCCTCACCTCTCTTATAAAAGGGTGCTTCCCCTTCTCTCAAAATCACACCTCCAAATAAATTTGTCTCTACCAACCTATGCACAAATATCCTCCCAACTACCCTCACATAGACCTAATTTCCTTACATTTCTCATAAATCCATTCTAGGGATCCCTTTTGATCAACTCAAAAGGAAACACCCGAAGAAGAGGTAAAAATTTCACCATCATTTTTCGAAGTTCTTTTCTTCTTCCACTTCATATTTCTTTATTGTTTCCATAAAAAAATAGTAACTCTAGTACCTTCTACATAATGTGATGTTATTATAAATATTTTACAACAATATTCATTATTCGATCCATCCTATGAATGATAAAGTCACCATATGTGCGAACGTGTGTAAGTACGGCTTCCCGTCTCCACGTCGTAGTGTAGTTTGTTATTCAACGCCTAATTATTTGGATGGCTATAACAATGAGAATAATTTATGTAAATAATAAATATAACATGATAATTATTATTTATATATGAGATACCATCCAATTATATATGATTTCACCATGAATTGGAAGGTATGGTTGCTCGTGCATACGTATGGAGTACCGTCACTATGAACGCGATGAGATTCATTCCCCATTGTTATCATTAAAGAATTATTTTTATGTTATGGTTAAAAAGTAATGTTTAATAAAATCATAGCATTATTGATATTGATCAAATACATCCAATCCAAAAAAAACATTGCTTACATAACCAATAATATAAAATAAAATGAAACAGTTAACACCCGAAATGATGATATTATTTAAATATTATTAACAAATAAATATTAGAGGATCATATGTGATATCATATTTATTTATATAGTTCTTTTATAATTTAATAACAATTATTTTTCTATTATACATGAGGTTAACATACCATTTACAATGAAATATTATAAGGTAAGGATTAATTTTAAAATCTCATTACTTATCTGAGGTTTTTTACACTTGAGTAACTACTTGGACCTCTTTATCATCCAAATTCATGTTTTCTTAAAAATGTGTTTCAAATAAATTACTATTTACTATACTATATGTTAAATTAATTTATAACCTTTTTTTACCTTGTATGATTTGAAAGGAATCTTTCCATCAAATTTCCAAACATGGTACTATATGTCCTTTTTGACAAAATTTAGGTAAGAATGTCTTATTTAACTTATATGGTTGATGCCGAAATTTTCTGCCGTTAAAAAAACGTCAATGATTCCCTTACAATATTATAAGATTATATTTAAAATAAATGTTTTATTATATAATTATGTGACTTTTAAATTATTTCAAAAAATAAAGAGATATTTCTCTAAAATAGTTTTTATTTCATCTATGTCGACATCTTTTTGATGTATTTTTCACTTATCTGAAATTGATTCATTATGAAAAAATTATTATATATTGTATTGAAGGTTTTTTTAATGTTTGAATGTGGATATTTTCTTTTTATATCATTCATGGTTTATGATTAAACTATTAGAATTTCTTATGCATTTTTTAATACGAATGTTTATGTTATGTTTCAACCTTTTCATATTAAGAATGCATTGGACTTAGTAACTGATGGGTAGTGCCCGCATTAGCTCCACATTACATCAGTAGGTCTCATGATACCAAATAGTGTCTTGGCACATGGACTTGACAAAATCTTATTTGTAGTCTTGGAAAGAGGCCCTGACATTGTGGTTATGACGTCTAGCATTATGAATTCCATCATTATGAAATTGCCTATTGATATTGCATGTGATCATTCGACTATTAGAATATCCATGAAAATAAGTAAATGGAATTATTTGATTTATATTTTCCATATTATGATGAATTTTATATTTATATGGATTATGTTTTAGACTTATACATTTCCTTAACTGTTTATTCTTATTTATGAAATTTTTCGCTATATTGTTATCCTTACAGAGCATCTGAGCTCATCCCTTTCTATATTTTATTTTTACCAGGATATGAAGAAGTATATTATGACTAACCAACAGGGATATTCTTAGAAATATGAATGTGTAAAATTGATACAGTGTTGTTTTTTGTTTTTCATTTTTTAATGTAATGTAATACTTATGAATGTATCTAGTGCTTCCAAGGCTTCTTAACTGATCGGTTTTTTAGGATGTGATTCCTTGTATCATGATAATGATATGTAATAATTTATAGACTCTAGGTAAATAGGGTTGTATCATTACAATAATATTAATTATTAAGATCAATTTAATTTATAGGGATAATGAATAGTTATAATATTCAGTATCATTACCAGGATTAAAATTAAAACTAATTTACAAGGGTTTCAAATTAAATGATGAATGTTAAAATGATACATAAATATGTAAAAATTCAATTGAATATATATATATATTGAAAATATATAAATTTTATTCATAAATGGTTTATTTCAGATTCATTTTCATTAGTAACACACTAATATATTTTAATACTTTTAGACATTTTCTATGTTTCCTCTACGCCATGTAGAAAATGATATCCCCACTCCTAAAATATGTAGGGTTGGGGAGATTCTTGTGGAATGGTAAATATATTCCCAAATCCATTCCTTATATCTCTAATAGTTTACTATATTAGTTGGATTTATTATAAAATAATTTTAGTTATAATTTACTTATATTCTTAAATATTTTGTATGAAAAAGAGGTGTATTTTTTATCCGAGCATTTGTTTTCAATTTCAACTTTTACCTCCATCAAATCATTTTTATCCAAAGTAAAATATGAAAAAAAGTAAAATATTTATACATATATGATTTTAACTTCCTTTAATAACCTATATTCATCTCATTAATCCATAAAATGGGTAATAAAACCATCATTAATGTGTGTGTGGGACTATCGCCTTGCAAACAGATACAATTTATTTTCCATAATTTCCACTCCCAGCAAGTTATTATGATGGATTTACTATAAATATATGATATTTATGACATATTTATCATTCATTAATTATAATATATCAAGTAATTTAATAACATTACATCCACTAAATGTTGATGGTTCCATTCATGTGTAAATGTGGATTACCACCTCTAGGAAGTATGTGATTCATTTTTCATGACCAAAACACATGGATTATTTATATATGTGTGTATTAAATGATATAATAGTGAATTTATAATATAAAAATAATCATGGAATGATAATATTGTAAATTCATTCATTCCATCATGTATATTGAAAAATAGTTGCATTACTCATGCATATGTAGGACCTAACGTCTCTATGATTATAACATAGTTCATTTTACAAAATCATGTTTCATGGTTTGTTATATAATGAAAGTTATATTATATAAATTATAATTATTTAATGATTTTTATTATGTATATGACTGAATAATGACCCCTTTGAGCATATTCAATATACCCAAATCATTTAGGACATATGATCCAAATATTAGTCAAACATCAGTTTTGGACATAACTTATTAGGTATTTTTATATCATAATATTATATAAAATAAAATAATTAATAAATTTTAAAATTATTCATATAAAATTAAAAAACTATCATATGTTTATTATTTACCATGATAAAAAATACATGAAGACTCAAACTCAAGTTAATAGATACACTACCTTAATAAACTAATTATAAAATGATTTGATTTTTTTTCAAATTTATTTCATTCATGTATATATTCTTAAATATATATTTAAAAATTAATTTATGTAGAAAAATATTTTTTATAAAGGAAATTTTTTTCTAAATTTTATTTGTAACAAATATATTCAAAGTGTAATTTTTTTTTGTATTTATCATGACTGTTTTAAAAAAATGGAAAATGGAATATCAAATCTTAACATATACTATATCATTGTTTTTTTCCATTAATTTTATCTGTTTCTTGAATTTCATTTTAATATTTAATGTTTTGAATAAATAAAATCCTTCTTTCCATGTGTTCTAGGTTTCTTCAAAAAAGTTAATTAAATTCACTGTATATTTTGATATCCAGAACTTTTATTCTTGGGGGTGCATAATTTTTTCTCTTAATGTTGTTGACTATGCATGATTTCATGTGTTTTGATTATGTTAGGGTTTTATTAATTATTTATGTTGGTGTTTGATCCCAATTTACCACTTGATTAGGATTTTCCCTCATATAGTTAATGATGATGGGCGAGCATGAGATATCTATCTAACACATTGGGTAAAGGGACAAAGTTTACCAGTTTTTCTACTAAAAAGTGATTATTGTATTTTTATATGAATGATATTAAATTTTAATGCGTTATTCTTTTAGACATAATATATGTATTTATCATGTTACCAATTTGATTTATCTATGATTTAAAAACCTTCTCATCGAAAATATATGAGTTTATTTGGTATACAAATGAGTTCATGTTTAACTGGATATATATGCTAATTAGTAAAGGTGAAATTCATAAATTTTTCAAAAATATTTCATGATTTTGAATGATTAAAATGAATCCTTTATGAGATTTATTATCTCCATTTATATTTATTTTTATGTTTTTTATGAAAAGAGGCGGGTAGAAAAGTTCATTTCTTAGGTATGAAAAAATATATGATGATTTCAATGTTTAATTTTAAAAATAAAAAGTATTATTATAATTTATAGACTAATTTTTTTATTTATTTAGTTTTATATTTACATTAATTATATTTTTTAATAATTATATATTTTAAATATTTTTATATAGGCTTAAGGATATGTTACAATAAGTATGAGGACATAAGGATATTTTTAAAGATATGCCCATTTTATATATTTAATGGTTTGTTTTGTTGGAAAAATGGATATTGAGTAGAAGATTCCACATTGTGGGAAAATAAGTATTTATGAAATAATCATGAAATAATTATAAAAAAATCTAAATAAAAAATGTAATATCTTGAGTTGTAATAATGAAACATTATGTTCAATAGCGTACGTGATACACTACATTGACCATAAACTAACAACTAAATATTATTATCTAAAAGATACCATTATTACCTAGCCTTTTGAATTATGGGAATGAATAGTATAAACAATATTATGAAAATATGTTTTACATTTGTTTTAATAATGATTAATTGGTTAGAAAATTGTTTAGAAATATATATATAAACCAATTGAATATAAAGGATGTGTTTTTTAGAAAAATATATTTTAAATACAGTAATTGTGTTTGTAAAATCATATCACTTTTTTTGAATTATATTAATGAAATATAACTCAATTTGATGTTTACAATTCATATTATATGTTTTCATGACTAGAAATAAAAAGAAAATGAATTTTAAGCATACAAGTAGTATTTTTTTTAAAAAAAGGCATTTTTACAAACTCTTTATGTTGAAAATCATTTAAATAAAGTTTTGACACTATAATGAGCCCTATTTAACCAAATAAAATTATTATATATAATTGGGAATCCCAAATTTAATTTGGTATAATGTTATAAATTTTCTGATAAAATTCATTTTTTAATGAATAGTGAAAATACTGCATTTTAATTCAAAACTACCTTTTTGGAAAATTTATTTAAATATAAAAATTTAACGTTTAATTGGGTTTAAATGGTAATTGGATTATTTTTTTTAATTTATTCTAATTTTGTTCACTGTATGTAATTTCACATTTGAATATTATATAAGCACATGATAATCATTTGATGGGGTTTTCATCTAAAAAACACATTTTCTCCTTTTGACAACAGGGAATAATTTTAAAAAAATTACTACACATTCTGTGTTTTGAATTTGGAAAAATTTAATCCAAATTTGGAATAAAAAATTAAAAATTTCTATATTGTCCCCTTTAATTTTTGGACATTATGAATAATAACTAAAGTAAATATTTTTATTTACCACAATAAATGGGTAAATAAGGTAAATAAGAGTAAAAAATAATATTATAATAATATAAAACTAACCTAACATGTGTCCTAATCCTATTTTATGACATATGGACAATGATGAAAGCCCTTTGGATGAAAATTTGTCGTTTGGAATAGACATGGGTGTGATTATGACAGTTGTAACTATTAATTTAATGTACAGGAAAATATGTATTAAACATGAATCTTGTTATGAAAAAAAAATTAATAGGGGTTTATAAAAATGATATATTATACTATTAATATTCATTATAAATAAAATTTTATTTCCTACATCATTGTATTTTATTTATAATTTATAGACATTAAATTATGACACAATGGTGATGGAGTGATTACTTCACTAATAAAAGATTCAAATAAATTATATTATAAATATTAAAATAATTAATATTGTAAATATTTGGTGGAATACAGAAATTTTTTGTATGAATATGATATTTTAAAATGGATTTAATTTTTATTTTTTGTTGCAATTAAGTTGATATGAATTTTTTAAAAAGTCATGTATAAATTGTGTCAAAATTAAAATATTTCACAACATAAAATATAAAATAGTTTATTAAATGTTATAAAATTACTAAAAAATATGTTTCCAAAAAAAGGTTAGGATACGTCCTAATATTTCATAAATGACACTTTTTGGATGTTTGACATGTTATGGTAATTACATTAACCTAGAATGTCTAAATAATAATTTATCATTGTTAGACTAAAAAATGTAAAAGAAATGTTTAAAAAATGATAAGGATTAAATTGTAATAAAAAAATTTATCATATTAATTTTATAATGGTTATACGAACCAAAATCATCTTACATTTGAAATAAATTAGTCTAGGACTATTAGAAACAGAAAATTTATTTATAATAAATTAATATTTAAAAACATTCTTAAAGTGACCCTACCCTCTCTTATAAAGAGGCACCATATTTTAGCTAATACGTGCTTTTCCAAAAGCCATTGGGTTTGGTCATTATCAATTCCAAAAACTTCCTTGAATCCATGCTCTACTTATTATGGCCTTATTTTAAGCATATCACTTTTTATAGTGGTGTTATTGTGTTCTTCAAAGGTGATCGACCGAAGATGAGGTATCATTTTCTTTATGTGTTTATATCTATTTTTTTCTTTCACTTCCATTAAATATCTTCCAAACATTATGAAATAATAACTATAGATTCTTAAAAATAATTATATTTTATTATTTAAAAATTTTTAAATAATTCTGTCTCCACTTCCATTACATGGGAATGGAATTAATCGTTCATACATATGTGTGAAATATAAATTCTACAAAATAATCTAATCTATTTTCCATAACTGTCTCTCATGACTAGTTATAAAAATGGAATTATTTTTCATATGTTACTTTCATGTCATATTAGTCATTACATGAAGCTAATATATCAATTTGGTTCTTACTTCCACGTGCATAAAAATGATAACGTTGTTCGTGGATACATGTAAACTATCACCTCCACGAAGCGGTTTGACTCATTTTTATTCATTATATCTATTGTATGATATAAATAAATATATGTATATTATTAATATGATATTTATTTTTTTCTATTCATTATGTAATAAAGAAATAATTATTACCTTACTTTCATAATAATCAATGAAAAATAAAGATGTTACTCATGCGTACGTACGGATTACCATCTTCATTATTATATCATTTTTAAATTTTCCAGACCATACATCATGGTTTGATTTAAATGTTTAATTTATGTATAAAAAATTATCACAAATCCATTAATATTATTCTAGAGATGACAGAATTATAACCACATGGACTGGTGACATCAAAATAAGATCATTTTTTACTTAAGTACCGAATATGGACAAAATGGTCAATATGAACATAAATAGTTATATAATTTTTATAAGATGATAATAATTGATATAAAAGTAATAATAAACATGAAAATGGTTCTAATGAAAGTATAAATTAACCTATGTTTATTATTCAAGAAAATAGTGAACAGACAAGAAAATTCAGACTCCAGGTAAGGGAAATCTAAACTCATTTCCATTCATTTAAATTAATATAACCATAATTGGTATTCTTTTTCCATAAATATGGGTGAAAGTATTCTGATTTTTTTACCCTAAATATCCACATATATTGGTTGTGCTTATATTTTTCACTCATATTTCTGTCATTGATTTATACTTAATCTAATGATTTGATCTTTGTATGGGATGTTGTCTCAACTTCCATTCGTTGAAAAATATATTGATCTTATGAACCTGTGTTATATTATAATGTGTATATAAAACACTTTTTTACTTATTATAACATGATTTAGTGTAATATCATGATATTTAATGTTTTTTAGATGTTATTCGTTAATGATTTTTAATCAATTGTTTTTTATGTGGTAGGGGACTCTTTAACTAAAACATCGTTTAAATTTTTTAATGATTTATTATTATAAAGCCCTCTATTTCTTGTCTATGTTTTCAAAAATGGTTTTTATTAATTTATTGATATGGAAACAATTGTTTTAAAATTTTCATTTCTTTTAAAATATTATTTGTGGTATAGAACACTTTGATTAATAATTCACTTTATTAAAAGTTATAATTGTTTTTTGAATGGGATTTCATATTTCAATATATTGAATTTATTTCTTGTTATTATAAAAAAAAATTAAGAGTGAGTTTTTGATAATTATAATCACTTATCTATTATGATTATATAATGTTACTTAGACATTTGATGAGTGGTTACGTGATAAACCAAAGATGGGGGGTTATGTGATAAACCAATGATGGGTGGCTACGTGATGATCTAAAGACTGATTGTTCCATGATGAACAAAGGATTGGTGGTATTCTATAACCGCCAATGCATTGGGTGTAGAAGTTGGCCTTTTGGCTATTGCATTTACTAATATTCGTGGAATTCAACATTATGGTTATTCCATTTATGTATAGATATTACCCAAGATACCATTATATGTTATATGGGTTTTAATGTGATATTTTTATCACAACAATTGTACAGAATGAGATTATATTTAGTGATGTGTATTTATTATTTCTTAAAGGTGAAAAGTATTACTTTTTTACAAAGTATTCATGGTTTATAAGTTTTATCAAGACTAAAAATTTCACCTTCCATGTGTATCCTTTATTGATCTTTTTAGGCTCATCCAATGTTTTTTAAATGTTTTTCATATATTTTAATGCAGAAAAAGGTTTAGGATGAGATCGAGGAAAATATATTTTGTTTCGTCATGAAACAAAACCATGTTTTCTTAAAAGTTCTTGTTTTATGAAAACATGGAAAATGAGTAGATGTATCCATATTATAATATTTTAGTTCTTATGTATGGGATATGGCCTAATACTCTAAAACACTAAACCCGATATGGTCCTCAACGATAATCCTTCTCTAGACTCAAGTTTTTTTAATGCTAAAGTTTGTGGCCTTATAATCAGTATCAGATGATGGTTTAGAAATCATTGGAGAATAGGATGTTTTCATAAGAGTTAGGGATATAATCATGGGTTTATAATTTAAAAGTTGATCATAAGTTCAATGTCATGAAATCCTTTTTTAGGCTTTATGATTTGAAATATTTTGGTTACTAATTTAATTTTTTGATGACATTCACCTTTGAGAAAAATAGGGGTTTTTAGTTTTTGGGATAAAAATTTGCGGTTTGAAATAACATTTGAGGTTAAAACATGTTATGGTTATTTTTTAGGTTTTATAATTTTTTGTAATATTATAATAGTTATATAGTTTTATCCAAAGGACAACCAATAAGATGAGTGATAACCCGTCACGTCAAGAATGGATGCCAGAATCGAACCCATGACCAAAGGGTGTCAAGTGTGCATCAGCTACTGCTAGCCTATATGAAGTCCCTGGTTAGTAAGAAGTTTTGTTGTTAGATAAACTATATAATGGAATAATATGATATTGATATTTTGGACAAATATTTTATCAAATGGATATACAAAATATTGGAAAATATTATGGGGATTGAGGGATACATGTTATTTTGGAATACGTTCACTAATTTTGTAATATGATTACCATTAATAAAATAATATGAGATTTTTTTTGATGATTAATGGTTTAATTATATAATGGAAGACTCTATTATTTTAATTTAGGAATTATATTGATTTGGGTTATTTGTTGTGGTGATAAACCTATATTGGAAGAAATATGATTAGGTTAATTAATTTTATGAATGAGACATAAAGAGTGATTGATGTTATTTAGAAATTAATGTTATGAATTATCTTGGATGACTGTGATCATATTCTTCTTTGATTTGGGTTTCAATCATAGTTTGGATTATTTTGATTAATTGTACTGAAAATTATTTTTAAAAAATTTCTTTTTTGAACATCGGATATTACTGTAGAATTTTGGAGATTGAAACTAGTTTAGCTTTATTAAATGGTTTATTATTTGGTTGAGTTATATGATTTTATCCTAACCATTTTGGTTTCAGTTAATATTTCAAGATAGGGTGAATATATTGTTAATATTTGGTAGATTTTTTGATTTTCTAGATGTTGATTCTGTTGCTTCAGGTTTGACCAAGTTATCTTCAAACATATTTTTTGGAGGAAAGATATGTTTTTGGTAGAAAATTATTAAAGGATGAAACTCTACAAGAAAAGTAAGTATGTATCCTTATGTTATTATTCAATGTTTTAAATAAATTTCTCATCATTATGAAAATAATTTTAAAACAAAATATTTTCCTTTTACTTTTCCTATTATGAAATCAATGACCATTTAACCTCTCACAAGTTTGTGGTTATCTGATTGTTATCTTTCTCTTGATCTTGTTTTCTATCACTCATCATCAAAAATTACAACATAATATTTTTTCCATATCCAAATTCTCCAATAAGGAATCCTAGTATGTGTTATTTTGGGTGACCTAAATACATTTTTCTCTTTCTTTTAAAGTGGTAGTTTTGATAACCCTTTTTCTAATTTTGGTTTGGAGTAAAGATATTTTGAAAATTCATTCCCTAGTTAATGAACCCCAATCCATATTTTTGGGAAAAAGTTTATTAAATGGGGGAGGATGTAACATCTATATGTCTAATAAAGAAAAACTATGTTCAATATGATACTTGAGACTCTACATCGAGCATAAACGAACATCTAAATATTATTATTTAAATGTTACTATTTTAACCTAGCCACTGGAATGGATAGAATGTTCAATATTAACTGAATTAGGATAATATTTTTACACATATTTGTATAATAAATCATTAGATATCTTATGATTTAGAAATATAAATAGAAACCAATTGAATATAAATGATGTGTTCTTATGAAAGACAATTTAAATGAGAATAATTGTGTTCATAAAATCATATCACAGTTACTAGATTATATTAAATAAATATTAACTCAATTGGATTTTCAAAATTCATATCAAATGCATTAAATAAAATATATATGAACACAATAAATTTTAATCCTAAAAAAAGTATTATTCAAAAAAGAAATTTTTACCGCCATTTGATGGAATACCCATTTTAAATATATATTTTCACAAATTTATAAGTTATATTTTGAAAACAAATCTTGTTTTTTATAATATGGAAATCATAATTTACATTGGTTGAATTTTTGAATTATTTTTGACAAAATTTATATTTTAATAAATAGTGAATCATTTTACATTTTAATTTAGACATTCTTTTTGTGTAAGTTATTTATATATTTATATTATCCGTTAAATTGGTTTGAAAGAGTAATTTTTTTAATGTTTTATCATTTAATCAAATATTGGTCATTGGAAGTAATTTCACATTTAAATTTGATATAAACACAAGTCAATCCTTTGATGAGGTTTACCTCTATAAAACATGATCTTTTAACAATGAGAATTAATTTTAAATTAAATACTGCATGTTCTGTATTTTGAATTTAGAATAATGGATTTTATATTTGGAATAATAGGGTTTAATTTTTTAAAATATTTTACTTTTATTTTTGTACATAAAGAAAAGTAACTTTATTTATTATTTTTATTTACAATGGTTAAAGGGTAAATCAGGTAAATAAGGGAAAGAATAATATTATAATAATATAAAACTACATTAAGACATTCCATAATCATATTTTATATCATATGTCTGACCAAAAAATCTCAGGGACAATGAATTGGCCTTTGGAATCCACATGGGTGTGATTATGACAGTTATAACGAATAATTTAATGTAAAGAAAAATATATTATAAACATTAATCTTTTAACTTGAAAAATATTAATATTTTTTAAAATAAATTATCTCTTTGAATATCAATATTCTTTTGAAATATAAAAATATTTCCTACATGCCCGTATTTTATTTATAAATTTTAGACACTAAATAAGTACATTTAATTATGATACAATGGGAATGTGATGATTGCATCATTAATAAAATATTAAAATAATGATATTATAAATATTAATATAAATATTAATGGAAATATTAGATTCCACACACTAATTTTATTGATTACTACGATATTCTTTTATTGATTTAATGTATTTTGTTTGAATTTATCATGTTGTTAGGAATTATTGAAAAAGTCAAGTATGAATAGTGTCAAAATTGAAAAAAAATCAAAACTTAAAATATAAAATAGTTTATTAAATGTAATAAATTTCCTAAATATCTATGATTGACTATATGGATATGATATATTCTAATATTTAGTAAATTACATTTTTCCCCATTTAACATGTTATGTTAATTAGACTAACACACAATGTTTAAATAATAACTTATCATGTAATGATTAAAATAGTTAAATAAGGGTTAAAAATTTTAAGGACTAAAAAATATTTAGAAAATGTATAATTTTAAATGGATAATAGTTATAATGCCCAAAATAAACATATATTTGAAATATTTGAGTTTGGAACCATTATGAACCGAAAATTAATTTATAATAAACTAATATTTCAAGACATTCCTATAGTGATCCTCTCATTAAGTGTTTCTATTTTATTAATTAGTAAATTTTCTTAAAATCTACTCCAAACATGATGAGTCAATAAATCCAGAGTGTAACGCCCCGACCCCAGTTACCCAGAGTCGGTGCATTATTACATAACATTGGCATGATCATAAGAAAGATCAAATCTCGAAAGACCGATTGGTTTAGTAGCCTTCGAAAATGCCAGATATATTCATAAGTTTTACATTACATTATAAAATGAAAAACTACTACAACAACATAATGTCTCAATAGACCACACTATTATCCCCTCATAAAATCCCTGCAGGTCTTTCATAACTTACTTCTTCACATCCTGGGAAAAATAAAACATAAAAAAGGGTTGAGCTCAAATGCCCAGTAAGGATAACAATATAGCGGAAAGAATAAACATTTAAGGCAATGTATAACTAAAACAAAAGCCTTTTAAATATGAACTTTCAACATGGTATGGCATAAATAAAATGAAATAATGCCATTTAATTATTCACATGGATATTCTACTAATCGAATAATCACATGCAAAAATCAATAACCACTTTCATAATGTTGGAATGCATAATGCCAGACTATCATAACCACATAGCCAAGGCCTCGTGCCAAGACTACAAATAAGATTTTGTCAAGGCCTTGTGACAAGACACTAGTTTGTCTCATGAGACCTACCGATGCATCGAGGAGCTATAGCGGGCTCCACCCGTCACTTATTAAGTCCAATGCATTCCCATATGAAAAGGTTTAAACATAACATAAACATTCGTATTAAAACTAGCATACGAAATGTCAATAATTTCACCATAAACTATGAATGGTATAAAAATAGCACATCCACAGTCAAACATATCAAAAAACCTTCAATACAATATAGAAGTTTTGTATCATAATAAATCAACTTCAAATAATCTTAAAATCCATCAAAGGATGTTGACATAGATGAAATCAAAATTATTTTTAAAGAAGTATCTCCTTTTATTTTGAAATCATTTAAGATCCATATAAAATAAAACATTTTCTTTGAAAATATTCTTATAAGCTTGTATGGAAAGCTTCGACGATTTTATAACGGCAGAAAATAACCGCACCCGCCGTATAAGTTCAAATAAAACATTCTTACCTCAATTCTGTCGAAAAGGTTAAAAAGGACCTTGTTTTGAAAACGACGGAAAGATTCCTTTATAAACCTCTTATAAAAAGTCAAACAAGGGTATAAATGACTTAAACCCATATTCTTGTAAATAGTAAAAATGTTTTGAAATACATTTTTAAGAAACATGGATGTGGATGATAAAGAGATCCCAGTAGATTATTACGTATAAACAACCTCGGATAATGAAGAGATTGTGAAATAACCCTTACCTTGTACTTTTCCTTGGTTGGGGTAGGTTAACCTCCTGTATAATAGTGAAATAATTGTTACTAAATTATACAAGAATCATATACATTAATATGATATCATATATGATCTTTTAATATTGATTTGATAATAATATCTTAGTATTATCGCTGTTTCGGGTGTGAACTTACTTGTTTTCTTTTGTATGTTTTGTTACGTAAGACATGTTTGTAAAGGATAAGTTGTATATTATTCAAATCCAGAATGGTATCAAGTCCTTAAACATCATTTTTAAATCATCAAATGATAATTATACTTGAATGGATACGATGGAAAATGAATCTCATCGCGTTCGTGGAGACGGTAGTCCGTACGTACGCACGAACGCTACTTCCATTTAATTTTTATTTTAAAAGAATCGAATACAAATGATACATAGGTATATTACTATTCCAGTATAATATAATATTTTATATATGTTACTTAAGTTCATTAACACCATCCTTTATACGTTCCATGTGTGGTATGAACGAGTCATATCATTTTAATGGGGCGGTATTCTGCACTTCCTCAAATGAAATTATCGTATGTATATACAACATGAAACGAATAATGGTATGAAATAAAATGGAATTACAGAAGCTTATATATAAAATATATATCATTAACATCATATTTAATTACAGTGCCATCATAATGGCCACCATGAGAGGCGGTAAGATGTATTTGAACAATCATCGTTTCGTGAGGCGTTATTTTGCCATCCACAGAAACATTATGTTCATCATCCATTAGATGGAGTTGTGTGTATGTTTAGTTTGAATCCTTCTTATAACAACATCCTAGTATACTTAGGATACTGTTGTTGTTACAAAAGAAAGGAAATAAAAAGAGTTTTGGGGTTGAAGAAGCAAAATAAATGAAAATAATTTAAGAGAAATCGTTACCTTTAATTTAGGTAACTCACATTGGTTGGAACCAAAGGACTTGTTGAAATGCTTTCTGCCTAAGGGGAAGCTTCAAGGAGGAGGAGAGGGATGTGGGGAGCTTAGTTGGGCAGAGTTTGGACGAGCCAAGTGGCTTGAGAGGTGTGAGGAATGAGTAGAAGTGGTCTCCTTTTATAAGGGGGAGGAGGGGCTCTTTAGGAAAGAGTGAAAGTATTACTTTATAATATAATTATATTCGGTTTATAATGGCCCAAAAATCATTGAGGTAGAAGATAAGATGACTCATATTCTAAATAACATCAACCAATAAGAATTGGACAGGTTTTAGATAATATTTTAATCATTATAATCTTATTTATTTAAATGATTTATTAATGAGGTAAACATTGCATCATTATTGTGTCATTAATAATTTAAATTATTTGATGTCTAAAAATTATAAATAAAATATCATTATGTAGGAAAGCTTTTTAGTTTTCTAATGAATATTTATAATCGAAAATTCAACATGTATAACCCTATGTAAAAATTGTTCTTCTAAAAGATGTAAGCTTATGCCATTTTTATTTTTATTTTAACTTTATTAATATAATGTGTCCCTACCACATACAAGTGGATCCAAGGGGTCCCCAAATTGACCCAAGGATGCCCATGGTCGGGTATGTGTCCACCAATAAGTTTAGGACACGTTTTAGGGTAATTTTGTATTATTATAATATTATTTTTTAACCCTTATTTACCGGATTTACCCTTTAACCATGGTAAATAAAATATTTACCACAGTAACTATTCAAAATGTCTAAAAATAAATGTTACCTATTTACACAATTTGAACATCCTGATTCCAAATATGGAATCCATTTTCCTAAATTCAAAACACAGAAGTGGCAGAAATTAATTTAAAATTAATTCCCGCTGTCAAAACAAAAAGCGTGTTTTTAAGAGGTAATAACTATCAAAAGATTGACACTTGTTTATGTTCTGTTTAATTGTAAAATTATGTCCAATGACCAACATTATATTAAATGGTAAAAATATATTCTAAATATACTTTAAAACCACTCAAATTCACAATTTATCACTATTAATTATTTTGATTAAAAAAGTTGTTTTTAATTAAAATTTAGTAATTTTCACTATTCATCAAAATATATAAGTAATCCGAAAAGTACCAAAATTTCACCCTAGGCTAATTTTGATATTCCGAATCTAAAAATGAAGTCCATTTTGAAATATAAAATATATATGATTTCAAAAAGTAGGTATTACTATTCACAACGGCTAGTTTAATTAGTTGTGGTGTGTGTTAGAACTCGAGGTTGCGTACAACACACGCTATCGCATTATTCGAAGGGAAATGTACCGTAGAAGCTTGGGGTGTTACATTCTCCCCTCCTTCAAATAATTGCGTCCTCACAATTTCTAGGGTATTACTGCATAAAAAGACTCGGGTGGTTTTTCATCATAAGTTCCTCGGGTTCCCACGTTGCCTCTTCCATCTTATGATTTCTCCACAAAACTTTTACCAGACGCGTCGTCCGGTTTCTCAGTACTTGTTCTCTCGTATCAAGAATCTTGACGGGCTCTTCGCAATAAGACAGATCGGGTTCCAGTTCTAATTCCTCATAGGTGAGTACATGCGTTGGGTCAGGCATGTATTTTCTCAACAGAGATACGTGGAACACATCGTGAACTTTGGAGAGACTTGGCGGCATTGCCAATCGGTAAGCTACAGCCCCAATTCGTTCTAGAATTTCGAAAGGTCCGATGTACCTGAGACTCAATTTACCTTTCTTACCAAAACGTATGACTCCCTTCCACGGAGATACCTTTAGGAAAACATGATCACCGACTTGAAATTCCAAATCCTTCCTTCGATTATCGGTATAGCTCTTCTGCCTACTTTGAGCTGCTTTGATGTGATTTTGGATTACCTTCACCTTTTCCACCGTTTCCTCCACCAGTTCTGGGCCTACAAGTTTTCTTTCACCAACGTCATCCCAACAGGTTGGTGTACGACATCTCTTTCCGTATAACGCTTCATATGGTGCCATCTAAATACTCGAATGGAAGATATTGTTATAGGAAAATTCTACCAGAGGTAAATATTGATCCCACATACCCTGAAAGTCAAGTGAGCAAGATCTCAACATGTCTTCTAAGGTTTGAATAGTCCGTTCTGATTGTCCGTCTGTCTGAGGGTGGTAAGCAGTGCTCAAATGAAGTTCAGTATCCAGGGATTTCTGAAGACTTTTCCAAAATCTTGAAGTAAAACGGGGGTCACGATCAGAAACAATCGATAGGGGTACTCCATGAAGTCTCACAACTTCATTAATGTATAGTCTTGCTAGACGTTCCAGGGGTAGATCTTCTCTTATAGCAAGAAAATGTGCTGTCTTGGTAAGACGATCAACAATAACCCATATTGCATCGTTCCTTCTAGGAGTCTTTGGTAGCCCCATGACAAAGTCCATCGTAATATTGTCCCATTTCCACTCCGGTATAGGAAGAGGTTTCATGACTCCTCCAGGCTGTTGCCTTCCAGCATTCACTTGTTGACAAACCATACATCTTGACACAAAATCAGCAATCTCCCTCTTCATATTGTCCCACCAAAAATGTTCCTTCAAATCTATATACATTTTGGTGCTCCCAGGGTGTATAGAGAAATTGGAACTATGAGCATCATCCAGCAATTCCCTTTTTAGATCAGGTATATTGGGAACACAAAGTCTCTTCCCGAATTTCAAAATTCCATCTTCATACACAAAGTCTCTCAATCTCCCATCATTCACAGCTTTAATCTTCTTCTGAAATTCTTCATCATCGTTCTGAGAACTCTTAATCCTTTCTAGTAAAGATGGTTTGGCAACCATTTGAAAAAGCATTGATGTTTCACCTTCCCTGGTTATTCCCATGTCCATCTTCACTAGATCCATGAAAATTGGATCCCTTTCAATTCTCATCATGTTCAGAACTCCATGGTCTTTTCTGCTCAAAGCATCTGCTACTTTGTTTGCTTTCCCCGGGTGGTAGTGTATCGTGCAATCATAATCCTTGAGTAATTCAAGCCATCTCCTTTGCCTCATGTTGAGTTCTTTTTGTGAGAAAATATACTTCAAACTCTTGTGATCAGTATAAATCTCACATTTTTCACCATAGAGGTAGTGCCTCCATATCTTCAAAGAAAAGATCACTGCTGCTAACTCGAGATCATGAGTAGGATAGTTTTGTTCATGAATTTTCAACTGTCGTGATGCATAGGCAATAACTCTATCATTTTGCATAAGGACACAGCCAAGTCCTTTCTTCGATGCATCACTATAAATAACGAACCCATCATTCTCCGATGGTAAAGTCAATATAGGAGCATTGACTAATCTTCTCTTCAGTTCTTCGAAACATTCTTCACACTCTTTTTTCCAAACAAATTTAACCCCTTTACGTGTGAGCTTCGTTAATGGGTTAGCCAATCGGGCAAAATTCTGGACGAAACGTCGATAATAACCTGCCAAACCAATAAAACTGCGTACCTCAGTTATACTCGTAGGTGCTGGCCATTCTTGGATTGCTTTGGTCTTAGAAGGATCAACAGAGATTCCATCTTTAGAGACAATATGGCCAAGAAAAGAAATCTCCTGAAGCCAGAATTCGCACTTGCTAAACTTCCCATATAATTCATTCCTCCTCAGAGTCTTCAAGATAATGCGCAAGTGATTTTCATGATCTTCGTAGGTTTTAGAGTATACCAAGATATCATCAATAAATACCACCACAAATTCATCGAGATACTCCTTGAAAACTCTATTCATCAGATCCATGAACACAGAGGGTGCATTAGTCAATCCAAACGGCATTACAGTAAACTCGTAATGCCCGTACCTGGTTCGAAATGCTGTCTTCGGAATGTCTTCCTTCTTCACACACAACTGATGGTATCCAGATCGAAGGTCAATCTTTGAAAAGTATTGAGCTCCATGCAGTTGGTCAAATAAATCATCAATACGAGGTAGGGGATACTTGTTCTTTATTGTTATAGCATTGATCTCCCTGTAGTCGATACATAACCTCATAGATCCATCTTTCTTTTTAACAAAAAGAACAGGGGCTCCCCATGGAGAAACACTAGGGCGAATAAATCCATTATTACTCAATTCCTCTAGTTGTTTCTTTAGTTCGACTAACTCTAAAGTGGCCATTCTATAAGGGGTCTTCGATATAGGCCTTGATCCAGGAATCAAATCAATAGAAAACTCAACTTCTCGTTCTAGAGGATGTCCAGGTAAATCTTCCGGAAATACATCTACAAATTCTTTCACAACATGTACATCCTCTATTTGAACATTCCTTTCCTCACCGACAGTTATTTCATTCTCTTCCTCCCCAATAATTGAATTAAGTTGAGCTGTTGGGGGTGGATCTAAATAAGAATTAGGTGGTGACGATTCTGCTCTAAAAATAAGGTGCTCCTTATCATTATCATCAAGAATCGCAACCTCTTTCTTCTTACAATAAATCTTCGCATCATAGTCCGAAAGCCAGTCCATACCGAGGATTATATCAAACTCAATCATAGGTATGATGATGAAATTAGCAGATAAAGAAAATTTATGTGCTCTAATGGGGACTGATTCACAAAACTTTGTTGCAACGATACTTCCCTTAGGAGTTTTAACAGACAACTCCCTTATTAAATCAAATTGGAAATATCTAATTTTCTTAGCAAACTGGGAAGATATGAAACAATGCGATGATCCAGAATCAAATAATGCATTTTCTAAACTTGAGGAAACCATTAAATTACCTGCCACCACGTCTTTCGGAGCTTCTACCTTAGCAGTAGTGATAGCATAAGCCTGGCCTTGATCCCTTGGCCTTTTTTGAGGTAAGTTCTCCTGACGCTTAGGGCATGCATTTGCATAATGCCCCATATCCCTGCAATTGTAGCACTGAACGTTGGTAGCTTCCTTCTTCCCCTTGCAATCATGAGCTTGGTGGCCTTTTTCACCACACTTGTAACAGACTCCCATTCCCTTCAAGCAAGTACCAGGATGTTTCTTCCCGCATTTACCACAAGATGGATATTCCACCTTTCCCTTCTTCCCCTTATTTCCATTCCCAGATTGATCAGCAGGTCTCTTCTTCTCTTGCTTTGCTTTAAGGTCATAAGACTTAGAGAATTCCTTTTCGGTCTTGATAGCACATGAGACAATGTCTTCGTACGATGAAAAGGATTGTGAGAATAATGCTCGACGGAGAAATGGTTTTAACCCATCAAAGAAACGATCAATCTTACTTCTTGGGTCGCGAATATAATCACCAGCGTACCTCGCTAACCTTGTAAAGTTAGCCTCATACTTTGTGACATTCTCATCCTCCTTTTGTCTCAGACTCAGAAATTGTCTTTCCATATCTACTCGATGGTCGCGAGGAAAGTATTTTTCTAAAAACAGATCTTTGAACTCCCTCCATTCCATATTTGATACTTCATCATCTTCCTTCGTATTTTGAATCAATGACCACCATTTATCAGCATCTCCAGTGAGGCGGTAAATTGCCATGATAACTTTTTCCCTTTCACTGCTCCCCAAAGCCTGAAATATTTTCTCTAGGGAAAATATCCATTGCTCAGCTACTAAGGGATTTGTATTCCCATTGAACGTTGGTGGTTGTTGTCTCATGAATCGATCTAACATTGATCCTCCATGCTGCGGATCAGGGTGCTCCATACGGGTAAGGTTATTATTAATAACCTGAGTAAGTTGTCCCAGTATGGTGATTAGCTGATCAGCACCAGTTGCATCACCAGCCCCACTATAATTATCTTGAGCAGGAGGGAAATCCCTACATGGAGTGGGTGCATTGATACGGTTTCCATTTCTTCCACTAGGCGCCATTTCTAAACAATGGCATAAACTAGATCAGTTTATGAATCAAAATACATAATCCCATACTTATAAAACACTAAACATAAATTGAACTATCTATGGATATAATCCATAATCATAAATATGTTTTCTTTGAGGAAGTATATACTCATAAACCCTTCATAATGATTTGTAAAGAAAGTGAGAGTTATCCTACGCATATCCCCCAGGAGTGTCGTAACCAAGAGTGCAGCAAGGCCCGTTGTCGTGCACCAGTTCCCGTTCGAGTCTAGCTCAAAGCGGTGTTTTCGGGTTTTACCCCTAGGTACATCTGTGCCAGAGCCGCCTCTACCTGCTCGTATCCAGACAGGGATGTATTGCTCGGAAAACTCACAAAGTCTCTACAATACCAAAATTCTAGGAAGTTCTTCTATACTAATCCTCAAAGTTCATCTTAGGTCTATGTGCTCTAATCAGAGTTTATCTAAATCTAGCTTCCAAGGTTTGTACTAAACTTCCTCTGATACCAACTGTAACGCCCCGACCCCAGTTACCCAGAGTCGGTGCATTATTACATAACATTGGCATGATCATAAGAAAGATCAAATCTCGAAAGACCGATTGGTTTAGTAGCCTTGGAAAATGCCAGATATATTCATAAGTTTTACATTACATTATAAAATGAAAAACTACTACAACAACATAATGTCTCAATAGACCACACTATTAATCCCTCATAAAATCCCTGCATGTCATTCATAACTTACTTATTCACATCCTGGGAAAAATAAAACATAAAAAAGGGGTGAGCTCAAATGCCCAGTAAGGATAACAATATAGCGGAAAGAATAAACATTTAAGGCAATGTATAACTAAAACAAAAGCCTTTTAAATATGAACTTTCAACATTGTATGGCATAAATAAAATGAAATAATTCCATTTAATTATTCACATGGATATTCTACTAATCGAATAATCACATGCAAAAATCAATAACCACTTTCATAATGTTGGAATGCATAATGGCAGACTATCATAACCACATAGCCAAGGCCTCGTGCCAAGACTGCAAATAAGATTTTTTCAAGGCCTTGTGCCAAGACACTAGTTTGTCTCATGAGACCTACCGATGCATCGAGGAGCTATAGCGGGCTCCACCCGTCACTTATTAAGTCCAATGCATTCCCATATGAAAAGGTTTAAACATAACATAAACATTCGTATTAAAACTAGCATACGAAATGTCAATAATTTCACCATAAACTATGAATGGTATAAAAATAGCACATCCACAGTCAAACATATCACAAAACCTTCAATACAATATAGAAGTTTTGTATCATAATAAATCAACTTCAAATAATCTTAAAATCCATCAAAGGATGTTGACATAGATGAAATCAAAATTATTTTTAAAGAAGTATCTCCTTTTATTTTGAAATCATTTAAGATCCATATAAAATAAAACATTTTCTTTGAAAATATTCTTATAAGCTTGTATGGAAAGCTTCGACTATTTTATAACGGCGGAAAATAACCGCACCCGCCGTATAAGTTAAAAAAACATTCTTACCTCAATTCTGTCGAAAAGGTTAAAAAGGACCTTGTTTTGAAAACGACGGAAAGATTCCTTTATAAACCTCTTATAAAAAGTCAAACAAGGGTATAAATGACTTAAACCCATATTCTTGTAAATAGTAAAAATGTTTTGAAATACATTTTTAAGAAACATGGATGTGGATGATAAAGAGATCCAAGTAGATTATTACGTATAAACAACCTCGGATAATGAAGAGATTGTGAAATAACCCTTACCTTGTACTTTTCCTTGGTTGGGGTAGGTTAACCTCCTGTATAATAGTGAAATAATTGTTACTAAATTATACAAGAATCATATACATTAATATGATATCATATATGATCTTTTAATATTGATTTGATAATAATATCTTAGTATTATCGCTGTTTCGGGTGTGAACTTACTTGTTTGCTTTTGTATGTTTTGTTACGTAAGACATGTTTGTAAAGGATAAGTTGTATATTATTCAAATCCAGAATGGTATCAAGTCCTTAAACATCATTTTTAAATCATCAAATGATAATTATACTTGAATGGATACGATGGAAAATGAATCTCATCGCGTTCGTGGAGACGGTAGTCCGTACGTACGCACGAACGCTACTTCCATTTAATTTTTATTTTAAAAGAATCGAATACAAATGATACATAGGTATATTACTATTCCAGTATAATATAATATTTTATATATGTTACTTAAGTTCATTAACACCATCCTTTATACGTTCCATGTGTGGTATGAACGAGTCATATCATTTTAAGGGGGCGGTAGTCCGCACTTCCTCAAATGAAATTATCGTATGTATATACAACATGAAACGAATAATGGTATGAAATAAAATGGAATTACAGAAGCTTATATATAAAATATATATCATTAACATCATATTTAATTACAGTGCCATCATAATGGCCACCATGAGAGGCGGTAATATGTATTTGAACAATCATCGTTTCGTGAGGCGTTAGTTTGCCATCCACAGAAACATTATGTTCATCATCCATTAGATGGAGTTGTGTGTATGTGTAGTTTGAATCCTTCTTATAACAACATCCTAGTATATTGAGGATACTGGTGTTGTTACAAAAGAAAGGAAATAAAAAGATTTTGGGGTTGAAGAAGCAAAATAAATGAATATAATTTAAGAGAAATCGTTACCTTTAATTTAGGTAACTCACTTTGGTTGGAACCAAAGGACTTGTTGAAATGCTTTCTGCCTAAGGGGAAGCTTCAACGAGGAGGAGAGGGATGTGGGGAGCTTAGTTGGGCAGAGTTTGGACGAGCCAAGTTGCTTGAGAGGTGTGAGGAATGAGTAGAAGTGGTCTCCTTTTATAAGGGGGAGGAGGGTCTCTTTAGGAAAGAGTGAAAGTATTACTTTATAATATAATTATATTCGGTTTATAATGGTCCAAAAATCATTGAGGTCGAAGATAAGATGACTAATATTCTAAATAACATCAACCAATAAGAATTGGACAGGTTTTAGATAATATTTTAATCATTATAATCTTATTTATTTAAATGATTTATTAATGAGGTAAACATTGCATCATTATTGTGTCATTAATAATTTAAATTATTTGATGTCAAAAAATTATAAATAAAATATCATTATGTAGGAAATCTTTTGAGCTTTCTAATGAATATTTATAATCGAAAATTCAACATGTATAACCCTATGTAAAAATTGTTCTTCTAAAAGATGTAAGCTTATGCCATTTTTATTTTTATTTTAACTTTATTAATATAATGTGTCCCTACCACATACAAGTGGATCCAAGGGGTCCCCAAATTAACCCAAGGATGCCCATGGTCGGGTATGTGTCCACCAATAAGGTTAGGACACGTTTTAGGGTAATTTTGTATTATTATAATATTATTTTTTAACCCTTATTTACCGGATTTACCCTTTAACCATGGTAAATAAAATATTTACCACAGTAACTATTCAAAATGTCTAAAAATAAAAGTTACCTATTTACACAATTTGAACATCCTGATTCCAAATATGGAATCCATTTTCCTAAATTCAAAACACAGAAGTGGCAGAAATTAATTTAAAATTAATTCCCGCTGTCAAAACAAAAAGCGTGTTTTTAAGAGGTAATAACTATCAAAAGATTGACACTTGTTTATGTTCGGTTTAATTGTAAAATTATGTCCAATGACCAACATTATATTAAATGGTAAAAATATATTCTAAATATACTTTAAAACCACTCAAATTCACAATTTATCACTATTAATTATTTTGATTAAAAAAGTTGTTTTTAATTAAAATTTAGTAATTTTCACTATTCATCAAAATATAAAAGTTATCCGAAAAGTACCAAAATTTCACCCTAGGCTAATTTTGATATTCCGAATCTAAAAATGAAGTCCATTTTGAAATATACAATATATATGATTTCAAAAAGTAGGTATTACTATTCACAACGGCTAGTTTAATTAGTTGTGGTGTGTGTTAGAACTCGAGTTTGCGTACAACACACGCTATCGCATTATTCGAAGGGAAACGTACCGTAGAAGCTTGGGGTGTTACACAGAGTCATAAAAATAATGAGATATTTTCATGTTAAAATCATCATCTCAATCAATCATCATTTCTATATAATGGGAAACGAATTAATTGTTCATGCATACGTGTGAATTATCACCCCCATAAACCAACCTAATCAGTTTTCCAAGATTGTCACTAATTACTAGTTATAATAATGGAATTATTGTTCATATTAGATGTTAAACACATATTAGCCATTATAAAAAAATATTATATCACTTAGGATCTTACTTCCATGTGCATAAAAATGATAACGTCGTTCGTGCATGCATGCGAACTATCACCTCCACGAGGTGGTGTGACTGATTTTTATAAATTATATCACTCGTATAATATAGATAAGTGTATGTAAATTATTAATATGTTATTAATGATTTTATGATCATATTTTAAATATAAAATAATAATTACCTTACTTTCATATTGATCATTAAAAAATTTATATGTTACTCATGTGTACGTATTCTTATCGTCTCCATTATCATAACGTTTTTCATTTTTCCTGACCATACATCATGGTTTAATTTAAAAGAATAATGTATGTATAAAAAATTTACATAATTTCATGAATACTATTGTGGATATGATAGAATTGTGACCACATAAACAAGTTCATTTTTTACTCAACTACAGAATATCAATAAATTGTCCTATATATTGAGTACATATTGAGAGAAAAAGGAAATTGAAATGTGTAATTTGATTCAATTACTGGTGGAGAATAAAATTCAAGTGTTTCATGATATATAAATCATAAAATTATATTATAAAAAACTTAGTTGGGGAATCATGAAGAATGCGCCCCACGCGCCTGTTCCATTTTCCATATTTTCGAATGTTACGGTCGGCCCTTCCTTGCCGTTGCTACCTACCCCACAGTTCTGAGACGAGGGTTATATGCGACTCCATTAGGGTCTTTCTGTGCTTCGATGAAGACATGAGGAGGGGTCTATCGTCCGCGACGGACCGGATCTGTGTTGAGAACGGCATCACTTGTCCCTTACTGGAGAAGTTAGACCTCCAGGTGGAGAACTATTTCCCCTGGGTGCAAGATCTGGGGTTCCTAGTGTTCCCCTGGTTCTGCTCGCACTGAACCCTACAAGGCCACTCTATCTAGGTATGTCATTGACATTGACGCAAGGGCCATAGCAGGGATCCTGGTGCGATGGCAGGGGCGGTGGTCGCACATGCACCTCTACCTCGGTTGCTTCAGTGGCGGGTCTGGTTGTCTCTCGGGAGCTCTTAGGTGCCCACCCTACACCCCCCTCAATGGCCGTCCCGAAGCCCTGTCAAGAGACGAGGGTTGTAGCCAGTTCTGAGGATGGCATGTCTCTCGTCCCCCGCATCCCGAGGAGTGTATCTTCAGTTTCGATCTCCTCTTCTCTGTTAACTCTACGCTACCATTTGAGATACCCTCTTACAGGTAGTCTCTCAAGGATGATGGTCCTGCGGCTATCGTTACATCCATCCAAGGTTGTGGTTAATTCGGTTTGCGATTCAGAGTACAACTAGTGTTCCATTGTGCTGTTTCCTAAGGATTCCGAAGGTTACCATTGAGGTTTTTCCTCTCCCCCTTCGATGGCCTTCCACCAGCGGTACCTGATAGAACCTGCCACCAGCTTACAGGACTCTAGGGAAGGCGAAGATATCCATGTGACACATAGTATGAGAAAACGCAACGTGTGCAGGCCAGACAGTCCCTCATCCCCAGGTGTATTTTTTCCCATGGAGTCAGGGGTGTGTACCAGTTCTAATGTCAACTGTCATCAATGGAATGTTGCATATCTCTTTGAGAAGGCTAAACGCTCTCGAGCCAGTCCCAAGGCGCTCTCTTTTTAAATGATACCCTTGATAATCTTGAACGCTCGGGGATAAACCCACCAGTTAAGTCAGACTTCTTATCCTCTGAAAATCTCTAGTCACAAAGCGGCAGTGGTGGCTATCCTTCAACCCAATAATAACCCCATCAGAATCAGGGAGTTCTCTAAGAAGCACCGCATACATGGGAGCATTCATGATGAATCTATCAATATACATATCAGGATCTTTTAGCAAAGGAGCTGCAATGTTGACATGATCCAAGCAGGGACCAGTTCCTCACTGTGAAGGTAAACCTTGGACTCGTTTTCTTCTATGTGTCCTTTGTGTATGCGAACTGCAACATCCAAATGTGGGAATCCTTGTGGGAGGAGCTCATGATGTTCAACCATTGACCTGACCCATGGTTTGTGGGGGGGGGGGATTTTAATGTTCTGTCTGACCCGGAAGGATGAATGGGGAGAGGACCTTTTAACAGGGAATCCAGCCTTTCTTTTTCCCGAATCATGGCTACAAAGGGCCTTTTGGATTTGGGCTTCGTGGGAGACAATTTTACATAGTGCAACATCCAACGGGGACAAAAAGTCTTTTGGGGCCACCAGGACCGATGCCTGGCCAACATCCATGCACTATTAGTCTTCTCAAGCACTACGGGGACCCATTTATTGTGGGGGATCTCAGACCACTCACCACTCCTCATCTCCATGGACTCCTCGCAAAGGTCACACGAGCGGTTCATGTACAGAAAGCCTTGGGCGGATAAGATGGGGTACCTTGAACTGGTCAATGATGCTTGGAACACCCCTCAACAAGTAACAAAATGGTTATCTTTTCACTGTACGCTTCACAGGCTGAGACGTAAGCTACAATCGTGGTCTAGGGACCTCAATTCCCCATAAGAGGAGTTAAAAACCATGATGAAGGAAGTTGAACACCATGAGAGAGATTTTGGAGGAGGCATAAGATTACCGAGTCTATGAGGAGCTCGCAGTAATGAAGGGTATCATGTCTGAATTAATTCTGAAGCAGGAACCCATGGCCAGAGAGAGGGAATGGATCAAGTGGATAAAGGAGGGAGACAAGAACTTGGTCTTCTTTCAAGTGTGAATTAAAGAGAGGAGGTAGCTATTCAAGCTGAACATCATGATGGGGGATGGTTCCTTCATATACGACATGGACAAGGTGAGGGGCATGGCATACTCTTTCTTCAACGACCTCCTAGTTGGTCCTAATTAACGCCTGCCAAAGTGTTATCCTTAGGATCCAATAGACATATTTTATGTGATCCCCATCCTTGCATCTAACCAGATTAATGAAAGCATGGAAGGCGTCATTGAGGAGCCTGAGTTTAAGGATGCGCTCATGTATTTGTACCCGGATAGCACCGCAAGGCCTTATGGGTTTCCTACTTCTTTCTACAATACCACTTAAGACACAATTAAAGAAGATCTGATCACATCCATTCATGATTTCTTTCGCTGGGGGTGCCTCCTTGGAGTTGCCAACGCCACCTCCCTCATTCTCCTTCCCAAGACAAAAATTTCATCTTCTATCTTGCACTACCACCCAGTGAGTATGTGTAATGTTCCTTATAAGACATTGGCTGGTATCATTAACTCTCGGCTAGCGGTGTATCTTCCTCGGTGGATATCCCTAGAGAAACACGTGTCCATCAATGGTCGCTCGATTCAAGAAGCCATCACCCATGCCCAAGATATACTTAATGACATCAACTTTAAACACCATGGACCTTACATGGTCATTAAACTGGATATGAGCAAGGAATATTATTGGGTGGAATTGAGCTTTATTAACAGATCATTGTCAGGTATGGGTATTAGCTCTCAGAACATTGATCTTATCTTTTGCTGCTTTAGTTCCATATGGCTCTCAGTGAACTTCATGGGAAAGTCTAATAGATTCTTCTAGTCTGCTTGAGGCATCAGGCAAGGAGACCCTATCTCGCCATAGATGTTCATCATCATTCAGGATGTCATGAGCCGATAACTCAGATAAGAAGTAATAATGGATACATATTGTTGTATCGTCATTGGTCGAGGGCCCCAACAATATCTCACCTTATGTTTGCCGATGATACCATCTTATTCTTGAATGGCCAGAGTAGATCAATATGAAACCTTATCGGAGTGCTGGAGGATTATTGTCGTTGGAGTGGTGAGTCCATTAACAAGGGGAAGAGTGATATCTTTATTTCCTACAGGTTCCCCACGAAGAGAGTGAAAAAAGATTGTAGACTACATGACTTCTAGATGGATGAGTTCCCTATGGTCTATCTAGGTGCACCTATCTTGCCTGAGAGGATTCTAATTCGGGACTTCAACACAATCTGCACTAGGGTTTCTGATAAAGTGTTTAACTGGAAAAATAAATTATTGTACTTTGGAGGATGTATTTCTCTACTGAACCACATTCCAGTGGCATCTCTGATCCATGTTTTTTCCTACATCAATGTCCTGAAGGGGGTTATTAAAAGGATAGACTAGATTCCTGGCAATTTCATATGGGATCTTCTTTCAGAGAGGAAGAATCACTGTGTTTCCTTAGGGAAAATGGTGCGGCCCATGAATGATGGAGTTATCGACATCCAAAATCTAGAGGATACCCATTACTAGCTGCATGCTAGGCATTCATGGAGCATACTAGAACGACTTATCGTATGGGGGACTACCATGCATGCATATGCGACGTGCCTTTGTGACTCGGGAGAGGGAAATCATTCTTCCTTTTAGTCGTTGTTATCTAATATTATTGATATGCTCTGTCTCTTCTCTCTATGGGTGGTGGGGAAGGGTGAACTGACTCTTTGGCATTGGGATATGTGTGGTACAATGATGGGATTCCCCAGATGCCCGACTACTGATATTTCATTCAAGGAGGCCATTATCTTCCCCAGCAACACCCACTTGGTTTTGGATAACGATCAACAAGAGTGTTTTCAACTCATTGAATTTAATGAAGATGAGGAAAAATGTGTGTTCACACCTTATTCCTCAGTCCTTCTAACTTCGATGGATTTTCATCGCATCAGTAATAGACAGATTCAGAAAGAGGGTTGGGATGAGCTTCTTTGGGTGAAAAAACATCCCCACTAAAATCTATTTTCTCACATGGAGGATTTTTAATAGAGCCCTTCTGACTAAGGACAATATCCATAGATGTGGTATCTATCTTGCATCCAGACATGTCTGCTATAGAATTCCAAGTGAGGAGAGCACCACCCATCTATTCTTCGACAGTGACTAGGCATGAGAGGTGTAGAAGGTCCTGGGGGAGTTCTATGTGCCCCTTCCCTCATATGGATATACCCCCACAATTCTTGTTTAATGGTTCCAAGGCTCTGGGGGAGGAGGCCAAGAGAGGGTGTCCCAAGCAGTTGTGCTGCATGAGGGGTGCTGACTATCTGGCATGTACGGAATAAATTGAAGCATGAGGGGGGTAGGGGTGTCAACTCATATCATTATTGTTTGGGAGAAAACCTTGTTACTGGACCTGAACACGACTGTGAGGACATGGAAGGATACTCCTACTCTTCGTTGGATCCAAGCGGCCTCTAACGTGGATGTTTCACCTAGAATAAGGGAAGGAAACTGGGTATACTAGCATCCTCCCTCAGTGGGATTGAAACTCAATACGGACGGCTCGTCTATCCAAGGGAAGCTGCAAGGAAGTGGAGTCATAAGGTACTAAAACAGTTTGGTTAACTTAGAATTCTCAGCCAGATTGGGACATAGATCTTCTCTACCAGTGGAGGTGAAGGAAATTCTCATCGGGCTCAACCATTGCATGAAAAACAATCTAGCAATCTCTAAAATCAAAACAGACTCCTAAATTATGAATTAATCTTTGAATGTGTATGGTCAATCCCCGGGGTCGATTAGATATGTCATCAGAAAATGTAGAAAAATTATGAGTTCCAATGTGAGTATCCTTCACACTTGGAGAGAGGGGAA
Source organism: Viscum album (assembly GCA_963277665.1). NCBI lineage: Eukaryota > Viridiplantae > Streptophyta > Magnoliopsida > Santalales > Viscaceae > Viscum > Viscum album. The sequence goes on along the minus strand of OY728163.1, from coordinate 1,845,705,374 downwards.
CAAGGTCGCAAACCACTTGGCTTCAGTGGAATTTAATAGAATAGTGGCGGTGTTTCTTCACACTGCGGGAAGTATCATAACCAATGGGATTGAATGTATTGAAGGGGATGTGATCAGTATTCATCATTTCAGACCTCTCTAGATTCCTTCCTAGCTTGGGGGACCTACCCTCTTGTCTTTCCTATTTTTCTCTTTTCCTTTTAATCTATTTTTCTCTTTGTACTCTTTCCTTCATTCAATAAAACATTACATGATGACGATGATAAAATTTTCTATATGAACCCAAATAGTTATTTAATTTTTATAACATGGTAACAAGTGATATAAAATGAGTAATAATAACGAAAAATGTTCTCATGAAATTATAAATTAACATATGTTTATTATTCAATAAAATAGTGAACGTAAGAGACAAGTCAGACTAAAGGTAAGTGAAATCTTAACTCATTTTCCATTCATTGAGTTAAATATCCATTTCATTGGTTTTGTTTCTCCAACAATATTTGTCAATGAAATTTGATTATTTTACATAGAATATCCACATATATTTGTTGTATTTATATTTTTCAAAATCATTGTATTCATTGATTCATCTTTAATCTAATGATATGATCCTTGTAAGGGATTTCATCTCAATCTAATTACATTGAAGCATATCGAGATGTTTTAAACCTTTATCATCCTACAAAGTGTATATAAATCCTTTTTCACTCATTATATCATTAATTAGAATATTAAAATGATATTTATTGTTTTTTAATGTTATTCCAAAATGATTTGTAATCAAGTGTTTCTCATGTGGTAAGGGACACTTTTAATAAAACATTGGTTTTAAAGTTTTAATGATTTATTCATATAGAAAATTTTATTTCATTTCCAAGTTTTCTCTATAGTATTTATTGTTTTATATATATAGAAATGTATGTTTTCATATTTTAATTTATTCATAATTTTCAAAGTGGTATTGTGAAATGTTATTCAATATTATCATTATTAAATGTTTAAAATGGGTTTTGAAATGAATTGAATATTTCAATATATTGAAATGATTTATTGTGATTTCAAATGAAATTTTATGAGTGGACTATTGATAATTATAATTATTTTTGCTTTATGATTATATAATCGCACTTGAACATTGGAAGGGTGGTTACATGATAAAACAATGATGTGGTTACAAGATAAACCAATGTCGGGTTGTTATGTGATAAAAAAAGATAGGTGGTTCTGTGATAAAACAAGGATGGGTGGTTACATTATAACCACCAATGCATTGGGTATGGAAGTAGACCACATGGCTATACCATTTTGTGATATTTTTGGAATTCGATCGTATGGTTATTCCATTTAAGTATGATTATTCCCAATGTTACATTTATATGTCATATCTGTTTTAATGTGATATTTTTATTAAAAAATGGTAAGAAATGGAATTATATTTATTGAAGTGAATTAACTAATTAATAATGGTAAAATGTATTAATTTTGGGATACAATATTCAAGGTTTACATGTTTTTTCTAGACTAACAGTTTTTCCTTCCCTATGTATCCCATCATAAATTTTTTATGCTCCTCCCATGTTTTGGAATTTTTTTCACAGGATTTAATGAAGAATAGAGTGATGGATGGGATGAAGTAATACCTATGATGATGAAATATGAAACAAAATAATATTTTTTAAAGGATCTTATTTTATGGACAAAATCTATAGTGGGAAGAAGTTTCCACTTTGTAATATTTGATTTGTTATGTTTGAGTTTTGACTGAATTCTGTAAAACTATAAACCTGAAAAGATCCTCATTTTGAATTCTTCTCTCAATTCATGATTATACAATTTTTATGTTCAGGGCCTTATTTTATCTATACGAACAAATTAAAATGAATCCCATTATAAAAATTAATTTTTATGAACTGTTTAATGCTGGAAAATTATGGTTTCATTCAACTTATGTCTGATGTAACATTCCTTCTCAATAACTTATCACTAAATAAAAGGGTAAAAATGAGGGTTAAAAAAATCTTAGAGATCTTTTAATACAAATAAATAATACGACATATTATTAATAGAGACCATAATATCCAATGGCATATAACCTAAAAAATAAGTATATCACTATAAATTTATGAAAATCATTAAACCCATCAATCAAATTTTATCCACTATAACACCACAAGTTGTCATGAATTATTTATTTTATCAAATAAATTAATTTTTCTTTATGGATTTCATTGAAATAATAACAATTTTAATCTTGTGATACACGCTACCCTTGTTAGGTATCACAAACCGAATTCGGCTTCAATTCAAACCGGCTCCCGACCTGGTCCGTGGCAATGTCTGAAGGGCGTTACCTATCCCCCTAGGATGGAACATGTGATCGTGTATCATATAATGGAATTTTGTAATGATTTAACAATGTTTATAAACATAAAACAACTCACAAATCCAATCAAACAAATCAGTATTTTTTAAAATAAACTATCTTTTACAAAATTTCAGAATTGAATTATATAATTTAGAACAATTCTCAATGAATATAGCAAAAGAAGAATCCCAGAATGGACATCCCATGAACCTATTCATAAAATATGCATCACCCTAAATCCATCTACACAACACTACACCACGAAGGACCACTAAAACTTGAACCATTGGGACAAAAGTTGTACACCAATCCTACAATAAAAAAACCCACTCAACATTCATCCAATGGTGTAAGTATGATGTGAGAAAAAGAACAGTAGGATTCCACCACTAAGGGATTCCATGATATAAACATTAAAATAATAAATGTTTTCATGTTTTCAAAAACATGGAATGCTATTAATATTTTTAAAGAGATGCAATTTTGAATAAAAATAGTTTTCAAGTGGGATATTTTAAATAATTAACACTTTTAAATAAAATACCCAAGACACATAATTTTCCATCCAAACATAACATATTTTGAAAGTAAACACAAATAATCCAATGAGAAGAAGCCACGAGAAATAACCCCAGGGCAGTAGCTCGCTGTGGGTCATAGGTAACTCGTATCTCGGTGAGAGTAACCATCACAATATTTGTTTTCATGCACATGAGGCACTAGTTGTTATCATATCCATAACCTAGTGGTCCCCAAACATAATAATCATCACCATAATAGTGTAGATAGTATTTTAGTTGTGAAACATTCTATGTGAAACTGAGGCCAAACCCCACAGGATCACTAGCATACTACTACACATCCACCCACCTATATACCCGAGTTTTCCCTATTATTCTCAAACAGGTTCCACATGCCACGAAATGAAATTTTCACATGAAAATACCACTTCCATGTCACAGATTCCCCAAATATCCCACATTTATATCACACAAGTCACATAATCCACTTTTTTATTCCAATTTTTTTGAAATCATACTCACACCAAAATACTCTACAATGCTTTTCATATCTCATTAACACTTCCGAAAATCCTTTAAATTTTTTATAAAACCTTTAAAAGATTGTACAATACACATAATATCCCACACACATATCCCATAATACTTATTTCATAAACAGAATTCATTTTTCACATCACACTGACACAAAACAACCCATAAACATGTTTCACGCCTTTCTAGTAATTTGATAAAACATTTCATCATTTTATGAAACATTCTAAAAATGTTTGACAACATAAATCACAACATTACCTTTAAAAACCCAATCTTATGTAAACAAACTCACCCAAATACTACATGTACATCCTTTTACAACTTTTTTAACCCCATAAATCATCCACAATTTTTATCATACAATCCCAAGGGGTATAACCACGTTTTGAACACAAAAACCATTTCAAAACCCACTTTAAAAGAAACAATCACCTAAAAAATTACCAAAAAATAATTGGAAGACCCTTTTAATAACTAATAAATCATCTTAACATCTTATAAAACTATAACAAAAGATATCACTTCAGTTACATTTGAAAAATACACAACTTCAAGAAACAATGTAACTTTCTTACTAAATGTTTAACTAATGCAACAAAAAATGGGTTTCTCACCACACAAATCATATTATGAGAACTATAAATTTATAAATTAGGCATGATAACTCATTAATAATTTATTTCACATGCAATCACTTACCTTTTGTGTCAAACCCCTTAAATTGTGTTTCGAAACATCAATCACACCACTACTGCACCTCATGAAATTGATAAGAAACCTAAACCCTCAAGATTTCATCAAAAGGACGCCAGGATAAATGCTAGGTATGAACCATAGCTACTTTACATTATATTAATTCCTGAAAGGGTAATTTAAACCCTCTGAAATGGGACGAACTAAATGAGAGAAAGAATTAATTGCATGATTTTTATGTTCCCCCCCATCAAATCTCCCATTAGAATTGACTTCCAAGGGAGTGTGATAGACCTTGGATGTTGTCTATGGAGGTAGGGAATGAAATTGTGGAGAATGTGGTGGATTTTGGTTTATTCTAGAAGGGAAAATGGGAATTAAAAAAATAGTTTCATTGACCGGGATACATTTCATGGTTTGTTTACACGGTTTAATAAATATTGCAGCCAAACCATTCATCCTTTTATGGCCACCAAAAATGTGTTATTTTGTCTATAATTTTATGGGTCCCAAGAGGGAAACATAGGGGGGAAATAGTCCAAGGATATGGGAGGAAAATTCCCAAAACAAAGTACCCATTTTACCCCAAAACACATCCAACTCATTGGTACAAACCACCTCAACACCATACCCCACATGTCATTCCACTAGGAGTGTCACAATTCCTTCTCCAAAACACCACAACCACTTACCATCCCATTGAAAAAATATGTGGACAAGTACCATCCAATACCCCCAAGACTAAATTCATAGATCAACAACACAAGAGGCACCAAAATTTCAATCCCGGAACACCAGGAATTCAAGAGAAATATAAGAACCAAAAGAGGATTTTAAACAAATCATGGAATTGAAAATCATGGTGTGATAATTCTACCAACTATAAGGCTTTCTGCCCCCAGAAAGCCACATCAAGGCCATATAAAAAACCAAACCCAACTGAGAAACCTAGTTGTACTCCTTTACAAAGATTCTCCCCAAAATTCCAAAACACCACTAATGATTAATTAAAAAAGGAATACTCTCACAAACCAAAACATACACCAATTTACTGAAACAATAAAGTACATTCAGAATTTATCATAGAAAAAAACTCGTCAATCACTATCCAAAAAAAACTAAATATATTTACCAAAATGAAAAACAACGTCGGACAGGGTTACACTCACCTTACATTAACTAAACCGTTAGGCACCCTCCAATCCCAATGTTTACCCAAGGAAGATGTTGATAGTTGGATAGATCTGAAGGAGACTACCTATCTCCATGCCAAGACCAAGGGAAAACTTGAGCTACTAGTATGAGGAGACCCAAATGGGATCCCTATTATAAGATACAACTTAAATTTTCCTAAGAATGAATCATGACACTAACAGGGGGAGGCTCGAACGGACTCCCTGGAATGAGGGGTACACTTACAATAAAATTTTCTAAAAGAAACATACATGTGACTCATAGTGGGTCTTTCCACCATAAGAACCGACCATCCTAACCAACCAGCATAGTATGGCACAAAAAGTCCTAAAAATTTAAAGAGTTTGGACGACAACATAGTTAGTCCGCACAGTTTGGGAGACCGTGCACTAACCGCGTAACAGCTTTTATATGTCTAGTTTTCTGGGGTCTGGTTACTAATAACTATGCAAAAACATGTGCATTGAACCTGTATGAAAAAATTTCAAACTTTTCTCCAAAAATCCTATGGAACCCAAAGGGGGTGGAATAGTATTGGTTGAATATGGGGGAGTGAGTCCCCCCACCCATTTCCATCTAACATGAACAAAACAATCAACATGATGACAACATAGGTTTAACATTCTACCAACATTCTTACCGAGTATAAAAAATTGTACAATGGATTGAATGACCTTGGGATTACCCCTGAATATGCACCATTTTCACTCCAAGACCTATGGATGGAACTGAAATGATTGAAGCATCTTCGACCTCACATTTAAGAATTGGAAACCACCAAAACTGAACTTTTCCTTTCGGTGCAACGAAAACTATACCTGGATCCCATATGTGTTCCAAGAGACATAACACTCTCCAAAATCACTTTAACCAATCCTTAAATTTGACTAAATCAAGGGAATAAAATATGCACATGCATCACACCGTGTTTCTTTAGGTGAAAAACAACCGAAGGGAAGGACACATATAAACACATTTCTCTAAAACAAGGAATTTTGAATTTTTTCCATAGGATACTTACTCCCAACATAACAGAGACTCTCAGAGGATTACATGACCTTCACGTTTACAATAAAATGAACGCACGACATCACATGGAATCCCCAAACATGACCATTGAGACTGATTGAAAAATACATGGAGGGGGACCTTATGAAACGTCCCCAAACATCACACAATTCTAGATTGTGTCCATAACCGCCTCTCATGAACATATTTCCAATACTGGAGGTTTAATGTGAACTCCTACTTCAAAGAGACTAAAATGGACCTAGAGGCCCTCTTAGACACCATCCCTACACCCATCCTCACAAACAAACACATACCACATCCACCTTTGACAAGTATGATAACTTAAGAAACTAAGGTCACTTTCAGCCTTCCACGAGAAATCTCCCGCTACAAGAGGATCCACAAAACCAACAAAAGGAAAGGTTGTAGACTCAATATAGAAAGATTGAGAAAAATATTCCTTATATTAATCGATTGGAGGATCTTCCAACGATGAATCAACATGGGCTACACTTCAGTTATGCACTAACCCATAATGTGGGCGTACCTTATCCCACGAGAGAACCCAAGGACCCAAAAAAGATGATCCATTGTTCAAAAAATGCCACAAACTATAATTGACAAAATTAGGGGACCCCCCATAAAGGCTTTTAGAAACTTTTCTCAAAAGTCCCACTAACCGACTCTTCAACCCATCTTACCGACCAAACAGAAAACCAAAACACCATTAAAAGAAGAGGTGTTCTTGGACTGAAGACATTCCACAATGAAGAAATTTCAAAAAACACATTAGACACACCACCCAAAACAGGCATCAATACATCATGTTTTCTTATAAAATCATCCCTTTGAAAAAAAATGGTTCAGCTATTAGCGTATCCACCAATGGTACCCCACGGGCCTCACACATGAATATTTTCTTGCCACACCGTGCACCCTCCTCATATCCATCCATGATACTCATTCATTAATTCCATAAAAAATCCACCATCCCATATAACCCCATTAATGTGGCCTCTCATGAAAAAATCAATGGTTAAATAAAAAAAAATCCCTCTTTTCAAAACCAAAATAGTCTTCCAATACCTCTTTTTTTCTCAATACCACTAACCACTAAATCAAATCCAATTTATAGCTCATGAAACATTTCATAAAGGCACAATCATTCAAATTAAAACCCACTTTAAATATATTCAAAAAAAATTTAAAACATCTCATCCCATTATAAACAAATTCAATTGTTTATTGAATTATATTAGAAACACTCTTTCAAAACCTACTTTAACTTAATTTCCTGCTTTCAAAAGAGGTGTAAACACACCATTTACCATTTAAAAATAATTCTGAAAATTTAGTACCACCATTTCACAAATCAAACCCTTACCAAATTACGAGAAAATAATTTCAAAAAAACATTACACATCTTAAAACCATGTAATTTTTTCTTTAAAACCAAACATTCAAGATTTTAGAACTAATGTACACAAGAAAATTGGAGGGGAAACTAGTTTTAGTGGGTGACATGTACATATAGTTGGAGGCCATATTACCATCACTTCACCATCACAGAGAGTGTTCTAGGGAAATAACACCTGCTCAACATGGCTTGCTAGGCCTTGAGATCTCACTGAGACCATTAGACCAACTCACATTCTATTTCCACAGATTGTCATCAAACCAAGAAAACCGAATGACTTAGATGAATCCTGACATCCCACAATGAATTGAATCCCATCATGAGGTGTGGATGCTAGGAACAGTACCCATAACTGGAATTTCATGTCCTAAAAATCCTAGCTCTATACTATCTAGAATCTTCCCCAAATAATATGACCCAAAGACTGAACCTAAACCTTAGTCTGATATAATTTTGTCACAAACTAAATCTGGTCGCCATCAAAACCGGCACCTAACCAGACCTGTGTCAAGTCCCATAGGGTTTTTCGGATCCCCATGTGATGGAATAGGTTCCCGAGAATGATATAATGGAATTTGGGATTGATTTACCAGAGTTTATAAATATAAAACAACTAAAAAATCCAATAAAACAAATCTGAATTTTTCAAAAAAAAGTTGTGTTTTACAAATTTTTTGGATTTAATTACATAATTAATAACAATTCTAAAAGACATTAACAAATGATGAAACCCAAAATGGATATCCCATGAACCTACTCATTTCAAGAGGCACCACCCTTAATCTATCTCCGCTACACTTCACCACGAAGGACCGCTAAAACTCAAACTATTGGCACAAAAGTAGTACTGCAAACCTACGAAAAAATAACCAAGTCTACATAAACCGAATGGTGTATGTAGGGTGTGATCCAAATCCAAGTTGGATACTGCCACTAAGATATTACATTTGATAAACATTCAAATATGAAAATATTGCATGTTTTCATAAACATGGAATGCAAATAACAATTTTAGAGAGATATGATTTTCAATAAAAACAATTTTCAAGTTGGATATTTTAAAAAATCAACAATATTAAATAAAATACCCAAGTTAATGAATTTTCCAACCAAAAATACCATATGATGACAATAAACATAAATCATCTAATGAGCAAAAGCAACGTGTTATAACCCCTAGGAACTAGCTTGTTGTGAGTCCTAGGTACCACATATGTAAGTGAAAGTAACCATCACAATATATGTTCTCGTGCACAGAATCCACTAGTTGGGATCATAACCATAAAATAGTGGTCCCAAAAGATAATAATAATCCTCATCATAGTTTAGTTAGTATTTTCACTATCAATCTTGCTACGTGAAACTGAGGCCACACCCCTTCGGGATCACTAGCATTCTAGTACACGTCCACACACCTATATACCCTGGTTTTCCCTCTTATTCTCAAACAAGTTCCACAAGCCATGAAATACAATTTTCACATGAAAATATCACTTCCAAGTCACACACACACACTAGAAAACGTAGATGTATATCATAGAATTCACACAATCCCCTTTGTCATTCAAATTCATTTTGAAATCATACTCACACCAAAATACACAACAACAATTGTCACATCTCCTTAAAAATTAAAAAAAAATCCTTTAAAAAATTATAAAACCTTGCCACGATAGTGAAATCCAAATAATAACCCCAAAACATATCACTTAATCCTTATTTCAAAAACATATTACATTTTTCACATCACACTCACAAAAAACTACACACAAATATGTTTGACACCATTCTTCTCATTTGATAAAACATGTCATCAATTTATGAAACATTCTAAAAATGTTTGATAACATAAATCACCACTTTACCTTTGAAAAAACCCATTTTAAGTTAATACACTCCCCAAAACAGTACATGTACATCCTTTTACCACTTTGTTTAACCCCATAAATCATTTACAATTTTCATAAAACAATCCCAAGGGGTATAACCACATTTTCACAAAAACACCATTTCAAAACCCACATTCATGGATGAAATCACCCCAAAGCATTGCCAAGACAGAAATTTCAACCTCTTTCAATAACTAATAAATCACTTTCCCATTTTATAAAACTGTCAAAAATGATATCACTTGAGTTACATTTGAAAAAATACACAACTTCATGAAACGATGTAACATTAATACTAAATTCTTAACTAATGAAACCAAAAATGTTTTCTCACCACACACAATAGATTAGAAACATTATAAATTAATAAATCAAGCAATCTAACTCATCAATAATTTTATACAAAAGGAATAACCTACCTTTTGTGTCAAAAACCCTAAATAATGGTGTGAAACATCAACTGCACCACCAGGAAACCACAAAAAATTGAAAAGCAACCAAAACCCTAAAGATTTCACCAAAAAGACACAAGGTTAAACTCTAGGTATGGAACCTATCTTTTGGAAATTTAAGAACTTCATGAAATGTAGATAGAAACCCTATAAAAGGGAGGAAATCAAAGAGATAAAAACTTACTTCCATGAATTTGAAGTTCCACCCATCAAATACACCTTAAAAATAGAGTTTCGAGGGAGGGTGAGAGACCATGGAGGCTCTACATGGAGGTAGTGCACGACATGGGGAAGAATGGGATGAATTTGGGTATTTTCTAGAGGGGAAAATATGGAATTAAGAAAATCAGTTTAATGACATGGACACCTAGCACAGTTTAGCTGCACGGTTTAGTAAACTGTGTGGCCAAATTGTGGGGCGTGTTGTAGACACCCAAAATGTGATTTTTTTAATCCAATTTCATGTGGTACAAGGGGGAAACATATTGGTAATGATAGTCTAAGGATAGAGGAGGAAATTTCACAAAACAAAGCACTCATTTCACCCCAATACTCATCCTACTCGTGGGTATAAGCCACCTCAACAAGATTCCCAACATGTGGTTCCCCTAAGATTGTCACAAATAAAACTCCAAAACTCCAAAACACCACAACCTCATACTATCAGTTTGAAAAAATGGAGGCCATCTACCATCCAATACCCCCCATGAAAATTTTCATAGATCAATAACACAAGAGGCACCAAAATTTCAAACCCGGAACACCTAGAAGCCAATAGAAATATAAGAACCAAAAGAGAATTTGGAACAAAGAATGTAATAGAAAATATAGGTGTGAAAGTAAGATTGTATTTAATGCAACACTGAGTTTAAACATAAACATGATATATTATAGCACAACAATTATAACTTATCCATTAAAAATTAGCGATATGAATTGTAACAAAAAATTTTAAAATCTTTGGTATAGTTTTTTCATATTAGTAAAACATATTGATATTAAAATATATAATTTTATGTAATGTCATTATATGTTTCAAAAATAAAATTTTCTAAATATTGATTTATTAATATGAAAAATAATAAAAATAATTTTTTAATAAATTTAAAATAATGATTTGATAAAATAATGTTTAATTTTGACTTATTAATTTTATAAATAACATAGTGAAAATTTTGAAATTTGGATTTTAAAGGATTAAGTTTTTATGAAGAGTGAAAAATGTATAATTTTAATTGAATTTTCTCATTTTTCTTAAGAATATATAATGAGAAGTTATTATTTTAATTTTTTTAATGTATAAATTTTTCAATAATATATAATCTATTCAAATTTAGGAAATTGAAATCCATTTAATTTTTACATTAGATATAAAAATATTTTCAACATTCGATCCTTTTCAATTTTAAAATATTTTTTTCGTTATGGCTACTTGATTGATTTTAAAAAAACTTATTCAGTTTAGAGATTGGAATTTTAAAAATTGAATTAAATATTTTTAGTCATTTTAATTTATATTATGAAATATGTTAGACATAATTTTTACTTAAATGAAGAGTGAATGTAGTACCAAAACTAATTACAGTAGTTACGGTAAAAATTGATTTTTCCGAGGATAATCTAGAATGATAAAATTGAAAATGACCTATAATATTAAATTATATTTTTAAATGATGTTATTTTGATAATTACTGTAAAGTGATTCGATTTATTGAAATTACTTACAAATTCCTTTGAATATGAAACATATAATGGTTATGTAAGAAAAAGAAAACAAATATAATTTTCGTGCATCCAATATATTGAATTAATAGGGATAGGGAAAACCCAAATATATTAGGTTATGTATATTATTTAGAAATATAAATGATTCTTTTACCGTGATAAATTATTTAAAATTTTAAGATATGAAAAAATTACATTAAATTACTAAGAAACACCAACCCAGTGATTATCTAGTCACCAATAAAATAAAATGAATGACCCCAAAATTATTAAAAGTGATGAATATTTTATGGATTATAATTTTAAATTATTTTTTAATATGAAAATTTAATTTTACATCGGTTGGAACTTATTATATTCTAATCCCATAATTTTCTTTATATAATTTAATTCAATTTAAATTAATACTATCAAAATTGACATTAATATTTGTTTATAATAAATTATATTATATGAAATGAATTAAAATTAGTATGATTCAAATATTATTTTATATGATTTTAATTGAAAAGTAAATATTAACTTATTTCCATTAATAGAAAAAAAATTCCTTTATAATTAATTTATTGACCCATAAATATTACCAAATTTTTTATCACACTTAAAGTTAATGTGATGTGTTTACACATCACACACACATTCTTTAAAATTAAATTCCAACACACATTGGAATTTTTACATAAATAAGATATTATATATTGAATCAGTGGGTAAAAATTAGGTATTAAATATCATTTTTAATTTTTCCTTTAAATCCTAAATTATATAAGTTAGAAAACTAGTCACCATAATGGAAACCCAAAATTGTAAAAATAATGAATCTTAAGAGTTAAGGAATTAGATGCTCATAAAATTTTTCCCATTATGTGGTGGATCTTGTTTCTCAAACATATCATCAATAAACACATTTAGTAATCAATTTTGGTGGTCATTAGGTATGATTGACCACCCAAAAGTAAATTATTTGGCGTATTTATTTGAATTCCACTCTTATTAAACAATCAAAAGTAAATAAATATCTTCCCTTATTCACACCTTCACACTTCTATGGATAATCAAATCCATGGACAAATCAACTCTATATTTTAATATCCTCATAAAATAATCCTTTTTTTATTAAATAAGTTCTAGGAAGTATGTTTATGCAATCCTGAAGAGGTTACCCAAAAAAAAGAATTATTTATTATCAATGAGCAATGTTATTTTATTTCATCATCAACACTATTAAATTTTATATATATCATGATTTTATAATTTCCCCGGTATCATCCATATACTAATTTCCTTTCATTTGTTCTTGGGTATGCCTTTCTACTTCATCATGAACTGATGTCATTTAGTTTTCCATAAACACTTATAAGGGGTTGTCATAGGGAATAATTTACTATTTATATATGATATATATATAATTTATTATGTTATTATGATTTCCTAATTATAAATTCTCAAAAAACATCATTATTTTTATTTTATACAATTAAGATAATGTCACACGTGTGTAGGGAGGACTACGACCATGAAAAGAAAATCAATTTTTTCATGATGTACTTGGAATGTATTTAGGATGGGGTTAATAATAATTTGTAAAATATATAAAATTAAAATAATTACTGAATGATAATATATATCATTTACATTAATTACATTCAACCCAACAATTAAATTAAAAAAACAACATTCATTCATACATATAATCTATTGTCTCCATGAATTGTATATGTGATATCTTATCAATAAATATTATTTAATACTATAAATACCTATAGAGTCAATATATATGATAGAAATTTCGGGGTTATGATTATGGATATTATGGAACCATTATATATTTAATAGGATAATTAATATATAAATTCAAAAAATATACGAAAAGAAAAGTGGTTATTACATGAAACATAACATATCATGGAATTTTTAATTAATGGGTAATAAAAGGTGATAGTAAAATAACATCTAGTATGATATATATGAATATGTTTCATTATTATATTAATAATTATTTTATATTTATTTTACCATATTTTAAAATGTTTGTGATGAATGTTAAGACATAAGGTATGGGATTTTCGTCTCACTTTTTACTTTGTGAGACACATGAAGTGTTCACCACCTATTTGTTGTATATGGAATATATACTACCCATAAATGTATAATTTTATTGTTATACGTATAAATATTCATATTTATATATCACTTTTAGGTGGTTTATGCTTATTACAACACCAATGTAGTAACAGATTTTCGTCTCAATTTTCTTTCTTTGACATGTACATTATTTAATGACCCTATGGTATTTCATGAGGTGTTTATAAATCAACTTTTATGTGTAATATAAATAATTTATTCATCCTAATGATATTTTTTCATTCAATTTATGTTATCAATTCATGGGTATTATAATCAGAATTTACCATAATTAGTGTACATTTTATCATACAATCACATCTTTTATTGGGATTGATTATGAATTGGTTCCTGTTTATCAAAATTTATGTCCCTTATCTCATGAATTAAAATTAATTTCATTATAATATAATCATTCATGTTATATTTATTTAATGGTTCTATTTTTCCACCATTTTTTACTTTACATAATTATGAAATTTATTTTAATAAAATCATAATTTATTTATCTTTTTGGTTGGAAATATATTTTCTTCGAAACCCATGTTTTCTTAAAATCTCTTGAAAAATGTTTTATAAATTATATTTCAATATCATTTTGATGGAAAATGATTTAGATAATTTTATATTTTCTAAAAAACATTGTAAATTATTTTCTATGATTTAGTTATAAGTTTCAAAGGTTATTTTCAATTAAAATAATTTTGAATGAGTTTTATATCATAAAAATTTATTTAAACGATTTTCAGTTATTCATTTATATGTTTTAAGGTTCTTTTAAAAGAATTATTTTTAATAAAAGGTTTTATTGTAACGACCCAAAGTTTCATTAATGGAATATCCCTCTTGATCCAGTTAAATGTCTCTTTATGAAAAATATTTTTATAAGATGTCAACTTATTTGGTTTTATATTAAGAATTTTGACCGTTGCTAATATAGTCATTGAACAGTAGTCACATGATTAGTACAAATATAGGACTTTAACAAATCCAATTTACTCAGAAAAAGGAAGTGATGACCTCATCCAGTATAATTGCCCCATACGAAGCCCATTTGTTGGAGCTCGGAAAAGAGGTGGCATCTTTGGGCTTCGCCCTTGACCAAGCCCAAGCTGAGCTTCATCATGTCAGGTTCGAACATGACTGTCTACGGGAAAAGTGGAAGTTTATTGAAATTACCACTCGAGCGATGTTATCCGAGCCACCCTAAGAGTCTGTCACCATCGCACACCTCACCCTTAGGTTTAATGCGGCTGTTTTAATGGGTTTTGTAATAAATAAGTAGTACTATGTTCATGTACATTATTTTTTGTATATAATAATGAATATAATTTCTAGTCATTTTTTATACATTGTAAATAGTTTTTAAAGTACAAATGGTGTTTTTAGTTTTTATTTAATTAAGAAATATATTTTATTAAATTAAGTGATTTTTGAATTAAATAATTTATTAATAAAATAATTATATTATTATTAAATTACATTTTATTAAATACAAATGATCTTATAATTTTATGAATGCAATTAATTTTTTTTATTAAGGTTTGAAAGCCATTTCTGTCAAAATCCATGAATTTTCGATAAATGTAGGTTTTTATTTTAAAAGGGAAAATTAACATATTTAGAAAAAAAATTAGATAAAATAACGGTCATTTCTAGAATCAGGATGTCGAAATTATCCAACATTGAATTTTTCATAATTTTCTGAGACAGTCAAATTTTTGGGTAAAAATTAAATACCGTTTTAATATATAATGTGTTTTATGACATCATAATGACCCAATGGTGATGTAATAAAATACTATAATCCTTATTTTCGGCCAATATATGTTTTAAAATTAAAATAATGTGATTTTGGGTTTGTTTGACTTACTTTTCAAAGCACTAATGGACCCCTCAAGACATATTCAACACTTTGCCTTTTTAAATTAATTTCCATGGGAGTGTAACTCACCTCCCGATAAGAAACCTTATTATTTTAAGAGGTTAGGACTTTGGCCTTATAAAATATTTATTTCCTCTTCCCTTTTCCAAAAAACATTGTCAAAAACCGTGGGATGGTTTGTGTTTTGGATTAATTTAATGTAAGGGGACCCAAACATAAGTAATAAAGAATTCCCTCACCTTTCCTATATAATCCCACCCAAGATCCCACTTCCTCCTCACTAAAATCGTTTGGAGTTCGTCCAACCACTTACCTACTCTCTCTACAATCCTCCCAAGGTGCCCCAATCTCCCAATAAGCCTCTCACAAGCCTCTCTCAAGCCTTTGGAAGCACACTTCCAAGTAAGGGTTTCTTCTTCCTTTCCCATTTTTGTCCAATTTTCTTTAAGTTGTTTTTCCCTTTTAATTTCAATTATGAATGTTGGGGTATGGTTTTTAACCTCCCTAAAACTTCCCTATTTATGGTTTAATGATGGGATACCCATTTCTCTCTCATTAAATGCCTCCCATGTACACCCGTTACTATGCCGAAATTCCGAAAGGAACTTGTCTTTCCACTTTTACATTCAAGCAATACTTTTGTATCATGAATCTAAATTACATTACAATTGTTGGGAAATGTATCCATATGACCTATTTAATGTGAATTACATGTAAATATGATGAGTAACCACTTTATCTCTCATCAATCATTTTTATGAATTCTTATGTCACGCCGTAACGCTGCCGAAATCGCACCGTTTTTCTAAGCCAATGCCATTGTGTAGTGGATACCATTCCCATTTCTTCATGAAGGGTATTCACCTTTATCCACATTTACTTATTGATTACAATGTTTCATGTATGAATTCCTCATTACATTATCATGGAATAAATGATTATGTTTTATGAATCCATGTTTTATGATCCATGTGGCACACTTATGCATGAAATAAAATGTTTAAGAAGGGTTCACCCTTATAGCGCTCCAATGCATTGGGTAAAGTATAGTATCATGATATGTCATGTGAAATTAGTGTTGACCCATGCTAAATAAAGTGCAACGAGGGTTTACTCGTGCTTTATGTGCAATGAGGATTTACTCATGCTCCATGTGCAATGAGCCTTGGCTCATTCTAATTCCATGTTAAGTGTTATTGCCACATTTCAATGTTATGATTATCATTATTTATCATGCCTTTATGTTCATGTTTCTTTTATGCTCTATTGATATTGCCATAGTCTAACATGTATTTTAATCCTCATGTTATTCCATGTGTACTCCATTACTGGGATTTATAGCTCACCATTTTCTTATTCATGTCCTCAGGTTATCCCATGCAATGCTATGTACGAGGGAATGTAGTGGTAATGTAAACGAAGTTTTAAATAAAGATTTTGTATTTCATGTTTTATGTTTTTTTGTAATGATCCTAAGCCCAAAAGACCCTAAACCCCTCTATCTTATTGTTGTATCAAGGGAAGTTTTATGTAATAAATAATGTGTAAGTTTGTAATAAAAGCAGGGTTGTCATAGTTGGTATCAGAGGATAGGTTTAGTTTTTTTTTTGGGATTAGGAAACCCTAGTAAAGCCTTAGATACAAGACTAAGTATAATAAAAACATCCCTATGTTTTGGTAAGTACTGATTAAGTGGGTTATCAAGAAAATACATCCATGTCTGGATACGAGCAGGTAGAGACAGCTCTGGCACAAATATATCCTAGGGGTAAAACCTGAAAAAACAGCTTTGAGCTAGACTCGAATGGGAACGGGTACACGAAAACGGGTCTTGCTACACTCTTGGTAATGACACTCTTGGGGATATGTTTTGATTAATTCACAAGCTTAGTATGATCCTTTATTAAGGGAATTAAAATAATTCCCCTAAGAATATATGTTAGAACGTAGATCATGAAAATCCTAGATTGAAGCCAATATACTCATGAGTTAAGGGAATAAAAGTTTATTTATAAGTCATCAACTTTTGACTTTGGATTACCCTTTATGTGTTACCCCTAACTTTCCTTTTATTCCAGCCAATGGCCGGTAATAGGAGGACTCGGGCTAAAAACCGTTGTGAAGATCAGTGTGATGACTGTACAAATGAGATGCCAAATCCAATGGGAGTGGGAATCACGAACTTTGTCACGCTTCTCTCTCAGCTAACTCATGTTTTGAATAGAAACATGGGTCAAGAGTAACGTTCAACCCCCCCTAAGAAAGAACAAGTCACTATCGAGAGATTCATGAGACAAAGGCCTCCTACTTTTTGTTGATCATCCGATCCCACGATCGCTGAACAATGGATCAACTCAATTGAAAAGATATTCTCCATCCTCCAATGTTCTGAACAAGAGAAGGTCCTCCTGGAAGCTTATCGTATGGAGGGTGAAGCTGATCAATGGTGGACGTTGATCAAAAATACGAATCCTGAGGAGGAGATCGAGGCGTTGTAATGGAAGGATTTCCAGAAGATGTTTTTTGATAAATATTTTCCGCGTACCCTCCGAATTAAGATGGAAAGGGACTTCCTTTCACTCATGAAAAAAGATGAAGAATCTGTTGGAGGGTACGAGGAAAACTTCAAAAGGCTTGCACGATACGCTTTAGGCTTTTTCGTTACCCCTGAATGCAAGGTTGACCACTTATTTGGTGGGCTGAATCCTAGCTTGCGGAAAGCATTAGTGATCCGTGACTTCGACAGCTACGAGGAAATTGTCCGATGTTCCCTCAAGGTCGAAATGGTGATCCGGGAATCACAGGGGTATCATGGGGACAAGAAGCGTAAGGTGGACTTCAATGATGGTGGTCCGAGGAATAAATCCAACGGTGCTAAGAAGATTCAGCACCCCACTTGCCAAAAGTGCGGCAAGAAGCACCCTTGAAATTGCCTTATGGGGACGAGAAAATGCTTTAGGTGTGGAAGAGCAGGGCACCTAGATGTTAACTGTCGGCAAGAAAGACCCACGGCTGCGACAGAGGAGAGGAACGCTCCATTCGATCCTCAATGCATTTTTCAATTCTACAAATGAAAAGAACCGAGTCATTTTGCAAATCAGTGCCCTAATCCAAGGGTTTTTGGAGACAACAAACAACCTCCAAGGTAGAAAGGAAGAGCTTTTTCCATCACTTATGCCGAAGTGAACCCCGAAAACGAAGTGGTGATAGGTACGCTAGTTATTCATTCAAGAATAGCGAACGTACTTTTTGATTCAGTTTCTAATCATTCTTTTATATCTCGAAAGTTTAGAAGAACAATCCCAGCACCAACAGAAATCATGGAAGTAAAGATGTCGGTGAGTACGGAAAATGGGGAAATCACTACGTCCCATGAATATAAGTCCTCCCCTATTATAGTCTGTGGATTTAATTTCCCAGCGAACCTCTTCATACTCCCTCTAGTGGAATTTGATGCAATTCTTGGCATGGATTTAATTTATTTATATAGATCCAACATAAATTGTCGGGAGAGGGAAATCACACTCCATATGGAGAATCGACCCCCGATTCGTTACAAGTATCAAGAGGAAGATGAATCGTCTTTAACCCCATCATCTCAAGCATGGATATTATTGCCTTATGAGCATGCGTATCTGGCTCAGATGATTGAGTCCAAGGAAGAAACCATCTTTAAAAAAATTCCTATTGTGAGGGAATTCGCTGAACTGTTTCATGAGGAACTGCCTGGTGTTCCTCCAAGAAGAGTTATTGAGTTCTCAATTGAACATATACCTGGGGTGATACCAATATCCAAGAATACATATAGAATTGCTGTTGTAGAGCTTGAAGAGCTGAAGAAACAAATACATGAGAATCTGGATAAAGGGTTTACACACCCAAGTGCTTCACCATGGGGTGAACCAGTCCTCTTCGTCAAGAAGAAGGATGGGTCAATGTGGCTTTTCATCGATTATCATGAACTTAACAAAATCACGATAAAGAACAAGTATCCTCTCCTAAGAATCGGTGACTTGTTTGATCAGCTCCGTGGAGCACAATACTTCTCCAAGTTGGATTTGTGGTCGGGATATTATCATGTAAGGGTGAAGAAGGAAGATGTCCCCAAGACTGCTTTTCGTACAAGAAACGGGCACTATGAATTCATAGTAATGCCTTTCGGACTCACCAATGCTCCATCAATATTTATGGACTTGATGAATAGAGTCTTTAGAGATTACTTTGACAAATTTGTGGTAGTCTTTATAGATGATATTATAATATACTCCAAAACCAAGGAGGATCATGAGGAGTATTTAAAAACATTACTAGAGACTTTGAACAAGGAGAAGCTCTATGCCAAGTATAGCAAGTGTGAGTTCGGGTTGAAGGAGGTATCATTCTTGGGCCATATCATCACAAGCAATGAGATATCTGTGGACCCCTCCAAAACAGATGCAATTGACGGATGGCCACGACCAACATCGGTAATGAATATCGGTAGCTTCTTGGGGTTATCTAGATATTATTAACGATTTGTGAGGAATATCTCACGATTGTCCAACCCTCTTACCAAGCTAACTCGAAACGGAGTAAAGTTTTCTTGGAGTGATGAATGCAAAGAAATCTTCAAGGAGTTGAAAAGAAGTCTTATCGCTATACTCGTGCTCACTTTACCCACAAGTGGGGAACTTTTTGTGGAATTCAGTGATGCTTCAAAGAAGGGCTTGGGCTGTGTGATGATGCAAAATGATAAAGTGATATCATATGCCTCAATGTAGTTGAAAATACATGAGAGAAACTATCCAATGCATGATCTGGAGTTGGAGGTGGTGATCTTTGCCTTGAAATTATGGCGACAATATCTGTGGAGAGAAATGTGAGACATATACTGACCACAAGAGTCTTAAATATATATTCACACAGAAAGAGCTTAATATGCGCCAGAGAAGATGGATAGAGCTCATCAAGGATTATGAATGTTCAATACATTACCACCCTGGGAAAGAGGACAAGGTGGCAGATGCCCTAAGTAGAAAGGACCTAGCAATTCTATCAATGATGATAATTGAGAAGGATCCAATCTTCTTAGTCTTGATAAAGATAGATGTGGGAATCATAAAGAAGGGAACATCATAAATCCATTCACAAATGATTTCTCAACTATCTCTTTTGGAATGGTTAAAGGATGCTCAAAGGGATGATGTGGGAATTCAAGAAAAAGTGGAAGCTAAAAAAAGGGAAATGCCCAGAGTTTAATGTCAATGAGGAAGGAATTGTACGGTTTGGGAAAAGACTATGTGTTCCATCAAGTCCGGAGCTGAAGAAGGAACTTTTGGATGATGCACATAGTTCAAATTTCTCTATTCACCCAGGGAGCACAAAGATGTGTCGAGATCTCCGAGAAAACTTTTGGTGGGATAATATGAAGAAGGAGATTGCTGAATATACATCAAAGTGTCTGGTGTGTCAGCAAGTGAAGGCAGAGAGGCATAAGTCTAAGGGGATGATGAAACCATTGCCCATACCAGAATGGAAATGGGAGAACATCACCATGGACTTTGTCACCAGACTTCCAAGGACATCCAAATGCAACAATGCAATCTCGGTTGTTGTGGATCGTCTTACAAAGACTTCACACTTCATTTCTATTCGGGAGGATTTTTCTTTGGATCAACTGGCACAGATATATATTAGGGAAGTGGTCAGGTTGCATGGAGTACCACTATCTATTGTGTCTAACCGAGATCCAAGATTCACCTCTATGTTTTGGAAGAGTTTTCAACATGCTCTGAAAACTGAACTGAACTTATGTACGACCTATCATCCTCAAACTGATGGCCAATCCGAGCGGACAATCCAAACACTTGGGGATATGTTGGGAGCATGCTCAATGGACTTTAAAGGAGGATGGGATCAACATCTTCCTATGGTTGAGTTCTCTTATAATAACAGTTTCCTCTAGAGCATCCAAATGGCTCCATATGAAGCACAGTATGGGAAAAGGTGAAGAACACCGACATGTTGGGATGAGGTCGGTGAACGTATGCTTCTTGGACCAGAAATGGTCGAGGAAATAATGGAGAAGGTAAAAACCATTTAGCAGCATATCAAGGCAGCTCAGAGTCGACAGAAGAGTTATGCGGATAATTTTCGACGAGACTTGGAGTTTAAAGTTGGAGACATGGTTTTTATACGCATATCTCCGTGGAAGAAGGTCATGAGGTTTGGAAATAAAGGGAAGTTCAGTCCAAGGTACATCGCCCCTTCGAGATTCTTGATCGTGTCGGGGCTGTGGCCTATTGACTAGCACTTCCACCTACTATGGCCAAAGTAAATGTTGTCTTTCATGTATCCCTCTTAATAAAGTACATACCATACCCTTCACATGTACTCTCTTTCGAGGTGGTACAATTGGAAGATGATCTTTCTTATGAGGAGAAACCAATGAAGATCTTAGATCATAGAGAAAAAGATCTACGAAATAAGACAATTCCCTTCATCAAGGTGTTGTGGAGAAACCACAAGTTTGAAGAAGCAACTTGGGAATCAGAGGATATGATGATGCTGAGTTACCCACATTTGTTTTAGTGTGGGAAATGGAAAATTTCGAGGGCGAAATTTCTTAAGGGGGGAATATTGTAACGAACCAAAGTTTCATTAATGGAAAATCCCTCTTGATCCAGTTAAATGTTTCTTTATGAAAAATATTTTTATAATATGTCAAATTCTTTGGTTTTATGTTATGAATTTTGACCATTGCTAATATAGCCATTGAACAGTAATCACATGATTAGTATAAATATAGGACTTTAACAAATCCAATTTACTCAGTCAAGGAAGCGATGGAATAATCTAGTAGAATTTCCCCATACGATACCCGTTTGTCGGAGCTCGGAAAAGAGGTGGTGTCTTTGGACTTCTCCCATGACCAAGCCCAAGCTGAGCTTCATCATGTCAGGATCGAATGTGACCATATATGGGAAAAGTGGAAGTTGATTGAAATTACCACTCGAGCGATGTTATCCGAGCCACCCCAAGAGTCTGTCACCATCGCACACCTTACCCTTAGGACTTATGTGGCTATTTTAAGGGGTTATGTAACAAATAAGTAGTACTATATTCATGTACACTATTTTTTTTATATAATGATGAATATAATTTATAGTCAATTTTGATACATTGTAAATAGTTTTTAAAGTACATATGGTGTTTTAGTTATTATTTAATTAAGAAATATATTTTATTAAATTAAGGGATTTTTTAATTAAATAATATTTTAATAAAATAATTATATTATTATTAAATTTATTTTTATTAAATATAAATGATCTTATAATTTTATGATTGCAAATAAATTTTTTTATTAAAGTTTGAAAGCCATTTCTGTCAAAACCCGTGAATTTGCGATAAATGTCGGTTTTTATTTTAAAAGTGAAAATTAACATATTTAGAAAAAAAAAATTAGATAAAATATATTTCATTTCTGGAATCAGGATGTCGAAATTATCCAACGGTGAATTTTTCATAATTTTCTGAGACAGTCAAATATTTGGGTAAAAATTAAATACCGTTTTAATATATAATGTGTTTTATGACATCATAATGACCCAATGGTGATGTAATAAAATACTATAATCCTTATGTTCGGCCAATATATGTTTTAACATTAAAATAATGTGATTTTGGGTTTTTTTGAATTACTTATCAAAGCATTAATGGACCCCTCAAGACATATTCAACACTTTTCCTTTTTAAATTAAATTCCATGGGAGTGTGATTCACCTCCACATAAGAAACCTTATTATTTTAAGAAGTTCTGACTTTGGCCTTATAAAATATTTATTTCCTCTTCCCTTTTCCAAAAACCATGGGAAAGAACCATGGGATGGTTTGTGGTTTGGATTAATTTAATATAAGGGGACCCAAACCTATATAATAAAGAATTCCCTCAACTTTCCTATATAAACCCACCCAAGCTCCCACTTCCTCCTCACTAAAATCTCTTTTAGTTCGTCCAAACTATGCCCTACTCTCTCTATAATCCTCCCAAGGTGCCCCAAGCTCCCAATATTCCTCTCTCAAGCCTCTCTCAAGCCTTTGGAAGCACACATCCATGTAAGGGTTTTTTCTTCTTTTCTCATTTTTGTCCAATTTTTTTAAGTTGTTTTTCCTTTTTAATTTCTATTATGAATGTTCAGTTATGGTTTCACACCTCCCTAATACTTCCCTATTTATGTTTGAATTATGGGAGACCCCTTTATCTCTCATTAAATTCCTCCCATGTACACCCGTTACTATGCTGAAATTCTGAAAGAAACTACTCTCTCTTCTTTTACATTCAAGAAATACTTTTGTATAATGAATCTAAATTCCATTACAATTGTTGGGACATGAATCCATATGAACTAATTACTGTCCATTACATGTAAATATGATGAGATACCCCTTTCTCTCTCATCAAGCATTTTTATGAATTCTTATGTCACGCTGTAACGCTGCAGAAATCACACCGTTTTTCAAATCCAATGCCATTGTGTAGTGGATACCATGCCCATTTCATCATAAAGGGTATTAACCTTTATGCAAATTTACATATTGATTACAATGTTTCATGTATGAATTCCACATTACTTTGTCATGGAATAAATGATTATGTTTTATGAATCCATGTTTTATGATCCATGTGGCACACTTACGCATGAAATTAAATGTTTAAGAAGGGTGCGCCCTTATAGCGCTCCAATGCATTGGGTAAAGTATAGTATCATGATACTTCATGTGCAATGAGTGTTGAATCATGCTAAATCAAGTGCAATGAGTGTTTAATCATGCTTTATGTGCAATGAGGATTTACTCATGATCCATGTGCAATGAGCCTTGGCTCTTGCTAATTCCATGTTAAGTGTTGTTGCCACATTTCAATGTTATGATTATCATGCTTCATCACGCCTTTATGTTCATGTTTATTTTATTCTCTATTGATATGCCCATTGTCTAACATGTATTGTACTCCTAATGTTATTACATGTGTACTCCCTTACTGGGCTTTATAGGTCAACCTTTTCTTATTCATGTTCTCAGGTTATCCCATGCAACGCTAAGTACGAGAGAATGTAGTGGTCATGTAAAATAAGTTTTCAATAAAGATGTTGTATTTCATGTTTTAAGTTTTTATGTAATGATACTAAGCCCAAAATAAACTAAAACTCTCGATCTTCTGGTTGTATCAAGTGAAGTTTTATATAATAAATCATGTGTAAGTTTGTAATAAAATCAGGGTTGTCATATTTATGTTTAAAAAAAATTCACATTTAAAATTATTATATGAAAATAAATGATTTAAATATTTTTCCATCATTAATTAACATATAATTATATATTTTTTAAAGATTGGTAATCCTTACAAATGATATAATCTAAGGATAAAATTTATATTCATTCAATTAATGAATTATGTTTTGATGGTATGACCTTTCTGAATCCATTTTCTATTCAATGGGATGAAACGTGATAAAAAACAATGAAACCTGATACTTTTCATGGATTATTATATAATGAAATGACAATGAAACCTATATTTTTTCAAAAGGTTATGACTTTATTAAGTGTTTATGATACCCATTTCACTTCAGGAGTTATGATATGATTCATTTTTATGAAATTATATCACACAAATTTATGGTTTTCATTATTTTAAAACTAGGACCTATATATACCCCTACTATATTGTGTTATTATTTATATATCATGTGATAGACATGGATATAATCGAGAGTGACTACATTTCAGTAATGGACCTTGTTCACTATGATGGTCTTCAATGTGATCCATGAGTAATATGGAAATGATTTTCTATACTAATATATGTACCAAAAATTACATTTCCTATGCCAATGTTAGGAATTAATGGATCATGTTACTTGATTCCATTATGATTAATATAATATGAATTTTAAATCTTGTTTCCATGAAAAATTATTATGACCCTTAATGTGTATGGTATTGTTTTAAAATGTTCTAATCCTATTTTCATACCCTTATGTTTATCACATTATAACACATCTTCCTTTTTTACAAATACTAATCAACAAATAATAAAATTTATTATGTTTCCATTCCCTAGGTTACGAGGATATGTGTACTATGTGTTCTAATTGTGAATATTTTTGTTGTAGATGTCATTTCACACTTATGAAATAGTGTTTATAATTCTATTTTCATAATGGCACAATATTATCACATTAATCTTTCTGGGGATTTTATAATTTAATGAATTTTCATAAAAATGAAATAATATGTACATATTATAGTACATGGATTTCATTGATAGTATAAAAGTATAGTATTTGAAATCCAATAGAAATTAAGGTGATAAAAGATTACTGATACCTATAATGACATGATTATTTATAAGAATATGGATGAATATAAGTACAGGAAAGTGCTTTAGAATTTTGGTAAAGGAGGGTGTGTGTGTTTTTCTATAAATACATCCCTGTATGGACACTACAAAAACATGTTTATCGGGAATATATGTACCAAGGTGTTACAATACCAAAAAAATACAATATTGAGATAGACTCGAGTGGGAACTATTTTTAAGCAATGGGCCTTGTTTCACACCGATTTATACCATCCTAGAGAACAAGCTGAGGAAATTCACAATCTTTTTATGATACATCTATATATATAATATTTTAATTATTTTACATATTTATTTCAATTATTTAAACAATTTTTATTTATAGATTTGTTCTTATATGGATCAATTTGGGATTTATGTCGTGTTTTTGGACAAAATGTGAGAACTGCTAAATTCTGGAATTTAAGTATGTTTTATACAAAATGGTATCTTGGGAATAACATTTAAAAAATGGTTCCAATTTTTATTATTATTTTTTAATACTTTATTTATTTAATTTAACATTCTCTTTTAGGGGAAGAAGTAATTCGACCATCTTGTTGCTCGAACAAATTAGTGAATTTGAAGAAGTGTTCAGGAGGGATGTGTAGACCCCAACTACGCAACAAAAGCACAAAGAGTTATACACACCTCCAGTTGAGATGATTAAACCTAGAATTGAACGGGTAATAAAATTTTCATTCTTCCAATAAATTTAATGGGGTTATGAGATCATAAATTTTAACTTTGAGAAAAATACATTGAACGAATCTTCATGTAACTTTCTGCCAAAAAATTAATTGTCTATAATAATTACATGACATCCTCTAGGTGAGTCCAATTAATTTAATGTTTTTAGGTCATATATGAAATTAATTTTATAATATCTTATAATAATGGACCTCGGGTTTATTCGAAATGATATGGTGCCAAACAAGAAAATACATTCAGGTAATAAAGTATCCTAAAAAACAATTCTTCTTTCCTTCGCTCTCTTTTCTCATTAAATGTTCTGAATTGTCTTCTTCTTCTTCCCCATTCATGTTGATAACCCTTACCATGGTGGGGTAAAAATATGACTGATTGGTTAGGGGTTTGTTTTCTAATTTTTAATTCTTTAGATTATTCACATTATTGAATAAAAATTTAATCTCTCTTTTGCAACGTTATTTTCATTTTTATATGTTTAATTTTATTATAAGTTGAAATCATATTTGATCTATAATTCAGTTAATGACTTTTTTTTCATCAATGATAATTATTTTTCTTCACAATTATTTGTTTTATGTATGATGGAATGGACTAAGTCTTAGTTTTGAATTAATCGATGAATGCACTAGTGCAAAAAACATTTTTTACGTCGGTTATTTTTTATTTTTGACATCATTTTTAGGCTGATGTTATTACAGTGGACGTTATAAATATTTTTTTACATCATTGTTTTTAAAACCAACAAACAAAAATATAAATCTGAATCCATTTTCACATCAGTTTCTAAAATAGAAATGTGTAAAACAGTATAGAGTCGTGGTTTATTACATCAGTTTTTATATAACTGATGTAATATATGGTTTATTACATCTATTATTTAATAACCAACAAAACAAACTACACCTTAAAAGCAATTTTCATGTCGGTTTTTTAATAACAGATGTAGAAAACAAGTTTATCACATCATTTTTTTTTCATAACCAACGTGATAAACAAGTCTACAAAGCAGTTTTTCACATCATTTAATGAATAACCAACAAGAAAACATATATACTACATGTTTTATTAAATAACCTACGTAAAAAACCATTCCCATGCATTTATTACATTGGTTTTTATATAACCAACAGAAAAACCTTTTTTTAATAAAACAGTTCAACTATTACAATGCACTACCAAGGAACACCTGAAACCAGAAGATAAAAGACCAAAACCAGACCAGAACCACTAGAAAGCCCCACAAACCCCTGGAAACCCCCTACCCCCTTGGACAGCCCCCACCAACTAGACACCCCCACCCCATGGAACCCCTCCCACCCATATCCCTCCTAGTCAACCCCCACCCCCTGTACACCCCCCCTTTGGACACCCCCTAACCCCGTGGACAGCCCCCACCCCTACACACCCTCCCACCCCCTGGACACCCTCCCATCCCCATGGAAAGCCCCCGGGACACCCCAACCCCATGGATAGCCCCTCCCACCGCTTGGAGACCCCCACCCCTTGTAAATCCCCACCCCCTGGACACCCTCCCACCCACTGGACAGTCCCCCTTGGACAACCCTACCGCTTTGGATAGCCCTTCACCCCCTGGACACCCCCACCCACTAGACAACCCCCACCCCCAGGACACCCTCTCACCAACTGAACACCACCCCACCCTTCTATACAGCCCCCAACACCCTTGAAACCCCTAACCCCTGGACACCCTCCCACCCCCTGGACAGCCCCCACCAACTGGACACCACCCACCCCACTAGACACCCCCCAGACACCCCTACCCCTTGGAAACCCTCCCACCCCCTGGACACCCACCTCCCCTTGGACACCCTACAACCCATTGGACACCACCCCACCCCACTGAACAGCCCCCACCCCCAAGACACCCATCGCCCACCCTCGACATCCCCTCCCCCAGGACAACCCCAACCCCCTAAACACCCCCACCCCTTGGACACCTGCCCACCCCCTAGACACCATCCCACCCCTGGACAACCCCCACTCCCCTGGAAACCCGCACACCCCCTAGATAGCCCCCAACCCCCACCCCCCAAACACCCCCACGGGAAACCCCTACCCCTTGGACATCCCCACCCCCTGGACAACCCCCACCCCCTAGACTATCCCACACACCCACTGGACAACACCCCACCCCACCGGTCAGTTCCCCACCTCCTAGACATCACCCCACCCCACCCCCAACCCCTTGGACACCCTGCCACCCCTAGACACCACCCCGCCCTGAAAGATAGGCCCCCTACCCCCATGGACACCCCTACCCCTATAGAAACCCCTACCCCATGGATATGCCCCCCCCCCCCCCCCGAAAACCCCCACCCCCATGAAACCATTACTATGCCCTATAAAAGTATGTAACATTCAAAAACCAAACCAAAAGATGACCAAAAGTATGCTATAATCCATAACATAAAAAATCAGAACTAGACCAAAATAAGCATAATGAGGGAACAATTAAACTGTCACATATATAACATTCAAAACATACAATGTCAACTAAAAAAACTTAAATCCAACTAAAACATATACCCAATACAAAATTATAATTAAAATATTCAAAATTACTTTTTACACAACATAATAAAATCTAATCAAACCTATAAAATAATTTAACATTCCACTTATAAGTGTTTGACCTCTTGAGCACTATAGGGTTGAGGGTCATCAAATAGCTATGAATTAAAATGATAGTAGTTAAAATGTACAATGAAAAACTCAAATGAAATATTATGGTAAATTTATTTGGAAATATTACCAGTAAAACTTTATAAGTGTTCTGGTGGTAATTATTTAAGTCATAAATCTTATCATATAATATCATCATTCGATGATTCCTTTTTGTTAATGAAAATTATATTAAAATGAGTTTCAATTCCAAATATCATTTTTGTGTAATACATCCAAAAGTAAAAATTATAAATGTATATTTACCTTTACTTTTACATATGTTCTCTTGGAACTCTTTTTTTTCAAAACATACCCATCCCCTATTAGAAAATAATAAAAATGTGATAAATTAAAAATTAAATATAATATAAACAAATATTATGAAATTGAAACTTACTTTTCCAACATATTATTAAAACATCCCCACACATCTCCATGGACAGAACATATCCAATAAAGTGTATTATCCCATGAAAAAAACACATAATATCCATTGATCACTGATATAAGAGAAAAGTTAAGGTCAGTGGTTTTTTATGTTAAAATATAACAAACACATTTCTAGATATAGGTTTCATACCTCCCACAAAAAGGCATCATCCAACATTGTGTGATTATATTCTATTCAAATCTTTCTTCAATATAAATAGTTCTTTGTTCCTCATCCAATGCATGTGCTTCAGGGGAAATCAAATGAGGGTCCATGAATCCATATAAATCTGTCTTCTAATTATTATCACACATGTTATAAATATACATAATATAAAACTGGCATAATTATAAATTTTTAATAAATGTAACTAATGGAATGTTTTGAAGAATTACATGGAAAAAATCTTCACCACATTGATGCCCAGCTTATTTCCAATAACAAGCTCCATGATATAATTTTTCATTATCCCCACATTTATTTCACATCAAAAAACCTGATCTTCCATTGGAAACTCTTAATGATCTGCCAAAAAATTTGAATATCTTGAAAATCTATCAAGACTACTAGAATATATATCTGATGTCATAACTATTTGTCATTGTTGTTGTCTGTATAGCATTTCATTACCTTTGATCTATTCTTGTAAAATTAAATAGAAAAATATATTAGTTTTCAAATGTTAAGAAAAATTTACTGAAGAATAAAATAAAAGATATAACATATGTAGCTTTATGGTAATGAGTCACATAATTTTGGATGACCAAACTCAAAAGTGGATGATACTATGTCCAACTATGATCACCTCATTAGTATGTAATGGTAGTCAAGATGATCTATTTATAATATCTTATAGAGTGACCATGTGATACTCTACCTCTAACTGTTGTTGGTGAATGGTATCTCTTATACCATATACCATCTCATATGACACTATATGATTACTATGATCAACAACATAAAACTAAAAATATACAGGAAGGTGTGGTGGAGGAGTGGGATAAAAATTTGGGTCTGTAGGCTGAGGTGGGGGAGTGGGGGCTACTGGAGAATGTGGAGGATAAATAATGGGGTATTATGGGGGAGGAGGATGAGTGGGAACTACTGTATGAAATTGTCATTAAAAGTATGAAAACATAGACTATACTGATGCTCTAATCTTTTCCACTATCATCATATTAGTATTATGAACTTCAGCCTCCAAGGATTCTCTTTTTTTTTTATAAAAATCCTCAATAGAAGATTTTGATGAATGTGGAAACACTTTTCTTAATGATACACCCATCAGATATCCCCGTACACGAAAGGGGTGTTCGGGCTTTCCCTATGTTTTAGATAAAATATCTTGACTCATAGAAACTGTAAATAAACCCTTGGAAAGGACCCTCACCCCCTCAGACACCACCCCCACTCCCCTTAGACACCCCTTACCACCATGGACACCACCACCCCTAGAGACCACTCCACCCCTTGGACACCCCCAACCCCTTAAATCGTCCCCCACCCCTACTCCCCACACCCTGGACAACCCACACCCCCTGGACACCCGCACCCCCTGGACACCCCCACCCCCATGGACAGCCCCCACCCCCCTGGACAGCCCACCACCACCCAGACAATCCCCACCCCCTAGTAACCCCCTAGCCCCTTGGAAGGACCCCCAAACCCCCTAGACCCCCTGGACAATACCACCCCCATAAACATCCCCCCACCCTTAGACACCTCCACCCCCTAGAAAAACACCACCACTAGAAATCCTCTACCCCCTTGGACAACCCCCTCTCCACCTAGACACCACCCCCACCCACATAGACACCCCCACCCCTTTGTAAAGCCCCCTCACCCCACTAGACACCACCCCTACCCCCATAGACACCCCCTTGACACCACCACATCCTTGGATAGCCCCCCACTCCTTGAATAGACCCCACCCCCTAGACACCCCCACCCGCATCCCCTGGACACCCTACCCTCATGATAGCCTCCTCACCCCTGGAGACCACGCCCACCCACTGGACACCCCTTACCCCTTGGACGTCCCCCACCCCTGGACACCCCGTACCCCTTGGACAGCCACCCCATCCCCATTGGACAACCCCAACCCCCTTGGACATCCCCCCACCCCCTGGACACCCTCCCACCCCTAGAACCCCCCCTCCCACCCCCTGAGAACCACCCTTATCGCCTTTGATATCCCCCAACCCCTGGAAACCCCCACCTCCTAGAGAACCCCTCACCCCCCTGGACACCCCACCCCGTGGACAAACCACCCCTGGAAACCCACTACCCCCTAGGATAGCCCCCTCACCCCCAAGACACTACCCCACCCCCTGGACACCCCTACCCCCTTGGACGCCACCCCACACCTTGGAAACCCCCAGGACACCCCCTAACCCTTCGGATACCCCCCTCACCCCTGGACAACACCACCACTGCCTGGACACCACCCCCACCTCCTTGGACGACCTGGACACCCCCACCACCTTGGACAGCCCCCCCCCCCCACACTTGGACACACCCCACACCCATAGACACCCACACTCCCCCACCCTACACATGAAAGTACACGTACACACACATGAAAGAACAAAAAACATTATAAACTATCATATTATAACATACATTTTTTATTTAACCAGAAAAAATTTAGCGTGGTATAAAACAACACTATTACGATTACCATGATAGCAAGAACAAAGATATAAAAATATCATCTCAGAACACAAGTTTAGGGAATCTCAAAAATTAAAAAATGTAACCGAGCTATGTGAGGGTTACATGAGTGTTGTGAGTTGACCTCATTGATCTGGTGATAATAAAGATGATGAATAATGATAGAAATACGAGGTTGGAGGGCCCAACTTTGAATAATCAATTCTTGGGTTTTTTACGAGAGAGACGAGTCACAGGTCTCTCGATCATAGAAAACATAATGACAGAATATGGGGTGTGATAAATCATTTAAAAGCTAAATCACATTGGTTATTTAATAAAAAAGTTGATAATTTTGTTTTGTTTATAATGATAATTTATTAATAACCAATGTAGAAAATGATTTTTCACATCGGTGATTTCATAACCAACATTATAAATTTTACTTTATAACGTTGGTTATTTTATTACCGACGCGATAAATTGTAGAGATTTTATTTATCATGTATGTTATAAAATAGCCGACTTGATAAATCTAATCACAATATTTTTTATATCAGTTTTAAAACAACCGGCACGATAAATCATTTTTTTTCAGCTTCGCAAGTCGATTATATAGAACTGATGTGAAAAATGATGACGTGTTCTATGTTTTTTCAACCAATGACGTCATAACGTGTAAAAGTGGTACTAAATGTTTTTGACCATTTGGGATAATCATGACCCTATCATTTATTGAAAAATTCACTTATGTATATTTAATACAACTCTTTTGATCGTGGAATTAGAGTAGAAAAATGTGAGATATTATTAAGGTATTATCTCACAACCAACATTTTACCATTAGTGTAAGATGAAATGATCATGGAATATCACTTCAAAAATCTTAGAAGAATAAGTTTGAATAAAATATAACAAGGATAACCTTACAAATAGAAAACTGTACACAACCTAATTACCCTTCTCATATCATAGTTTTAAATCTCTTATTATGTAAAATATTTTGAATAATTTTCATAATTAATTTCGTTTTCATCTCTTTCCAAAATCAAATCAATTAAAAAACCACCACATGTTTCCCTCTAATTAAAAGCGATAAAAAGTTTTGTGTGTACTTATCTTTGAGAGAATTATTAGGTTTTATCACATGACAATAGTTAAGGAATGTAATAAAATGGTTTTCCGATTCCCCAAGATAGGTATGTGTCAATCATGGGTCCATTTCTAGGGAGACAGTGCCACAATCTAATTGTAAATATTTGACTCCTTTCAAATTTAAAAACATTAAAAATATTAGTTTTCCATTATGTATCCATGTCAATATTACTATTCATAGAATGACTACTAATATATATGGAAACAATAAGAGGAATATGTTTTAGAGTATAAAAAAGCTAATGTGAATGATATTAAAGATTCTATAGAAGGACTATAGGGTTAAATAAGAAGATTAACTGAATATGTTTGTGCTACCCATGATAAAATCAAACATAGTCCTAAGGTATTGGTGGAATTAGATTCCCCACTCAACATTTATTATGATGAAACTAGGGAGACATTGATGGAATTTATATGAAATCCATATTCCCCTACTAATTTGTTGCTGAAGAATATTGATGATGAATATTTTCCATATGAAGTATGAATGGGAGATTAATATGATTAGGATGACTTCTGGAATAAGTGAAAAAAACTACATGATCCCTCTATTCCTTACAATTTATAGGATCTAGAATCATTGAATGAAGAGACCCCCAATATGGTGGAATTTGAAGATAATACTAACCAGTTTGATTACCTACCTAAATCTAATAATATTAAAATCCAAGAGGAACCTCCCATAAATGAAGGAATTTACGATGAAAAAAATCAGGGATATAATAATTTCTTGAACTCGTTATCTTATAATTTTATAGAAAATGAATTGGGATTCACTTTCCCATTCATGAAAATTTCTGATTCTGCAAAATTTTGTTTTTTACATGGAGGACTATTATGTTAAAGAATATCCATCTAAAGGGGTACATATGGAGATCCCCAAACATGTTTAATATTTATTAGAGGGAGTGAAAGAGGATATCAAAGTGTCTTTATTGGAAGGGAAATGAGAAACAAGATTGTAACTTTAATGGGGAAGAATTTCATCTTGAATATTCAGGATTAAATTTTGTTCACATAGAAGTAAACACTTTAATTCTTAATTATTAATCCATTGACAAATAATTCCTTGAGAAATCACTAGAGAATAGAGATGATTTTTTGAATGTGAAATCCAAGAAATTTGAGGATTCATTAATTGTGCAATCCCCCAACATGAATGTTTTATCTCATTCCCTTAGGGGTGGATTTTTTATAATATATAAATATATCACATAATAAAAGAAACATGTTCATACTAGAATGAAGGATTTTTTATTTTTAATGAGAAATAAAAACCACCCACTATAAGATGTGTGATAACTGAATTGAACTGCCAATCCAGAGGTAGTCAAAACCCAGGGCCCACATGGGGGATTAAACTTAGACCAATTAATAATTTCTCATTCTATTTCAATTTAATATTATCCTAATAAATTATTTATGATTTCTATTAAAACATTTCTTATAGGTTTATGTGTTCATCACATAGGATCCTAACTTATTGAAGAACTACTAAAAACTATGTTTCTACCTATCCATAAAACATACTGGATTGTTGTGATTCAATTAAAAATATAAATACATGTTAATATATACCTAAATCCATTAATTTCATAGAATAAGTTTATTGCGGAGAAATTATCCTTTGTAGTTTAGGATTTTAAATTACTTTTTTTTGTAATTTTTTTTTAAAAAATATCTTTTGTTTCATTATTAAATATTTTCGTGTTGATTTTTGAAAATTTATGGCAATTTATAAACATTTTAATAGAAATTATTATCATTTTAATTTTATAAACTCATGTTAATGTGGGACCCAATAAATCCCATGAAACTAAGAATAATTGAATACTTAAAATTACTTTGTTTCAAGTTCAAATATTTTTCTATTTCATAAAAGGTACTATCATTTTTTAATCCCACAACACATCTAACTTCCTTTATTTTTTAAATCACGTTCCTATGATGTATAAAAACCATTTTTTCATATTCATTATATTATCCTCATTTCTTGAGAAAACTAAACCATTCTTCCTTTAACAAGAATTAGAATTAATCCTATCAAAACATTATGATTTGAGGTAATTGTATTTTTAATGACTGATGAGTTTATTTTGTTTAAATCCCCATTTTCATGAAAATACTTTTAAATATGTCATACCTTGTACATTTATCCCTTTTGTACCTTATAATCCATGAATATCCTGTTAGGTTGTCCACATTAAAAGCTAAATCTCCCTATCCAACCTTCTCTTAATGTGACATTATATGATCTATTTGAACATAAGCGTGGGGATAATTAACAATCTTGTCATGTGATACAAGATTTGGAGATACATTGGAAGGAAAAATAAATGTTAAAGAGGTAGAGTTTTTTTCAAGAATTTGCATTTTGTTAAAAGTAATTAATTTCTAGAGATTTCATGATAATAGATTTTGTAATTGTGTAGATTTTAATAGAGAAATAAATATTATTCAATCAAGAGCTATAAATAAAAAATTTGATTGAGAAGAATGAAATTTTTTATGGTGAAATGATGAAAGGAACAAAATTTCCTTAACTCTTCATAATGATGGAACTAATGTTCTATATAGGGGAAGAAAATGTGACTATACATGAGTGAAAATAATAATCTTTCAATTTTGCTTCAAAAAATACAATCCAAATGCATTTGGACTTTGAAGTATTAACATCTAAAAACTACCAACTAAATGAATCAAAACAAACCTAAAAATTATTCACGATAAACATATTTCCTGGAATCACATCGAGTATAGAAGTAGGATTTTATCACGCCAATCATGACACATTCATGGGATTGGATGAGAAAAGCTCTATTG
Organism: Viscum album; assembly: GCA_963277665.1. Taxonomy (NCBI): domain Eukaryota; kingdom Viridiplantae; phylum Streptophyta; class Magnoliopsida; order Santalales; family Viscaceae; genus Viscum; species Viscum album. The sequence goes on along the minus strand of OY728163.1, from coordinate 1,845,668,715 downwards.
AAAATTGTGTTCTTCGAGATGAGAAAACATTCATGAGAGGTAAGTGTTTTATATTCGTTAGGTGAGAAATTAAGTGGATATACATTAAACAATATAAATTGGGTTCATGAAGTAATGATTTTTTATCAGTAATGATAAATTTTTTAGTGTGGAATTGGTTAATTTCATAATTATGTGTTTTGAATTTTCATTTCTTTGATTTTGACGCTTACATGTACAGGAGTACAAGTCCTAAGTGTGGGGGAATTTATAAAGATAATATCTCTCAACATTTTTTATATGAAAGTCCATATTCCAAACCCTCCCAATATATCAATTTGTCTTTATATTGATCAATTTTGGATTTTCGATGTGGTTTTGAATAAAATGTGAAAATTGCTCAATTATGGAATTTTAGAAAATTTTATAATCAAGGATATTTTGGGAATAAAATTTAAAATATGATTTAAATTTGAGAGATTATTTTTCTCTAGATTGGCCTGATTTATCTAATTAAACATTTTCTACCTAATAAATAGCTTATTTGACTATCCTATGTCATGAAAAAATTAGTGAAGTTGAAGAAGTGTTAGGGAAGAAAACATGGACCCCACCTTCATAAAATAATAAAAAATAGATCTAAAAACATATACATGAGGTGATTCCAAATATAATGGAACTTGGAATCAAATAATCATTCTTAGAATAAATTTAAAAGAGTTTTGTGATCCTAAAGATGAACTTTGAATGAAATACTTTTAATGAATCTTCCTAGAAACTTCATCCCAAAAATGTAATGGTCAATAAAAATTCCACAACTTCCTATAGGAATGTAAAATTAATGTAATAATTGGAGGTCACATAGAAAACAAAATTGAAAACAAAATATAACAACAGTCCATAGTCTAATTCGAGAAGATATGATGCCAAATATGATAATACATTCGGTGAACAAATTCTGCTAAAGAACTTTTCCCCATTCCATTTCTCTATTTTCTCATTCATTGTTTTCTAATGTCTTCTTCTTCTCTATTCAAATCGATTACCCTTACTATGTTGAGGTAAAAATATGAATGATTTTGGAAGGGTTGGTTTTCTATTTTTTAATTCTTGAGTTTATTCACTTTACTGAATAAAAATTCTATCTCTCTAATACAATGTTGTTTTCAAATTCATATAGCAGTTTTTATTACTAAGTTTGATCTTGTTTGATTTTAGATTATGATATTGATATTAACATTGGTCAGTGATCTTTATCTCCCTCCACCATTTTTTTGTTTTATATACGATGGAATAGACTATGTTTAAGTGGTGAAGTACTCGACAATTGTAAGCACATGTAAAAGGGTTAGTGAATTATTTTGATTTTTTGGGATAAACAAAACCCGATCTACTACAGCCCATGTTAATTAATGATATTTACTGAAAATATTATTCACATGGTAGGATAGTAGACCAGAATGTGATATTGGTATGGTTTTCTCTAAGAATCATAATTTGGCAAAAGGAGTTATAGGAACCAATATTAGAATCTAAATTTAAACAAATGAGTAGATGAAGTTTGAATAAATAAAATAATGATAACATTGAAATTAGAAAACCAACCCCAACCAAATCAAACTTCTAATAACATACTTTTCAGTCTCTTATTTTTTCAAATGGTTTTTAATTATTTTATAAATCAATTTATTTTTCTCCTCATTCTAAAATCAAATAAATTCATATACCACCCCATTGTTTCCTCTAATTTAAAGTGAAAAACTGTTTTATGTGACCTCCTCATAGGGAGACATCCTAGGTTTAATCAAGAGACAAAAATTAAAAAATATAAAAAAATTGTTTTCCCACAAACCATGATTAGAATTCCCAAACCATAATGTAATATTTATATTGAATATGCATGTCATTGAACTGGGATAAAAATAAGTTTTCTTTGATTCAGAAGAAGTTTTACTAGTTTAGACCCCCTTGATTTTTTAGACTATGTGAATTTTTATAATCAGAATAATTTTTCATTATATGTTGTTATTGTTTAGTTAATGTATAGAACCATAAATAATCATGTTATCACTAAATCTGAATGAAAACATAGGGAATATGGGCATCAAAATTGTATTATGACTGGAGAGAATTATATTTTAATTATTCTTAATCAGCTATTTTAATATATGTTTAACAATTTGAAAATCACTGATATTCACATCACACAGTTTAATAGGATGAAAAACTACTATAATAGTTAACATGGAAAAGAACATGGAGGAAAGTAGACTTAAAATCTTAAATGTTTTGAATTTTGGAAGAAAAACATGATTTAATATCTCAAAAGGAGGGGGAGACATAACCTATGTGGAAAAAGTGTCATAGAGGGACAAATATTCTACGATTTCAATGTCTTATCTATGGAAAACATTATAATTACCCAATTCAAATCCCTAATCCGTAAATTAACATCTAGAACTAGGAATGATTAATTACATGAAAATCATTGATGTATATGGATTAAATTATTTAATTATTTGGAATGAATAATTATGAATTTCAAAATCAATAAGGATTGATAAGTATTTGTTTTCCAATAAGGATTTTTAAAAATATATGGAATGATGCTGATAGACTAGAAGAGTGATTCCATGGAAAGGTGATATTAAGATTATCAGAAGTTTATCTTTAATATTTTCTATATTTTGAGAAAAGGTTTTTTAGTTAGCATAAATATATTACTAATATAGATAAATTAAATTGAATAGTATTGATTAACTCATAACCGATAATGGATTTTTTTAAAAAGTGTTTTATGTAATAATTATATATGTTAAAACTTTATTTTAAATATGTAATATATTCAATAAATTTGGTTTTATTCAAAGGATGATAATGAATATATGTTAACATTGATGATCTATGGAAGATTTGGTTTCATGAGAATACATGAAGATGTTATTCCCATGTTTGGTATGTTTCTATTAAAAGATATTTCTTGTGGTTTGTAGGATTAATGATATTTTTATTTTGGGAATTTAGGGACCATACTTCTAATGATGTGGATTTTAATCATTTAGAATGGTGATCCGGTTTTCCATTTATAAAATGGTTTATGTTGAACATTGAATTAGTTTTTAGTGATTAATGTATTATTTTTATATATAAAGAAGTATTCATATTTAATAACCTTTTATAAACATTTTTTTTATTATTAATTAATATACAATGAATGAATTGTCATTTTAACGTTTCATATTATGATATATTAGTGCATCAATGATAATAAAAACTCATTCATTTCATGGATTAAGAGATGAATATGCGATTGATTAGGGAACTACCATAGTGTGATATTTTTTTTATGAAACATAATGAAATCAAGTAAGTATAACTTCTCATGAAAAATAATTAAATTTAGGAAATGGTTCTGCAAATAAATGTTCTCGTTCTATCACATTTTTTGATACTAATTTCCATTTACAATAAACATTGTTTTATGGATTTATGATTTCTAACATTCTCTTGACCATGTTCTCTATCAATATACATCATTATTTGGGCGTTAGTTTTCACTTATATGTCTATGTTTTCACTTACCACATTTGTTATCCTATTTTCAAAACTAGTAAATGATATTCTATATGTCATTTAAGAAATTGTTTTCAGTTTTATCAAGTGGATTTTTTTAACCCTTTTTATGATGTGATATTATATGAATTGAATTTTCATGTATTTAAACATTAAAAACTGAGATGAATTTTGAGGTCGAAATCCATTTTAAGAGGGTTATAATGTAACAAATTGAGTTTTTATTAATTATTATTTTATTGAATAAATTATATTTCACTAACTTATTTTCATTACACGCAACACCATCTTATTATAGCCTTAAATTATACACTAGTTTAGATTTCTTAACATGCAACATTGAGTTTTAACAAAATCATAATATATTATTTACGCAACAACGATAAATATTCCATTGAAATTAACAATTTTAATTATAATAAATAATTTTTATTTTTTTGTAGTGTTATTATATTAGGAAAACATATTTATAAAAAAATACACAATTTTACAGGGAGTCTTCATATGTGTAAAAAATTACATTTTCAAAAAAAACCGTTATATGTCCTATTATGAATAATGTTAATATAAATTTTTTAAAAATATTGAAAATAAATTGGATAAAAATAAAATAATTTTTGAATATAGACTGAAAAATTTATCAGAGGATGAATTTTTGGTATCTTTCTAAAAAATTTCATATTTTGATGAATAATGGAAAATACCTAATTATAATTGAAAAATGCTTCTTTAACTTATTTATATAGAAAAATAATCTTTTCACTTTTTGAAAGAATAATTTTTTAAAATAAATAACTATTAAAAAAATTTATTTTATTTTAGTCAATTTATTTTTCAATGTTTATATAAAAAAATTGTAATATTTTTATCATTTTCTCATTAAAACCCTACTTTATCATCAAATCTGTTTGATTTATTTTAAATTATATTTTTCAGCTTCTATAAATTCAATTCGAAAAAATGGATTCCTTATTTTTAATAGACATATCTTATATTATTTAATGATTTCAAATTAATTTATTCCAAAATGATTACCGATTGTTGTAAAAAAAATTAACTACGACATTTTTTGTAAATTTTTTTAACAGTGGATATACTAAAATGATTAGAGTGAAATTGACATAATATATTATATTTATTTTATATAATGAGTTTATTTCTATCATATACATTATCTCCTCTGAAATATGGATACTTCATTCTTCTTTTGTTTGAATATGACCCATATAATAAATTAATTAAAAGAAGAAAAGAAAGATACTTTTCATAATTTTAATATCAACAATTCCATGAGATAGGGAAAAACAACATATGGTCAGTTATATATTTCATTTTGGATGTGAAATTATTTTTCATAATGGTGATTAATTTTTATTTTTTTTAGATGAAATAATTTCTTTCAAATCTTAAGAAACTCCAACATAACAAATATTTAGTGAAAAATAAAATAATTTAAATGATACTAAAAATATTATATGTGAAGTAAAAAGAGTTTATTATTTTGTTATACATTTTTTAAAATTAATTTATCATTTTATACAGTTGTGAAAATAATAGATTCAAATTCCATCATTTTCAACATATTTCTAAATTCAATTTAAATAAATAATGGCAATGTTAAAATTAGTGTTATTTTATGGTAAATTGTATTCTATTAAATCTTATACATCAAATAAAAATACATCATTTTAAAATTGTTTCTTAATGAAAAATAAATATTTTCTATTTTCATTTTTCTGTAAAATTATTCTTCTATATTTAATATATATTCCACTAAATAGTAAAGTCCTTGTTATGATTAATAAGATTAATGAGTTATTTTTAGATGTTATATGTGATTCTGTTAAAATTAATTTCCAACATAGATTGAATTGGTTATTTATTAAATTAGATATTATAATTATAATTAATTTTTAAATATTACATAGTACGTATCGTATTTATTTTTTTTATTACAATGGTTTTGAAACTACTTACCCCCATAAAATACAAAATCTGTAAAAATAATGAAACCTATATGTTATGGATAGAAAGGTTTTATACCTTCCTTTCATCTTGTGTTGAAGATTTCGATCAAACATATCATCATAAAATCAATTTAATTATGAAATCTTGAAAAATATTACATATGATTTACATCCCAATAATGAATTATTTTGAGTATTTTTAAGAGTTTTACTCACCTATAACTATAAAAGGGCCCCCAGTCTCTTACGTTGTTCAATTATTCACCTCTATCAGGTTCATCCAAGTCCTATCGATATCATATATCAAATTCCATATTTTAATCCTAATATCCTTTCTTTCATAAAGCCATCATTTCATTTCTTATGTGAAAACCTAAGGAGGATACTCAAAGAATATGTAACATTATTCAAAGAGAACTTTTATTTTATTTCATCCTCCCCATTAAATTATTTTATTATAGTTATTATATAAAAACCATAATATCATAAATATACATAGGAATATTATTATTATTTTAACTACATACAACCATGTCCTTATCAGTTAAATTGGTTGTGAAATCATCATTTGTGTGTTTGGTGTATTACTTCCCCACGAACTGATGTTGTTAGTTTTTCCATTAACACAAAAAATGTATATTCATAATGATGGGTTTTTTATTTATATAGTATATATATGATTTTATTATGATTTTGGAACTATTATATCACACATATATTCAGGTTTTTATTTTTTTGGTAATACGATAACATCTCTCATTTTTACAATAGACTATGTTATCATGACATAGTGTGGTTCATTCACGCTCTATATGGAATTTGTTAAGGACTCGTTTAATAAATATTTGTGATATATATGAAATAACCATTATATTTTAATCATAATATATATCATTTAATTTTAATCATTTAAACCCAAAATGAAAATTAAGATAAAACAATGTTTGTGCATACATATGACCTACCATATCCCTGAACGTTATATTCCATTTCATGTGGAAAAATATTTTCGGTTTTTCTAAATTCATATTTACTAAATATATATGATATTTATATAATGTATATAATTTTTTAGATTATATAATCACGATCAATGTAACATGACCATGAATATAAAAATCAAATCATATAAAAAAAATAAAAAACTGTTATTACATGGTACATAATTTTTTTTAATAAATGGGTAATATAAGGTCACAAGAAAATAATAAATGGTATGACATAGATGATTATTCTTCCATAATAAATGTAAAGTAAATTTATATTTATTATACAGTAGGTTCTAACATGTGTGAAAAGTTTTAAGGCAAATTGTAATGGATTTTCGTCTCACTTTTTGATTCCATGAGACACATTCCATGTTCACAACATAATTTTATTATGTGGTATCTGTACATACCATTATTAATTTTTATTAATATTATCATTATCGTTATTGAGATTTAAATATAAATTTTGGGATTTTTTATCGTGGGGTTTTTGGTTAAAACATTGCGAATGTGGTAATCGATTCTTGTCACAATTTTCTTTCTTTAAGATGTCTGTTATGTTATGAACCTATATTCATTAAAGTGGTGAATATAAAGACCCATTAAAATGTAATATATTCATGTTAATCATTCAAATTATATTTTCATTTTCATTTTATTTTATTCCATCAAGTGTGTTATGATTCAATGTTACCAAATCATTAAATAAATTAGTTTACAATCTCACTGTTTATCTAGATTATATATGATTATTTTTTTATTATAAAATACTCTAATAAATAAATCAATAATTCTCATGAATTTTATTATCCTTTAGTTATTAATGTGAAAATTTTATAATGTTACCTCTTTTCAATTATTTATCACTTAATATAATTAAGTAATTATTTGTAAGAAAACTAACATTTTATCACTTTTCTTTTAGAAATATATTTTCTTGAAAAACAATGTTTTATAAAAGTGAAATATTTTTTAAATTAATATTTATGATCATTTTGAAGGTAAATGACTTCAAAAAAATTTATGTTTTAAAATTTTCATTAATTTTTATTCAAATTGTAGATATACGTCTCAATGTTTATATTCAAATGAAAGGATTTTTAAAATAGTTTATGATCCAAAAATTGTTTTCAATTATTTTTAATGAATATATTACATGTTTTAATGATTATTTTCAATAATTTTTTTAAAATATTTTTTATATAATTATTGTAATCATAAAAAAATGTTCATTAATAAATTTTTTAAATATAATATTCAAAATAAACCTAAGATGATAACCATTGGAATTATGTATGCCTTACAGGAGATATGATCCAAGTATACCATTCATTTTATTTCATTAAATAGATTATGTTTTATAAAAATTTATTAATCGCTTTTCTATTCCATAGTTTATACCGTAATAAAAAATATTTAATACTCTCTTCTTTTTACATGTTATGATATGATGAAATGATTTTGAATCATATCTATTTTCCAAAGGTTATGTTAAGAAGAAATTATTATTATACCCATTTCATTTCATGGGTGAGGGAATGATGAATTTTTATAAACCTGTAGAAGACATAAATATGGTTATCATTATCATATTGGCGGGACCTATATCTCCCTCCATATGAATAGGTGTACAATAATATCTCTTGAGATATATATAGAAGGAATAGGGATTGAATCTAGTTTGGTGTGACAAGTGTGGAAGGTGGAGTTAACCCAATTCATCTAGACAAGGCTTAGATGGGAAGTGACCTTATTTTAGTAAGATATTTTTCCACAATGAATGTCTTTATAGTTATCCTTAACTAATATGGAAATGACTTCCATTTATTATGTTCATGACATTAATTCAATGTCTTATTCGAGATTTATATTATCATGTCTCACTTCATTGATTCCCATTTGATTCACGTATTATGATTAGTAATTCTTTTTCCCATGACATAATATTGTGATCTTAGATATGTTTTGTATTATTTTCCTATGTTGTGCTATTTTTTTCAAAACCTAATGTTCGTGTTATTCATACATGGCTGCCTTGTTTACCCATATGGACCATCTAATCTCCCCCCTTCCTATGTTTAATTTCCCCATGTTATGATATCATGTGTTATCTATGATATCTCTAAGTTGGGTACATGTGGTGAAGAAAATTTTCATAGAAGATTTTACTCACTTCAGGGACAGTGTTCAACTCTCCATATTTCTAAATGAACTAAACTATTTTGGTAAACAGACTTGTGTTTTTGTAATGAAATGAATATTCATAAAAAATTATATAATTTTTATGTATGATAATAATGGGTCAATATATCCATAATCATATATTATCCTCATATGATAACATCATAACTTCTAATGTTATCTAAACGACCATATAATACGAACTGGGAATTAACTATACCCATTCACCAAGTCCTATTTCTAAAACAATATCATTTGATAATATATTTGATACCATGAAGAATGAACTTATATTCACCACACATAATTAAATTATCCTTTTTTTAATTGATTCACTTAAACATCAATCAAAATTTAGGTTTCTATTTTTGATAAATATGAATACACAATTTGAAAAAAAACCTTTTTCATTCATCTTAGATTCGAATTTTTTAAAATATAAAATGATTCTATTATCTTATATGAATTCATAAACAACTCCCACAAAAATATTCTAAAATTTAACCCTTCTATAAATTATCATAAAAAATATACATCATCATAATTTGAGTAAAATAGAAGAATAAGATAATGTGACTATAAATTCTAAGTAAGAGAAAATATCATAGATGTGAATCAATTATTGTATTCTATCATAATATATATGTAAGGTTATGAGATCGCCATTTCATCTAATAATGTTCATATCCAATTTATCATTGATCATAAATCTTTAGTCCTAGAATATGAATTTATCATTTAAAAAGTAACGATTCATAAGTTTTTTCATTCCTTAGTTATAAATGATGAGTGGTTATAGAATATAATATGAATTTGAACAATTGAAAGGATTTTTTCACTCATTATTCATTACCTGACCCAATACGATGATTCAGAAACAATTACCCCAAGGCTTACACCATATGTTAGTTGGTGGAGACCAGAACATGAAGGAATATCCTTAATGCTATGATATTTATTATGCACTTGTATGTACACAATTAACCATATCAATGTAGAAGGGTATTAGAATAAAACTAAAAAAATGCAAAAAATAAAAGGTAAACCAAGCATACCAAACCTCTAGGGTGTACAAGAGTAAAATAGAACAGACTAAAAAGTAAATGGGTAAATCTATGACCAGCCATGAATATGTACCGGCTTAATAAAATAGGAAAATTAAAATTCTGAGAGATCCATGCTTCTGACTTCCATGCTATGATCATCGTATGTGGTCTACAACACCCAATAACCCTAAGCTCTTATGAAGTCACTATTGAATTATATATCTTCTGTATTAGACATGACACATATTGAAAAATGAATGTTGGGGTGAGTATATATATTCCTAGTATGAAACCATAATAGAAGGTCAGTAACACTAAAGACACTAAGAAATAAAGACAACATATAGAACACAACCTACAAGATATTGTGAAAGATTACAGCTGAACCAAAACTAAGAGTGAGTAACCACATCCAAACATAAGGTCATGAACATGGTGTGTAGATTAACAACATGTTGAGTATTTAACACTTATAGAAGGATAGTAGAGTCATCAAACCATGATAAGTTAAACACTGAAATCACATGGCATACATCGCGCATCTTCGAAACCATGGAGGGTAATAAGTAAATTACATGTTGTGGATACCAAAGAATATATATATATATATATAATCATAGTAAAAACAATACCAAATGATAGTATATGAATATATCTATCTCATAGATCATCCCATGAAGATGTCCATCCAATAGATCCAAAAGTCCAGAAATGATGTGCAACATCTCACGAGTCATCCCGGAAATAATTTTCCACATCAAGACACTCCTCCTATCTATGATGCATATTATAGTGGCCAAAATATCTATGTAGATTACCCTATCCCTATTGAAACAGGTTAGCTCCAATCTGTATGTATCCATAGAGGACCCATGCCCTCTCTGATAGGGGTGTTCCGGTCAATTGGAAGAGTAACCTCACACAAGAGGATGGAGTTTAACTCAATATGTCTAAGGCCTGCAATATGGTGCAAATAGGGGGGGAACTCTAGTCATGAAGGACAAGTTCCCATTATAATACAGTGGTTCCACTTGGATGTTGAGGACTCATGTACTGGTATAAGAGGTGTGTTATACTCTATAGGTCGAGGACCCTCCCATAGATTGACATGCGTGTTCCACTCTATGTATTGAAAAAAATTTCCTTATCCGATAGGGGGTTCCAGTTGGAAGTTGAGCACATACACCCTGGTATAAAAGGGGATTCCACACTGGTCATCGAGGACCTATGACTTATCCCATAGGGGATTCCACTCTAATGTTAATTGTACAGGACCCACACACATGCAGATTGAGGTCTTATATATAAGAAACCTGTGAGGATAATATCTAATCACTTCAATCATCGAGCATATTCAAAGTAAATGTCATAACTAGAATATTTAGAATTGTATCATGAAATTAATAATTAAGGGAACTATCCTGTTCAATGTGAAAAAACACTCCAGATAGGATACTCGTGGTCCTAAATCTATGTTCAAATGTCTGAGACTACTAACCTTGAATTTTACTCAAAAAAAACCACGGGGTACATGATATGTGAGGGTACCCACAGGATCTGTGGTCTTGATCCACCAGATGTCCATTTCCCAAAAATCACATGGATCTCAATCCCTATTGGATTACACACTATATAGCTAGTCTACAAATTGTGTCCAAACAATCAAAGGTTGGGTTGTGTCCTTCTGGTTATGTCTGTGTATCTGACCCCATGTCTATGTTCATGGACCAGTGTTCATGTATAGATTTTATGTCCAGGTACATGAACCCTTATTTTTGTACATTGACTCGGGTATGTGTAATTTGGTACATGAACATGTTCCTAAATGTATACTCCCACACGAAGTACATCCACGGTGATCCATCGCATGGATTTCACACCTGATGAAAAGTCATGTGATGTGTAGGAGGTCTACACATCATTCCATCCATATGAATTTCTAAAACCCTAGTCACATCTACTATGGGGCTACATACCATGTTGTCATCTTTGTACATGGTGGTACTATGGTTTTTGACATATTATCATATCCTCTCCACGTGCACTGAATATGATATATTCCTTTTGTTTCAGCCTCTATTCCACCCTCTATCACTATAACATATCCATATTTATCATTTATTTCCTCCTTTTGTCGAAAATCGATCTCTAATGAACTTTGTTGGTTTTCCAGGCGACCCAGAAGTCTGTGAATAATTCCGTTTATGATTAATCTACAAAGGATCATTCAAGCCCACATTTACAACCCAAAATGAACACATATCTCCCCCTTTATTGGTGATATATTCCTCACTCGTGTAACTATTGTGATTTTAGTTGTCTATTCAGTCTCGGTACAACCTGATATTGTCAAACTGGGACTACGGGGTCCAACCAATGAAAATGAAAAGAAACAAGGGTGAAAGTCACAAGAATATAGGTTTAAGTATCTTTTCTTTGATTTATTGGTAAATGATCCATAATGGGGTATTCAAGGTTACAAAACACTGAAAATCCAAATTTAATCTGGTATGTAAGAGCATGAAAATACATCAATTGGAGCATATTAACAAAGACAGTTGATCTACTCAATCAACTAAATCAAAAAGGTCATAAACCATAAATTTATGAGTCCTTCAGATTGTTTTGATTGTTCATTTAATAAGAATGATCATATAAATGATTGAAGGATGTCAGTATGTTTGTTTTTATTTGAAGTTATTTGGTCCTATATATCATTGTTGTCTAATTTGGTCCCTTCAACGGTTGGATAAAGTGATAATCTAGAATTATCCTAGGTTTTATGTGCCTAACCATAGATACATCTCCATGAATGTATTCGTATAGGCTATTAATTTAGTTTAAAATAAATTAATGAATTAATTAAGTAATTAATTAATCAACTAAAAGTACCACCAATGAGTGAGATGTTTGAATTACCTACGCCAACCTATTTTAGGTCTCTCATTTGGTAAAAGAAAAATTTTGTACTCAAAGATGGACTTGGATTTTTAATCAAAGTTTTTATTTAATAATTACACAATTTTCATTAAAACCTGTACATGCGTAAAATAATATGTATTTTATATTTTTATTAAATAAACTCTTAGCACACCATCCCCTATAATCACATTCATCTTAGAACCTATATGTAGAAATATATATATATAAATATTTTAAATCCTTACAATAATAAAATAGGACTCTAAATCATTCCATATTTCAATAATTTTTTCCTCAAAAAGAAAAAATCCAAAAAAACAAGGCATACTGGGCTCAAATGTGGATATCTTACTCTTAAGAAGACTCCTACGTTGTCCCATGTTGTTGAACATGAGATCAAATGGGATGATCCTTCCACACAGGGCCATCTCCTTTCAAACCATATTCACCACTAGGTACTCTAATTGGTGGCTGCATCCTTAATGTCCATATCTCCCCATTCAATGAAGAGAATGAGGTCATGGACATATCTCCTCTAGTAGTCTCAACAAAAAAGTGCTCCTTAAGATCAACATCAACACTATGAAGGTCCTCATGCACTTCTCAATCATGGTAAATGGTTACCCTTTCTGTGTCTGGTTAGTCAATGGGTCTACAATTCTTGAGATTTATTCACAAAAACATCACTTGTAGACCACCAATTTAACAATGCTCTACTCTGCTATCATTCTCATGGTTGGATACCGTGAATGAAATGAATCAGTATTTGTTAGGTCCATCCGTAAACACTAAATAAAAATAATATTCCATAAAAAGTGAACACAATTATTCTAAAACTAAAAATTCAAGAGTTTCATATAAGACTGGTGCCCTTGAAGAAAATATTGAACCAACCTCAAATGGTATTCATGTTCCACTTACGATGTATTGTAAATGAGATTTTCATCAATAAAAAAACACAAAAATCCATGTATGGATGAATGACATGGTTTAACAAGTAAAAATCATGACAGGGTCATTTTTTACACCAAAAGGAAGCACTAGGAATACATAGTGTGTGTAGATACTTCATAATTCCAAATTCTGAATATTAACTTCGTGAACACTCTATTCGTGGTTTCCAGACCTGATATTGAAAATCAATAATCATCATGTAAAGAAAAAATTTCAAATAGATCATAAAAACATGGAAATGGGTTGTTTTTATTTATGATGGCCTGTTTCTAGAAAAGATAATCCATGTAAAGATGAAGGCTCCAATCCTTATTTTTCACTAAAAACATTGGAGTTGGTCAGGGGGGCATAATAGGTTTTATGAAACCATTCTCTCGAAGGTCCACCCACAGAAACCATAGCTCCTAAATCTTGAGAGAGCCATAATATATTCCATATAAGATATTAGAGTGGTTTAAGGATTAAAGTTGATACAAAAAAAATCCTTCTCCAACCCCGGAGGTTGTCCCAGGAAGTCATCAAGGAAAACGTCCATTTAATCCTCCACAACTGAAGGAATTATAATGAATTACCACCATGATATGACAAGGGATATACACTCTAAAAATTGGTGATGGGACACATCCTACATATCATATATTCAACTTGTCTTAACATGAGTTATCCCTCACTCAAAAAGAAGAATCTTTTCCCATCAGTGTGAAGGCATCTGACTTGTTTGTGGTGATAGTAAATCAATCATTGGAACATGGACAAACAATATATACCCAAGAAGATATCATGGGATTTATTATGATGAAAAAAAGTTCCCATATTATCCTTTCTCCACCATGTGATAGATCACGCTCCCTGAAGATAAAATATACAGAAGAAGTGCACCTTGTTGGAACCTCAAGATGAAGCTCCTGGGCTAGCACCTCAACATGGAGGTACATCTCTCAAAATAGCCATATAAAGATAAACAGATTACAGAATACTATGAATAATAAGAACAAATTAATATTATAATAAATAAATATCATACCTACAATCATCTCATGCATTGTGGAGTCCTAAGCATCCAATGTCTATAGCTATCTACGACACCAGTCACCCACTCCCTATGTTCGAAATGGTCTACCTAGTGGTGGTGGTGGAATGATATCATAGCATTGTCCACATCCCATATCACGTCATTAACATTTTATGTATTCCCCATCCTAGGGACCACGGTTCCCTTGAGAAGGACATACCATACCATGGAGCTTCCTCTACCGTGGTGGTCTTCCGGTTATCTTCCAGTGCTTCTCAGCATGTTTGTTCGAGTAGTCTCATGCTTTGTGACCTCTCCTATCATAAGAAAATAACATATCAACTATGGGATTACATGTTAAGATGTGATTCTATAGACTATATACCTAATGGAAATCATGAGGTGGTCTCCTACATCATGATCAGGTCTCCTAGAATCTACTAGCCACAATAGGTGACTTATCTTTGAGATGCCCATTCCCAAATCTAGAAAACCAAAATCCCCCTCATAAAAATATCTCTATCAATAGTGCCCGATCTAACACCCCGACATAGATGGGGATGTATAAAGGCGAAACTATGAATCATATCTCTCTGTGGAGTCCCATGTCAATCTTCCATGAATAGATGTATCCATCATGGATCATATTAAGAGTGTACCTCATATGGTCTGTCAACTATTCTACATACTCATTCACCATATTCCCTCCCTAAAACATCTCCAGAAGATATTGGATCTAGACCAAGAGAAACAAGGATATCTCAAACTCCTCATATAAAAGTTACTATAAGTACGTCCACTAGAGTGTTGAATCATCTTGAATCTTTGTAAAAATGATCCACCAACACTGATCAGCTATGTGGAAAATGATAGATTACAATGAATGAACTTGATCCACTAGGGTCTACAAGAGCTTGAAGACACATACCAATAAATCTATCAAACCATATACTTCATAAGTATCTACATTGACTCAAATAGGCAGATGTGTCTTGCGCTAGAACATGTGGTGTGAAAAAAGCCTATGTGCATCCTCATCCTTCTCTTCTAGGATGGTCTGTTCCTCAACAGCTGGATGTGTTGCTACCTTAAGACACAGATGTGGAATCTAGTGGGAGTGAACCTAAACTAAGGCCCCACCACATCAAATCATTTTCATGATCTCAAACTAGTATCAAGGATAGCTATCGTTAATGATTAATCCTATGATTTATCAAGACGTACCAGGATTAGATGAGCATATATATATATATATATATATATATATATAAGAAAAATTTGATGATATCTCAATATGTAATGTAAAAGACACAATAAAATTTTATCCATGTATAGTTGTCCACGAAACCATTTTCTCGATATAAAAAGTCAACAAGTTGGTTATCAATGTCGTAGTGAATGCATACCATATGCACCCACGTTGTTACTAGATTACCAAGATTAAGATCTATACTCGAGAAAATTATACACTACTACATAAAAAAAATCTAATCCTCATAAGGTTATGAGTCTAGAAAACCTCCCTATGAATGAACATATACGCTACAAATGTGTCACAACCTAAACCAACCTATGGCTTGAACCATAAATAACCAAAGCCCACCTCCATATACCTTGGATGGAGAAAAATTCTAAATGGAATATCCTAAATGGGAGGTTTTTATTATGTACATATAAACACAAACCTGACCATTTCAATACAGAAATTTTGAGGAATAATAAAAAAATTGAATAGCTAAAAAGTAAACCAGGACTACCAAATCTATAGTTCTTATAGGAGTACGATTATGATAACTAAAAAGTAAAGGAAAAAATAAACACCAAAGTAGAAATATATCCAAACCTAAAAACCCAATAAAGTAGACTACAAAGATATCCTAACTCTTGATCTCCAACCTACAACCACCATATGTGTTCAACAACACCTAGTTTCCCTAATATCCTCTAAGGTCACCATTGACCTTTCCATCATTTTCCTAAAACATGAAATGTGTAGAAAAGACCATATAGGTGATGGTATGTACATACAAAGTAAGTTACCATGAATAATAAAGGTGGGGATGTAAGAGATAAAAGAGGAAATGAAGATAATAAATAGAACACATGACGTAAGATATAGTGAAATATAATAGATCAAATTATACAAAAAGAATGTATCCTCTTCCCAACTATAGTGGCTCAACATGGTATGTAGATGAACACCAATTCTTTTCCATCTGTAGTTTGAGAGTACACTCACCTAACCATGTGAGTCTAAACATGGAATTTACAAGGAATACTAGCATGTTTTCATAACCCATGGATGGACAGTAGAAATATCCAAGGTGTGGATATAGAATTATATATATATATATATATTTGAACAATTAAAAGAATCACATACAAGTTATTAAGGGGATATCTATACCATATCTCAACTCATAATGAAGAGTCACTAATTTTTTTGAATATCAATAAATGATTCATAACATATAATTCATCTTTCCATACATAACATTCTATGTGAAGCCTTGCCTTTTAACTTTTCCACACTATCAGGGGGCCAAAATAATTATGTAGAGGACCATCACCCTAGTGTGTTGAGGTGTTTTTGCATATATAAGTATCTGTAGAGGGCCACACCCATTGGAGTTAGGGGTTCCATACTAGATTCACGAGGACTCAAACCCTATCTGATAGGGGTTCCACATGATAGGTATAAAACCCTCACCATATATGATGGGAGGATCAACTATATAGGTTTAGTACACACAAATTAGTTCTAAAGGGCGTTAAAATTTAGTCATCGATGGCTAAAATCCAATATTATAGGGGGTTCCGCTTGAATTTTGAAGACCAGTGCCCTGGTACAATAGGGTGGTCATGCACTATAGGTCAAGGATCGACGCCCTGATGTGATAGGGGGTTCCATTATAATAATAGATTAATGACACCATATCTGATAGGGGGTTCCACTCCAATGTCTAGAACCCTTTCCCTAGTAAGGTAGGGGTTCCACTCTAGATATAGGGGTCCCATACCATATCTGATAGTGGGGTTCCACATGGAAGGTAGCTATAGAGGAACTAAACCCATGATGATGTGAGGTTCATCTATCTAATATTCCTTTGGTGACACTATAAAATCACTTCCATAATCATGAATCACATAAATAAACTCTGTTTTTAAAAATATCACATCATATATCGAAATACACAACTAAGGGACCTATTTATTTTTTTGTAGAAAAAATAGGATAGGCTATCCTTGGGACAAAATTTGAGTTCAAATGATGGAGAAACATAACCGTGAAATCTCATAAAAAGGAACCAATGGGTACATGACTTGTGAGGGTACCCACACATTGTGTAGTCCCACTCCACCACTTGTCTGTGTCCATGGCTATCGCAATGATACCAATAAATGTAGTAGAACAAGCTGTGAAGGTGGAAAACCCGTCGTGTCCACACTATATGAGTATGGGTCGTGTTCTCCAACAAATGAATGTATACATAAACCAATATCTATATAGATGACCCCACATTAGTGTACTAACCTCATGATAGTGTACGTGGACCAAAGTTCATGTACATTCACCTTATCGGTGTTCTTTGGTACACAGTCATATTCCTGGCTATGTAATCTCACATAGAGTCCTTCCCATATGATAAATAACATGGCTCAACCACCATGGGATGAGGAAACAATTGTTTAAGAAGAATAAAATCTATTCTATCCTTTTGATTTTATGAAACCCTAGCCACTGCTACCATGGGGATACATGTCACGTGTTAATCCTTGAACAAAACATATAGTCTAGTTTTTCATAGATTATCATATCCACATCTTGCATGCTAACTCAAATCATTACCTTTGATTTAAGACATTAATTTTCCTGTAATCATTTTAGGTAGTTTGAATATATCATTTTCAGCCCTCCAGTTGTTAGAAATGAATCTATAGTGTCTTTTCCTAAGTACTTTTCTCAATTAATATGTTTCCAAATCCTTCCTCATTTGATTAATTGGAATAAAATCTTTTTAATGATCATCCTCAAGACACAAACATCATAGATATACACTTGATTCTTTGATCTTTTATTATTATGTGAAATCATTGAGATTTAGAGGGTCCAATCAAGCTCGGTACTACATGAAAATTTCGAATAGGGACTACAAGGACCTACCAGTGATAAACTAGGGGAAAATGATGGGGGAAAGCATAGAAACATATCTTTAAGGATTTGTTACAAGAATTATTGGCCAATTAGCAGGAATGGGGAAATTTGGGTTAGGAAACATTGAATGAAAACAATTAAATATAGTAATGAGAGGCATGAAAATGATTAAATTAATGAAAATAAATAGATGAGGTTTATATGGTAAATTAAATTAATGAAATTGGTAATAAACCAAATTTTTTTGATTCCTAAATGGATTTTTTATTGTTCATTATTGAAGAATGTTTTCTTCAATAGTTGAAGGATGTCATTGAATTTTACTAACATTAATCTACTTTGATATGACATTTCTTTATCGTCTGATTTTATTCCTCCAAAGAAAGGGTAATAGGAAAATCTATTATTATCAAAGGGATTATGCATATAACCATAGAGAATTAACTATAGTATTATTCTTATAGGATTTATATTTATGTTAAAATGAATGAATTAATCCACTAAACGTTATACCAGTGGGTGAGATATTCAAATTCCTTGCACCATTCTATTTTAGGTTGATCTTATGGTACAAATAGAATCATGGACTCAATTGTAGTAACATATTTAAGTTCCATGCAATCATTTAAAAGTTTTCCTATATTTTTTACAAATCACATGTTTTTAATATATAAAAAATTAATTATATATATATAATTAATTTAGGGAATACCAGACCACTGAATCTCTCATTGTCTTGGTAAATAACTGTTGAAATATATATTGAATTATTTCAATTCATTGCATGTAAAAAACTGGGCATCTATATTAATTATATTCTTATATTATCATAATAATATCTTTGACATTATACATTCATCAAGGAGTTATTTAATAATTGTAATTAAAACATTATCATTCAGGTGACTAATTTCAGGTTTACTATTTCATCTTTTACGAGTCTATTTACACCCTTGAATCTTAAGAGTTTCATAATTCTATCATATCACTATTTTATCTTAACTTATTCATCAATATATTATGTTTTTTATGACTATATAATTTTAAGGCCAACCATCACATAATTAAAGGCATACATATAGGCCCCACAAGATCCTAAGTAATTCATAAAATAATTATATAAATACAATTGGGAAGGAAAATGTTCCCCTTAAGATATATACACCACATAATCATAAGCCATCAATAGAAATCTATGGAATAGTATTATATGATAAATCATTAATTCAAAATCTCTTAATTAGCTAGTACGAACGAATCATGTTTCATGAAATAATCTGAAGATCATCGTCATCATTTGTGATCCAGAATGGTGGATGGAGGAATATGAGTGCATCCCAAAGAAATATAAGAATCCATACAGTATTTTCACATAGATGTCAAATATTTTTAATAAAATATTTTTTAAAAATCATTAAAATAAATAAATTTTATTTTCATAACCATTTTTTAAAACCTATTTTCCCTAGATATTGAAAAAAAATATTAATCTAAAAAATCATTGAAACATTTAAATTATTACTCACATAATATAGTAATCATGATCGTGGAAAATTTTATTCCTACTGTAAATGATAAAATATTGATAATATTAATTTTTTTTGTAAAAACTGAAAAGAATATCATTTAGAAAACTAGAAAGTGATACCTCTTAATTATTTATAAATAATGTAGAAAATTTTTTTAAATGAAAATAAATAAGAAATAAATAAAATTAATATCATTTTTTGAATATATTTTAGAGAAAATGGATATGAAGGAGAAATATTCCAAATGAAAAGTCAAATATGATCTTTTTTCATAACAATATTTTCTCATTTTTTTATATACTAAATGGATGAAGATTTAACATAAAAATAAAATTATTATAAATTAATGATTTATTATAAAAAATATATATTTTTCGGTATATATGCCATATAATTTTACCCAAATAGAATTTAACATAACTAATCTTCAAAACAAATGATATTATTATATAAATCACTCACTAATTTGATAATCTCAAAATCAAAACCTCACAAAAGAAATAACATTAAAAGGATTTTGGAATACTCCATAGATTCATTAAAATATTCACCTATTTAATTCAAGGAAATTATATATATGATATATATGATATATTTGGGGAATATGTAATGTGTCTGATAGAAATAAATGCGAGACGAGAAGACATTACCTTGAGTCATGTCTTTCATCACACTCATTCTAACCTCCAAAAAATTAAAAATATAATTATTATAATGAAATAATTAAATCGTATATATATATATATATATATATATATTACTACAATAAATACCATTATAATTTCTAATAATCTATTTATTAACAATTATATTTTAAAACTATTATTTGGGTTAATACTTGTATATTTTTCAATCATGTTTTTTTGTTATAGTCATTACAACTTTACGACTATTTCCTAATCTATTTTTTTATAATTTATAATTCATATGATTAATTCATTATATTTATATTATTAATCATATATATATATATTAATGTGATGAAAAATTTATTATGTCATTTTTAGGGCTAGAAGTTGTTACCTATGCCTGAGTGATGTTTACAATTTTTGATTCATTAAATGTAATAAGGGTAAAAAATACAAAAAATTTAGTAAATAATTAATAGATCATAAAAATCATAATAAATCATCAAATATCTATTTATTACAATCCATGTGATTTTAAAATAAAAAACAAGTCACATCACTCCTTGGAGGTGGTAATCCACACATATTCACGAATGACATTGTCACTGTAGAAAGCATTGATTGGTAATAATGATGACATAATAATTATTAATATAGAAGCATAATTGTGTCATAAATAATATATATATATATATATATATATTCAATTATAAAACCAGCCATAAATGGATGGAATAAATTGGAATAGATATATTCTATGATATAGGACTACGTATGTATGAAATATTGAGGCTTTAATTTCTTATTAGGATATAAAAGATATGAAAATGTTATTAAGAGATCATTAAAGAAGTTACATATATATATATATATTTATAAATTTTTTATATCATCATTTTTAATGATTATTTATTGGAGTTGGGAGAAGAAATAAATATGGAATCATAATGTTTTTATTTGTAACTATACATTAGAAAACATCCCTTGGTTTAAAAATTAATCCTTCAAAGTTGGGTAAATTTGTGTTACCAAGGATTCAATGAAAGGGATAAGAAATTAAAAGTTATCTATAGAGGGTCATATATTATATAATTTGATCAAAATGTGTGAAGAATTGGAAAGATATGGTTTCCTTTGATAAGTTGGGGAAATTCTATACTTGTAATCTTCAAGAACATTAAAATATAATAAATATTATAATTATGTCATATGCAAGAAACTGGTAATTATTTGAATTAAATGTTTATTAAATATAAAAATCCATCTAACCAATAATATTTTCAAATTATTAATTTTCATTTTTACCTTAATAATTATCTTAATCCCATTGTTATCCATTATTAATAATATATGTGGTAACAAAATCTTATGTCTTCATGTGTTTGAATTTTTCTTCAATGGTGTATTGTTACTCAAAAGTAGTCCATGTATGACATTTTAGAGCATTATTCACTCAACTATTCTACTTTCAACATTTTTATTTATTTTCTAACCATTTAATATAATATTATTTATCATAATATATCATTAAATTCATTAATTGGACTATAAAAAAAATTTAGTTTAATGTTATAAACAAAATAATTAAATTTGAATGATATCTATTTAAACATCAAATATATATTACAATGATCCAACATTTTTATATTGTATATTTATATGTAAATAATATTATTTTCTTTATTGTTTTTAAATTATTTCAATTTATTTTCTTATTTCTTTGACAAGAGCTACATCGGCGTTGCATAATCATTAACTTTAATTATAACATTAAATTACCATCTTCAAAAATTATTTCATTTGAAAATAATATTTTATAATAATTCATAACATCATTATTTTTATATAACAACATTTAATAGAAACTAATATCATGATAATGAAAATGGAATGTTCTAATAACAAACTCTATTATATGGTATTCAACTACTTTCCTAACCAATGGAATGGTCTGATAACAATTACATCCTTATAATTATTTTTCATCCAATTTCAATTATTTCTAATGTAAGAATCCATAAATGAGAGGGATTAAGATACAATGATGTAAAAGATAAGTAATTTAAATATTGGGAAATGACATTATTCTTTCAAATAGTGATGGTATTGTATATAAAAATTTATACAAATATTTTTTTTTTACAATCTTATTCATGATAGTTATAATGATTTCCAATAACACGGGGTATAGAAAATGATACTCTAATTCACCATGGTTCTATGAGATACATAAGTCCACTCCATCACCTATTATAAATGATTTTATTACTCAATGTATTATATAGTTGATACCGATATGTGTGTATAATCATGGGATGCACATATATTTTTAAAAAATATCTATATTGTTTTTGGATGGTGATTTATTATTCTTATTAATTTAGGGATTGGAAAATAATAATTAATAAGTGATTTTCATATTAATCATTGCAATATATTTATTTATGTGACCTCATGAACTATTGAAAATTGTCATTATTATATAGAAGTATCTACGCCTGTAATATTATTATTATCATGATTAATGGAAGTAAATGATTAATCATCCTTTCAAATATATAATGAATGTTTAATTATATAACCAATTCATTCTAGGAATTAATCATTACCTATAAAATGGTGGTTCCTTAGGTTTCACATTATTCGTGTGAATTGAGGAGGGAGATGATATGCCATATTCTATTTGATTACAATACAATTTTGAGATTTTTTTAATATGGTTGATTGAGTTTTCGTTAGGAACATGTTAATGTAGAGTTGAATTATATCTAGGTCTCTATTCATGGGTAATATAAAATGAGATCTACCCTAAATGTGTGTTGTTAAAATTCAGTGTAAGTTTTCAATAATAAGAGAATATGTTTTTCTAGGGTTTTTTCTCATTCACAATGAGAATGGGACGACTTCTAATGTCAGAAATTTTTATTTAATGTAATAGATTGGAGGGGAAAAAAGAAACTTTACTATAATTAAAAATAATAATTCAAGAATATTACAATCTATTTATTATCATCACTTATAGAAGATTTTTCTTTTTTATAGTTCTTACTCACTATTTTATAATACCCAAAATTGATTTATTAGTTTTGAAATGACTATAAAAGTGTTATATCTCTATAAATTTTATTCTATTCATTTTGAAAAAATATTTCATGTATTTATTTTTAGAGAAATGTGAGGTCATATCTAGTTGTAATCATGACCTACCCTATAATGAATATAATTTTTTAATTTTTGAAACCCCATAAAATAAATTTATAATATATGTTCATCAAATAAGATCGTATGTATAATTTTTCACTGGGGATTATAATAAATTTTTTTTATATTCATAGATCATCAAGTTTCATGGTTCATAATTGTCCTCCTCAAATCCATGATATCAATGAGTCTTGGATTGAATATGGTTGATTCTGGATATATTACTCTCAAATTAATTTCCCATTAAAATGTAATTGAGATTTTCAAATATATGAATGTGTATAATGTTCCCATAAAAAACATTTCAATGGAATTTTATTTCAAAAGATATATCCACATAAAAACCCCTTATCTCTCCTTCTATATTTTGTATTTCCAATATAGTAAAAATAGTTTAAAACCACTATGAGTTGGTCTATACCTTTAAAAGAGATAATACAAGTGTTCTAGATAGTATAAGGGTAAATATTATAACATCAAAATAATAATTAACATGAGAATATGTTCACTAAATTTTAGGATTGAGGACCTTGGTATTATATTATGCACAATCTCTAGTGCATGATTTATAAGGGTCATGGATTTCGTGAGATTGATTTTCTTTCCATCAATGGAGAAAGATCTATTTTCCCATAAGCCTAGTGGAACAAGGTCCCATTTAATTCTTAAACTTTCTCAGGGATATTGGTCAATCTATAAAATCATCTCTAAAAATCTGACTATACCATGAATTGGATGGTTAGAATTCGATTATCACTGTGTGTGTGCCTCTTGAATCAAATTCCTTTTTATCTATAAGGAAACAACGATATGGTCAATAAAAAATCTCATAATTTGGTAAAATCATATAATATTCCTTCCATGAAAATACAAAACTCTTATATATGTGTAACTATAAGGATATACTTCATAAATAATTTATTTACCATTGTAATGGCCTATTAATATGTGTAAAAGGAGAGTGGTATTCAATATCCCTCATAAAGGGATGGTTAAATTTTATTGAAAGGATATCTTACTTGATATTCCAATGTAATAATGTATATGTACATCAGGGTAAGCTTAGAAATAAATGAGGGTTACTCCTCAGACTATTTTGGATATCAATATCAATTACAATCAATTATTGAAGGATTTAATGAAAATTGTGTTATCAAAAGAGTTGTAGAGGGTATTAGAGACATTAGTAGAAAACATATTTATTCTAAAGTGGTTAAAAAATTATGAAAGATGAAAAAGTTAGTGATATAGGAATTATACATCTATACATTTTTTAAACTTATTTCAATTGTAAATTACATTTTTGACCTCTAGTGAAATCATGAGTACTATGTGACTAAGGGGTTTCATGTAAATTTTTAAATTTAGAAACAAATTTAATGAGAATATACATGAAGATAATGATTTAATGAATGTTTTGTAAAACCATCATATTTTAGCATTATTAGTGTGGGTCGTCAAAAAGTAAATCATCATTGATATTTTTAATATTGGGGACCCTATCAACTTATTCATGATGTTAAAATTGAAGTACCACAAGACATATTCAGGTATAAAATAGTATGAACTATTCTTTAATTTTTTTTCATGGTTTTGTTGAAATAGATAGAGAAAATTAATGATTATATTTATGTGTCAAAAATACTACAATTGAGTTTATGATCTATGATTTGATTATACATGTAGACTGATTATTTTGGAGTCCACATACACATTAAATCAATTTTGAGGGTAGTGAAATCCATTTATACCATTATGAGTCTCATTATTTTGGGTTTATTATAAACCCAAATATATTATCTTATTTCAAAATATTGAATAAAATGGTTATTTTCTTGATTTTTTTAACTCATAAGATCAACAATGGAATTTCTATGTGATCAAAATTGTTTTTAATTCTTATATAATATCATCCATTATTATTTAAAAAATTATCCTATGTAAATATTATATCAATGGAATATATCACGCACATTGTTTTATAATTATTTTAAAAAAAATTAAATTCACACACTACATTCAATTATAGTTATTGTGAAAAATATCATTCATAATATTGATTTAAATTGGTATATAGATTTTTAGGAAATATCTTATATAATAGAAAGTGAATTAGTGTATTGGTTATTTTAAATAATTAATTCATATCAATGTGTAGTTTTAAAAAGAAATAATATATTTTATTGTCTCCTTTTACTCGAGTTCTCGTATAATTGTTCCACACTAGAAGGAATAGTTGTTGAGGTGCTTCTCTGTGTAACATATACAATAAAATGTATACAATTAAAAGTTGCAATTTTTAATTAATTTTTTGGGGGGATCAAATAATCCAATTTATAATTCTCTCCCTAGTTAAATAAGTGAATTTATTCATTACAAATTTCGATTGAATCATTAATGGAATCAATATACTCATCTTGCACTATGACTCAATAAATTTTGGTGATCCCCAGAATCAATCCTGATCCAACACTTCCTTCATTAGTTTATCTATTACAACATATAAATATTAGTTCATTTATGCTGAAATTCAACTTTAATATATTATCCTCATGGAAAATTTCATTAGTAATTGTTACTGTTCAAAAACATATTGTTTTCATTTTCCATTATTATTCTGCTCATTTCAACATCAATAGAAATGAGATTAATTTATATCATTGGTTGGTGTGTTTAGAGGATGGAAATATATATTCCATCAGGTTTAAGGATGATTAAAAAAATGAGTTTATTGAATGTTAGTAGAGATACAAATATTTTATATTTTATATATTTTTATAGTGTACCGGTTATTTGAATATTATATTATGATTGAAAAAACCTATTGAATTGGTTTTTCTATCATGTTTGATATCCACCCAATATGTTTAAGAATCAATAATTCTATACATAAAAATACATAATTAATAAATAGGATTTATTCATTAAGACAATATTGGATTATCATATATGATATTAGTTGGTAGTTGACAGACCTAAGAAACTGATTCCATTCTTCGATGGATATTTTTGAAAGCATCGATATGATATAAGTAACGAGACATACTAAAAGTATGGATAATTAATTTTTGTTAGGATTCATGTGGATGTTTTTAATTTCACATGAGGGTGAGACCCAAAGTTAATATAGTTAAAATAAATAGATAATTTTTATTAGATTTTAATATTTCAAGAGAATTTTTTAATATTATTAAAAGAAATTTATTATATGACTAATATGAACATTGATGAATCCTTGGATGCCAAAGGATAAAGACTAAACTATTGTATGATTTTTGAGTTCTTTTCTTATCGTGGTGTTAGTGGGTTGGAGGAGACATATTGTCTATAGATATGAATAAATGACTTCATAGTGAGTAGTATTTTAAAATGACATGATAGGCAATGAGAGTCAGGTGGGACCATTGGGATACTGGGGGTCTTACGATCCCTTTTAGAGGTGTGCATAGACCAAGTGGGATTAATTAACTTGTGTATAGGATCATTATATTACATCAATCTATATGTAATTATTTGAAAAGATTAATTTTAACGCATGGAATTAAAAGTAATTTTGGGCACTTTAGAGCTACTGGGTTGTCAAGAGGAGAATGATAGGATTGATCAACTTATGTCTGATGTAACAAAGACTTGGTTGACAGAATTTATATGGGTTTTATTAGTTGGGAGAGATTATAATCTTTGAGTGACCATGGACATGGATAATGTCCAATATCTATCTCCCAAAGAAATATACAAAACATATTTCTAATGAGGAATTTGTATATGAGTTGTAAAAATGACATTATTGAGGAGGTGTGATCTCCTTAATGAGATAGTGGATGATCATAGTGACATGAGATGACGTTGAGGACAAATTTTTGGGGCCACAATGTTTTTTTTACCTTTGAGATGGTCTTATGAAGTAAATTTCAGTACATCAATTTATGTGAGTGGTGGTTGATGGATATAGATGTTGGGTTTTGGGGTTTAACCATAACTGGATTTTATTTTATAATTTTATTACTTTGAATACACCCTCAGTGATAAGGTGATATATTTTGGTTTCTAAGGATTTGGAGGTATGTACTATTTAAGAAAAAATGTATTTTCAGATAATATAAT
This sequence comes from Viscum album, assembly GCA_963277665.1. Lineage (NCBI taxonomy): Eukaryota > Viridiplantae > Streptophyta > Magnoliopsida > Santalales > Viscaceae > Viscum > Viscum album. The sequence goes on along the minus strand of OY728163.1, from coordinate 1,845,640,473 downwards.
ATTTTTTGGATGGGACTATATATTTTGGTGGATATAGAAATGAATTCCTTGTATTTAGAGATGAAAAAATTATTACAATTTCCTAAATTTGGAGAGAGAATAAAGTATAGTTTACATGGATTTGGTGTTTATTGTTATGAATTCCATTTATTTGGTGCTTGTATGTTGGAATACAATGGCAGGGTTCCCTAGAGTCTTGAAGATATAGTTATGGAATTCATGGACTTGGAGATAGACATTTAGTTGGTTAGCCACATATTTGGATATGTTATAATGTTTTAGCATTTATTAATTTTAGCATGGTTATTGGGGATCCTTGGATTATGAGTCTTAATTATGGAATTAAAATGGTTAGTTCCAAAAAATTAATGGTGATACTACTAGGGATACCATTGATTTTTTCTCAAATGTTACATGGTTATAATGGTCATTAATATGTACATATATTCATTCTAAAAGTAGAAGAAGAATGTCTAGTCGATTAGGGTCGTGGACATATGGATTGGCGTGGGTTATTTATTTATTATGTTTCAAATGTTATTCATTAATTTGAGCATGTCACATGAACATATAACATGATACAATGGTTAGTATGAAGGTGTGTTTGTGGTTCATTATGGAGTTATATACCCACACCCTTCTCAGGGCTCTAATGAACATGGGTACTTAAGAAACAATCACATGGTTAATTTTTGATAAGATTGGATGGATTCGTAAAATTTCATGGTCGAGAAAGAGTAGATAGATAGTTTCCGGATTTAGGATGAAATAACATTCAAATTGGGAGTGGTGGCTTCATTTATTTTATTTTATTTTACTTTATCATTTTTATATGTGGTCAGCACAGAGGGAAATCAGACTTTTATGGGAGCATGTCCCACCGAACACATTATTTATTTGGTTGTTTTCTTATTTTACTAAATCAATTTATTTACTATTTTGGGTGATATTATAAAATTTAGAATTTATATTATACACTAATAAATTGGGTATAGTCAACCCATGTTTCTATCATATACCCTAATTGATAGTGTCAATCTCTAAAATAATGGGGATGCATGTAAACCCCCATGATTTTATGATATATTATTTAGATGTAATTTTAATTTAATAGATATCATTGTTTAAATGTAAGACCCATTTTGGCTAAGTGGTAAGAACCTCATAATCCTACATGAAAAATGGGGGTTCAAAACCCATTGGGCGCAGGGTACTGTAGCATTACTGTAGCGGTACTGTAGTAGTGGTGATACTGTAGATTGGCAGTTACTGTAGCGGCAACAAGGCACTGTAGCAACGACGGTACTATGCAGGTACTGTATCAGCTGAGTTAATATTCACAGAATGGAAATTGGGACAAAAAATTGGGCCTACGGGCTATGTAATGGGCTACAAGCCCACTGGGCCTTCGGGCTGTGTAATGGGTGTCCCTCCACCCAGTTAAAAGAGGTCTTTGATTTTCTTTAACAATAAAATGAGGCTTCCACCCCAACCTTTAAATAAAATAGATGTTGGGTTGTTGTGTATAAATATGGAAAAATTAATTTTAACATATTATTGGTTTCAACTTGTATAACATTAATTCATTGGTTTTAAATCAATTAGAAATGAAAATAAAAATCATATGAAAGAAAAATAAGAAATATTTTTATGAAAAACTATGTTTTCTATACAAAGTATTTTTTATATTATTAAAAAAATAAAACATCGTTAAATTATTTTAATGTTTTTTATTCAAATATTCAGTAAAATAATTTAAAATTAAATTAATATTTATCTATGCATTTTATAATATTAAACCACATGTTTTTAATAAAAAATTATTTTTATAAAAAATTGGTTTTGTTGAGTTCTCCATGCATATTTTTAAATTTAATTTTTTGTTATAATATATATTGAATTTTATAGAATATATTCATTATTTTAACATAGTATATTCTCATTCCATGAATTGGATCCTTTCTTATTTTCAATATGAATAATGATCATGGAAAATCTTTGACCTTGATAAAGTGTATTTTGGGTTAATCTGTGTTACAATTAATTTATAAGGATATAATGTTTCATCTTAATTCTTATTGGATGAAGCGAATTATACACATAATATCACATACTTGAAATTTATTTATCTAATGGACTCTTTTCCATGAAACTGTCCAATATAATATTTATGTCAAAGAACATTACAAGATATCACTCTCATTGTTTAAAATATATCCAATGTGTCACATAGGAAACAAACAATAACTGAATGAAGAGAAAAGTATACATTATTGTTAAATAAATTATTTTCATGATAAAATCTATTACTAATTTTTATAATGTCGATATTTATATTTTACTTCTAATGAAACTTGGATGTAGTATTTATATAATTACTAGAAAAATAAAATAAAATAATTATAAATATTCAAAGTAATATAATTTAAGGAAATAATTTGGTTCAACACATTTTAAATATGAATAATAATAATTAATGTAGTATTAAATTAGTAAATTAAAATTACAACCTTTTTATTATTTTTAAATTTTAAAATCAACAGAAATGAGTCGATGTTGACATTAATAATTTTATAATAAATTAATAAAAAATTAGAAAAAAATAAATAAATTGTAATTTTAGTATATGATATGGATTAATATGTAATAATATTTTCATTTATTATTCAACATTAATATTATATATAGTAATATAACTTTTTAGGTGTGAAAAATTCGTTACCATAGTCAATGTTAAAAAAGGATAACAAAGTGGTAAAACTGAATGATAATGATTAAAATTTTTCATAAACCTATGTAAATATTATAGTTGAAGGGACTTAAACCCCACATAATATTATATTTGAATATATGGACTTTTGGAGGAATTTTAGAATGAAAATGACTTATTATATTTTAACATTTTATGAAATTCAAAAAACTCTCCTCATCTCATTTATAAATTGGAACCTCCACCCCTCAGCTATTCACACTTTTTGGGCCATATAGATTAACAATTATCTATTAAAACAAATTATCAACATTCTTATACAAATTATTGTTGTATTTTTTCATAAAAAAAATGAAATCCCTAATATCTATAAGTGTAAATTAAAATTAGTTCCTTCAAAAAATAAGAAATGACCTCATCTGATAAATTTCATATTAAATCTTCTTTTATCTCCATAAAATATATTATATTCTTAAATATTGTTAAATTATGTATTTTAAATATAATAAAAAGTTAATATGATTTTTAAATCACCTTTATCCACCATATATTCCATGACCATTGGATTGAATGTATCGCTCTTGCGTATATACGCCCAACCATATCCAAATATAGATACTATTCATTTTTCATCACCATTTCTTATGGATGGGAATTATGTTACTATAAAATCTTATATATGATATTGATTACATAATGATACTTCTGGTATCATAATATCACATCGTCCTTCAAGCCTACCAGTCTGTTTGAAAATTAAAATTTCACTCTTGTGTAGTTGTGGTTTACCACCTCCAAAATGAGATACGATTTATCCTTATTTTAGTTTCAGAAAGATTGTAGTAAGGATATATTTAATTAATATATATTCTATATATTCTATTATAATTATTTTTTTATGCTCTATTATTATTAACCATACTTTTATTACATCTGTTGAATAATAAAGATAGTGATCAAGAAAACGTACTTCCTACCATTCCAATGAAAGGAATATATATTATTAGGATGACTGTAAATATATATATAATGAATATATATGATATTTATTAAATTATTAACAATAATGATATGATGTAACCATTCTCAATGTACATGGACAATAACCACCCAACCAAAAAATTCCATTTCAAACGAAGGAGACTGCAACCGGAACAATGATTTTAATAAATAATCATTAATAAACTCGTGATACAATGGTATCAGTAAATAATATATAGTTCAATATATATGATTGTGGATAAATAATATGTTATTGATAAAACATATTTATTATATAGGTGGTTCCAAAATGTATGAAGGATGTCAAACCTGAGGTAAGGGTTGATCATTAAAAATTATCAACATGGGGTAATTTCTATGTTATGAACCTATGTTATCTTATAAAGGTGTATAAACTGATAAATGGAATTGGATATCATGATTAAAATTAATTTTAGGATATTTATGTTCTTAGTTGATGTCATTCAATCATTGGGATTTCCAAAAAGAATTCTACCAATGCAATATGAGTTTTATGTTACAATCTAATTATTTATTGAGATTTTTCTTGTTTAAGTTATGAAGATGAAATATTATCATCAAGATCTCAATAAACTCTTAAATTTATATATAATATAATAATTTATTGAAGAAACAAGTTTTCTCCAGTTTATGTAATCCGATGACTGAATTATGTTTTTAAAGAAAATGACAATATTTATTTTCTCAGTCGAACATTATTATTCCTACGAATCTTTATTTTCATATAATGTTATAAATAATTTTAATAAGATTCATTTTTTGTTTTTTAAATTCATTTATATCCTCGATTTAATTTTTAAAAAATTTAAAAATTATTATTCTTTTATATTTTAAAAAATATTTATTTTTTAAATTTTAACAAATGTATATAATGAATGTTTTATTTCAACATAATCATCAAGAATGAAATTAACCTTCATAATGGACACACAATACATTGTGGTTCCATTACATAATTTCAAGGATCATAATATTGATTTTTTTATAATATTTTGTTTGTTTATTAATTTTATGATGTTATATCAATGTAAAAAGTATATTTTCCTCATGAAAAATTATAAGTGATATTTTAGGGGATTTTTCATCAATAATGAAATAATTTTATGTTACTTATGTTTTAATATGTATATTTTCGAATTATTTCATCCACGTATTTTTCGATAAGGTTTATTATTTATATTAAATGATATTTATGAAACCCATTCTATTTCTCTTGGTCGTGATGTGATCAATTGAGGAAAAGTTTATAAAAACAATTTCACTTCCACAAGATATAACTTGATGAAATACTTTAGATAACCATTTATTTTCAATGGTTATGGTATGATAAATGTTTTATGAAATTTAATAACACATATTTTTTAATATAATTATGTTGTGGGTGATAAAAAAATTATATATCCCTCTAATAACTGCAGTATGGATTGCTATCTCATATGATAAACATGACTGAAATGGGTATGAACATACTTTATTAATGGACTCTATCCACTATGAATGTGATGGGAGATATACTCTACTACTAATATGGTTTGGGGAAGGAAACCAATCTAATATGATCGTATTGTTAGTGATAAATTCCTACTTTGGATATTATATTCAACGCATAGATGCATTCCACAAATTGATGACTTATTCTTTTTTTATCTCATGTATTATCCTCTATGATTCATTTACTATTCATATCTTATTATGTAGTAATCCTTACTCTAAGACCCATGATTATGATCAGTGATATGAATAATATATTTTTTAATTGTTATTCTCATTTACTCATACCCTTATGTTAATTTTGTGTTTTAGGGGTTATTTAAATAGCCCGTTTTACCCTCGCTTGGATTTGAGGCCAAACTATCTTATATTTCTATTCCACGTGTTATGAAGAATGTAATTCAATTGGATATTTATAGTAAGGTCTATAGTTTGAATGAAAAAAGTGGAATATTATATATTTTTCATATGAAAAAAGGGTGTATGTAACCATGTTTCAAAATACAATAATCATTTAAAGTCCTCATGAAAAGTATTTCTGAAATGAAACTATTATTCATATTTTATTATATAATATCTATGTATAAAATTATTTGTATCTATAGTCAGTATAATAGATACGATTTAGATAATTTTTTATAAATATAATGAGAAAATTATATTGATAACCACAAGGATATGTCTAAGTATAGGATAACATCCTATCATTTAGGTAACAATACTTAATAACTAAGGATAAACCCGTGGTTTCATAAATTAAGGTTTCATGATTTATACATTCCATAAACGAGCGTTAAAAATATGTGGTTCTCTATGATGATAGTTATTTCTCAAACAATGATTATTGGGTTTTATTAAATGGTTAAAACCTTCTTGAATCTTGTTACTTTTTAATGTAATGAATAATGATCTAATGTTCTTATGAATGAACCAAATTATATGGGAGATTTAATAACTATCAAATAATTGGAATTATCATAAAGCATTAAAGATATATGAATGTTTCTATGATTACTAGTGAGAGAAAAAGGTAACAATATGATATTGGGACCACCATGTGGAACAAACCACAATCTTTTAGTGGTTCTTTAATAAACTAATTGCCAAGTAATAATATATTACCATTAAAAATATATTTTTCTTTAGTTTTTTTAGAGTGTAACTTAATTTTTTTTTCTACCATTTTTTGGAGAAGTTTATCAATGGTATATTTCTTTCATGAATATGAGGCTACATGAGTGACTTTTAACCTTTGAATAGTATGATTTTAATATATTATTTTTAAATTACTAGTTTCTTCATATTATTCATATGATATTAGTGAATTAATGACATGAGTCAAATAAGATTGATGATGAATTTTTTTGTAACTATGAATTTTTTTATATTAGTTATCAGGTATTATTATAATATTATCATCCAACAAAAATATATGGTTACTCAGTTCTATAATGTCACGAAACCAAATCGTCAAAAGATTTTATGCACATAATTCATTAAAAGATATTAAGTTTTAATTTTATGTGTTATCAAGTTGAAAATTATTATTGGATTTATCCTTCAATAATATATTTTTTTACTAGAAAATAATGATTTAAGTAAAAGGAATTTTAAATAATCATTGATATATGTATATGAGTTTTTCATTAAGCTCGATGTGTAGAAGGATACATGATGGAAATTATCATAAGGGTGCTCGTAAATATTTAATGTGCAGAACGGAATGTCATCAGGAAATTTAAAAAAATATGATGTGAAGAAAAACATCGATGTTGTGAACACTATCAATGTACCACATAATACAAAAGGTATACATATATGCTTAAAGTACAAGATGTATGGTCATTATGATCAATAGTGTTCGAACACATACATTAATGATTACAATTTATTTTAAAAACCAAAAAAACCTAGAGGGAAAGTGGAATAACATAAGATCAATATTGGTTATGTGTATTACAATAAATACATGGTGATAGGTATACATATCATCACTATATATGTGAATATGTATTTTTTTGATTATATATCAACAAACACTTTAATCTTTGTAGAAATTTAAAATGGAATCATAGTACCACCTAAAATATTGGATATTGGATTATAAATGAAACCCCGTAATTGTATGATGATCACATCTCATGTTTGCGATTAATCATGGTTTGAAGTTTGTAGGAATTCATTTCATTAAAATTTCGTTATTATGACCCTATATGATTATTATGTAATTATAGGCATGGATTAGATTTCTATACATAATGAACTCATGTATTACCAAGGAAGGGAAGTAAGAGTTAATATTGAAAACCAACCTATTTCAACTAGAAGTGTAATAAAAAATATAATCATAAAATTTAAATAACATCCAATATGTCTATCTCAATTTATATTTAGAATGTATGTTTATCCAAGATGGGTAGGATGAAATTTTATATTTTATAGGAGTTTTTTTGATGTATTTTAAGAAAAATTTCTAGGTATTCTAGATAAATATGATGTTTAGTTCTCAATAGAACTCATATCTGGATATAAATATACATCAAGAACCCACATATATTTTTCCTAATTGAGTATCTATAATTGAAAAAGAAACTACAATAGGATATTGAATTATTATTCATTTGGCCTAGTATTTCACCTTATGGTGAACCTATTTTATTTTTATAAATAGTGATGAATGAATGCAAATATTTATTGATTTAAAAAGATTATACAAGATAGGAATCAATATAATATATCATATTTTACCCATTGATAAATTTTTTGATTAACTTTGGGAAGATCAATACTTTTCTATGGTTGAAAATTATTAATGATATTATTTATTGTCATCCAAGAAGGAGTAAATTCACAAGAAAATTTTTTACAGTATTTATAGAAACTATGAACATATTGTGATGCCAATTTTTCTTACTAATTCCCCTTCTATTATTATGGATTTAGTGAATGGAGTGATTATAGATTTCAATGATAAATTTTTGGTATTCATTATAGATGATAATAAATGATATTCAGTATTAATATATTAACATGATGATCATTTGACAATTTTACCAAAGATGGATAGGATGGAGAAGATTTTTTTAGAAGTTACCATGTCTTCATTTATTACTTTTGATTGATTTTTATTGGGACATAAAATCCCATGCGAGACTATATCAGAAGATCATTAAATGATAAATGTTATTGAATGTTGTCCCAATCCATCAACTATAAATGAGACCCATAGTTTCCTTAGGTATTATATATATTATCATTGAATTTTTGAAAATGTCTCTTGGATATCTAATCTACTCATAATTTCAACTTATAAGGGAGAAATGTTTATTTAGAATGATCAATATGAAGAAATATGTGATGAACTTATGAAAAGTTTTGCTCACTGACATGTAAAAACATTACCCTATAGTGGATATAGATTTAAAATCTATGGTGATGGATATAAGAAGTGTTCGGGAAGTGTTCTCGTATAGATAGATATCATGATATTTTATGCCTCATTCCAATGGAACTTTCAGGGGATAATTTACCCAACTCAAGATTTAGAGTTTCCCACGGTACTTTTAGAATGTATAATATGGTTAAATTATCCATAAAAATTAATCTATATTATATAAACTGATAAAAAGAGTTTAATGTATATTTTCATTGAGATGTAATTGAAATTGAATGAAAAGAATTATTGGAGATAATTAAAGGTTTTGAATACTCAATACATTACCACCATGGGAAATCATACAAGTCAGTGAATTTTCTATGAAAAATTGTTTATAATATCTTATCTATGAAGACGATAAATAATGATCCAATTTTTCTATATTTTCAATGGATGGAATTTATAATCTTATGGGAAGTAAGGAAATCATATGTTTCTCAAATTATTGATTAATGATTAAATAAGCACATGAGGAAGATGTAAAGCTACAGAAAAAGTTGATAAATCTTTTCAATATTAACATTCTTTGAGATTGAATGATAATTCTCATGAACCTTGAATGTGTTTTTTACATATCAGTTTTATAAAAGGATATATTGAACAAGTCTCATATATCACCATTCTTTATTAATTCAGGGAGTAATAAAATATATTTGGATCAACAAGGGAGCCTATTGTGGGATGAATATAGAGAGGCATTGATAATATTGTATTCTGGTACTTAGTATTTTATCTAGTTAAGGATGAGAGATAGAAGTCCAAGTGGATTCTATAACCATTACCCACACCAAAGTGGGAAACCAGAAAGAAAACCTAAGATTTCATCATTATACTCCTCAAAACATTGGAAGGACACAATGCTATTTGGTATGTACTTGACCACTATAAAAATTCACCACACTTCATTTACATCATAGAAAACATCTATTTTGATATTATTTTCATGATATGAAAAATCTATGTGTTAAGGATTCATGGAGTACCACATTATATTATACTATATTGGACTCCATGTTCTACCTCATGTTTGTTTTGAAGTATTATGAATGCTTCAGATAATGGGTTCGATTTCACCAATTTTTAAAATCAATAGAAATATTTTACTTCCAAAAAGACCATTGAAATCTAATTGGATATGATGATATCTTGTTTTAAAAAATTCAAAGGTGGTTGGGATCAACACTTCCATGTAGTTGAGTTTTCATAAAACCGTGTAATTAAATCATGTGTTCACATATCTCTTTATGAATTCCTAAACAAAAATAATTTTAGAAATATAATGTGATAAAATTATGTTATAGTTAGAAAACTATTGGTTCCTCAACTAATTGACAAAATTATAGATACATTTATATACATTCAATAAAACATCAAGAAATTATAGGTTCAATAAAAATTTCATGCTGAAAATCATCAGTGTGATCTTGAATTCAAAATTTTTTAGATTGTGTTTCTATGATTTTTACTATTGAATATGGTTTGGAGATTTGAGAAGAATGTTTTGTTGAGTATAAGGTATATTTTCCCCTTCTATATTATTGATCAATTAGTGATGGTAGCATATCTCTTGGCACATCCAACGAACCAATCACATGTTCTTGATTAGTTCCTTTTAATTATTTTGAGGATGTACATACCTAATCCATCACATATACTAAATGTTTCTCTCATATCATTGATGTAGATATTTCTTATGATTAATAGATAGTAAAAATACTACATGATAGTGATAAGTATCTTTGGAAAAATTATATTCACATGGTGACATTTCTCTGGAGAAATTAGAAATTTTAAGAGTCTACATGGAAACATAAATATGAGACGAAAATAAGATATACATATTTTTTGTGAAATAATAATTAATTTAGTGTGTGAAATTAATTTTAATTGTAAATAATGTATCATAATCAATTTTTATGAAATAGCTTCTCAAATTAATTTATTTTCTAAAAACATTTTATTACATATAACACCAAAAATAAATAACCATGATATATTATTAAAATATTATTATTTAATGCATAGTTAACTCATAGACATTTGATTGTATGTTAAGAATAAGACTATCTAAGTTATGGAAAATTTATGGTTTACACCTATCTCACATAAATTAGTTGGATATAAATTTAATTGAAATGAAAAAATTGAGATATTTTTTTTTGGAACACAATTTTTACACATGAAATGTATTTTTAATCATAATTAAAATAATTAATTCTAGATAATGATTATAATGACGTATATATATTATATATTAAGTAATATTTTTATACATTCATCAAATTTTTTTCTAGGAATGGAATATGAATTTATCGAGTCATTTGTTTAAAAGAATATTTTCTAAAATGTGTATCATGTTGATTTTCCTGTATATTTTCGAAAATATTTTATGACACTAATTAGTATTTGATTTGGTAAAATTGATTAAATATGTTAAATTTTTATGTTCAAATATGTTTAATATTCCCCTTTTAGATTTTTTCAATAATAATAGTATATCTATTATAATTTATCATCTGAGTAATTATAAGGCCCCGACCTTAATCCTTACTTAATATTGAATTAAAAGAATAATTCACGTTGAGGATCTTTTCAGGTTTAGAGTTTTAGATAATTAGAACATAACTATTACATCTTAAAAGATTACAAAGTAGACACTTCTACTAAGTCTCCATAAAAAAACTCTTAGAAAGAAAGATGTCTAGATTCCATTTTTTAGAAAGCATGACTTTCCCTTGATCCCATCCTTGACCTTATTCCACATTAAGTCCTGTGAAAAACATTTCAAAAAAACTTGGGGTGAGCATAAAAAGCTCAGTAAGGGATACACAAAGAATGAAAACTGTTAGTTTTTCAAAATAAAGTAAACCATGTATACTCTATCAAAGTAATACCTTCACCTTCATGAAGTAGTAAAACTCTTTACTGAATAAAGTATCATTACTTACCTTTTTGTAACCAAAGTATAACCATAAAACCCATATAAAGAACACATAACATATATAAAGGTAACTTGGGACATAAACTTACTTAAGTGGAATAACCATACGGTTGACTTGCACACATATAACTTAATGGAATAGCCATACGGCCAATTTCCATACATACATAATGGAATAGCCATATGGCCGACTTCCATACCCAATGCATTGGAGGTTATAACGTAACCACCCGTCCTGGTAATCACGGCACCACCCGTCATATGGTTTATAACGTAACCACCCGTTAAAATGTTCAAGTACAAATATAAAATCATAAAACATAAAACCAATATAAAGGAATGATAACATTTCCACATTTCAATCACAATATATCATAATAGAATCCTTTATCAAAACCATTTTCAATACCAATGTACATAAAAGAGTATATGGTATTTATTTTATTATAAAAACATTACGGCATGTTGAGGAAGCCAAAGATCAAATAATACTCGCGGCGGCGGAAAAAGTCGTTGTCACCGCGTACGTTAAAAAAAACATTCCTTTTTGTCGTTTAGTAAAACGCTTCGTAGAAAAAGATTACTTTTGTATAAAAGTAAAAGTCAAAGGGTTTATACACCGTATAAAAGAAAGTTGTGTATAAAACGAAATATGCCTCAATGAAAGGAGATTGAGACGAAGTCCCTTACCTCGGGTCCGACTTGACTCGATCGTTCTTTAACGTCCTGAATAATAAACTTGAGTTAATTTATACTTGATTAAGAACCTTTTTAAAGTTCATTATTCCTTTTATATCACTTACTGCCATGTTATAAACATTATGTAACCATTTAAGTTAATAATGTTTGTTTTTTCAATATTTGGTTCTTAAGTCGAAAGTGGACTTCTTACAATTACATGTTGTTCATGTGGTCAAAAGTTCTTTATATCCAGAATGAAATTCCCAATTTGGATATAATATATATCATATATATCCAGAATATACATGTATTTATAATATTACATAATCATTTAGAGGTAAGAAATGAAATGCACCGTTCATGGAGACGGTAGGCCGTACGTACGCATGAACGCTACTTTCATTTCTTTGTCATATTAGTGGAACTAAAACTAAATGAGAGGTATGTATATTTTAATTCCAGAATTATATTCATCATTTAGATATATCATTAATTATATATATACATTATATACATGTAATTTTAATAGTACATTACATTTGGGGATAAGAAATGAAATGCACCGTTCATGGAGACGGTAAGCCGTACGTACGCATGAACGCTACATTCATTTCTATCTCATACTTTAATGGAAAGAAATAATAATGATATAGAGGTATATTATAATTCCAGTATAACATCATATATAATAACTTTAAATCCATCCTTTACACGTCCCGCATATGGCATTAACGAATCACATCACTTTTAGGGGGCGGTAGTCCGCACTTCCTTAAATGAAGATATCGTGTTTACCCATAATGGAAACCATAAAGGTATGCCAAAAATGATAAATACATAAGCTTAAATAAAACATAAAAATATTATATATCATATATAAAAATAGTGACATCATAATGGCCACCCTTGAAGGTGTTAAATGAGTATTGAACAATCATCGTTTCGGGAGGCAGAATTTCGCCATCCACGGAAACCGTATGTTATTTAACCATTTGATGTAGTTGTGTTACAGTGTAGCTCAAATAAATATTATAACAACATCCTAGTATATTGAAGATACTGGTGTTGTAACAGAAGAAGTAAATAAAAAGAGTTTAGAGGGTTGGAGAAGCAAAATAAAACAAATGAACAAGAGATAATGAATTACCTTTAAAAGTGTAACTCCCTTTTGATTTGAGCCTAAAGGCTTCCTTTGAAAGGATTCTTCCCAAAGGGAATCCTCTAGGATGAGGAGAGGGATGTGGAGAGAGTAATTGGGCAGGGTTTGTCCGATCCAAAGGCTTGAGAAGTGTGTGAAATGGGGTAGAGGTGGGGGCCTTTTATAAGAGGAGAGGAGGGGCACTTTTGGAAAGTAAAGAAATATTACTTTATTTGAAAATGTGTTTCGGTTTCAAAAGGTCCCACATTGATATAATTAGTTTATAAGGTGATAAGGGTTCGAAATACACTCATCCAATTGGTTTTGGACATGTGTAGGTTTTATATTTTTCATTATCATTCCATTTTATTTAAATCGTCAAATAATGATGTCATCGCTGCATCATTATTTTGTCATATATAATTTAATTTATTTAATGTCTAAAAATTATAAAAAAATTACTATGATGTATAAAATCTTTTTAGCTTTCCAATGACTATTTATAAGCGAAATTTGGACTTGTTTAACCCCACTCAAAAAGTATTTTAGTAAAACATATCATGTTTGTGTCAATTTTACTTTTACATTAAATAAAATGTTATTTATGTCATTTCCCAACCAAAGTGGATCCATGGGGTCCCCAAGTTGACCCATGGCTTGTCGTGGTCGGCCATGACTCACCCAATAGGTGTAGGAAAAGTGTCATGGTGTTTTCACCTTCTTATAATACCATTTTTACCTTAAACTACATTAATTACCTCTAATCGCGATTAATGAAAAAAAGTTACTATTCACCAAAAAATTATTTTAATCTCATTGAACCGCATTTTACTTCTTAATGACAACCATGTATGTCGGATTTTCAAAATTCAATACACATTAGTGGTAAACTTTCATTTAACTGAAAAATCAGTTTGCTTGATTACCACGTAGTGGTTTCACTATTCATCAAAAATTGAAGTTTTTCAGAAAATTATCAAAAATTCACCCTAAGCTATATTTGATATTCCGAATTCAAAAATGAAGTCCATATTAAAAAATTCAAAACATATAAGTCAAATTAATTAATTCCCACTGTCATGACAAATAGCGTGTTTTTGTGAAACAATAAGTATCAAAAGATTGACACCAGTTTAAGTCCAATTTCAAAGTGAAATTGATTCCAATGACCACCATTGGATTAACTGGTAAAAATATTTTCTAATTTCACTTTAAAACCAATTAAAATAATAATCTAATCATATAAATAATTTAGATTAAAAAGGGGTTTTGAATTAAAATACAACATTTTACACTATTCATAAAAAATGAACTTTATCAGAAAGGTACCAAAAATTTACACAAAGTAAATTTTGATGTCCCGATTCTAAAGAAGAGTTATATTTGGTCCACAATAAAGTATAAGAGTGATCAAAACTATATTTAATGACGGTTCTCCATTAAAAGGTGATAAGTGAACCTTTAGTGAAAATTAGAGTATATATGCCCTAAAATTGAACTCTTTCCGTATTTTAATCTTTTATCTTTTATTGGGTAAATGTATAAACAAAAAACATATCTAATCATATTGTAGTTATTTCTATCCATTCCTGCCAGTACAACGGCTACTTGTTAACTAACATTTAAAATAATATTATTTTATTACTAGTGTGCTACGTAAGTTTCAAAGAAACTCATCGTTGCGTATCGGGTACGCTATCGAACATAGCAACCCCTTTAAAATAAAATTAATATTTAATTCTTAAATATTAATAAATATGAAAATTCTTTATTCTTTATTTACCTGGGATGTTACATCCTTCCCCCCTTTTGGGAATTGCGTCCTCGCAATTTTATTCACTTATCAAAATAAGTGGGGGTATTTATCCCTCATAGCATTTTCAGATTCCCACGTTGCCTCTTCAATCACATGGTTTTCCACAAAACCTTTACCTGATGAATCACCTTATTCCGTAACGCCTGCTCCCTGTGGTCAAGAATCTGGACCGGTTGTTCCTCATAAGATAGGTCCCCTTCCAGCTGAATTACCTCTGGACTCAAAACTTGAGACGGATCTTGCATATACTTTCTCAACATCGAAACATGAAAAACATTGTGTACCTAAGATAAACTCGGAGGTAAAGCCACCCGGTATGCAACTGATCCAAATCTCTCCAGAATTTCATATGGTCCAATAAACCTTTAACTCAGCTTTCCTTTCTTACCAAATCTCGTCACACTTTTCCAAGGAGAAACCTTGAGAAAAGCATGATCACCTACCTCAAAAGATAGATCCTTCCTCCGGTTATCCACATAACTCTTCTGCCTGCTCTGAGCTGTTCTCATGTGTTTCTGAATCAACTGAACTTTTTCTGCCATCTCTTCTACCAAATCTGGTCCCATCAGCTTCCTTTCTCCAACTTCATCCCGGAAATCTGGAGTTCGACACCGCTTCCCATAGAATGCCTAAAATGGTGCCATCTGTATACTGGAATGAAAACTGTTATTATAAGAAAACTCAACCAAAGAAAGATGTTGGTCCCAACTTCCTTGATAATCCATAGAACAAGCTCGTGGCATATCCTCCAATGTCTGAATTGTTCGTTCTGACTTCCCATCTGATTGAGGATGAAAAGCTGTACTAAAATTTAATTCAGTACCCAACGACTTCTGAAGGCCTTCCCAAAGTTAGAAGTAAACCTGGGATCACGATCAGATACAATGGAGAGAGGAACTCCATGTAACCTGACTATCTCTTTAAGATACAAATGGGAAAGTTGATCTAGAGAGAAAGTATCTCGTATAGAAAGGAAATGAGCAGATTTGGTCAAGCGATCAACAATAACCTAGATTGCTTTATTACCTCGAGATGTCCTCGGTAATCCCACAATAAATTCCATAGATATGTTTTCCCATTTCCACACTGGCACTGGTAAAGGTTGAAGCATCCCTTTCGGTAACTACCGCTCTGCTTTAACCTGTTGACATGTCAAACACTTCACAGTAAAATCAGAAATATCTCTTTTCATTCCATCCCACCAGTAATACTCCCGCAGATCTCTGTACATCTTAGTACTGCCAGGATGAACTGAAAACAGGGAACTATGAGCCTCGCATAACAACTCATTCTTCAACTGTGAATCACAAGGCACACATAACCTCTTCACAAACCTCAAAACACAAACACAAACTTATCCATGAACTCATGGAAAATTTTATTCATAAGGTCCATGAATACAGAAGGTGCATTGGTTAACCCAAAAGGCATAACTACAAATTCATAATGGTCATATCTAGTACGGAATGCAGTCTTCAGAACATCTTCTTCTTTTACTTTCAACTGATGGTACCCCGACCTCAAGTCAATCTTCGAAAAATACTGAGCTCCCTAGAGCTGATACCACTTCATTCGATGGCCCAACATCTACTGAAGTTGTTGCAAATGATTTTACCACCCCTTTCTTCTTGTATTCTAACTGCTTCCAATCACTCAAGCTCTTTGTCGGACACTCGTTTGCATAGTTACCCATTTCATTACACTTAAAACATCTTACCGTTGGCTTTTCATTGCCTACTTGATCATCTTCCTTACAGTTACGAGCAATATGACCAGACGTACCACACCGAAAGCACTTACCAGACTTGGATAAACATTCTCCAGGATGCATTTTACCACACTTCTCACAGGATGGATATTTGGTTTTCTTACCTCCTTGCTTCTTTGATGAATCCTTCCCCTTTTCCTGCCAACTAGACCTCTTGTCACGAACCGAATCTGGTCACCGCCAAAACCAGCACCAAACCCAGCACATGACATGACCCGAAGGGTGTTACCTATCCCCACGGGCTGGCACAAGTGCCCGGGTATCATTAATTTAGGTTTGGTAACGATTTACCCGAGTATGAAAGCATAAAACATTAAAAACAATCCATAATATAAATCTGAAATTTTTGAGCCAATCAAGACTGAAGTAAAACAAACCAGAACTGAGTAAATTGGTTTAAAGACAATACAAGTGGTCCAAATAAAAATAATTATAGCATTAAGACAGCCCCAAGGACTCCACACGACTAGGGGTCATCGCCCCCAAGCTATCTCCACAACTCCGCACCAAGAATGGGAACTAACACCATGAACCGCCATCACCCTTAGCCTTTCCTTTACCTGAATCAAACATAACCAACTCTACTTACACCCAAGGGGTGTAAGTAGGGTGTGAGCCTAAGCCCAGTAGGATACCACCCAATGATTCCAAAGAGTAAGAAATACAATGTGAAAAAGAATGCAGTTTTCAAACGCAAGGAAAATTAGTGTTCAAATTTCAAGAAATGAAACCTCTAATTGAAAATAGTTTTCAATCCAAAATTTTTAGAATACTAACACATTAAAATTGAAATGTTAGTTACTGTAATTTACTTCCAAACACACCCTAAGACATGGGTAGATACTACAAATCCAATGAGCAACAACATTGGGAACACCCCTTTTGTGCTAAATCAATTTCAGCATGCAGCATAAATAAATTTTCATATAAAACACCATTACTAGTCAATCACAACCAATACAGTAGCTATCACATTTTATACCACTTAAAACACGCAACAAAACACTTAGATTTTTCATAAAATAATTCCTCAAAATCATGAAGTGTTTCGGACACAAAACACCTTATAAACCTCACTTGCATACTATGTGCACATATTTAAGTTTCCAAAACATAAAGGAGATCCCACTACATTTCAGTTAAAACATAAAATCATTTTTGGGGCAACCCTATATAGTTCAAGAAACGACATCATTGCAAAGTCTCCATTTTTACACAACACAACTCTTAGAATTTCATGTGGTTCACAAACACCATTAAAACCATATTTTTCAGCAACAAACACAAGGGACAATCATTAAAAACAGTATTTTTATCCCTATTATACTTCAATAAAATCAACTAGTTACTTATAGGGTAGCCCCAATTAAACTAATAATACATTTCTTTGAAAAACCCCCAATTTCACATGAAATTGGCCTTTAGGATTCATTTTAAATAAAAACACCACTAAAACTATATTTTTCATAAATAATAAAATTTAATAAGCATGAAAATACCATAAAAACAGTATCAAATTCACAAAGATTTCATACACAATGGAATCACCTACCAAAACCAAGGAAACCCTTGAATCCTTTGTGCGAAAACTCAAACGCACCACCGCCGCACCTCAAGAAAGCTAAACCAGACCTAAAACCAGAATTTCAGACCATAAAACACAATATAAAACCTTAAATTTTAAACACTACTTCCTGGATATTAGGAACCACAATTATAATGGAAGAAACCCTAACTAAATTGGATGTAACCCTAAATAAATTGAAAGAAGAAAGGAGGAGAACAACTTACTTAAAATATCTTGTAGAAATCGCCCCCCAAAATACCAGTAGCTGATTTCAAAAATACTCAAACCTTCAAGTTCGGTTCGAACAAGAATAGGTAGATCATTTAGGAATTTGAATGGGGGTAAAAGAGTAAGAATCGAAGGAGTTATGAAGGAAACAAATTACCTTTATAAATCTGCCGGAAATTTGAGTTCTCCAGAAATTTCGACCTAAACCGCGATGCAAATGAGATGAAAAGAGGGTGGGAGGATATGGGACGCGCGTCTGGGTTCAAGGGGAGTGTTTGGGGCTTGTAATCACCGAAAAATCCATAAAACGAATAAGTTATTAGTTAATCAAATTTTATTTTTAAAACTGGAATTGGGCTTTCGGGCAGGCCCAATCCCTTAAATAACAACCCATATACACCTTCGTTATGGATTTCCAAAGACTCGAAATTTTAATTGTGGTGTTAATATATCAGGGGAGGACATTTAGGAGTTGGAATGACTAAAAAATATTAAAAAATGAATAAGTTATAAAAGAAACAAAATTTATTTTTAAATCTGGAATTGGGCTCACAGTTTGGCCCAAATCATGAAAACTCACCTATTCTCTATAAAAACTTTGGAAACCCCCAAAAACAAAGCATTAATGGAAAGTAAAATAAAAATACATTTAAAATAAGCTATGTATGTGACAATTCTCCCCACCATGAAAATTTTCCACCCCGGAAAGTCACAGTAAGGCCAAAGCAACAACCAAACTCAACTGAGAAACCAAGAGGTACTCTCTTGCCAGGTTTCTCCCCCAAAGGCCATAACACCTCCAGTGATCAATGAAGGAAGGAATACTCTCAAAAACATGACTTATACCACATTACAGAAAGAATCAAGCACAATCAGGTTTTATCCCAAATGAAAACTCCTCAAACACAATCTGAACAATACTCAATCAATTTACCCAAATAAACGACAACATCGAACATGGTTACACTTTCCCTGCTATAACTAAACCATTGGTCACTCTCCAATATCAATTTTTACCAAAGAAAGATGTAGGTAGTTAGATATCTCCAAATGATAATACCTACTTCCCATACAAAATCAAGGAAAAAATATGAGTTACTCGTTTGAAGAGACACAAATGGGCTCCCTAGTACAAGGGGTATACATAAATTAGAAATTTACAAAATAATATACATGATACCCATAGTGGGTCTTCCCACCACAAGAACCAACCATCTTAACTGACCAGCATGGGCCGACATAAAAAGACTCATTTTTTTTTAAGATTTGGGAAGGGTGCAGGGTCAGTCCGCACGGTTTGGGAAACCATGCACTAACTATGCTGATCATTATTTGAACGTGGCTTCCTAACACACTAACAATACTAATCATGCACAAAATGTCTGCTCAAACTTTCTAGCCAAATTTCCAACCATTCTCCAATGACTCAATGGAAACCAACATGGGAGGGAAAATCATTAGGCGATGACATGGGTACAAGGCCCTCTACCTATTTCCACCAAACGAGAACAATAGAAGGAAGATGATGAAACCATAGGTTTAAACTGTTCCTATCTTTCATACTAAGGATAGGACATTGTAAAAGTGTTTAAACGACACTGGTGTTTCCCCTGACTACGCGCCAGCTTCTCTCCGGGACCTATGGCGGGAGCTCAAAATATTGAAGCATCTTCGCCACGCAGTTAGGCTGTTGAAACCCATATGTGGAACTTCTTCTTTCGGTGCCACAAACAACTACACTGCATACCCTGATGGGTTTATCAAGACATAACACACTTCATAACCCAATTTTCCCAGAAACAGTCATTTCACTGAAACAAGGGATCAGAAGATGCACACACATCGCACCTTGTTTCTTTGGGTGAGAAACAACAGAAGGGAAAGACACATATAAACACCTTCCTCTAAGATATCGGATTTGATGTTTTTCCCAAGGGAGACATAATCCCAACATAACATAGAACCTTAGGGGATTGTGTGACCTTCACCTTTATGGTCAAAAGAGCACACAACATCACAATGCGTCACCGAACATGACCCTGATGATTAATAGAAACAATACATGGAACGGGACCATATTCAAAGTCCCTAAAGAACAGATAAGTCCAACAAGTGTACACAATATCATATCATGACCTAAACCTAAAAATTGGTTGTTTAATAATAACTCTTTCTTCAAAGAAACTATAAAGAACCCAGAGGCCCTCTTAGACACCATCAAGACACTCATCTGTACTAACAACGAAAGAACACTCCCACCTTTGATGAATCAAGAAACTTAAGAAACTAAGGTCTCTTTAAACCTTCCACAAGCACTATCCCACTACAAGAGGATCCACAAATCAGCGAAATGAATGGGTGTAGACTCAATAAATGAAATTTTCGATAAAATATTCTTTATATTGATCAACTGGAGGATTTTCCAATGGCGAAACAAAACGGGTTGCACTTCAGTTGTGCATTAACCCTTAATGGGGGCGTACCTTATCTAATGAGAGACCCCAAGGACCCAACCAAGCTAGTCTATTGGTCAAAACATGCCACAAACCAGATCCAAACACATGAAGGGAACCATCGTAAAGACATCCCAATTTTTTTTCAAAAGATACCACTAACTGTCCCTACAACACAGCTTACCGACCAAACACAAACCCAAAACACAGTTCAAATAGAAGGGGTTCTTGAACTCAAAACCTCCCACAACATCAACATTTTTAAAACCCAATAATACAAACCATACCAAACTATTCATCAATGCATCATGTTTTTCTTTAAAACCAATTCTTTGAAAAAAACGGTTTAGCATTAAGCGTATCCACCAACGGTACCCCATGGGCCTCACACATGCATGTTTTTGTGCCACACCGGGCACCCTCCTCATATCCATCCCAGCACTCATCCAGTCGTGCCATCAACCATCCATCATCCCATATAACCCCATGCATGTGGTCACTAATGGAAATACCAAAGGGTAAAACAAAACTTCCTTCCACTTTTCAAAAACAAAATGGTCAACCAACCCAACCTTTTTCTCAAAACTGCTAACAATGAGATCGAAATCCCAATTCACATCTTACAAAACATTTCATAAGGACACACCCATTTAGAAAAGAACTCACTTTCAAGTTATTCACATCAATTTAGAAACATATCATCCCATTAAAACACACTCTAATTGTTTAGAAAACTCTATTGGAAACGCTTTTCAAAACCAAATTCAATATAGTTCCTGCTTTCAAAGAGGTGTAAGCACACCATTTTACATTTCAAAACAATTCTGAAAATTCAGTTCCTCCATTTCATAAACCAAACCATTCCCTCTTTATTTTAAAATCATTTCATAAAAACTTTACGCTTCTTAAAACCAAGTCACCTTAAAACCAAAGTGCTAAGATTTCAAAACTAAAGCACAAAACAATGCAAGAGGAAACTAGTTTCGGTGGGTGACTTGGACATATGGTTGGCAGCCATATTACAATCACTTCGCCATCACAGAGAGTATTCTAGGGAAATATCCATGGCTCCACATGGCTTTCCAGGCCCTGCGAGCTCACTGAGATTATTCTCCCAACTCTCTTTTCATTTCCCATAGTCATCATTAAACCAAGAAAACAAAAGCACTCAGATAAATCCATACTTACCATGGTGACTTGAATCCCTTCATGAGGTGTGCTGGCTAGGCACACTACCCATGACTAAAATTTCAAGTCCCAAAAATCCTAGCTCCAGACTATGCTGACTCTTCCCCAAATAACATGACCCATGGAGCGAACCTCATCTGATACCATTTTGTCACGAATAGAATCTAGTCACCGCCAAAACCGGCACCAAACCCAGCCCATGACATGACCCGAAGGGCGTTCCCTATCCCCACGGGCTGGCACAAGTGCCCGGGTATCATTAATTTAGGTTTGGGAACGATTTACCCGAGTATGAAAGCATAAAACATTAAAAACAATCCATAATATAAATGTGAAATTTTTGAGCCAAACAAGACTGAAGTAAAAAAAACCAGAACTGAGTACATTGGTTTAAAGACAATACAAGTGGTCCAAATAAAAATAATTATAGCATTAAGACAGCCCCAAGGACTCCACACGACTAGGGGTCATCACCCCCAAGCTATCTCCACAACTCCGCACCAAGAATGGGAACTAACACCATGAACCGCCATCACCCTTAGCCTTTCCTTTACCTGAATCAAACATAACCAAGTCTACTTACACCCAAGGGGTGTAAGTAGGGTGTGAGACTAAGCCCAGTAGGATACCACCCAATGATTCCAAAGAGTAAGAAATACAATGTGAAAAAGCAAGCAGTTTTCAAACGCAAGGAAAAGTACTGTTCAAATTTCAAGAAATGAAACCTCTAATTGAAAATAGTTTTCAATCCAAAATTTTTAGAATACTAACACATTAAAATTGAAATGTTAGTTACTGTAATTTACTTCCAAACACACCCTAAGACATGGGTAGATACTACAAATCCAATGAGAAACAACATTGGGAACACCCCTTTTGTGCTCAATCAATTTCAGCATGAAACATAAATAAATTTTCATATAAAACACCATTACTGGTCAATCACAACCAATACAGTAGCTATCACATTTTATACCACTTAAAACACACAACAAAACACTTAGATTTTTCATAAAAAAATTCCTCAAAATCTCGTAGTGTTTCGGACAAAAAAAACCTTATAAACCTCACTTGCATTCTATGTGCACATATTTAAGTTTCCAAAACATAAATGAGATCCCACTACATTTCAGTTAAAACACAAAATCATTTTTGGGCCAACCTATATAGTTCAAGAAACGACATCATTGCAAAGTCTCCATTTTTACACAACACAACTCTTAGAATTTCATGTGGTTCACAAACACCATCAAAACCATATTTTTCAGCAACAAACACAAGGGACAATCATTAAAAACAGTATTTTTATCCCTATTATACTTCAATAAAATCAACTAGTTACTTATAGGGTAGCCCCAATTAAACTAATAATACATTTCTATGAAAAACCCCCAATTTCACATGAAATTGGCCTTTAGGATTCATTTTAAATACAAACACCACTAAAACTATATTTTTCAGAAATAATAAAATTTAATAAGCATGAAAATACCATAAAACTAGTATCCAATTCACAAAGATTTCATACACAATGGAATCACCTACCAAAACCAAGGAAACCCTTGAATCCTTTGTGCGAAAACTCAAACGCACAACCGCCACACCTCAAGAAAGCTAAACCAGACCTAAAACCAAAATTTCATACCATTAAACACAATATAAAACCTTAAATTTTAAACCCTACTTCCTGGATATTAGAAACCACAATTATAATGGAAGAAACCCTAACTAAATTGGATGTAACCCTAAACAAATTGAAAGAAGAAAGGAGGAGAACAACTTACTTAAAATATCTTGTAGAAATCGCCCCCCAAAATACCAGTAGCTGATTTCAAAAATACTCAAACCTTCAAGGTCGGTTCGAACAAGAATAGGTAAATCATTTAGGAATTTGAATGGGGGAAAAAGAGTAAGAATCGAAGGAGTTATGAAGGAAACAAATTACCTTTATAAATCTGCCCGAAATTTGAGTTCTCCAGAAATTTCGACCTGAACCCCGATGCAAATGAGATGAAAAAAGGGTGGGAGGATATGAGACGCGCGGCTGGGTTCAAGGGGCGTGTTTGGGGCTTGGAATCACCGAAAAAGCCTTAAAACTGTATAAGTTATTATTTAATCAAATTTTATTTTTAAAACTGGAATTGGGCTTTCGGGCAGGCCCAATCCCTTAAATAACAACCCATATACACCTTTGTTATAGATTTCCAAAGACTCCAAATTTTACTTGTGGTGTTAATATATCAGGGGAGGACATTTAGGAGTTGGAATGACTAAAAAATATTAAAAAATGAATAAGTTATAAAAGAAACAAAATTTATTTTTAAATCTGGAATTGGGCTCACGGTTTGGCCCAATTCATGAAAACTCACCTATTCTCTATAAAAACTTTGGAAACCCCCAAAAACAAAGCATTAATGGAAAGTAAAATAAATATACATTTAAAATAAGCTATTTATGTGACACCTCTTATTCTATTGTTTGTCATAGAACACCTGATCATCGGCATACTCCATTTCCACCTTCTCCGTACATCGAACAAGTTTTTCATAACTTTTGAACTCACGACAAGCTAAAGCCCTTTGATACTTTGGCTTTAACCCTGAGTAAAAACGGTTTATTTTACTATCAAGATCTCGTATGAAGTTTGAAGCATACCTTTCCAATCAAGTGAACTTTTCTTCATAAGCATCCACTGAATCATCCTCCTGCCTCAATTCTAGGAACTGTTTTTCCATCCTAAGATGAACCACCTTAGGAAAATATTTCTCAAGAAACATACCTTTGAATTATTCCCAGTGAAGATCCTCAATCTCATCGCTATCCCTTATATTTTTCACCATCGACCACCACTGATCAGCTTCACCTTCAAAACGGTAAACAGCAAGACTAACCTTTTGATGTTTTGAACACCCCATGACATCAAAAATCTTCTCCAGTGCTTTAATCCACCCTTCAGCTTGCACAGGGTCAGATGATCCTCTGAATGATGGGGGATGTTTCCTCATGAAATGTTCCACCACTGAAATGTTTCTCTGCGGTTGATCTGGCTGATCTCGTGCATGGATACCACCACCATTTATAGCCTGAGTAAACTGTGCCATCACTGCAACAAACTGTTCAGTTCCAATTCCGACCATCTCAGGTTGCTGATTTGGAAGGTTGTCTTCCTCCTGATGTCGTCCCAACATAGCTGCTTTGTTTCCTCTGCGGAAAACCATTCTGAACACAGAAATATATTAGGCGAAGCAACATGGTAATCCATAAATGCTATATCATTTCAATCATATTATAATTTAACATTTTTCTAACTCCTAAAGTTGTCTAAACCGTCCTTTGATACCAACTATAAGGCCCCGGCCTTAATCCTTACTTAATATTGAATTAAAAGAATAATTCACGTTGAGGATCTTTTCAGGTTTAGAGTTTTATAGAATTAGAACATAACTATTACATCTTAAAATATTACAAAGTAGACACTTCTACTAAGTCTCCATAAAAAAACTCATAGAAAGAAAGATGTCTAGATTCCATGTTTTAGAAAGCATGAATTTCCCTTGATCTCATCCTTGACCTTATTCCACATTAAGTCCTGTGAAAAACATTTCAAAAAAACTTGGGGTGAGCATAAAAAGCTTAGTAAGGGATACACAAAGAATGAAAACAGTTAGTTTTTCAAAATCAAGTAAACCATGTATACTCTATCAAAGTAATACCTTCACCTTCATGAAGTATTAAAACTCTTTACTGAATAAAGTATCATTACTTACCTTTTTGTAACCAAAGTATAACCATAAAACCCATATAAAGAACACATAACATATATAAAGGTAACTTGGGACATAAACTTACTTAAGTGGAATAACCATACGGTTGACTTCCACACATATAACTTAATGGAATAGCCATACGGCCAATTTCCATACATACTTAATGGAATAGCCATATGGCCGACTTCCATACCCAATGCATTGGAGGTTATAACGTAACCACCTGTCCTGGTATTCACGGCACCACCCGTCATATGGTTTATAACGTAACCACCCGTTAAAATGTCCAAGTACCAATATAAAATCATAAAACATAAAACCAATATAAAGGAATGATAACATTTCCACATTTCAATCACAATATATCATAATAGAATCCTTTATCAAAACCATTTTCAATACCAATGTACATAAAAGAGTATATGGTATTTATTTTATTATAAAAACATTACGGCTTGTTGAGGATGCCAAAGATCAAATAATACTCGCGGCGGCAGAAAAAGTCGTTGTCACCGCGTACGTTAAAAAAAACATTCCTTTTTGTCATTTAGTAAAACGCTTCGTAGAAAAAGATTCCTTTTGTATAAAAGTAAAAGTCAAAGGGTTTATAAACCGTATAAAAGAAAGTTGTGTATAAAACGAAATATGCCTCAATGAAAGGAGATTGAGATGAAGTCCCTTACCTCGGGTCCGACTTGACTCGATCGTTCTTTAATGTCCTGAATAATAAACTTGAGTTAATTTATACTTGATTAAGAACCTTTTTAAAGTTCATTATTCCTTTTATATCACTTACTTCCATGTTATAAACATTATGTAACCATTTAAGTTAATAATGTTTGTTTTGTCAATATTTGGTTCTTAAGTCGAAAGTGGACTTCTTACAATTACATGTTGTTCATGTGGTCAAAAGTTCTTTATATACAGAATGAAATTCCCGATTTGGATATAATATGTATCATATATATCCAGCATATATATGTATTTATAATATTACATAATCATTTAGAGGTAAGAAATGAAATGCACTGTTCATGGAGACGGTAAGTCATACGTACGCATGAATGCTACTTTCATTTATTTGTCATATTAGTGGAACTAAAACTAAATGAGAGGTATGTATATTTTAATTCCAGAATTATATTCATCATTTAGATATATCATTAATTATATATATACATTATATACATGTAATTTTAATAGTACATTACATTTGGGGATAAGAAATGAAATGCACCGTTCATGGAGACGGTAAGTCGTACGTACGCATGAACGCTACTTTCATTTCTATCTCATACTTTAATGGAAAGAAATAATAATGATATAGAGGTATATTATAATTCCAGTATAACATCATATATAATAACTTTAAATCCATCCTTTACACGTCCCACATATGGCATTAACGAATCACATCACTTTTAGGGGGCGGTAGTCCGCACTTCCTTAAATGAAGATATCGTGTTTACCCATAATGGAAACCATAAAGGTATGCCAAAAATGAAAAATACAGAAGCTTAAAGAAAACATAAACATATTATATATCATATATAAAAATAGTGACATCATAATGGCCACCCTTGAAGGTGTTAAATGAGTATTGAACAATCATCGTTTCGGGAGGCAGAATTTCGCCATCCACGGAAACCGTATGTTGTTTAACCATTTGATGTATTTGTGTGAGAGTGTAGCTCAAATAAATATTATAACAACATACTAGTATATTTAAGATACTGGTGTTGTTACAAAATAAGTAAATAAAAAGAGTTTAGAGGGTTGGAGAAGCAAAATAAAACAAATGAACAAGAGAGAATGAATTACCTTTAAAAGTGTAACTCTCTTTTGATTTGTGCCTAAAGGCTTCCTTTGAAAGGATTCTGCCCAAATGGAATCCTCTAGGATGAGGAGAGGGATGTGGAGAGAGTAATTGGGCAGGGGTTTTCCGAGCCAAAGGCTTGAGAAGTGTGTGAAATGTGGTAGAGGTGGGGGCCTTTATAAGAGGAGAGGAGGGGCACTTTTGGAAAGTAAAGAAATATTACTTTATTTGAAAATGTGTTTCGGTTTTAAAAGGTCCCACATTGATATAATTCGTGGATAAGGTGATAAGGGTTCGAAATCCACTCATCCAATTGGTTTTGGACATGTGTAGGTTTTAGATTTTTCATTATCTTTCCATTTTATTTAAATCGTCAAATAATGATGTCATCGCTGTATCATTATTATGTCATATATAATTTAATTTATTTAATGTCTAAAAATTATAAAAAAAATACTATGATGTAGAAAATCTTTTTAGATTTCCAATGATTATTTATAATCAAAATTTGGACTTGTTTAACCCCACTCAAAAATTATTTTAGTAAAACATATCATGTTTGTGTCAATTTTACTTTTATATTATATAAAATGTTATTTATGTCATTTCCCAACCAAAGTGGATCCATGGGGTCCCCAAGTTGGCCGATGGCTTGTCTTGGTCGGCCATGACTCACCCAATAGGTGTAGTACAAGTGTCATGGTGTTTTCACATTCTTATAATACCATTTTTACCTTAAACTACACTAATTACCTCTAATCGCGATTAATGAAAAAAAGTTACTATTCACCAAAAAATTATTTTAATCTCATTGAACCACATTTTACTTCTTAATGACAACCATGTATGTCGGATTTTCAAAATTAAATACACATTAGTGGTAAACTTTCATTTAACTGAAAAATCAGTTTGCTTGATTACCACTTAGTGGTTTCACTATTCATCAAAAATTGAAGTTTTTCAGAAAATTGCCAAAAATTCACCCTAAGCTATATTTGATATTCCGAATTCAAAAATGAAGTCCATTTTACCAAATTCAAAACATATAAGTAAAATTAATTAATTTAATAATTAATTCCCGCTGTCATGACAAATAGCGTGTTTTTGTGAAACAATAAGTATCAAAAGATTGACACCAGTTTAAGTCCAATTTCAAAGTGAAATTGATTCCAATGACCACCATTGGATTAACTGGTAAAAATATTTTCTAATTTCACTTTAAAACCAATTAAAATAATAATCTAATCATATAAATAATTTAGATTAAAAAGAGGTTTTGAATTAAAATACAACATTTTACACTATTCATAAAAATATGAACTTTATCAGAAAGGTACCAAAAATTTACACAAAGTAAATTTTGATGTCCCGATTGTAAAGAAGAGTTATATTTGGTCCAAAATAAAGTATAAAAGTTATCAAAACTATATTTAATGACGGTTCGCCATTAAAAGGTGATAAGTGAACCTTTAGTGAAAATTAGAGTATATATGCCCTAAAATTGAACTCTTTCCGTATTTTAATCTTTTATCTTTTATTGGGTAAATGTATAAACAAAAAACATATCTAATCATATTTTAGTTATTTCTATCCATTCCCGCCAGTACAACGACTACTTGTTAACTAACATTTAAAATAATATTATTTTATTACTAGTGTGCTACGTAAGTTTCAAAGAAACTCATCGTTGCGTATCGGGTACGCTATCGAACATAGCAACCCCTTTAAAATAAAATTAATATTTAATTCGTAAATATTAATAAATATGAAAATTCTTTATTCTTTATTTACCTGGGATGTTACAGTAATGGTTAAATATGGTTAATCTAGGTTTGAACTATATGGGGTGCAATAAATTTTTATTTTAAATAAAACTAGATTTTGTTAATTTTACCCTTAATAAATTATAGTTGAATATGAGTTTTTTATTGGACAATTACCTATGAAATTGAAAAATATTGTATTCATAAAAAATAAAGTTTCAAAACGCCAGTCTCATAGTTTTGAATAAATCTTACGTGTCCCCGTAGTCAAAAAATTAACTTATGGGTGATATTAAATTTATATTATTAGATTAATGATATTATTTTGATGATGTAAATTTATATATAATTATTATAATTTACATAATTATCATAAATTATTATATAATGATGATTCTATATTTTTTTTCATTTAATAGGAAAATAATTTAAATGATATTAAAAATATTACAAGTAATAGTATTTTAATAATTTATAATGTTTGACGATTTTTATTACTGAATATGAAATAATGGTGTTTTCAATGAATTTATATTAATCTAAAATTTTTATTTATGTCTTTTATGTGAAATTAAATAATTATTGTCAAAATTTATATTAATGGGATTATATCGAAAAAATATTTTATTAAATTATTTAAAAAAAAATCAAGGGTAAAATTAGGATTATAAATTTACTAAAACTTCTTTCTTTAACCATTTAATTTCAATAGTTAATCTTTATGTAAAATTGTATCCCATTAAGAGTGAAAAATTTGTTAATGTTTTTATTGTTAAAATATAATTACTAGAGCGTTAAACCAAATGATAGTGTTTAAAACCCAATATTAACCAATACAATTATTTTGGTGGAATTTCAAACCCATTACCAATTATCATAGAATACCTAGAATTTTTAATTATGATTTTCGAGATAATATCATTATTATATATTAATCATTTTTGAATCTATAAAATTTCCTCACATGTCATTCATAAAAGGTCACCTCATCCACTCTCTTTTTCAAACTTTTTTCATCCGTGTAGATCAAACATCCCTTGAGAAAATTCCATCAGAAATTAATTGTCCATATTATTTTTGTTCGGTACTCATAAAATCATATTCCTACAATCATTAAGTTGGTATCAAAATGAGTTCTTTCAAAGAATATTTAATATCCTTAACAGATCACATTATTTTTAATTATTATTTCATCACATAGAAATATAGTATAAAATTCATAAAATAACAAAATCAATATCCTAAAAATAATAAATTATTATTATTATTATGTAACCACCACTATCCTCTCTCTTTCCCATCAACTGAGAAGTAAATGTTTTTCTCTTGAATACATATGACTTAACAACTCCACATAACAATATTATTCAATTTCATCCACATAATTTATTAATTGTTATTATGATGGATATAATTTTTAAATACATTATTATTAAATAAATTTTCTAATATAAGTATAATATCACATATAAACTTTTACCTTCACATCCATTGGAAAATGATAACATCACTTGTGGCTATGTATATCGTACCACTTACATAACATGATGTGATTTTTATGTTGTTTCATTTTTACATGAAATATAGTAATGATAAATTTAATAAATATATAAAGTATATATGATATAATAATTATTCATGTATGGATACTTATAATTTAACATTATTTCATGCTGTATATCAATATTTTAAGATAATGTAAATGCTTATGTACAACCTGTA
The DNA here is from genome assembly GCA_963277665.1 of Viscum album. Taxonomy (NCBI): domain Eukaryota; kingdom Viridiplantae; phylum Streptophyta; class Magnoliopsida; order Santalales; family Viscaceae; genus Viscum; species Viscum album. Next base: position 1,845,608,965 of record OY728163.1, on the reverse strand, counting down.
ATCTCTTTGAATGGTGTAATTCATTTTGATATCTGTTATTTTTTTGTGAATGTTAATATGTAAATATTTTTTATATACAATATATATAATGTTTTGTTTTTTTGTAGATGAAGGAATAATTTTTAGTAGACTTTTTCCCAAACTACCAAACAAACACATAACTAATAAATGAAGCATACATCATTCAAATGAATTTTTTTTTAAAATAAATGTTAATAAATGTGTGAAAAAAGATACAAGTAAATAATATATTATTTTATATATTATTATTTTTATATAATTTATGTATAATAAAAGATTATTTATCAAACAAGAGTTTGGATCATGTATGAAGGATGGGATACCTGAGTAAATGGTTTCTCATCTCAAATTATATTCTATTTTTTACATATTATATGTAATTCATCTGTCTTAATTTATTCTATTTATATACCATCATTTCAATTTTTATATCATTATTATTTTTATATTCCTGATATCTAATATCTCATTTAATTTTATTCATTCATGGGGATAATATTTCCATAGTAACAAAATTGTTAAGTGTTTTATATTTGAATATCATTTCTTATTAAGATTATTCAGGATTATATTATATGGGTGAAATATTATAACATACCCCTTAAATTAATCATGAAAATTTATATCATTATGTTAGTTATCATGAATACAATAATTCCTCTCCTTTTCGTCAATTTATGTACACATCATACATAATGAATGTTTTAATGGAAAATTACATTATTTCTTTTGTTGATCAAAAATCATTTTTCTATTGTATCCATGTACTAAAAAATCATTAAATAACGTTTCTATGATTAATATATTATTATTAAAAATCATTTTAACAATTATTTTATTTTTTAAAAATGATTAAAAATGAATATTCTCTTCATTTTGAGATGAGATACATTTTGAAAATTTTTACATAGGAATCAGATGAATGGGTTATTTTAAAGTATATGGAATTATAAAAATTCCTCCATCATTACTAATTAATACATTTATTAATCCTTTTAAAATTTCCAGTTGTTTTTAATGAATATATTTTCTATAAAATATTAGAAATATTTGGATTTTATATAAGTGGATTCAAAGAAAAAATTATATTTTTCACAAGAAATATTCTAAGTAATATTTTATGGTGATTTTTATATAAGTTGATATAATTTTAGGTTACAACTATTTTCATTGGAAATGTGACATATTTATACGAAAATTTTTACTAAATTTTATTGTTTAAGATAATGGTGTCAATATATGTATGAAACATGTTCATTTTTCCATGATTTCTGATTAGATTACATCAATAAATGTTTATGAAAACCATTTCATTTCAATTTGTGATAAAATGGCGAAAGTCCTATGAAACCCATTTATTTTCATAGGTTTTGATGTGATAAATGTTTCATAATGATAAGGTACACATATATATAATTTTTATTTTGTGATAGATGGGAATAGATTAATATATACCTATAATGGATGGGTTATGTATTGAAATATTGTGATATATACAGAAAGATAATGGGATGTAAACCTAGTTCAGTAATGGTATCTATCAACTATGATTTCAATGGGAGTAATCAATAACTATTAGGATGTTTTTGGGAGCTATCTCATTCCACTATCATAGTATTTAGAGTGAACTATGATTATAATTAATGTTTAGAGTGTGAACCCATTCATCATTATTTGTCATGGTAGTGAGAATTGAAATCTATGAAATTGAATATTTAGGATTAGGTATATTCCATGAACTTATGTATTATTATGATGTTTTGTTACCATGGATTATTCTATTTTATTATTTATGAATCCTGAATTATGAACTACTATGAATTCTTCCATTACTCTATATTATGATATGTGATATATATAGGTTATAGTTATTTAGTGTTATTCTCATGTACCCATACACTTATACATTATTTTTTGTTTTGGCGACCATTAATATCTATCATGTTTACCATTATTGAGCTCCAAAGAAAATTCATTATTATGTTTTCTTTCCATAGGTAATGAAGAAAGGAATATTGTATGATATTTTTAAGAATGGTGTTAGTTATTAAGAACATAATGGGATATTATTTAGTTCACTTATGAACCTATGGATTATGTATCCCTGATTCCAATGAAACTAATCTATTATGGTCCTCGTGTATTTATTTTTGAAATGAAATGAATATTCAACTATTAAGATGTAAAATCTATGTATAAAAACAATGGGATGCAATAATTTCATCTAATTTCATGTTGTGAACAAATGTGGTCACTATGAATAGAGAAATTATTATTCTATTTCACTATTTGAGATATAGTATACATGAGATATAGGAATGTGTTGGAGGTTGTGATGGAAAATGGAATAGTTTATTGAAAATCCATTTCAATACGATTCCTTGGATTACATGTATAATGGATTCAAGTTTTTGGATTTTGTAATTATGATTAGTGATCATTATAAATTCTTTTTATGAACACGATGTTTCATATTTATGATTTATTATTTTAGGACTTTGGATCATAACCTATTGCTAAGAGGCCGGTTATAATACTTTTATCGCATAGATTTAAAGGGAAAGATACATCACAAGAATCATTATCATCATATACTTATTCATATGGCATAAGTTAGTTTAATTACTCACACCATTTTATGAGGATCTACTACATACCTTGTCAACAACTACTAATACGTTATATTCCCATATAAGTATTTGTTGTCATTCTAATTATATAGTTAAACATGTAAAGGAATTTTCATTAAATTGGTAGTTTATATGGGTTTAATTTATGTTTTATCAATGGATATGATGTTGAAAACCAACTTCGGAAGAGAAAGAGATATAGAGTGACCACCATAGAATAATGAGGCACATGGTTCTTTAGTAAGAATCCCATCATGTATCTTTTTTATATGTGTCTCAATTATTTGATATTCATGTAACACTATATATGGTTTTGTCCTAAATAACATTGAACGATACTTTAATTCACCAAGTGAGTTGATATGTTATACATAATACTAGTTCTCTTAGATGATGTCATGGGTTATGAAAAGAGAATATTATTGAGTTGGTGGTTTTTAAGGGCATAATCCATGTGGGGAAAAAAGTAGAAATCCAAACCATCAAGTTTGGATGATCTGAATGACAATATTGTTGATTGATAAATATGATACCCTTTTCAGGGAATTGAACCCAGTGATGTCATAATTATTTTTGAGAGGATGATTTTGGTATTTCCTATGTGTAGTGAACATAGTGAGGAATATGTGTGGGATACAAGAGTTATCTAAAGACATTTTTCATGGAGATAAGTTCTATGAGTGTGTCTGTCTGTATTTGGGTGTGATTTTTTCCCCTAAAGTTGGTGAGTTCTTTTGGTGAGTAAAATTAATATGAAAATAATGGTTTTCTCCTATCAACGAGAGTATTAGATGGAATGTACTATTGATTTATGGAAATGGGTTGTTAATCTCTTCATGATATGTCGAGGGGGATCATTATGAGTGGTGATTCTTTTTTTTGGGATTTGTATGGATGGTGGGACTATTTAGCCACATGACTCTAATCTCTTTAGATGCACTTTAGTATCATGGGAATAGTTCAGGTTGGAAGAAATGTATTATAATTATCCATATCAAAGGGAAGACATGTGATGATTCTTGACAGAAGATAGGGGAACAATTTTTAAGATCAATGTTATGGGTGTTGTACATTAATGAGACCATCATTTCCGAGAGAATGGATAGAAAATTATTCATTGATCATTTTTTTAATGGTGTGAACCAAATTATCAAGGAGTTAGTTTAAAAGACTAGATCGATTGGGGTGGTACAATCATTTAATTTTGATGATATTTAGGTAGTGAATGATGCACACAATCAATTTTATGGAGTTCATAATCAATGTTTTTTATTAATAGGATGAGTATAGTTTAGATTTCATGATATTCTTATAGTCCTAGTGTATTGTAACCCAATGATTATATCATGGTAGTAGTGAAGTGCATTCTATAATGGAATCAAATCATGTAAATTTTTCCCATGTAATGGTATATGTGATCCCATGTTATAGTTTCAACATCATTGGTTATTTTTGGCATGATGATCATTGTCAATTGTTGTTTAACTATCTCTATGTTGATGTTACCATATGATTTTAATGAAAAAAAAAATTATGTTCTTGGTATGCGCACTGGAATGAGTATGCTTTTCTATGAATATCCATGATGTTCAACTATGTAATTAATAAGAGACATGATGATCAGTATATTGGAATAGGTGATTAATAATAATGGATTTCCAATGGATGGAAGAATGATTTCATTTTTATATAATGAAACCCTCATTTTTAATGGTGATTGATGAAGGATACTAGTGGATAAATAGTGATTTTGGGCTCTAGAATGTAGTGGTCAAAGTGAATCTTAGTTTATATGGAATATTCAGAGAAATAAAAAGGTGATTTTGATTTAATAATAGATAGATTATAAACATGGTGTCAGGATCAGGATGTGTGGGAAACAAAAACATGGTTAGATAAGTGATGAAATAGTTCTTTCAGAATATTTAACAGGGTGAACATTTTAGTGAAAATTGAGTATTTAACCTTGGAATTTACCTTGATGTCGGGTGTAGACATTAATATCCTTGTATTGGGATTATCAACGGATTACTTAAAGAGTAGATGAATTATAATCATGCAGTTCAGGAATGAATCTATATTGGTATCTATGAATTATTATATAATCTTGTTTAATGATTAATTTTCCATTATTTTATGTGAATTTTGAATTAGAAGGATGGGAACAACATCAACTGTTTCATTTTCTATATAAAAATAAAATTTAATGTAGAGAATGTGTAGTCAGTTAATGCCAATTTTATTGTGGTTAACTATTTTTTGACTTGGAAAATGATGAGTGAAATATAACAACAGATACAAAATTATAGGGTTTAATGATCAGGTTTTCATATAATCCACCACATAAAGAACATTATTTGAAATAAAATGGTTAGGTTTCATAAGGAAATTATGAAAATATAAATGAATCATAACCATTCATTTTTACCTTTTGGGATACAGTCCAATGATAGAGAGGAACAATAATCAGTTATATATTGGACCATGAGATCTCATGTGTATCATGATAGATGGGTGTCGGGGGTGACTATAGACACTGAAAAATGCTCATGTGTTGAAGAAGGTTCCAAAATGACAAAGCGATGTCATAATCGGACTAGGGGACCCCGTATGGGGGCCCCGGAGGGGCTGCATATAATAAATTCCTAGGCATGTGGAAAAAATGTGGCTGGCGTGGAAAGTACCTTGTTTCGCGAAGAGGCCTCGGGCCAGGCGCGAAATAATTTCGTGCCCCGCCCCGCGTGTTTGACATTTCACACTGCCGACCTCGGCGCACAATTATTTCGCGCCGAGCTATTTTCCGCTCCCCCAGGCACCTATAAATAGAAGGCGACCCCCTTCCATTTCGTGGCTGAAGATTCTTAATAGGCTCATGTGTGCGAAATCCGGCTTCCGCGTGCGCAATATGGCCTTCAGGTATGGTTCTTTTCACGCAACGTCCCCCCAGGGTCCGCCTTCACACGATATCCCCATGACTTAGACTGAATTTCAATCCTTTTGGGATCCACCCCTTGCACACTATCCCTTCCATTGCGCACAGGCCGACCAATTGTGCGCAATTCCTTCCATTTCACGCACCCCCTTTCATTGCGCGCAGTCACTCCCACATGCACACAATTCATACCTCTTGTGAGCAATTCATCTAGGATGGCACAAAACCTCAGACCTAATTATGCACCAGCATCACCGATTTCGTGCTAGCCCAGTGTTTTTTGCATAGAGCTATTATTTTTTGAAAACCTCAAAGGTTGGGCGCAGTCCCCCCGGGACCCCATCACTTCAGTGATCCCCGGGTGCCTCCTTTCCTGGGCTCCTGATTCCTTCCTTATGGATTCCATTGGTAGGTGATTTTCATCCCCCAAGCATCCATATCATACACCATTTTCTTTTGAGAACTTCTAGGCTCGTGCGAAATAACTTCAAGGTCCCTTGGGCAATATTGCACGTTGCATTGCTTTTACTCATGCTTCTTCGCATAGGCATGCTAATGACTATTGCTTCTTCGGAAAGCCACGCTAATGTGGACCCCTCGATGGTTCACTCCACAACACCCCCTTTATACAGATTTGTCGATTCCTTCCCACCCAAAAGGATCAGAGGGTACCAGTTATGTATGTTTTATGGGTGCGGAGCAAACCCACGTCGTCCGAGATGCATGACATTAAACTGCCAAGCACCATTGTCCTTAGCACATGATGTTAAACAGTGACCTGACCCCCTGCCTCGCACGCAGGGTCCCCCCACCTTGGAAATTCTCCACTCCGACTCGTCTCCACGAAGATGGGATCACCTCTCACAGGAGATGATATCCTCTTTATTGGAGTGGCTTCTATCCGCGGGGAAGGGAAACCACCTTAGTGTAAGCCCCTTGCCTTTCTTGCAGGAGGTAGCATCCCTACTCTTCCTCACTTCTTCAGTGCCATGGACCAAGAGGGGAGATGGGGGCATGGGTTTTTGTCACCCTTTCCCTCTCCCGCTGGGCCTTTTCACGATCAGTCCTCCATCCTAGAGTAAGCCCTGAATTCTCAGGCTGCAAACCACGCATAATCCCATGTTTCCTCTTTGGGCCACCATAGAGCGTAAGCCCCACCCCACTTCCCACGGACAAACCATTCACAACGTGGTCGTCAGGCCTTGACTATCTCTTGTTTCTCCTACCAAGAATAACTCATGTGGGATTAGACTATGCATCGACCAAGACATCGCCCTCATCATACATGTCTTTAAACTATATACATCCATACCGAACTATGAGGACTTTGATCCTTGTCAAGGCATGATACGTAGGAAGCCTCCCCGAGGTTCGAGCCCCACAACTTGGGCTACCTCATAGCGTAAGCCCCAATCCATCCCAGACTATGGGGACTTTGATCCTTGTCAAGGCATGGTATGGAGGAAGCCTCCACATGGTTCAAGCCCCACACCGTGGACGACCTCAGAGTGTAAGATCTAATCCATCCCGAACTACGGGGACTTTGATCCATGTCAAGGCATGGTACATAGCAAGCCTCCATGAGGTACAAGCCCCACACCTAGGTCCGTCTCAGAGCAGAAGCCCCAATCCATCCCGAATAATGGGGTATTTGATCCATGACAAGGCATGGTACGTAGGAAGCCTCCACTAGGTTCAGGCCCACCAACCAGTCATTCCAGCCCCCTTCACGTCAGTTCATCCCCGTCCCGAATGACGTTAAACTGTATTCGCAATCTGAACTATGTGGTCTTTGATTCCCCACCATGAGGACATGTAGGAAGATTCCACAAGTTTCAAGCCCCTCACTCATGTCTAATCCAAACAATTCCCTCAATCCCATGTGTCTCGAGAATCCCATTCCCTAACCTAGAGGTTCTACTTCATATGGGTCCCATCCATGCATCCATTCTCATGCGTCGCCTTCTAAGGTGTCCCATCGTCTCACTGAACTACGCGGACTTTGATTCCCTACCATGGGGGTACTTAGGAAGTCTCATTGAGGCTCAAGCCCAAAGCCATTGTCCATCCTTATCCTTACCCGGGCCTCCACATCCTAGTGAGATCATGCTACCTTATTCCCCTCCACAACATTCGGGAAGCAGCCCACGTGCTGGCCCCAATATCAGTGTTCCCTCCAGGGGGTTCCTCAATCTGATCCTCTCTACTCAGTGCTCCAATCAGTCTAATCCATCTCCGCTAGACGTTAATATTGCGGCATACCCTATGTTAAACATGGTATGATGAGGAAAGCCTCAGATACATTCCCTGGGCATATGATTCCCCACACCCGACGTGGGATTCCTCGGGCTTCCGCGCCCTCGAGAATCCCTATTATAAGGGATAGAAGACAGACATGCCAATCCCCTAGCATCAAGAAATGCCATTGGTGCCCAATGTGACTACACCCCTAACCAGAGGTTGCTCTCCTAAATAGACTCCTTGGAACGTCCTGATAGAAGTAGTGTAGTTAACTGGTGTCCATGAAGATATGGTTCCGAGAAGAGTTTCATGAACTACGTCTTAAATCAACGATGGAGACCCAGACATGGTGACGAGGTCCAAAGAGGGATCCACAGAAGGAAGAACCGACATCCCATCATCCTTTTTCGATCATGAAGAATACATCCTTGATTAAGGATCAGATGCTTCCTACCTTTGGAATGCGTGAATGCGGGGTAACAATAGCGTGTCCTATTCGTGACGGATGTGTGCACCCCAGCGAAATTGTCGGAAACAGAAATGGTGAACCGGACATGAAGATCATCCCCTCATAATGGAGAATAGTAGCGTTTGAGGAACCAATGGATTAGATTGTCATCAGATCCAGTCACCTGACACCAAGTCCCCATGAAAATAGTGGGCCTGAGGTGAAACTCACTAGAAGTTGGGACAGTCAAGACGTTGAGCATTCTGTCATGTGACGTTGTCAGCGTGGATCCCACTTACAGGCCATGGAAGACGGAATGGATCTGGGGCACTGGGTGTCGATTTTTTTCCTAGTAGTGTTAATGAGTTAATCTCCTTGCTTTTAGGAAACATGTTCTTGCATCTGAAGCCCGATCACCTTCCCACCGACGCAGGGGTAGGGGAAATATCGATGCAGCTACCTCGCGTGGTCCTACCTCTTCCATGACAACTTCAACCACCACGACTGAGGGGTACCCACTCCCCATCTCCCTATCAGAAATTATCCAGCAAAGGGTTGTTAATGACCATGTACGCGTGTACGAGAAGGAGGGGATCATCCCCACTTGGGATATGGCCCGCTTGGATCACGAGGCAGCTGCGCCTCTCCGTCAACTCCACCCCCGAGGGACGCACCGTGAGCCACTTCTCCACACCCCAAAATTCAATCGTTTCGGGAGCTTGTCCCTGGAATGCCTCGACAACTCCCTACCCTACACCGATGAGGTAGGGGATTCTCGGATTGGTCCAATTGGAGTCCCGATTCAAGGGATTCCGGTGAGGGATCTCCCCAGGCCGTGTCAGTGCCGCCGCTCGGTTCCCCAAGACAAGGAGCAGGTAATCCATGCACCTGAACCAACATCTCTTGTCCATCTAACTCGACGCCAGCATCATGTGGAAATAGAAGAGGGATCATGGAGCAGGTAATCCATGCACCTGAACCAACATCTCTTGTCCATCTAAATGTTCATGTCTTAAAAATGCTTTTTAAGGATTTATTTATATGGACATGAATTTTTTTAAAATGTTAATTACTTTCAAAAGTTTCAAAGTTTTATGTGACACTTTGATTCAAAAATATCTTTTAATTACTTCCTTTATAAATGTGTGACTTTTAAATGATTTCAAAAAAAGGAGATATTTCTCTCAAATAGATTTGATTTCATCTATGTCAACATCATTTGATGGATTTTATGATTATATGAAGTTGATTTATTGTGATACAAAACTTCTATATTGTATTGAAGGTTTTGTGATATGTTTGACTGTGGATGTGCTATTTTTATACCATTCATAGTTTATGGTGAAAGTATTGAAATTTAGTATGCTAGTTTTAATACGAATGTTTATGTTATGTTTAAACCTTTTCATATGGGAATGCATTGGACATAATATGCGACGGGTGGAACCCGCTATAGCTCCTCGATGCATTGGTAGGTCTCAGGAGACAAACTAGTGTCTTGGCACAAGGCCTCGGAAAAATCTTATTTGTAGTCTTGGCACGAGGCCTTTGCTATGTGGTTATGATAGTCTGGAATTATGCATTACATCATTATGAAAGTGGTTATTGCTATTTCATGTGATTATTTGATTAGTAGAATGTCCATGTGAATAAGTAAATGGCATTATTTCATTTTATTTTTTCCATACTATGTTGAAGTTCAAGTTTAAAAGGCTTTTTTTAGTTATACATTGCCTTAAATGATTATGCTTATTTATAAATGTTTCCACTGTATTGCTTACCCTTACGGAGCGTTTGAGCTCACCCCTTTGAATGTTTTATTTTTTCCAGGATTCCAAGAAGTAAATTGTGATTGATAAGAAGGGTTAAGACAAGGTAATAATGGCATTCATAAAGGATTATTTATGTTGTTTTGTATGTTATGAAGTGTAATGTAACATTCATGTATGTAATCTATTTTCCAAGACTACTAAACTAATCTGTCTTTCGAGACTTGATTCCTTGTAGTCATGCCAATGTATTAAAATAATGCACCGACTCTGGGTTACTATGGTATGGGTGTTACAGTTGGTATCAGAGGAAGTTTAGTACAAACCTTGGAAACTAGATTTAGGTAAACTTGGATTAAGGCACATAGACCTAAGATGAGCCTTGAGGATTAATATAGAAGAACTTCCTAGAATTTTGGTATTGTAGAGATTTTGTGAGTTTTCCGAGCAATACATCCCTGTCTGGATACGAGCAGGTAGTGGCGGCTCTGGCACAGATGTACCTAGGGGTAAAACCCGAAAACACCGCTTTGAGGTAGACTCGAACGGGAACTGGTGCACGACAACGGGCCTTGCTGCACTCTTGGTTACGACACTCCCAGGGGATATGCTTAGGATAATTCTCATTTTCTTTACAAACCATTATTAAGGGTTTATGAGTATATACTTCCTCAAAGGAGACATATTTATGATTATGGATTATATCTATAAACTATTTAATTTATGTTATGTATTTTACAAGTTTGGGATTAGGTATTGTTATTCATAAACTAATCTAGTGTATGCCATTGTTTAGAAATGGAGCCCAGCAGAAGGAATGATAACTCCAGCAATGCACATAATCCAAAGAGAAAGAAGGATCATGTCTTTCATGGTCTTAAGAAAGAATTTATAAGAGAAATAGTCTCCCATGTATTATCATCATATGAAGAAATAATATCATGTGTTGATAAGATAAGTAAAGATTTTAGGGAGTCCTATGGCTTTGAAGGGAAGCAGGAGATGAAAAGGATGGAAGAGAGAAAGATGGATAAAGGGAAGAGGGAAAAGAATAATTTTCCCATATGTGATAACTGTGGGAAGAAACACCCTGGAACTTGTCTGTAAGGAATGGGAGTTTGTTATAAGTGTGGAGGAAAAGGGCACAAAGTACATGACTTCAAGGGTAAGAAAATTGTTTCAAATGTACAATGCTTCATTTGCAAAGAGTTTGGACACTACGCGAACCTATGTCCCAGTCATCAAACCATGCCGCAAATGATGCTATTGGATAATAATCAAGTTATGATACTACCACAGATGAAGAGGAATGATTAGAGTTCTTATGTTGATTATGTCAATTGAGTGTTGTATCAACAAAGTACTTGTTATAATAATTATGGAGTATATAAGGATTGTAGTGCAATACTATTTCATTAAGGACTTGAGATTGTGTGGAACAAAGAAAAGTGACTCAATAACAGGATAAATTTTTGGAAAATATATGGTTGAGAGAATGATAAACCATAATATAGTTCTGATACCGAGGTAATTATTTTGGAATAATACATGATTTATTTGGATAAATTATATTGGATATTCTTGACTACCTTGAAATTGATTAATGATTTGTATATTCCATCATTTTTGGGGTTTAAAACATTTTTTGATTGATGAAGTATATCCATCATTCTATATGGAATAAGGGAGCATGAATTTAATCAATAAGGAATACGGTAATTCAGGATGTTTCAGTGTATTAAAAGAATACATGATGATGGTATTCTTATGCTATTACTGGGTAAAAAGGATCTACATTCTGTTTACCTTCCTTATAAATTTTGGACAGTGAGTTTGGACAGATGTATTTCGGATAGTTCTAGTTTGGATTATTTTGGATTGCCATAAAAGGAAAACCTGGAGGTCGGGCGGCAACCTGTCACGTCCGACAAGGCCGCGAGACATGAACCCGCAACCGAAGGGCGACAAGGGTGTATCACCTACCAATGGCCCACGAGATGTCCTGGATTAAATAATGTAGTTTTTTTAAAAGATCTAGTAGATGAATTATAAATTCGTTTATTTTGGAACCCTGTATGAATAGTATAAATAAATTTTTTTTTACGTTCTATTATCTTTTAGAGTGAAAGATGAGTTTGTGGTAGAAATTTATTAATGGATAAAACTCTAATTATAAAGTAAGTATATCTCCTTATGATCTTATCCAATCTCATAAATAAATTCCTCAACATTAAGAAAAGGAACTTAGAACAAAAATGTTGTCCTAGACGGTGCCTTAAATCATCACTAATTTATGGCTTTGGGATTGTGGGCCTTTTCATAGCCATGTTCTCTACCACTCTCCATCAGAGAATTGATGGTAAGATTTCTCTTCCATATCCATATTTTCCTACATAGAACCCTAGTATGTGTTATTTTCGGTAATCTTCATACTTTCCACTCTTTATTTTAAATAGAGGCCTCATTAATTCATTTTTTGATGTGGGATTTCAACTAAGATATTTTGAAACGTCAAAAATGTGTTATCCTAATACCTTATGTTTTTTTGAATCGATGATATTTTAAATCATCATAGATTGATGAATTTAAGGACCTTGATTTTAAACTTGTTTGTGATTGATGACCTCAATCACTACCTATAAATATTTACGTTTTTCCTCCAATTATATGTCTCTAAATTCCACCAATGTTCTCCTAATTGAGATCATAATTTTGTGGTGACCCTTTCATTTCTCTTTTCCTCATTTTAAGGCTAAATTTTAGTAACCCAATTTCCGATTTGGGTTTTCCCACAAAGATATATTTTATTTTCAACCTTTTATTTTTGAAGAACAATTTCAAATTGCAAGGATGCAATTTATTGAAGGAGGGGAGAATGTAACACCCCAAGATTTCATAGTGTGTTATTTCTTCAAAATAATTCAATAACTTGCACTACACGCATCACCGAGTTCAAGCGCACCATGACTTACCAAACAAGCCGTTCAAAAGAGGTTATTAATAGTATTAAATAAATTTTAAACTTTATATACTCCTTATAATTTTAGAATCCATATTATAAGTTTCATAGACATAATGTAAGAACAAATTAATTTTCAGTATTGCACTTTTACCAACTTTTAATAGTGAAACCTTTTTAAATACAATATTTTAAACTTTTTGACTAAATGGGGACATCAAAAATTTAATATGAAACATCCCATGCTTCCATAGTATGCTTTCCTTTGAATGATACAGTAGCGTGTGTTGTATTCAACTTTGAGTTCTAACACACATGACAACTAATCAAACTAACCGTTATGAATAGTAATACCTACTTTTTTGAAATTATATATATTTTATATTTTAAAATGGACTTAATTTTTGGATTCGGAGTATCGAATTTATCCTAAGGTGAAATTTTGGTACTTTTCAGATTACTTTCATATTTTGATGAATAGTGTAAATTACTAAATTTTAATTAAAAAACAACTTTTTTAATCAAAATAATTAATAGTGATAAATTATGAATTTGAGTGGTTATAAAGTATAATTAGAATATATTTTTACCATTTTAGCCAATGGTGTTCATTAGAATTAAATTCACTTTGAAATTGGACCTAAACAATTGTCAATCTTTTGATATATATTGTTTCTTAAAAACATGCTATTTGTTGTGACAGTGGGAATTAATTATAAAATTAATTAATGCAACTTATATGTTTGGAATTTTTAAAATATGCATCATTTTTGAATTCAGAATATCAATTATAGATTAGGGTGAAATTTTGGCATTGTTCTGAAAAACTTCAATTTTGGATGAATAGTGAAACTACTAAGTGGTAGTTAAAAAACTGAATTTTTCATAAAACTTAATTTTACCGCTTTTGTGATTGGAATTTCGAAAATTAGAGAGACAAGGTTAATATCAAGAAGTAAAATGTTGTTCAATGAGATGAAAATAATTTTTGGTCAATAGTAACTTTTTTCTTTTATTTACCACGGTTAAAAGTAAATAGAGTAATTAAGGGTAAATATTATATTAATATTACCCTAACACATGTTCTAATTCTATTGTAAAACTGTATCTCGACCAAATACAACCTTAGGAATAAAATATTATCATTTAGGTCCACTTGGATTAGATTAGGACATTTATTATTATTTAATTCAAAGAAGAGTTAAAAAAGATAAAATCAATGTTTATTTACTAAAACATTTTTAATATAGGGGTATACATAAGATAAATTAGATTGTAAATATTCATTAGAAAGCTAATAAGATTTAATACATAATTAAAGTTTATTTATAATTTTTAGACATTAAATAATTTAATTTATTTATGACACAATGATGATGCAGTAATTACCATAATAGTGAAAATTTAAAATAATTGATATTTTAAATAACCAAATAAATATAATTTGATACTTTTAATGAATTACACTAATTTTATAGGATACTATGGAATATTATTATGGAGTTAATTGACTTTGTTCTATGTAAAAATTCTGTTATGAGTTTCACAAAAATCAACATTTGAATAGTGTCAAAATTGACATAAAAGAGTTTTTAAAACAAATATTATATTCCTAAAAATATAAGGTTCGGCCAAGAGACTTATACCATGATATTTGTATCATTAATGGACCACATGGGGGTCGCTTGGATGTATATAGTATGTTTATTGACTATATAATATAAAAATACAAAGTGACATGGTAAATGTCAAATTAATTAACTAAGAGTTAAAACTAAAAGGTAAGGATAATATAGTAACCCAAACCTATCTAAATTCTATTGGTTGAATGGTTTTCAACCTATTCCCACCTTGACCTTTGAATAATAAACTTTGGAGCCATTAGAAACCGAATATGAATTTATTATAAATTAATATTACTAGCTTTTCCAAAGGTACCCCTCACCCCTCTTATAAAAGGGCACTCTTCCTTCTCATTTCTTCACACCTTCAACGCCTTTTGGTTCGACCAAAATCTTCCCAAATACTCTCCCAACATCCCTCAATACAACCTAGAGGCCTTAGTTTGATCATAAAGACAACCTAAGTAGCCATTTTGATCAAATCAAAAGGAAGAACCCGAAGAAGAGGTAATGATTTCACCACCCTTTTCCATGTTCCTTTCTTCTTCCACTTCATCTTCCTTTGTTGTTACCATTCTAAAATAATAAATCCAGTATCATATATATACTGTGATGTTATTATAAATATGGTACAACCATATTCATTATTCTATCCACCCTTTGAATAACAATTCACCATACGTGAGTACGTACGGCTTACCGTCTCCACGTCGTGGTGTAATTGTTATTCAATATATTATTATTTGGATGGGTATAATAATGATATGTAACTCATGTAAATAATAAATATAACATGTTAATTATTCTGTATATATTATGTAACAACCATTTATATATAATTTTAATATCAAAAGAATGATATTGTCGCTCGTGCGTACGTACGGACTACCGTCTCCACGAACGCGATGAGATTCATTCTCCATCGTATCCATTCAAGTATAATTCTCATTTTATGATTAATAATAGTATCTAAGGACTTGATATCATTCTGAATATGAATAATAAACAACCTATACATTACAAACATGGCTTATGTAACAAAACATATAAAAGAAAACGAGTAAGTTAACACCCGAAACAACGATAATACTAAGATATTATTAACAAATCAATGTTAAAAGATCATATAAGATATCATATTAATGTATATTATTCTTGTATAATTTACTAACAATTATTTCACCATTATACAAGAGGTTAACCTACCCCATCCAAGGAAAATTACAAGGTAAGGGTTATTTCACAATCTCTTCATTATCCGAGGTTGTTTATACGTAATCATCTACTGGGATTTCTTTATCATCCACATCCATGTTTCTTTGAAATGTATTTCAAATTTTTTTTACTATTTACAATGAATATGAGTTAAAGTCATTTATACCCTTATGGGTTTATAAATGAATCTTTCCTTCATTTTCCAAACAAGGTGCTTTTTAACCTTTTCGACAGAATTAAGGTAAGAATGTTTTTCTAACTTATACGGCGGGTGCAGCTATTTACCGCCGTTATAAAATCGTCAAAGCTTCCCTTAAAAGCTTATAAGAATATTTTCAAAGAAAATGTTTTATTTTATAATTATGTGACTTTTAAATATTTCAAAATGAATATTTTATGAATTTCGTAAAGGTACTCTTTATCAAAATCAGAATTTTAAATGTTTTAAAGATTTATCTTTCTAAATCTTTTTAATAAATGTCAGTGTCTTAAAAATATTTTTTAAGGATTTATTTATATGGACATGAATGTTTTTAAAATGTTAATTCCTTTCAAAAGTTTCAAAGTGGTATGGGACATTTTGATTCAAAAATATCTTTTAATTACTTCCTTTATAAATGTGCGACTTTTAAATGTTTTCAAAAAAAGGAGATATTTCTCTCAAATAGTTTTGATTTAATCTATGTCAACATACTTTGATGGATTTTATGATTATATGAAGTTGATTTATTGTGATACAAAACTTCTATATTGTATTGATGGTTTTGTGATATGTTTGACTGTGGATGTGCTATTTTTATACCATTCATAGTTTATGGTGATAGTATTGACATTTCTTATGCCAGTTTTAATACGAATGCTTATGTTATGATTAAACTTTTTCATATGGGAATGCATTGGACTTAATATGTGATGGGTGGAGCCCGCTATAGCTCCTCGAGGCATCGGTAGGTCTCATGAGACAAACTAGTGTCTTGGCACAAGGCCTTGGAAAAATCTTATTTATAGTCTTGGCACGAGGCCTTGGATATGTGGTTTTGATAGTCTGGCATTATGCATTCCATCATTATGAAAGTGGTTATTGATATTGCATGTGATTATTCGATTAGTAGAATATCCTTGTGAATAAGTAAATGGCATTATTTCATTTTATTTTTGCCATACTATGTTGAAGTTCAAGTTTAAAAGGCTTTTTTTAGTTATACATTGCATTAAATGTTTATGATTATTTATAAATGTTTTCGCTGTATTGCTTACCCTTACGGAGCATTTGAGCTCACCCCTTTCAATGTTTTATTTTTCCTAGGATTCCAAGAAGTATATTGTGATTGATAAGAAGGGTTAAGACAAGGGAATAATGGCATTCATAAAGGATTATTTATGTTGTTTTTTATGTTATGAAGTGTAATGTAACATTCATGTATGGAATCTATTTTCCAAGACTGCTAAACTAATCGGTCTTTCGAGACTTGATTCCTTGTAATAATGCCAATGTATTAAAATAATGCACCGACTCTCGGTTACTAGGGTCGGGGTGTTACATGGGATATATTCCTATATATCCTTATTGATGTAAATTATATGTCCAAGTGTTGAGATACCCTTTTTATCTCACCAACTCATTTTCTAAATTTTAAAGTGACGCCATTAGGCTTTCAAATTTTTGTAAGGGAACATCTTAACCCAATTTCAATTATTTTTGTTAAACTTTTACATCTTGAACATGTCATACAATGAATATTTGTGAATGACCTCTGATTAGTTTACACTTAATATCCACTTATATTGGGTGTATTTATATTTGTCACACATAACTATCTGATGGGTTTATCCATAATTTAAGGATATCGTCGTTGTAAGGGACTTCGTCTCAATCTCCTTTCATTGAGGCATTTTTAGTTTTAAACACGACATTATTTTATACATTGTATAAACCCCTTTGACTTTTTATTTTATTCAAAGGGAATATTTTTATATGAAGCATTTTACTAAATGAAAAAAGAAATTTTTTTTAATGTAAGCGGTGACAACGACTTTTCCGCCCCCGCGAGTATTACCTGATCTTTGGCTTCCTTAAAAGTCGGAATGTTTTTTTAAATGGAAAAAGAAACACCCTATACTATTTTTATATATTTTGGTATTGAAAATGATTTTGATAATGGATTTATTATTTCAATATCTTGAAATGATATTTTATTATTGCAATGTGGAAATGTTATCTTTCATTTATGCTTATGTTATGTGTTCTGATCATGTTATGGTTCTTGGGCATTATTTACGTATACGGGTGGTTCCGTGATAAACCTAGGGTTGGTGAGCCTAAGATAGATCTCCAATGCATTGGGTAACTTGACATAGGTAAACGTGAATATTTCTCCTAAGATATTTATAGAATATACTATGATGGGTATTCCAAAGTAACTCCCTATATAGGTGTGATAGCTACAATGTAAGTTTGATATGGATGCCACAAGTTACCTTTATGATTTATGATTTCTATGTGTCATTCATAAATCTTATGATTTCACGAGGTAAGTAAAAGATTTCATGTTTTTATGTATTTATGAACAAATTATTCCATTCTTTGTTTTATAACCCTTACTGAGCCTTTTATGCTCATCCCAAGTTTTGAAATGTTTTCACATGACCAAAAGATGAATAGGGATAAGGATGGGATCAAGGAAAAGTCATGTTGTCTAAAACATGGAACTAGACATGGCTCTTTTTTTTCATGAGTTTTTATTTTATGAATAAAATGGAAATCTGTGTAGAAATGTCTACCTTATAATCTTTTGAGATGTAATAGTTAAGTCCTAATTCTCAAAAACTTTAAACCTGAAAAGATCCTCAATGTGAATTATTCATTTAACTCAATATTATGTAATGTTTAAGGTCGGGTTCTTATACATCCGCCCGCTGTATATCACGGGCCAATTAAATCATGTGGAGGTTCGCTGCTGTCTCGTTGACACTGGCTCCGGGATCAACCTTATTCCGAAACGAACGCTACGGAAGCTTGGGATATCCGAAGATGACCTGACCCCCTCCAATTTAAGAATCCATGGGTACAACACGACATAGAAGACCTCAGTTTGCATGATCCGTCTAAAGACCCAATTTTGTGGCCTGGTTTCCAGCACCGAGTTCATGGATGTCTCCCAGGACACCGCATATAATGCATTGATGGGCTGGCCATGGCTCCACCTGCACGCGGAGGTCCCCTCATAATATCACCAATGCCTCAAGTACTCCCGTAATGGTCAAGTATGCATACTCTAAGGATATGCATCTTCTTTCGGCTCTTGTGAATCCCACTACTTGGACAGTGACTGTTTCAAAATCAAGGATAAGTAAGTCCAGACAAGTGGAGTTGAGCCTGACACTGCTACAACCGACCCTTGGTCTTACCTGAATGATTCCTACGTCTTCCAGATCCATCGGTTGGAGGCCACTACCCACGATACGGGGCAATGATTTTTCATTTCTAGGACAAGGGGGAACCATGCTCCCAAATCCAGGCGGTGTCAGAATATCACCTCGTATTCTTATAACAATCAGGATCCAGGGATCCCGGAGCCTCCCACTCCTATCATGTATCGGGATGTCCGACTCATGGAAATGACAGTATGTCATACCTGTCTATTTCGCCGGGTCGGAATAAGCCATCTCTGGCTGACGCACCACTTCTGTTTTGATATTGTCAAGCATGAACCCTTGGGTTGGAGACCAGATGGGATCAGGTCCACAGCCTTCATATCCATGGTCTCGGCAACGCCGGATTTCCCTGATGCAATAACCACTGCCACACAAGCTGGTACCGGCCTCCCATTAGGGTTTGGTAGCTCAAAAGTAGCATCCCCCATGGAGGATCCCTCCATAAGTGGAGAAGTGGATATAGAGGATGCCACATACCTTTGAGGAAGGTTTCTCCACCACGGTCGATGAGTTGGTACTAGTGAACCTCAGAATTGAGGCAGACCCGAGGCCCACATTGATCAGCGCCACTATGTCCCCTGAGGCATAGCAATGGTACTTAGGATTCCTTAATAAGAACTGTGATGTATTCTCTTGGAGGTATGACGAGATGCCAGGAATAGATCCTCCGTTAGCCATCCACCACCTCGGTCTTCCAAAAAATCATCGCGGGTTCAAGCAGCCTCCCAGAAAGATGCACCCTTATCACAGTGCCATGGTCGCGGCTGAAGTTAACAAGCTCATTAGGGCCAACTTCAATATGGAGGTAAAGTACCCCAAATGGTTGTCCAACATTTTACCAGTCAGGAAGATGAACAGATAGATCAGAGTCTGTATCGACATCCGGGATCTCAATCGCCATTGTCCAAAGGATGATTTTCCCCTTCGATTGACAGAATTGTTGATAGACGCTACAGTAGGGTTACATGCCCTCCTTTCATGGATGGACACTATGGATATTATCAGATCTAGAAGGCCCCCTAGGAAGAGGATTCCATAGCTCTCAGGGCACCCCAAGGTACTTTCTGTTACCATGCTATGCCCTTCGGCCTGAAGAATGCAGGTGCCACCTATCAGCGGGCCATGCACCGAATATTATTGCCAATCCTCAAGACATTGGTAGAATGCTATATGGATGATCTAGTGGTCAAATATCACTAGCGCCAGGACTATCTCAAGGACCTTGAGAAAGTGTTTGGCTTCCTCCGTTCCCACCACCTGAAGATGAACTCGTTGAAGTGTGCCTTCGGGGTCACCTCCGGTATGTTTCTTGGATTTGTTGTCAGGTACTGGGGCATCGAGATCGACCAAGAGAAGATCAGGGAAATCATTTAGATGCCTCCCCCGAGAAATAATCCGGAGCTTCGGGGTCTTCAAGGCCACTTGGCCTACATACATTGATTAATTGCGATTCTGGCTAGCAAGGGTAAGCCCTTATCTCAGCTCATGAAGAATTTCTCCACCCATGAATGGCATAAAGAGTGCTTGGCCGCATTCGAGGAAATCAAGAAATATTTTCTCCATCCTCTAGTCTTGATGCCACCCGTCTCTAGGAAACACTGGTCCTCTCTGTCACTGCCCTAGAATGGTCCCTTAGCAGCCTTCTCACCCAAAAGAATAATGAGGTGAAAGAGAATAGCCTCTACTACCTCAGCTACATCCTCCTCGATAGGGAGACCAGAAACTCCCCCATTGAGAAGAGCTGCCTTGCACTCATGTTCGCCATACAGAAATTGCAGCATTACCTATAGAACCAAGAGCTACAGTTGTTGTCTCGAGTAGACCCGTTGAAGTACATCCTATGTCATCCCATGTTGACTTACCGACTAGCACGGTGGGAGGTAATACTCCAGCAGTTTGACATCATGTTCATGCCTCAGAAGGCTGTCAAAGGGAAGGCATTGGAAGAATTTCTAGGTGCCCAACCAACCTCTGCAGATCAGTCCCTGGACCTTTATTTTCATGATGAGGCAATCCTCTCAGTCGATCAATCTATTCCATGTTGGAAAATTCACTTTGATGGTGCCTCCCAGAGCCCCACCGGTAGTAGGCTCAATGATCATAGGCTCAACAGAGTAGGCCTAGGTATCATCTTTATCACCCAAGCACAAGACATTCTGCCATAATCATTCCTATTGTCGGAAGGCTGCACTTACAATGAGGCATAGTATCAATCCCTCATTACTGGTCTCGATCTGGCCCTTGAGATCAATGATTCCCACATGCATGTGAAAAGAGACTCTGAGCTAGTTATTAAGTAGGTCAATGGTGACCATGTTTTCCGGAATCCGGAGTTTATACTGTTGTTAGAATGCACTCTCCAGCTAATGGCTGAGTTCCCTTCTTGGCCATATGTTATCTATGTCCCTTGGTCATAGAATGGTTGAGCAGATGCTTTGGCCAGCTTGGCTGAATCGCTTGCAGAGCCCGAACAGGATGATCTAATTATCCATGTGGTACATCAGAGGGCCATAGCTCTTGTTTTCCTAGATGGTGATGATGGACCACATGTAATCCATCTTAAAGTCGGCGCCTCTCCTTTTAGACCCCCCGGGTTGTCTAGATGCAGCGATCGAAATGGTTCATGATTATAAGACACATTTGATTGAAAACCTCCAACATGGTAATCTCTCGTCAGACCGGGACGAGCGCGAGCGAATCTGACACAATGCTCTAGATTTTACCCTCCAGAGTGGTCCCAGTCTTGAGAAGATCCTCTATATGTATAGTTTTTATGGTGTTATCCTACGTTGTATTCCGGGGTTTGAGATTCCACTGGTCATGCAAGATGTTCACATTGGTTCCTGCGGTGCCCATCAGGCTGGTCCAAAACTATTTCACCAGATCTGGAGACTTGGGTA
The DNA here is from genome assembly GCA_963277665.1 of Viscum album. Lineage (NCBI taxonomy): Eukaryota > Viridiplantae > Streptophyta > Magnoliopsida > Santalales > Viscaceae > Viscum > Viscum album. Next base: position 1,845,586,793 of record OY728163.1, on the reverse strand, counting down.
TTTTTGGCCCTCCATGATCCACGACTGCATCGAGTTCATCCAAATGTTCCATGCATTCCAAGTTCATGATAAATTTGTGCATCGGCCACTAGAGCCTCTCCACACTACCAAGTACTCTTGGACCTTTACTGTCTGGGGATTAGATGTCGTAGGACCATACCCACCGGCAATAGCTCACCAATGTCGATTCATCTTGACTACTACAGATTTCTTTTCCATGTGGAAAAAGGCAATTATGCTCAAGGATGTCAAGTCACGTTCTATCATTGAATTTTTGAGTTTCAATATCATCCATCGGTTTGGGGTTCCTCACGCTATCTTCATCGATAACGGCACCAACATTCGAGCAGCCGATTTGGAAAAGTTGTACACCAAGTACGACATCTGTTCTAACCATACATCCTGCTATCACGCGCATGAAAATGGTTAGATTGAGTCATTCAATAAAACCCTCACTAACATTCTGTAGAAAATGGATGGTCAGAACAAGAAGAGTTGGACGGATATGCTCCCCAACGCCCTTTGGGCCTGTCGGACGATGACTCGTAATTCAACCCAAGTGACCCCATATTCCCTAGTGTACGAAACTGTGGCTGTCCTGCCCATCGAGATTCAATTTCCCTCATTGCACATAGCAGTTTATGATCAGAAAGTGCCAAATAGAGTGGATGAAATTTGTTTATCTCAATTGGAATCACTAGATGAGAGTAGGCTTTGTGCCCTGTACATCCTAGAAAGGCATTAGAGTAGGATGGATCGATCTTTTAACAAGAAGGTTTGCCTCCGCTCTTTCCTGCAAGGCGATTTTATATTTCCACTTAGAGCACCAATGATCCTCAGCAGGAAACCACCCACGTTGAAGCCCAAATGGGATGGACCTTTCATTGTTCATAAGGTTTATCCCCATGGTGCGTACTCCCTGGTGACCATGGATGGTGAGCGTATAATTTCTCCCACCAATGTAATGTTTCTTAAAAAATAATTTTCCTGACCCGAGATTTTTCGGGTCCTCCTTGATCTTAAATTGGATTACTATCCCACACGACCATAAACTCTTAGTCCCGCATGACCTTAAACTGCACGCACATCCCGCATGACATTAAACTGTATGTCATTATGCATGAAGTTAAACTGTATGTCGTCCCACATGACATTAAACTATATGACATCCCACATGGTGTAAAAATGTATGTCGTCCCACATGACATTAACCTGTATGTCATCCCACATGACGTTAAACCGTATTTCATCATGCATGATGTTATACTGTATGTCGTCCCACATGATGTTAAACAATATGTCATCCCACATGATGCTAAACTGTATGTCATCCTCCCTGATGTTAAACTATATCTCGTCCCACATGTTGTTAAAATGTTTGTCTCCCTGCATGATTTTAAACATTATCTTCAAGAACTATGTGTGGCTTGATTCACATCCTTATGGGATACGTAGGACTTCCTGAACATTTAGATTTCAGGTCCATCCCCATACATTAGAGATGTCCTGATCTCCCAGTCACCTAAGCCCCTTGGCCTTTTCCGCTCCACAAGGGGGACATATAGGTGTGGTACAAGGTTATTCCCTCCTTCACGTTGGGTTTTTGACAGCATTCCCCCCTTCACCTGGGAATTCACCATATCTTGGATTCTCTCATGTTGAGACCCAAAACCCTTTGTAGTGGTTCACTGATGTGTCCAATAGTATTCTGGTCTAGGACCTGGAGTGTCAAATTCCACTTACGCAAGTTTCCATCCTCATGTAAAGATTCATGTTCCCCTTCATTTGGGCCCCCATTATCTTTCACACCTGAAGGGACCCCCAAAAAAACATGGAAACAATGCCTAAGGGATATCCTACCATTACGGTCCAACACCCCCGAGGGTTTTAGACAACAAATTTATACAAATCCCACGTTGCGAACATAGTCAACGGTCGATGCCCATTTTTTTCCCCCTATTTCAGGCTAACGCAGTAGGATGCTATGTTGCAAACATGGTCAGCAGTAATCCTTCGTCGTCATGCCAACCCCTTTAGGCCCTCAATGTTGGTTACATGATTCACATTATGTTCCACAACATCATGTCCAGGTGGAATCTTGACACTCTTGACACTATCGCTCTGTGCACCTCCATACGTTTGGGGGACAAAGCTGAAATACGGCGTCCCTCAGGGATACCACGATCGGAGCGCTAAGACCATAAGCTGGGATATTCTCTTGGAGCAATGTGCTACTTGATCCCCATACTAATGGGATACGTGGGATCACCCGAACATTGAATTTCTGGGTCTAGCTCAGCTGGAATCCTGCTCCTCTGTCCCCTTATCCTCTAACCCTCACTAGACTCTTGGCACGAGACTCTTCTCCAGGAATCATGCGCGGCGATGATGCGGACCATTTCCTCATTCACGTCGGGTATGCTTTATCGCATCATGCGTATTCCCTTAGGTCCAAGCCATATGACCTTAAACTGTGTTTTCATTTCCAATCACAAGTTCGTAAACTGTGATAGTGTCTTCCCGACCGCACGACGAAAAACGGAACTACATTGTGACGACCATGCCATAGGGGACATCGTGTTGGGTATCAGTCATCCGCCATACCATTTTTCAATGCCTGTATATGGCTTGATTCTTGTTGTGATGCCGAGAATTTCTACCCAAGGTCTGTCGCTTCACAAAAAAAACCATTCATCTTAAAGGAAAAAAAAGATACATCAAATACTGCTTCATTTGGTGCGAGGGCCAGACATGCACGCCCCATTCATCATTTTCACTGGTACCTTACTGTGATACTTTCTAGAACTACGTGTGGCTTGATTCCCATCCTTATGGGATACATAGGAATGCCCAAGAACTTCCCCCTTGGGCCCAGCCAGCCGTTCGTGTTTGGTCCCTTGACCTAATCACTTCTCCAAGGAGCACATGGTAAGCTGGACTTATGTTCTCATTCAGGTCGGGTTTCATAATCACCATTCCATGTGCATCCTACATTCCTTGAAAATCCTTGGTCTAGGTTATAAGACCTTAATCTAAGACACCTTGAAGAACTATGTGTGTCTTGATTCCCATCCTTATGGGATACATAGGAACGCCTAGACATTTCCCCTTGGGTCCATCCCCAGGAATCACAAATCCCATCCATTCCCTCACCATCAGCCCCTTGTCCTGAACCCCCGGGGAGATGAATAACTATAGAATTTTCCCTGAAAAATTTTGGGATTCCCCTTAAGGAATTGGTCTGCGATTGTTCCATGACTAGGGAGCTCATTTCTAAAAGTTGGGATGATCCATGATCAAATTAATGCACTTTCCTAATGTGCTTCTACCATAGTGGCAAAATTTTGGATGTTTGGGATTCTGTTCGGACAAACCACCACTTTGTTTTCCATGCCTTTCATGCCCCTTTATTTGAATCCTCATCCTCTTTCTTGTTTGAAGGGTCCTCTAACAGTATGGATGCTCGACCTATGGTCCTCCTACTGTCTTGGGACAACATTACGGAAGACAAATCACCTTTGAAGGGACCCACTAACAGTATGGATGCTCGACCCATGGTCGTCCTATTCTCCTGGGCCAACGTTTCAGAAGACTGATGGATGATATTTGAGTTAGGTACTATGTTGCAAACATGGTCAGCGGTTGACCCTCATTTGTTGTCCCCATTTGAAGATACTACAATAGGGATGCTATATTTTGAACATGGTCAACATGCGTCCTTTTATTGACATGACCCATCGATAGTGTTTCAAATTTGGGTAATGTGATTCACATCTTTTTCATTCCCCTATGATTAGAATGATTCCTATTCCCCTGGAACATCCCCACTCATGGGCTAAATCACATTGAGAAGATGATACATCAATCTGTCTGAGGTCCTCTTCCTTTGATTGGTCCTCCCTCTTCTCCTCGTAAATACAGATTCGAATTTTGAATGCCCGAAGCATGGTTGATGCTCCCATGATCAAACGAAGTAATTGTACGAGCCTCACTTGTTTCTCACTTCTGGTACGGCCCATGTGAGCTTAGGTATGGATTTCTATTTATTTCGAGATTATGGTTGAGCATGTTAAACCAAAGGGACAAGTAAGTAAATCTGTCCATATGTATAGTTCGAGAAAAAAAAGTAGTAAGGAGAGGTAATATTATGTGTTCGGCCCAAACAAGGCCCTTAAGGGTCAGAATCGTTGATAGATAACTCTAATGCTTCCACCTTTTGGCTAGTGGCCTCCAAGACTGCCTCCCACCCCCTGAGGACTCTCTCTTAATTGGAAGCCACTGAGCGCAATTTGTCGACCCTGGCATGTGCCAGCGCCTGTTCAGTTTGGAGCTCAGTTATCTCGCGACTCACTTCCACGAGTTGTTCTTGGGCATCTTCCAGCTGGGCCCTCAAATACTCCAAGATCATAGAACTGTTTGCAATGAAAATATCATGTTCTTTTTCCTGTTCCTTGAGGAGTTGGACCTCCTGCTCCACCCTCAGAAATGATCAGGTACTCCCCGACTCCTCTTAGAACTAGGTGACATTGGAGTGCCTGCTGCTCTCACGCATCTTATCGGACATGTAATTTTTGATCGTTAGGTGATTTCATTGAGCATATGCCCCTCCAAAACACAGGAAACATAGCCAGGTGTGGATTGATCCCATCTGCGTCAGCCATTCTATCTTAGGCTGACTGAGAAAACGCCGGATGCACTTCCATCCCTTGCGTCGCATCATCCGGCTCTCCTTGGCTACTTCTGAATCTGAATCATCCATTTCATCAGGATCAGCAGGTCGATAGATAGGGAAGACAGCCAAAAGGCTAGCAGAAGGGTCTTCTTCAGAGATTCAACCTAGGGGAATAGGCTCCTCAGCCTCTGAGAGACCTTCCTCTCTCACCTCGACCCTGGTTGTGCCTTCTTCAGCTTCCAACCCTACCCCGACAGAAGTGCCACTGGTGTCCACAGCTCCCTGATCACCAATTTCTGGGGTCGACTCGGTTTGGAAGGAGTGTTTTGGATGGGGCGGTACATTTTCCATCGGCTCGCTCGTGGATGGTCCGGGCTCAGCAGCCCAACGAGAATCCAATGCCATGCTCACTGTATAGAAAAAAAGCACCCTAATCAGTTGAGTACTCCTACAGTGAGTACCTGTATCAAAGAAAGAATCTTACAGGAACTCAAGGCACCATCCCCCAGTTTTCTGGCCGCTACAGGAGTTGTCATGTCAGGGGATCCCTCAGCACTCGTCAGCTTGATAATGAGCGTCGATGCCCAACTTTGCTCCATCGATGCTTCCCACCTCCTTTGGATAGAGATGATTGATCGACCCCAATATTCTCCTGAGTAAGGTAAGGAATGTGGATTAAGTATTGCAATGAAAATCAGAGAAAAGGAGGAGGGTAGATAAGGGGAGAAGCTTACCTTGAGTAGCTCAGTCACATCTATATCGGAGCCGACGATCTCGCCACTCTCCCGGAGGCTCCCTTGGTGGGACACCCCCTATGACCATTCACCTTTGTGCTGGTCTTCCCCTACACCTTAACCTTACCCTTCTCCTTCTGCCTTTTATCCTATTTCACCACCATACAACTCATCATCGCTATCATCTTCCCCCGACGTCATTGTTTCCAGATCATGCTACTGGCCGAGTGTCACCTTCACCAAGAGAGGTGGCTCCACACACAGACCCCGTTGGCGTGCGTACATGTCCATGGACATCAGATATTCATATCGATGATGGATGTTCACTCTGTCAATAACCCGGATGAGCTCGACTTTTGGCATCTGAATCCCATCTCGCACTATCTTCTGCCATAGGGTTTCAGTACTCACAGACTGCCGCACGGTTAGCCAAGCCGACCATAGCGTGGGGAAAATATAATCTTGAGAAGGTTGAATCAGGTATCTTATTTAATTTCTGGGAAGTTCTCTTGCCGCCCTGTGGGACCCTCCTCTAGGTGTCGAGGGTGCGGCCACGCCATGCGATGCCCCCGCTGCTGAGGTCCCGGCCTTTGCGGGCCACATTGCCTGATGTGCTTCTGGTCTCCCCCATACAGTGGCACCTTGCCTGCTCTCTCACCACCCGGGTTCCACACTGGTGACTTTGTGCTCTCGAACTCACTTCCAAAAAATCCCATCATGGTATTCTATGACCCAATGTTTAGCATACTCAGTCGAAAGACCAGCGTTGACTCCGGTGGGAGGATAGGTGATGATGTCATGAGAGCCATAGGTCATGAACATCAGCCACATCCGATGAAGAACAAAAGGATTCCTCTCCTCTCAGACGCCTATGTATACTTTTTTCATAATTCTCTAGAGGAACTAAAACTTCCTTGCGATCCTGGACGACACATATGGCTCGCAGAAGATCTTCCCATCAATCTAGGCCACGAGCACCCTTCCTCTGATTCTCTAGAAGTACTACTTCTTCTCCAGTGAGCCTTTAACATTGTTTAGCATCTGGCCACTTGAGGTGGGGAATGGGATGAAGGTTACGCTAGCATGGTAACTAATCCTGATCTGTACACCCTCCTCATTAAGCTTTATCGGCATGACCCTGGAAATGTTCAGTAGAGAGGGTCAAAGACCATTTCCTAGGGGACTGATGTCATTTAGGAAAGTGTATCCGCCACAATGAGCTGCAACCCAGGCATGGGAAATATAGAAGGGGCCACATACTCTCCTAGGAGATCCCCCTCTCGATATATGTCCCAATATGTCTTACATCCAAGCCAGCACGGGGACCCCTAGGTTGAACCTCTTGCTGGAAGACATGATGAATGCAATTCCAAGGGTTGCTGGACGGACTCAAATCCTGGCGCCCCTCACCGACAAGAGACACCCTCTCAGGAATGTAGCAAGAAATCCGGTGTATCGAAAAATCGGATCCCAAATCTCGTTTATATTTTATCCCCATGACTGGTAGTGACCTACCTCTAGGATCTTACATTATGTTCCTCTCTTGCTCCACTGTGCTTCGGTTGGACACTGTCTCCCCCTCCCTTTCATCTTGACTTCCAGACCCCTCTCTTGGAATAGGCTAAACCAGTCCTTGTAGGTGATGTCCTTTAAGAGATTCTTGACACCCAGCTTCTCCTTGTCCATATCTATTAGGTGCAATGTCAGTATGGGGGTCCCTGACCAGTCTCCCCAGGTGTTCATCGACGGAAGAAATTCGTCATATTGGTGGCCCTCCAATTGGATACCCCTGATGCAGTGGATGTCCCAGAGACTGATACCAAATTCCCCATGATGGATATGGAATGTGTTGGTATTAGGGTACCACTGGGTAAATAGCACTGGCCCGAGCTCGTGTTGATGGTAGAAGTGGAATTGGGATTTCCATACCGACTCAAATAAACCAATATGTCGCAGATCGAACCCAAATTGGTCAGCTGTATGGATAACCCAGTACGCCCATGCCCACTCGCTGGTAAATTTGCCTCCGAGTAATAGGTCACAGTCCTGTAGCCAACCTTTGGTCTCGTTAGTAATTCTCTGATGAAAGGTGCTCGCATAGAGGTCCGAGGAACTCTCCGCAACAGGGTCACTCCCAGCAATGTTCCTTGTCCTGGGATTCAAAACATATACATCCATGTGCCTGGTTTCTCTGGCAGGATGACCATTTATTTTGATGTTGTATTGAGGAAGGTCATCCCCATGGGTCACCCATGACCGTGGTGTATCCACCTCAAAGCCCGATAAAAGGGACCTCCTCCAGAATACCAAAGTCCCACAATGAAAGATTATTGGACAAAACATACTCCTTTTGGGTGGGGGTTAGAAAATTGAAGAGGGTATGGCTGTTGCAGACAATCCTTTTTACGCAATAAACATTTGGATTTGTGGCCATTTCAGCCCTGCAAGCAGCAACTTCTCCCTCATCAATCTGGTTTGCAGCCATCTTCTTCATACCAAGTGTTTCCATAGCTGGCGCGAAATCTAGAAGGTTGGTGTAACGTCTCGGACCCGGCCAGCCACCCGAACAGTGCTGAACGGGTCGGGTGTCAGTACCTTAGGCGCACCTCCCTAAATGCCAAAGGCTGTCGACTAGCAGAGAGGGCATGTTAGGTATAGTGGGGAGGCTATATCCTCTCAGAGGTTCATAGTAAGGGTACTGGTCCGAGTATAATAGTAAAGATGCAGTGGAAAGAAAGACTCAGCAGACTCAAACCAGACCCGCAGAGCGGAATCATAATCAATATAGATAAACAGCGGAAGCAGTAATTTTAAAAACAGTAGAGAAAAGAAACAAAACAACATTCTCATAACATGTAACAACTAATTAACATGAAAAAATGCATCCAAAGCAGGTCATACACAACTGAATATAAAAAGGGCACCAATGGCTAACTGACAATAGCTATAACAAGAATGAATGTCGATACAGAAAAGTAAAAAAAACCAAGTAAACAATAGTTAGGGATAACCTCAATGTCTATACCATCTCCATGCAACAACTAACGTAACCCAGCTCCTGAAGCTGGTCCCTTTCATGCACGTAAATCCATGAAATATGCACGCGTCCCAAAGGGCCTGAGCTGGGTGTGAGACAAATCTCAGTAGGATACCACCCAACGATGCGTACCAAATATATGTGTTTAAGAAGTCATGAATTTACCAGGAAAGAAGTAATCAGTACAATGAAAAAATAAATACAAACTCCACTAGTGCTCAACATCCACCATGGAGTGCCACCTGCTTCGGCCAGTGCCGAAATCTCTGTCATGTAATCTGGCACCGTGTACCACCTGACACCTTGTGTCTCAAGTACCGACGTCCTGAAGGCATGCCCAAGAATAGTAACCCGGCACCATGTGCCTCCTGAAACCTCGTGTCTCAAGTACCGACACCCCGAAGGCCTGCCCCAAAATAGTCACCTGGAACAACGTGCCTCCTGTCACCTCATGTATCAAGTAATGAGGTCCCGATGGCACGCCCAAAAATAGTAACCTGGCACCATGTGCCTCCTGACACCTCGTGTCTCAAGTACCAACGTACCGAAGGCACGCCCATTCTCTGAAGGCTCCTCACCTCCCTCGTGGCTTTCTACGGCAAGTACCCCCAACCAAAATTCGTAACCGCAACTACAAGGGCCTCTACCCACACGAGTGGTCAAAACTACCTCATCATGGAGTTTCTCTCTGTGCACACTTCTCAAAGTCCTGGTGAGTGGTAATCACCAAAATAGTCCCAATCCACCAAAACATCTGACACCTCGTGTCCCTGCGAACATGTCACTCAAGTCCGATGGCATCACCACCCTAGTATGCCGGGCCGTGCCCAACCTGACAGTCATACTGCCTCAAACCGACGTCCATGACGCCCAATCCCTTGGTCAAAACCACCCAAAGTAACCCGGGAAAAGCCCCAACCTGTGATCAGCATCACTCAAATGAAACCAGGCCAAGCCCAACATAACCTAAAGGGCTCCAGCAGATTCAATCCAGCAATTGCATATATAACATGTTTAAACAGAAAAAACACAAACCAGCAAAACAAAATAAACAGTTGAATTGCACTATACTAGGTGATGTCCCATACCAGCACTGAGGTATTAAATGCCTCCAATAATTATACCAGGTATAAATTATTTAAACTAATAGTTTAACACAATAATATTTCCATTAAAACCATTTTGTCGTTCCCCGGTCAAAATGCCCCGATGAGCCACGACCCCTCACCCGACCCCGCTCACACAAACTTGTACCAGGGAAAACCCAAAGGCATCCCAAGGGTCCCATAAACAATACAATATGAAAAAGCAGATAAAACGGGCCATGATAAAAAATACCCGAAAACACGCCGAAGCTGTGTCACCCAAACATCCACGAAAACACAAAATGAGGTATGCACCACATACCTGAGACTCGCACGATGCTACTCCTCCGGTAACAGCCGCCAATTCAAACTAAAACGTGGTAAATCTAAAAAAGATTCAAACCTGCTCAAAATCTTATATCTCTTTCTAGAAAAAAAATCAAACAAAATGGTCAAAGAGGAATCGAGGCCTTACCGAGGGGGTTCCAACGCACTAATCAGAGTTCGGATTGGGTCTTAGACGGACGTTCTGGATGGGAAGAGAGGTTCGGCCGGCCTGGTTTGCGTATCCAGGCGGAGGATATGAGGTTCTGCCTCAATACGATGCTACTAACTATTTTAAGAAAAAAAAAGAAAGTACACAGCATGTACATTGGGACTACACGCCATGTACGGTTCATTTGACTATTCAAAAGAAGGAAAGAATCCGCCGACTTACTTTCCGAATGTGCCGACATGAGTACACGGCGTGTACCTAGGGGTACACGGCATGTACATGGTTCTTCTTCCCTACCTCGCCGACTTGCCCTCATGCCATGTATATTCCTCATAAATGTCCAGACTCTACGGCGTGTCCAAAGGGAACACAGCATGTCCCTGGTTCTTACCCGGCCAACAGCCTACACGCCATGTATGGCCTCACACGGTTGCGGGTCTACACGGCGTGTTCAAAACTACACACCGTGTAGTAAGAAACTACTACACGGTCACCACACGACATGTACTCGGCAAGCACATGGTCGGACACTCGCTTAGACATACACGAAGTGTACTTAAAGTACATGATGTGTAGTCTGGAATTTTCCAGAAACATCCCATTTTATTCAGTTTCCTCAAAAAGAAGTCAAAAAAAAATTCAAACAGGGTCGGGATTTTGACCCGTTCTAAAAACCCAGGTTCTTCAAAACTCCACACCTTAATGTATCTCATCCCCGAGCTACCAAATGAATCCAGGAGATGGCACCGAACATGCTCATCCCAGTTAAACAACCTGGACTACCTCAGTCTCAAAGGTTTTAGCTAAATTCCTCAATGGGGATACCCACCTTAGGAATTGCCTTACCCCGTCTGAACCCAACAAAACGAAAAACAAACAGGGTTTACTAACCTGTTTTCTAGAAGCAAAATCCTCCCGTGACGCATTGTCACCCCTGCACCTCATTGGTGCTCCTGTGTTTCTTTCGACACCCAAAGTATCCCGCACCACATCGATGTTCGCCTCCACGAGGTCCTGGTGCCTAGCACCACAAGTAACCCGCATCCACGATGCCCCGATGCCCACGAAACCTCATGTAACCCGCATCAATGATGCCCAGATTCCCACGACACCACATGTAACCCGCACCCACGATGCCCCGAGGCCCACGGAACCTCATGTACCCCGCATCCACGATGCCCTGATGCCCACGAAACCTCATATATATATATATATATATATATATATATATATATATATATCACGCACCCGAGATGGTGCCCACCCACTGACTAGCATCTAGTCAGTCCACAAAGATCCTGTGCACCTCGTGCACTCAAAACAGACATACCTCTACATGTCATTCCAAAAAAGAAACATGGAGATCACGGTCACACCGCAATTTACCTCAAACTGTCATCGGCTCACCGGCCTGCTTAGCCTCTAGCAGCTCAACAGCATGCACCTGGCTTGAAACATGGCTGCCTGACGCCTGACCTCCCTGCAGTGCAGCTCCAGTCACGAGCCACTGACCCCTGAGATGGGTCCCACTGTCTCTGTCACGGCCTCCGCACACAGCTGAACCTCGACTACCCTCTCCGGGTACCGAACCTAAACCAACTCCAAACGATGCAGTCTATCCTGGTCCCTGCCTGCTGGCTATCTTAGAAGGCTGCCTGCAAAACCTCTGTAACACCCCAAGCTTCTACGGTACTTTTCTCTTTGAATAATGTGATAGCATGTGTTGTACGCAACATCGAGTTCTAACAAACCACAACCAATCAAACTAGCCGTTATGAATAGTAATACCTACTTTTTGAAATTATATATATTTTATATTTCAAAATGGACTTCATTTTTGGTTTCAGAATATTGAAATTATCCTAAGATGAATTTTTGGTATTTTTCTGAGAACTTACAATTTTTATGAATAGTGAAAAATACTTAAAAACAACTTTTTTAATCAAAATAATTTATAGTGATAAATTATATTATTGAGTGTTTTCAATGTATACTTAGAATACATTTTTTACATTTTATCTAATGATGTTCAATAGAATTAATTTCACTTTGAAATTGGACCTAAACAATTGTCAATCTTTTGATATATATTGTTTCTTAAAAACACGCTATTTGTTGTGACAGTGGGAATTAATTATAAAATTAATTAATAAAACTTATGTGTTTTTAATTTTGTAAAATAGACATCATTTTTGAATTCGGAATATCAATTATAGCTTAGGATGAAATTTTGGTACTTTTCGGATAACTTTCATATTTTGATGAATAGTTAAAATTACTAAATTTTAATTAAAAACAACTTTTTTAATCGAAATAATTAATATTGATAAATTATGAATTTTAGTGGTTTAAAAGTATATTTATAATATATTTTTACTATTTAATTCAATGTTCGACATTGGACATAATTTCACAATTAAACCAGACATAAACAAGTGCCAATCTTTTGATAGTTATTATCTCTTAAAAACACGCTTTTTGTTTTAACAACGGGAGTTAATTTTAAATTAATTTCTGACAATTATATGTTTTGAATTTGGAAAAATGGATTCCATATTTGGAATCAGGATGTTTAAATTTTGTAAATAGATAACTTTTATTTTTAGACATTTTGAATAATTACTTCGGTAAATATTTTATTTACCATGGTTAAAGGGTAAATCCGGTAAATAAGGGTTAAAAAATAATATTATAATAATAATAAATTACCCTAAAACATGTCTCAACCCTATGTTTTGATACATGTCCGACCATGGGCATCTTTGGGTCGATTTTGGGACACCATGGATCCACTTGTAATTGATAGGGACACTTTATTTTAATTAAGTTAAAATGAATACAAAAATGACACAAGCATATATCTCTTAGCAAAACAATTGTTACATAGGGTTATATATGTTTGATTTTAGACTATAAATATTAATTATAAAGATAAAAAGATTTCCTACATAATGATAGTTTATTTATAATTTTTAGACAATAAATAATTTAATTTATTTATGACAGAATGATGATGCAGTAATTACCATAATAGTGAAAAATTAGAATAATTGATATTATAAATACACAAATAAATATAATTTGAGACTTTTAATGAATTAAAAAAAATTTATAGGATAATATGACATATTATTATTGATTTAATGGACTTTTATCGAAGTAATCATTCTGTTATGAGTTTCACAAAAATCAACTATTGAATAGTGTCAAAATTGACATAAAAGGGTTTTTAAAATAAATATTATATTATTAATTGATATTAAATTCCTAAAAATCTATGGCTCGTCCAAGAGACTTATATCATGATAGGTGTATCATTAATGTACCACTTGGGGGTCTCTTGGATGTATATAGTAAGTTTATTAACTATATAATATAAAAATACAAAGTGACATGGTAAATGTCAAACTAATTAACTAAGAGTTAAAACAAAAGGATAAGGATACTATAATGACCCAAACCTGTCTAAATTATATTGGTTGAATGGTTTTCGACCTATACCCACCTTAAAATTTGAATAATCAACTTTTGATCCATTAGAAACCGAATATAAATTTATTATAAATTAATATTTCTAGCTTTTCCAAAGGTGTCCCTCACCCCTCTTATAAAAGGGCACTCCTCCTTATCATTTCTTCACACCTTCAAAGCCTTTTGGTTCGGCCAAAACCTGCCCAAATACTCTTCCAACTTCACTCAATACAACCTAGAGGCCTTAGTTTGATCGTAAATCCAACCTAAGGAGCCCTTTTGTTCAAATAAAAAGGAAGAATTCGAAGAAGAGGTAATGTTTTCACCAACCATTTTCAAGTTCCTTTCTTCTTCCACTTCTTCTTTATTTGGTATTACCATTCTAAAATAATAACTCTAGTATATTATATATACTGTGATGTTATTATAAATATGGTACAACCATATTCAGTATTCTATCCACCCTTTGAATAACATGTCACCATACATGCGTACGTACGACTTACCGTCTCCACGTCGTGGTGTAATTGTTATTCAATATATTATTATTTTGGATGGGTATAATAATGATGTATAATTCATTTAAACAATAATTATAACATTATAATGATTCTTTATATATAATATACCATCCAATTATATATTATTTTAATATCAAAATAACGATATTGTCGCCCGTGCGTACGTACGGACTACCGTCTCCACGAACGCGATGAAATTCATTATCCATCATATCCATTCAAGTATAATTATCATTTGATGATTTAAAAATAATTTTTAAGAACATTATATCATTCTGTATATGAATAATATACAACCTATCCATGAAAAACATTGCTTACGTAACAAAACATATAAAAGAAAACAAGTAAGTTAACACCCAAAACAACGATATTTCTAAGATATTATTAACAAAGCAATGCTAAAAGATCATATATGATATCATATTAATGTATATGATTCTTGAATAATTTAGTAACAATTATTTCAACACTATACAGGAGGTTAACCTACGCCCAACCAAGGAAATGTACAAGGTAAGGGGGTTCTTATCTCACTCTTAATTTTGTGAGAATTCCATTGTTCACCACTTATTTATTGCATGTGGTGTATGTGTACTGACCATGATTGTATTCATTGTGTAATATACTTCAATTTGTGGGTATTTACATCATCATTGTATGATCCTTCTTTCATGGGTGTATGTTTCGTATGTTACCTAATTGATAAGGGAATTCGAAATTTCAATTTCCATTATTCAGCTTTACGCAAACTTCATTGATTATTTTACTCCGAGATTATGTGTGGAATAACTATTCATTTGATTATGTCATAATATCCACTACCCTTTTATGTGGAAATAATTTTGATACACATAATCACTCCATTGATAATTTCTCAAGTCATCGATATGAATTTGATAAGAGCAATTTTAACTCATTCTCCATTTGTTGAGTTAAACATCCAATTCATTAGTGTTGTTTTTACAAGATTATGTGCGAATATCCTTTGATTGTTTTACACTGAATATAAAATCATATTTAGTGTATTTATATTTGTCACACATAACTATGTCGTTGATTTATCCTTAACCTAAGGATACGACCTTTATGAGAGATTTCATCTCAACTTAAATTCCATTGAGACTTCTTTGTTGTTATACACCAAATTACTTTTATGTGGTGTATATAATGTACTCTGACATAGTATATCATGAATCCCTTTATTCTTATGATATAACAATGTTTTGATTACCGAAATTATTTGTATTCAAGTGTCTCTCTTTTGGTTAGAATCTCTAACTAAAATACCATTTTAAATGTTTTAAAGACTTATTCATCTAAATCATTCTCATTAATTTCCATGTTTTAAAAATGTTTTAAGGATTTATTTATATGGACATTAAAGTTTCAAAATTAAAAATCCTTTTAAAATGTTTTAAAGTGGTATGGGACACTTTGATTCAAAAATATATGTTAAATGGATTTTTGACAAATAGTGTGACTTATAAATGATTTCAAGAAAAAGAGGGATATTTCTCTCAAATATTTTTGATGATTATTTTCATCAATGTCAACATCCTTAATTATTCTTGATTGAGGATAATATGATACAATACAATCATCCATATTGTTTCGAATGAGTTATGTTTGACTGTGGATGTGCTATTTGTATACCATTCATGGTTTTTGGTTAAATTATTGACATTTCGTATGATAGTTTTAATACGAATGTTTATGTTATGCTTAAACCTGTTCATATGAGTAATGAATTGGACTTAATAAGTGACAGGTGGATCCCGCTATAGCTCCTCGATGCATCGATAGGTCTCATGAGACAAAATAGTGTCTTTGCACAAGGCCTTGACAAAATCTTATTTGTAGTCTTGGCACGAGGCTTTGGCTATGTGGTATTGATAGTCTGGAATTATTCATTCCATCATTATGAAAGTGGTTATTGATATTGTATGTGATTGTTAGACTAGTAGAATATCCATGTGAATAAGTAAATTTCATTATTTCACTTTATCTTTTCCATATTATGCTGAAGTTCAAGTTTAAAAGGATTTTGTTTTAGTTATAAATTGCTTTAAGTGTTGTATGCTTATCTATGAAAGCATCTGCTATATTGTTATCCTTACTGAGCATATGATCTCATCCCTTTCAGTGTTTTATTTTTCCCAGGTTGAGAAGAAGTAATTTATGAATGACCTACAAGGATAATATGAGGGGATATGAAGACACGATGTTGTTTTAGTTTTTTTTACCTTATGATGTAATGTAAGTCTTATGAATATATCCAGTGTTTCAAAGACTACTAAACTAATCGGTATTTCGAGACATGATCCTTTGTGTTCATTCCAATGTTATGTAATAATGAACCAACTCTGGGTATCTAGGGTCGGGTCGTTATAGTTGGTATTAGAGGAAGTTTAGCACAAACCTTGGAAGCTAGATTTAGATAAACTCTGATTAGATCACGTAAACCTAAGATGAACTTTGAGGATTAGTATAGAAGAACTTTCTAGAATTTTTGTATTGTAGAGATTTTTTGAGTTTTCCGAGAAATACATCCCTGTCTGGATACGAGCAGGTAGAGGAGGCTCTGGCACAGATGTACGTAGGGGTAAAACCCGAAAACACCGCATTGAGCTAGACTCGAACTGGAACTGGTGCACGACAACGGGCCTTGCTGCACTCTTGGTTACGACACTCCTGGGGGATATGCTTAGGATAATTTACATTTTCTTTACAAACCGGTTCAAAGTATTATATATATAAGATGAGAGTAAATGACCTTGGTTAATCCTAATGTGTTTCAAATTGAGAATATGGTGACATGTTAATCTCTAAATGATTGTATGACTACTATTACTCACACAATTCATTCTGGTTTTAGTCAATGGATGGATTCCAAGGAAGTCATAGTGACTTTGAGAATGATGTACAAGGTGGGAACAGTGGTGGAAATGAGAAAAAAATGGAATGTTGATAGGTGTAAAAGATATCGTCTTTATGCCAAATCAATTTTCCAAAAATATGATCATCAATATATATATTAACGAATTACTAGACTCAACAAAGAAGATAAAGGTAATGAATGATAAGAGCTCCAGTAGTGGAGACCATGGAGAAAGAAATCCTCAATTTTCATCATGCAGGAAATGTTGAAGGAGACACCCAGGAATGTTTTTCCTTGGGACAATGAAATGCTTTACATGCGAGAAGGATGGACATAAATTGAAGAATTGCGGAAGAAAAATGAAGAGTACTATGGAAGAAGATAAAAATGGTCCCAAGAGTCCATTTACAATCATTTTCCGTAAATGTAGGGGACCTGCCCATTACCCGAGTAAATTCCCTATTCTATATGATATTTTCTTGGTCAAAGAAGAAGCTATGTGGAAATAAATGGTTGGAGAAATGTTTAAAAAGTATTAGCGCTCCTTGTTGATGGGTTTACTTTGGAATAATTTTCTATGGTATTTGTAACCCCGCAGTTTTCCATGTGAGAATGATATTTGAGGAAGAATTATATCTTATCTTGTGGATATAGGTATAAATAACCATTTGGTTTTACATGATCATTGGGGTTTGAGAGAATTATACGTTATTATAATTTGGGATGAAAATGCAAGGTATGATATAACATTTGTGGTTAAATTATGTTATGGTATTTTGAGGAATTTAACTCATTTTGGTAACATTACAAAATATAGTTTTTGAAAAATGACAACACGTAGACCGTGTGACAACCCGTCACGTCGGATAAAGCTGTGGGAATCGAACCCACAACCAAAGTGCGATTGGGATTTATCACCTACCACTGGACTACATGAAGTCCCTCGATAGTGTGACTAATTATTTTTAGTTAAATGATTTTATTGATCAATAATAAGTTGATTTGGGTTCTTATGTCTTATCAAATGAATACCCTTGGTATAGGAAAATGATATGGTGATTAAGTGACAAATGTTATTTTGGAAGATGTTCTCTTTGTTGGGAAAACTATATGCCCAAGGAAAATAGAATACTATGGGGTTTCATTTGTGGAGTAATGGTGGATTTTTATCTACGTTTTTATTGTGGATTTATAGTGATTTGGGTTATTTATGGAAATGATTAAACTATAATAGAGAATATGTGATGAGGATAATTAATTTTTAAGTATGTGACCTTAAGAGTATTTGATGTCATTTGGAGATACAATTTAACATGGGAGACTGCATAATCAAATTCTTCTATGTTTTGGGTTTCAATATTAGTTTGGATTATATTGAAGGATTTTAAGGACAATTGATTATTGAATGGTATTTATTTAACCTTGGGGTATTATTGGTTTAATTTTAGAAATTAAGATTAGTGTTTATTTCTCTTAAGGAATATCCTTTTGGGGGATCATTAGATCTAGTACTAACCATTTTGGTTTTGATTAATCTCTAAAGACAATGTAAATATATAGTTCATCCTGTATGGATCATGTGATTCTATAGAAGTTTATTCTAGATCTTCCAGTGTGACCAAGTCTTCTTGAATACTCATTGTTTAAAAAAAATGAGTTAGTGGTGGAAATTTATTAAAGAATGAAACTATACTTAAAATGCAAGTATATATCTTTATATTCTTAGTCAATATCATAAATTAATTTCGCATCCTTATGTAATGTAACTTAAAACAAACAAACGTTGTCTGTTTACTTTCCTACTAGGAGACTAATGGCCCTTTGTCCCAACACAAGTTTGTGGTTTTCTTATTGTTAACTTTCTTCTGATCATGATTTCTATCCCTCTCCATCAGAACTTGACACTTAGTTTATCATCCATATCCATGTTTTCCTACATGGAATCGGAGTATGGGTTATCTTGGTTGCCCTTTATACCTCTCTTTCTTTCTTTTAAAGTGATAGTTTTATTGAATCTTTTTCCGATGTGGGACTTTCCATTATATTCCCAAGCACAGTTTGAAAATTTCAAGGATGCAATATATTGAAGGAGGGGATAATGTAACACCCCAAGCTTCTATAGTACACATCTCTTTGAATAATTTGATAGCATGGGTTGAATGCAACATCGAGTTCTAACACACCACAACCAATCAAAATAGCCGTTATAAATAGTAATACCTACCTTTTGAAATTATATATATTTTATATTTCAAAATGGACTTCATTTTTGGTTTCGGAATATCGAAATTATCCTACGATGAATTGTTGGTATTTTTCTGAGAACTTCCAATTTTTATGATGAGTGAAAAATACTTAAAAACAACTTTTTTAATCAAAATAATTTATAGTCATAAATTATATTATTGAGTGGTTTCAAAGTATAATTAGAATATATTTTTACCATTTTATCCAATGGTGTTCATTAGAGTTAATTTAACTTTGAAATTGGACCTAAATAATTGTCAATCTTTTGATATATATTGTTTCTTAAAAACAGGCTATTTGTTGTGACAGCGGGAATTAATTATAAAATTAATTAATTCATCTTATATGTTTGGAATTTTGTAAAATAGACATCATTTCTGAATTGAGAATATCAATTATATCTTAGGGTGAAATTTTGGTACTTTTCGGCTAACTTTCATATTTTGATTAATAGTGAAAATTACAAAAATTTTAATTAAAAACAACTTTTTAATCGAAATAATTAATATTGATAAATTGTGAATTTGAGTGGTTTTAAAGTATATTTATAATATATTTTTACCATTTAATTCAATTTTTGTCATTGGACATAATTTCACAATTAAACAAGACATAAACAAGTGCTAATCTTTTGATAGTTATTATCTCTTAAAAACACGCTTTTTGTTTTAACAACGAGAATTAATTTTAAATTAATTTCTGTCACTTCTCTGTTTTGAATTTGAAAAAATGGATTCCATATTTGGAATCAAGATGTTTAAATTATGTAAATAGATAACTGTTATATTTAGACATTTTGAATAATTACTTCGGTAAATATTTTATTTACCATGGTTAAAGGGTAAATCCGGTAAATAAGGGTTAAAAAATACTATTATAATAATACTAAATTACCCTAAAACATGTCTTAACCCTACGGGTTGATACATGTCCGACCATGGTCATCTTTGGGTCGATTTTGGGACCCCATGGATCCACTTGTAAGTGATAGGGACACTTTATTTTAATTAAGTTAAAATGAATACAAAAATGACACAAGCATATATCTTTTAGAAAAGCAATTGTTACATAGGGTTATATATGTTTGATTTTAGACTATAAATATTAATTATAAATCTAAAATAATTTCCTAAATAATTAGTTTTTATTTATAATTTTTAGACATTAAATAATTTAATTTATTTATGACACAATGATGATTAAGTAATTACCATAATAGTGAAAAATTAGAATAATTGATATTATAAATACCCAAATAAATATAATTTGAGACTTTTAATAAATTACACTAATTTTCTAGGATAATATGACATATTAGGATTGAGTTAATGGACTTTTTTCGAAGTAATCATTCTGTTATGAGTTTAACAAAAATCAACTATTGAATAGTGTCAAAATTGACATATAAGAGTTTTTAAAACAAATATTATATTATTAATGGATATTAAATTCCTAAAAATCTATGGTTCGGCCAAGAGACTTATATCATGATAGGCGTATCATTAATGGAACACTTGGGGGTCTCTTAGATGTATATAGTATGTTTATTAACTATATAATATAAAAATACAAAGTGACATGGTAAATGTCAAACTAATTAACTAAGAGTTAAAACAAAATGATAAGGTTAATATAATGACCCAAACCTGTCTAAATTCTATTGAATTAATGGATTTCGACTTATACCCACCTTAACCTTTGAATAATTAACTTTGGAGCCATTATAAACCGAATATGAATTTATTATAAATTAATATTTCTAGCTTTTCCAAAGGTGCCCCTCACCCCTCTTATAAAAGGGAACTCCTCCTTCCTATTTCTTCACACCTTCAAAGCCTTTTGGTTCGGCCAAACCCTGCCCAAATACTCTTTAAACATCACTCAATACAACCTAGAGGCCTTATTTTGACCATAATGCCGACCTATGGAGCCCTTTTGATCAAATCAAAAGGAAGAACCCGATGAAGAGGTAATGTTTTCACCACCCCTTTTCAAGTTCCTTTCTTCTTCCACTACTTTTTTCATTGTTATTACCATTCTAAAATAATAACTACAGTATCTTATATATACTGTGATGTTATTATAAATATGGTACAACCATATTCATTATTCTATCCACCATTTGAATAACATGTCACCATATGTGGGTACGTACGGCTTACCGTCTCCACATCGTGGTGTAATTGTTATTCAGTATATTATTATTTTGGATTAGTATAATAATGATGTATAATTCATGTAAAAAATAAATATAACATGATAATGATTCTGTATATATAATATACCATTCAATTATATATTATTTTAATATCAAAATAATGATATTGTCGTTCGTGCGTACGTACGGACTACCGTCTCCACGAACGTGATGAGATTCATTCTCCATCATATCCATTCAAGTATAATTATCATTTGATGATTTAAAAATAATGTTTAAGAACTTTATATCATTTTGGATATGAATAATATACAACCTATCCATGAAAAACATGGCTTACGTAACAAAACATATAAAAGAAAACGAGTAAGTTAACACCCGAAATGACGATAATTCTAAGTTATTATTAACAAATCAATGTTAAAAGATCATATATGATATCATATTAATTAATGTGATTAATGAATAATTTA
This sequence comes from Viscum album, assembly GCA_963277665.1. Taxonomy (NCBI): domain Eukaryota; kingdom Viridiplantae; phylum Streptophyta; class Magnoliopsida; order Santalales; family Viscaceae; genus Viscum; species Viscum album. The sequence continues at coordinate 1,845,565,018 of OY728163.1, read as the reverse complement.
ATAATAATAATTTCAACATTATAAATTAGGTTAACATACCCCCAACCAAGGAAAAGTACAAGGTAAGGGGTTTTTTATCTCACTCTTAATTTCGTGAGAATTCCATTATTCACCACTTATTTATTGCATGTGGTGTATGTATAATTTCCAGGATTGTATTAATTGTGTAATATACTTTAATTTATGGGTATTTACATCATCATTGTATTATCCTTCTTTCATGGGTGTATGTTTCATATGTTACTTAATCGATAAGGGAATTCGAAATTTCCATTTCCATTTATTCAGCTTTACGCAAACTTCATTGATTATTTTACTCCGAGATTATGTGTGGAATAACTATTCATTTTCTTATGTCATAATTTCCCCTCCCCTTTTCTGTGGATATACTTTTGATACACATAATCACTCCATTGATAAATTTTCAAGTCATCGATATGAATTTGATAAGAGTAATTTTAACTCATTCTCCATTTGTTGAGTTAAACATCCAATTCATTGGTGTTGTTTTTACAAGATTATGTGTGAATGTACTTTGATTGTTTTACACTGAATATCCAATAATATTTAGTTTATTTATATTTGTCACACATAACTATGTCGTTTATTTATCCTTAACCGAAGGATACAACCTTTAAGAGAGATTTCATCTCAACTTAAATTCCATTGAGACTTCTTTGTTGTTATACACCAAATCACTTTTATGTGGTGTATATATTGTACTTTGACATAGTATATCATGAATCCCTTTATTCTCATGATAATTCAAAGTTTTGATTACCTCAATTATTTGTATTCAAGTGTCTCTCTTTGGTTATAATCTCTAACTAAAATACCATTTTTAAATGTTTTAAAGACTTATTCATCTAAATCTTTCTCATTAATGTCCATGTTTTAAAAATGTTTTTAAGGATTTATTTATATTGACATTAATGTTTTAAAATTAAAACTCCTTTTAAAAAGTTTCATAGTGGTATGGGACACTTTGATTAAAAAATCTATTTTAAATGGCTTTTTGACAAATAGTGTGACTTTTAAATGATTTCAAGAAAAAGGGGGATATTTCTCTCTAATAGTTTTGATGATTATTTTAATCTATGTCAACATCCTTAATTATTCTTGATTGAGGATAATGTGATATAATACAATCTTCCATATTTTATCAAATGAGTTATGTTTGACTGTGGATATGCTATTTTTATACCATTCATGGTTTGTGGTTAAAGTATTGACATTTCGTATGCTAGTTTTAATAAGAATGTTTATGTTATGTTTAAGCCTGTTCATATGAGGAATGAATTGGACTTAATAAGTGACGGGTGAAGCCCGCTATTGCTCCTAGATGCATCAGTAGGTCTCAGGAGACAAAATAGTGTCTTGGCACAAGGCCTTGACAAAATCTTATTTGTAGTCTTGGCACGAGGCCTTGGCTATGAGGTTATGATAGTCTGACATTATGCATTCCATCATTATGAAAGTGGTTATTGATATTGCATGTGATTGTTAGACTAGTATAATATCCATGGGAATAAGTAAATGGCATTATTTCATTTTATCTTTGCCATATTATTCTGAAGTTCATGTTTAAAAGGCTTTTGTTTTAGTTATAAATTGCTTTATGTTTTTTATGCTTATCTATGAAAGCTTCTGCTATATTGTTATCGTTACTGAGCATCTGATCTCATCCCTTTCAGTGTTTTATTTTTCATAGGATGAGAAGAAGTAATTTATGAATGACCTGCAAGGATAGTATGAGGGGATATGAAGACAAGATGTTGTTTTAGTGTTTTTTTACATTATGATGTAATGTAAGACTTATGAATATATCTAGTGTTTCCAAGACAGCTAAACTAATCGGTCTCTCGAGACTTGTTCCTTTTTGATCATGCCAATGTTATGTAATAGTGCACCGACTCTGGGTATCTAGGTTTAGGGCATTACATCCTCTCTATATGATCGTCCTATCCACATGCCCGGCACTCCTTCGGAGGCCTATCGCACTACGCCCGAACATGTCCTGGCTATCCACAGTAGATGGAAATCACCGAAGAACTCCCACAAGGTGGTCTAGCTGAATCCCTGGCTTGACTAGCCTGCTGTAACTCATCTCGTCCTCACTTTCTGCTGTCCGAACCATCAGCTGAAGCTGTCATCCTGCCCAAGATAGATTTCTCCATTTCGTTTCCCTCGGCTATAAGCGCCTGATTCACCGCCTCGGAGAAATAACCCAGAGGGGAAATGTTCACTTGGACCAAAATGACGTGTCACAATCCATCCTTGAAGCGCCTCACCCTAGATGCATCATCACTCACCATACCAGGTGAAAAGCAAGACAACTCTGTGAAAGTAGCTGCATAGTCCATGTCGGACATGTCCCCCTGCTGAAGACTCGAGAACTCCGAGCTCTCTCTGCCCTTAGTGTCTCTGGGTAGAAATGCTCAAAGAACCTGTCGTTGAAGTCCTTCTATGCTAGTCCCTCGTGCCTACGAGCCTGAACCTGTACGCCCCACCAACGCTTCGCCGGTCCTCTTAGCATGTAAGTCGCCAGCTTGACCCTCCGCCCTGAAGGCATCTCGAGTTGCTCAAAAATCATCTGTATACTCTCAATCCAATTCTCAGCCGCCTGTGGACCACCCTCACCCTGGAAAAGTGGTGGATGCTGTGACTGGAACTCCCGCATCAGATACGCCATAGAAGGCTTTGTACCCTCTGTGCCTTTGTCAATACCCTGCAAAACATGTACCAGGCTAGCTCAGAGATGCTCGTCATGCCACGACCCGAACGATGCCAAACCCGACTGCTGTCCTGCCTGCCCTGGATCCTGAACCTGATCCTGTCCCTGAGCCTGTACCTGCGGCTCGTGCTCTTCCTGTACCGAATTCTGACCCTGATCCTACGGCACTGTACCATGTCCAGCCTAAGGCTCCATCGATCCATGAAGGAGTAACCGGATGAATACCATAAATGGTCAGACATCCCGTATATATACATATAACAATATATTCTACGGAGATGAGAAAAGAAGTAAAAGGCAGTGCATAAAATCTACCCTTACTCCCCTCTCACCGCAACCCATTCCCCACGTCATCCCGGCCTCATGGCCTCCTTACACTCTCAACAGAGCCAAGTATCAATATTACCTCGGGCCATGCCCGTCCCGATAACTCACGTTGCCTCAAACCGACGACCGAGTCTCCCAATCCTGACAGTTACACTGCCCCAATCATATTACCTGCATGCTCTCATAAGATTCAAACCAAAATATCCTGCAACATTCAATTCTACAAAATATAAAACATGGCATATACATTTGCACAACTAGCAATTCTATCAGTAATTTCACCATTTTACGTTTCAAAGCAGATAAAGCATGGAAATTGATTTATTTTATTCAGATGGTATTATCACTTCACAAAGCATACGTGCAATTATGAAATTGAAATACCCTAAAAATGTGCCTATAAAAAGCCAAGAAACAAGCCTTTCCATACTGGGCCAAGGTCCAATTCTCCCTTACCACACCTGGTCAATGGTCACATATCACAATGCAGAACATCACACACCAAGTGAGCCACCGAGGTGGAAATCGTATAAACCATAATCTGAGTAAAAGAAAAGAGCAACTCCCACCCATAGCAACTAGGTCCATCCCTCATACCTGGGGCTGCCGGCACCCAAGCACAAGCTAACAAACCCAATCCCAGTAACCACAAATTATCTCCAATCTACCATATCCTAAATAGTAAAACTAGAAGAAATAAAAAGAGAAGTCTCAATCTAATTAGTAGTCAGAAAAACACTTATACTAAATCCTTGTCAGGAACTCCTCTGATACCACTTTGTAACATCCCAGACCAGGACAGCCACCCAAGCAGTTCCGAACGGGTCGGGTGTTACTACCTTAGGTGCACCTCCCCGAACACCAAAGGCCGCCGACTAGCAGCGTGGGTCTATTAGGTATAGTGGGGAGGCTACAACCTCTCGGAGGATCATATTAAGGGTACTGGTCTGAGTATAACAGTAAAGATGCAGCGGAAGGAAAGACTCAGCAGACTCGAACTAGACCCGCAGAACAGAAGCATAATCAATATCAATAAACAGCAGAAGTAGTAAATAAAACATCGGTAGAAGAAAGAAACACAATAGCATGCTCATAACATGTAACGACTACTGAACAGGAAAACAAGCATCCAAAGCAGGTCATACACAACTGAATATAAAAAGGGATCCAATGGCTAACCGATAGTAGCTCCAACAAGAAAGAATGCAGATACAGAAAAGTAAACAAAACCAATTAAACCCCAGCTAGGCATGACCTCAAGGTCTGTACTATCTCCATGCAACAACTAACGTAACCCAGCTCCTAAAGATGGCCCCTTTCCTACATGTAAATCCATGAAGTCTGTACGCATCCCGAAGGGCCCGTGCAGGGTGTAAGACAAATCTCAGTAGGATACCACCAAACGGTGCATACCAAATATATGTGTTTAAGTAGTGATGCATTTACTAGGAAAGCAGTAATCAATACAATGCAAATATAAATAAAAACTCCACTGGTGCTCAACAGCCACCATAGCGTGCCACCTGCTTCATCCAACGTCGTAATCTCTGTCATGTAAACCAGAACCATGTGCCACCTAACACCTCGTGTCTCAAGTACCGACGTCCCGAAGTCACACCCAAGAATAGTAACCCAGCACCATGTGCCTCCTGACACCTCGTGTCTCAAGTACCGACGTCCCAAAGGAACGCCCCAAAATAGTCACCCGACACCATGTGCCTCCTGACACCTTGTGTCTCAAGTACCGTCGCCTCGAAGGCACACCCAAAAATAGTAACCCGGCACCAGGTGCCTCCTAACACATCGTGTCTCAAGTACCGACGTACCGAAGGCACGCCCATTCCCTGAAGGCCCCTCACCGCCCCTGTGGATTTCTATAGCAAGCACCCCCAACCAAAATTCCTAACCCCAACTACGGGGGCCTCTACCCACACGAGTGGTCAAAACCACCTCATCAAAGAGTATCTATGTGTGCACACTACTCAAAGTCCCGGTGAGCGGTAATCATCAAAATAGTTTTAAGCCCCCAAAACATCTAACACCTCATGTCCCTACGACTATGTCGCTCAATTCTGATGGCATCGCCGCCCTAGTATCTCAGGCCATGCCCAACCTGACAGTCATACTGCCTCAAACCGACGTCCATGATGCCCAATCCCGTAGTCAAAACCACCCAAAGTAACCCGGTCAAAACCCCAACCTGTGATCAGCATCACTCAAATGTAACCGGGCCAAGCCCCACACAACCCAATGGGGTCCAGCAGATGCATTCCAGCAATTTCATATATAACATTTTTAAACAGAAAAAACACAAACCAACAAAACAAACTAAACAGTTGAATTGCACTATACCAGGTGATGTCCCATACCATCACTGAGGTCTTAAATGCCTCCAATAATTATAACAGGCTTAAATAATTTAAACTAACAGTTTAACACAATCATATTGCAATTAAAACCATTTTGGCGTTCCCCAGCCAAAATGCCCCGATGAGCCACAACCCCTCAACCGGCCCCGCTCACGCAAACTGGTAACCGGGCATACCCAAAGGCATCCGAGAGTCCCCATAAACAATACGGTATGAAAAAGAAGATAAAACAGGTCCCGCTCAAAAATACCTAAAAACACGCCGAAGCCGCGTCACCCAAACAACCACGAAAACACAAAATGAGGTATGCACCACCTACCTGAGACTCGCACGATGCTACTACTCCCGTAACACCCACCAATTAGATATAAAACACGGTAAATCTACAAATGATTCAAACCTTCTCAAATGCCTATAACTCATTCTAGAACAAAAATCAAACAAAACGACCAAAGAGAAATCGAGGCCTTACTGAGGGGGTTCCAACGCACTAATCGGAGTTCAAATCGGGTCTGAGATGGACATTAGGGAGGGGAATAGAGGTTCGGCCGGCCTGGTTCGCGTATCCGGGCGGAGGATATGAGGTTCTGCATCAATACGAGGATACTGCCCGTTTTAAGTGAAAAAAGAATGTACACGACATGTACTTTGGGACTACATGCCGTGTATGGTTCATTTAACTATTCAAAAGATTGAAAGAATCCACCGACTCACTTTCCGAACATGCAACATGAGTACTCGGTGTGTACCTAGTGGTACACAGTATGTATGTGGTTCCTATTCCCTACCTCGCCGACTTGCCCACACGCCATGTATATTCCTCATACACGGCCAGACTACACGGCATGTCCAAAGGGAACATGGCATGTCCCTGGTTATTACCCGGCCAACGGCCTACACGCCATGTATGGACTCACACAGTCGGGGGTCTACGCAGCGTGTTCAAAACTACACGCCATGTAGTAAGAAACTACTACACGGTCACCACACGGCATGTACTCGGCGAGCACACGGTCGACCACTCGCCTAGACATACAAGGAGTTTACTTAAAGTACACGACATGAAGTCTAGAAATTTCCAGAAACTTCCCATTTTATCCAGTTTCCTCGGAAATAAGTCAAAAAAAATTCAAACAGGGTCGAGATTTTTACCCATTCTAAAAACCCGCGTTCTTACAGTTGGTGCATAAAATCAGCGGGCGTCGTGTAATTTCAGACTATGTTATGAAAAACCCGGGATTGCACATAAAATGATGCATGATATTGGTGGAATTACATGAAGCTAGAGCGATTTTTCATGCATGTCTGGAAAAACTTTTTCACATGAGAGGTCGAAGCCTGTCGCGCAAGAAAAGTCATACAGAGCATGGGACTCGTGACAACATTTATAGGCTAAGCCTGGGTTCCGCACTGTGAGAAAGGAGACTTCCGCGCCCATGTGAAAAGCGAAATTTGTGCCTTCTTGAGTTTTGCGCAACACTCCGAACATTCGTGCACATGAACCCCACGAAGCCCTGCATTTCAGCCGTTCCCTCAGAATCTGACCGTTGTGACTCCTTTCCGATCCAATTCCGAGGGGGGCATTTGTAGACGCCGAAAAGTTATCAATTACTGAAGAAGGTTCCAAAACGACAATGTGAAGTCATAATAGGACTCGGGGACCCCATCTGAGGGGCATGAAGGAGAAACGCGAAATAAATTCTTAGGCGCATGGAAAAAATGTGGCCAGCGTGGAATGTTCATGGTTTTGCGAAGAGGCCTCGGCCCAGGCACAAAATAATTTCGCTCCCCACCCCCTGTGTTTGACATTTCGACATGTCGACCTCAGCGCACAATTATTTCATGCCAAGATATTTTCTGTGCCCCCATGCACCTATAAATAGAAGTATATCTCCTTCTATTTCAGGTATGAATAATCGGAACTGGCTCCCCTGCATGAAATCTGGCTTCTACGAGTGCAATATGGCCTTTAGGTACATTTCATTTCATGCCAAGTCGCCCCAGAGTCCACCTTCGCACGAGATCCCCAAGGATTAGACTAAATTCCAATCCCCTCGGTGTCCACCCCTTATGTTCAATCCCTTCCATTGCCCGCAGTCACTCCCACTTGCGCGCAATTCATACTCCTTTCGCACAATCCTTTAAGGCACACACAAGACCTCATCCCCAATTACATGCTAGCATCACTGATTTCGCTCCAACCCGGTGTTTTTTTCACATGGCTATTATTTCGCTCAAACCACAAAGGTTGCGCGTAGTCCCCCTGGGACCCCCTCACTTCGGTGCTCCCTGGGAACCTCCTTGCGAGTATTCCCTATTCTCTCCTTATAGATGCCATTCGCAGGTGTCTTTCATCCACCAAGCATCCATATGATGCACCGTTTTCCTATGAGACCTTCTAGGCCCGTGTGAAGTAACTTGAATGTCCCTTGGACAATACCACCCATTGCGTTGATTTGCCTCATGATTCTTCGCATAGGCATGATAATAGCTATTGATTTTTCACATAGTCATGCTAACATGGACCCCTCGATAGTTCCCTCTGCAACACCCCATTCCTATGGTGTTACCGATGTCGTCCCTCCCATAAAGAGCAGAGGGTACCAATTATGTATGTCATAGGGGTGAGGAGAAAACCCACCTCACAGAGCTGAAGGACGTTAAACTGCCAAGCACTATCGTCCGTAGAAAATGAATTTAAACTGTGGCCTGACCCTGTGCCGCGCACGTAGGGTCCCCCCACCTTAGACATTCTCCACACCAACTCATCTCCATGAGGATGTGATCACCCCTCATATGGGATGATATCCTCCTTATCGAAGTGGCGTTTTTCTGCAGGGAAGGGAAACCTCCTTGGTGTAAGTCCCTAGCCGTTCTTGCAGGAGGTAGTATCCCTGCTCCTCCTCACTTCCTCAGTGCCAATAACCAAGGGAGAAGATGGGGAAATGGGTTTTTTTCACCCTTTCCCTCCCCCGCCGGGCTTTTTCACCATCAGGTAGCCATCCTAAAGTAATCCATGTCTTCTCGTGCTTCTAACCATTCATAAGCCCCTGTTTCTTCTTTGGACCACCTCAGAGCGTAAGCCCCACCCCACTTCCCGCTGACACACATTTCGTGACGTGGCTGTCAGGCCTTTGCTACCACTTGTTTCTCACACCGAGCATGAATCGTGTGGTCTTAGAGTAAGCATTGACCATGACATCGCCCCCCCTCTCACATGATGTTAAACTGTATGCATCCATCCCAAACCTCGAGGACTTTGATCCATGTCAAGGCATGGTACATAGGAATCCTTCACGAGGTTCAAGCCCCACACCTTGGTCCACCTCAAAGTGTAAGACCCAATCCATCCCGAAGTAGAAGGACTTTGATCTATGTCATGGAATGGTACGTAGGAAGCCTCCATGGGGTTCAATCCCCACACCTTGGGCAGCCTCAGAGTGTAAGTCCCAATCCATCTTGAACTAAGGGGACTTTGATCCATGACATGGCATGGTACTTAGGAAGCCTCCATGAGGTTCAAGCCCCACACCTTGGGCCATCTCAAAGAGTAATCCAAAATCCATCCAAAACTACGGGGACACTAATCCATGCCACGACATGGTATGTAGGAAACCTCCACGAGGTTCAAGCCCACCAACGGGTCATTCCGACCCCCTTCACGTCAGTTTTCCCTGTCCCTCATGACGCTAAAATGTATTGACAATCTGAACTACATGGTCTTTGATTCTCCGCCATGGGGATACATAGGAAGCATCCACAAGGTTCAACAACTCACTCTTGTCTCATCCTGACTAGTCACTCGAACCCATGTGTCTCAGGAAGCTCATGCACTAAACCAGAGGTTCCACATCCTCTAGGTCCCATCCATGCATCTATTCTCACGAGTTTCCATCTCAGGTGTCCCATCGTCTCACCGAACTAGGAAGACTTTGATTCCCTACCACGTGGATACATGGGAATTCTCTTTGAGGCTCAAGCCCAAATCCATCTTCCATCCTGATCCTTACCTGGGCTGCAACATCCTGGTGAGATCATGCCAACTCATTCCCCTCCACAGCATTCATGAAGCCGACCATGTGCTGGCCCCAATATTGGTGTTCCCTCCAAGGGGTTCCTCAATCTGATTTACTCTAATCAGTGTTCTGATCAGTCTGATCGATCTCAGCTAGATGTTAAACTTGCGGAATACAATGTGTTAAACATGGGAAGCTGAGGAAAACCTCATATACATTCCCATGGAATATGATTCCATGCGTTTGATGTGGGATGCCTCGGGCTTCCGCACCCTCGAGAAGCCCTATAATAAGGGAAAGAAGATAGAAAATACAATCACCCAGTGTCAAGACATGCCAGTGGTTCCCAACGTAACAACTCCCCTAACCGAAGGTTGCAGCCCTGACCAGACTTCTTGGAACGTCCTGACAGAAGCAATGTAATTAACTAGTGTCCACGAAGATATGGTGCCGGGAAGAGTTCCACAAACTACGTCATAAATCTATGAGGGAGACTGGGACTAGGTGACGAGCTCTGAAGAGGGATCCACAGAAAGAAGAACTGACATCCCATCATCCCTTATCGATCAAAGAGTAGACATCCCTAAATAAGGTGTGAATGACACCTGCCATTGGAAAGAAGGAACGAAGGGTAACAGTAGCGCGCCCTCTACGTGACAGAGGTGCACTCCCCGAAAAAAGTGTCAGAAACAGTGACATCTTATTACCAAGGTAATAATGTGAATGAATGGATCAAGACTAATAACATGAGCACCATGATTTAAATTATGGCATTCAGAAGTGAATTATGTTTAAAGGGGAAAACCAGATAAATTTAAAAGAAAATCAAAGACCAATATAAATATAGATGAATTGTTGGATAACTATTAGGTTATATCAGGGATGATAATAATTGTGGTGGGTAGTTTGTAATACCAAAAGACATTGAATTGTTTTTTATTTGTAGTGAAAATTTTGTATTGTGTTAGTTGTGGTTTTCCATTTTTACAAAGGATTTGGAATTGAATTTAAAATCTTGGGACCTCCTAACGTATCATTTTTTTATGAATAATTAGTTCCATTTTATTTTAGTTTGGTTTAGGAGGTCATATATAATCAAATGGTGGCTAGAAAACTATATTTAAAACTACTATAACTGACAACTACTTTGATGTTATAATATGGTACCCCCATATACATGGATTGAATTAGCTACCTAGTGGAAACATATTAGCCAGGTAGATAACTAACATTTGAGAATATCCCAATTCCACCCATTTGGATTTGACAGTGTGTATCCCTTTTCTTCTTCTCATGTTTGTTCACGTGGTAAGGGTTATCATCCCCCTTACTTATCCTGTGTTAATCCATTTAAAATGTGATTTGTTTGGTTGGTTTAAATGTTTAAATGTGCGACATAGACTGTACTAGACACTATTTATCTCATTATCCATCCCTCCCTATGTTATACTTCCCTAATGAGCGTATCCAAATCTATTTCCCTATTTTTATGGTAGAATTATCTCATCATTATGTGGTTTTGATGAATCTTGGTAAATGAATATCCTAAAATATCAAAAAAATAGTTTAATGAAATTTTGATGAGGATAGATGATATAGTTAATTTTAATTATTTTAAAAATGAATTATTTATAAAATAATTTTGGAATCATGATCTAGTGTTAATATTTTTTCAGGGGTTGGTATCGATGGTTCGTTACATGCCTCCTACTGCTTGTCCACTCTTGTTCAATGGAGGTTTGATAATTCACTGAGAATTTTCCAAATGTTGTGTATTAAAATTTATATTATAAATTAATATTAGTGTTTTTAATTAATTAATTACTAATTAGAACATACATTTGGGAATATCACATTGAAATGTGACTGTATGGTCTAGCATGAGATTACATTTTCTTAGAAAATCATTCGATTCTAAAATTTTCCTTTGAAAATTAAATGGTAATGCCTCACTTTTCAGTTGGTGTTTCTATGTACTAATCCTATGAATATTGAATTTTAGTTTAGTTCAATGTGGCTATTATATATTTCCATAGTTGGTGATTCCCCTTAATAATTTTTTTTAAATAAATGGTTTAGTTAAATTAAAATGTATAATTTAAGTAAAATGGTATGGAATATAGAAAAAATAGATGATTTCTGTAAAGTAAAAAAGGCCATGTTGTTCCCAATGGACTGGTTTGGTGATGTGGCTGCTGAAGGCTATGGCATAGACAATAGAGTGACTTATAACTTCCAAAACCCTATTTGAAGTGAAAGGGATTGACGATACATAATGTAATTTGTAATGAATCTATGGCTGCCTATTGATAGTGGTGAGTTGTTTAGTAAGATGACTAGTCTATTATGGTTAGTTGGGACATTTGAGATACTTAGTGGCTTCCAATAAAAAAGATAGGTGAGGCCAAACACAGTGTGACTTACTATTTTATGAGTATTAAATTGATATACATATGTGATAGTAGTATGTATAGACTTATGAGAACATGTTCGGTGGATTTAGATGGAAAATTTTGTTCGTTGGAGGAATTTGATTGTTGAGAAGAGTATAGGATTGGTTATCCAATCTTGTTCAATGCGAATATACCACAATGTAATTCTCTAGCTTGGGTTTGATTGGTTGGGTGAAATAATAGTGTGAACATAGAACATGATATTGGCCATTATATATCAATTTAGACTGTTAAAAATTGTTTTTTTCTATAAGGAATTTGAGGTGGAGCTATGACTTTAGCCATACCGAGGAGGTGTGATGCCCTTTGAGAGATACGAGATGACTTGAGATACATGGGATGGAACTGAGGACCCTTATGGCATGAAATAATTTATATATGGGACCATTATATGTTCCCTTATGCGAGGAACATCCTATAATGGTGTTGCGGGATATGAATAGCCATAGAGATTTTGTGCATTTTTCAAAATAAACATATTATTTTATTATTATATGGATTGAGATATTCCATTTTTGATTATTTTTTTGATTTCTATTAGTATAAAGTCATGTACTATTTGATATTACCTGGAGGTGGATATTGGATATTATACTACTGTTGAAGAGACCCTAGAGTTAGGAGGATACAATTAGAGCTACAACGGATTTGAAGAAGGATATAAATTTGTGTTTTTATGGATTAGAGGATGGTATATAATTGGAGCTTCTATACCTTTGGATATGTTGTCTAGGGATGCCATGGATTTTGAACCCATATATTGGACTTCCATTGGTGAGGTACAATGTGTTGGGTAGGGAAAGGTATTCCTTATCATGGATTTAAATCTTTACATATGGTTGTCCTATTACATATTTAGAGTATGAATATAAATATATAATTTCTGGATTAGGTTGTTTTGATGGGATGACATTAATTTGGATACATAATATTTTAGTTTTCAGGTTTGGGTCTGGATAGTTGTGTGGGAACATATGGGGATTCCATGGAATTTTACATGTAAATACATTGCAGGTATGGTCACCATAATGTTCTCAAAGACATCCTGAAAATGGTATATGCAAGTATTTTTGACTAGGGGTGAAGACTTGAGGGTCGATGTTAGATTATTATTTATTATTTTTAAAATATTTATTAAATTATATGAGTAGGTCTCCTAAAAATCATAGACTCTGATTATTATTATGAGACTAAATTAGTGGTCCCCTTTGATATATTTACAATAACCATGATTAATAATCTAATATACAACGGACCTCTAGAACATCTATAAACATCGTAACCCCAGAATCTTTATAGATATGTCTACATATTTAAATTGGAACAAGATATAAGATATTTCATCTGAAAGAGCCTAATATATTTATTAGTCATAGGTAAATAAATACACATTGTAAATTTACATAATATTTTTAAATATGTAGTAAACAATTTTTTTTTCGATAATACAATTATTACACTTATGATATCCGACGATATCAATCATGCAACACATACTGATATCTTACAAAAAAAGGGGTTAAATAATATGATCAGTAATGGTATTCATGAAAATAAATCATTCAATAAAAAATATGTATATTCAATATGGAGAGGTAAATAAATAAAAAATTTAAACAATTACAAAAAAAATCAAATGTATTTATTTAATAAAGGTAAAATAAAAACCATAAATAATCACATGACATTGAAAAACATCCACGAATATTGTTACTAATATAAAATTTAGATGGTGAAAAATTAATAATCTATTATTTATGGAAAATATAACACATGAAATTATATCTATATAATCAAGGCTTCATTCTAGGAATTCTTACAGAAATGGTTAAGGAACCATCCTAAAATCCAATACATTTTTCATATGACCTAATAATGATTAAAGAGGATATATTAGTCCCTACACATCACATATTAATTACACTAAATTACTCACAGGAAGGAGGAGAATCAAAATCACTATTACAATTCATATTGAAAAACTCACATATTAAATGTTAAAAATTACCCAAATTAATAAACAAAATAATAAACTAACCTGAGTAATTGGAATGTTATTAACACAGTACATACCCATTCAAATTGATAATATAAAATCCCATGAAATAATAATGACGGAAAAAATAAATCTTATCCCTATGGTTTATGTGTATAGTAATGTGTTAATGTCCGCGATGAATATAAAAACATTATATCTTCATTTACAACATTCTCGATGAAAATAACAATTTCACATTGAAAATATTTTTTGAAAAACTAAATGTTCAAAACTATATTTGAAAAAAAGATTTCATTAAAAGTAACCTATAGAAGGATAAAATGAATTTGATATAATATATATCATATATATCCATCATATATGTTTTTTTAATTTTACATATAATTTGGTATTATGAAAATGAAATGTACTGTTCAAGGAGATGGTAAGACGTCCGTACTAATAAACACTGCATTCATTTTATTTTTTTCATTTTTATAGAAATGAAAAAAATAATACATATGTATATTATTATTAATGTATAATATAGTATTTTATATACATTACATATTTTCATTAACACCATCCTTTATACATTCCATGTATGGAATGAACAAGTCATAAAACTTTGAGGGGCGGCAGTCCACACTTTCTCAAATGAAATTATCAAATTTATACAACATGAAAAGAATAAAGGTATGTTATAAATGAAAATTACAGAGGAATAGAGATAAAATTAATATCATAAATATTATATATAATTATAGTTCAATCATAATGTCCACCATGAGAGGTGGTAGGGGAAAATCGAACAATCATCGTTTCGTGAGGCAGGAGTTCGCCACACACAGAAACAATAAATTCTTATCCATTAGATGGGGGTGTGAGTAAGTGTAGTTAGAATAATTCTCATAAAAATAGACTATTATATTAAGGATACTTGTGTTTTTATATAAACAAAGAATAATAAGACCATAGGGAGTGGATAATGAATGATAATGGAATGAAACTTGAGAGAAGACGTTACCTCAAATTGGGTAACTTCTTTTGATTTGAGCAAAAGGGCTCTATTGAATTTTCTTAAACCTAGGGGAAGGATTCTAGGAGGAAGATATGGATGTTAGGAGATTATTAGGGCCGATATTGGAGAATCCAAATGGCTTGAGTGGTGTGAGTAAGGGGTTAGATGTGGTTTCCTTTTATAAGAGGGACGATGGGAACTTTAGGAAAGTATGAATGTATTTATTTTTTTTATAAAATTATTTTCGGTTTCAAAAGGTACAAACTCATTAAATTATATTATAAGATGAATATAAGTCAAAATAAAATCATCCAATAATAATTGGATAGGATTTGGATTTTTTTTAATCCTTATCATTTTTATTTAGCCCATTTTAACTTATTTATCTTTTACCATGTCTTCTTGTTTATTCATACTATATGGTTAATATATTTACAATAATATGCCTAGATACCCAAAAAAAGATCATGAATGTCATTTTTATCATCATATATGTAATTTGGCCAAGTCATTCTTTTTTAGGAGTATTTTATCATTTATTAAAATATTAATTGGTTTAAAAACTCATTTATGTAAGTTTTTATACTATTCATATAACGACCTTTTAAAAATCCATAACAACTTGATCAATTAGAAAAAAAGAATTAATTAAAACAAAGAAAGTCATTATCATCTATAAAATTCGTGGATGGCATAAAATGTTTCAAAATAAAATTATTTTAATATTTATAATCTCATTTATTTAATACATTAATTAATGAGGTAATCATTACATCATCATTGTGTCATAGAAAAATGTAATTATTCAATGTCTAAAAATTATAAATAATGTACCAAGATGTATTAAATATATTTATGTTTCTAACAACTATTTATAGTCATTGATTTAATTGATATAACTCCACATTAACATTGTTTTAGGAGAATAATACATTTTTATGATATTATTTATTTTTACTTTAAATTAAATGTTATTAATGTAATTATCATACCCATGAGGCTTCCAAAGGCTTAATTTTCTACCCCAGGTTTGTATTAGTCGCCCAAGACATATACAATTAGGTTAGGACAAGTGTTAAGCTAATTTTATATTATTGTAATATTATTATTAACTTGAATTTCCCTATTTACCTTTAACTGTGATAAATAAAAATCAAAAGTTACATTTCCCCAAAAATTATTTTCCTCCAATTGAACAAAATTTTTCTTACCGATGACAACATTTTATGTAAAAATTTTGAAATTCTATTCACAGAAATGGTAAAATATCATTTAAATGAAAAATTCATTTTTAACTACTTCATAATGTTTTTCATTATTCCTAAAAAATTGAAATTTGTCAAAAAATTACCAAAAATACACTCAAAGATAATTTTGAAATTCAGAATTCCAAAATTATGTCTATTTAACCAAATTAAAAACATATAAGATTAATTAATTAATTTAAAATTATTTTTTGTTGTCAAAACTAGAAATTGTGTTTTTAAGAAGAAAAAACTATAAAAATATTGACATGTGTTAATGTCAAATTTCAAAGTGAAATTAATTTCATTGACTATCCTTGGATTAAAAGGTAACAATATAATTAAATTACACAATAAAACCATATATAAAGATATTATAACTATATAAATAAATAAGATTAAAGGATAGTTTTGACTTATAAAGCAGTATTTGTTATTATTCAATAAAAAATGAACTTCATCAAAAAAATACCAAATATTTACCCATCATAAATTTTGATATCCCTCTTCTAATGAAGAAGATTATTTTTTATATGAAACATAGAAACATGACAAAAAAGTATATTTAAAAGGGGTTCTCCACCAAAAGGTGTTAAAACTACCTTTTATTAATATTAGAGTATTTATGATTAAAATTGGATTCATTCTAATTTAAAGCCTCGAAATTTTATTGGATAAATATAAAAAAATATATAAAAAATGTTTAATCGTAATATGGTTATCATTGATCATTCCTGCCAACAAAACATATTGGAATTAAAAACCATTTAAAATAAAAATATTATATTATTATTATTTTTGTATGACTCAGCATTGTGTGCAACAAAAGGCATCGGAGAAACCCATTGTTGGGTGTCGAGTACGCCATCGAACCTTGCATCCACATTAATGTTAAATAAATATTTAATTATAAAATGTTAATAAATATGAAAATTTCATATTCTTTATTTACCCAGGATGTTACATCTTTCCCCCATTTGGAAAATGGTGTCCTCACATTTTCATTAACATGTCAAATAAGTGTGGGTATTTATGCCTCATAAAATTTTCAAGCTCCCATGTTACCTCTTAAATCATATGGTTTTTTTGAAAAAATCCTTTACCTGATGAATTACTTTATTCAGCAACACTTTATCTCTTCATTCAAGAATCTAGATTGGTTGTTCCTCATAAGAGGGATTCTCTTCCAATTATACTACCTCTAGACTCAAAATATGATATGAATCTAGCATTTACATACTCAACATTGAAATATGAAAAAAATTGTGTGCCTCATCTAAAATTGGATGTAAATCCACTTTGTAGAAAATAATCTAACTTTATCCAATATTTCATTAGGTATAATAAACCTCAGACTCATCATTAAATTCATACTAAAACACATCTCACATTTCGATGGAGAATCTTTGAGAAAAACATGATCAACTACCTCAAAAGAAAGATTCTTCCTCTGGTCATCTTCATAACTTTTCTTCCTTCTCTGATTTATTCTCACGTGCTTTGGAATCAACTTAACATTTTATCCCATCTCGAATACCAATTATTGTCCCATAAACATCCTTTCACATTAATAACCCATAAAATCAGGATTTTGATACTGTTTCGCATATAATTCCTTGAATGGTGCCATCTTTATACTAGAATGAAAATAGTTATTATAAGAAAAGTCAACCAAAGAATGATATTGGACCCATCTTCCCTGGAAATATAATGAGCAAGAATATAGAATATCTTCCAATGTCGTAATTGTTCATTCTGACTGCCCTTCTGATTGTAGATGAAAAGTTGTAATAAAATATATCTCAGTACCCAATTACATCTGAAGGCCTTTCCAAAAGTTATAAGTGAAGCCGAGATCATGAATAAATACAATGGAGAGGGGAAATCCATGTAACCTAACAATAAATTAAATATATAATTTAGAATGTTGTTCTGGAGACATAATATCTCGAATTGGTTAAAAATAAGAAGATTTAGTTAATCGATTTATAAAACCCAAATTGCATTGTTACTTCAAGATGAATTTTGTAATCACATGAAAAAAATCCATGGACACATTTTCCAGTTCCCACTATAGAACTAGCTAAGGCTAAAGCATCCATTTTGTTAAAATCCACTCTGCTTTTATCTATTGACAAATCAGACAACTTTGGGTAATGTTAGCAAAATCTCTTTTTAGTCCATCCCAACAGTAATACTCTCGAAGATATCTAGACATATTAGTACTACCCGAATGAACTGAAAACTAAGAACTATGAGGTTCATATAACAACTATTTTATAAAATGTGAATCAAAAGGAACACATAATCTCTTAAGAATCCTCAAAACATGGTCTCTATAAATATTAATCTCATGTAACTTACCATTCTGAACCATTTTTCAACATACTTTCATGTTTTTTTTCTTTCATTATTCTATCTTCTAGGGACGATTGTACAAAAACATAAAACAAAATAGAGGATTTTCTTGCACCAACAACATCTATGAAAATGTTTATCAAATATTTAATCATAGGATATTGTTCTAAACATATCAAAGTTAATGTATCATTACATTTTCGACTCAAAGCATTCGCCACATTATTTTATTTTTGCAGATGGTAATGAATAATAAAATCATAATGCTTAATTTTCTCTAACCATCTCCTCTATATCATGTTTAATTCATTCTAACTAAATATATACTTCAAAAATTTTTATTCAGTATATATTTCACATTTTACTCTATATAGAATATGCCTCCAAATATTTAAAATAAAAACAACATCATCTAATTCAATGTCATGTGTAGGGTAATTTAACACACGAGGTTTCAACTGATGTGAAGCCTAAGAAAATACCCGATTATTCTGCATTAGGATAAACCAATTCATTTCAATGAAGCATCATTATAGGAAAATAACTCACCATTTATTGAAGGCAGTGCCAATACTGGACCATTCACTTATCTTCTTTTGAATTTGTGAAAACAATCATCACATTCTTTTGTCCTGAGGAACGTAACACCTGTTTGAGTTAACATAGTACGCAAGCTATATAACAATGAAAATTATCAAAACCCCTTATGTAATATCCTTCTAAATATGTAAAACAATTAATATCAGTTATATTCGTTGGTATTGGCCATTTTTCAACAAAATTAGTTTAAACAGGATCAACAGTTATGCCATTTTTTAAATAATGTGACCAAGGAATGAAATTTTTTGTCATAAAAACTCACACTTACTAAATTTCCCATTCAATTTCATTTATTTTAAGGTTTTCAAGAAAACCATTAAATCACATTCAAGTTCCTATTTACATTTTGAATAATCGAAAATGTCATTAATAAACACAACCACAATCATATCCAAGAACTAACAAAAATTATATTAAGAAGATCCATGAAAATAGAAGGTTCATTGGTTAAACAAAAATGCATAACTAAAAATTCATAATCACTATATCTAGTATGAAACATTGTATTAAAAAAGTTTACATTCTTTACATTAAACTGATGGTACCCCGACCTCAAGTCAATCTTAAATAAATTATTGAGCTCCATGGAGCTGATTTAACAAATCATCAATATGAGGAAAATGAACCTTTTTCTTAATAGTTATATTATTAAATGTTCTATAATAAATGAAAAGTCTCATTAAACCATCATCCTTTTTTAATAAACAAGACAAGATCACTACATGGTGATGTGTAAGGTCGAATGAAACCTTTATCTAACAACTCCCGCACTGGTGTCATTAACTATAAAAGTTCAATTTGAGCCATTTGACAAGGGGGTTTTGAAATTTAATTAGCATCAGAAACAAAGTAAATTGTAAATTCAGCTTCCTCATCATGTATAATAATAGGAAACTCATCCGGACAAAAATCAAGGAACTCATTTACTGCTAGCACATAATTAATCTGAATAGTTTATTTGTTTTCAACAATATGTGCAAGGTAACATTCATTTACACTTTTTCAGGTAGATTCTTTCCACCCACAAGGACATGAAAGTTATTATAATATATCATTGTCTCAAAATTTCTTTCCACTCTTTTTACCATATGTTCAGGATTCATATATTGAGATGGAATTCCAAATTTACTAAAATATTTCAGAGAAATGAAATAATGTGTAGACCCTGAATCAAATAACACATTGGCATAATCTGAATAAATATATAGTATGCCAGATACTACTTCATTCGATGGAGAAACATCTGCTGAAGTGGTTGCAATGGATTTCCCCAGACGTTTCTTATTGTAGTTTGGCTGTATTCCCTCACTTGAGTTCTTCGTTGGACACACATTTTCATAATGACCCATTTCATTGCACTAAAACCATTTTACTCACTGTAAATCAGATTTTTTCATTCCATTACCCTAATTTTATCATTTCAATTAAGAGACTTTGATCCCATTTTAACACATCTCTAGCATTTATAATAATTCCAAAGTCATTCCCCAACCTGCTATTTACCAAAATTTTGACAAAATATATACTTAATTTCATTACCATTAGACTTTTTTGAAGAGTTATTACCTTTCTTCTACCACATTGACCTCTTATTATGTTGTTTTTCAAAGAACACATGATCATTGTAAATCTCCATTTCTACCTTCTCCACACATCAAAATTTGTTTTCATAACATTTGAACTCATGAGACTCTAAATCAATTAGATAATTTTTCTTTATTCCCAAGTAAAACTGATTTATTTTACTATTAAGATCTCGTATGAAATTTGTATCATACTTTTACATTCGGGTGAATTTTTCATCATAAGAATCAAATAAGTCATTATACCACCACAATTCCAATAATTGCTTCTCCATCCTAAGTAGAACTACCTTAGGAAAACATTTCTCATGAAAAATACCATTGGATTCATACCAAATAAGAGAATCAATATCCTCTAAATTCCTGAGAGTTTTAACCATCAACCACAACTTATCAACTTCACCTTCAAAACGATAAATATAGAGACTAAACATTTGATTTTCTGAACTCCCCATGACATCAATCATTATTTCCAGTGCTTTAGTCCTCCCTTCATCTAGAACATGGTTAGATGATCTTCTGAATGACTGTGGATGTTTCCATAAGAAATTCCCCACTATGGTAATGTTTTTATGGACCTAATCTAGTTGATATATTACATGTATACCATCATAATTTATATCCTAATTCAATTGTGACATCACTGCAACACATTTTTCAGTTTCGATTCCCACCATCTCTGGCTTCTAATTTTAAAGGTTGTTTTCCACATGATGTTGTCCTATCATAGCTTCCAAATTTCCTCTATGTAAAACCATTCTGAACACATAAAATATCTTAGGCAATGAAATATTGTAATATGTAAATGCTATATCATTTTAATCTTACCATAAATTAACTTATGGATAATATTTTTAGAATACCATAACACCTAATATTGTCTAAAATAACCTATGATAACTAAAAATCCCCACCTTTATAACATTACTTATCCTTGAGTTAAATCAGGAATTAACATCACAGTTCTTTTCTAGATTAATGTTTTATAGAATTAGTCCATAACTATTACATTACATCTAAAATATTACAAAGTAGACACTTCTACTAGGTATCCATTTTTTCATTAAATAAAAATCCTAAAAGAAAACAAGAATTATTTTCCTGATATAATTCTTCTTGAATTCCTCCAGTCTCTTACCATTCATTATACACTGTAAGAAACATTTCAAAAAATTAGGATGAGCATAAAAAGCTCAGTAATGATTATAAAATAAGGAATGAAAACATTAGTACATTAAAACATAAAATCAATGAAATCATAATTTTAAATCATAAAAACATATTCTCTTTAACAAACCTCATGAGATCATAATATTTAATAATAACAAATTGAAATCATAAATCATTTGGTAACTTGTGGCATCCATAACAGGCTTATGTTATAACATTCAGAGCTACATAGGGAGTTACATTTGAAATAAACATCATAGTATATTCCCAAAATCTCTTAGGAGAAACATTAAAATTTACCTCTGTCATGTTACCCAATGCATTGGAGAGCTATCTCGGTCTAACACACCATAGTGTTATCACAAAACCACCCATATATAACAAAAATTCCCAAGAACAATAATATATTCATAACATATAAAACAATCATAAAAGGAAGATAACATTTCCACATTTCAATCATAATATGTATTTTGAAGATATTAAAATAATAAATGATATCTCAAAACCATTTTCAATACCAAAATATGTAAAATAGGTTTATGGAATTTATTTTCCTTTTAATAGCAATACAGGTTGTTAAGGAATCCAAATATAAATACTTCTCCTGGTGACAGAAATGTCATTATCATTGCGTACGTTAAACAAAAACATTCTCTTTGGAATTTAGTAAAACAATATGTAGTAAAAATATTCCCTTTTAATGATGTAATAATTAAAATGGGTTTATACAATGTATAAAATAATGTCATAAACAAATCAAAATATGCCTCATTGAAAGGATATTGAGATGAAGTCCCTTACCTCAAGTCTGACCTGTCGTGTATGTTCTATATTTTTCTGAAATAATAAAAATAATTTAATTTATAATTTATTATGAACCTTTTTCATGTTTATTATTAATTTTATATCACTTATTACCTTGCTATAATTTTTAGTTAATTTTTTGATTTTATATAATACATTTTGTCGATGTTCGAAACTTGATTCAAAAATGAACTTCTTATAATTATAAATTTTCCATGTGGTCAAAATTCCATTATCTCCAGAATTATATTCATGATTTATATATCATATATATATTATATATAAAGTATATATGTATTTACAATAGTCCAAATCATTTGGATATATGAAAATGAAATGCATCATTCATGGAGACGGTAAGTCGTACGTACACATGAACGTAACTTTCATTTCATTTTATCATTTTAAAAGAAATGAAAACAAAATGATATATATGTATATTATTATTCCAGTATAATATAATATTTTATATATATTACAATTTTTCATTAACATAATCTTTTATAAATTCCTTGAAGAGTATGAATGAGTCATATCACATTGATGGGGCGATTGTCCACACTTTCTCAAATGAAATTACCATATTTATACAACATAAAAGCATAAACGTATATTATAAATTAGAAATAAAGAAGAATGGTGATGAAATAAATTTCATTAATATCATATATAATTATATTGCTATCATATTTTCAACCATGAGAGGTGGTAAGGGAAAATTGACAAACATCTTTTCTTGAGGTAACAATTAGTCGTACATAGAAACAATATGTTTGTATCCATTGGATGGTGGTTTTTGTATGTTTAGTTAGAATCTATATCATAACAACAACCTAGAATATTGAGTATAATAGTGTTATTATATAATAAATGTTTAAAAAGATCATGGGGAGTGTAGAAGAAAAATAACGGAAGGAAACTTGAGGAAAGATATTACCTCAAATTGGGTAACTTCTTTTGATTTGAGACAAAGGGATATATTGAATTGCCTTATGCCTATGGGACGGATACCAGGAGGAATAGATGGATTTTTGGAGCTTATTGGGGAAGAATTCGGATGAGTAAGGGGCTTGAGATGTGTGTGTAATGGGTTTGTGGTGGTGTCCTTTTATAAGATGGAGAACGGTCTCATTAGGAATGTTTGAAAGTATTATTATATTATAAAATTAATTTCTGATTCAAAAGGTCTAAAAGTAATTATATTATTAAATAAAATTAATAAAAATCTAAATAAATTCATCCAATAATATTGGGATAGGTTTTGAATATTTCTCAATCCTTATATTTTTTATTTAACCCTTTTATATCTAATTTATCTTTTACCATGTCTTCTTGTATATTCATACTATATGATTAATATATATAATATAAAATTCCATGTGACCCAAAATGGATTATTAATGACATTTTAAACATAATATATGTCATTTGGACGAATCATATATTTTTGGGACTATTTTATCATTTAATAAAATATTAGTTGACCTAAAAAACTCATTTATGTCAATTTTTATACTATTCAAATCATGAATTTTTAAAAACCCTTAAAAACTCGATAAATTAGAAACAAAATCTTTAATTTAAGTATAAAATTTCATAAACATCCATAAAAATCTTCTATGGCATAATAACATTCAAAATAAATTTATTTAAAAATTTATAATGTCATTTATTTAAAACATTCATTTATGAGGAATTGATTATATCATCATTATATCATAAATATATTCATGTATTTAATGAATAAAAAGTATAAATAAAATACCATGATTTAGGAAATATATTTTATCTATCTAACTACTCTTTATTGTCAATGATATCAATTATATAACCCCACATTAAAAATGTTTTAGCAAAAAAAATTATGTTTATTATATTTTAATTTTAATTGTAAGTAAATAGTTATTAATGTAATTATCTTACCCATGTGGCATCCAAAGGAAAAAGGTTCTACCCAAGGATTTTAATATTTGGCCAAGAATCATACAATATGGTTAGAATAAGTGTGAAGGTAATTATATGTTATTATAATAATTATCTTACATTGAATTACCCTATTTACCTTTAACCACGGAAAATAAAAATCAAAATTTACTATTTAAAAAAACTTATTTTCATCCTATCGAACATAATTTTACTTACTAATGAAAACCATGTAAGTAAAAGTTTCTAAATTCAATTCATAGATTCGGTAAAATTTCATTTAAATGAAAAAGTCTGATTTTTAACTACAATACAATGTTTTTCACTATTCATAAAAAACTGAATGTTTAAAAAAAATCAACCCAAAGAAAATTTTGATATTCTTAATTGAAAAATAACTTCCATTTTACTTAATTATAACCTTATATGTTTCATTAATTAATTTAAAATTAAGTTGTGTTGTCAAAACTAGAAACTGTGTTTTTATGTAGTAAAATATACAATATGATTGACATGTGGTTATGTCCAATTTTCAAGTGAAATTACTTACAATAACAAACATTTGAATAAATGGTAAAAATATAATCCAATTAAACATTAAAAATATTTAAAAAGATAATATAACTATATAAATATATCAGATGAAAAGACAGTTTTGAATTAAAATGCAGTAATTTTCACTATTCATTAAAAATGATCTTTAACAGGAAAAAACAAAATATTTACCCAGAATAAATTGTGATATCCCGCTTCAAAATAAAAAGTTTATTTATTCAAATGAAACATATAAAAGTGACAAATATCTATATTTAAAATGGTTTCACTATCAAAATGCGTTAAAACTACCTTTTACACATATAAGATTATTTATTCTTAAAATTCATAACATTATCCTTTTAAGCCTATGAATTTTATTGGATAAATGATAAAACATTTAACAAACATGATTAATTATAATATGGTTTGTTCTATTCATTAACACCAATATAATGGATAGGCGTTAACTACCAGTTAAAATAATGATATTATATGATTGTTTTTTCAGTATGACTCGACATTGTGTCCAACATAAGACTTTAGAGAAATGCATTGTTGTGTGTCAGGTATACCACTTAAAATAGCATCCCTTTTAAATAAATATTAATATTTAATTTATAAATATTAAAAAATATGAAAATGTTATATTCATTATTTAAATGGAATTTTACAATACTATAATTACAATAGTAAATGATGATGAATTAACAATTCGAAGTTCCAATGAAGAGAAAAGATTATTTGAATATCATTTTAATGAAAAATTGAAAACTGGCTGGGAAATATTGGAAGGAAAGAGAAATAAAACCCAAATTTTAAAAATGAACGTTCATCAACAAAAAAATCAAGAAGAACTTCTGGATGATAATGTTAATATGTTGAATTAAATTAATGATTTAATTAAATAACATTAAGAAGAAAAGAATCATAATTAACATCTTGATGTTAATATGAAGGAAAAATCCAAAGCATTGAATATTTTCCAAAAAAAATCTATATATGAAGAGAGAATCACATGTTTTAAAAACACTATCATTGTTTTTGGTGAATGTTATCATAAAGAGAAACATGATATTTAATAGAAAAATATACATTCAAATGTAGATAATAAATCTATAAGTGTTTATAAATATAAGAGTGGTGAGAATGTTATCTACATGGCCAAGAGAAACCATGTTGGAAATTTAAATATTTCTAAAAATCGCAAGTTTGAAAACATTTCTAAACATAATGAACATAGAAATGATTTTATTAATTATATTTTTGCTATGCAAAATAAGAAAAGTATGATTCCAATTGATAATGATAAGGTTGGTGGTTTACATAAGAAACATAATAATGTTTTGTTGAAACATGTTCAAAACTCTTTTCAGAATAAAATATTTAGAAGAAAAAAAATCATCATACAGATACTTTTGGTAAGCGGTCCATTTGGAAATACTGAAAATATGAATTGGTTCAACCAAAGAAATTACTAATATTACATTGTTTATTAAAGGGTAATATTTGGGGAGTATCAATTCTATAAAAAGAATATGTCTCATAAGGATGTTCGAAAGAAACCTGATAAGGATGGTGTGAATGTTGGAAATAGTTTCTTACAATTTGAAACTATTTGTGAAAGATGTGAACAACATGGAATCTTTTAAATAATATGTATTATTTATGAGATTCATAAATAATGTTTCATAATAATTCCATAATCTCATAAGTGAAAAAAATAATGATGAAAGTTCTATTGTTTTGGTAACCACCCTAAAATATATAAAAGGGTTACAACCATGGATTCATGATAGTTATTGTTCATATTAAATTAATGAGACATAAAATTGTTTAATAAAGTGAATGAAATCAAATAATTAATTGTAACATTTTACAATAATGAATCTTTATGAATCAAAGGTGTTGGTTCAACTGTTATTCTGAAAGAAAAAATAAAATCCATGAAATATTTACATTTGAAAGGGATGAATTATAACCACCTAATTTTTTACAGAATAAATTATGATGGTAAAAAAGTTATACTCGAAATATATGGATTATTTTTAAAAATTGAGGAAGATGGAAATATTTTGATAAGAGGATGATGTAGAAATGAAATCATATTTCAAGTTAATGAAATACAAAACTCTTGTTAATTTGGTGTGGAGTAAGTGAATCAATTATTTCATAAATGCTTGGGAAACATGTTTTATAGAAACATGAGCATGTTATAAAAGGGAGATAATTTCCATGATATTACATATCTTCCATGAAGAATAGATTGTTGTTGCACTATTTTTCTGAAATGAAAGATTACAAATTACATGCATAAAAATTTTGTGATTGGTTAAAAAAATCTTGAACATATTAGTTATGATATTTTTGGACAATGAGAAAACAATCAACAAATACAGATAATTACTTAACCAAATTCATTGATTATTTTACTCTCATTACATGGGTTATTTTTATGAAACATAAGTCGGATTCTATAAAAAAGTATAAAAGTTTCATGAGGAAAGTTGAGAAAGAATGTGAGTATTCAGTGAAGATGTTGATAACTGATTGTGGTTGTGAGTATAAGTATGTATAAATTAAAATTTATATTCAGAAGCATAGAATTAATCATGAGTATATTTACTCATATAGTCATCAATAAAATGGATTTGATAAAAGGAAGAATATATGTTTGTTGTAAATTGGGAGTACTAGGTTACACGACCATGGTCTTTCTCATTACTATTGGATCTAAGCTATGAGTACCACTATATATATTCGATACTGATGTTTATACCATCCAAATTCACATATGATTTCATAGGAAATTATTTATTACAAAAATAAACATTTGATGAAATTAAGTGTTCTCAGGAGCCTATTCATTATAAAGATGAATGTTGGAAACCTTTTAATGTTTGAACAAAAAGGTGAAAACGGAATATTTCTTATCTATGCTTTGGAAGGAATAAAATATCGATGTTTCAATAATAAATCATGAATAATATTTGAATATATTGATGTGAATGTCTTTAAAACCCCAAGAATTATAACAAAACTCATTCAAATTAAGAATAAAATATGATAAGTAATTTTTTAAACAATTATGAAAAGGATACAAGAAATTGTAATCCTACTCTAGAAGAAGAATAATTAGGCACATATCTTTTTAGTGATGGTGAGTAATATCGAAAATATAATGCTTGATTGAGGTAGTAATTGGAATCATGGAATATTATTGATGTTCAAAATAAAATGGGTCAAACAAGAAGAACAATAAATTCAATTACACATACTTGTATTTGAATGTTTAGGCAAATGACGCGAGAGAATATTTTGAGTATCAGTAATGAATTAGGACATTAATGACGAGCCGAATCAAATAGAATAGAATGATATATGGGAACTTATACATAATCTACTTAAAAAAATTTATTTCTACAAATTTTGTTTTAAATAACAAGACGAATAAAGGAGGTGAAGTGATATAAAACAAGGTAAGAATTGTGTGCAATGGTTACTGAAAAATTGAATGTGTTTATTTTGATAAAACTATTTCACCAATGTCATGGTTAGAAGAAATCATAAATTTTCTTGGTATTTCATCACAATGAAGGTACATATTTTTTTTAAATGAATGAAAAGTATTCATTTATAAATGGGTACTCGATGAGGAACTTTACATTTAACAACAGTGTGGGTTTTTTGTTCTGGAAAGATTAATGTAATGTGTTTAGATAGTGGAAAGACTTTTTTAGGTTGAAACATGATCTGAGATCATGGTAGTCCAAAATTGATACATTTTTAAAGAATATGAGTTTAATGAAAGGGGGAGTTGATATAAATCCATACATCATTTAATATAAAGATTATTACCTCGTCGTAATTGTTTATGTTCAAGAAATTATCTTTGGTTGAAATGATGATTGATCATGTCAAATATTTTTTGAGCACAAGAAAAATTTATTTGATGTGTCCTTGTTAGTGGAAAATAAATATTTACTTGGGTTGAAATTTTTAAAAATGAAGAAACACATTTTTTTTTCAAAAACAAAAGTATGATAATGAACATATTTAGAAGTTCATCATGGAAAACTGAAAACTTGTTTCCACACAGATTTTAGTCGGAACAATGTTTATTAAATATGGAGAAGCAAAGAAAGTTAACCAATAATAATTCAGAAGCTTCTTAGGTGTTTTTTATATTTTAATGAATCACGACCTGACATTATTCATGTTGTTATCTTTTGTGAATGATTTTAGAGTTATCCTAAATAATCACATTTATTTACATTAAAAACAATTATTTGATAAATCAAAGTATAAAAGAAATTTTATAATCAGTTATGATAACTCGCAAGGTATTTATTTTTTTGTGAATTTAGATGTTGGTTGGATATAGAATGTCGATTATAGAAGATCTACATAATGTATAATTTTCTTTTTATGGATATGTTTTTTTATTTGTCATATAAAGAAACATAATTCAATAACTCTTAGTATGTCTAAAGATGAGTATGTTTTTTCTACACATGATACTACATTTCTTATATGGATGAATACTAAGTTACAAGATTTACATAGTGATGTAAATATACCCTTGCTATTGGGTTATGATAATAAAAGTGAAAAAAACATGACCGCGAATTATGTACAACATTGTTATTCAAAAATATTTATATAAAATAAAATTTCATCAAATATCATGTGGATAAGAATGTATTTAATATTCAATATCTTCCAATATCAGTGAAGTGCCCAGATCAGTGTGAATCACTGAGAGGGGGAGGGGGTGAATCAGTGATCCCTTCAAACTTTTTACTAATTGATTCTTTATCAATTAAACCTCTATGGCTGGTTAAAGCCTCGATCCACTCTTCTTGTATCTCTCACCTTTCCACGAATGATGCAGTAAATGTAAAGGCACTGGACATAAGGATTTACAAGGTTCGGCACCAAAGGCCTACATCCTTGCCATGCTCTCCCAGCATGGATTCTCCATTATAACCTGTTAAAATTACAATGGTCGATACAGAGTCCCACTGTATCTCTCCTGAGTCCCACAGGGGGGTCTTTATACTGCGTCCCACAGTGTTACCAGAGTCCCACTGGCCTGCTCCAGAATCCCACTGAAGACTTCTTCTCCCTGAGTCCCACAGGGACTTATCTTGGCTCCTCGAGT
Source organism: Viscum album (assembly GCA_963277665.1). Lineage (NCBI taxonomy): Eukaryota > Viridiplantae > Streptophyta > Magnoliopsida > Santalales > Viscaceae > Viscum > Viscum album. The sequence continues at coordinate 1,845,534,737 of OY728163.1, read as the reverse complement.
CACACGAGTAGCTCTTCTCCACTTTAAGGTCTTCAAGTAACTTCAGCAGCCTGGGATAAAGGCTACTGGCCTTGCTCTTCTCTTATGATCACTTGTGGTTGATCAGGGCTTCTCGTCTACCTCAAGATTTATCTCCTTCTTCAGGATGACCTGGCTTCTCTCTCCAACTACTGAATACTCAGACAACAGATATCTTTAACTTTGGTCTGGTCCAGTCTCAGTCACTTCAACTTCATGCACTGAGTGCATGGCAGCTCTTCATCCTCAGGCACTGATAGCATGACCTTCTCAATTCATCAAGAACCTCCTGGTCTTGGTCAACTCAAATGCACACCACTGATTTAAACTTTGTTTACGTGTGCATGTGCATGCATTCATGCATGCACTTCCTCTTTCTCTTCTTGGTGCAGTAAACCCACAAAGGGTGTAACACTTTAAGCACACACCTTCTTCCTCCTTCACACAATTTATCCAATTTTTTTACACACTTAGAGTGTGTTCTACTTTAGTGTGGGTCACTCCTTATTTCTTCTAAGTGTATACACACTTCTTAGTGCACACACTTAGGTTCGGCCAACTTGTCTCCTTACACACACTTGTTTCATTTTTCACACACTTGAGACTTGGCCTATTCTCCACTTCTTGTTGCACACACTCACTTTAGTGTTCATTTAATTTGTTCTTCGATGTGTGCACACACAAGGTCACAACCCTCGGCCTCTTCAAATGCACACACTTAAAGTGTGTTCCTCTTTGTTCAAATGCACAACCAAGACTATGGATTATTCAATTCTTACACACACACAAAGTGTGGTCTTCCACTTCACTTGGCACACACCACTTGGTGTTGTTCTTTGTGCACACACATGGCCCTCGGGTTCTTCTTCCCCACTTGGCACACAGACGAGGCAAGACATCGGCCTTCTTCCTTTCCAAGCACCCACAACCCGTAGGGTGTGGTTTTCTCAACACAAGCCCCTGCCTTAGTGAAGGCGCGCAAGGGGTGCAGCCACTCTTCCTCAACACTGCCGCGCAAGATGCACTGGCCGCGGGCGCGCAGGTACTACTGCCGCGCAAGAACTCGGCTGTGCAAGGTGCAACACCACGGGGCTTCAACCGTGGGCGCGCAAGATGTTGCGGCCACGGGTCTTCCTGCTGCGCAAGGGAAAGGCGCGCAGGGATCCTTCTCCAACCTCTTTCGCGCAAGGAGTGCGCAAAAGGAACCTCGCGGAGCAAGGGATGCTCCAAGCTTCACTGCCGCGCAAGTGTGCGCGCAGGGCTTCGACTTCGTGAGGCACAGAGTTCTTCTCACGGGACTTCTTTCTTCAAAAACTCAGCAAGCACTCCAAGGCCTCGAGTGCTCCTTTTATAGGCAGAGGAATGCCTTTGATCATCCGCGTGATCTAACTTCAAAATCCCGAAGATTTCGGATCTTCAAGATTCTTTGAAATCTTCTTTTTCTCCTCTGTTCACGCGGGTTCTTTTATCTTCAGCCTTATCTTCGTGCATGAATTTTAAAACGCATGCATGACTTCATTTAAAACCGGTCCATGCATAGCACGAACACCACATGGCCTCGGCACCTTCGGTTTGCCTCGGCCTTGTTCTAAATTCTTTCTCGATGCATGCATGCAACATTTTAATGCATGCATGAGTTCGTTATGGCCTAACGATCACAATGGAGGCTTCGGTTTGCTCGGAGGTGGCCGGGAACTCAAAAACCATCTTCGGGAGTCGCCTGGTTCAGCGGTGGCTGCGGGAATGCTCGGGTGGCCTTCGGCTGAGCTCGAGGAAGGAGACAGACCGCAGGATGTTGGATCGGGCGTTTGAAATACATCGGACGGCCTGGATCTGAAGATCTCGCGCAGGATCAGATGTGCGGCTTAGATCATCCGCGCGATTGATCGTGCGGCCAGGATCGCTCCCGCGGAAAAATTCCGCGTCCCACATCGAAACGGCGGCCATTTTCCATGCGGTTTATCAAACACCGCGTGCCGTCCTCAGTTCAATTGAACTTCTCCCCTCCCGATGCCGCCCCGCACCGGGTTCTCTCTGCGGGCGCGCTCTGCGCCCACTCTCGCCTCTGCGGGCGCGCACCTAGCGCCCACTATGCACCTCACGGGCGCGCTCCTCGCGCTCACGCTGCGCGGGCTTCATCACCGCGTGGCCTCAGGGCTTATACACGGCCCCTGCCTTGCCTCAGGGAGCGCCTTGGCCTTGAGGGTTCCCCATGGGTGTGGCGCCTTAGGCCCATATGTGCCTTGGGTGATCCCTCGGCTGGCCTCCTTGGTGGCTAATTTTTTGCTTAAATATACACTAAGTATACAAAGTACTAAGTGTAAAATGCCAAATGCCACAATTCTAAAACATCCTTCTTCTACATTTCTTCCCTTCTCTTCTTCAATAGAATTCCTCAAATCTCCTCAACATATATTCATTACTTAGGAGTGAATTCTTGAAGGTTCTCCATCAACCAAAGCTCCTGAATCAAATAATTCTTCAATTCTCTTTGTTGATCTAATCAGAGATCAAATTGGGACTTCTTCAGATTCACATGCACTAAGTGTTAGTGCATGGATTTTATTAAACCACTTCATCCACTTAGAACATGTGAATGGATCATCTTCAACTCCTCATGCATTGTCACTACAATGCATGGTCTTCTAATCATGTTGTGACATTGTATCCAGTTGATACATGTTCTTTGAACTTAAAGAGCAGCTCAACAATCGTTATATGTCCATGGAGAATGTTTCAACCATATTCTCCAATACCACTTAGTGAATCTCCTAAGTGACATGCATCTTAGTACCATGGTCATTCTCCTTCACCACCAACACCATCACAACCTTTGTCATTCACCTCTTGACATTCCTTGACTTCCATTCATTCCAAGACAACTTTATGCCTCATTGACAACAAATGCAACATAGTGCACTTCAATCTCCCCCTTTGTATTTGTTGTCAATACACCTTTAGCACATATGAATGGGTCAATATGTGTGCCCATATTTTCTCCCCCTTATTGGCAATCAAATGCAAAGGTGTGGTGTGGTTCACTTTCAAAAATATCTTCCTCCCTTTGAATAGCATCTTCTTGAAAATTACTAAGAGAGGGATGATGCCACATGTTCTTCTTTAGCAAAGAACCTTTAGTAAATCAACTCTAAGTCTACTAGGGCTAACCCGGTGTAGAAAACAAGAGTGATATAACCAAGATTTTTCAATGCTGTCCACAATTCTCTAAACATGTGAGATCATGCTTGGGGGTTTGAAATTTTTCAGATGTAACAATGAATTTGCTAAATCCTGCACAACTTCACAAAACTCATTAGAAAGTTCAGGTGCAAAGATAAAGCTCCCCCTTTCATCCATTTGTCTTCAATCCATACCCCCCCCCTTAATTGACAAGATAAACCCAATTAAGAAACAAGGGATGATAGTATGATTGGAATACCTTCACTTTTCTTCTCAAGATGGTATTAATCTAAGAATCCCATCTTCTACAGATTTTCTCCCCCTCAAGGGGTGCACTCCATTCTGTCCAAACCATCCTCCAGATGAGAATGATCATCATCTTCAATTCCCTGCAATGTTAGCACATGTATATACCAAGAGTATAAGGGAATGAGATGGAACCTCCTTGGTTCATCAATGTGAACAACAAGGTTGAGAAGATTCTCTCAACCGAGATGTCCCATTTTCACCAGTCTTCACACTTGCATATTTGATCTTCATTGATGATTGTGCTGGTGTGGATCTCAATACATCTTCATGTGAAATATTCTTCTTCCCTCTTGCCTTAGCAATTGCCAGAACTTCATCTTCAGCTCTTTTCAGATCTTTGGCAAGTTGCAACTGATTTGGCCATATGACTAGTAAGTCACTTGGAAGTGTGGCCTCAGTTCTGGATATTCCACATGGTTCCTTTGATTCTGTCAAGCTACCTCTCTTAGGCAACTGGTTTTCAATCAATCCCTTCTGCTTCTTTTGGATTGATTGTCTGTTTGAGTTTAGTTGGCTTCTATTGATTTCCATGGCTTGTTTGCAAAGATCCATGGTATGACCTTTCTTTCCACAGTAGAAGCATGTCTTCTTGGTGGTCCTTCTAGATGACTCACCCTTCTTGGATATAGACTCCAAGGACTTCTCTTCATTTTTCAACATCTTCTTGGGAGCTTCTTCCACTTTCTTATGATTGCTTCCCAAGGATTCTTTCTGAGCCAGGTTCTGTGATCTTTTCTTCTTTCCAGCTTTGGATACAGTTGGAGATTGACATGTATCATTCTTTTGACCAATTTTGCAACCATCCCAGATGTTGTCAAGTAATCCAAATCTGTTAGCAGTAAACAGATGTCTCTGGAACTGTGAATGTTGCTTATTTCCTTCTGGCTTGCTCCCCCTAGGCATGGGCTTCCTCTGTGCTTTGGAATTCAGTGGATTGTACCAACAATCCTTTGCACAATGCCCATACTTGTTACAACACCAACATTGACCCACAAATCTTGACCTCTTAAGTCCTTCTGATTGTTGGGTACTTTTCTTGAATTGTTGTGCTGCTTCAGGAGAGCTTTCTTCCTTCATTGTCTTCATCCATTCTTGTTTAGAATTATTCTTCCATCCTGCACTTTTTGTGGAAACACAATTAGAAGCATTGGTACAAGATGGTATGGATGGTACCTTCTTCCTAGAAGATGTTGCACTTTTAGTAGAGGATGTATTTCTCTTAGAATCATCCTGCTCAAAGCATACTTGAGTAGCAACATGTCTTCTTCCAGCTGACTGGGAGGATTCAGCTTTAGGTGATTGCAGATGTTTCAATATCACCTCCAGTTCTAAGTATTTCATGTTGAGGGAGTTCTTCTCATCCTCAACAGTTCATAGCTTTCCTTCCCAATTCTCCACCAGTTGTTTCATCTGGTCTTCATGCACCTTCTTCAATTCGTGCAATGAATTGTCCAACTCCTTCACCAATTTTACATTGTCTTCAAGTTGAGCATCTTTAACAACCATTGATACTCTATGCCATTTTTCAAGTGCATGGAAAACTTCTTTGACCATTACATTAAAGAAATCTTTCTCAGAAAGACTTCTTTGCAATTCTTCAGTAGTTTCTTCATATCTTTCATTGCAAAGAGATACTGTTTCATCTTTAGCCTTCACCATCTTTCTAAGAGTGTTGGTTATGCCAACCCTTTTAGCCAATTGATCTTCCATTGCATTGGCTTCTTCTTCTAACTGTGATTTTTCTTCATGAAGATCGTTGATACCTGTAGCTATACACTTTGCCACTTCCATGGGAACTGTCTTTTGAAGATATTTGAGTGCACTCTGAAGATCATTCATTGTTTCAACTTCATCACAGCTAGGACAGGCTTTCTTCATCTTCTTGGCCTGTTTCTTCTTTCTATTTTTCTGAGTCTTGGCAGATATCTCCATTTGAGGCTGGTTGCTCGTTTCCTCAAATCTGCACTTCATAAAGTCTCCCTTGGATCTTTTAGAGGTAACCTTCCCTCTGATACCAATTGAAGTGCCCAGATCAGTTTGAATCACTGAGAGGGGGAGGGGGTGAATCAGTGATCCCTTCAAACTTTTTACTAATTGATTCTTTATCAATTAAACCTCTATGGCTGGTTAAAGCCTCGATCCACTCTTCTTGTATCTCTCACCTTTCCACGAATGATGCAGTAAATGTAAATGCACTGGACACAAGGATTTACAAGGTTCGGTACCAAAGGCCTACATCCTTGCCATGCTCTCCCAGCATGGATTCTCCATTATAACCTGTAAAAATTACAATGGTCGATACAGAGTCCCACTGTATCTCTCCTGAGTCCCACAGGAGGGTCTTTATACTGCGTCCCACAGTGTTACCAGAGTCCCACTGGCCTGCTCCAGAATCCCACTGAAGACTTCTTCTCCCTGAGTCCCTCAGGGTCTTCTCTTGGCTCCTCGAGTCACACGAGTAGCTCTTCTCCACTTTAAGGTCTTCAAGTAACTTCAGCAGCCTGGGATAAAGGTTGCTGGCCTTGCTCTTCTCTTCTGATCACTTATGGTGGATCAGGGCTTCTCGTCTACCTCAGGCTTTATCTCCTTCTTCAGGATGACCTGGCTTCTCTCTCCAACTACTGAATACTCAGACAACTGATATCTTTAACTTTGGTCTGGTCCAGTCTCAGTCACTTCAACTTCATGCACTGAGTGCATGGCAGCTCTTCATCCTCATGCACTGATAGCATGACCTTCTCAATTCTTCAAGAACCTCCTGGTCTTGGTCAACTCAAATGCACACCACTGATTTAAACTTTGTTTACGTGCGCATGTGCATGCATGCATGCATGCACTTCCTCTTTCTCTTCTTGGTGCAGTAAACCCACAAAGGGTGTAACTCTTTAAGAACACACCTTCTTCCTCCTTCACACACTTTTTCCAATTTGTTTACACACTTAGAGTGTGTTCTACTTTAGTGTGGGTCACTCCTTATTTCTTATAAGTGTATACACACTTCTTAGTGCACACACTTAGGTTCGGCCAACTTGTCTCCTTACACACACTTGTTTCATTTTGCACACACTTGAAACTTGGCATATTATCCTCTTCTTGTTGCACACACTCACTTTAGTGTTCTTTTAATTTGTTCTTCGAAGTGTGCACACACAAGGTCACAACCCTCGGCCTCTTCAAATGCACACACTTAAAGTGTGTTCCTCTTTGTTCAAATGCACAACCAAGACTATGGATTATTCAATTCTTACACACACACAAAGTGTGGTCTTCCACTTCACTTGGCACACACCACTTGGTGTTGTTCTTTGTGCACACACATGGCCCTCGGGTTCTTCTTCTCCACCTGGCACACACACGAGGCAAGACCTCGGCCGTCTCCCTTGCCAAGAACCCACAACCCCTAGGGTGTGGGTTTCTCAACATAAGCTCCTGCCTTAGTGAAGGCGCGCAAGGGGTGCAACCAATCTTCCTCAACACTGCCGCGCAAGATGCACTGGCCGCGGGCGTGCAGGTACTACTGCCGCACAAGCACTCGGGTGTGCAAGGTGCAACACCACGGGGCTTCAACCGTGGGCACGCAAGATGTTGCGGCCACGGGTCTTCCTACTGCGCAAGGGAAAGGCGTGCAGGGATCCTTCTCCAACCTCTTTCGCGCAAGGAGTGCGCAAAAGGAACCTCGCGGAGCAAGGGATGCTCCGGGCTTCACTGCCGCGCAAGTGTGCGCGCAGGGCTTCGACTTCGTGAGGCACAGAGTGCTTCTCATGGGACTTCTTTCTTCAAAAACTCAGCAAGCACTCCAAGGCCTCGAGTGCTCCTTTTATAGGCAGAGGAATGCCTTTGATCATCCGGGTGATCTAACTTCAAAATCCCGAAGATTTCGGATCTTCAAGATTCTTTGAAATCTTCTTTTTCTCCTCTGTTCACGCGGGTTCTTTTATCATCAGCCTTATCTTCGTGCATGCATTTTAAAACGCATGCATGACTTCATTTAAAACCGGTCCATGCATAGCACGAACACCACATGGCCTCGGCACCTTCGGTTTGCCTCGGCCTTGTTCGAAATTCTTTCTCGATGCATGCATGCAACATTATAATGCATGCATGAGTTCGTTATGGCCTAACGATCACAATGGAGGCTTCGGTTTGCTCGGAGGTGGCCGGGAACTCAAAAACCATCTTCGGGAGTCGCCTGGTTCAGCGGCGGCTGCGGGAAAGCTCGGGTGGCCTTCGGCTGAGCTCGAGGAAGGAGACGGACCGCAAGCCGTTGAATCGGGCGTTTGAAATACATCGGACGGCCTGGATCTTAAGATCTCGCGTGGGATCAGACGTGCAGCTTAGATCATCCGCGCGATTGATTGTTCGGCCAGGATCGCTCCCGCGGAAAAATTCCGCGTCCCACATCGAAACGGCGGCCATTTTCCATGCGGTTTATCAAACACCATGTGCCGTCCTCAGTTCAATTGAACTTCTCCCCTCCCGGTGCCGCCCCGCACCGGGTTCTCTCTGCGGGCGCGCTCTGCGCCCACTCTCGCCTCTGCGGGCGCGCACCTAGCGCCCACTATGCACCTCACGGGCGCGCTCCTCGCGCTCACGCTGCGCGGGCTTCATCACCACGTGGCCTCGAGGCTTATACACAGCCCCTGCCTTGCCTCAGGGAGCGCCTTGGACTTGAGGGTTCCCCATGGGTGTGGCGCCTTAGGCCCATATGTTCCTTGGGTGATCCCTCGGCTGGCCTCCTTGGTGGCTAATTTTTTTCTTAAATATACACTATGTATACAAAGTACTAAGTGTAAAATGCCAAATTCCACAATTCTAAAACATCCTTCTTCTACATTTCTTCCCTTCTCTTCTTCATTTGAATTCCTCAAATCTCCTCAACATATATTCATTACTTAGGAGTGAATTCTTGAAGGTTCTCCATCAACCGAAGCTCCTGAATCAAATAATTCTTCAATTCTCTTTGTTGATCTAATCAGAGATCAAATTGGGACTTCTTCAGATTCACATGCACTAAGTGTTAGTGCATGGATTTTATTAAACCACTTCATCCACTTAGAACATGTGAATGGATCATCTTCAACTCCTCATGCATTGTCACTACAATGCATGGTCTTCTAATCATGTTGTGACATTGTATCCAGCTGATACAAGTTCTTTGAACTTAAAGAGCAGCTCAACAATCGTCAGATGTCCATGGAGAATGTTTCAACCATATTCTCCAATACCACTTAGTGAATCTCCTATGCGACATGCATCTTAGTACCATGGTCATTCTCCTTCACCACCAACATCATCACAACCTTTGTCATTCACCTCATGACATTCCTTGACTTCCATTCATTCCAAGACAACTTTATGCCTCATTGACAACAAATGCAACACAGTGCACTTCAATCAGAACAATTTTTTGAAATTTTCACTTAACTATTAACGAATGAATGTTTTTATAAATCAAGGTTGAATGTAGGCATCTGACCACATTCTTATCAAGGTTTAGTTATGTTCAATTTTCCCTCTATCGTCTTACATTTTGAATGTGTTTTCAAGAGGGATATTTATTTCATAATTTCTCCCTTTAATATAGAATAAAAAATGGGGTGCTATGGGTATGCTGTGAAAACAACATGTATGTGTGTAAACTATTATAACTATTTGTTAGTGTGGTAGTAGGAAACAAAATTTTGTTTTCTTGGAAAGTTGAAATGATGAGGAATGAATGATGATGATGAAATGATGGGGAGGTTATCATAATAACTACTTTTGGAAAACATGGGGTTGTTGTCATTAATTCAAATTTATAATAATGATTTATCTCACATAGGCTTAGAATTGTTGATAATTAATACATAGCATGAGGATATAAGGTTTAGTTATTTATGAATATTCTTTGAAAAAAAAAATATAAAGGGGGATATTTTTAAAACCAAGAAGCGAATGATTATTGTATTCAGGTGTTGTATATTGTTTTCAATGATGTTTAATAAGAAAACTAATGTTTAAGAATAATGGAAAACACCTCATTTTTTTTTGAAAATAGAACTGACCATTATTTTCAAGAAAATAATAATGATAATGATTGAAAAATTATATCATATTGTGATGTTTTTTTCTGGATAAAAGTGATAATCATAATCAAATCAGCTTCACACAAGAATAAGATATCATAATTAGGGAGAATAAGAGTCTGGATGACTATGATATAGATGTGATATTTTTTTTCTAATCATGGAGTTATCATAATTCATAAGTATGATGTAAAGCATGTGATGAATGATTTATAAAATAAATATGGAGATAATGTTTGTAACAATCATATTTAGTCTGACCATAATCATTTCAATCATATTTTAGCTGAGAAGGAAAGAAAGGTGTTGATTGGGAAGTTATAATACATTCTAGTATAAGTCGGACAATGATAAATTTGACATGAGATGTACTCAAAGTCATGAAGGAAGTCATGATAAATTAAGAAGTCCATGAAGGTAGATAATTGTTAAATATAAAATTGATGACGATGATCGATTATATTAGGTTTACATTCATATTCATCAGAGAAAACATTATTTGTTAATTGATGTCATTGGTATCATATTTAGTTGAGATATAATTTTTTGATGTTGAAGCTACTGATACTAGTCCATCAAACCCTATATGCCATTTTAATAATCAAAGGAATAACTTTTTTGGGGTAATTATAAGAAAATAAAATGAAAATAATATGGTGACCAAAATAAAGAATTAATCTAATAGCTTTGATAAAAATGTAGTCATTCATTAATCAAGATGATTTTTTTTTTACTTCAAATGGGTTAAGAGGTTTTAAATTTAAATTGAATATGATTGTTTGAATGAAGGCGAGTCCCATTACCAGAAGTAACATAGAACCAATGAATTAATTATATCATTGACCTAGAAGAAATTAGAATAAGAAGAAGAGTCATGTTTAAGGAATTTTTGAAATTGCTGATAGGGGGATCATGGTTCATGAAGAGATTGAAGTACATAAAAAATATTTAAAAAGATAAAGATGATGGTAAAATAAGATTTTTATTTTGATGAATTGGTTCAGATAATGATAATGATGAAATCGTATTAGGAAAAAAGAATGATGTATATTTATTCATATATGAAATTGATATAGATAATCAAAATAAAAAAATAGTTTACCAGATTTTAGAATAGTGTATTTCAAAAAATTTAAAAGTGATATAATGTTTTGAAAATTTTGGAGAAGGATCATGAAGAAAAAAAATCATATTTTAACAATGTTGATGATGTCAAGTTTCACCCAAAATTCATGAATCCTAGAAAATTTTGTTAATTTGGTTGAGCGATATTCTTTTCAGATATCAATCCCAAACCATACTTGGGAAAATTATAAAAGTAGAAATGTACATTATACATTACCGACTAATTTACTACTCCTGAAATTTAGAGAGAATGTGGATCACTAGAGAGAAAAATATGTTCATGAATTGGTTTTTATTGAAAAATTTTGGCCGAAAAAACAAAAAATGTATAAATAATAAGATTCAAATATATTCAGATAATTGTTATATTGAAATGGATAATCGTATAAGGGAAATTGTATTAGGATTTTTGAACTACCAAATAATTTTTTAGAATTGGAATGGCCATATACTAACTTATTGGTATACATTAGATTTTATGTAATCAGAATTTGATAATTTGACTTGGAAATCAGATTGAGTTTTATATCAAATTCCATAAAGTTCATACCAGCAACTAGGTAAGAAAGTGAATAATTTTTTGAATGTTTATATTTGTGAAATTTTATAATGAAGAATCATGTAATATTTATTTACGAATACTTTATATTATATCCTTTGTGATAGATGTTTCTCACACACTATTGGATAGTTTACATAGTGTTAACTAAGTGAAAGAAAATATCCTACTCATTGTATTCCATACCAAAAAGATTTTTGTCTTGTAGAATGTGTGGTATTGGTTCATTTCCCAACCATACCATGGTTGTAGCTATTATTTATTTGTCGAAAACCTTATAAAATCTGGGATCATTGTGGATGTCTATTTTACTTATTTTCATCATGGAAAGTATTCTTTAACAGGAGGCAAAGGTTGTTACATTTGTAAGGAAACATAAATTATGGTATCCCTTATTCACCCCTCCCCCTCTAAGTGAAAGAATTATCCAGATAGGGAACATACAATTGTGAATTTTTAAAATAATAATGGGATTTAAAAATGAAAGGGTAGAAGGTGTGTCATGTATTGGACATTCATTATGATCAATATACTTATGTGTAAGAGTTTTGACATATTAGGTTGTCAAAAAGTGATGAGTTGTGGATTGGGCCTGTGTCTTTTTCCAAATTATAAGACAAACCATATGGGTTTCTAAAGAAGTATAGGCTTCAATTTATCACTTAGTAATAAGGATTTTACCCACATTGAGATAGCTTCCAATGTTTCGGAACATCGATTATTGGGATTGGTTCTATTCAATGATGTATATGGTAGATGGTTTTGTGTAACACTAAGGTTGACAACAATGGATGTCCACCCTACTAAGCGACTCCAGGGTAGATGGATCAACATCTGTTCCATCTTAATCTACAATACTTATTTATTTTTTGATTTTTTTCTATAGATTCTAGTGGGGGGATATGGAAATTTTTATAATTAATGATTGGGTAATGTACCTTGGTAGGTTTATTGGTACCAATTTATCCTATATGGTAAAATTCCATTGATGATCAGTTTAATTAATATACATGGGGGTTGACTCCATAAATTATGTATTTCCACACCAGTGAATTGGAAATATATTGGTAGATAAAATGGGATATGGAGAGTGAGCATCCATCCAAGAATATTAAGTATTTTGATACAACAACAATTACTTCTGTGTATGAGATGATAATATGGAGATTATTTGTAGTAAAAAAAACCCTTTGACCAACACCCAATATTATTAGGTGTTTTAATAATCTATAATTTATTATAAAACCAAATTTTCTCTATTCAAAGGACATGATAAAAAATATGCCTATAATGTATTATAATCACAAAATTTCATGTTTATATTTTCTATTTTATATATAATAGATTCATATTAGGCTCACTAAATTTTTATTCTATTGATTCATCCAAGTCATACGTTCAAGGGATCCATTTTCTTTTTTTATAAGGGAGAGATAGGAATTACAAAACATATTATTGTGTAAAAGTCAAATTAATGTGTATTGATTATAACTTCATACAATAAAGTGGATCATTACCTAGTTGGTGACACTTTTTTATACTTAATTATTGTCAGTGAAATACTTATCTATAACAAAAGTGGTTTTTTAAATTTCATTACACCATAATAGAAAAAACACTTATAATGAATGGGATCAACATAATCATGACATATAAAGAACTCTATATAATGTTTTAATTTCTCATGGTTGTGGAATGAGGCTTAAACTTCTCATGATATGAGGGTATGTAAATGATTATACTATACCTTATGATTGTATAATTTCAGACTATAGAAATTAGTTATATATATAAAGGGAATTTTTTTATTCTTCAGTTTTCAACATTCATAGAAGGTGATTTGATGATTGTAGGTATTTAAGGATCCAGAAGAGGATATAATTTTTATTTTAAGGATATTTCATTAAATAAGGATACTGGGGATATGTTGATATTTAATACCATTTAATTAGAGGTTTATGTTACACCAGATATTAAATTCATCTTTTAAATAAAATGATGATTAAAAAAGATTTAACATCTATTAAAATACTTTTTAGTTACTAAATATTTTTATTGAATTCAAACTGGAAAATTATGTTATTATATTATTTTATATCCAACATAATGCCTTAGAAGTTTTAAAATAATCTAATTGAAAACATGATGGTGGATGTTTTAATTTTTAAATTAACAAACCCTTGGAAGAAAAAAATATTATTCTAGAGATTAATTTAACATATGAACATGAATGATTATTATACTAGGATTTATGAAATCTAAGTTAGACTAAAATTTTAAAATGTAGTTTTATGACATCCATTAGTTTAATGGGTATAAATATTGGTTATAAGCCACCAATGATTTTTAACAGATATGTTGTATTCTAATGTCAACCAAAATTTTAGATGGGTTAGATTTGGTTTTATGTTCGATGAGGTAGAGATTCAGAGGTATAGGGAATCCAATGCATCACCATGTGTTGGATGAAAAACCCCCATAGATTGATGTCATAGTTTATTATTTTATAACAGGGAGAGATGCTCATACTTTGAAAATGATGCTTTAAATCGAATGATATGTAAGAAAGAAAAACATGTTTTTTAAATCCATGTGATTATAAATTGGAATGTTTTTTAGAATCATTCAGGGTGGACTATGGTTATGGTTAAAAAGAATAAATAATGAGTATACATGTATTTATTTTTTCTAACGTGCATTGTGGTATAATTTCATATTTATTAACATTATATCACTAGTACCATGATTGATCGATTTCCTATAATATTAATATTGTGAAACCATTATATTAGTTAAAATGTAATTAATAATCAATAAAAAAACATGTGATGGTATATGGATTACACAAAACTGGAATCCCATAATGTGGGAATACTAGTGGTGGCTATGGTTGAAATTTATATTGTCTATAATTTTTTAAATAAAATAAAAACCCTTATTGTTGAAAATTTATAATTATTTTTAGGTGAAAATGTATTTCTTAAATAAAAATCACATGATGGATAATTAAATGTCATTTTGTAAGGGTAAAATTCAGGTTATCTCCTTGTAATATTCTATGGACTATATTCAATGTTGGATGTTGAGTTAGTTCCTGATTTAGTGGTATTATGTTCCTCAACATAGATAGAATATAAATATTTTATATATTATATTATATGCGTAGGTTTTATAAAAAAATAATTGATAGTCATTCAAAAGGTTTTTCATATGAGAACTATGAGACCATCACTATGTTTGGGATGTCATGATTACCCTATATGGGGTATAACATTAGTGAGCACCATATTTTGGGTCAGATCACACATAAGGATAATTTATTTAATATTTTAATGTATTATTTTCCAAAAAAAATTAAATATCTCACAAATGGAGTATCATATAAGAAATCAGATACAACTATTTGGTCTAGAACCTCAGGTTTACCGAAGGTATGGTATAAATATCATGGGAATCATGTGTTTGGAAATAGTGTAAGAGATAATAGGATTTTTATATCAAGTTTTTTTATGTTTCCAATTTTTAAATAATATATAATTAATATCTCCTAAATTTTGTGTCTTATGAGAAATTTTATTCCAATGTTATGTCTTGAATGTGGGGATTAACCTAGGCGGGTCATAAAATTTTAGTTCCTTGGTTTTATGGAAACATCGCATGTGATATTACCTTTTTAAAATTTAATTATTTTATAATTACAATTTCAATTAATTTTTATTTATTTACATAAAAAATAATTTATCTTATTCAATGTTTTAATATGGAGACCACCATTGATGATTCTGCAATAATCTAGATGATACAAAATATAATGAATTTCATTAATATAAAATATAAAACAACATTAATTTATGATTTTAGAAATATTGTCATTAACATCACATTGAAACATTAAATAAATGAGTGTTTTAATATTTTGTAATTTAAAGATGGTTTTTTTGAAACGTTAATGTTGACAATGATAAGAGATAATTTTTAATAAATATAATTATAGTTTTAATATTATTATTAATTATGGAAGATAATTTTGATCGTAAAAATTAAGAAAATGATATAATAATATTTATAATATACTTTTTTTATCATTTTTATTATTAATGAGAGATATTTAATAATAATCATAATACTAATTTTAATTATGATTACTATGTTTTGAATGCGATATTTTTTTTGTGGTAATTAATTAATTTATATATATAATGTTTTTTTAAATATATTAATAGGATGAATAAATATGTTTTGATGAGGTTTTAAATTAAAGAAATGCTATATGTTTTTTGAATAATTTAAATGAATAAAATGATAAATGATGAAATTGTTATTTTTATGATGAGTTCTTCAATAAGGTGTATCTTCTACATTTGACATCAGATTGATGAACCGTCAGTGGAATCATGAATCAAACAATATTTCAGTAATATCAATACTAATGATGGATATTTAATCTAGCCTCATAGAGATATTCCCTAAAGTGTCCATTATTATTATGGGGTTGGTGCTTGAAATTATTAAGAGTTCATAAAAAACATGTGAGCTAAAAAATAAATTTTATTAAATTAATTGGTGAAAATGTATAATAATTTTGATTTGGGGTGGTTTTAAATGGAGGGGTTGGCAACCCATTTTCCTTAACATGGGTCCCCTATATCTTACATTGTCCCCCTCTCTACAATTTTTTTATTCTTCTAAAATTATCTCCTTAATATATTATCCAATATTGATCAGATAGACGAGATATTAGTTCTGTAGGATTTTTTCGACGATAAATTTTTTTTCCTATGATTTTTTGATGTTAGTGAGGTAATTGGTTCATATTTAAATATATATTCTAAATATCAATGATATAAATAATTATAAATAATATATAAATTGTAATATATTCTGTATTTGTTGGGGTTTGATCATACTTTGGATAGTATCATGTATATTTCAGTTGATGGAAGCTATTGTAAATTTTATTGTTGAATTGGAAATTTATAAGGTATGATCTTCTTATACTATTCTGATCTCATTTATAAAAGTTTTCATGATTATTAATTACATTTTCTTTTATTTTCACCATGATTGATTGTGATAAAATGTGGGTGAGTATTAATCTATGATTTATCATCTAATAGATTATTTCCAAGAGTTATATTAGTGTATAATTTTTCATGTTTGATTATTATATCATGTTGTTCAATTGCTGGTATATACTATTGATGATATATTTTGTTATGCTCGCTTGTGTGCTCAACCAGTTTGTATAATACCATTCCTTTGTGGTAGTTATTGGTATTTGAGATAGGTATAGTGTCGTGACATAATTATCCCTTAGATAGGTTGTGTGAGTTTTTTTTTGAAAATTTCCATGAAATACCTTGGATAGTGTTGGTAAATATGGTAGTCAAGTTTTCCTACATTGGATGGATTTGAGGTGTGCTTTATTGTAAGTACGATTTCCCATTGAGGTAGTCTGGTTTTGAATAGATCATTCCCCATGATAAAATTAAATTGAGGGATATATTACACCTGTTGAATCATTACACAACATTTTGAGGACACCGTACATGGTAATATTTGGTTTCTAAAAATATTTCCCAGAGTTGGATTTTGAGTCCTATGCATTATTCCATTCATAGATGGATTACATTCATCATGAAATGGTCCATTCAAAGATGTATTAAAAGATCATTCTACTTGTCCATTTAGAGGTGGATGCTGAGTTCCATGTACTATTCCATGCTCGTTGATAAATTCCATAATTTTCATTGTTTGATGATGTTGAAGCAGGTATGACCAAAGGATTTGTGAGCCTTGGTTAGATAACAACTACTAGGTTTTGATTTTTATTTTTACATTCTTGTTAGTCATTTATTATTATTATGTAATACACATATATTCTTGATTACAATATATAAGAACTAATTGTTTGTTTCTTACAATGTCTTTTACTCACACCTTACTCAATAATTTTGATGCACTTTTATATTCCATGAGATACCACAAGAAGGAAAAGTGACATATGGTTGATATCTGAGGAGGTGGAGCATAGACCTAGTAATGTCCTGGACAGAAAATAGTGGACCCCATAGTTGTTTTATTTATTGTCTAATTTCATTACTATTGAAAATTTTCCACATTGAGAGTTCTTATTTATGTACCATGTATTCTATATTTTATTTAGGAATTCACTCTAATTATTTATTATATTCTTATCATTTTGTTTAAAGATTATTAGCGATCATATGACATCAAAATTAGGGTATAGTCTCCCCATGATAAAACATAGACCCTCACTACTAGTCGGTATCCACTTGCATTCATGGAGGTATGCCGGAGGTCACGTAGCATCCATAATGATCTCGATGGTATTGGATGAGGTGTGACAAAATGGGATATAATCATCCAGAATATGTATCATGTTTCTTCCTCTATCTAGAATATGGATATAGTATACAAGAGTTATGATAGTGGGGACTTGGGCATGTGAACTTTACCATTGCTTAGCCAACACATTATAATAGACCTCTTGGTTTCCAAAATGCTGGAAATTTATTTTTTTGTTGTTACTAATGATAAAATTGACCTTGGGATATTCATAGGTTTCTGATATTTGACAAATGAGATTTTTGGTGTGTTCATGCATCATGACTAGAAAAATTGGTTCACTTGACTTAAATATATTTTTTCTTGTGATGTATAGTACTTCATCAATTAAATGCTCTATTTTCACTATATGTTCAGGTTATTTTCCATGTTTGATATATCTGTTGATAGAATGTGTGATATATAGTTAAGTGATTTAATTAGGTAAATTTAGTATGTTGTGGTATTAATATATATATGATGATTATAACTAAATTGTAGGTATAAAGACAAGGGTTAGCTCTAGGAGAGTTATACCTTGGGTAGAAGTCAGACTCATATGAAATCATTAATGTGATCCCATAGGGTTATTTGGAATAGTTATTTTCATAATGTTTCTACTATTGTGGAGATGTGAAATTAGAATTTTGATGTTCGAACTCAGTGATATGAGTTGTTCATGGGCAACCACATGAGTTAATTCATGAGGATTATATGTTTATAATGGGTGGAATTTTAATATCATGGATTTTTTAAATTAAATAAAAACCCTTATTTGTTAAAAATTTACAAGTATTATTAGGTGAAAATGTATATTTTCTTTAAAAATTACGTGATAAATGTCTTTAATTATTTTCATGGGATTAAAATCCTAGTTATCTCTTTGTAATACTATGTGTAAATGTTGTAGGGTAGTGTGCTGAGTTAGTGTGACATTCTTTGGCCCTAAAAGCATCGATAGAGATAGAATAAAAATATTATATATATTATATAATATTCTAGTGATTTATCAAAAAAATGAACCTTTATTAAATGGTGTTTCTCATGTGGAATATGAAATCATCGTTAGATATAGGACATGGAGGTTACCCTATGTGTGGTATAACATTTGTGAGCACTAAAAATTTGATAAAATCACACAAAATGAGAATTTATTTCTATTATTTACTTATTATTTAATAAAAATAATTTAATATCTCACATATAGTTTTTTAAAAGGTAGGGGTCGAATCCTAATTATATTATTTAAATAAAAGACGTCTTTAGATTGTGTATAGGGAGACCCATTACTTTTCCCGATGGCCCAAGTCCATGTGGCCTGAATACTTGGCTTGAAAGCCCATTTTTTGGCCCAAAGGGCCCCTCGTTGAATAGTACTACTAAAGGACCTGGGCGGCTCCAGAACCTGCTAAAGTACCGCCACCGATACAGTTCCTTCTACAGTTCCTCCACCGTTACAGTGTCATCGCTGCTGTAGTATCGTCGCCGCTGTAGTGCATCATATGAGAAATATAATTCCACCATTCTGTGTGGAAAATGGGGGTTTCCCTTGGTGGGTTATAAATTTCAAGCACATCAGGTGTTCAAGAACATCACAAATGATAATACCATTTATATATTTATATATTTTGTTATTCTTATTTCTAAATAATAAATAACTAATATATCTCCAACTGTGATACATATCAGAAGTCTAAGACTATCATTTGGTACAGAATGAGGGTTTTACCCAATGTGGGACAAAACTTTTATATGCATCGGGTTTTTAGAATCATTGCACGCAATATTTCCTTTATATATTTTAATTACATTATAATTATTATTTTAAGAGATTAAAAATAATTTATATATATATAATGTTATATTATTAAATGTTTCAATGTGAAGACCACCATGGATAAAATTGCATCAATATAAATGATTCAAAACCCAATAGTTTTGGCCGATTTAAATTATACATTGGAATTAATGCCTGATTTAAGAAACTTCATCAACAACTTCACATTGAATAATGGATTAAATGAAAATTGTGAAATTTTGAAATTTAATGATGGGTTTTTGAATGTTAATGGTGACAATTATTTGAAATAATTAATAATAAAAAAAATATATATGGTTATTATTATTATTATTTATGGAAAATAATTTTTATTGAAGAGATGATTAATTTGATTTAATAATAATAATAATGGTAATATAATTATAATAATAATTATTATTATTAATGTGATATATTTAATAAAAATAATAATTGATGTTATTTTTATTTTTTTTATTTTTTGAATGAAATATTTTTTTGAAAAAATTAATATATATATATATATATATAGTTTTCTTGAATATATTAATTGGATGAATTAATTTATTTTGATGTGGTTTTATATCTGGGAAACACATGATGTTTTTTGAGTAGGTTAATTGAATAAATATACTAAAATGTGAAATTTTTATTTTATGTGGATATATTGAATCGGTCATATTGACATCATTTTAAATCAAATTGATGATCCATCCATGGAATCGTGACCTTTACAATGTGGTGGTCATTTCAAGACCAATTATGCATATTTAATATTGTCTCTTGGTGAAGGTCCACGAATCCTCTAATATGATTGTGGGGTTGGATGAAGGAATTAATAGGATAGAGTACTAAATAAGTGATGAAAATAATAAATGTTATTAAATTAATTGATGGAAAATGTATTATAAATAGGATTTAGGGTGGTGTGCATGGCATGGGTAGGAAGCCCATTTATTTCAAAGTCCTCACCCATCTCCCTTACACTATCTTAACTTTTATTCTATTTTTTATTTCTATAATTCTCTCCTAAATATCTTATTTGATATTTATCAGATAGACACACTGTCAGTTTCGTTGGACTCATCTCAACGAGTAGAAATTTATTCCTAGGATTTTTTTAAGATGTTGAGGTATTTTTTTTATTTTTAATTATATATTTTTAATTATCAATCATATAGATAATTCTATGTAAGGTCAAAACGTGGATGGTCCAATGATTATTTGACATGTTATCATCTTTCAGTTAGGTATGAGCATCGTTTGGGTAATAGAAACACAAGAAAACATCATCATACACTTAGAAAACCATAAGGTGTGATTTTAATTTCCTCTTGGGCTCTCATTTTCAAATATTTCCAAGATTATTATTTATGTTTTAAATTCATTACATCATTTTTATCTTTTATCAGACATGGACGTGTGTGTAACTATGATATTTTTTTGCGTTATATTCCATATATGAGTTAGATTATTGAATCCTTTTTCATGTATGATTATTATTGCATATAATTATTTTAATGAAATATATTCATGAAGATGTATTATGTTATGCCCAATTTTGGGCTCACCAATGATGTTTTTCACTATGCATTTTCTGGATGTCTATGGTATTTGTGACAGGTGGACCGTAATGACATATTTATCCCTTAGAGGGAGAAAGTGAGGTTCTATGATAATGGATATGAAAAACAAGGGACATGGGTGGGGTATCAAGGTGAAATAGTTTCATTATGTGGATGCATTTTAATTATCCTATATTCCAAGTACCATATTTTGTTGAGGTATCCCTGTTGCGACTAGAGTAAGACAAATGATATACATGACATGAGGGATAGATTATAATGAGGGCATGTTTGCACAACCCCATGAGGACGTCATACAATGGAGGGATTGGTTTCAACTGACTTGGCCAAGTGGTTGATTCCAAGAACCATGTGTTGGTCCATTAAGAGATATATTCTGAGTGCAATGTGCTAGTACATTAATAGATGCATTCCCAGTGCCTTGGGATAGTCCATTCCATTATGGATTCTAATATACATTCATTGGTCCATGCTTATTGAGACATTCTAGGATTATCTTTCGTCCATGTATCTACAACAAGGTATGTTAAGGGTTTGATGGAGGCTTGGTTAGCGGGGCACTACTAAGTTTTGATTTGAATGATTATATGTTTTTTACACATTAAATATTATTATGGATTACCCTTGTATACTTGAGAACCCCAGATAAAGATGCATTTGTAGTGCCCAAACTAGTATCTTACTCAAACCCTAATTGGTAATTTTTATGAACCTATTTATTCCATGATAACCTGACGAAGGGAAAGGGCCCCATGGTAGATATTAGAGAAGTTCTACAATAGAGATGGATTGGATTGAGGAAAATACCATTGGACCCCAATGCCCTTTTATTATTTTTATTCATTAATTACTAAATAGATCATTCCACGTTTGGAGATCTTATTATATACCATATATTCTATATTTAGTGTCAATATTTACTATAATTATTAATTATATTGTTTATCATCATTAAAAATTATTATTGATCATATGACCTGATACTGATTGAATAGTCTCCCCACAAACATACATAGAACCTCAGGGCTTGTTAGAAACAACTTTCATATCGGGAGGCACACATGAGGTCATGTAGGCTCTTTCTATGACCTGGTAGTTATGGTTTGGATGTTACCAAACCATTGGGAGTTCAACTATGAATGATACCCAATGAAATAATTTAAGAGAACTAGACTACATTTGATATTGTGGAAAGGATGTGTCTTATGTTTGAATGGTCACTTTTAAATTTTACATCCTACTCATTAGTCACAATATAATTCTATTAAAAGATGTATTATATGATATCATAAGGATATATGATTCTAATTTTAATGGGGGTTCATGATTTTTTATTCTATATGTACCATCAAGTGGAAAAAGAATTCTATTGGGGTATTATTATTCCATATGTTGACTATCCTCTTTAAATGGGTAATTTCATTATAGATCCCTTTCAAGAGAGTTGAAAATTATTCATATGAATGAAAATTTTATGGTATTAAATTACCTAATAGATATTCACCAGCAATGTTTATATATCTGAAAGGTTTTTTAATCAAATAGGTCTTGTTTTTATGTTATTCGACGAAAAAGATGTATTATGTTGGTTAAGTGTTTGCATATAACCCCGGGTTAGGGTATATGGGGTAGTGAGAACCAAATTATGGTAATATGGTTTTTGTTTTCATGATTATGGGTAGTTTTTCCTTCTATAAAAAGTCTTAGAGTTAATTTTGTTATAATGAATAATTATCACTGATAATGGGTGTAGGCAATTATTTTATACCATGGAATAACCATAAATTTTGAGGGACCATGTGGCCCCTACAAATTTAGTGACACATCCCATCCGAGATGCTAAGAAATTGGTGCCTTGATCTAGTTGGTTATGAACACTCAAGAATTCCTCCTTATATTCCAGAGACTTATAACAAGAAGTGATGGTTGAGGGGGTGATTTTGGGGAGCCTATGTAATCAAATCATAGTAATAAAGCAACATAAATAGAAATATATAAAACACATTAGTGAATACGAAAAATGTGGATTTATTATATAAAATAAAATAGAACAAGCTCTAATGAATAATGAAAATTATACAATATCTGGAATAACTATTCCAAAATAAAACACCAGTCACTCCCAGAGATGATCATACAAATAGAGGTATACAAATGATACAGAAATAAAATTATATTGGTCTACAACTAACACTGATACATACCACATACCCATTCTCCAAATTTTTGTTGAACTAGAGTAACTCAATCAGAATAACGCACTCAAGGTACTCTACTTGGTCATGTAACTATAGGCCTTAGATCTATCCTCCATGAAAACTATGATCCACTGGAAAAAAAATTTAAGGTCTACAGGTACACTGAGGATAATGTGAAGAGGAGATAAATAATCTCATTAGGACACCCCAACAATTATCCTTTAAACATATTTTACTATAAGATTATTAAAAACCATGTTCTCACCCTATACGAGACACAAGTAAAATGATAAATAAAAATAATAATGTGAAACCACAATTGAAACTTGGGCCGATAATTCATGTAAACTACAAATGTTCCACCACGCATGTCCAAATATATATATATGTACAAGTATTGTTCCGTACCTATAAATATAAACACAATTTTGAAAATTCCTAAATACTATAAAAGGCAATTTTTTTTTCATTTTCCATAGCCGGTTTGAGGGAACCGGTACCCCAAACCAATTTAAAGGTAACCGAAAACCACACAAATAAAATTCCCAAAGAACATTCAGAAATCAGCAATACTCAAAATTTAAAATCCGATCTAGCCACGATCCATCATACACCACATGCTGTACCTCGATCCACGAGCCCGCCTCAACTCCTCAATCTACAAGCCTGCAGTACCTCGAAGAACAGACCATCAATAGGCCTGACATTCCATACAAAGAAATCCTTATCACCAAAATGCCGGTGGGATTCACCAGAGTCCGTCGTCACCGAGGGATCATCACAGCATATCACCACCTCTCCGCCGAGGACAACACCACTGGCACTGAAAAACAGGGCCACCAACCCAAAGAGATCCATTGAACAGTCTAATCATAAACCAGAAAGAAAATTTATCAAAACATCGAATGAAAACAATAACAACCAAGATGAACATCATCCATGGCCACCTCCTGAGAATCATCATCGTCGTCACATTTACTCGCAAACACCGTTGCTTCACGCCGCCCAATCCCCCACCTCAAGCCAAACAACCATCGTAGAAAAGAGACAACCTCGAAATGCTGATGAGACCACCACAGGGAAACAGCACAACCGAGAGCAAAAACTTGAACACTCCGAAGAGTGTGCCGATATCTGGTCTTACACCTGTGGATCAAACCATCAGCTTTGCTAAAGCCCGGAGCGCCTCTCCATAGCAATAAGAAATCCACAAGACCGCCGCAGAGGACACCAGAGGCAGTCACAGAGTTCCCACCAAAGGGAAGCAGTGACAGCGAAAAAAACCCTATCGATGCAAGATTCAAGAGTTCACTCCTTGACCGCCAAGAAAAACCTTCAAACATGAAAAATCATAACATAGAAACCAAGAAACAAAAGTCTCCCCCTCCGCTAGCCAATCCCAAGGTGTGACGACCGGAGAGGGAAGTGAAACAGATGAACAGGGAAGAAACCCTAGACTGCGCAGGAGAGAAAGGAGAAGCCCATCTCCATGATGAGATCCATTGATTTTTTACTGTGAGAGAAATAACAATAAACCAATCAAATGCCAATCCTAAGGTCTTTAGTCCCAATTTCGTGGAAATCCTATGCAATGGAATTTTTATGGACATCATTCTATTCAACTAATGCATCATTAAGTTGATTTTTATGTCCTTAAAACCAATCAACATATACCTTCTTTGGGATTTTCTATAAATAAATTTATGAATGGTACGTCACTAGAGGGGGATAATAGTACTAAACCTTTTATCATGTGTACTCACCTATAATCACTATTGAAATGGATTTTAGAGATGTACATCTCAAAATATAGAAAATGGAAAACACCCAAACATTGTGATGCACAGACCATCTACATCAATATTAACGTTTGAGCCCCAGGTACTGATCTATAGGTGGTCAAAACATTATGACATATATGCTCCTTATGGATTTGACCCATACGTGATCAATATGTAGATTTCACCATTTAGACACCATGAACACGAATTGAGACCCAAATTTGAATGTCAAATATAGGTGTGACATGCCATGTTAAAACATCCCCTAAAAGAAAAGCCTCATTAGCCTAATCCTAGAGTCCATGTTTGTAGGTAATTATCATATGAAAAAATAGATTAGAGAATAATCATTTTCTATATTCCATATGTTGTGAAGAGCATAATCATCCTCTATAGACCAATAGTGAAGGAGAGAGTAATCATCAATTGACATCATCAGGTGGAGGAGAGTGTAATAATCGTCATTTAACCCATGATTCATGGATTGTATAATCAACCTCATCCTTCATGAAATAATAATAATTCATGAGTAATATAACAAGGGTAACCCATATACCATAGGCATAAGATCAACAATCGAATACCACAAAACACCTTTGGTCATCCAAATAATATCTAAAAAAATATACATGATCAATAGCTAGACCCCAGGTAGTACCTAAGGTAATATCAATAAAAATATAGCATAACATGGTTCATAAGATGTATAATTGGAAAAATATCCATGCATCCCAAATATAATGAATGTTGCCTCATGTTATCCTAAACAATGACCCACCTTGATGCACCATTGGTAATCGTTGCAGCATCATTAATAATCACGATAAAACATAAAAAAGGGTGATGGTGGAAGAATTCATAAACAAAAAACTAGTGAAATAGACCCATGTGATTACAAGGTGGGCACAAGTTCTAATGTTACACCCACTACCATATCTACCCAATCCCAACATACTCACCATTGGTTGATCAAAAAAGGAGAACCCATAGGTTATCTCAAGTAAAACACATAGAGTTATATTAATTTTCATCCTTGAGGTATACAAATATGAGAAGTAATCTTACTCATTATACTCAGCTCCTATGGTTAGAGGGTATCCATCATGGGATGCTCGAATGGTAATAATGACCAGGGAATCATCCATGGGATCCTTAGAACAATGAATAGATGAAGGAATCCTTTGGGGGACCCTCTATAACCCTAGAAGAAGGTAGAGGAATCCTACATGGGATCTTTTGATTGATAAAACTGAAATGTGATACAAAAAGGGGTTCTCTAGGTTGAATTGTATGAAAAGGATTCCCTGAGGGGATCCTTGGTTTCAGAAAGAATATAGATGCATCATAAAGGGATCCTCTTGGAAGAAACATAAAAAGTCGAATCCAACACGAGATCCTTAGAAAAAAAATAATGCCCTCAGATGAAAGAAGGGAATATATCACAATTGAGACATCCATTATGGAATAGATAAAAAGTCATTAGTCATGAGAGATAGATCATGGATCATCTAAAATTAACTGTCACTCTCTTTAGATACTAAAGTATAATATTACTTGAGGAAAAAACTATCCATTAAATAAAAATGAATGAAATGAAAATTAGGAGACCTCAAAAATCTACATGGGTTTCACCACCATGATATATTTTGAAAGATACTATGAATGGAAAAATCACTAGTCCAATTCCATCCCCTAAGGTAAATTTTAGAAAAACCCATGAAGGGATGAAAAATGGAATGCACAGAACATTTATCACTAGGCACATGATGTGCCCTCCCAAAGCCCACCTGGGTATGAAATCTCATTGGACATGGAATATAAAATCCCATGTACAAGATATGTAAGATGTGTACATGGTTTGTACCATATATGGGATTCATTCCAATGACCCTAAATAATCCTAGCCATGTATTTTTACTGGTTGGGTACTTCTACCCATCGTCTGACCCACCCTGGGTCTAATCGTGTACTATACATAACCAATTTCACCTATATGAATAGTGTGGTTGGGTATTCAACTATTTGGATGAGTACTAGTATAAAAAAATTTTACAGCATGCCTGAAAGCCTATTATGAAAATACATCTTCCCCAAATCTAATGATCACAAAACATGAATTTCCATAACTAGATGCTGTATATATAGGTTTTTTGGAATGTAAAACCTATGAACAACCAGAAACCATTTCTTTTACATTGAAAATAGTAGATCGAACATCAGGAGTACATAGGAAATCATATAAGGGGTTTAAAACAAGATAATTAATATGTAAAATGTTTTACAGGAAAACATAATAGTTGAAAACATTTGGCAACATACGTAAAAGATTCACCATTTAAGCAATCAATGGTTTCGACATGATGATTCGATGCACACCGAGCACTTTGGTGGTACCTTGAACACTCCCTATATCATTACCTTACTCTTTATCCCTCGCCTCTTCTGCACTCAAGAAATGGGTAAGGTGCATGGAAGTATATGTCAATCCATGGAAGCGATATAATGAAAATAATGAATCGAAAATTCTGAAAAGAAATGAAAAGAAAATAATGAACTGAAAGTATGTCCACATCCAATCCCAATTCCTAACTCATGTTTATGCCCCACATATAAAAAACTCCCCATACTGAACTAAATAATAGAGACAAAATCCCTATATAACAATGTGTTCAAATGATATGACAAAAACAACTTGGGCGAATAAATAAATATTTTATTAATCAAATTTTAAATAATAATTATTCCCATAAATTTTATATTTGAACTAAATTCAATGAAAATCTTATCCCTGGGTAAACACCCTATTCATAGACCAACATACTGGTAGGAATAATTATCTGAGATCATATTCTATGTGAAACTACCATTTTACCCCATATAAAAATCTGATATCAAAAATAATAATTTTTACAAAAAGATTCAGTCTGAAAAAACATTGTTCCCTACAATATTTCCACCATAAACCTTATCCTCCTCAAAAATCAAGGTCATATGAATAGTAACCATGCCCTCAACATGAGCATCCTTACAACAAAGCTATTTGGACTATCCCACAACTAGTCTCAATGTTTCAAAAACTATCTCCTACATGGATGCCATTTAACTATAATAGATCTTGTACTCCCCACCATATGAGTACCTTTATCAACATCTTTAACCAAAATATGTGCCCAAATGCACATGAATAATGCTAATATTGAACTAAAAATAAGTGTCCCTACCCTCAAATGGCCAATAGTGTACTACTCATCACTTAGATTATGATACACTATTCATCAAGGACTATACCAAAAGGTTCCTTTTTCTCATGAGGAAAGTCATTTAAAAGGAAAAAGATATAATTTCAGGGAGAATCTCTATTAGTGTACTCATGATGATGTCATGAAAAAGCATGATCATCACTACTTAGATTGAAATAAGATTAATAAAAAATAATTTTACAACTCCCTGTTAACAACAATAAAAATAAATAGACAAACTCACAATTAACCAAAACATGACACCACATCTCTTGAAAATTCATGTCCAAGTTCTACATGGGCCAAAATTCATGTTGCACCAAATTTATTTTGAATGTCATATCTACCAAATTTGGACATTATGACTTTAAACACATCACCCAAAAAGCCATTCTACAGAAAATTTGTGAAAACCCATTTCCATGGCTATCACTGAGCCTCTCTAAAAATTACAAATAAATGGTACCAAATAAACAAATATGTACTGTTATAACCAGACTCGTACTACATCGAGTCATCCATTGAAATTTCAAGTTGAAGATGCTACCTAATATGTAACTTTCATCAATCCAAAATCTCCCATAGAACTAGTGATCAAATTTGAGGACCACACATTTTCAAAGATTTATTTTCAGATCGCATGTCACCCATAGTTTTTTTAGTCATAATAATCCACCACCAATCTGACTACAACTAAAACTGAAGAAACACCACATGACTTGTTCAGGATCCCGAACAGTCCTACATGTAGAATTCATTCATGATACAGAATCACTCAATGTTCTTATCAAAATATGAAGGCATATAGTTTATTATAAAGTGAAAACATGGGCACCTACCATGACTTTATGATAACAAATCATATAACCAAGATCACTACTTGATAAGGATCTTGAAAACATATTCCAATCATTCTAACCAGCTATTCTATCATATAAAATAGATGATAACATATAAGGATTTCAGTAAAAACAATGTTTCTATTGGTCTCCCACCTATCCCTACAGATCACACCTCACAACTATTATATAATTCCTAACAACCTAGCCCAAAACATCAAAAATATCTTGTGAAGGTAATGATATCAATGACCTACAAGGTTCAATACTATAAAACATTACAACAAGGTCCTGAAACTCAATGATCATTCAAATATGGAACGGACCATAGTAGGTCATGACACCAATAATGAAGAGATAGTAAAATGAATATCAAAGGGAATAAATATATTTTAATACATACAAGTGGTCTATTTTAGATGAAATGTCATGATATCCATTAGAAGCATACCTAGGGATATGACTAGATAACATAAACTTGAGAAACAAAAATCTATAAGGGTTGTCACATAAGTACATCACCTTCCATTCTGGCATAATAGGGTCACTGAACCTCCTATTCATGGGGTATGAGTCTTCAGCCTCAAAAAAATCATTAAATTAGATTTACAAAACCTTACATAAGTATTTAATATATTTCTATATTGTCCAAAATTAATAGGCCCCATTATATTGTAAAATCATACACTATAAGGGATATGTGATGATATTCCTTTGGGATAATTATGAGTAATGAGACACCTCATGTGTTTTCCCACTATGATTTGAAATCCATCCCTAGCCTCTTCCTATTGGAATAGATTAAGAAATCCATAATAAATCATCACATACACACAACATGTTCATCTATCAAGGTTAAAATAATACATAGTTGTAAAATCATTAGTGTAAACCACAATCCCATACCATTGGATACTATGAATTATTATCAGAACATGTTTTCTTGATGCACTAACGAGATATCCATCATAGGTTCTGAAACAATCATTTTACTATTTTCTACGATATAAAAAATATGAAACCCCTATAAAAGAAAAAATCTAATACGTATAGGTAATTTTCGACCCAGATTCCACTAAAACTGTTCCATGATATAGTTTTTTTTGAGGCCTCAAGATATCTTCCCATATGAGGGATGTTTTAAACTATTAGTGATGGACTATGAGAGATTGTGTTGAGACTATTTCATCATAACTAAGTAAGAAAAATACATATATCACTGTGTATCATACACAACAGTAAATAACAAGAGTGTAAGCAGTGAATGGAACTAAAATAGAACCTGATATAATAAAAAATTAAAAGGATACAATAAACTGAACAACTTTTCCAAGTAGAAAACACATATCACCCATTAATATGAAATAATTTAAACTTGTATACAAAAGAAAATGAAATAAAAGTACAATTCTCTACTAATAACACCAATATGTACCATGTATCTAGTCTATAACCAATATTACAACATAATTGCGAAAATAAGATCATAATTCATCATAACTGCTCGATCATGCACCACTGGACATCATCCCTATCCATAATGAGAACCATTCTCAACATAAAATGTAGACATAAGGAATACATATACACCGGGATGCACGTGAAGGGGTGTGATATAATCATAACAGGGAACCACAAAGAAGAAAATATAAAAACATGTTTCTATAAGTGTTTGAAAAAGTATGTTGTTATCCAATCCAATACATAACTAAAATGATAAAAAAAACAAATTTCATGAATCCATAGTCAAACCCTAGGTCCAAAATCAAAATAAACTAGTAATGTGACACGATGGATGTCAATATCTATATCAATATACATGTACAGTTCCATACCATTATATATTTATATATATATGAATATTCATTATTAAGGTGAATGAAATAACGTAAAATCAATCATCAATTGATCAATCTGTCTGTAAACCTTATCACATGGACAATCCATGAAAGGCGATTAAGTGAGACATAATTCCACTAAAGATGTGATTAATCATGTTTATCTCTACGTGTGTATTCCCAATCAGCATATACCTACTTTCTCCATCACTAAAAATATATATCTCAGCATGATACATCAACATAGGGGGATAATAATCCTAAATAAATGTTCAATTTCACTCACATCAAATCATTATAGCAATTTAATCCATGGAATTACATTTTGAAATCCAATAAATGTCGAAGATAAGGAAGATATGTTTCTCATTCCATGTAAATCAAAACCAATTTTTGATCCTGAAGTCCTAGTTCGTATTCTGTTACAACATTAAAACTCAAATGGACTCTAATGGTATAACCCTTAGGAGATATGTAACCAGATATCATTGACTAGATATCATGGACACCCCTTGAATTCCAATTTTGAATGATAAACATTGGCATGAGATTTCATATTTAAACACCCTGAAAATGAAATGAGACATAAACCTAATCCCCGAGAGCATGTCTGGAGATCCTCATCATATAAAAAATCGAGGAGAGCATAATCATACTTTATAATCCACATGTAGAATAGATCATAGTAATCCTCTATTGATCACATTTATAGGATAGTGTAATGATCAACTAATAACCATGCGTTGTGGAGAGAATAATCATCCGCATATAACACATGATCCTAGGGGAGTATAGTTATCCCCATCCATCTGGAGTGCATAATGATCCTTGAGTAACATTACAATGTAATCTATTCTCTTATACCATTGTCATTGGCGGAACATCATGATACCAAGAAACACCTCTACATATCAAAATAGAATATTAATAAAATATAAATTCCCACCATACAAGTTCAACGTACTATATCATGGTATACCTATAAAATTAAAAAATTACATGGATCAGAGGCCATATCCCATGAAGAAAGGCCAGACATCCCAAATTTAGAGAAATATAAAATGTGTTAGGACCAACAACCACTAACCAATATGATCCTCTAGTAATCATCATAACATCAAAAACAAACATGGGAAAACATAAAAAATGGTGAGAGAGGTAGAATGCATAAACCAAACACTACATCCACATATCCATGGACATTCAATTTTGGCACAGGTTCATTGGGGACACTCGTGACCATATATACACAAACATGATGTACTAACATTGGCCCAATTAATCCATAGGGAACCCATTAGGCCCCTCAAGTAAGACACGCAGAGGAATCCTATTTGGGATACTTGAGTACACACATAAGTGAAGTCATCCTATTTGGGATCCTTAGATGAGAAGGTAATATAATAATCCTACATGGGATCCTTGAATGATAACAAATAATAAGACTTTATATAGGGGATCCTCATAATAAAACATTGGTGAAGGAGTCCCAAAGGGGTCCCTCTACTACCATATAATAAGGAAGAGGTATGCTACATTAGATCCATTGAACAGTTAATAGAATAAGGTTTCATATAATGTATTTTTTCTGTTGACATGGAGGTAAAGGTATCTAATTGGGGAATCTCAATAGTAGTAAAAAATATAAGAATTCTAACAGGATCCTCAAGGTCTAAACATAAATTGAGGAATCCTTTAAGGGATCCAAAAAACAAAAAGTATCACAGACTCAATGGAATGATGTAAACATATTCTAAGGATCACATCCTAAATAGAAAATCTAAAATGGAATCAGTTATGAGAGATAGATCATAGATAATCTCAAATAAATGGTCTCACTCTCATGAGATGACTGAATAATATTACCGGAAGAAGAACATCTCCATTTATTAAAAAGGGTGAAAAATCTACCAAGTAGTCCTAAAAATCCTAACAGGGTTTTAAAAACATTATCTACATGAAAATAATCTTATAATCGACCACTCATATGTCCATTTATGTCTCATGAGTGAAGAGATACAAAAAACCCACAAAGGGAGGAAAATTGGGAAGTACATAATGTGTTTCGCTTAGTACATAACTTGTACTCCTAAGGCCCCACCTAGTAATATAACCTCATTGGACATGGACCATAAAGGATCATGTTAATGGAATGTAGGATGGGTACATGGAATGTACAAAACATGGGGTACCTTCCCATGTCCCTCAAAAATTATAAAAATATATTTGGACGAGATGCGAACTTTTACACGCTGTGTGACCCACATGAGGTATGCCCATATACTCTACACAACCATGTTCCCCTAGACGGGCATCATGGATAGGTACTTAGATACATGACCACGTACTAGTAAATAACATATATACCCCATAAACATACTTTACTTCCACAAATTCATCATTCCAAAAACAGAAGATCACACAAAGTATCTTCCATAATTCAAAATCCATGTAGATTGGTTTTCTCAAATGAAAAACCTCCAAATCATCCTTAAGCCCCCATTTTACATGGAAAGAAAAATATTGGATCCTAAGATCCCATTAGTAATCATATTAGGGGTTTAAAAGTTGAACATGGAAAATATATTGGTTTTTACATCAAAACATAAAAGGACTATCTTTGGATGGAATACTCCGAATCATCACTCGTTTCCCTGGTTCACATATTCCGTATGTAGATCTAGCACATCTCAATCTATGGAACTATAACTCCCTCTATCCTTATGCATTTATATTTCTCCTAAAACCACTACTCTATATTGATTATTTGAAGTTGAATCTGAATGGGCATACACGATTAGATAAGAAATGAAAAGAAAGAAAAAAAAAAGAAAAGAAATAAAATTGGTGGGCCACGATTGGCCTCAATGCCCAACCTGATTTTATGCCTCACATGAGAAAAACACCCCTTTTTACACTTAATGGTTAATATTGGATGTAAATATGATGCACCATTCAGTTTATATGACCAGATGAACATGAATAAATATATTAATATTTAATAAATAAAATATTAAATCTTTATATTCCACATAAATTTGAATGAATGGAATTAAACCAAACTCTTTTCCCTGGTTAAACACCCTATTCTGGGACCAACAGAGTTGTAAAAACAATTATCAAAAATCATATACTAGGGAAAAATACCATTTTACCCCTTACATACATTGGAAATATAATTTCAAATTTATTCTGGAAGAACAAAAGTATTTAATTTTTCTAACATGGGATAAATTAATTGAAAATTATAATGAAAATTTTAGAATTTAATATATTTACACATAATTTAATGATATAATGACCCATGGGATAAAATTTAATAGTTAAGAAATTCTTATGAGTGTCACATGGTTCATGAATTGGGTTTAATTCCTCAACTACCACTTAAATTCTTCCCAACCTAATAATTAGTTATTTAATGGGATACTTATTAAAAAAACATCATTTTTTGAATGAGATTTAAGTAAGACTATAAAATATGCTGAATAAAAAAGGATACGGGACTGTATAAGTTATACAGTAACATAATTTCTCTTGATTGTTTTAAAAACAATAAAATTCTCCAAAAAATTATTAATAATGGGTAAAAAATTTGGTACATAAATGTTTTCCTTATTATTGTCAAACATAGATGTTTATATTTTATTCCTGATAAATATTTAGCATAAATTATTGAAATTGTTATAGGTCTACTTTATTTTCATTCAATATATTAATGTTGTATTATTAGTATTGATGAATTTAATAATAACCACACATGGAAGAAATAACAATAAGACTATAACTATTGATAAAATTCCAGAACAGAGAAAATGTATGATATTATATTATATAACATCTCTGGTATATAGAGAATAACACTTATTTTTTTAAACATTATATAGATTATAATTTTCAATGATAATTTTATTACTCATTGTGATAAAAATTGAAATTTATATTTTCCACTAAAACACTTTCACATCGAGAGATATAAACATCTAAAAAATAAGATTTAAAAAATTATAGTTGAAACATATTTAAAAAAATTTAGTGATTTTTTATTCACACTATAAGGAATTCATAAAATAATAATAATATATAATTTTTATATTTATATATTTTATAAAACCATTAGTTTTAATCACTGTGCTTAAAAATTAACTTTTGGTATCATAAATAAAATACATCATAGATCATGATAGAGGATATGGTGATTTTATAATAAACTAAAATTTGATATTAGGATGATCTAAATGAAAAATAATGGACAATAATGTTTTATATGGATGATAGAGGTAAAAATAAACATATCATTCCCTTAAAATGAGATTAAAATAAATTAATTAAAATATGTACATATCCATCTTATAGTTATGTACATTAAACAATCTATAATGTTTTAATTTAATGAGATAAGTAATCAGTTTAAAAAAATATTACCTACATGGGAATGATGACTAACTTTTTATGTGAAAAAAAATTGTTTTTGAAAAAAAAATATATATGAAGAAAGATGATGAAAATACCATAGTCATAATTTTTATTCTTGAGGGTAAATTCATTTCCATTATAAGGAGTAAAATAATTTTTTCCCTATCCAACAATATCATGGTTCATTCCAAATGTAATATCAATATTTTTTTAACTTAGGTGGATCATTTAAAACAATTTTTTATCAATTTTTAGCATCAATAATACATTATAATATCTACAACAATGAAATTATATTTTCTCAAGAATGATAAATAATCAAAATCTATATTATCCATATATTCTTCATCCATGGGTTAGTTTCATGTGATATAATAATATTCTTATCAACCAATAGGATGCATACTCATGAATATATAAAATATATAATAATAAAATGTATATTTATTTTTTATCTTTTTATATCATGAAAACACATCATTATTCAAATAAATAGAGAAATTATTTAATAGGTTTATTACATCACACCATCAATCCAGATAGAGTTTCGAATATAATATAAACCTTCAATTATAATGAAGTATTATGTGAAATGTAAACATGTTTAAACATCAGTGTTACTCAAAAATTATTATTGAACTTTATACCTAATTTCAAGTACAATTAACGTGTAATTATTCAAAATAATCCATAAGCTATCAACCCATATTATATATTTCAATTACATTTCATCCAATGAAACTGCTCAATAATAATATTTTTCTAGTTCATTACTCGCTATCTAATAATGATTCTATAATTTAGTAAAAATATAGATATGATAAATTATGTAATAATAAATTTATATTAAATCAAAATTTTCTTCAACAACACTAAAACTTCAGTATTGTTTATTATTAATAATCCAATGGGCATATTATTCAATCAAGAGCATATTAATACTTAATTAAACACTTTATTTTTATTAAAATTAATAGCCATTATAGATCAACATTTATCATATCATGATATATTAATCATTAATAAAATACATTAAATGTGTATATAAATAAAAATTAGAAAATTGGAAGTTAAATTAATATCTCACAATATTTTCCCTTTAAATTAAACATAATGAACATTTGATTTATGTCACCTCAACCACTGTGAGTTATTTTTTTTATTTTGTAATTTCTATCACGGTTCAGTACAAAGAGGAATATTTCATTACATTGTTTTCTAATGGAGTTTGACAATTTATTATTCAAAAAAATCATGTGAAAAATGTGGGGTTAAATCTTTTAGATTATGGATCATTGTGAAAAAAATTGATGATGCAGGTTTCCATCAACATAGTATATCAATGCATATAAATATATATTTCATTTAGAAAAATTTTAATAATTTTAAAATTATGTAATTGTTTAATGATACAATATATCAATGTGTGATAATAAAATATGAGATGGTCTAAGACAATGAACAATTTGGTACCATCCAACACTGTCGAAGGAATGGGAAAAATGGCCTACTTCCATTCAATAGATAAAAAATAATTATTTTTTTAAATATGCAATTAATTAAGAATCAGTATTGTGATAGAATCGGTAACACCATCAAATTGATTGAATATTTAATATATAGATTTAAAAAAAGATATAAAATTGTTGTATTTTATAATTTTCTTATTGTATCTTTTAATGATCAGCTATAAATCATTGAATACGGAATATGTTGGATTTCCACATGGATCCAGATTATGTTACCCATATTCAAGGATTAACCAAAACTATTGATAATGATACGTTGATATGAATTATGAAAATGAATTTTTTCACTTATAAAATTATTAATGCATAGATTATTGATTAGTGATTAAGAATATATAGACCCCCAGAACATGGTGTCTTTTTTAAAATAAAATTTCATACAATATGCATTCGATTAGATGTAACTACAACAAGAGTAATTCTATTTTACAGGTTTTTTGTAGTTCTTTATTGATATTTCATTTCATTTTGTTTCATTTTCACAGTTTTCGTGGATTATGATAATCTGCATACCAATCTACTTTGATCAATGTTATTAATTATACATGGATGTGTGGTATTGAATAAACAATAGAGAATAGTATGTATAAGGAAATTTGATATCATAATAGTGAAATATGCAATCCCATAGGTTCATTTTAATTATATTCTTTTTTATGAATTTTTCATATTCATTATTAATATCTTATTTATGGTAATAAAAACTGAGAACTAATCGACAATATGAAAATGTTTATTTGAAAAGTGAATTATGTTTTGAAAAAAAAATACAATTACATATCCACCCTCATCATTTTACTTTTTATGTATATCTATAAAATAAAAATTATATATATATATTTTAAAACATTATGATTTATAAAATATTTTAAAAATCCACCCATTGTTTAAGATGTTTCTTCAAACAAACTTATTGACTTTTTAAAATAAAAATAAAACGTAAACAAATAATCATTAGCTTTATGTAGCTGTATGTAAAATGATTAACCTTCTTCTAATATCATGATGAATAGAGTGTTCATGTCATAAATTATTTTTTACCCTTTATATTTAAATTATGAAATTAATTATCATACTAATTTATTATAAATATTTTGTAATATTCATTATTTCTAATGGTAATTAGTATTTTTCTTAAAAGATTCAATTTCAGGCTAAATAATAGAGTTTTTTTAATATTATTAATTAGATTTATCTTAAATAATTATTAAAATTTTATCTTCTTTTAATCAATATATTTAAAAATATTGAAATATTTACTAGAGGATTCAATTTTTTTGGTAGAACAACTCATTTTTCATAATCATGGAATAATTTATTTTCGTGTTATAATGGTCTTCCCCTATAAAGTTAGTAAAACTGTAATTTTGAACACAATGTTTATTATAGAAAATAATTATTATAGTTCCAAAAATTATACAATATAGTATTTCTCTTGGTTTAAATTTAGGGGAAATCCAAGGCTAATTTTATTTTGATGAATATTAAATACTTATCGAATAATTAAATATTAATGTCATGTGTAGTGAATTTAATATCAATTAAAAATTTATTATGATTGGAAATATAATAATTGAGCTATGATCAAAATTTGGTTCATTAAATAAGTTAGGCATAACCTAATTTTTTGTAATTTTGACTCATTTTTTGAACATCACTATTGTTTCATATAGTACTAAATAAATATTTTTTCTATATGATTTTGAGATGGCAACGGAATGGCCTAATTTCAGTGATGTGTCATTGAAATTACATGACGACGATACTTTTATATCATTGAACCTAGAACATAGAAATATTTTTTTGTGTTGGAAATTATTATAGATCTTTTTTAATTATAGTACTAATGATTGATTTCTATTGGGATATTAATTATGACTTAAGGAATAAAATTTATTTTCCAAAAATAGAATATCTTCTTCTAACTAAGAAATACTCCCCTCATCTAATCCTTTGTCCTATATGGCTGAAATAGAGAATCCAAATTTCCCTCATTTAATTTATCGTTATACAAATTAGGTATTCCGTAATGTTCTTCATGGATTTGGAATCAATTATTGTTAAAAAATGTGATTCCATATTATAGAGATGTGAAATCACCACTAACATAGGGCACTTTTTCCAAATTATTTTACCATAGTAATGTTCCATGATTCATTACACTTATTTCCGTAATTATGGCATAAATATTTATATAGCGCTGAAATTTTTAAATCAATTTAATCATTACGAAATTATTCAAAATAAAAACATTTTATAATTTGTCCCCTATAGTTTTTACACTGGAGTGTCAAATTAGTATTTAGAATGGATCTATGTTTTATTATAGAATATTTCCTTATATAATGACTATTTTTTGGTGATTGAATATTATAATTAAAATTTTAATATTTAGTAACCCCAATAAAAAATTTTTATGTTTAAAATGATTTAATTTTAATTTTTTTTGTTGAAAATATAGTGTTTTAAATAATTATTATTTTAATCACATGTCACTTGAAATGAATATAATTAATATATCCATATTTTCCTAAGAATATATAATAATTATTTAATTTTTAAAATAAAAAAGGATGAGGATTTAATGTATATTAAAATAAATTATTTATTTATTGTTATTTACTTTTCAAATAGGTAAATAATTTTATAATTATTTTATATTTTCTTGTCCAATTAAGAATGATTATGTTATTAACTTTTTCAATTCTTGTATAGAGTTATTATCGGTATGAAGGCTCTATTTTTTACAAGATATTTAATTTGTTACTATCAAATTTTTTATAACTGTAATGATTATCAATTTTTAATTTTAAATTAATCTATGGTAATAATCATTATACTTAATAAAACTTTAATCCATTATTAATTTTTGTTGTTGAGAGGTTTCACACAATCTTATACCACATTATTATGGTATCATTCTCATGTAGAAAAATGAACTAGAATGCAGGACCATACTTTTGTGTTTTTTTATCACTCTAAAAAAACATCTTAAATAATTTTCTCACATTCTTCTCAACTAAAATTGATTATGGTATACATATTTTTTAATAGTCGATGAGTACAGGGAAATATGTCTTGGAAAATAATATAGAATCTTCACAGAGAATGTTGTGTTGTATTAGGATGTTTTTAATAAAACATACCAAGTACTGAAAAGTCTCAACAAATCATATCATAAAATCACCATACTTGATCTATGAGTGAATTTTTAGGGAATGATTTTATGATAAACTAAACATAGATTATAAAAATATTCAATAAACAATGGAATGTATTTTGGGATTCAATAATTTTTTAAACTATACAACGTTGACACCCTTGTCATGTGTTATTTACACCAGCATTCATATTTTACGTGTTATTATTGATGATATATTTCATGAATCCCTATGATAATCTCATCATGGTACCTAGACATAGAAGCTACATGGTTACACATATTTGTAAATATCACACACTATATAAAATTTTCTCACACACAATGTATGTTTGAAAAATTTAGTTTAGTGTCTAACAACAGATATTCAATGTCATACTAATAGGATAAAATATATTTTTTTCAATCACACAACTTTGGTATAATATCTAGAGAATATTGAAAAGTATATGTTTTATGCACCACGTTTCCACATAATAAATACATAGAGAGAATCCTAGGACATCATCTTATATTACCTAGAGTGTATTTTGAAATCAGGTAAATTCTAAGAAAACATGTAGACTTAATTCTAGTAGCATGTAATTTCTTCTTTTTACTGTATACATGATTATTTTTTTCGGATCCATACACATTGTGTATCTTTTTAAACATATTATGAATGTCTTCATTATACATATTGTGCTATATTAATTTATTACTTGACCATCTTGAGTATATAAAAAATAAAACTCCCTTCATGAAAAATTTTGTATGAGGAAATTATATTAATATTAAAGAGTTATCTCTAATGTGATAAATCAATTCATATGAGAATCCCTTTCAAATTATTTGTCAACAAAGAGGATGATAGAATTTTTATTATAGAAATACATGGATATATGAAGAAATTAGTGTAGTTCAAAAATGATATATATATAGATAGAGTTGATGAAAGAGCAACAAAAAGGTATTTTTTGTATACATAAAGTGTAGTTAACCTCCCAAAAGTTAGTTTATCTCCCCAAAATGTAAAATTTCATAAGCTTGGTGGGGTTGAATGAATTTTTGACAGATTAAAATAATTACATCTCATGATATTATTTAATTATAAAAAAAACCTATTATACCTTTTACTCAATTGAATATATATATATATAAATATATATAATAATTAAGGTAATAAGGTTTAGAATATTAAATCATACCCCATTTTTTCCAAACCAAAATTATAAAAAATAATTGTACCAATATATCAGAATCAGTAATGAAAATTACTATTTTTCAATGTCAGGAGGCTAATCATTGTCTAAACTTCTATATAAACATTAACATGTTAGAATGTGTCAATAAACATTCTAAAAAGAACTCACTTATGCTCTAGATAAATGTTATGATGAATAATATTATATATCATCTTTTTTGAAATAGCATGGGTGTAACATGAAACATAGTTTATTACAAGTGGGGTTAATTTTTTTTACAATTAAAAAAATCAATTATAAATCTATTCCAGGATATTATCATCTGGATACAACTCATCATGCATTTCCTTTTCAGGCACTATTCATTTTTTACATCTCTTTATTGAATTTCATTCCATATTTTAACATCATGATCATCGTAAAGAGTTTTTTTTTCAGGAACTGGAATCATATATGATCTTATAACTACCAATTATCTCCAGATCCATTTCCAATCCACTTCAAAAAAGTTCCCTCTAAAACTTTTCATGATGTAAAATACCATTACATACATCTTCTGTGATTTCTGACTCAAGACACTCCATCACACATATCGAGTCATGGTGTAATTTCACTATAAACTAACACTCTTCCTGGAATACAATGAGATGTGAAATCAATTAAGGAATTTCAATAATACTAGGATTTATCATTTAGATAATTGTTTTCTTGAACAAATTTGGTTCTTAGGAAAACCATATATTAGAATAGATCCAAAAAAATACTGTATTCATGAAATTAAAATTTAATATTTTTCATTAAGGTGTCATTGTATGTGATTATTTTGAGACATCGGGTACCTCACATTCTTCATGTTTAACAAATAGTTTTGACCTCTTCAACAAAACTGATAAATCTATCACATTCATCATATATAGATGTATAATCCTATTAAATAGATATTCTTCTATTTTAAAATTTCACCATCAATATAGAAATTATATCTTCATGTACCTCTTGTTCTATTTCGATATTGTTTTCCGCTTATATGAACCACCATATATGAAATAGCAAGGTTCCCATCATCCCACATAACTCTTACATAGAACATATATAAAAAAATAAATTTTGATCCTTTATAATTTATATGCATAGAATTTTATTTTTAAATTTTTATGATAAATATACATTCACTTTCATGTACTACCAGAACCAATTTGTAAACCATTTTTTTTTTTCAAAAATTATTCTCAGACATGTTTAATCTATTTATTCAATAAACACATCCCCAAAAAACATTTAAAATGTATCATAAAGAATTTATTCAAAAATATATATTACCATATTTGATGTTTTGATAACAACTCAACTACATTTATCATCTTATGAGAAATCTTATTCACATTCCCTGTTGATCCATATTTTCTTCTTCCATACATCGACAATAACTAAATACTTAGTCACCACATACTATAATTCTGTATGAGTTAGTTTTTTTCATTGAAACATGAGAAACATGAAATCAGTATAAATGAATTAAAAAATTATCCATATGAATTATTAATCAAATAAATAAAAATAGATTGAATAAAAAACCAAAATTGCATCTCCACTAATTCATGATTATTCTTCAAAACAGAATCAAATCATCAAAATCATGATTAAAACTCCCCATACATCACTAATCACCACGATTCATCATTCCCTTATCCATCTAATTCATAATGTAGTACCAATATCCATATTCAGACTTATTGATACCCATAGTACGTATCATTAGCCACTCCTAATGTCACGAATAATATGTTTACCCATTTTTAAAAAACATAATGTCAATAAACCTCGGGGATGTAATAGGAAATTAATTTTTATTAGATGAATGTTATAATTAAAATTGTAACGAGAGAGTGGGGGTCCTACATTCACATTTATGTATTTTTTTGGGATGAATTTGTCCTAATATATAGTTGATTAATTTTAAATTCATCATTGGATAAGACATTTATCTTTATTTGCTATGACTTCATTTTCTATCATTAAATACTAAAATTTCATAAATACAGGATCAACCTTATCATTTATAAAGTGATACATTATCTTATTGTATATTTTTATGAAGTGGTAGAATCAATTGTTCTTATGAATTATATAAAAACTGTTAGTATAATTAATTATGATTCGAGGCACCACTCTAACACACTAACCATAATGTTTTTTATTTATCCATAGTAATTAAATTCATGACTAAGTGAACATAACATATTATAAATCTACATTTCTCAAGGGAATGAAATTTTATTTATTTCTAGTCAATGTAATTAATAATCTATTAACATATATTTAAATTGATAATGTCGACATTTTATTATAAAATGAACAATTATAATAAAAATAATTGTATCTCAACAACTCATTATATCTTGTCTCTAAATTGAGATAACATAATTCCACTATTTCTTTGATATACATCAGTATTATATTCACCACTATAATTTTTATTTTCCTATTCCAACTCTGATATCTTGCATGTTGATATGTTTCAAACATGATATCAATCCATTATATATTTATATATTGAATACTCCAAATGATTTTATTGAATTGTTTCACATTGAATGAATTATTATCACCATTCATCCTAAATCGCTTTATATGGGAAAATGATGTATTCAACACATTAAAATAATAAATTATAATTAATTTCATTATTTCTTTGGAATAATTACTTAAATCGAGGAATGTTTAATCAAGTTCATGTAGAATAAATAGAGTAAGGAAATATTTGAACTCTACAATCACTAAAAAATCATACTCAGAATCCATTTATTATGAAGAGTACTTATATTTTTAAATTTTATCAAAAAAATATTATTTAATAAAAAAACTAAAGATCTATCACCTTTTTATATCTCTAATTATTAATATAGAGATTATAATCCACTCAACTATATTTTTTTTCATTTATTGATATTATCTTGAATTCTACAGTGCTGGTTCCTTCTTAAACACATCAAGAACCTTATTCTTATGTAATTTTTCTCAAATCATTTGATTTAAACCCCCATCAATATTATGTATGTACACTTAATTATTAATGTCCCTCTTAATAAATTTCTCTGGATATCCATCTAGAATACCATGAAGCTTATTTTCATTCATGTTGATAAGAATTGTTGAATCATTTCCACAAATTAAATTGATAATTTTGTATATAAATTAATTACATATTTCTAGGATTATTCTTTCAACACCATTCATGTTATGTTTAAATATAATTTTCCATCTTTATTATCTTTTCTATGGAATACATATTTGGTCCTAAAGATGATCTTGTATGTT
Organism: Viscum album; assembly: GCA_963277665.1. Classification (NCBI taxonomy): domain Eukaryota; kingdom Viridiplantae; phylum Streptophyta; class Magnoliopsida; order Santalales; family Viscaceae; genus Viscum; species Viscum album. The sequence goes on along the minus strand of OY728163.1, from coordinate 1,845,490,250 downwards.
ATATTCAATTAAATCATCCATGCCTTGATCATTTTAATTCGTTACAAAAATAAATTAATTTCCTAAACCCAATTATCATATATACTCCTCTCTATAAAAAATATTTTTCTACATAATCTAAGAGTGATGTTTTATATTGATACTTTATTATACTCATATTCATCAGTACTGTATGGTAATTGATATTATTATTCACACCTATTTCATCCAATGTCATAATTATTTTATGGATGCATATATATCTTCATCTGTATCATCATAAGTGTATTTTTATAAATATTTATCATCAAATTCCTGTCCCAATGTACAACCCACCCCATTATCTCAATCAATCTTGAAATATATAATTTATATATATTTTTACATATTCATTATTATAGTGAGATCATTTTTCTTAAACAATATTATATCCTCTAATTAAAAAATTTGTATGGAATGATATTAGAATAATATTTATTTAAAATAACGTTTTCTCCATATGACACAAACAATGTATGGTTCTCCTAGTTGAGAATAATTAATTTACATAAAAATTGTGAATGTATTTTTTCAAAGTATTATTTATGTACCATATCACATATGTAGAATTTTCTCTAATACACAATAACGATTGATTGTATATGTAAATTTAATTATAAATAATTCAATTCAATGTTTCACTGGTATTATTTTCTCATTTATTATCACTATGGAATCTTCTTATTATACATTTTCCACAATTAATCACAAAATTTTGTTCAGGAGTTTATATTGTTAATACATAGGGTCTTATATTGTGTAGTTTCAATATTTTCCTCCACCATGATGTTAATAAACTCCATTACCTTATTAGTATGGAACATTGTGTTTTAATTTCCATGTATCATTTGAACACTAATTCTATACTGAGTAATATCACAGAGCAATACATTATTTTAAAAGATTACTAAAAACCATTCTATTTAGATATGATCATTTATAAATATAATGTAATATATATTTCGTTTAATAGATCTTGTAGATATTAGTCTAATAACATATTCATGTACTAGTTCAGCAACCCTTTTTGTTTCGTTGTACAATTCATTATATGCATTTGACATAATATTCCCATTTGATAAAAAAACACTTCTTTCTATATAAAAACATGATATATTTTGGATATCAATAGATATATCATGTTTCTTAATATCAAACACAAAATTTTGGTTCAAATGGATAATTCATCTATAGGAAAATCTATTTTATTCTTCTATAGATAAGAAGAATATATATTCATATCCATTGAAAAATTTTAGATTCACATGAATAATAATTTTTTAATGGAAAACATTAACATCTATTCCCTTGAAAGTCCATGACATATCTAAAAATTTTAATATATTTCCAAATCCACATAGTTGAATAACTCAAATAAATTTTTAATTGCGACCTTTATTAAAATTGATATCTTTGTGTGTTATAATAATGACAGAAAAAATGGATCCCAAATATAAATTCATCCTTAAGCCTTCATTATTTCCAAATATTTACAAACCTACCATGTAATACCTAATTTTACTGAAATGATATTTATTTCATGTTATAAGTAATGTGAATTAATTAATAATGATTTATGTAATTATATAATCTGATTATTATAGAGATATTTTTGAAAAAACTACATTCTCTTAACTACAATTCATGATCCATATATAGGATTTCACCTCGTATGGTTATTCAATATATTTATCATCATAGGAACATTACTTTATATAATTTATTAGAAATATATATCCATATGCCCATATATTATACACTAAAAAAAGTTACCATAAGAATAATATATTAAATATTAAACATAATACTGTATTTTTATTTCACTTATGTCCTTTGGTACATTTTTGTAATGGGAATATCTTGTTTATTGAGTGCCTTATTTCAAAAATGGTTGAACCTAGCTAATGTTAAAAAAATTATATCATTTTCTTACTCAACTTATTTAATATTTTAATTTCATTGAGTATTCTTATTTTGACTCATACAAAAATCAACAATGAACAATTCATTATTACATTTTGGTAAAAAATCACTTACCCCTTGTTAATATACACAATCAATACATGTACCATTCCTTTCATCAATATGTGGAATTTTGTTTTATTTAAAATCATTCGAATACCCTATTGAAATTCCAATATCAAATTATATGTTTTCATCTCCATTTTTTATTTGATTTTTTTGATATAATATAAGTCACGTGTCTTTAAAAAACTAATATTTTTTACTATATTCTGAAACATTCATCCTCAAGATAAATGATACATATTGTGGTATTTTTTGATGTGTTTGTAAAACCATAAATAACCCTAATATTCTATATATTTTTTGATATTATTATTGAAAAACTTGTCTCATTATTTTGGATTGTAATATTTTTTATTTTTAAACATATCTTTCAAAATATAAATATTCCAATAATTACACAAGACATAGAGTTTGGAATGAAAAAAACACAATTATATTTCTTCATTTTACCTCCTCAAAATTATATCTTATTAACTCATGCATGTACCTCTAAATATAGAGTGAATATCTCTTAAAATCATCAATAATCATCATATTCTTATTTTTTATTTAAGTATTATTTCACAACAGGGACTTGAATAACTTATTTGTGGTGTTTGTAGTCATCAATTTCATCCAATTTTGACTTTTTTTTGTTATTTTCATCACATGAGAGTAGATTCGTCTTTTAACATTTTTTTTTCTTATTAATCCACCTAATTTTCAATATGGGTGAATATTTATTCATGGGAATACCTTATAGAAATCATATTCATGATTCTTATTTGGGGGACCTTTTGGTATGTGCCTATCCATTCGATATAAAATGTACATAAGTGGAATTTTCCATTTGAACATTCATTTTAACAAATATAGAATTTTTTGAATTCTATTTCAATAGAAAATCTACATATCCATCTAATGGAAATACTCTATGGTGGATTTCAGTATCCTATATTTTATCATTCCAAATATATCTCTTTTCCCACAACATCTTAATTGTCGTTATATTTTTTTGTGACAGGAATTTTATAGAGTCTTTCTGACAAAAAATCCGTGTATATAATTAACCACAATAATTTATAATTTTTAATCTAAAAGGATGAAAATATTATAAATATTGATTTCATTGTCTTCACATCATCCGGGGTTTCATTGGGACCATAAATATCATCCAAAATAATTTTCCCACAGTTAAATATTATACCCATAAACTCATTTGGATTCATCATTACATCATCATACATGATACATATAATGTGAAAATTTTCTTATATCCATATTGTGTCACCATAAAAATTTTTTAGTAGAACTCCCACATTGGTTTTGATGATATACATGACAATATATTTGGAATATTATATTTTAAAGACTTAGACTAAAGAATTTATTCCCCTCTAAACAACATACATTTTCCATATGTTCTCTTTTTTGGTAAATACATCATCTCTATAAGAAATGAATTAAATAAACCAAGAACCATCATTAAAACTATTTTTAATTTTTAAATTTAGTTTTGTATCGAATTCTTCCAATGATAAAAATTTATTTCTTCAGATACCAAACTCACACTACCTTTATATAAGGAGCCATTCATAATATATTACATAATCTGGAATTAAATGAATAATTCACATCGAGTATATTTTAAGGTTTGTATAGGGAATTATGCCATAACATATACATAACAATATTAATATTACAGGTAGAAACTTCTACTCAGTATCCATTTTTTACATAAAATAAAAACTCTTGAAAAAAACAATCATGTCTAGTTTCATATTTTATACATCATGTCTTTTCCCTAATCCCATCCTTGACCATATTAATTTTAAAGTCATGTGAAAAACATTCCAAAAAATATTGGGATGAACATAAAAAGCTCAATATGGGATACAAAATGAAGGAAAAATGATAGTTTTTCAAAAAAACAAGTGAACCATGAATAATTTATAATAAGTAATAATTTTCACAATTATGAAATAATAAATACTCTTTACGAAAAAAGATCACTGTGTACCCTTTTGTAACCAAATTAATACCATAAAATCCATAAAAATCACACATAACATATAATGCTAAATTTAGACATAAACATACATAGAAGGAATAACTATACGATCGACTTCTACACATATCACTAAATGGAATAACCATAAGTCTGACATCTATACCCAATGCATTGGAGGTTATAACGTAACCACCTATCCTGGATTATCATGGAACCACCCATCATTTGTCCAAGTAACATTATAAAATCATAAAATATTTCAAATATAAACACTTCATTTGCAATCACAAGAAATATTTTGAAGAAATTGAAATTATTAATCCATTTCAAAAACCATTATAAACGTTTAATAAAGATATTTTTGAATCAAAGTGTTCTATACCACAATGCTGCTTTTAAAGGAATTAACTTTTCACATTAATGTCTATATAAATAAATCCTTAAAACTAGTTTGAATACAAAGTCATTTGTGAGAAATATTTAGAAGAATAAATATTTAAATCATTTAAAACAATGTTTTATTAAAAGATCCCCTTACCACTTTAGAGAATGATTGAATAAAAAGAATTAAATAAAATACATTAAAAAATTCTTTTTATCTCATTAGAATAAATATATTCATGATATAATATGTGAAAGGGATGTATATATACAATATAAAAGTGAATTGGGGTATAACAACAAATAAGTTTCGATGGAATGTAATTTGAGACGAAGTCACTTAAAAAAAGATCATATCCTAGAATAAATGATAAATCATTGACCTAATTATGTGTTAAAATTATGAATATTGAAAATATAAGTGTATATTAAGTGAAAAATTATCAGAGTTCATTCACACAAATTCATAGCACAACATAATCATGAAGTGGATGTTTAACCCAATGGATTGAAATTGGGTTAAGAAGTTCCATTACAAAAACTCGACAGCCTAACTACGTCATATAAAATTTTCTAAAAAGAGTTGATGAGAGAGAAAAGGTTGTGTAATCACTATAATATAATATTTACACCAATATGGTTATAGAAAAACATATCCCAAAATTATAATATTTAAATTAAAAGACAAAACAAAAATAAGTCTTTTAAAATAGGAGGGTGAAAGGTTCCCTAACCAATTTGGTAACATATGAAACATACACCCTATGAATGAAGGATAATACATTGAATATGTAAATACAAATAAATTAGATTATATTACACAAATAATAAAATAATGGGTAGTACATAAACCACACAAAAGGAAATAGTGGAAAATATAGCATTAATCTCACGGGTATAAAAATTTTGATTAAACCTCTTACCATGTCGTAATCAATTGACTTGTTTGACCAAAAGTTAATAAACAACAAATTAATCAAATATTACATTGAATATAAATAGAATAATGATAATATAAATATAAAATGGCAGTTTATAATTCGACACATGCAATAAATATGTGGCGAACAATATAAATCTCATGGAATTAAAAGTGAGATTAGAGACCTCGTACCTTCGGTCCGACATGACCCGTTTGTTATTCAATTTCCTGGTTAGTAAATGTAATTTATTTTATACATGATTGTGAAAATTTTTCATGTTTATTATTCCTTTTATATCACTTATTACCTTTTTATTACAATTAGTTAATTATTTGATTTCATATCAAACATTTTGACGATGTTCGGAACATGAGTAAAAAATGAACTTGTTATAATTATAAGTTGTCTATGTGGTAAAAAGTATATTATCTATAGAAAAATATTTAAGATTTAGATACCATATATATATATATTTATAACTATACATAAAATTTGGATATAAAAAATGAAATCCATTGTTCATGGAGACAGTAAGCCGTACGGACGCATGAACGCTACATTCATTTTTTTCAATTTTTAAAAGGAATAGAAACTGAATGATACAAAGGTATATTGTAATTTCAATATAATATCATATGATATTTATGTTAAATAATTTTATTAATTCCATACTTTATATGTTTCATGTATGTCATGACAAAATCATATCACCTTGAGGGGCGGTAGTCCGCACTTCCTCAAATGAAATTATCTTGCTTACACATATTGGAAAGCATAAAGATATGTTTGTAAATAAAAAATTACAGAATAATAGGGGGAAAATAGACATAATATATATTATATAAACATATAGTGACATAATAGAGGCCACCATGAGAGGTGATAGGAGATATTTGAACAATCATCATTTTGTGAGACAGTAGTTCTCCATCCATAGAAACAGTATGTTCATATCCATTAGATGGAGGTGTGTGGAAGTGTATTTCGAACAATTATCATAACAAAGAACTATTATATTTCGGATACAATTTTTTTATAAGGGAATAAAATAAAGAGATTGTAGGGGGTTGGAGACGTAAAATAAAAGAAAATAACTTAAGAGTAGACGTTACCTTTAAATCGGGTAACTCCCTTTGGTTTGAACCAAAAGGATTTCTTGAAGTTACTTCTTCCAATGGTGAGGCTTCTTGGTGTAAGAGAGTGACCATGAGAGATTATTAGGGTATATGTTGGATGATACAATGGGATTGAGAGGTTTGAATAAATGGTTAGAGGTGAGGGCTTTTTCTAGGGTGGAGGAGGGGCTCTGTTGGAATGTTTGAAAATATTGTTTTATTATATAAATATTTCTGGTTTTTAAATGACCAAAAATCATTAAAGTAAAATAAAAGACGTATATTGTTGGAAATATAATCATCCAATATTTATTGGACAGGTTTTGGATATTTTTATTTAATTTTTATAATATTTTTTATTTAATTCATTCATTAATGAGGTAAACATTGCATCATTATTATGTCATAAATAATTTTATTAATATGATGTCTAAAAATTATAAAACAATACCATTATGTATGAAATTATTTTAGATTTATAATTAATATTTATAGTCTAATGGATAACTAAAATAACCCCATGTCAAAATTGATTTACAAAAAGATATATGTTTTTGTCATTTTTTTCAATACTTTAAATATTAATTAATATAGACTGTCATTATCACTCTTAAGTGACTCCATGTGATCCCAAAGTCTACCCAATGATGCCCATGGTCAAAAATGTTTCAACCAATAGTAGTTTTAAACATGTTAGGATAATGTAATATTATTATAAAATTATTTTTACCTTCAATTACAATATTGACCATTAACCTCGGTAAATAAAAGTCAAAAGATACAATTCACCAAAAGTATTTTCTTCTTATTGAACCACATTTTACTTATTAATAACAACCATGTATGTCGGATTTTCAAAATTAAATTCATAGAAGTGGTAAAATTTCATTTAAATTTAAAATTAGAATGTTTATCTATTACTCCGTGTTTTCACTATTCATCAAAATTGATGTTTTCAGAATAATACAGAAAATCTCCCTAAGGTATATATTTATATTCTGAATTAGAAAATGATGCCTTTTTTACTAACTTAAAAACAAAGAATATGTCTTAATTAAGTTATAAATAATTCTCTCCATCAATATAAAAACCTTGTTTTTAAGAAATAATAATTATCCAATGATTGACACCTGAAAATGTCCAAATTCAAAGTTAAATTACTTATAATGACCAAAATTGGATTAAATAGTAAAAAATTAAAATAATTACACATTGAAACTAATTAAAAATATTATTTAACCATATAAATAAATTTGATTAAATGGTAATTTTTAATTAAAATACAGTATTTTCACCATTGATTAAAAAATAAATTTTATCATAAAAATACCAAAAATTTACCCAAAGCAAATTTAGATGTCCCAATTCTAAATAATAATTTTATTTTTTCAAATGGAATATATAAATATGACCAAAACTAGATTTAAAAAAAGTTCTCCCTCAAAAGGCAGTAAATTGACCCTTTAAAAAATATTATAGTATTTATGCTTAAAATTGGATTCATACTTATTTTAAATCTCTAATTTTTTTTATAAATGTAAAAATATTTAACATGTATATTCATATTGTAAGTAGTTATGTTAATTCCCACCAATACAACTTCATGGTGTTAAATACCATTTAAAATAATATTATATTAATATTTTTCAGTAAAACTCAACGTTGTGTGCAACATAAATATTCAAAGAAACCTGTTGTAGTGTATCAGGTATGTCATAAGAAATAGAATCCCCTTTAAAGTAAAATTAATATTTAATTCAAAAATATTAAAAAAAATGAAAAATATCATATTTTTTATTTACCTGGGATGTTACATCCTTCCCCCTTTTGGAAATTGCATCGTCACAATTTTAAAATTGAACTGAGAAACTTTATATGATGTCCCACATCAGAAAAGGAGTAAATAAAACTATCACATTAAAAGAAATGAAAATATATTCAAAGATCACCCAAGATAACCCATAATAGGATTCGACGAAAAAATGGATATTGAGGAGAAAATAATTGTCGTGTTCTGATGGAGAGTGATAGAAGACATGATTAGGAGAAATTTAACAACTAGAAAATCACAAACATTTGATGGGTTAAATAGTCTTTGATTCCCCACTACGAAATGTAAACAGACCATGTTGTTTTTTAAAGATCCTTTTCATAAGGTTGTGGAATTTATTTAAGATCTTGATTAAGAATAAAAGTAAACATACATACTTGTCATGTAGGCTTTCACCCTGTACTAAATTTCAACAACAAACTCTTATTTCTCCAAATGATGAGTATTCAAGATGACTGTGTTCAGTAAAAATTGCTGGAATTATCTTCTAGAGAATCACATAATCCACAAAAGATGAAATATATATATCCCCTATCATTAGACATTAACCAAAACCAAATTAGATAGTACCAAATTAGATAATCCCTAAAATGTTTAATCATTAATAAAAAGTAATACTACCCTAAATCTCCAAAATTGAACAAACAATACAAAAATTCCGAAAAAGGCCATTCAATATAAAATTTTCCTTAAAATCTTTCAATATAATCCAATCTATGATTGAAACCCAAATCCCATAAGGATTTAATCACATAGTCGTCCACAATAAGTATTAAAATTTATCTCCAAATAACATCATCTAATATTAACGCATCATTATAAAAATTAATTAACCAAATCAAATATTCTCTATGATAGGTTAATCATTTCCTTAAATAACCAAAAACTCTATAAGTCCACAATAAAAACATAGATTCCACCAAAATAAAATTCCACCATTACAACTCAATTGAAATCCTAAGGAAATCTATTTTTCATAGGCACATATTTTTTCCCAAAAATAGAGAACATCTTCAAAAATAACCTTTATCACTTAATCAAAAAATAATTTTCTTATATTAAGGATATCCATTTGGTAAAACATAATTTCCCAAAATAAAGTTATTTTTGATCCATAGAGTCATTTAATTAAAAGAATAAGTCATACAAACTAGGGACTTAACGTAGGCTAGTGGTATATGATTCACCCTTGTCACCCTTCAGTTGGGTGTTCGATTCCTGCAACTTTTCCAGACATAATGGTTTGTCACCCATCTTATGAGTTGTCCTTTTTAAAAAACTCAAAAATAACCCTAACAAGTTTAAACATCAATGGTTTTTTATACCATTCATTTTCAACCCAATACATTAAGACCCCAACATATTATATATTTTCTTTTCTTTCAAATCCATATGATAAAACAAAACTACTCCCAAAATAAAAAATATCAAACCTTGATCATGGTGTCCATATGGTTTCATCATGATATTTCTCAAGTAGGTAGAAGGTTCATGTATTGCAATAATTATTTAGATATTCTTCAAAATCATCGGCTTCCTTCATCCAAATACAGCAAGTAAAACTTGGGTCATATGGTGTTTCGTAGAAAAATAGTTTTGGAAAATAATCATGTATGACATATAATTTAAAAACTTCTGATAAAACATGATTTTTATAAAATAGTCATATCTAGTCTGAGTTCAAAATTTTAATCAATTGCTCTTTTAAAATACCACAAGTATGTGCTGAGAGACTATATTGTAAAAGAAAATATATATAAGTTTTTCAAGGGTCTCATTCTTCATCACATTTTTCAAAATTATAATAGGCTTCATAATCTTGGGATAAGGTAAAATATTTGAAAATGCCATGATGATATTTATCTTTCTTGAAAATATGAGAATATTGAGAAAATGTGATTTGATTAAATATCACCCATGATCGACGATGATATCGATGTATAGTGGAGGTATTTCATATATCAATAAACTTCTTTCAAGTTAGTTATATTATAGAAAATGTTTCACAATCATCTGAACATGAAATTGTATTAATTTTTGAAAGCATGTCATCTGGAAGAGATAGGAATTTTGTTTGAGATCCTCCTCCTTCAATTTCTAATAGAAAATACTTGATCTGAAAAAGTTATAAAACAATGATTTATCTAAAATAATAGACATTAGGACTAACCAAGAGGTTAACAAAAACTCCTAATCCCTAAAGTTTTCTATACCAACCTCTGATACCAACTATAAGGACATGACCTTAAAACATTACATAAACTTAAATTAAATGAATAATTCCCAACAATGAGTGTTTCAGGTTTATAGATTTAGACAATTAGTCCATTACATATACATATCAATTTTAAAATTACATGTCGACACTTCTATATAGTATCCATTTTTATCGTAATATAAAAACTCTTGAAAAGTAGGATTCATGTCTAGTTCCATATTTTAAACAACATGAATTTTCCTTGATCTCATCCTTGACCCTATCAATCATTAATTCTTATGAAAAAACATTAAAAAAAACATAGGATTAGCATAAAAATATTAGTAAGGGATACACAAAGAAAGAAAACTGTTTGATTTCCAAAACAACAAGTACAACATGAATATTTTATCATAAGTAATAATTTTCAACATTATGAAGTTATAAACACTCTTGACTGAGAAAAACATCATTTATTACCCTTTTGAATCCAAAATATTACCATAAAACCCATATAAAGCACACATAACATATAAAGGAAACATGGATTATAAAAATTATAAGGACCTGAACTTAAAACATTACAAAATCTTGATGTAAGTTAATAATTGACACTAAATACTTTTTCAGGTTTAGAGTTTTTGAGAAATTGCTTATAACTGTTACATTACATCCCAAATGTTAAAAAGTAGACACTTCTACTCAGTTCCCATTACTTTTCAGAAAATAAAAACTCCTGAAAAAAAGAGTCATGTATGGTTCCATGTTTTAGACAATATGAATTTTTATTGATCCCATCCTTGACCCTTTTTCCGCATTATGTCCTATGAAAAACATTTCAAAAACTTGGGACAAGCATTAAATGATCATTATTGGATACAAAAAGAATGAAAAATGTTATATTTTCAAAACAACAAGTAAACCATGAATACATTGTTATAAGTAATACTTTTTTCCTTTATGATGTAGTAAATACTCTTCACTGAATAAAATATCATTTCTTACCCATTATTAACATAACTATTACCATAAACCTTAAATAAAGAACACATAACATATATAGGTAACTTGGGACATAAACATACATAAATGGAATAACCATACAGTCCACTTCCACACATATCATTAAATGGAATAGCCATACAACCAACTTCCATACCCAATTCATTGGAGGTTATAACATAACCAACCTTACTGGTATATCACGACACCACCAATCATTTGGTTTATCACGTAACCACCCGTCAAATGTCCAAGTACCATTATAATGTAATAACACATACAAAAAATATAAAGGAAAGAAAACAATTCCAAATTTCATCCCAATATATCACTTAAATATATTGACATAACAAATCTACTATCAAAACCATTTTAAATACCAAAAAACATAAAAGAGTATATGGTAATTATTTACCTTTTAAAAAAATTATGGCTTGTTAAATAAGCCAAAGATCAAATAATACTCACATCGATGGAAATGTCATTGTCACAAATTACTTTAAAAATTATCATTATTTTTTTCATTTAGTAAAACAATTCTTAGAAAAAGATTCCATTTGAATTAAATGAATAGTAAATTGTGTTTATACTGCATATAAAAGAAATTAATGTATAAAACAATATATGCCTCAATGAAAGGAGATTGAGACGAAGTCTGATACCTCATGTCTGACATGACCTGTTCATTCTATAACCAAATTAGTAATAAAATAATGTTATTTAATAATATCTTAAGAACCTTTTTTATGTTTATTATTCCTTTTAAATCACTTAATAACATGTTATAATCATTATTTAATAATTTAAGTTAATAGTGGTTGTTTTGTCGATATTAGGTACTTGAGTAAAAAATGAATTTCTTATAATTACAATTTGTTCATGTGGTAAAATTTTCATTATATTCATAATGAAATTCATGATTTAGATATCATATATATAACATATATCCAATATATACATGTATTTATAATAGTACATAACATTTGGATATAAGAAATGAAATGCACCGTTCATGGAGACGGTAAGCCGTATGTACGAATGAATGTTAATTCCATTTCTATTTAATAATGTAATGTAATGAAAACATAATCATACATAATCATATTGTAATTATAGTATAATATCATATATAATTTAATTAACTCTACCCTTTATATGTTCCACATGAGGCATGAATGAGTCATATCACTTTGAGGGGGCGGTAGTCCACACTTCCTCAAATGAGATTATCTTATTTACCCACTATGGAAACTATAAAGGTATTGTATAAATAAAAAATAATGTATCATAGAAACAATATAAATATAATATATATCATATATAAATACAGTTCTATCATAATGGCCCCCAAGAGATGCAGTTGGAGATATTTGAACAATCATCATTTCATGAGGCAGTAGTTCACCATCCACAAAAACAATATGTTATTTACCCATTAGAAGGAGTTGTGTGTATGTTTAATTCGATTCCTTATCCTAAAAACAACCTAGTATATTTAGGATACTGGTTTTGTAATAAAATAAAGGAATAAAAATATTTTAGGGGTTGTAGAAGTAAAATAAAAGAAAATAAGTTAAGAGAAAATGTTATCTTTAATATGGGTAACTCTATTTTCATTGAACCAAAAGTACTTTTTGATGTTTTTATGAATAATTTAAGGCTTCTAGGTGTAGGATAGGTATCTTGAGAGATTATTTGGTCAGTTTTTGGATTCTCAAAAGAGCTTGAGATCTTTGATTAATGAGTTAGAAGTGAGGGATTTTTATAAGGGGGAGGAGGGGCTCTTTAGGAAAGTGTGAAAATGTTATTTTATTATATAATGGTATTCAATTTATGAAGTTAAAAAACAATTTAAAGTCGAAGATAAGATTTATAATGGTCGAAATAAAATCATTCAACAAAAATTGGACCGGTTGTGGTTATTGTTTTAATATTTATAATATAATTCATTTTAAACATTTATTAATGAGGTAAATACTACATCACTATTGTGTCATACATAATTTAATTTATTTATTGTCTAACATTTATAAAAAATATTCCATGATGTAGGAAATCCATTTATCTATCCATTTAATATATATAGTCGAAATGATGACTTGTATAACCTAATGAAAAAATTATTTTACAAAAACATATTTGTTTATGTCATTTTTGCGTTTTCTTTATGTTGACTTAAATAAAGTGTCATTGTCACTCCCATGTGACACTATGGGTTATAAAAATCTACCAAAGGATGATCATGGTCGGATTTTTATAAAAAAATAGGATTAGAACACCTGTTAGGGAAAATTTATATTATCATAGTAATATTTGTTTACTGTTATTTTCCAGATTTTCCGTTTAACCATGTTAAAATAAAATATTTATTGAAGTAAATATTCATAATGTCTAAAAATTAAAGTTACCTAGTTACAAAATTTGGACCTCAAAATTCTATATATAGAATCCATTCTTCCATACTCAAATCACAAAAGTGGGAAAAATTAATTTAAAATTATTTCCCGCTTTCAAAATGAAAGACGTGTTTTTATTAAATTATTACTGTCAAAAGATTGACACTTATTTATGTCTAATTTTGAGGCAAAATTATTTATAATTACCAAAATTAGAATAAATGGTAAACATATAATCTAATTACACTTTAAAATAAAATAACCGGATAATGTAACCATATAATAAATTAGATTAAAAGGTAGTTTTGAATTATAATACAGTTTTTTCACTATTCATCAAAAAATGAATTTTACCAAAAAAATACCAACACTTTACACAAAGTGAATTTTGAAATCCCTATTATAAAAAAATGATTTTATCAAATAAAACATATAAAAGTGACCAAAACATTATTTTAAGAGTGTTTACTAGTAAAAGGTGGTAAATCAACCACTTAAAGTAAATTATGATTAAAATTACATCATTCACATTTTAAGCCTCTAACATTTTTTGGATAAATGTAAAACATTTATCAAAAATATATGATCATATTTTAATTAGTTCTGTTCATTCCCACCAATACAACAGCTAGACGATAACTACAATTTAAAATAATGATATTATATTGTTAGTGTGAAATATAAGATTTCAAAAAAACCTGTTGTTGCATATTGGGTATGCCATCGAACATAAAATCCCCTTTAAAGTAAAATTAATATTTAATTCAAAAATATTAATAAATATGAAAATTTCATATTTGTTTATTTACATGGGATGTTACATCCTTCACCCCTTTTGGAAATTGCATCCTCGCAATTTTATTCACTTATCAAATAAATTGGTGTATTTATCCCACAAAATATTTTCAGATTCCCACATTGCCTCTTCAACAATATAGTTTCTCCACAAAACCAATACCTTGTGAATTATCTTATTCCCCAACACTTGCTCTCTTTGGTCAAAAATATGAACTGGATGTTTCTCATAAGAGAGATTATCTTCCAAATGAACTGTCTCTGGACATAAAACATGAGAGGGATATGGAATATACTTTCTCAACAAAAAAACATGATAAAAATTGTGTACCTGGGACAAACATGGAGGTAAAGCCACTCTGTACACACCTGATCCGACTCTCTATTTGATTTCATAAGGTCCATGATCCTCAGAACCATCTTTCTCTTCTTACCAAAATGTATCAGACTTTTCCATGGTGGAAATTTTTGAAAGACATGGTCACCTACCTCAAAAGAATGATTCTTCCTTCGGTTATCCGCACAACCCTTATGCCTACTCTGAACTATTCTCACGTGCTTCTAAATCAACTGAAATTTTTCTACCATCTCTTCTACCAATTATGGTCCCATAAGCTTCCTTTCACATACTTCATCCCAAAAATTTGGAGTTCGATATTGCTTTCCATATAACGCCTCAAATGAAGTCTTCTGTATACTGGAATAAGAACTATTATTATATGAAAATTCAACCAAAGAAAGATTCAGGTCCCAACATCCCTGGAAATTAATCAAGAAAGTACATAACATATCCTCGAAGGTTTTAATTTTACATCCTAAATTCCCATCTGATTATGGATGAAAAGCAGTACAAAATTTTATTTCGGTACCAAATGAATTCTGAAGGCCTTTCCCAAAGATAGAAATAAACATCAGATCATGATCAGATACAATGGAGAGGGGAACACCAAGTAACCTGACAATCTCTTTAACATACAACTGAGAAAGTTGATCCGGAGCCAAAGTATCTCAAATAAGAGGTAAATGAGTAGATTTATTCAACTGTCCTACAATAACCCAAAATTCATTATTACCTCGCAATGTCTTTGGTAATTCTACAATGAAGTCCCTGGATATATTTTCCCATTTCCACTATGGCACCGGTAAAGACTGAATCACCCCGTTTTGTAACTACAAATCTGCTTTACCCTATACACAAGTCGAATAGTTCATATTAAAATCAGTAATATCCGTTTCTATTCAATCCCTCTAGTAATACTCACGAAGATCTCAGTACATCTTAGAACTTCCAGGATGAACTGAAAACGGGGAACTATTAGCTTCACATATCAACTCATTCTTCAACTGTGAATCGCATGGCACACATAATCATTTCCCAACCCTCAAAACACAATCATTATCAAAATTAAAATCATGAAAACATACCCTTCTAAACTAACTCTACATTTTTCTGTAACTAATTATCTTCCTTCAGTGCTTGCTTAATTATGTCTGATAGAGATGATCTTACTGACTCCTAAAACAAAATAATGGAATTTCTTGCAGCATAAAATTCTATGTCAATGTTCATCAAATCAAAGAGTAGAGGATATCATTCCAAATATATCACGGTTAATGAGGAATTACTTTTTCAACTTAAAGTATCATGCACTTTATTTTCATTTCTCAGATGGTAGTGGATTGTGAAATTATAATCCTTGATTAATTAAAACCATCACCTCTGTCTTATGTCAAATTATTTTTAGGTAAATATATACTTTTAACTTCTGTGGTTAGTATATATTTCACATTTTACTCCATACAAATGATGCCTCCAAATTTTTTAAGCA
Source organism: Viscum album (assembly GCA_963277665.1). Classification (NCBI taxonomy): domain Eukaryota; kingdom Viridiplantae; phylum Streptophyta; class Magnoliopsida; order Santalales; family Viscaceae; genus Viscum; species Viscum album. Next base: position 1,845,473,745 of record OY728163.1, on the reverse strand, counting down.
AAAAAAAATAATAGCTAATTCCAAAACATGTGTATGGCAATTTAACTCATGAGGTTTCAACTAACATAAAGAATATTATATTACCTAATCATTCTGTATAAAGTCACAACCATGTTCTTTCGATGAAGCATCACTGCAAATAACAAACTCACCATTTCTGAAAGGTAGTGCCAAAACAGGATCATTCACCAATCTTCTTTTTTAATTCTTGAAAACAATAATTTCATTCTTTTTCCTAAATAATCTTATCACTTATTCTAGTTAACATTGTAATTTGACTAGAAAACCATGCAAAATTATCATCAATACTCGAGTAATAACCTGAAATACCGAGAAAACAAAAAATCAGGGTTATATTTGTGGGTCTTGGCCATTCTTAAACCACTTTTGTTTTAGTATGATAAAAAATATGCCATTTTTTTAAACAAGGTGACCATGGAATGAAATTTGTTGTAAACAAAACTCACACTTTCTGAATTTCCCATACCGTTTCTTTTCTTTTATGGTTTTCAAGAATACCATTAAATGAATTTAAAGCTCCTATTTTCTTTTAGAAAAAACCAAAATATTATCAATGAACACAACCAAAAACTAATCCAAGAACTCACAGAATATTATATTCATAAGATCTGTGAATACAGTAGGTTCATTGGTTTACCCAACGGCATAACTAAAAATGCATAATGGCCATATCTAGTACAAAACATAGTCTTTACATTGTCTTATTCCCTTACATAAAACTAATGGTTCCCCAACCTTCAAATAAAACTTCGAAAAATACTGAGCGTCCTGGAGCTGATCAAACAAATCATCGATATGACGCAAAGGATACTTGTTCATAACAGTGATGTTATTCAATGCTCTATAATCAATGCAAAGTCTCATTGAACCCTATTTAATTTTAAAAATAAGACAAGAGGACCCCATAGTGATGCTAGGTTGAATGAAACATTTATCTAATAACTCCAGCAATTTCTTCTTTAACTCTAAAAGATCAATTTGAGCCATTCGATAAGGGGATTTTGTAATTGGATTACATCAGGAACTAAGTCAAAAGTAAATTCAAATTCTCGATCAGGTATAATACCAAGAAACTAATCAGGAAAAACATCAAGGTACTCATTTACCACATGCACATCATTAATTTCCACAATTCCTGTATTTTCAATAATATCTGCAAGGTAACATTCATTTCCATATTTTACTAGTTTCTCAGCTTCCTGATATGTTATCAAAATAAATGGTTCATTCTTGTGCACAAAATGAAAATCTTTCTAAAAAGAATCCTCTTTTTCTCTACAGTCAATCTTATCATGATAAATAGAAGGCCAATCAATACCCAAAATAACATCGAACTCTACTAGAGACCAAAACAATATGGTTTTCAGGTAGATTCTTCCTACACAAAAGGACCTTAAGGTACTTATGTATTCTATTTTTCTCAACATTTCCTCTAGGTGTTTTACCATAATTTTCGTATTTATATCTTGTGATGGAATTCCCAATTTACTAGAAAACATCATAGAAATGAAAGAGTGTGAAGACCGAGAATCAAAAAACACATTTGAATAATTTGAAAAAACAAACAGTGTACTAGATACTACTTCATTCAATGGCCCACCATATTCTGATGTAGTTGCAAATGATTTAACCAACACTTTCTGCTTGTAGTATGGTTGCTTTCCCTCAGTTGAGTTCTTTATTGGACACTCATTTTCATAATGACCAATTTAATTTCACTTGAATTTTTTTACTGATGTAAATCACATTTTTTTCTTACCATTACCCTTCTCTTTTTCGGTACAATTACGAGCCTTATGTCCCATTTTACCACATCAGTAGAATTTACATGAATTCCAAATAAATTACCCAGTATGCTTTTTACCACAATTTTTACAAATTCAAAAATTATGTTTCTTACCATTTTAATTTTTTTAAGAGTTATTCCATTCTTCCTTCCACCTCGACCTCTTATTCTGTTGTTTGTCAAAGAACACTTGATCATCATAAAAATCCATTTCCATCATCTCTGCACAACAAAATTTTTTTTCATAATTTTTGAACTCAAAAGAAACTAAATACCTTCGATACTTTGGCTTTAATCTTGAGTAAACACGGTTGAATTTACTATTATGATATCATATGAAATTTAGAGAATAAATGGCCAGTCAAGCGAATTTTGATTCATAAGAAGCCACTAAGTCATCCTCCTGCCTCAATCTCCTCACTATCCCTGATATTTTTTACCATAGACCACCAATAATCAGATTCACCTTCAAAATGGTAAATATCAAGAAACATATTTTGATGTTTTGAAGACCCCATGACATAGAAAAAAATCTATCTTGTGTTTTAATCCACCATTTAGCTAGCACATGGTCAGATGATCCTATAAATGATGGGGGATATTGCCGTAATAAATTCTCCACTACTGACACGTTACTTTGTGGTTGATCTGGATGATCTATTGCATGGACACCACCACCATTTATAGCCTGATTCTACTATACCATCACTACAACAAACTATTTGGTTCTGATTTCGACCATCATAGGATGAAAATTTTGAAGGTTATCGTGTTCATGATGTCGTACCAATATAGATGCCCAGTTTCCTCTACGGAAAACCATTTTTATCCTAGAAATATCTTAGGTGATGCAACATGGTAATCTGTAAATACTATATAATATCAATAATAACATAAACTAAAAATAATTTCTGGATAGTAATTTAACTATATTATAACTCCTAAAGTTCTCTAAACCAACCTCTGATACCAACTATAATCACCTAGCCAAAAAAATTCATAATCTTGAATTATGTTAATAATTCACATTTAGGATCTATTCAGGATTAGAGTTTTAGAGAAATAGGTCATAACTGTTACATTACATCTGAAAATATAAAAATTAGACACCTCAACTCAGTTCCCATTATTTTTCACAAAATAAAATTTTTTTGAAAAAAAGAGTCATTTGTAGTTACATGTATTATACAACATGACTTTTTCATGATCCCATAACTGACCCTATTCCACTTTATGTCCCGTGAAAAACATTTCAAAAACTTAGGATGAGCATAAAAAGCATAGTAAGGGATACATAAAGAAGAAAAACTTTTAGTTTTTCAAAACAATAAGAAAACTATGAATACTTTACAATAAGTATTTCATTTCACCTTTATAAATTAGTAAATACTCTTCACTGAATAGAAGATCATTGATTACCCTTTTGTAACCAGAATATTTCCATAAAACCCATATAAAGAACACATAACATATAAAGGTTTCATGGGACATAAAAATACTTAAATGGAATAACTATACAGTCAACTTCCACTCATATCACTACATAGAATAGCCATATGACTGACTTCCATACCCAATGCATTGGAGGTTATAACATAACCACCCATCCTAGTTTATCACAACAACACCTTTCAGTTTGTTTATCACATAACAAACCATTAAATGTCCATGTACCATTATAAAATCATAACTCATACACAAAATATAAAGAAAAAAACATTTCCACATTGAAATCACAATATATCACATAAATATATTGACATAACAAATCCATTATCAAAACCATTTTCAATACCGAAAAACATAAACGGGTAAATGGAATTTATTTTCCTTTTTAAAAACATTACTGCTAGTTAATGAAGCCAGGCATCAAATAATACTCACAGCGGCCGAAAGGTCGTTGTCACCTCTTACTTTAAAAATTAACATTCTTTTTTTGTTCTTTAGTAAAACACTATGTAGAAAAATATTCCCTCTGAATGAAATGAAATTTCAAAGGAGATTATACAACATATAAAAAATTTCATGTATAAAACAATAAATGACTCAATGAATGCAGATTGATACGAAGTCCCTTACGTCGTGTCTCACATGACATGTTCGTTCTTTAACATTCATAATAATAAACTAAAGTTAGTTTCTACATTCTTTAGATAACTTTTCAAATTTATAATTCCTTTTTAATCACTTATTACCATGATATAAACAGTATGTAATCATTTAATTTAATAATGGTTGTTTTTTCAATATTTGGTACTTGAGTAAAAAATGGACTTCTTATAATTACAGGTGGTTTTTGTGGTAAAAGGTTCTTTATATCCATAATGATAATCATAATTTCAATATTATTTGTATCATATATATCCAGTATATACATGTCTTTATAATAGTACATAACATTTGGGTATAAGAAATGAAATGCACCGTTCATGGAGACGGTAAGCCATACGTACGGATGAACACTACTTACATTTCTATTTCATATTGTAATGGAATGAAAACATAATAATACAAAAGTATATTATAATTTCAGTATAATATCATATATAATTTCGTTAACTCTACCATTTATACATTCCTCGTAAGGCATGAATGAGTCATATCAGTTAGAGGTGGCTTTAGTCCGCACTTTCTCAAATAAGATTATTGTATTACCCACTATGGAAACCATAAAGGTAATCTATAAATGAAAAATACAGAAGAATAAAAACATTGAAAATATAATATATATCATATATAAATACAGTTCCATCATAATGACCACCATTAGAGGTAGTTGAAGTTATTGGAAAAATCATCATTTCGGGAGGCAGTAATTCTCAGTCCATAGAAACAATATTTCCTTTACCCATTAGATGGAGGTGTGTGTATTTGTAGTTCAAATCCTTCTCATAAGAACAACCTAGTATATATAGGATACTAGTTTTATTATAAAAGAATTTTATAAAAAGAGTTTAGGGTTTAGAGAAGTAAAATAAAAGAAAAGAAGTTAAGAGAAACTGTTACCTTTAATTTTGGTAACTCTCATCAATTTTAACCAAAAGGACTTCCTGAAGTTTCTTCTATGGCATCCCAACTTTTTATTACATTTTTCAAATAGAGGATCTTTAAAGTCTAGTGTCCTAGAAATCATGAACATAATACATGAAAACTACATAAAAAATTATTCTAAATTACTCATAAGGATTCATCATAGGTTCATCCTATGTACAATTTCTGTATCTCATATCCTAGAGACATACATCAATGAAAAGGGTGAGCAGAAGGCTTAGAAATGAAATCAATTGAAACAGTAAACATGTGATCTTGAGCAATATTAATAAGAAGATGATAAAAATCATAAATAAATGATCAATGATAGAATAAAAATATCATGATAAAAATTACATTAATCATAACATGAATATGTGGTTAGAAAATTTCATTTATAAATTCATGAACATATTACCGAGGTTTATCCCTGACGGGTCATGAAAATCTCCAAGGTTCTTCACAAAGGTATCATGAAATTTTTCATCTCTAGAGATTAATTCTTTACCCAATGCATTGGAGTTCCATCTGGATGCACCCTTAATATGTTTTTATTTTCATGTGATCCACATATATCATAATCAAAACATTTCATAAATAAACCCAACAGAGTAAAATAAATGGGTTTCACATCAAAAGCGTGATGTTTTAAAAGTGCTTAAAAATAAGAACGTTATGTCATTTATAACCCATGGAAAGGGAGTGAGGGTAACATGTATGTCAATTCCAGAGTCAAATATATAATTTTTTCTGTATCTATGAACACCCATAGAAAATAAATAGGTCTGAGAATTTACATAAATAAAACAAGATAATTCCTGTGAAAAAGAGAGTGAAATTTTGTGACCAAATTTCTGCGGTATGACGACTATATAACATGGTTTTAGAAAATAATATAAAGACATTGGACAAGCTTATCCAATAAATAAATGAATAATTTTACATTACAAGTATGTAATAAAAAGAAAAATGATCATGGTGTGGAAAATTAAATGACCAACCACATGAAAAGAAAACATGCAAGGAAAGAGAAAGCACAATTTTATTACCAAAATTCAGCAGCCTAATGACTTCACATAAAAATTCAGAAAGTTAATTGATGAGAGTGGAAAGGATATCTCATCATTTGGAAATGAAATGGACATTAGTAAAGATATAAAAGAACAATCCACCTCATAATAAAATGGAACTATAAGACATAACCAAAAGGAAGTCATGTCTTTAAAGAGGAGGGTGAACGGTTGTCTTACCTTGAAGAGTAACTTCTAAAGCTTGATGGTTGAGACGTTGGGAGGCTTGAGGAAACCGTGGGAGGACTCCTTTGGATGTAAGGATACCATAACTACATTTAGGAGGATTTTGGAATGAAATTATTGAGGGAAATGGCTTGGTATTTTTAGGAAAAGTGAGGGATTTAATTTTTAATTTTCAAGGGACACTCATCGGTGGTATTTTAAAAACCATGGGCTTTCCAATGGTATTGGCCACCTGGGACATGTCATAGAATATCTCACTATTTATAAGTCGACCAGAAATCTTACATTATTATTACATCATTAATGATGTCCTTAAACACCCGAAACTCAAAACTGTATTTTTACTATTCACCAAAAATTCAACTGTTTCAGAAAAATCCCAAAAAAAACACCATAACATAATATCAATGCTCTAAAATCAAATATGAACTCCATTTTATGAAAATAATTTTCGATATATTTTTAACTTAATTTTAAAATAAAATCATTATTTATTCCAAAAATAAAACTTTAAAACTATTACTCATTTTGTAACACATTAACAAAGTAATCAAGGTATAATAAAATTATCGTATAACCATAATAAAATAGAGTAACAATTTATGATTACAATTTATGAAATTATATTTTCATTTTCAATTACAAAATTAATTTTAAAATTGTAAATAATATTTTTATGACATACAAAATACCAAAACTTCTTCTATGATCGTTTTTTTAACGTTTAAGAAGATTAAATTTTATTTATACATTCATGGGTGATGTTTCTATTTTTTGGCCAAATTACTATTCATTACAATTAATTACTATTCATACGGGCATGTTACTATTTTTACTTTACTATTCAATAAAAATCATGTTGATCTTATTAGATTCTAAAATTTTCACAGATCAAAACTGTATAAGACCATTTTTTTAAAATCATTTCACATTATTAATTATATAATGAATACATAAATATTTTTAAAATACCCCTTTTTTCCAAAATTCATCAATAATATACATCCTATATTTATCCGAATATTTGAAATTTACAAACTTTTCCATAATAAAAAATAATAATTTTATTTATATAAAAGTATTACACAAAGCCGCTAAGGTCTTGTTACATATTCCCTTATATCACCAACATAGGACATAAGTGTAAGGTCTGTTATGTAGATAGAATCTTGGGGTGGCTCAGACAACATTTCTAGAGTGGTGATTTCTATTTGCTTGAACATATCCCTTAGGCGATTCTATTCAAGCATTATATGTTAAGGTTAAGCTTGGGAATGGTCAATAGCAAAGCCCAATGATGCTACCACATTCCAAATCTTCGACAGATGGGCATCATATGGCCCATGTCTATTGGATGATCCCATTAAATCTTCTTTCTATATTAATTATCCAATATAACTATATTTATAAAAAAACCACGTTAGTACTATAGTTTCCAATGGTCATATTGACCAACAGTCATATAACAGTTGACACCCAACTATCTCATTTTAATCATACCCACATCATTAACTAAAAGATATAGTTTTTTTGAGTATAAAATAAAATAACACATAAATTTAGGAAACAAATATAATTAAAAAGTTCGGGTCATTACATTCTTCCCCCCATAGGAAATTTCGTTCCTGAAATTTTATCTCGTAAAATCTGATGAGAAAAGGTATGTGATCTTCTTTCAAAAAGACGCTGCTCGTTCCCATGTGGATTCTTCACATTTGTGGTTCCTCTACAACACCTCAACAAGGTGGGTAGTTTTATCGCACAGAACCTTTTCTCTATGATCCAAGAATTCCACCAGCTGCTCCTCAAAAGAGAGGTCATGTTCTAGTTGTACCTCCTCTGGATTTAGTACATGTGAAGGGTTAGGTTTGTACTTCGTCAAGAGGGATACATGGAAGACATCATGAACTTGGGATAGATTTGGAGGAAGTGCAAGCCGATAGGCCACTAATCTCACACGATCAATGATTTCATAGGGGCTAATGTACATTGGGATGAGCTTCCATTTTTTACCCAAACCGCATGACTCTCTTCCAAGGTGAAATATGAAGAAATAATTTTTCTCCAACATCAAACACCAAGTACCTTCGATGTTTGTCGGCATAGCTCTTTTCCCGACTCTGAGTAGCCTTAATGTGTTTCTTGATGGCATGAACCTTTTCTGTCATCTCTTGCACAATATCAGACCCAAAAAGCTTTCTCTCACCTGCTTCATCCCAACAAGTAGGAGTTCTACATTTCTTCCCATATGGAGCTTCATATGGTGCCATTTGAAATCTCGAGTGGAAGTTGTTGTTGTAAGTGAACTCAACTAAAGGGAGATGTTGATCACTTCCACCTTTAAATTCCATAGACCATGTTCTTAGCTTGTCCAAAAGTGGTTGAATAGTCCTATTAGGTTGGCCATCTATTTGGGGGTGATAGGCCATACTGAAATTAAATTCAGTGCAATGAGATTGTTGAAGACTTCTCCAGAATTTTGATGTGAACCTTGGATCACGATTAAATACGATAGAATGTGGAACTCCATACAGCCTTACCACTTCATTAATGTAAATCATTTCATGTTGATTAAGATATAAATCCTCTCGGATAGAGATAAAATGGGAAGCTTTGGTGAGACGATACACAATAACCCATATCGCATTGTTTCCTTCAAATGTTCTCGAGAGACCAGGGAAAATGTCCATAGTAATATTATCCAACTTCCATGGTTGTATGTGTAGTGGTTACAATACCCCTTTATGAAGTTGTCAGTATGCCATTATTGGATGACATACAAGGCACCTTGATGTGTAGTCATTTATCTCCCTTTTTCATATTATCCAACAAAAAATGACCACGAAGGTCCCTACACATTATCGTGCTACCAGGATGTATAGAGAAAGTAGAGCTATGACCTTCATCCATTAGCTCATTATTTATTTACGAAATAGATGTAACACATAGTCTTGTATGAAATCTCAGTATATCTTCTTGATCAAAATTGAACTTTGGAAACATCCCATCCTTCATAGCCTCAAACTTCTTCAATAACAAAGGATCTTCTTTATGAGATTTCTTGGTCTTCTCTAGTAGTGATAGTTGAGAAATCATTTGCGTTAGGGTGGATGATGTCCCTTATATTATAATTGCCATGCCATGTTTTACTAGGTCATTGATCAAAGGATGTATTTGAATCCTCATAATGGATAGAACAATAGGGTCTTTCATACATAATGCAATTGAGACTTTTTTTGCTGTTCGGGGATGATAATGAATTGAACAATCATAGTCTTTAAAGTGTTCCAACCATCTCCTTTGTCTCGTTTTCAATTCCTTTTGGGAAAAAATATAATTCAAACCTTGATGGTCTATATATATATATCACATTTCTCTACATAAAGATAGTACCTCCATATCTTCAGCGAAAACACGACTGTAGCCAGCTCCAAATCATGCATAGGATAGTTCTGCATATGAGTATTCAACTGTCGAGATACATAAGAAATGAACTTTTCATTTTTCACGAGGATTCACCCATGCCCTATCAGAGACACATCGCTAAAAATAACTAATCCTTCTCCACTTGAGGGTAGAGTTAACAAGGGTAGAGTAACCAATATCTTCTTCAGCTCTTGGAATCATTCCTCACACTCCTTTTTCCAGATGAACCTGACCCCTTTTCGAGTTAACATGGTTAATGGATTATAATGTCGTGAAATGTTTTTCACAAACCTCTTATATTGTCCTACTAATCCAAGGAAACTAAGAATCTAAGTTATTGTTGTTGGCTGAGGCCAATCCTCTACAACTTTTGTCATTGGAGGGTCAAATGTGATTCCTTCATTGGTAACAATGTGCCCCATGAAAGCCACTTGTAGTAACTAGAATTCACATTTACTAAAATTTCCAAAAAGACTCTCCTTTCATATTGTTTTCAAAATAAAACATATATGATACTCTTTCTCCTCACAAATTTTGGAATATATTAGAATATCATCAATAAAACCCACCAAAAAGTTATCAAGGTAGTCCTTAAAGACCCTATTCATCAAATCCATAAAAATAGTAGTTGAATTAGATAGTCAAAAAAGAATAACTACAAGCTCATAATTCCCACATCAATTTTGGGAAGATAGTATTTGTTCTTTACTGTGATCCAATTCATTTCTCTATAATCAATGTATAGTCGCATCAATCAATCCTTCTTCTTCACAAAGAGAACACGTTCTTCCCAAGGAGACACATCCGGTCGGATAAAACCCTTCTCAAAAATATCTTGCATTTTTTATTTAATTACTCTATCTCAACATTTTCCATCCTTTATGGGGTCTTTGATATTGGATGAGATCTAGGTATGAGTTCAATGGTGAACTCTCCCTCTCTGTCAGGGGGGAGGTCTAGGAAACTCCTCAATAAATACGTCAACATATTAAAGGATTATGGGGGCATTTTCTATCTTCAAACTCTCATTTCCTTCTTCTTCTTCACTGATAAATTCCATAAATAATGATAAATGAGGTTCTTCTAGACAAATATCAGGTTGGGATATATCTCCTTAGAAGATAACAGTATGTTTTCCCTTCAAGACTACTGATATTTCCTTACTTATACATTTGATCTTAGCATAATACATTGAGTGCCATTCCTTCCCTAGTATAATGTCAAATTCCAGCAAGAGAATGACTACTTGATTTGTGATAATATTGTGCTCACAAAAGTAAATACCAGGGTTTCTAAACACTGATGAATCATAGATAATCAAACCTGGAGTCTTGATTGATAACTCTAATTACAGCAAGTCGGGGGGGGGGGGGTGATTCCAAATTCATTACAAACGTGGAGGAAATAATGGAATGCGTAGAACCAAAATCAAACAATGTACTTTCTAGATTTGAGAGAACATCAAGAGTTCCTTCTACCACATCATTTGGATCTTCAACTTAGATGTTAGGATAGAAGATACAGAACCTTGATCCCATGGCCTTTGCTTAGGGTAATGGTGGTTCCCCACCACTGCCCTCAGATTTGGACAGTGATTGGAAAATTTCCCATGTTGTCCACACTTAAAGCACTATACAACAGCTTGGTCATGCACCATATTCCACTTGACATTAGTGTTTTGAAGTTGAGGTTTCACCGATCTATGACAATTCCTCACTATATGGCCATCTCTTCCACACATGTAGAATTTCCCGCTCCCGAGAAGGAAGTTACCCGAATGCTTCATCCAACATTTATTACACATGGGACGTTGCACTTTCTTGCCTCCTCTTCCCTGATCAAAGGTCCTCCCTAATCTAGGCTCCATAGATCACTTTTTGTTGTTTTATTTATGAGACCAATATGTCTCACCGAAATCCAGGTCGACTTTCATTGCACTCTGTATGATCTCCTCATAGCTGTCACAGTCTCGGTTGGCTAGATTCTTCCACAGATGTGGTCTCAGTTCTCCGAAGAATCTATCAACCTTAACATTAGGATCCATGACAAAGCATGAGGACTAATAAGAATGTCTTGTAATGTTAATCTCATAGCTTACAACAGACTAATTCTCTTTATTCATCAGCTCGAGAAACTCCTTCTCCATTTTTTTTCTCATGGAACGAGGGAAATACATACTGAAGAAGATACCAACAAACTCTTCCCACTCCATATCTTCAACCTCCACTCTTTTACTTGTGTTTTTTAGTCAGTTCCCACCACAGATCAGCATCTCCCACTAAGTGATAGACAGGCAGGGTGACCTTCTCTTGCTCCGAATAGTGGATCACAAAAAAGATCGTCTATATAGAGCTGATCCATTGTTCAACAATCAATGGGTTAGTGGATCCACTGAAGGTTTGTGGTCATTGATGCATAATGGAATCAACATAATGTTGTTCCCTTCGCGATGAGATTGGTCTCTCAGCTTGATTCAATTTATTTCCCATAACATGAGTCATTTGGTTCATCATGTGCATGAATGTTTCCATTCTGGCTTCCATCGAAGGGTCGTCAATGCAATGTCCATTGCATTCACCATTTGCACAGTTCCTCCTATTTCCTACCATTTCTAAAAGAATAAATCCACCGCAAGAAACTGAATTCACTTACGAATATTTTAAAAATAAATTATTTTATGTATTAAAACATCTTTAAGAAATTATATTTCTCTATAAATCCTTCATAATGATTCATAAAAATCTTATAATTAACCAAACATATCCCTCGTGAGTGTCATAAACAAGAGTGCAGCAAATCCCATTATTTTGTACTAGGATACCCTAGGTCATGCCTGAAACTCAATGCCGGAGTTTTCACTACTAGGAACCTCTGTTCCAATGCATCCTCTACCTGCTCGTATCTAGACATGGATCTATTTTTTTGACAAACCACTTACTCAATTCTAACCAAAATACCAGGATGTTTTCCTATATTTAAAATTTTCTATAGGAATTTTCCTAAGGTTTTCATAGCCTAATTTCCATTAATTACTAAACTATAATTTGATACCAACTATGGAATCATGAATTTTTATTACCTAAATTTTCATATACTATGGAATCTCACCTTTTTAGTACATAACTTTTCATTACTTTTTACATACAGAGGATCTTAAAATTCTAGTGCCTTGGAAAAAAAGAACCTAATACATGAAAACAACATAAACAATTATACTAAATCACTTTTAAGGAGTCATCTTAGGTTTATCCTGTGTACAATTACTACATCTCATATCCTAGAGACATACGTCAAAAAAATGGTGAGCAGAAGGCTCAGAAAAGAAAACAAGTGAAATAGTTGACATGTGTTCTTAAGAAACATTAATAAGAACATGATAAAAATCATAAAGACATGAGAAATGTAAGAATAATAAATTCAATGATAAACCGAATATTAATCATAACATGAATATTTTTCTAAAACATGTCATTTTTACATTCATAAACATTTCACCAAGGTTTATCCCCAAGGGGCATAAAAATTACCAAGGTTATTCACCATAGTATCATTAAACATGTCATATCTAGAGATTAATTATGTACGCAATGAATTGGAGCTCTATCATGGTGCACACTTAATATTTATTTATTTTAATGTGAGCCACATAGATCATAATAAAACATTTCATAAATAACCCAAAGAGAGTTAAAAAAATGGGTTTCACTTCAAAATCCTGATGTTTTAAAAGTGCTTAAAAATAAGATCATTATGTCATTTAAAACCGATGGAAAGGGATTGAGGGTTACATGTATGTCAATTACAAAATCAAATATATCATTTTTATGTATCTTTGAACACCCATATAAACGTAATTGGTCAGGGTATTCACATAAAAAAGTGAATTATTTGATAAAACAAGAGAAATTTTGTGACGAAATTTCTACAGCATAACGGCTATATAACATGGTTATAGAAAATAATATAAAGAGAGGGGATAGTGATCTACCATAAATAAAGGAATAATTTTATAGTAAAGGTAAATAATAAAAAGAAACAATATCATCGTGTGGAAAATTGAATGACACACCACACAAAAAAGAATCTTGCAAGGAAAGAGAAAGCGTGATTTCTTTTACAAAAATTTGGCAGCCTAACGATATCACATAAAAATTCAGAAAATAAATTGATGAGATTGCAAAGGGTATATCATCATTTAGAAATAAAATGGATAGTAGTAAATATATAGATGACCAATCGCCTTAATAAAAAATGGAACTATAAGACATAACATGAAAGAAATTCATGACTTAAAAGAGGATGATGAATGGTTTTCTTACCTTGAATAGTAAATTTGAAAGCATGATGGTCAGAACATTGGGGGGCTTGAGGGAACCATGTTTGAACTACTTGGGAGTTAAAGAGACAAGAAATTTCTTGAGGAGTATTTTGAAATGAAATGAATGTGGGAAATGGCTTGGTATTTACAGGAAGATTGAGGAAATAAATTAATAATTTCCTAGGGACACCTCATCGGTGGTATTTGAAAAACCAAGGGCATTCCGATGATATTGGCCATATGGGACACCTAATAGAATATATAACTATATGTAAGTAGACCAATAAGTATACATCATTATTACATCATTAATGATTTCATTAAACACCCAAAACTCAAAACTGCATTTTTACAATTTATCAAAATTCTACTAGTTTGGAAATATCCCAAAAATTCACTCTAACCTAATATCGATGCTCTGAAATCAAAATGAACTCCATTTTAAGAAAACCATTTTCAAAATATTTTTAATTTAGTTTATAAATAAAATCATTATTTCTACTAAAAATAAAACATTAAAACAATTACTCAATTTGTAAAACCTTAAAAATGCAATCAAGGTCCCATAAAATTATAATATAACCATAATAAAATAATGTAACAATTTATCATTACATTTTATGAAAATATATTTCCATTTTAAATTATTAAATTAATTATAAAAGCGTAAATAAAATATTTATGACAGACTAAAATAATGAAACATATACTATGATCATTTTTTCACATTTAAGATGTTTAAATTTATTTATACATTTAGGGGTGAAGTTTCTATTTTTTTGGCCAATTTACAATTCATTACTATTCATATGGGTATGTTCCTATTCATACATTACTATTCACTAAAAACCATGTTGATCTTATTAGACTTTAAAATTATTCAATGATCAAAACTGCAGAAGACAATTTTTTGAAAATCATTTCACATTATTAATTATTTAAAACATATAATTTTTTTAAAATACCCTTTTTTCTTAAATTCATCAATAATACACATCCTATATTTATCCAGATATTTAAAATTCACAAACTTTTCCATAATGATAAATAAAAATTTTATTTATATAAATGGATTACACATAGAAGCTAAGGTTTCATTATATAACCTCTTATAACACCAGTATAGGACCTAAGTGTATGGTGTGCTATGGTGATAGAATCTTGGGGTGGATTAGACAACATTGCCTGAGTGGTGATTTATATCTGCTTGAACTTCTCCCTTAGGCAATTTTGTTCAAGCTTCATGTCATGAATATCGGTTTGGGCTAGGTCCAAAGAAAATCCAATTGATACTACCTCCTTCCCAAGCTCCGACAGATGGGATTCATATGTACTTATTCTACTGGATGAGCCCATTCAATCTTATTTTTGTATTAATTAACCAAGATCACTATATTTATAAAAACATAATGTTAATATTGTAGTTTCTAGTGGTCAAATTGACCAACGGTCATATAACAGTCAAAACCCAATGGTCTCTTTTTAATTATACCAACTTCATTAATTATAAGATATAGTTTTGTTGACTATAAAAAAATAACACACAAAATTAAGAAACACATATAATTTAAATGTTCGGGTCAGTACACCTTATGCCTATGTTAAGGATTCTAGGTGGAAGAGAGGGATATTGATATATTATTTTGGTAGGGGTTGGATGAGCCAATGGGCTTGATATGTGTGAGGAATAAGTTATATGTGAGTGCTTTTTATAAATGGGTGGAGGGCCTATTTAAAAAGCGTGAAAACATTATTTTATTATATGATTATTTTTAGTTTCTAAAGCTACAAAACTAATTAATGTCCAAGATAATATTACTAATGGTCAAAATAGAATCATACAATTAGAATTGGATATATTTTGGATATTTTTGTTATCATTTATAATAATATTTATTTAAATAATTTATTAATGAGGTAAATACTACATTATTATTCTGTCATAAAAAATTTAATTTATTTGATGTCTAAAAAAATAAATACCATGATGTAAGAAACAAATTTAGCATTAAAATTAATATTTATAGTCTAAACGATCACTTATATACCCCCATGTAAAAATAAATTTACAAGAAGATATTTTTATGTCATTTTGGCATTTACATTACGTTAATTAAAATAAAGTTTCATTATCACTCTTGAGTAGCCCCATGGGGTCCGAAAATCAACCCAAGGATGCTAATGGTCGGATTTCTATCAACCAATAGATTTATGACACCTGTTAAGGTAATTTTTTATTATTATAGTAACATTTGATTACCCTAAATTACCATATTTATCCTTAAACCATGGTAAATAAAATATTTATTTAAGTAAATATTTATAATGTGTAAAAATTGAAGTTACCTATTTACATAATTTGGGCATCGTGATTACAAATATGGAATCCATTTTCCCAAATTCAAATCACAGAAGTGACAGAATTTAATTTATAAATAATTTCCGCTAGCAAAATAAAAGGCATGTTTTTAAGAAATAATAACTATCAAAAGATTGACACTTGTTTATGTCCAATTTCAAAGTGAAATTAATTCCAATAAACAAAATTAGATTACATGGTAAGAATATAATCTTATATAACTTTAAAACCAATGAAAAAGATAATATATCCATAGAAATATATTATATTAAATGGTAGTTTTGATTTAAAATACAATATTTTTCACTATTCATAAAAAGATGAATTTTATCAGAAAAACACCGAAATTTTACTCAAAGTGATTTTGATATCCTGATTCTAAAGAATAATTTTATTTTCTCAAATAAAACTTATAAATGAGGCCAAAACATGATTTTAAGAGAGTTTTATGTTAAATGTTTCTAAATCAACCATTTAATGTAAATTATGCTCGAAATTAGATTCATTCACATTTTAATCCTCAAATTTTTTTGGATAAATATAAAAGGAATTACCAATCATGTTTAACAATATTTTAGTTTTTTTTTATCATTCCCACCAATACAGTTACTAGGTGTTAACTACCATTTAAAAAAATGATATAATATTGTTAGTGTGAAACGTAATATTTAGAAGAAACATGTTGTTGCGTATCGGGTAAACCATCAAACATAGCATCCCCTATAAAGTAAAATTAAAATTTAGTTCACAAATATTAATAAATATGAAAATATCATATTTCTTTGTTTACATGGGATGTTTCAAACATACTTAGATATTATAAGGTCAACTTCCACACATATCAATAATTTAAATAGCCATAGGACTGGCTTCAATACCAAATACATTAAAGGTTATAACTTATCAACCTATCTTGATTTATCACCACACAACCCATAATTTTTCTAAGTACCATTATTTAATTTTTAAATATTTAAAATATAAAAATATTATTCGAAATCACACAAAATTATTTCAAGATATTGAAATAATCAATACATTTCAAAAATCATTAAAAACATTTAATAATAAGATTTTTGAATCTAAGTGTCTCGTACCAATTTGAATAATTTAAAGGAATTAACATTTCAAAACATTAATTTCCATATAAATAAATCCTAAAAAACATTTTTAAAACATTTTCATTAATGAAAAATATTTAGAAGAATAAATATTTAAATCGTTTAAAACAATGTTTTAGTTAAAGATTCCCTTACCACTTGAGGAAATACTTGAATAAAAATAATTAAAAAACAAAATTCAAAAATGATTATATTGTAATGAGAATAAAGATATTTAAGAGATAATAAGTCAAAGGGTAGTATATACACCATATTAAAGTTAATTGGTGTATAATAATAAATAAGTCTCAATGAAATGTAAATTCAGACAAAGTCCTAACAAAGATAGTATCCATTGATTAAGGATACATCAGTGATATGATTATTTGTGACAAATATAAATATACACATAATATAATTGGATATTAAGTGTTAGAAAATCAGTGGTCATTCACACATATTCATAGTACAACATATCCTTGACGAGGGTGTTTTACACATTGAATTGATATTGGGTTAAGAAGCTCCCTTACAATAATTTGACAGCCTAACGATGTCACTTAAAATTTCAGAAAAAGAGTAGATGAGAGAGAAAAGGGTATCTCATAAAATTGATGAAAAAGTTACCACAATAAGGATATTGAGGAACAAATCCCGACAAAATAAGAAGTAAATTAAAAGTCATAACAAAAAGAAATCTTTCAAAAATAGGAGGGTGAAAGGTTCCCTTACCAATTTGGTAACTAAAGAAACACACTCATATGAAAGAAGGATCATACAGTGAATATGTAAATACCCATAAATTATATTATTTTACACAAAGAATAAAATAATTGGCAGTACATACACCACACAAAAGGAAGTATTGGAAAATATAGATTGAATCTCACAGGAATAAAAAGTGAGATTAACACCCTTTACCACGTTGAAATCAATTATGTTGTATGACCAAATGTTAATAAACACCAAATGAATAATAGATTACCATGAATATAATTAGAATCACTATATTGTACATATAAAATATATGTATAGAATTCATCACCCACAAAAAATATGTGGTGAACAATGGATATCTCAAGGAATTAAAAGTGAGATAATAGAACCCTTACCTCGTGTCCGACTAGACCCGTTCGTTCTTTAATTTAACGAATAATAAACTTAAGATAATTTCTACTTACATAAGAATATTTTTGAATTTTATTATTCCTTTAATATCACTTATTACCTTCCTATAACAATTAGTTAATTATTTGAGTTCATATTGTACATTTTGTCGATGTTCGGAACTTGAGTTTAAAATGAACATGTTATAATTACAAATTGTCCATGTGGTCAAAAGACAATTATCTCCAAAATGATATTCATGACTTAGATATAATATATTTCATATATATCATATTTATATATATATTTATAACTATACAAAACATTTTTTGATAATAAATGAAATTTACCGTTCATGGATACAGTAAGTCGTACGTACACATTAACGATACTTTCATTTTTTCCATTTTTAAATAAAATGGGAACTGAATGATAAATAGGTATATTGTAATTATAGTATAATATCATATGATATATAAGATACATAATTATATTCATTACATTATTTATACATTCCATGAATGTCATTAATGAATCATATCACCTTGTTGGGGCGGTAGTCTGCACTGCCTCTAATGGAATTATCGCGCTTACACATATTAGAAAACATAAAGGTACATTTTTAAATATATATTAAATAATAATAGAGAATAAATAAATATAATATAGATCATATATAAATACAGTTCATTCATAATGGCCACCACGAGTGGCGGTAGGAGATATTAGCACAATCATCGTTTCGCGAGGTAGTAGTTCAACGTCCAAAAAAACAGTATGATCATATCCATTAGATGGAGGTGTGTGGAATTGTAGTTAAAATATTTCTCATAACAAAAGACTACTATATTAGAGATTATTGTTTTTTATAAAATAATGTAATAAAGAGAATTTAGGGGGTTTGAGAGAGGGATCTTAATAGCTTATTTGGGTAGAGGTTGGATTAGCCCAGGTGCTTGATAAGAGTGAGTAATGGGTTAAATGTGAGGGCACTTTATAGGGGGCTCTTTAAGAAAGATTGAAAATATTATTTTATTATATAATGCTTTTCTATTTCTAAAAGTCCAAAACTGATTAAATTCAAAAATAAGATAAATCATGTTCGAAATAAAATCATCCTATAAGAATTGGATAGTTTTTGGATATTTTTTTAACTTATATAATCTTATTTATTTAAATATTTAATTGATGAGGTAAACACTGCATCATTATTCTATTATAAATAATGTTATTTTTTTGAAGTCTAAAAATTATAAAAAAAATACAATTATGTAGGAAATATTTTTTGATTTCTAATGAATATTTATAGTATAAGATATAAATTATATAACCACATGTAAAAATTAATTTACTAAAATATATATGTTTATGTCATTTTGGTCATTACTTAATTTTTTTTAATATAATGTGTCATTATAACTATTGTGTGGCTCCATGGGGTCCCATAATCAACCCAAGGATGGAAATGGTAGGAAATGTATTAACCAATTGGATTAGGACAAATGTTAGTGCAATTTAATATTTTTATAATATTATTTTTACCTTGAATTGACCTGTTTACCATTAATCACGGTAAATAAAAGGTAAAAGCTACTATTCACCAAAAATTATTTTATCTTATTGAACCGAATTTTACATACTAATAACAACCATATATGTTTTATTTTCGAAATTCAATTCACAGAAGCGGTAAAATTTCATTTAAATGAAAAAGTCATTTTTTAACTATCACTCAGTGTTTTCACTATTCATAAAAAATAAATGTTTTTCAGAAAAATTCAAAAAAATCACCCTAAGATATATTTTATATTAAAAATTTATAAATGATTTCTATTTTACCAAATTCAAAAAATAGAGGTTGCATTAATTAATGTAAAATCAATTCCCATTGTCAAAATAAAAAGTGTGTTTTGAGAAATAATAACTATGAAAACATTAACAATTTTTATGTCCAAATCAATATAAAATTACATATAATTACCAACATTGGATTAAATTGTAAAAATATAATATAATTAAACATTAAAACCAATTAAAATATAATCTATCCATATAAATAAATTAGATTAAAATACTGTTTGGAATTAAAATAAATTATTATTCACTATTGATTAAAAAATGAGTTTTATTAGAAAAATGTCAAAAATTTACCCAAAGTAAATTTTGATGTACCGATTCTAAAAAAGAATTTTATATTGTCAAATAGAATAATTAAAAGTAATAAAAACTATATATAAAAATAGCTTTCCATCAAAATGTGATTAATCAGCCCTTTAAATAATATTAGTGTATTTATGCTTAAAATTGGATTCTTTTTTATTTTAAGCCGCTAAATGTTTTTGGATAATTTTAAAAAAAACTAAAAAAAATTTATAATCATTTTAGTTAATTATTTCCATTCCCTCCAATAAAATGACTAGGCGTTAACTACCATTTAAAATAATATTATATTATTATTTTTTAGTATAACTCAACGTTGCGTGAAACGAAAGTTTTAAAAAAAACTTATTGTTGTGAATCAGGTACGCCATCAAACATAACATCCCCTTTAGAGAAAAATTAATATTTAATTGAAAAATATTAAAAAAATATGGAAAATGTCATATTTCTTATTTACCTGGGATGTTACATTTTAACTATTTATAATGTATCCACTAATAATGTTTCGCATGAAATAATCTTTAGCTATTATAGTCAATATAGACAGCACTAGAATAAATTCCCAAACGTGGGGGGGGGGGGGTGGTGGTGAATCCAATTATTCTAATTCAATTTTATCCACCTTGGGATTTTATTTCACCATTATACTGAAAATATGCATATATATTTTATGGGATTACAATATATTAATGCATATGTTTTTATGGGATTAATTTATCTTAAATTTAAATAAATAATGAGACAAAATTAATTAACATGGTCTCCAAATATGGTCTAATCAGTGGATAACATAATGAAATTCTAAAAATGTATGTGAATATTGTATGTTCCATGTTGTTTTCTAAATTTTACAGTGGTCTCAATGTCCCTGTTCGATTTCAAAAATCTACACATGTGAATGTATTCATATATATTATTAAAAAAACTTTTTGATCCTATATAAATATTTCCTGATAAAATTTAACATATTAAAATTATTTCTTACTATCATGGTTGTGAAAAGATTCATATTTTTTCATCAATTAAATAAAATCCACATTACTATAATTTTTTTTTCATTTAATGTAACTCCACTTTGAACATTTATCTTAGTTCAATTATTTGTTTTCTAGTGCCCTCTTAAAACCATTTACCACTTATCACACCATCAAAAATAATATTTTCAATTTTCGATTCATGATTTTCAATCATCCATGTTCCTCTTGAACTGGATTCGAGCAAGAAACCACATGAATAATATTCACAGATAAAACCTTCTAAATTACTCTCTTTTTAAACTTATACAATATACATATTCTTCATATATGGAATCACTCACCACATTCATTATTTATACTTCAATGTTTTCATAATCTTTCAAAAAAAGTATTCACATACTATTCTATTCCCCATACTCGATTTTTTTACATAATAAAAATCCTATTGAAGATATCATATATTGTATTAATAATTTAACTAATGATTTGAGTGAGGGTTCCTTATTAATCAAAAGAGCCATAAAAATTATTCACATGGTTATATTTTTATCTTCTTAGTCATGTATAACCATTAGTAAAAAACATTACTGCATGGAATTTTATACCACTTATTCTTCATGGTCTGTATAATATTAAAAATATCAACTATAAAAAAATACACCATGAGTATTCTTGGCAGACACATGAACCTATATTTATAACCACTTTCATTATCGTGCTTCTTCATCGAAATTTTATTCCTTGTTTCTTATAATTCTCATGTGATGTCAATATGACACATACCTTTAATGATCCAACGACCATAAATATTTTATGTCGCTTGATTTCCACATATATCCTATGTGGTCTATTTTGGATATAACTTCTACACTGTATTATATACATTTTATATGATAATTGATTATTTTATATTTTCATACGAAAACATAAATCACAGTGACATTATTTTATAAATAGGTTTTGATCCCTATTTTTCAAATAAATCATTAGAATATATTTGACAAACTCGTGAAAAAATATAAAAACCTACAAAATTGAAAAATATATTGATCTATTTTTTTTTCAAATATCAATGTATGGACATCCATATCAAGGGTTTAGGCACATACTTGGATATATATTCGTGACAAGTTATAGTCCACAATAAAATTATGGATTAATTGTACTACAAATTAAGTCAATGGAATGGGGCATCTATATTCAGGTATGGGGAATGTAAACACGTGATCCTAACAATGTGAGGGTCCTCCAAACATTATGGAAGGGTGTCATTCCCCTATGTGATTTGGTGTAGTTCCTCCATCGATGGAGGTCAGAGTCTTTCCTACAGTTATTTGTGTCTTTACCTCAATATTGGGTTGTAAATCAATCATATATCAAATACAATACCTACATATATAGATTTTGTATTCCATTATTTTTTATGGTACTATACTGAATAGGTGTGTAGTATTATGTCAGTTAATAATGACTTTCCGTAATAAGCTACAGTCCCCAAAAAACAGATCTAGAGATAAAATAGATTTAATGAGGGATTAATAGTTAATAGGTCATGTTAAATATGAAATTATTATGTATAATAAAATCATTGTGATTTAGGTCATCTAGTGACACATTGGTTTCCTTCAAGGAACATCTTACTACATTTATGTTGATTTTTTGGTTTTATGGATTATTACAAATACATTATGTTAAATGTTCTATGGAATGATATTGTCATTTATAAAGATGAGCAGAAAATTATAAGAATAGTCTTTTTCTATATCTATTGTAACATGATGATATTTATTTCCTATGGGAATCATTCTAATATTCATCGGTAAGTATTTTATGAATACCTTTTGGTTCTTTGTTACATTTTGATTCTGACAATTTTTGTTTGGTATGCTAATAATCACCCTACAATTGAACTTTTTCCAACACATATTGTTTCTATGAAGATAAAACATAGTGAATAGTTTAACATATATTTTGTGGAGCTGTAGCGGTGAATGGATCGATGCATGGTAGCTAAAATTAGCATATTGTAGTTGTGAGTGGAAGATAGATCTCATTATATAAGTTGTTGAAAAATGTGGTGTTTTAAATTTAGTGATAAAGTTGTACCAGGTGGATTCTATCTTATCTATTCCAGTTTGTAATTTTTATTTTTTTTACAATATGATATTGTTGAAATTTTTTTCCAAAACATTTATTATTATAATTTTAATATCATTCTTTATTCTCATACATATATTAGTATATATATTAGTTTATTAAATATTATTTCTAATATTATAAGATATTATAATGAATAGGATTAAAATTTAAATTATATGTTTATGGGAAAATTGTTAGTATAGTATTTTTATCAATTTGATTTAGGAGCGTGTCTTGAAAACTCTAAAATATTAGGATTTCCAACATCATTTATTCATTAATTCAATTATAATAACTTTTTTTCTCTTATGTATTTGTTTTATGTTGTCAAATTCGTAATTATAATGTCTCAAAAAAATATTTTATCTCACACTCTATAATTTTTCATACAACATTTATGGTTAATTATTGAATTTTAATATATTCATTAAAAATATTTTTTTCATGAAACTATATCTCTTGAAACTGTGCCTTATCAATTTTTATCTTTTATTTTATATATTATTTTATTTCATTACTATATTATGTATCTTTTACAATGAAATTAAAATATATCATAATTTTTAAACATAAAATTATTCTTTTTTGAGTTGAGTAAGATAAAAAATGAGATTAATACTCATCATACCATTAGTTTATAGGCCTACAAGGTTTTTAGTCTATGATTTGTTTTCTTTGACCATAATAAGTTAACACCTGCAACTACGAAAAAAAACTATGGTCTAAAACTATGGTCTACTACCATGAACAGAAATGTTATACTGCAGCCGGGAAGTCACATTTTTATAAAATTATTGAAATTTCATAGACTATGGACTAATGGATGACAACATACTACATGTTCATTTAATCGCACTGACTAATTCAAAGGCTCAAAAAATGATTTAATTTTTATAAATTAAATATTTTGAGGGGCCTGTTTTTATAATATTAATTACATATATTTACTGTTTTATTCATATAAATATTATTATAAAATTATATTAAAAAAATAAATACTTGATACATTTTATACTATTAAAATTTGTTTTTTTGTATTTTTTTTATTTTAAAAACTAATTTTTTCTATATTTTGACATGAGTACTTGTATTGTTTTTTAAAATATAAAATTTATATATTATTAATGAATGTCTCAATTAATTTCTAAATTAATATTTCTTTTTTGAGAAACAAATTTTCAATGTTTTCTAATATTTTTTAAAATATATTTAATATTGTTTATGTATTTTGAAATATATTTTAAAATTTTTATATTATTTTCATGAAATGATTTAATGTATGTCATTGAACCGTAAATAGCATGATATTTTTAATATAATAATGTTAATATTTTTTGAACATTTATTTGAGATATTTTTTTTGTATTTATTAATTTTCTTAATATTTATCTTATTGAAAATATTAAAAAGTAATTTCACTCTACATGAAAATTTAATTAATAATTATTTCACTAGTAAAAACAAATTATTATTTTTTTCCTCCTTAAATGGATTAATAGTCATTTCATCTCTCTATTTTGGGATTGGATTAGTTGATTTGGAATGTATCGAATATCATCAACATAAACATTGAAATATTCCCATACAATAAAGAACTAATATTTTATTTATGAATTAGTTCTATAATATTGTAATGTATAATGAAATAGTTGATTCACCTTATTTAAAATATATTTTGTTTTTAAAAATATATTCACTCAATACAACAACCATGGCACGAAATATTGATCAATTAATTAATAAGCCGAACATATTCATCACTTGTTTATCTTATATCTATTTATTCATGGGTTCTTATGTCTGTAACATCACATCCAATTTTTCAAAAATATTCTCAAACCTAATAATTATGTTTTTTCAAAAATAAAATTCTATATTTTTTTGAGTTGTGACTCACAGATTATAATTTCAGAACCATTTTCATGGGGACTCAAAATATCTATTGTATGAGTTGTAATTGTGTTTTTACTCCTAGAACAAAAATATATGTATCATTGTGGTTATCAATAAAAAAATTAAAAAAAGGTTAATTAAAAAAAGTTTATGATTCCATTTAAAAAATTTGTATATTTTACAATACATCTACCATAGGTTATTGGGGAATAAAATCAGGGAAGGTCCACTTTGACGGATCTACTATTAAAAATCTTTATATTGATTCATTTTTATTCAACTGCAAATAATATTTTCAATTGGAAATGATATTTAATATTTCACATTAATTTTCATTAGTTTTATATCTACCTCTAGTTGATTTTATTCAACCGATTTCTTTGACCTAACACTTTGTATCAATGTTTGGGAATTATTATTGATATCATATTTACAATAATTATCGTTATGATATCAAAAACCTTAAATCCAAAAACTATTCATCTTAGATATATATTCCCTTTTCAATATTATTTTTTGATAAGATTTTTATAGTCATAAATGTTTAATGGAATTATATTTAATATGTAGGGAACTAGTTTTAGTTTACCCCTGAATTTGGGTGGAATATATTATAAATATTAGGGAACTCAAATAGAAGAATAACTGAGAGAATAAATATTAATCATTTTAAAGAAATTGTTAATGAAATAATGTTATAATATTTTTTTCCATAATACTCAATGAATAAGTGACAAAAAAATTAAGTATTAAAATAAAATGTTAAGATAATATTATATAATACAATTAACTATAAAAAATTTATTCATGAATATACGTGTAAAATAGCTCATTACATATGGTATGTTATAGATGATACTAACATCACCATAGAATGTTTTATTCTAATATATCATGGAATTATTTGAGATTAGTACCATGAATCCATGAGGAGTTAAATGAATGTGTCCACTAAATATTCCATTGATTCACAAGAATCATGAATAGAATGAATTCCCATGTAGGAAATTTAGACAAAACTATTCTTATTTAATATAAACTAAGATCTATGAAATAAATGGAATAAAATGATGTTTTCCGTTAATGAAATTAAGAACATAAAATATCATTATCTTGAGAAATTGATTTGATCATTATTGATATAATAATTATAGTCCAATAACATTGTTGAGGAGGATACATCAAAGATGAAAGTATAAATTATTAAATTTGATAATGATTAATCTATAGACACTTTAGATTATGAATTATGGGATATTTAAAAGAAAGATACAACATGGATTGGTTCTAATTTTTAAAAAATAGATAAATATACATGATTTAATAACTCATTTAGAAGTATATCTCAAAAGGAAAAAATGTAATGTACACGAGAAAGTTAGTAATATTTTTAATAGCATAAATGATCCAAGATAGACTTCGAATAAATAATAAATTAATCTTAGGATATACATAATATATAAGGAACTGACCTTAAACATTACTTAATCACGTGTTAAATCTATAATTCACATTGAGGATATTTTTAGGTTTAGAGTTTTAAAGAATTAGTTCATAACTATTAAATAACAAAATGAATATTGCATATAGACACAACTAATCAGTATCCATTTTATTCGTTAAATAAAAACTCTCAAATGGAAACATGTCTAGTTCCATGTTATAGACATCACTAATTTCCTTTGATCTCATCCATGACCATATTCAACTTTATGTCTGGTGGAAAAAATTTACAAAATGTGGGATGAGTATAAAAAGCCGAGTAATGGTTTTTAAATAAGGAAGGAAAACAATTTCCCTTCATCCAAAACCAATCAATGAAACCATAATTTTAAATCATTACCTAACTTTTGAAATCATAATATTTATGAATATAAATCTAAAATCATAAATCATAAAGGTAACTTATATCATTGATAATAAAGTTTCATTGTAGTTTTCACAGAAACATAGGGATTTTCAATTGGAATACCCATCAAATAATATTCTATAAATATCTTAGGAGGAACATTGACATTTACCTTCATCACATAACTAAATGCATTGGAGAGCTATATTAGGGTCACCTGCCCAAGTATTATCACAGAACCACCAGTATACATAAAAAATATCCAAGAACCATATCATATTCATAACACATAAATCAAGTATAAATGAAAGGTAACATTTCCACATTTCCATCATAATATATCATTTAAAGATATTGACATAATCAATGATTTATTAAACTATTTTCAAAACCATTTAAGACATTTAATAAAGATATTTTTCAATCAAAGTGTCCCACACCACATTGAATCTTTTTGAGGAATTAAAATTTTAAAACATTAATATCTATATAAATAAATTCCCAAAACCATTTTTAAAACATGGAAATTAATGAGAAATATTTATAAGAATAAATCATTAGAGTTTTTATAATTATGTTTTAGTTAAGGAGTCTCGTAACACTTGAGAAACAATTGAATAAAAAAATTAAAGAATAAAATGAAACAAAACATATAAATTCAGGAGAGTAAGGATATTCCAGATATAATATGTCTAATGGAAGTATATAAACCCAATAAAATTGATTGGTGCATAAAAACTAATAAGTATTAATTGAATGTAAATTGAGACTAAATCCATTATAAAGATCACGCCATTAGATTAATAATAAATTAATGAAATAATTATTTGTGAAAATATAAATACATATAATATAAGGGGATATTTATTTTAAAAAAATAAAAGGTCCTTAACACATTTTCATATAATTACATAATCAATAAGTATAAGTTTAACCCAATGAATTTAAATTTGGTAAATAGGATCCTTTCCAAAAAAAATCAGCAGCCTAACAACATCACTTAAAAATTTAAAAAACGAGTTGATGATATTGAAAAGGGTCTGTCATCACATGTACATAAAATGTACATTAATAAGTATAATGAAGAACATATCCCAACATAAGAAACTGTAAATTAAAAGAAATGAAATAAAAGAAGACATTGACTAAAAGAGGAGGGTGAAATGTTCCCTTACCCAATGGGTAACTTATAAAACAAACACACCATGAAAGAAATATTCTATAATGAAGATGTAAATACCCATAAATTACACAATTAATACATTCATGGGAAGTACATACACAAAAAAAAGGAAATAGTTGTAAATATAGCAAGAATCTCACATGAATAAAAAGTGAGATGAAAACCCCTTCCCCGTGTACGCCATGACTTTTTTGTTCTTTGTTAATCCTAAATAATAAACATATGTTAATTTATACTTTTTTTCAGAACGTTTATAATTTTTATTATTGCTTTTATATCCCTTATTACCTTACTATAAAAATTATTAATTATTTAACTTCATATCAGACATTTTGTCAATGTTCGGAACTTGAGAAAAATATACATGTAATTATCACAAACTGTCCAATTTGACAAAATTAAATTATCTCTAGAATGATATGTATTATTTTTATATAATATATATCATATATATAAAGTATATATATTTATTTATAACAATATATAACATTTGGAGATATGAAATGAAATGCACCGTTAATGGAGATGGTAAGCCATATGTACGTATGATCGGTACCTTCATTTCTATTTCATATTTTAATGGAAGTAAAACATAATGATACATAGTAATATTATGATTATGTATAATATAATATAAAATATCATTAACTCCATGATTTATACTTCTCATTTATGGCATGAATGAGTCATATAATTTTGAGGGGGCTGTAGTCAGCACGTCCACAAATGAAATAATCGTATTTATCAATTTTGGAAACCATAAAGATATGATATAAATGAAAAATACAGGATCATAAAGAAAACATAAAAATAATATATGTCATATATAATTATATTTCCATCATAATTTCCACCATTAGAGGAGGTTGGATATATTTGAACAATCATCGTTTTGTGAGGCAGAAGTTCACCGTCTGCAGAAACTATATCTTCGTATCCATTAGATGGAAGTGTATGGAAGTTCCATTCAATAAAATCACATAAAAACAACCTATAATATTTATTGTACTTGTGTTTCTATAAAATATATTAATAAAGTGTGTTTTGGGGGTAAGATAAGTAAAATAAAAGAAAGGAACTTAAGATAAGGCGTTACCTTTAAATTGGTGTCTCCCATTAGTTTGAACCCAATGGATTACATGAATTGTCTTACGCCTAGGGTAAGGATTCTAAGAGTAATATAGGGATGTAGGGAGAATAATTGAGAAGATGTTTGTAAATCCAAGGTGCTTGAGAGGTGTGTGTAATGGGTTAGATGTGAGGGATTTTTATAAGGTGGAGGAGTGGCTCTTTTGGAATGTTTGAAAGTATTATTTTATTATAAACATATTTTTAGTTTCAAAAGGTCTAAAAGACCTTAAATTAGAATATAAGATGAATATTGTTTGAAATAAAATCATTTAATAAAAATTGGACAGGTTATGGATATTTTTTTGATTTTTATAATCTTATTTATTTAAATCATTCATTAATGAGGTTAACACTGCAACATTATTATGTCATAAATAATATTATTTATATGATGTCTAAATATTTTAAATAGACAACCATGATGTTAGATATCTTTTAATAATTCAAATTAATATTTATATTTAATGTGATAACTAATATAACACTATATAAAAATTATTTAACTATAAGATATATGTTTATGTCATTTTCCCTATAAAATATTTAATATAAAGTGTCATTATCACTCCGATGTGGCACCATGGTATACCAAAATCAACCGATGGATTACCATGGTGGATATTTATCAACAAATAAGATTTGGACACATGTTAGGGTAATTTAATATTATTATAATTTATTTTTACCCTTATTTACCTCATTTACCCTTTCACCATGGAAAATAAAATATTTAATGAAGTAAATATTCATAAGGTCTAAAAATATAAGATATAAATTTACACAATTTAGTTCCTCTGATTCCAAATATGAAATCAATTTTTCCAAATTCAAAACACAGAATTTTCTGAAATAAATTTAAAATTAATTATCATAGACAAAACAAAAAGCTTGTTTTTAAGAAATAATAACTATCAAAACATTGACACTTGTTTATGTCCATTTTCAATGTGAAATTACTTCCAATGATCTACATTGGATTAAATGGTAAAAATATAATCTAATAACATTTTAAACCTATTTAAATAGATAATCTAACTATATAAATAAATTATATTAAAAGGAAATTTTGAATTGAAATACTGTATTGTTCACTATTCATTAAAAAATGAACATTATTAAAAAATACCAAAAATTTTATCCAGTGTAAATTTTGGTGTCCCTATTCTTAAAATGAATTTTATTATTCCAAATAGAACATATAAAACTGAAAAAACTAGATTTAGAAAGGGTTCTCCATCAAAAGGTGGTAAATCAACCTTTTAAGGAATATTAGTGTATTTATGCTTTAAATTGGATTCATTCACATTTTAAGACTCTAAAATTTATTGGATAAATGTAAAAACATTTAACAAAACTATATAATAATATTTTATTCAGTTCTATTCATTCCCACTAAAAAAAAGTCTATGAGTTAACTACCCTTTAAATTAACAATATTACAATTTTTTTCTGTATAACTCAATGTTGTGTGAAACATAATTTTTCAGTGAAACACGTTGTTGAGTATCAGGTACGCCATCCAACATAGCATCCCAATTAATGGAAAATTAATATTTAATTCAAAAATTTAAATAAATATAAAAATTATCCTATTCTTTATTTACCTAGAATGTTACATCATTCCCCCTTTTATAAATTATATCCTCACAATTTTAAAATTGGGTCTAGAAACATCATTAAAATTCCCAAGATAACGCATACTAGGATTCCATGAAAACATGGATATGGTGGAGAAATTATGTGTCAATTTCTGATGGAGATTAATAGAAAATAGGATTAGGAGAAAGTAATCCACCAGAAACTCACAAACATGTGTTAGGTTAAATGGTCTTTGATTCCCCAGTATGAAATATTAATAGGAATCATTTTTGTTTCAAGTTAGTTTTCATAAATTTGAGGATTTTATTTATGATCCTAACTAAAAACATAAGGAAATTTACAAACCTTTCTTATAGACATTAATCCTTTTCTAAATTCCTACCATATACTCATCTTTTCTCCAAATTATGAGTATTCAAACTCACATGGTCACATCAAAATCAGAATAATCAATTTTTATATTATCACTATAACGAACAACGTTTTTTCAATGGAAATTCCCTTATTATATTTAGGTCATAAAATAACACGAAAAGACAAAATAATTAACTACTAAGTGTTAAGTGACCTTTAAATATAATTTTTTCACTTCTATGTTTTGAATTTCGGAAATCCAACATACATGGTTGTGTTCAAGATGATTTTTGGGGCCTAATGAAACAAAAACAATTTCTGGTGAATAGTAACATACCCTTGTGAATAGTAACATACCCTTATGAATATTATTATGACCCTTATGAGTAGTAAATAAACCAACATAATAGTAACCTTACAGATGAATAATTAAATAAAATTTTGACATCTTAGCAAGTGACAATTTGACCTAAGTAAATGTTTTGGTATTTTGTAAGTCATAAATAATTAATTATAAGTAATTAATTAATTTAAAATAAACTTTATTATGCTAAAATGTATTAATAAATTATTGAATCAATGTCTTATAGTTTTTATATAATTTTATACGACCGTACGTAATTTTTTAATGCACTATAAAATCAGTTTTAAATTTTAAAAACAGTTTTTAAGTAAATTAGGATTTTAATTAAATATTAAATTAATAAAATTTAGAATTTTATTTAAAAAAATTGACTTCATTTTTGGATTCTACAAGTCAAAAAATGGTTGTGGTAAATTTTCCGGATTTTTCAGAAATACTTGAATTTTTTATGAATAGTGAAATACCAATAATTTAAAAAATAAGCTAAATAAGCTAATTATAGAGTCATGTGTGATGTTCTAATGATGTAAACCCACTTGGTTCGGGATGAAATGATAAAATTACTAATATTGGTCATGGAATACTCACTATTCTTTGTCTTGTGAAGATATAATAATCTAATGAATTTTATATTATGGAAACCCCTCTCCCCTCCACTATAAAATCCACCCTTCACACCCTCATTTCCCCAAACCTATAAAGCACCAATACTTCCCTAAAATATGTAAAAACCTATTCCCTAGCCCCTATCCCACATCAAAGAACTTCTGGTCTCATCAAAAGACCAATCCTAGCTTCATTAAGGAGGATCTCAAGAGGAGGATTTAAGAGGTAATTTCTCTCCCACTCCTCCTTTAATTTCCTTTCATGTTCAAGTTCATTCCAGGATCTCTCCCCACATATCATCATCCAAATGGTATTATAACTACATTATTATTCATATACTGTAATTTTATGATTATAATGGTATATTATATGATCCAACACCCTTTCCATCTTCCTTTTATTAAAGATAATGTTGTTCGTGAGTTGGTAATTTATCACCTTCAAGAAAGACATGCTTTCTTCCTCCATTTCAACCTTCATATCTAGTAATTACACCATTTTTATGGTTGAACAAGAATATTTTATATGTATTATGTTCTATTTAATGTTCTGGAACTGACTTATGAACATATTACTATGTGATAAATTAAAACAAGTTCATTGTGATCGAAAAACCACCCAAATTAACCGAAACAATCGTCATTTAATTTTTATCTAATGATTCATCCACATGGTATATGATATAACTCATTATAAGATAATTTAAAATTTTGTAATTTAATTAATAACCTGTAATATTAGTTTTGGATGTTTACCCATGTTCTACCAGAACTTCAATTTAAGAATACATGTGAACGACTAAAGAAAACCATAAAAACAAACATTCCCGAATAATGTTTTTAAACTCTAAAACTCATCCAAAGGCACATAAAATCAATTAATGAAGACATAATTAACCATATTAATGTAAATAAGGTTCTGTAATTACTAATTGATGAATATAATGTCATTATACAGGACATTGAAGAGAAATAAGCATTCATATACAAGGTAAGGGGAAATCTCAAACCCAATTTTCTTCCTTAAGGTTGTCCCTCTTTCACTCCATTTTTGATATGGTCACTCCTTAAAGATCATTTTTTCATCATTGTATTTACTTTTATGGGATATACATTTTTGTCACTAGTTTTTATGTCAAACAGAATGTTTTGTAAAAGAACTCTTCTTTTATGAACACCCCTTTTACTTCTCACTCAAAGTGGATGGTTATTGTAACATGTATGGTATTCCCTCTTTCTTATGGGAACCCAAATCTTATGAATGTGTTATTTTGAGATGAAACACATTCCATTAAATGGGTTAGTTATGTACATTTTTTATGTGTGTTCATTGTTGAATGAATGATGATGATAATGTTATGATGTGACGGGTGCGCCCGGAATTATACAGCGCTCAAATGCATTGGTAAAAGTGATGAATCTCATGATTAAATGTGAAATGATGTGCGAAAAAGATTCTAGAATGGTTCAAAATTATGTGTGGTAGTAAACTACTAATACATGATGTTTCATTTTTATGCATTGCTACATTTCAAGGCTTTTATTTATGATCCTCTCATGTTCATGATCTTTTTCCCATGTTATGATTATGCTCACCACATGCTATATTGTTCTTATCTATCCACTTTCTGGGATTTTAGCTCACCCCTTAAAATGTATATCCTTAGGTGGCTACATGTACTAAAAAGTGTACAAGTTCTAATAAGAATCTAGAGAAGACAAAATTAAATAAATGTTCATGCTTGATGTTGTAATTGCTATATATGGTCCTAGTTTTACCAAGACACTAAACATTTAAGTACTCTATGTGTACTAAAATTATGTTGATTATCGTTGAAATGAAGTAATATATGTGTAAGAAAAGGTCGGGTCTCTATAGATGATCACATAGGAAAGTTTTAGTTAATTTGGGAATTAGGATTAGTGAACCCTAGAGAAAACCTACAGCATGAGACTATGTACAAAAATAAACACAAGAATATTTACATAGGGACCCCATATGTTATTTTTTTTGTATAAATTGTTTAAATGAATAGGTTATTCATGACTTGTTTATTTATATTTTTTATAACCTTCACTATTTTATAAAATGGTGGAAACTAAGAGAAATCAGGAAAACAACTCATACGAGGGCCAATGCAATGATTGCCTGAACGACATCCCCAATGATTTGGGAGGTGGAGTTCAGAACATCATGGAGATGCTTACACAATTATTGTAGGTTATGAACAATAAACATAATAATGGGGAACATACTCCTTCACCAAAGAGGGAGAAACTATCTAACGAATGATTTATGCAGAAACGACCACTGACGTTTAGTTGATCTTCTGATCCACTAGTTGCGGAACAGTTGGTTAACTCCATGGAAAAGATATTTTCACTTCTTCACTGTTCTGATATGGAGAAGGTGACCCTAGACCTTTATCATCTATAAATAGATTTTGATCAATGGTGGTATTTGATTAAGAACACCAAGCCAAGAGAGGAAATTGATGAGATGGAATGGGAAGACTTTAAGATATTGTTTCTTAAATAGTATTTCCCACTAACACTTTATACAAAGATGGAGAGAGAATTTATAGTGCTCAAGAAAAAAGAATGAAAATCTATCCAAAGCTATGAAGTGAATTTCACAAGTCTTTCAAGGTACGATTTGGGTTTTGTTATCAACAATGATAGCAAAATTGATTGATTCTTTAGTGGATTAAAACCAGACATTCGAAAGGCTCCTGTAATTCGATACATTGGGAGTTATGAAAAAGTTTTTCAGTGTGATCTCAATGTGGAGATGGAGTTTGAAGAATGGTCCTATGGATATGGTGATAAGAAAATAAAGATGGAGTTTCATGCTGGTGGATCTAATGACAAAGGTGGGAATAAAAATCAATGACCCACATGCCAAAAATGTGGGAAGGTGCACCATGGGAATTTCCAAAAAAGGGATGGGGAAATACATAATTTGTGGGAAAGAAGGACACCATGCTCAAGTGTGTCAAAAATAAACAAAAAGGAAGGAGAATGTAGCTGATGAAAGGAGATAACCACTCATGGTTCAATACTATAAATTTAGGGAGATAGAACACTATGCAGACCAGTGCACTAAACCTCGTGTTCTCAAGGGTAATCAACGCTAGAAAAAACCAATGTCAAAGGAACAATGGAAGGTTTATTCCATCACTACTACAGAGGTGGAGCATGATAATGAATTCATACAAGGTACACTTCCTATTCAATCAAGAATGGAAAATGTCTTATTTGATTCTGGTTCAACACATTCTTTTATGTATTTCAAGTTTTCTATAAATATAGAATCGAAGCACAGAAACCGTGAAGTAGAGATATCTGTAAAAACAACATGTGGTGCAATCATTGTAACCCAAGTGTTTGACTCTACTCCTATTTGAGTATGTGGGAAGAATCTTACAGCAGATCACATAATACTTCCGTTTGTGGAATTCAACTTTATAATTTTAATGGATTGGGTCTCGTTATATAGATCACATATCAACTGTCAGGAAAAGGAAATATCTATTCATATTCTGAACCATCCCATGCTCCTATAAAAATGCACGGAAGATCATGAATCTCCTTTGAAAAATCCTTCAATGGTGTGGGTGTTAATTCCCTATGAAGAAGCATTCGTCACCCAAATGAATGAGTTGAAGGAAAGTGACAACCTTGAGGAAATTCCCATCATGAGGGAATACAATGATGTTTTTCTGGAAGAGTTACCCGTAATTCCCACGGATCGTGAGCTAGAGTTTTCAATTGAACTCTTACCTGGAGCTACTCCTATATCGAAGTTTCCCGATAGGATGGCTCCTATAGAATTAGAGGAGTTAAAGAAGGAATTGTAAGATCATCTAGACAATGGGTTCATACATCATAGTGCATCACCTTGGGGTGAGCCAGTGCTCTTTGTGAAGAAGAAGGATGGAACAATGCGGTTGTGTATCGATTATCGGGAACTCAACAAGATCACCATAAAGAACTAGTATCCTCTCCCAAGGATTGATGACTTGTTTGAACAGTTAAGAGGAGCTCAATACTTATCAAAGGAGGATCTTCATTCTGGATATCATCAGGTAAAGGTGAATAAATAAGATATTCAGAAGACTGCCTTCTGTACATGGTATGGGAACTATGAGTATTTGGTGATTCCCTTCAGACATACTAATTCCCCTGCAATATTCATGGATTTTATGAATAGATTCTTTAGATATTACCTAGATAAATTTATGGTAGTGTTTATCGATGATATTATCATCTACTCTAAGGGAAAGGAGGAACATGAATAACATATCAGACTCGTGTTGGTGACATTGAGAAAAGCAAATTTGTACACCAAGTTCAGCAAGAGTGTCTTTTGGATGAAGCATGTCACGTTCTTCGGACATGTGATCACAAGTGATGGAATTTATGTGGATACTTTAAAGATAAAGGTGATAGAGGAATGGCCTAGACCCTCTAGTGTCACAACAATCTGTAGTTTTATTGGATTAGCTGGGTACTACCGCCGTTTTGTGAGAAAATTATCATGATTGTCAAGACCACTAACTAAGTTAACCAGGAAAAAGGTAATGTATGTCTGGACAGAAGAATGTGAGGGAAGCATCAAAGAGCTAATGATAAGGCTGATCACTTCACCTGTACTCATAGTACCAACATGTCAAGAATGTATTGTGATATACAGTGATTATTCAATGAAAGGCTTGTCATGTGTAGTCATGGAAAATGACAATTTGATAGCCTACGCCTCATGGTATTTGAAGATCCATGAGCAGAACTACCCGAAAAATGATCTAGAGATGGATGCCATGATTTTTTCTGTGAAAATCATGCGGTACTACCTTTATGGTGAGAATTGTGACATATACACCGACCACAAGAGCCTAAAGTATATATTCACAAAAAGGTGCTCATCATGCGTCAAAGAAGATGGTTAGAGCTAATCATGGATTACGATAGATCTATTCACTATCATCCTGGAATGGTGAACAAGATAATTGATGCTCTATGTAGAAAATAACCCGCTATGCAATCCATGTTATGGATTTAGAAAGACCCAATCTTCTTAGATATGCAATGGATGGATTTGGAAATCATAAGTGTAGGGGATACATCCTACCTTTCCCAAATTATTACACAAACATCCATCTAGGAGAAGATTAAGGAAGCAGAAAGTGATGATGTGGAGAAACAAAAGAGGGTCAATTCATTAAAGGATGGGAAGCTGCAAGAGTTCCATGTCGACGATGATGGTGTGATTCGGTTTGGAATGATGCTTTGTGTGCCTTCATCACACGAGATAAAGAAGGAGCTATTGGATAATGCACATAACACAACATTATATGTCCTTCATGGGAGTACCACGATGTACTATGATCTCTAGGAACACTTCAGGTGGGATAACATGAAGATGGAGATTGTGGAATATATATCAATGGGATTGGTATGTCATCCTGTTAATGCTGAGCGAAAAAAGTACAAAGGTATGATGCATCCATTGCCTATACCCATGTGGAAGTGGAAAAATGTTACTATGGAATTCATCACGGGTCTCCGGAAGACGTCGAAGGGAAATAATGCGATATGGGTTGTGGTTGACTGACTCACCAAGACTGCCCATTTTATCGCTATTCGGGAATATCTCTCACTTTCACAACTTGAAAAGATACATGTTAAGGAAGTGGCGAGACTGCATGGTGTTCCACTCTTGATTGTCTCTGACCGTGATCCACGGGTCACATCTAAATTCTGGAGGATTCTTCAACATGCATTGAGTACGGAATTAAATTTCAGCAAGGCCTATCACCCCCAAACTGATGGCTAGTCTGAAAGAACTATTCACATGTTTGAAGATATACTAAGAGCATCCTTTCTTGAATTCAAAGGTGCAAAGGATCAACATCTCCTATTGGTTGAGTTATCATACAACAATAGCTCCCACTCAAGTATTCAGATGGATCAATATGAAGCTCTGTATGGGAAGCGATGTATAACTCCAACCTATTGGGATGATGTTGGATAAGGAAAGATACATGGACCTGATCTTGTTAAAGAGATGTTAGAGAAGGTTCAAGTCATCCAGAAACACATAAAAGTTGCACAACATCTGCAAAAGAGATATGTTGACAACCTTCGAAGGGACTTGGAGTTCGTCATTGGAGATAAAGTCATTTTTTCGAATATCTCTATGGAAGAGAGTCAGGTGATTTGGGAAGAATAGGTGGCTAAGCCCAAGGTATATTGGCCCCTTTGATATCCATGACCTCATAGGAGTCATGGACTATCATCTTGCACTTCCACCAAATATGGCTCAAGTTCATGATGTGTTTCATGTATCACTATTGAGGAAATACATACCAGACCCCTGACATGTACTAAACTCAAAGGTGGGGTGGCTGGAAGATGATCTCTCCTATGAGGAGCAGCCAGTAATGATTCTTGATTGGAGGGATACATTTCTATGCAGCAAGACAACCCATCTTGTCAAAGTGTTGTGGAGTAACCATAAGTTTGAGGAAGCATATTGAGAATTAGAAGAGGAAATTAAAGAGAAACAACCACACCTGTTTGTGTAAAGTGAAGTTTCGGTGGCAAAATTTCATAAGGGGGGAAGAATGTAATGACCCAATGATTTTCAATGAAAATTACCTTCTTATATTTATGTCATAAAATAACATGAAAACACAACATAATGAACTACTATGTGATAAGTGACCATTAAATCTATGTTTTTCACTTCTATGTTTTGAATTTCGAAAATCTGACATACATGGTTGTCTTCAAGATGATTTTTGGAGTCTAATGAAACAAATTCAATTTTTGGTGAATAGTAATGTACCCTTGTGAATAGTAACATACCCTTATGAATAATATTATTACCCTTATGAATACTAAATCATCCATCATAATAGTAACATTACACATGAATAATTAAATAAAATTTACACATCTTAGAAAGTGACAATTTGACCTTAGTAAATCTTTTTGTATTTTGTAAGTCATAAATAAATAATTAAAATTAATTACTTAATTTAAAAGAAAATATATTTTTCTGAAATGTATTCCTAAATTATTTAATCATTGTCTTATAGTTTTTAGATAATTTTATAAGACCCTACGTAATTTTTTAAAGTAGTATACAATCAGTTTTAATTTTTTAAAACTTTTTTTAAGTAAATTATGATTTTAACTAAATATTAAATTAATAATATTTAGAAAATTATTTTAGAGAAATGAACTTCATTTTTTGATTCTACGCATCAAAAAATTGTTGGGTTAAATTTTTGGGATTTTTCTGAAATACTTTAATTTTTGATAAATAGTGAAATACCGTAATTTACAAAAATTAGATAAATAAGAAAATTATATAGTCATGTGTGATGTTCTACTATTGTAATCCCACATGGTTCAGTATCACATGATAAAATTATTATTTTCGGTCATGGAATACTCACTATTCCTTTTCCTGTGATGAAATATTAAACTAATGAATTTTATATTATGAAAGCCCATCTCCCCACAACTATAAAATCCACCCTTCACACCGTCATTTCCTCACACCTCTATTGTTCCAAGACTTCTCTAAACTCTACCAAAACATATTCCCTATCCCCTCTCCCATATCCAAGAACTTCCGGTCTCATCAAAAGACCAATCCTAACTTCCTTAAGGAGGATCTGAAGGGGAGGATTTAAGAGGCAATTTCTCTCCCACTCCTCCTTTAATTTCCTTTCAAATTCAAGTTCATTTCATGATATCTCCCCACCTATCACCATCCAAAATGTATTGTAACTCCATTATTATACATATAATTTAATTTTATGATTATAATGATATATTATATCATCAAACCCGCTTTCCCTCTTCATTTTATTAAAGAGAAAGTTGTTCGTGAGTTGTTAATTTATCACCTTCAAGAACGACATGCTTTCTTTTTCCAATTCATCCATCGGATCTGGTCAGGAAACCATTTTTATTTTTTAACCACAATATTATATATGTATTATGTCCTATTTTATGTTCTGGAAACAACTTATGAACATATTTATATGTGAAAAATTAAAACAAGTTCCTTGTGATCGAAAAACCGCCAAATTAACCCAAACAATCTTTATTTAATTTTTATCAAATGATTCATCCACATGGTATATAATTTAACTCATTATATGATAATTTTAAATTCTGGAATGTAATTAATAACATGTAATATTAGTTCTTGATGTTTACCCGTGTTCTACCCGAACTTCAATTTAAGAATACAAGTGAACCACTAAAGAAAACCATAAAAACATTCCCGAATAATGTTTTTCAACCCTATAACTCATCCAAAAGGACATAAAATCACTTAATGAAACCTTAATGAACCCTATCAATGTAAAAAAGGTTCTGTAATTTCCAATTAATAAATATAATATAATTATAAATGACATTAATGAGAAGGAAGCATTCAGATACAAGGTTAGGGGAAATCTCGAACCCAATTTTCTTCCTTCAAATTCTCTCTCTTTCATTCCATTTTTGATATGGTTACTCCATAAAGATAATTTTTTTGATCATTTTCTATAATGTTATGGATTATACATGTTTTTTACTAGCTTTTATGTCAAACAAAATGTTTTCCAAAATAACTCTTCTTTTTAGAACACCCCTTTTACTTCTCACTCAAATTGGACGGTTCTTATAAAATGTATGTTATTCCTTATTTATTTTGGGAACCCAAATCTTATGAATGTGTTATTATGATATGAAACCCATTAAATTCCATTGTTTAGTTATGTACAATCTTTATATGTGTTCTACATGGCATTCATGATGATGATAATGTTTGGATGTGATGGGTGCAACCAGAATTATATAGCCCAATATGAATGTTTCAATGTGACTGGTGCGCTAGGAATTATAAAGCGCTCCAATGCATTGGGTAAAGTGATGGATCTCATGAGTAATTGTGAAATTATGTGTGAACATGATTCTATCTTGGTTCACAAGTATGTGTGGTTGTTAACCACTAAGACATGATGTTTCATTTTTATGCATTTCCACATTTCAAGTATTTTATTTATGCTCCTCTCAGGTTCAATATCTTTTTCCCATGTTATGATTATTCTAACCCCATGCTATATTTTTTCTTATATATCCTATTTCTAGGCTTTTATCTCACCAATTTTTATGTATATCCTTAGGTGTCTACATGTACTAAAGATATGACAAGTGCCAATTAGAAGCTAGAGAAGAATAAATTAAATAAATGTTCATGCTGGATGTTGTAATTTCTATGTATGGTCATAGTTTTCCCAAGACACTAAACCTTAGTATACCCTATGTGTAATACTATTATATTGTTTATCTTTGAAATGATGTAATAGTAATGTATAAAAAGGCAGGGTTTCTATAATCACATGATCCAAAAAAGATGAACTATATATTTCCCCTGTCATTAGACATCAACCAAAACCAAAATGGTAAGTACGAGATCAAATAATCCCCCAAAATGATAAATCTTTATAAAAATAAATAATATTCTTAATCTCCAATATTCAACAAACAGTAACCAAAGTTCCAAAAGGACCATACAATACATAGCTTTCCTTAAAATTCTTTAATATATCCCAAACTAAGATTGAAACCCAAAAGTCAGAAGTATTTAATCACATAGTCTTGCACAATAAATATTAACTTTTTTCTCGAAATAACATCGACGAATCTTAAATTATTACAATGAAGTGTAATTAACCTAATCACATATTATCTATGATAGGTTAATCATTTCCATAAATAACCCATATCTCCATACTTCCACAATAAAAACATAGATTATTCCAAAATAAAATTCCATCCAATGCCTTAAAAATGAGAACCCATAGTATTACATTTCCCATAAGTGTAAAATGTTCAAAAATAGCATACATCTTCTAAAAAACATTATCATTTATTTACCAAATCATTTTCCTATTCTAAGGATATCTATTTGATAAATCATAAGTTAACAAAATGAATTTATTCTCGATCCATAAAATAATTTAAATAAAATTAATAATTCATACTAACCAGGGACTTCACGTAGTTCAGTGGTAGGTGATGCGTCTTTGTCACCCTTCATTTGTGGGTTCGATTCCTATGACCTTGCCAAATGCCACAGGTTGTCACCTATCTTACGGGTTATCCTTAAAACTCTAAAATAACAGGAAAATGATTTAACTTTAGAGGTTTTCTTATACCTTTACTTTCTATAGCACCACCTTAAGATGAAAAAATCTTATATATTGTCATTTTTTTCACCGTTATATGATAAAAGAAAACTACTCCTATTAGAAATAACACCATACCTTGATCATGGTGTTCTTATGGTTTCATCATCATCTTATTCACAAAGGTAGAATGTCCATGCATAATAAAAATGATTTAGATATCCTTAAAATCATTTGTTTCGTTCATCAAAATACAACTTATAAAACTTGGGACATATGGGTGTTCGCATAAAAATAGTTTTCGAAAATAATCATTATTGGCATATAATATCAAAACATCTGATAAAACATGATTTTTAAAAAACTATCAGAATGATATTGAGTTTAAACATTCAATCAATGGTCCTTTTAAAATACCATATGTATGTGCTGAGAGACTATATTTCAAAAGAAAAAAATAAATAGGTTTTGCAAGGGTATCCTTCTTCAACACCTTTTTAAAAATCATAATATGCTTCAACATCATATGATATGGTAAAATATTTGAATATTACTTTATAATATTTACCTTTCTTGAAAATATGAGAATAATTTGAAAATAGGATTTGATAAAATACAACCCATGACCACAATGATATCTAGGTATAGTGGAGGTGTTTGACATCTCAAACTACTTCTTGCAAGTGAGTTGTATGATAGAAAAAGTCTGACAATCATCATAACATGAATTTGAAATAATTATTCCAATCATGTCATTATGAAGAGATAACGATGAAATTTGAGATCCTCCTCATTTCATTTGAAACTGACATTCCTTTATCTGAAAAATTTATAAAACAAGGATTTAACGAAAATAATAGATATAGGGATTAACCATGTGTTTAAAGAAAACACATAATCTATATAGTTTTCAAAACTGAACTCTGATATATACTATAAGGACCCAACCATAACCATTACATAATTTTTAGTTAAACAAAGAATTAACATTGGGGATATTTTCAGGTTTTGATTTTTATAGAATTAGTCCATAACTATTACATAAAAACTTGAATATTACATGTAGACACTACTATTCAGTATCCATTTTTTTCATTAAAAAAATAATCTTAAAAAACATTTCTTGTTGTATGTTTTAGACAA
This sequence comes from Viscum album, assembly GCA_963277665.1. Classification (NCBI taxonomy): domain Eukaryota; kingdom Viridiplantae; phylum Streptophyta; class Magnoliopsida; order Santalales; family Viscaceae; genus Viscum; species Viscum album. Next base: position 1,845,429,746 of record OY728163.1, on the reverse strand, counting down.
CATTAATTTTCCTTGATCCCATAAATGATGATATTGATCATTATATTATGTTGAATCATTTCAAAAAAATTGGAGGCACATAAAAATATTAGTAAGGTTATAAAATAATGAAGAAAAACATTAGCCCATTAGTAAATAAATATCAATGAAAACATACCTTTAATTCATAACATACCATATGAAATCATAATATTAATGAATAAGAAATAGAAATCATAAATCACAAGGTTAAATTATGGTATTCATAACATACATACATTGTATATTTCATAGCTACATAAGGAGTTACACTTGGAATACCCATCACATTATATTCAACAAATATATTAGGAAAATCATTAATGTTTTCATCCGTCACGTTTTCCAATTAATTGCAGAGCTATATCGGGCTCACCCTCCCTAGGTTTATCACGGAACCCACCATATACATAAAAAATCCTGAAGAACCATAACATATTCATAACTTATAAAACAAGTGTAATGGAAAGATAACATTTCCACTTTTCAATAATAATATATCATTTCAAGATATTGACACAATCAATGCATTATCAAACCATTTTTAAATTCATTTAAAACATTTAATAAATAGATTTTTGAATCAATGTGTCCCATACTGCTTTGATGATTTTAAAGGAATTATAATTTTAAAACATAAATATCAATATAAAAAACATCCTTATATTCAATTTGAAAACATGTACATTAATGAGAAACATTTTGAAGAATAAATCTTTATTGATTTTAAAATGATGTTTTAGTTAAAGAGTATTGCAACACTTGAGAAACACTAGTCTAAAAATAATTAATGAATAAAATGAAAAAAAAAATATAATAAAATGAGAATAACGATATTCATGATATAATATTTCAAACGACATTATAAAAATCATATAAAAGTGAATTGGTGCATAACGACAAAGAATACTCAATGGAATGTAAATTGAGACGAAATCCCTTACAAAGATCGTACCATTAGATTAAGGATAAATCAATGAAATAATTATGTGTGAAAAATATAAATACACCCAATATAAGGGGATATTAATTGAAAATCAATCATAGATCATTCACACATATTCATAGAATGACATATTTAGTAAGTATAAGTTTAACCCAAATAATTGAAATTGGGTTTAGGAGTTCCCTTACAAAAATTCGGCAGCCTAACAACGTCACATAAAAATTCAAAAAACTATTTGATTAGATTGAAAAGGGCATATCATCACTTTGACATAATATACACATAAATAAGTATATATAAGAACAAATCCAATATAAGAAACTACAAATTAAAAAACATGACATAAAAGAAGTCTTTGACTAAAAGAGGAGTGTGAAAGGTTCCCTTAACAATTTGTTAACATATGAAACATACACCCCATGAATGAAGGATCATACAATGATGATGTAAATACCCATAAATTACACAATGAAAATAATCATGGTCAGTAAATAAGCCACAAAAAATGAAAGAGTGGAAAATATAGCATGTATCTCACATAAATAAAAAGTGAGGTGAAAACCCCTTACCTCGTATTCGAAATGACTCGTTTGTTCCTTGTTATTCCTGAATAATAAACATATATTAATTTATACTTTCATAAAAACCATTATCATGTTCATTATTCCTTTTATATCAATTATTACCATACTACAATAATTATTAATTATTAGTGTTTATATCTGACATTTTCTCGATGTTCGGAACTTGAGTAAAAAATGAACTTGTTATAATAATAAATTGTCCATGTGGGAAAAAGTACATTATCTTTAGAATGATATACCAGATTTATATATAATATATATCATATATATCCAGTATATATATGTTTTAATAAGAATACATAACATTAGGAGATATGAAATGAAATGCACCGTTCAGGTGGACAGTAAGCCAAACATACACATGAATGCTACATTCTTTTATATTTCGAATTTTGTGGAATGAAAACATAATGATACAAAGTTATATTATAATTACAGTACAGTATCATATATAATTTCATTATCTTCATCCTTTTTATGTCCCACTTATTACATGAAGAGTCATATCACATTGAGGGGGCGGTAGTCTGCACTTCCTCAAATTAAATTATCGAATTTACCAATTATGGAAACCGTAAAGGTATTATCTAAATGAAAAATAAATAATAATATAGAAAACATAATCATAATTTATATCATATATAAATATAGAGCCATAATAATTTTAACCATGAGAGGATTTGGAGATATTTGAAACATCATCGTCTCGTGAGACAACAGTTTGTCGTCTACAGAAACAGTATGTTTGTATCCATTAGATGGATGTGTGTGAAGTGTAGTTCATATAATTCTCATAAATACCATTTTATATTTAGGATACTAGTGTTTCAATAAAAAATTGAATAAATAGATCTTAGTGGGATGTAGAAGTTAAATAAAAGAAAAGAACTTAAGAGATGACATTACCTTTAAATTGGGTATCTCCCTTTCGTTTGAACCATAAGGATTAATTGAATTTCCTTTAGCCATGAGGAAGGATTCTAGGAGGAATATATGGATGTAGGGAGATTAATTGGATAGAGGTTGGACTAGACAAGGGTATTTCTAGTTGTGAGTAATGGGTTATAGTTGATGTATTTTTAAAAGGGGGAGGAGGGGTTCTTTTGCAACGTTTGGAAGAATTATTTTATTATAAAATTATTTTCAGTATCAAAATATGAAAAACTTATTAAAATCAAAGCTAAGATGAATCTTTTTAAAATAGAATCATCTAATAAAAATTGGACATGTTTTCAAGATTTTCTTAATTTTTCCAATATTATTTATTTAAATCATTAATTAATGTCGTGAGCACTTCATCATTATTATGTCATAAATAATTTTATTTATTTTTAATCTAAATTTTTTAAATAAAATACGATGATGTTGGAAATATTTTTAGATTTAAAATTAATATTTATAGTCTAATATATAACTTTTATAACCACATGTAAAAAAATTCACTATAAGATATATGTTTAGGATATTTTTTTCCTTTACTTAAAATTAATTAATATAAAGTGTCATTATCACTCTAGAGTGGCACCATGGGGTCCAAAAATAGACCCAATGATTCTCATGGTCGGATATTTATAATAAAATTCGATTAGAAAACATGTTAGGGTAATTTAATATTAATATAATATTATTTTTTACCCTTATTCACCTGATTTACCCATTAACTATGGTAAATCAAATATTTACTTAAATAAATATTCATAATGTATTAAAAAAGTAACAACTTTATACAATTTGGACCCCCTGATTCCGAATATTTAATCCATTTTTCCAAATTCAAAACACTGAAGTGGAAGAAATAAATTTAAAATTAATTCTCGCTGTCAAAACAAAAAGCATGATTTTAAAAATAATAACTATCAAAATATTGACACTTGTTTATGTCTAATTTAAAAGTAAAATTATTTAGAATGACAAAAATTTAATTAAATGAAAAAAATATAATCTAATTACACTTTATACACATTTAGAAATATAATATAACCGTATAAAGAAATTAGACTAAAAGGCAGTTTTGAATTAAAATACAATATTTTTCACAATTCATTAAAAAATAAAATTTATAATAATAATACCAAATATTTCATCAAAAGTTAATTTTGATGTCCCGATCATAAATAAGAAATTTAGTTTGTCAAATAAAACATATAAAATTGACAAGAACTATATTTAAAAAGGCTTCTCCATCAAAAGGCGTTAAATCGACCGTTAAAAATATATTATTATATATATTCCTAAAATTGGATTCATTCCTGATTTGAGCCACTAAAATTTATTGGATAAATGTAAAAAAATTTAAAAAGAAATATATTCATATTTTAGTTAGTTATATTTATTTATGTCAATACAACGATTAGGCATTAACTAGAATTTAAATTAATAATATTTTTATAATATTTTTCAGTATAACTCAACGTTCTATACAAGGTATGTTTCCAATGAAACCTGTCATTGTGTATCATGCACGACATCAAAAATAGCATCCTATTTCAATTAAAATTAATATTTAATTCACAAAATTTAATAAATATGAAAAATTTCATATTCTTTATTTACTTGGGATGTTTCTTAATACATCTCACAATCTATCAAACAGTCCAAATAATAAAATTTTTAGTGCCTTAATGATTAGATAAAAATTATAATATTTACTAAACATGCATCATTTATCTGTAAAAAGGATCCAAAAGGACCATCATTATATCTACCAAATGATTAAAAAAATCATTATAACATAGGGAATATAAATATAAGAAATTTGTGAGGTCAATCACTATGGAACGAAATATATATATCATAATTATTTAGATTATATAATTGAAGGACAATATGAAGTACATAAATATCATAAAAAATAGTTTTAAGACTATGTATCACAATAATAATATCATAAAAAAATTCTTAAGGAAGCATAAAATATGTGTCTTATGAAACAAATTAATATTATTAATACTTTTTATCATGATATAAAAATTAAAAAACATTAAAAATATTGTATGATATTGAAAAGATGTAATTTGATTTAAATTAAATTAATATTAAAAATTTAGCATAACCTACTAAATAAAATAGAAGTGTGGAATAAATCAGTAAAATATCATATGTGAGAAAGCCAATTACTCTTGTTTCAATGTAAAAATATATATATTTTCCACACCAACGAATGTGATCAAAACCATAATCTCCATTCCAATGTGAGAAACTTATTATTTCAATTGATGAATATATTATGAGATATAAAAATTAACTAATTCATTTTATGGAGATATTTCTCCCCACCCATTATCATCCAACCATATATTCAATGCAATAAAATTTCTGCATCATAATATAATTAACACATAGAATGATTAATAAGATTCGTAAATATATCACACAACATGAAATTAGTCAACTATATTATAAAAAAAATTACTTTCATAAACATATTCTTAATATACTAACATATATAAGATGATTTAAATATCACCTTTTAATGATAAAATATGGAGGCCAATTTTAATTTAAAAAAAAAATTTCCGCACAATTATTTATATTATGTTATATAAATTAATGTTTAAATTAAATTAGAAAATAAATTTTTTTAGAATGGAATGAGATTATTATTTAAAATTTTTATTGTAAATATTTTTAAAAATAATTCATTAAAAAGACAAAATGATTTAGATAGGAAAAAGGAAAATATATAGAAAACCATACTATTAAATGATTATTTAAAAATGATGATAATAAAATATATAAATATTTTTAAAATGGGGAAGTGAAAATATGTCTAAATTGATTAATTAAAAACAATTGTTTAATATTGTGAACATAAAAAATACATAATGGATTCAATAATTGAATGTGAAATTTTATTAAAATTTTACTTATAAAAAGAATCATTAAAAATGAAAAAAATTGAAAATGACATAAATTTATTCCAAATAAAATGTTCACTAGATGATATAACTTCAATTTTTAAAGGATAGAAAAATAGTTTGAAATAAACTTTTTGAAATAAATTCTTTTTAAAATGTTTAAAAATCATATTCTTTAAAATTGATTAATGGTAGTCATTGTATCATTGGAGATAAAATTAATTTAATTTTAAAATATGTAAAGGTGAACATTGGTTGTAATTAATAATATGAAAAAGGAATAATATTCCTTTAAAAGTAATAGGAAATATTAATAACAATATTTAATATAGAGATTAATTAAAATCATTAAAGAATATTAATTTGGTGTAGTATTATATTTTCATAGAAAAAAAAAGATTGAAATATATCCTCCAAATAATTGTTAGTCAAATTTGATCAATCATGAAATATAATTGACAAATATGAGTTATTATTGCTTATGGAATAGTATTTGTACCTGAAGATTCGTTATATGTTTGGTAATTTATTAATCACATCACATTTTAATATTATAAATAATATGGATATTCAAATATAATATATTAAATAATAGATTATTTAAAAATAACATTTTTAAATAGTATATAATATGAAAATAATAATAAATTGTTACGGAACATTACAACATGTCTCAATAATTTTATGTTTTGACAAAAAACCATTAGAACCCTCAAATCCTTTTAATACAAAACCTTTTCAAAATGAATTTGAAAAAATATTGGAAAACAAAAAATATATTGAAATCATGATATAAAATGTAAAATTGGGATTTACATACACCATCATACATGAAACGCAATGTATTGCATACACATGTCTCAAGGGAATCCAATTTGATATAAATAAAACCATACCATGGTTTCAGACAATGTTTGATGAAAACTAACATAACTTAAAAAAATAGAAATACCATAATATAATATTTATAAACCATATTCTCTCCAATAAATAAATATAATTTTAACTAGTAATGATTATAAATATATTTAATGCCAGTTTTTTCATATTTTCCCTCATTATGTATTTTTATTTTTGACCAATTGTAGTAGTATTATAAAAGTGGTTTCAGTGCTTCTTCTTCACCAAAATATCATTATTCAAAATTCAATAATTTTAACTTTATTATATTATTGTAATTGTTTATTATCTTTTTAATTTTTAGTCACAATTTTTTTAGTCTTGTTCCTAATATATGAAATCAACAACAAACATTTTATTTTATTATTACCATATTAAAGATGTTTTATTGATTATGGAATTAAATATTATTGTATAAATTTCAAAATATATAAATACTTATCAAAATATGAAATTCTTATTATACAAAAATTAAATTTTTTATAATAATTTGAAATATAATTTCATCTCATTATACAAGTATGTGGTGAAACCGACCGAAACCTGTATACTATATAACTCAATTGGTCAGTATGGTTAAAGTGTTTTCTTTGACATATAATATCGATAATAGAATAATAATAATGATAATTTTTATTTTTATTTTTATAATATAGAAATATATTTTATGATGTTTATATAATGTATAAAAAATATAAGAAAAATGATGAACGATACCTCATGGACGTGGCAGCCCTCATAACGCACGAATAAAATTTCACTTTATCAAAGAATGTTAAGGGTAAATGTGGATAGTAATTTATCATTTAAGAATAATTAATTTATTATTTAAATCATATTTATTTTTTAATATAATCATTAACTCTATAAATGATTAATGTTGGTGAAAATGTAAAAGTGTTTCTTCATAAAGTCATTAATACACACACTAACCGCAATGACAATTATATTTAATTTTTAGTATATGGAAGAAAAGAAATAGTTTAATCATAATTTTCCTAATAACATATAAAAAGAAATTATCATGATGTTTTTATTACAATTTGATTCTAGTAGACCTTAAAGGAAACCATTATAACGAAATGTTAGTAGAGAAGTGAAACCATTATTGAGACCCAAAAAATAATCTCAATGAAGTGCTTAGATATTAAGGAAATATTCTAATTTTTGATTCCTAGGTGAATTATGACATGTAATGAACATCCAAGGGAAGATATATAGAAAGAAGTTAATAAAGATTTTGAAAAAGTAGTCAATTATTAAAAGGGTTGAAGTGATTCTCCTTTTATAAGGAAGGAAGAGAGAATTGTTCATTGAAATAATAGAATATAATATGCTATAATAAAATTACATGAGTTTTAGATGATTCAGTTGATGGATGGTAGGTGAATAACATATATAAGAATTTAGTACCAGAAAAATTATTTGATTAAGGTATAAATGTCATTTTAATTTTTAAAAATATCTACCACCTTAGATTATTCATTTAAACACTTATTACTCAAAAATAAGTATTAATAATGTCAATTATTTTAATTATAAAAAAATTAGTAAATCCTTATGAAAATAAATTTATGTTATGAATTTAAATTTTGAATGAATTTATCAAAATTATATTGCTAAATATTGAAAAAATAACATTGAAATCGAAAAATATAATGTGTTTGGAAGATTTAATTTTCTTGGGTTTTTAAATAACTTGGTGTTTATAGTCTTTTTAAGAATTGATTTACAATTAAATGAGTGATAATATTAAATATATTTGTTCAAATGAAATAGTTGAACAATAATTAAAAATTTATTTTTTTATTTAATAAATAATAAATATTTATATGGGTGTCATTATTTGTTAATTAATTATTCTACTCTAGTTGCAAATATTTACCAAATCTAACATAAAAAATTTCCATTTTCCCTTATTAAATAATAATTATACACTAATTCAAAATATAAAATTTATTTAAACTGATTAAATTGATATAACATAAAATAGAAATACTAATGGATAATGTAGTGAAGTTTTTTTAGAAAATATAAAATGCTTTCTTAAATATATTATTTGTATTTTTAATTAAAATATTATTTTTTAAAATTAATAATAATACATAAAAGAATTGTTTTTATTAACATTTGGTTTCAAATAATTTAGTTTAAAAAATAAATGGTCTTTTAAAAGACGGTATTTTCTACTATTCAGCTTTAAATAAATTTTTCAAAAAAAATACAAAAAAATAAATCTAAAGATATTATTGGTATGTTATGTTTAAAAATGATGTCTATTTTTAAAAATTATCGTCATATATTTGATAAATTTATATTTAAAATAACATTATGAAATATCATTCATAATATTTTTTATATGGAATAATTTATTTGGTATGCTCAATATTATTCAATCATTAATGCTAATAGTAAATATATCTGGAATAAAAAATCACCTAATTTATAATATACATATCATTCTTAAAATGAAATATTATTAGTTTCTTAGCATTACAAATTTAGTTTAATTTTTAAAGATTTTTTTTTCAAGTAAATATAATTATTTTTTACCACTGTTTATTCCTACTAAATATATGTCTATATTATGATAGTACATATTTTTTTATTTCTAGGTAACATTTGTCAAAAACCATGGAACGATGAATTTATTTAATGAGAAAATCCAGACTCCTTTCATTATAATCTCATTAATTAATTATACTAATGAAATTTAATTAACATTTTCATGATGAAATAGATTAAGGTGGTGAAAATATTAATAAGGATAATTATATGATCCTAATAATCATCGGGAGGACACGAAAAAGTTTTATTACATATCCTTTTCAAGAAAATGTTTCTCATAACCTGGTATTATGGTCTTTTTGAAGTATTAACATTTGTTTATATATAATTCATATATATATTTTCACTAACTAATGGTCACATTTGATTTATAAATTTCTTACAGATTCTATAAATCAAATTAGTGTGAATGATATGATATAAATTGTATTTTGAGAAAATGAATAAAATGACTTATATTTTATGTTTTTAGAGTGGAATACAATAATTTCCAAATTTATATAGGAAAACGATATAATAATAATACCACAAAATTTATTCCATAAGACAAAATTCACAGAGTGTGGTAAATAGATGTTATTAGGAATCATCTTATATACTATAGGATTGATGGATCTTTATTAAATCCACTAATCCAAGGTGGAGGGTAATAGAATTCCTAATTTCCTCTATCCTCTTCATTGATATTAATTACATAGGTTTATCCTCTATCCTTAGGTTTATGAGTTCATGGCTTCCTACCGTCCTATAAAATCCTTGGATTACAAAATTGACATAGATAATTACTGAGCTAATTTTACATAAGAGTATTACTATGTTAATTTTTTATTAAAACACTTTTTGGTAAAAGTGTGAAACCATCAAGTACAAATAGAAGAATTTAATGAAGTATCACATAAGAAAACCCTTAAAGGTTAACTTAAACTTATTATATGTGACCTCCCTAAATAGTTTCCAGGATAGATCTGTTACCTCTTTTTTCTGACCGTCTTTGAGAATGTATTCAAAATGTTGGGCCAATTTATCCTTTTTCTTTAAGAACTCCTCCACTATTAACTACTTGTCATTAAAGCCTCTTGTCAGAATTAGAAATTGTTTCTAGATCCATCCTTTATGTTCCATGTTTGTATCCACTTGCATTGGACGTCTGATCATCTTTTCTACATCCTATCTGGAAGCTTGAATTGTTGAGTTAGTATCCACCATCTCTTCGTCAGAATTCATAAGGAGGTCTATAGTCTTGACTGTGGACTTTGTACCATCAACGTGTTGTGAACCAGCAGCAGTCACCAGTGGAGCACCACCACTTTTATCCTGCTCCCCCAACACCCTTGCCATTCCAACCTTAGATGTTAAATGTTCTATCTAGTTTTCCTCCCACCCTACTTCTTGTTTTCTCCCCTCTTTGTCTAGGCCTTCATCCATCCCCGAGAACTCCTTCCCCTTAGCATCTCCCACGGCAGCTGAGTGATTCTGCTTACTCGCCATGCTGGAGGCTAGTTCCACACTAATCGTCGATGTAGGACCTTGTGGGACAACTCTTGAACTCTTACATGCTTCCTTCCCTGATGATCTGGTGATTGTTGTCTTTGGGGGTGTGTGAATAATACTTACGGGGTCATTGTTTTTTTCTCCCCTTGAGGACTGGGAATTCTCCAGTCATGATGCTTCCTTGTTTCCCTTTCCTTGATCAAATTCCCACAAGAGTGTCTTGATCGTAAACCGTGTCTGGGTGACAATCCCCTTCAATTTCATTGGATTCCTCATCATCAGTGTATCTCGAACCGGCCTGTTTATGCTTCCATCTTGGGATGACATGTTTTCATCCTTCTGAGTCCACATTCTCCTTCCCATCCTGGTTCAGTGCTGAGAAACTGTTATCTACCAAGATATACGTATGATCTTTCAAAGGAAAGGCACCCGGTGTTATGGAGTCACTGCCCCCGGGTCGCTCATGTTTTGTATCTCCCCAAGAACCCTTCCTTCAGGAATAATACCCACACCACCCTGAAATGGATGTTGCACAGTTACCTGGCCAGGATTCACCCCTCCGCCCATAATAGTCTCAGCATGTATGGAGAAGGGACCTCCCGAGGACTTCTATTTCAAATTGGGAGCACCTAAATCATTAAGTACCCTTGAAATAATGTCCTTAACTCTTGGCCCTTGGATATTATTGCACGGATTGTCACACTTAGAACCAAGAAAGGGAGTTGAATCAATAGATACCTGCCCCTATGACTCCTTCATCTGGATACAGTTCTCAGACCCCCTCCTGTACACTTCCTTCTGATGCCCAAGATTGTTGCACGAGGACCAGAAATCAACCCATGTCTCCAAGACAACAGGGTGCTTAAACCAAAATTCTTCACATAAAACAATCCACAAAAAAGGAAATAGACCCTTTGAAACATCCACTTTAACACATATTCATGGAGATACTGTGTGGAAAACAACCCTAGTTATGCTATCCGAGCACAGAAATCATCCAATTAAATTACCAAGCATTCGAATGATAGAGGGATTCTGAAAAGGGAGAGGACGCTCGGGGAAACTAACCAAAACTTCCATAGAAAGAGAGTCCCACTTCATATGAAAGTCCTCCGACCATCTAAACAGGAAGAAGCGAGAGCCGTTGCATATGTGAGTAGCGCTGGACCAGGGTTGGATCATATCACCCTTAGATGAAAAGTGGATCATCAGGTGCATTCCATCGAGAAGGCCAACAGTCGCATGATCTTTCAAACCCCACGAACGGAAAACAAAATGGTCAAACATTTCCACCAAAGGACGGTGACACTTAAATCGAGCTACCAGATTCAGGCTTAGGTGAGAGGAAGCAGCTGTAAATTCTTATGTCCAGATCGGAAGAGCCAGACCTCCCTCGAAAAGGTTGGGGACGTTAGGGCTGAGAGAGATGGGTGGGAAAGAGGGAATGGAGTCGGGGTTAGAGAAGTGGACGAAAGGGCCACAACCTCTTGAAGCTGGAGGAGGTCCCTCCCCCGGATGGGGAGGGACCGGAGCAATGACCATCACTGCAGCTAGGGCATCGCGGGGGAGCAGGAGGATGGGAGAGAAGCGTCCCACTATCACATAAGACATTAAACATTTATTAGCTCCCATGTACGAGTTATATATTTTTCCATTATGTTAAATTTACTCTCCATTTTCAATTTATTATTGTATGCTCAATAGTCTCCATTACACTAATTAATTTATCTTCAAGTCCCCTTAAAAAAATCTCCCTAGATTACTATTCAAATATTTTTTCATTCGTATAGTCAAATATCCCATCATTCATATTAATCTATGACTAAACATTCATGAGTATATTTCATTCACATCTATTATACAATAATTATTTCAGTATATGTTCATTATTATGGATTTTTATAATTATTGGATTAAAATAATTGATAAATTTAAATTTATATACCCACTTCAAATGGGTTTATTTTTTATTTTTTCATCTCATTATCCTCATAAATAATGGTTTTCACAGTTCCATCAAGTTCTATCTATCCAAAAAACCAAAAATAGATTACACGAGTGATAAAACATTAACAATATCATGGAATATTAAAAATAAAAAATGAAATTTATTTGCTACAATGGGTTCTTATTATCACATGATCCAAAAAACCATATCCTAGGGGAGTGTCAAACTAGGTGCACTATGATAGAGCAATTCATAATCAATTCAGATGGAGATCGAGTCACTGCTAGCCCAAATATTTTTGGTCAGATTATCCCATATGTGCATATGTGTCCAAGCCACACTCAATTGTAGTATCCATATAAGTATTTATTTCTAATAAAAACAATATAATAAAAAAATACATACATTTAAGGATATCATCTCATACATGGGCCCATATGTAAAATTTTCAATAAGGCTCACTAAACTAATCATCAAACATACAAATCTAATCTCTTAAAATATTTAAACACTAATATAATAATAATTAAATGTATCAAGATATGAATGACCTAAATAATTTATTAATATATTTTTTAAATAATACATATTATAAAAAGTAACACAACCCAAAAAAAAAGTTATAGTGTCATGGATATTAACTTCATAAACAAATTTTTTAATTCCACATCAAAAAAAATTTCAATATTGATTATCCGATAGACCATTTGATAAACACATAAAGAGATAAATATTATATTCCTAACATAGGGAGTTGAAACATAATAACGTGGTGAGATAAATCGCTCCATATGGTAAAAGACATATAATAATTTATTAGATTATAATGCTAATGATGAATAGTATAAGGAAAGATATATATTAACAAATATCATAAGAACATACCTTATAATCATAAGATCATTAAATTATTACTATGGAATCCTAAAATATATAGATACAAACATATATAAATAATCATCAAACATGTGATAATGATGTAAAAAAGAAGAATATCATTAAAGTAAGGTATAATCCTATAATCCTGGAAATTTTTAGACAATAAATTCATTTTGATAATTTATCCTAATTTTGAGAACAATATTGAATTGTGGAAAAACCAAATTAATAGTGCATCATATATGAGAAAACACACTATACACAGTTTATAATTAATAAAATCATTTTTTTCGCAACTGAAAATGTATGTAAACCCATAAAACACCTGAATATGTATTCAAAATTGTTATGTCCACTCCTGACTATATAAAAGATACAAACATAAACTAATACATTAAAAGGAGATATATAACCCCACACCTAATCATACATATATAGGTGTTCTAAATAAAAACAATATTCATCATATTTTAATAAAATAATAAAAAATAATGAATTTCCTATATTTAGGACATAACAATATATTAATAAATCATATGATTTTATATCTCACCTCCCAAATAAATACATAACATAATAACATATATATGATGATACAAAATCCCATAATGTGATATAAAATATGGATAAAATTATTGAGTGAAAAAATAACATTACCATAAACATCAATAAATCTGATTATATTTAAATTCATTTCAAAAACATTACTTGGTAAATCCAAAGAGAGTACTATTTAAAAACATTATTATAAAGAGTTCAGAAAAAATAGCATTGAATACAAAATATTATTTTTATAGTATAAGTTTCAATACTTCATAAAATTTTCATTCAAAAGAATAATTAATAATTAATACATGAAAAGACATAATTCTTTCATAAATTGAAAGTCATAAGAACATGAATACTTTTACTTTAAAAAAAAATTATAACAGAAAATTTAACAAATAATAATGTTATAATAGGGGGGATGTTAATATAATTCAATAAAATTTACATTTAGATATAATTTATAATAATGGAAACATTGGAATATAAATAAAATTGCCAATAAAAAACATAGAGTGATTGATAAAACATTATCTTTAAAATAATGGAAACACCATATGAAAAATTTAATGTAGCTATATTGACAAACACACATTTTAAAAAATGTTAATGAAACAATTAATTTTAAATTCAATAATGGACATAAAAAATATCAAATAAAAACAATTTTATAATACATTAGGTAGTGGAAAAAAAATGTCGTGAAGAAATAATATTAATATGGAATAAAAATAAATTAAATGTAATGGCAATTATTCTTAAAACATTTCATTATAACGAAACATTAAATTATTAGGGGAATAATAAATTGGATTGAGGAATGATTTAAATATTTGAGAAGTCTGAATAAATATCTCAAAATCATCATATGTTATAATAGATCAACATTGAATGATAATATATAATGATGAGTTATTATATCCCAAGGAAGATAAATGTGTCACGTAATCCAATTATAACTTTGGTAATTTTTGAATCAAATATAAATGGAGCATTAAAATGATATGGTTATATATAATACACGTATTAAATAATATATTACATTAAAATACAAATTGGATACTTTGAATAACATAAAAATATAAATTAATCTGAACCATTAAAACATGACCCATTGAAGAGGATTTGAGATGAGAAACTATTTCAATGATTTTTTAATTTCAGTCAAACCCCCAAGAGAGAATGTACATGCAAAAAAATCAACATTGAGAAATATAATGAAATTAATAGAGAGCATATATGATTTTCATTATTTAATCCATCAGAAATGAAAGATGTTTTATAGGAATGTAATGTCTCAATGAATTCCAATTTGAGGGAAGAAAACTCTTTTCTTCATTCCCCTATTAGTTGAATGTTCTCAAAAAATACTATAAAAAAAATAAATATCATATTATACATTTCAAATGTTATATTCATATAAAAAAATTATAAACATAACTTATAATAATTATCTGGGTATATTAAATATTTTTATTATAGTTTCACACATTAGGTGGTTACAATATTTAATAATGGAAGTAGTTTCATTGGATTAGTATTGGTTTTCATTCTTCTTATAGTGATCATAATTAATAGTTAGTTTTTTTAAATATTGGAATTATAATAATTATTTATAAATTTAAAATACACATTCTTGTAAAATTTAGGTTTTATATATTAATATAAAATATACGATGAACATTTTAGGTTTATTTTCTTCCTTTGAAGAGAATTTTAATAATTAATGAGATAAATATTGATTTATCATTTACAATAAATTCTAATTAATTATTTATACATATTTTTATTATATTTTTTTAAAAAAATTGTTTTTTCATAGTCATCCCTGATAAAAATTTCAAATCATTATTAAATTAGTTGTTCAAAATGATCCAATCCTGAACATTCATTAACATGAACAACGAGATTGGATAAAGAGTTGTTCCATTTGACATAATATCCTTATAAAATAATGATAAGGATGACTTATTGATATTTTTATTATGGTGAACAATACATTATGATATCTGGATTTGTAATAAATAACTATATGGGAAAAAAGATGATTCCTCATGGGGGAGGTATTCCGCACAATAGATGGTATGAAATTATATTAGGTATTGAATGATATGTGTAAATGTTTATAGTAGCAGATAATTTTAGTATTGTAAATATGTAACATAAAAAATATGTATTCATTAATAAAAATATAAAAACCATCTAAGGGGTTTGCAGATGAAATATTTAAAGTGTCACTTTGTAGAGGCTGTAATCCACAAAGAATATGTAACGATAATTATTTTTTTAAAAGAATATATTAGGGAATAAATAATGGTTGTAAAATTATATTGAAAAAAATAAAGACACAATTTTATTACTATTTTATGTTTTTTTAGTAAGGATATAATTAGATACATTAAGAAAGATGTGATAAATATAATGATACCATGAACATCATAATGATAATTAAACTAGACTAAAGATAATTATGATTGTTTTTATTGACTAGGGGAATTAGTCAGTAAAATGGAATTAATGAAATGATAAATGGTTCATCTGTGAAATAAATTATTAAACAGGTGTGGAGTATTCAAATGAAGAAAGTGATTCAACCTTAATAAGTAAAGAAGATGGACATTTCCAAGGAAAAGAATTGTATAAGTGAGTTTAAAATAGATATTCATGAATTTTAGATGATTAAATTGAGGAATTATTTTTTTTGAAATGTATTAAAGACATTAAAACATTATAATTTACTACTATAAGTTCTAGAATCATGATAAATTTGATAAATTTGAGCTACCTTATATTTTTTATTTAACTACTTATCAATATTATTTTAATATTAATAAATTCTATCATTTTATTTATAAAATAACAACTACAACCTTATTTCCAAATCTTAACATGAAAAATCCATATACTTTCACCATTTCAAATATCCTATTTTTAAACTCTGGAAAATTGACTTTTGAACAATTACATTTTTTAAAAACAAATACTTTTTTCCATAAACATTTTATATTAATCATCATGTTTTATTATAATTATTTTAAATTCATTAAATAGTAAATATCTATTAATGAATTATATTATATGATTAGACATCATGTTAGAGGTTTAATTTTATGTTTTTAATATAATTTTTTTAAAAAAAAATATTGAAATATATTTCCCTTTGAAATATAATCAATTTACATGGGTCCCTACTATGTACCCAGGGTAACATAATATATATGCATATTTTTTTGGCTATTATAGACAAATTGGACCTAATGATATAAAATTGAAAATCCATTTATACGGTTCAATATATTTAATATTCTAATAAACAAGATTATAATAATTTTAAAACAATTTTATTAGAAATAATTACTTATGTTTAAAAATATACAATATCGGTAGGTAATTAAAACAAGATTTTACAAAATATATATGTTTTGTAAAAATAAATGTATTTGTTCAAGAATAGTTTTCCTATTTTTTTTAAATCATTAATATTTACAAAAATTTTTATTTTCAATGTTCACCTTATAATGATTTATATTAGGAAATATCAAAAAATAAGGTTATGTTAATATTAACATTGTAAATCCATAAATGATAATACTTTTACAAAAATAAGTTCATAAAAGTTATAATATTTTCATTAAAATCTAATAATAAAATATCTTGTAAATAAATTTGACTGGGAAATCATTTTTTAAATATTTTCTATTCGCATAATATTAATTTCAATCATAAATATATTATACTTGAAAAAATATCCAGTGAAAAAATATATATTAAAATTTAAAATAAATTATATTAGTTCAATTGATTCATTAATTGTGTCTAATGTTTGTGGTTGATTATATTTTTTTTCTCTATATGTGAATATATTTCATAACTCAATTACACTTATTGGTACATAATAATTATATATCAAAATTATTTTTCACTATTCACTTTTCATTTGATTTTGTGGTTATTGTTGAGAAAATAATAAAACACAAAATCTATTTAAATGGAAAAAATTAGATCAATAAGATTCTTTAGATGTAAATAATGTTGATCCCATAAAGAAAATATATATCAAACATGACTGCCCTAAACTAAATAATAATGATAGATAAATGATATAATGATACATCTTCGAAAAAATATAGGATATGTATTATAGAATACTCTTCTACAACAAATTTATATGTTCGAAAGTATTATTGAATCTATGATTCATGGAATCACTGAATGATGTTAGGGATTCTAGATTTGATTCTAGTAGTTTTGATTATAAATATCATTTGACGAATTTGAATATTGTTTCTTCAATAAAATAATGTATTTGAGTGAAAAAAGTTGTATCAAGGGTTTTAATGTAAAAAATGTATTGAAACAAAATTATATCATGCTCTATTATAAAAAAATCATTTTTATAAAATGATGAAGGAATATTTTAAAAAACATATACTTTTCATGTAAAATATTATCATTTAATGAAATACTCTCTAGAATGAAATGAAAAAATTAAAAAAAATGTTAAAAACCTTATTAAAAGGTTTTCTATATTTATTCATGGCCATGAAAATTAACATAAAATTATATTATTAAATAAATTAGATATAAATAATGATGATATTCAATAATGAATTATACTATATCAAATATATGGAGATAAAATTTTAAATTAATATTTTTTTATAATCCACTATTACATGTTTTCAATACTATAGGAAAGAAAAATATAAAAATTAATATTTCATATATTTAATTTTTATATGGTATATTTGAAGAATCATATTTTAGAAATAATTATGTTTATAGTTCCATAAAATCATGAAATTGTTTTTGTGCCCCTACATATTAATTCACTAAATTTACAAGATCCAGGGAGGATTATCAAAAAAAATTTGTTTCATCTATCACTATTGGAATTTATATTTTGTATTTGGGAAATGATAATTTTTACATTGATAATAGATTATCTTAGTATATGTGTATAGAGAAACAAATTTTAATCATTAAAAATGTATTTCATGGAAGAAATATTAATATTGAAGATAATTTTAGTTGAATATTAAATGGGTTTTATAATTTTGATATTTCAATATCGAATTTTATCTATATTTTTTATATGATTATTGTTTAAAGAATTATGTAATTAGTTTATATCAATTCTGTGATAACGTTGTTATTAAAGATTATTAAGTAAAATATTTAATTTTTGTTAACAATTTTTGGATGAAAACACATTATGAATTTTTAAAATTGTAAAGTCATCTTGTTTTTTAATTTATTGTATTTGGAACTAATTATTTTATATTTTGTAATGAATATAATTTAGATAAATTTAATGATACGAGTGATAAGAGAATATTTCGATAATTAAAATAATTATATTCATTAGTTTCTTTATAATAAGATAAATATGGGTTTCCTAAGTTTATAAATTTTATACATTTTCAAAATAATAGGATTTTTAATTCTTATTTAGATATTTTTAGAGTGAATTGAAATTTTTTAATTTTGGTGAATAAAAACCTTAAGATAATGAAGAATCACTTAAGGTGAAGTATACAACTTCCCAACTAGATCCTCAGTCATAGATGGTTGAAAATGTCATCGTACTATAAATTTAAATTTTAATGGGAACTATAAAAAATAGAAAGATATATTTAATTTTTTTTGGTATTTATAAATTTTATGATAATTTTCCAAATAATGTTGATTGTTAATTGAATTATTCTGTATTGATTTATTTTATTCATGGTGGGATGAAAAAAAATTCACCAAATATTTTTTATTCATTTATAAACACATAATAGATATAAACATGATTGGAAAAAAATTATTTGTAGAGATTAGACTGATAAATCCAACAATCCTATTATCAATATAGTTAGAAATTATTCTAAAGATTATCTCCAAGAATAAGATATTTATTTTAATTATTCTATTTCAACAATTTCATTTATTAAGGTCACTTAAATTCATTTTGTAGTTATTCTATTAATATTTTTCTATAATATAAATAGGATTTTAAATATGTGTTTTTATATGTATTTATTTTGATGATGTTTATATAAAAAATCGCATAAATAAAAAAATATTAAATTTCAAAAAAATATTTTTTGGATATCAAAATAATTTTATGGGATTAAAAATAAATATATGATTTTTTGTAAAATATATATATTATTTTTTAATCTAAAATCATTTTTCAAAAGTTAATTTTTTATCCTATATTATTTTTTAAAAGTATTTAAAATGACATTTTAATTATTCAAATTTATATTGATGATATTGTTTTGGATCTAAAAATTATTTTAATTTATAATGGTTTCTAAATTTGATGGAGAATGTGTTTTAATGAGTCTTATGCGATAATACACATTATTTCTCGGATATGAATTTTTTTAATTAAATAATGGAATACATTAAATTAAATTAAAAAGTGATAAATATTTTTTCAATTGGATTGTTTATGATTCATTTATATCTTATAAAATCTTTAACAATATTAGTTGTATGAATGATTTTGGTACATCTAGAAAATAATTTTCGTATAATTTTTTAGTGGCATGATTGGTCTCTTATTTTATTTTTGTACTTGTGGACCCAATATAATGTTTATTGTATGCTTATGTGATAAAATTTGATCAAGCCCAAATAAATATCACATATAGGGTGATTAACATATTATTTAGTATTTTAAAAGAATATTTGTTTCAAAAATTCTTCTCCAAGAAAAATATTTGTCAATAAATTTAATACCCAAAAACTGATTTTCTTGGATGAATAAAAGAATAAAAATATACCTCTGGTACATGTGATTTAATTGGTAAGAATGATCATTATTTACTATTAATGAAACAAAACTTTATCGATTTTTATATTCTTGGAAGTTAGTATATATCTATCACATCTTAATACTCTAATTCAATATATATTAAATAGAATTTAACATATTTGAAAAGTCCTCACTCGGCTCATCTCTAGGATGGTGGATGGACCGGTAGGTCACATAACCTCAAGCGCATCTCCCCAAACGCCAGAGGCTGCCGACTAACAGTGAGGGCCATTTTTGTGTCTGTGGGGGAGACTATGCCCTCATATGTAATAGAAAATATCACATCGGATGTAAACAACAACAAATAATAAGTAGAAGAATCATGTGAATAAATAAACTACATGATAAGAAATGTAAATAATACAACAAATTAATAAGTTTGAAAACTAAAAAAGAGTGTCTTGCCATGATATGAGTCTAAAATGAAAGTACTGAAAATAGAACTCAACCACTCTATCAACTATGAAAAGAAACAAGCAGCAACTGCATTGCAAGAAAGTCCAGATCCTCTTCCCTAGTCTCCATCGTAAGAAGTAATGAACAGTGAAGCATCGGTAGTAGTATGCTTCCCCTTGTCAAGACATGCAAGCATGTAATCTACTCAGGGCTCGATGATGCCCAAGAAGAGTGTGAGATAAAATCATAGCATGTCGGTTCCCACAGTGTCTAAACCTTTCCATTTTGTTCAAAAACTAAAATGTAGTGTGTCATTACATAACCATTTCAAATAAATTAATTGGAGTCCAATGAAAAAAATAAGTCGGCTCGGGTCCCAAATAGCACCTGAGCCTGGTCACGTGCCTCCGCCTATGCAGGTAGTCTGAAAGGGTACCTGTCAGCAGAAATGCACGAACACACACACATACACAAATATATATATATATATATATAAACCAGAAATAAAGGTAAAACCATGAAAAGTATACCCCAAGATTGTGCTTTATCTTGGGGTTCAAGTCACTACCAAGCACACTTCCACATATCAGGGGAAATATCTCAATTCTCAATAGACTCTATTAGCAATAACATAATCCTTAAGTGCATCATTATTTAAGGTTCTTGTTGAGAGTTTGGGTCTGAGCCCGTCCCAAAGGTATCACTATGAAACATCCGTTAATTTATCCAATGCCACCAAGCCCGTCCAAGGAAATCTTTGAAAAGACAAAGTATCACCCGAGGCATGGATTTACCCTGAGTCTGTCCCGATCTCAGAAAAAGGGGTCGACTATCATCCAAGGCTGGCTTAGCCACATTTCCAACATATCTGTCCTGATGGACCCTTTTGAAATCAATATCAGTCAAAATTATTAGAATTTCTGGGGAGGTCTTGGTCTGACAAATCCAACGACACCGCCCCAAACACATAAAGGTAACCCGTCAGGAACAGAGGATATAATATTCTACCTTAATATGAGACCCTCCTCCTTTCTCTGATTTGAATTTAATTAATGTTTTCACAATAGTAGATATGACATAACCAGCATACAAATTCACACATTGAATACTAACCAGATACACCCGTGCATCCAAGGAATAAATTTAACAGTAAAACACAACAACTTGCATGGAAATATATATACCATATCAACCTCAGTAGATAATGCATATTTAAATAATAAACAGTTCATCAAATCAAGTCCCAATGATCTAACAATTGAAGTTCATGTTCACGAAACTATTTATATAATTTAATTACAATAAAAAAATTCTTCACAAAAAATGAAATTAATCAAACAATAAACTCTGATAATGGTAAAATACAACGATCATGTCGTCATGGCCAAAGGGGTGTCCAACTTTGTAGTAATAATTCAAACAACTATTTATTTAATTTAAAACAATAAAATGGGGGTGCAAAATAACTGCAACAAATTATATTAATAATCTGGCTAAGGAAAAAATATGCCGACTACGTAGGCACACCCAAAGGGGTGTCTGATCTTCTTTCAACAATTAAAACAAATTAATTTAAGATGATTAAGGCTGGATAAATTAAACAGAACAATTAATGTAATTATAATGGGTAAAATTTCCCAAAGCTGGTAGACACCAATTAATGGCACAACTGTGATTTTTTTTATAAATCGCAAAACACTGAGGGAAAGTGAGTAAGAACCCTAAATTATAGTCATAGATGACTCTAAGATCTGTGATAGGCATTGATTTGACCTAAAATGGATGAAAATGAAGGACTTTAGAAAAACCTCAAAATAGGGTAAGAATCTTCCACAAAGAACTGTGCACAGAATACACAATGGAATCAAAAGATTCCACTTTCACAACGTTGGACATTTCCTATGGTTTAATGTGAACTTTATGGAGAAGAAATCATACATCGGACGGAGGAGTTGTGGCCTTCCGAAAGGGATGCTGGTTGGAGTGATGGCATTGAGGGGTGTAATGCAACGAGTGGGACGGGAAGAGAGGAGAGGAAAAAAGAAAAGAGAGAAAAGAAAGAAAAAGAAAGAAAATAAATATAAGAGAAATATAAAAGATAAGGAAAAGGAAATAAAAGAAAAATATAAAATAAAACAAAATAATGGAATGAAAAATAATTAAAATAATAAAAAACGGGAATCCCCAATTTTAATTATTTTCATCTTTCCCATAACACTCTCTTTATTATTTTCCAAAATTTCTTTTTATCTATTAAATCATTAATTTAAATCTTATTTAAATATATTATTACTATTTACCAATCCTTAATTAATTATTTAAAATAATAACACTACACCAAAGCACAGCGTGACACTTCTCATGAAACGTCTACAATTGTTTAAATTAAATAAAATTCTCCCTGAGACCAGCAAGGAGGTGCGCTCGACAGGTTGCATAATTAATTAGACCGCAATAAAGTAAAAATGGTTTGTACCTGATTAAGTCCGGGACATTACAACTTCCCCTCCTTAAGACAACTCGTTCCCGAGTTTCCCTACATAGGGTAGTGGAACATCACCAGAGAAGAGTTACGACCACTGCGCACGTACATCCATCTCTAACTCCCAGCTCTCATCCTAAACGCGTCCATGTTGATACAACACCCGGACTAGTGGTAGTGACTTTCCTCAGATGACTATCTTTCTATGGTTGACGATACATATTGAATGCTCCACAAAAGATGCATCATCATGATGCTCGATGTCATCAGGTTGAAAAGAATAAGACGTGTCTGGATGATATTATCGATGTTGAGATGCATGGAAAACATCGTGCATGGCATAGTACCTCTGAGGTAGTAGTAATAGATAGGCTACTGGCCTACCTCTCTCAACTATCTTGAACGACCCGATGTATCTCGGTGATAACATCCAATGTCTCATGATCCGCCTATGACCCAACCTCAGAGAAACACACTAAAATACATGATGTCCCACCTTGAAATCCAGAGGTCTACGGTGATGATTGTTATAAGACTTTTTCCTAGACTGAGCTGTAGTCATATGCTTATAAATCCATTAAACTAGCTCAGAAGTCTCCTGAATGAAATGAGGACCATAAAGAGCTGTTTCACCTGCTTCAAGCAAGCATAAAGGTGAATGACACGGTCTACCATATAGATCCTCGTATGGAGCCATTTGAATTGTCTCTTGGATGTTGTTATTATAGGTAAACTCTAAAATAGGTAAATGATTCTCCCAGGAACCTCTAAAAGCAAGCATACTAGCCCGTAACATATCCTCTAACATTTGTATAGCTCTCTTAGATTTCACATCGTTCTGGGGGTGATATGCAGTACTCAGAAGTACCTGTGAGCCCAGTATCTTTTGAAACCCTTCCAGAACCATTAAGTAAAATAGGAATCCCTATCTGAGACATTAGAATGAGGTACACCATGAAGTATCAAAATTTCCCAAATATACTGCCTTCACAAATCATCAATAGTAATGGTCTCATGGATAGTCAAGAAGTGCGCAACCTTGTGAACCTATCGACAACCACCCATACTGCATCGCTGCCTTGAGGAGATCATCGAAATCCTGTAACAAAATATAAGGTGATGTCATTCCATTTCCATTCAATAATTGATAGAGGTTGTAGGGGTCCAGCAGGTCTCTAGTGCTCTGACTTCACCTATTAGAAGGTGGAGCACTGAGTGATGAAACCCGCTATCTTATTTTTCATAATAGGCCAACAATACTATCAACACATGTATCTATATGTCTTGGTTTTCCCAAGATGAACTGACCAAACACATGTGTGAGATTATTTCATCCACTCTTCTCGTATACCTAAAGGTACCCATACACAGCCATTGGAAAGGAGAATTTCACTACCATCAATAACCCAACCAGGAGGTGGGTTCTCTCCTGTAAAACATTCCCTCAAAACGAGACCCTCATGGGTCAATCAACTATTACCAATGGAATTTATCTAGAAGAGATGATGTCAATGTAAGATCTTCTAAAACCAGTTGTCCACTCTTCTCATGAACCTCCAGATGCATCTGTGAAAACAAGGACATCATCTGCCACTCACGGCTGGCTACCTGCACGGCTTGAGTCTATGTGTTGTAGCTTAAAGCATCTGCCATAGCATTACCCTTAACAGGGGAATAAGCAAGCTCAAAATGGAATGACTGTAAGTATTCGAACCACCTATGTGGCAGGAAGTTCAAGTCTCTCTTAGTGGAGATATATTTCAATATTTTATAATCCGTATAAACAAAAAATCTCTCACCCAACAAATAGTGTCTCCAACAACGTAGATCATGTACCACAGTTGCCCAATTAAGGTTATGTGTAGGATAGTTCAACTCGTGAGGTATTAGCTAGCTAGATCTATAAGCCAATACTCAATCACCCTACATCAAAACTACACCCAGTCCAATTCCTGAAGCATCACAACAAACTGTATAGCTCTTACCAGGTTCCAGAAGAATCAGGATCGGGGCTGAGGTCATTCTTCCATTTAACTCCTTAAAATAATTTTCTCAAGCTTCAGACCAGATGAGTTGTACACCTTTCTTAGTCCAGGATGTGAGAGGAACTGCTAAGCGGGAGAAATCCAGGATGATTTTCCTGTAATAGCCAACATGCCCCAAGAAACTACAGATGTCGAAGACCCTCTTGGGCTTCTCCCATAAAACCATGATGCTCACCATTTCTGGGTCAACTCATACCCCTTCTTCATATATAATATGACCCAAGAGGTGTACCTTTTCAATCAAGAAGTGGCATTTATTGAGCTTAGCGTACAACTAGTGCTATCTCAGTGGACTCAACATGATCTTAAGATGGGTGACATGGTCGTGTTTCGAATGTGAATACACTAAGATGTGGTCAAAGAGGACTACCACAAAGAAATCAAGATACTGATGAAAAAACCCCCCTCATCAGGGCAATGAAGACTGCTGGTGCATTCGTGTGGCCGAATGGTATAACAAGATACTCGTACATGCCATACCTGCTTTGGAATGCTGTACGTGGTATCACTTCTGGAAATATCACCTATACCCATGGTTTATAATAGTGGGTATAGCCCTTGAAAATGTGGGTATAGGATATACCCTTGGTTTTAGAAACTGTGTGTTGTATTGTCGTCGTAATAAGTCTATACACACTATTTTCGGAAAAACGTGGGTATAGACCATGGAAAATTGATATTACCCGCAGTTTGTTAAACTGTGGGTATAGATGTATACCCACGGTATGAGAACCATCAATATAATGATTTACAGTGCCCCATATTTACCCATGGTTTACCAAACCGTGGGTATAGACAGGTTCCCCAGGCTGGGTTGTTCACCTCCCTACCATTCTGCCCTAGTATTAGCACATATACATGGCATGTCAAACAGGATGTTTGATAATCCAACCAAATCCCCAACATCTAAACAGCTAAACTAGAAGTGTTAATACACTATATGGATGGTTAAATACATGATCCTCTCTATATAAAAATATCATCCTTACCTCATACATATGAAAATGAATGCATAATACCGGAACATGATGATTTACAATGTTTAGTGAAAAGCCTACTTTCCATGTTGGTTATACGAGACAACATGGATACTCTAATAATATCAATATTAATTGGTTATACACCATGACTATAACAATACATCAAATGGTTATACACCCTTTCCTTTAATCAAATTTTTTTATACACTGTAATTTAAAACTCTTTCAGTTATTGGTTTTATACCACATCTAAAAGCCTCCATCAACTTTTAATATACCCCATCCACAAGCACCTTTTTATAGTTGATCATGTGTAGAAAAATAGACATCTTTAAATGGTATTCCTCAACAAGAATATTGGATCACTATATCTAGTGTCTAACAACTTGGATATCCTTATCATCTTTTGAGAAATGTATACTTGTCTTGAAACTTCCTCTAGATCTAGGATGATTTGGATCTACTCAATTTTCAACATTATGGAACTTCATCTGAAATTTTTTCCTTATAGTTCTTCTTCTTACAAAACTCTATGCTTCTGGTTCTTCATACCTCCTTTGACCCAAATTCCATTTTTATTAAAGTGTATCATAAAATCCCCTTCTTTAAATCTTTTTCTTAGTAACTCTCAATTTCTCATTCTCAACATTCCCTCTTTTTCATATACGTCACTCATGTGATGTTACCCCTTTATATAAGAAGTTTTCTTTATAAAGATTTTGGAATGTATGGGCTTCAATTTGAAATTACGACTTCCTCAAGAATTGACTACTTTTCTATCTTCCAAATAAATTGGTATTCGACTTTGTCAACACTCCCCCAAAATTCAACATCGACTATATTTAACTCATCCTAAAATATCATCTTGAATCATGAACATTCCTTCCTCGAATATTAATATATGAATGTTTATCTCAACATCCTCACAGTGATTAGCATTATAATAATGTAACGCCCTTTTGGAATCTTCCAGAAATTGTTCTTTTGATGTAATAAATATGTTCATTATGGTTCTTCTATTTACTCAACTCGAACATATATACATGCATTATTAATAGCCTTTTAGGACAACCACTAATCACTTTATCAAAAACTATCCATCTATGGCATCCTCTAGAGTCCCTTAGATGCACATCCGTAGAATAATGGTACCTAATAGTAACATACATCAAAAAGAGTCATTCCATCAAAAAGAATCCAATATATGTGGTCCGAAAACTCAAGAGATATACCTCAATATATCTAATCTTGAGTAAATGGTCCCAATATAGAAATTCAAACTATGATCTCCTCATACAAACTACTTGATCTCTCCTACAATGAACCATCCAATTAAACATTAAAAAACACTAGTTGGCATCCACAAGCCATTTCTAAATAATGAGCTCAAACCCTGACAAAGGCTTTGCTGCTCACAAACCAACCCCATGAAGAATCTAAAACCAATCCATATAGAATTTATCCTACGAAACATTTAAAATAAAAACCCCATTTGAATGGACTCTAAAAGCGATAGGATCTCACCAATATGTCCTACGTGTAAAAATTCTCAGAATGTGGTACTCACAAGGAAAATTTTGTAACTAGGGTGAAAAATTGGCAATAGAGATTTAGGGAGAATTTTTACACAATGTTTAAAATGGGGTTAATGAATTGTAACCTGAATGACCCTCATAGACCATGTTTCTTGGTCAACATGGTTTGAAATTTTTGAAATTACATGGAATGTTCCTCCTGGTATAAAGTGTGAACCCCTTCATGGACACCATCCCATATACTTGGCTCCAATAAAGTGTAATATGCCATAGTAAATTGTGTGTATTCCTCATACATAGTGGGTAAACCCACTTAGGGTCCCATCTATGTATTGTGTACTCCCCCATGACCAGCTCGTCCCCCCCCCCTGTGCAGCTCCTCCCCCTCCCCCTCCCCCCCCTCCCCACTGCCCAGTGCCTCCCACTCCCCCATGTACCAGCCCCTCCACCTTTCTCCCCACTGCCCAGCTCCTCCCTAAGCCCCTCCCCCTCCCCCTACCCAGCACCTCCCCCTCCCTCCACACAACCCAGCCCCTCCCCTCCCCACCTGCCTATCCCCTCCCCCTCCCTCGCCACTACCCAGCTCCCCCCTCCCCCTCTCCCTCCCCCTCTCCCTCCCCCTTCCCCTCCACCTCCGCCCCTGCCAATCCCCTATCCCCTACTCAGTCATGTAGAATGGCATATTTAGAGAAAAATTTGGATAAAAAAACACATGAAATAAAACACACAAACATGTATTGAAATGTCATTCACCAATTGATATATATATTTATAATGTATCCACCATAAATAGAAAATGTTTTCAATATTCAAGACTTTCTCATGTAATAAGATTAAAAAATAATGAAACATCATAAGGGTGTATACCTCCTGAAAGTACACCGTGATCCATGATTTCTGAATAACATCCTGTGCCTTTTCAAATGCGATTACAGTTCAATGTATCCAAAACATACAAAAATCTACAGTCGAATATTAAAATTAAAATGTTGGAGTAAAACCTGAATCAGGATTCCACTGAACATGATTTTTATTTTGTGTTTGGATTCTTCCTAAAACAAAAAAACCACATTAAAAAACTAGATAAAGGAAAGATAAAAACCACAAACAACATATGCAACATCTAAATCAGTTAGTCAACTCTGAATATTCATATAACTATCAGATCACATACCAATCAGTCATGTACAATGACATATTTAGAGATCATTTTGGATAAAAAGACATGAAATAAAATACAAAAACATATATATTAATTTCATTAAACAATTGATAAAAATACAAAGTATCCAACATAAAATAAATTTATCAATATTCAAGGATTGTTCGTGTTATCAAGATTAGAAAATCTGGTCCTCATCCCACCCCTAACCAGAAAATTACCCTCCCCATCCCTCTCCCCTCTCCTCAACCCAGCCCCTCCCTCATGCCCAGCTCCCCCCTACCCAGCTCCTCCCTAATGCACATCACCCCTGTCCAACCCCTCCCCATCCCCCTCCATCATGCCCCAGCCCCTGCCCAGCCCTTCCCCCTCCTCCCTCATTCCCAGTTTCCCCCCATGCCCAGACCCTCCCCCTCCCCCTCCCTCATAACTAACTCCCCCTACCGAGCCCCTCCCCCTCCCCCTCCCTTATGTCCAGCACCCAAATGCCCAGCCCCTCCTCCTCCCACTCCCCCTGCCCAGCCCCTTCTCCTCCCACATATTTAATTTATAAAAATAAAAGATGAGATTAATTGACATACCAAGGAATATAGTTTTTATAGGAAAAATAAAATAAATATGGAAAATGTTTTAGTTTTTGGTGTAATGATAGAACTGTGTAACATTATAATCATAAATCGATAACCAATAGGAGAAAGGGAAAATGAGATCATGTTACATCCCTTTACTTGTAGTGAAATCATAGTCCTGATCACATTAACACCACAATTTGGTGCCAAGGTTCACGGTATTTCCCCAAAAGAAACTCCAACATCTTCTTAAGGACACTTTTCATAATGAAACCAAACACAAAAAATATGAATCACTCAAGGAACTAAAAATCGGTGCTTTTACATTTAAAGAAAAATATCAAAAGCAACCAAACCTTCTCAACGCCTTCAATACATGAGATATTCTACTTCAAAGTGGAGGACATAGTCATACTCGCCTGATAAACATCCTCTACATGTAGAGTATATGAAAGAGAGATTATGTCAATGCATCCCCCTCCTCTCCCAGCCCTCCACTACACCCCTCCCAACATTCCCCTCCAAGCCCCCCTCCTATCCCACCACTACAGCCCCCCATCCCTCCACTGCAGCCCCTCCATCCCAGGCCCCCCCTTCACTGCTAAGGCCAAGATTAAATGGAAGGATAATAATAAACACACCATACCATAACAAATATATGGCAAGTCAAAATTACCTAAAGAATTGTCAAATAACACCCCTGATTAAAACATAATCTAAAATTCATTTCATTACATAAATAAATTCACATACAAGCAGTCCACCAATACAATAAAAATTAAACTCCAACACAAGTCTCTATGCTAAGTCAAAAATGGAGTGTATTAATATCCCCCCCATCGCCATCATTGTCATCCCCATGTCCAGCATCATCATCATCAGTAGCAACATCGTCAACAACATCATCAATAACATCATCACCAACCGCACCATCAACATTATCATCAATAATATCATCACCAACAACAACATCTTCAACATCCACACATGCTCTATCTCCACCACCGTCATCACCACTAGGACCTTTATGGGAATCACCCGAGGAATTATTTAAAGAGTTCATTGATTCCATACATGAATGAAAAGTGGGAGCAACATCTGATGGTAGTAACTGACTCAAAACTGGCATATCTTTAAGAAAATTTTCATTCATTAGCTTAATTTTTTTATTGCTCCAATAACACTATTTTATTTTTCGCAGCTAATTCAGGACACACACTTTCCAACTCAGAGGCCTTAGAGGCTTTAGAGGATCCCGATGATGAACAATACCTAGAGGGGAAAATGGTTTTGTCTGGTCTACAATGGACTCTTCCTGGATGCTCCACACCTAACACATGACTCAAATGATCAATTGGCCTTAAGTTGTCCGCTTCCTTATCTTCCATGGCCTCCGAGGAAGACTGTTTAAATTATAAACATATTAAATTACGAATTTTGTATAAATTTTTGAAATATAATTTTTTTTAATTTTATATTGTGTTTGTGAATAAACTATAGTTCCATATTTTTTTCCCTACAGATGTAGAATAATTTGGCAAGAGGTAGAGGACCTTCAGTGCCCAATATATCCTTCTACATATGAGAAATGAAAAAATTGGATTAAACCATATATGATAAATGCAAAAAATTGGATTGAAGTGATTTTTAACAAATTCATACAAACATTGAGGTAAATGACAATCATAACCGATTTTTGGATTTCTAAAATGATTATCTAAAATGGGTTTTAAGGAAATATACTACATGTTTAGGAAAAATAGACAAGACTTCTCCTAGTATAAGATGTGATTTCAAGGATACATGGACTAACCAAGGGAAGGATTGAATATGTTATGATGACATGTTATAAATATGAACATTATTTTAATTCAGATGAACGTACCAGTCACTTCTCATGCTCGAGAATTGTAGTGCACCCCAATATGTGTAGATGTGTCATTTATCTATGTTTTTTTGGATTTTTCTGATACTTCCTAAAAAACAAAAAAATAATAATACAAGTAATAACTATTAAATTTTATATAAAAACCATTAAAGATGGGTAATAACTTATATTGTTTAGTCTTCCAATGTGCGATCATTTTTTGATATAAACTTTTTAGAAAATTCGGGTCTGTGAGTACACCCTCTAACTCAGTACCCACTCTCCTCCTCCAACTAATTAGCTACTCATTCTTGTATTAATGCCAATACTCTCCATGATTACTCAACCTAGCAGCTTTGGAAGCTTCACTGTTAGGAAAGTTAAATCTACTCTACAAAAAATATGTTAATTAATATAAATACATTACTAATATATATAAATTTATATAATTTCTGTATCCATATATACGCTCATGCACAATCCTTGATGTCAGCACTGATATGTCTCCAGGAGACAAGTTCCACCGAAACGATATCATGATATTTGGATAAAGTATCCATGATACTTCTATACTCAGAATTTTTACCTACCATTTGATTTTGTAAATTTTAATCCACCATAATATGAGTTTCACGATTCCAGGCATCCCGCATTCGAAGGTGCTCACATCGCCTACAAAAAGACCCCACTAAATAATATAAAAGCTGAAAAGAGAAGAGTTAACTGACAATACAGTATAAAAAAAGTGAAATTCTATAATTTGAAACATTTATAATAAAAAATACCTGATATAGGCTCTAGAATAGGCTGTGAGGCATCTGTGGACTCTGCTAGATTAACATCCTCTGAAGGAAGTATCTGTTCCACAACATGCTCTGGCTGATCTTTATGAACAACAGAGGAAACTGAAGGAATAGACTCAATATGTGTAGGATGGATGGTATGAAAGGGAGGTGGCGTAGACATGTCAGAATATACATAGTAGGTCTAGGGATACCTGAATGTATATGGAAATTGTATTGGTGAGAACATCGGTCGAGTCGGTGTTGACAAGGAATGGGAAAAAGAGGGTAAATGGGATGATGATTGCAGCATGTATGGGAACATCCCAGAGGTATAAAGTAGAGGGAATGCATGTGTGGTAGATTGGATTTCCACTGATGGGTCAGTGTGAGGAGTGGTAGGATGGGAGTTCTGACTAGATCTATGAGGATCCATGCTCAGTCCCATAATGGGAAGAGGAAACTATGGAGTTATATATCCCAAAAAAAATTCGATCAAAAATATGAACATGATATTATATGTAATGCAGGGGATAAATATTAGAATTATTATACTCACTGAACACAACTCATGCTCGCGTCTAACATGATCAACATCAAATAATATTTTCTTGTGAGATTCTGTAGTTTTCTTCATAATCTGTATATGAATGAAATAAATACTTTTATCAATTTTTTTTACAAATCATACATACAACATAGAAGACAATGAAGATGAAAAATGTCCTAACATATTTTAGTAATTATAATTTAGAACCAAGTAATATAATTTTTTAAAAAATATTTTAAACACAGTTTTCTGAAATGAAATAAATATAATTAAATGAAACGAAACAAAACAATACTAAAACAGACATATAATTCCAAACTAAAACTAAATTAAAGTAATTACATTAGTACCAACCTGATAAACTCACATCATGGTTAACTGAATGAACTCTAAATATATATGGTTTCTTTTATATATTAACCTCCAATACCTCAGGTTCAACATCATATCTCACAATTGAAAATTTATGTCATCAAATAAAATATTTTTTCTAACACGGATGGGGGAATCATTCTTGACAATTTCATCCCAAGAATCATGAAAAATATGTCTTAGGATTACATCATTAATGACACCGTAATCAGGTTTCAGAAGAACTTTCACATAGAACAGTTGTTTTTCTATTGATGCCAAAATGCATGGTTAATCAGTATCCATGAATCGACTCATGTCAATAACTCAAAATCCAAAATTATAAATAAATGTACAATTTCATGTCATTGAATAAAACCATTTACATTTCATCATAGTGACTCGACCTTGAGAGTAGTAATCTAGTAACAATATTTTCCCAACCAGTCCATAATAATACACATCTTCATATCGAGGTCGACTATCTAATGCACTGGCATAACAATCTGTTCTAGCAGTAAACAAAATACCATCATTTTGTGTTTTCATTTTCACCGCTCTATCAGTTGTAACAAATTTATATCCATTGATTATTTAATATTTGTAGTCACGAAGCACGGAATTGGGTCCAAAAGACAACACTATTAATTCTTGGGAAATGAAGTTAGTAGGTAAACTCAATACCTCGAATGAATATGAGTAATATAATTAAATATATATCTATATTTTAAGGTATTTAATGTAATAGTCATCCCTTTGATTTCAACCAAGCTAGGAACTCTTGGATATGTATAGGCTCTCTCATTCTCAACGGAAATGACTGATGCACTCTACATATAATCTGTTTGTGTTCTCTTCATAAAATGACAATATAATTATATGGTATTTGTGATATTAAATCATATGAGATAACATAAATATATAAAAATTATATACATGATATAGGAATCGAAAAAACCACAATTATAAAATATTGTACAATGTTCCATACTCCGCCCTTCAAAGCCCATTGTAACCAATGTATATGACCCGATAATTCCACCGGTTTGGGGAAGAGATTGAAATGAGCACTGAATATCATCATACCTCTCATCTTTGTTTCTTATTGTTCGATTTTGTCTTGTGCTCACATCAAAAAAATATATTGAACAAAAATCCATACATTCTTGTGCCATAAAACCCCTCACAATGGAACTACCAGGATAATTCTTATTTCGGACATATAATTTCATTGTGCACATATTTCATTCAGTGGGATAAATCCACCTAAAAGTGAATGGTCCTCCAAGAAGTGTCTCAGTTAGAATATGAACTGTTAAATGCAGCATGTAAGTTAAAACGGATGGAGGAATTTATTTTTCCAACTCACACAGAATTAACGGTGCCTCTTGCTGCATTTTTGTCAACAATGATTTGGATAACCTTTTAGCAATAAGGTCTCTAAAAAATGACACAACAAAATCACTACTAATCATAAATTATTGTATAGAAAATTGAAAATTGATATTGAAATCAATTCATGAAGAAGGATGTGATAATCATGAGTTTTTAGGGATTTCAATTTCAAATATCATCTGTTGACTCATTTAGATATGTTGCCGGAATAACCATATGGAACCTTGATATTCACCAATATTTCCAGAAATTGATCTTTATTTTCGAGTGTCATCACGTAAGAATCACATGGAACTTTCCATTTGTTTTCAGCAATAAAAACAAGATGTAGTTTTGGTTGAATGCCATAATCCAATAAGTCCTGATGAGATCAAAAGTCTTCTTTGGTATTCGCCTTAATATTCTTAAGAATTGCATGAAACATTTCACATATATTTTTCTCAATATGAATTACATCTAAACAATGACGTACAATATTAGTAGACCAATATGAAAACACAAAAAAAATACTTCTCTTTTTCCAATTGTATGTGACTTCTGTATCATCATTCTTCCTCTTTCGAGGTTTCAATGGACCTCTCCCTAATGAAAAGCTGAAATCTATAAATTCATTAAGCACATAACATCATAACATATGTTGAGGAGGTTCTTCTGTGTCAACATTATTTTCAAACCTCCGAAGATTCTTCCTGTATTGATGATTCATTGGAAAGAATCAGTGATTCCCAATGAAACTGAAATTACGATGATATTTAAGCCTTCTCGATCATGTATTCTTCATACAAACGGGACATGATAGTTTTCCCATTGTGCTCTACCCAGAAATCATTGCATATGAAGGGATATAATTTATGTTCCATAGAATGGAAACATGTATCTGAAACATATTCATTGAAGAAGCATCAAATTTGAGCACACCTAAATCCCAAAGTTGTTTCAACTCTTTTATTAAAGGTTGCAAGTAGATATCTATATCATTACCAGGATCTAAAGGTCTAGATATCAGTATACTCAAAAAAGTGAATGGGTTTTTCATACACATCCATAGAGGAAGATTATAAACATGTATAAAAATTGGCCCCCTGCTATGAGTAGTAAGAATCGGACCAAATGGATTAAAACCATCACATGATAGGCCCAATCTGACATTACACACCTCAGCTCCAAAATCAGGATGCTGTGCATAAAATGTTCACCATGCTAATCCATCTTCCAGATGGACTATCTCATCATTACCTTTAATTATATCAACAATGTTCCATCACATATTGACTGAGATTTCTAGAGACATGAATAGATTTCGATGTTTGGGAATCAATGGAAAGTGCCACATGACTTTATGTGGCAGACGAGATGGTGTTCCATCTGCATTTTTCTTCCATCGAGATATACCACATTGTTTACAGTTATTATGGTTAGCTTCTTCCTCCAAATAGAAACTGCAATATTTCAAACAAACATGGACTTTATTAGTTGAAAATCCAAACTGCTTAATTAACTTTCTTGACATGTAATGATTTGATGGAATATCTACACCATCAGGAAGCAAGTCCTTCAAAAAATGTATGAATATAATTAATGGTGGTATTAAAAATCCCATACGTGGTTTTCCAAAGATATAACTGCATTAAATATTCTAAATTGGTCATTTTAGTACATTCTTGATATAATGGAGTTCTAGAATAATCCAATAAATTTTTCACTCTCTCAAAATCATCATTTTCAATATTTTCCTCATGTGTACTTATATCATTGTCTTCTTGCACTGACATGCTATATCTCTCTGAATAATGCAAATATGGAAACCGATCAAATATCAAATTCTCCAGGACACTTTGTTCATTTCGTTTATGAACAGTCAAAGATTGACTCGTCTCTCCATGGTGAAACCAATCATTTTAGTTTTCTTGAAATCCCAATTTCGTTAAATGGTAACTAACTACTTCTTCTCTTAAACATGGTCATACAACACAATTATAGTAGGGACATAGTATACAACCTCCATCTGACACATTATTAAATGAAAAAGATAAAAAATTCTCCAAATTATTTTTAAACTCGGTTGAAATCCGATCGGTATGATACATCCATCTTCTACCCATTCTATAAAAAAAATATATTTAAATCAACAATGTAAATCAAATTTAAAAAAATCAATACAACCATTTTTTTATTAAATTAATAAAATCATATTAGTAGGTATAAAAACATATTTAATGGCACGAAAAGTCCATGATTGAATAAGTTGAAAAAAATGGAAAAAGGTCTAACTTGAGATGTATAATAAAGAAAAAAGTTCATAAAAGACACTCCCAGGTGGTCATTGATGGGGAAAAAATAGTAAATTTCAATCTAAAATACTCTTTTATAGATATAGAGGCATTATAAACATTGAAAGAAAACTTTATTTTAATAATATGAATTTATAATTTTATATATTATTTTTTAGGGGTTATTTGATGGGGAATAAAACATTCAATGAAAATAGAGTAGTTATAACTTTAATGATTTGGAATTAATATTGAATAACTGTTTCAAGGAATCCTACAAATTTTGTACAACATGATGCTTAAAATATATACTTTTTATGGATTTTATTGGAAAATTGGAATATTTTTTCATATTGAAAATATATGTTTTTTTTAATATACATATTGATATAATTTGGAGTATTAAGGATCAATGTTTGGGGGTTTCAACACCTTTAATGGATTAAAAGTTAGAAACGTATTGTAAAATCTATATACAAATCACAGAACATGTTTGAAATTATAGAATAAGTCTATGGAAGGTGTGAACAAACTATTCATGATGAAAATGAATGCCTCATCATTATACCATCCTGAAAAAATTTGAGTTTCAATATTCAAAATCCTCAAAATTAGAATAGAAAAGTGAAGGAGAAATATCTAGTTGTTGAAGTTTCACCCAAAGTATCCAAAGGGGAAAGTCCTTGTATCTTGGATAGTAGATGTTCTTCTCACATGATAATTGATTTAATAACATTGAAATCTATAGAAAAATGAAATGGATGCTTAGTTACCTTCATAAATGTTGGGTCACTAAAGGCTAAAGTAGTTGGTTTAATTATTATTGAGAAAGAGAAGCTTAAATCAAAAAACACTCTTTATGTTGATGGACTAAAACACAATCTATTATTTTTTTCTCAACTTCATGAAAAAGTAAATATATTTTTTTATGAATTATGTATTATTGGTTGAGAACATTGATGATATAAGAGTGGTTAAAAGAAGATAAGAGTGCTACAAAAAATTTATTCCAAGTGGGTGATGTTAAAAATTCATGTTATCGAAGCATGAATTAAGAGAATGAATTATAGTATCATAGGATTGGAGAATTTAAATGTTATATTTTTTAAAACTGAGATGGAATCTCTTTATGGTTTTATAGGAGATGATAAATGGAGAATATATAGATATTGTTCCTTATTGGGGAGACTTAGGGAGTTGGCAGTTAAAACATTGAGAAGAGTCCATGTGTTGTTCCCCATATTTATGACAAATAAAAAGGAGGAAATTGAAGAGAATATGATGATCATAAAACATAACATGTCTTACATTTTAAGATCACTCATTATGTTAATTGATTATGGGGGTGGTGATTAGTTCTTAATTAATACATATCTAGTATAGTGTTGATCTTTACTCTGAGAGTTAGATAATTAGGGAAACAATTCTTCATTACAATATTTCATAGTTTAAAAAACATTTTTAGTGCTTGATTACTTTGAAATTTTTAATGAATAAAATCCATTCAGGGATATTGAATAAATTTTTTATGTTTTCTTTACTGGAATCATACTCATTGATGGTTAATAAGTGAATTCAAGATACGTTTAAGAAAAATTAATAATGAAAATCCATCAAATTCCATGTCTACTTCATGGATGTAACAACCCATACTTTTTATATGGGAATTTACCATTGAATAAATTATATTTGTGACATTTCATAAAAAATATACAAAATAATATTATAAATTCAGAACATTACATGTTCATAATATGATCATTGGACATTAGAGACATTAGAGATGTAGTTTTTAGAATGTGATAATTAGAATTGGTGCATATTAAAGGTAACGATGAGAGATAATTTATATATAAGGGTAAAATATGGCCTCAACTAGTTGGAAATAACATTTTTGAAACATAGTAATATGAGCTTAGGAGCAAAGTTACTTATACCTTGACAAAATACAAGAAGAACATTAAGAAGTGAGACTTGATCATAACAATCATGTGATGAGATGAAGGTGTTGACAATATAAATTTTGGAGAAGAAGATTCATCAATTTGAAGTGATAAGGAAAAATATCATTCATCTTATACAAGGTAGATAATTTTAGTGAGGCTCCAAAATAACATTAATGACCAAATATAATAAGTAAAAAGTAAAAGAAGTTTTAGGATAACAAATAATACATAATTATTTTCTTAAGTAGAACCTAAAAATACTGGTGAATCATTAATGAATCGGGAGTATTTTTAAGTAATTAATTTTTAATTATAAAATATTGAGACTAATAAGACTTGGGAGTTGGTACCCAATCTTAT
Organism: Viscum album; assembly: GCA_963277665.1. NCBI lineage: Eukaryota > Viridiplantae > Streptophyta > Magnoliopsida > Santalales > Viscaceae > Viscum > Viscum album. Next base: position 1,845,390,508 of record OY728163.1, on the reverse strand, counting down.
ATAGAAGAATTTCATCAGGATAGTGAGGTAGTTTTGAAACAAATTGAATGAAAAAAGATAATTAGTAAGAAATAAATCAATATTAGTGTGTAAAGGCTATTTGCCAGTTGAAGGAGTGGAATTTGATGATACTAAGAGGAGAGGCAGCTGAGAGGTGGGAGCGGGGACATCGCCATAGCTGGGGGTAGCATGGAGAAGGCTAGCATGTTGAGGCAGAGGCAAAGGCCGGGAGGTCCAGGTTGGGAGCGGAGGCGGAGCTGGGAGGTGGAGGCCAGGGAGGGGATGAGATAACTAGGAGGCGGAGGTTGGAGAGGTGATGATAAGTTCGGGAGGAAGATGTCGGATGGATGGGAGTTAGTGGACGGGGAGGAGAGGACAGGACCCAGAGTCAGAGGTCGGGGAGGTAGGGTTGAAGTGGGGGAGCGCGATGGAAGAGTGAGGAGGAGCACAATACTTAGGGGTTAAATAACCACATTTTTAATAAAACCATGGGTATAAAAAATTAAAAACAATATATCCCCACGGTTCTTTAAACCATGGTAATAGATGCATGGGGATAAGTAACATTTCATGTAGTGTATATCTGATGGTCAACACACACTTGGTGATATCCCACCATATATTAATATTGGAGAAAACAATTGCTCCCCAAAGCAGGTCAAAGATATCATCTATACAAGGCAATGGATATCGATTGTTTTCTATGAGCTTGTTGAGTTGATGATAAGTCAAAAATAACCGTAGGGTACCACTTTCCTTCTTTTCAAAAAGGATAGGTGAACCCCATGATGTTGTTCTAGGTCTGATGAAACCCTTAGCCTCAAGGTCCTCAAACTCCTTTTTTATGTTCTTGTAGCTCTATTGGTGCCATCCTATAAGGAGGAATAGACATCGGTTCCGCTCCTGGAATGATATCAATAATGAAATAAACATCTCTCATAGGTGGTAAGACAAATAAATCATTAGGGAGGACATCCCAGAAAAGATCCACCATTGGAGGGAATTCAACAAGTTGTGTTCCATGATCGCTCAAGAACATACTTGCCAACAGAGCTGTCAGTCTGCAAAACCCTCTATATTTTGGCATAGCTAGGTCTGCCTGAAGATAACATTCTTCTTTTTGAATATATGTGTCACCCATAGGGGATGTGGAAGACACCCGAAGATGATAGCAATCCACTCGGGCACGGTAAGGAGAAAGCGAGTTCATACCATGAATGAAGTCAATGCGAGACATATAAAGGATGTATAAATTCCAAAAAACGTTGTACCCACCTATCTCGAGGGGGAACTCTTGGCACTGGAATATTCCCTCTGTCCCGACCCCTAGTAGGGTGTCGAGAGACATGACGCCACAAAGGTACTCAATTTGAAAACCAATAAATTCAACAACATCATCAGATATAAAGGATTGCGATGCGCCGGTATCAAAAAGAGCAAAAACTATTGTGGATTCTCCTAGAATAGTACATCAACTTATAGATGTCCTTACACTCTGCTCCTCTTGTGATGATTGCACTGCATACAGGGGACCTTAGCCATGACCCATATAAACTACCTAGTTGGCCTGAGCAGGTCCACACTACTATCGCTGAAAGTCTGGAACTTGATTTCATCGACAACGACCGCCACCATTTCCTCGGCGTGATCAACCAATGGAAAAATAACTTCCAGCCTGATGTGGAGTCACAGATCCCATACATGACAGAGGTGCAGGTGAAAATCATCTACCATAGGATGCTGAAGTGAATGAATGACATAAATGATGAAGGTGACCCATCCTACCGCAAGCTCAACAATCCTACGGATCTTTCGTGCATTGTGGCTTCTTGTCACCATCCATACCGCACTAATAACATGTGACAGAGCTATCAAGACGTGCTGTTGGGCTTGGATTTTCCCCACCCGCACTTTAAAATTGTCATTTCCTGCTGCCAAAAGAGCCATCATCCTCTCTCAGAACTGAACCGCCCTGGCTCACTGCTCTAGCTTCCCTGAAATTTCACTATTAGATCAAGGCATGATTCAAGATCTCTGTAACAATGCTCAAATAGAAGAAGTTCGCCTATGAGTGGATAGTGTACTCAAGTCTATCCTCAAAATGACTCTTATTAGTATGTGATTCTCCAGTGAGAGATGGGAAAAAATGCTGATGCTCTATGAAACAAGTAGAATACTCTAACATAGTCATAGAGCCCTGTAGAAGATGTTGGAACTCCCACGCATGATAATATCACAGAGTCTGTGGAAAAAAGTGATTGTAGAAGGATCCTTGGATAATCAGCCCAAGCCACGTTAATGGCCTTCTGATTCTGAGAAACAATGCCCCACCAGTGTTTGGTGGTGTCACGCAACATATAGACTACACGCATGACTATTCACTCTATAGGTGTCTGAAGGTCGTCGACGATATAATGTACATCTCCTATCCATGATTATGTAGCATGAGGACTTCCACTCCTCAGGATGGTGGGAGGGTGCTGCTATATAAAGTCTCGCGTAAGGTCTTCCATAGATACGGTGGGTCTGGGAATATTCTGAACCAACTGCATAAACCTACAGAGACTATCTCTAAACTGAGTGTGAGGGTCCCTCGATTGATCAATAGGATGTAGTGACAAATGAGGCTCTACGAGATGAACCACTAGGGGATCAGGACCCACCATCTCTAGAATGTGCTCATTTCCACTCTCTTGAGACACAACATGAAGACGTCAAAGAGGCATTTGTCTGAGACAGCCAAAAAACCCTTAAACAAGGAGTAAAGAATGTGAGAAAACAAGGATGTTGAAAAAGAGGTTAGGTACATAGCCTTCTCCTGAGCACTAAACAACAGACAAGCTGCCTCAAGATTTGGGTTTCGATATAGAATATACAACTAAAAATGATTACTAAATAGTTCTACAAACCACTCCTAGGTTGAGTAAGGCTAAAATATAACAAAATAATGTGACCTTATATTCAATGGACCAAAAATATAAAATTTTACCGCTAGGTATAACATCACTCACACGAAACAGTCAAATTCACACTGAGAGTAGATATGTCATGGAAATATAGATGGAATTTAAATCCTATAGTTCCTAGCATGATGCATTGGATGTTATTCCCTAGTATCACCAGGTTTAAATGGTAAAATCATTATTTCAATAATACTAGCATAATAACAGTGCAGTACAAGGGAGTCACCCAAGTTGAAATCATATCAATAGTAACTGGATAATTAATAATTGCAATCCCAACCCATGAATTTGAGTTTTCCCCTTCGCATGGGTTAGTTACATCCAAGCACAGACTACATCCGAAATACCTATATCCTAATCTCATGTCGAACCTAAATAGTATGATAGAATGAAATCCCGCCTCTTATACCACTCTGTAACGTCCCGACCTAGATCACCCCTATGAAGGTGGTCGGACCGGTAGGTCATATAACCACAAGCGCATATCCTCGAATGCCAAAGGATGGAGAATACCTGTGAGGGACCTTTTTGTGTCCATGTGGGAGACTATACCCACATATGTAACAGATAATATCACATTGGACGTAAACAACAATAAATAACAAGTAATGGCAGCATACGAATAAATAAAATACAACAGAAGCAATTTAAATAATCCAAATTAATAATAAAAACCAAGTGTGGAAACTCAAAAAAAGAGTGTCATGGCATGATATGAGTCTAAACTGCATGTACGGAAAACAGAACACAACCACATAGTCAACTAAAAGAAATGTCACAAGCTGCAACTGCGTAGAGTGCATGGCCCGATCATCTCCCCAAGTCTCCATCCAAAGAAGTAATGAACAATCATGCATCAGAAGTAGAACACTTCCCCTTGTCAATAACTTCGAGCATGTAATCTACTCGGGTGTCGATGACGCCTGGGCAGGGTGTGAGATAAAATCTCAGTAGGATATATCCCACAGTGTCTAAACCTTTCTATTTCGTGAAAAAAATAAAAATTCAGTGTGCCATTACATAACCATTTAAAATAAATTAATTGCAGTTCAATGAAATAAATAAGTTGCTCGAGACCCAAACGACACCTGTTCTTGGTCACCTTCTTTTTCCAAAGCAGGTAGTCTGGAAGGGTACATGTAACCAAAAATTCATGAAATCACACACATATATATAAAACCCATTAATAAAGGTAAAAATAAGAAAAATTATACCCCAAGCTTTTGCTTTAACTTGGGGTTCAAGTCTAGTGTTAACAAGGAACACTTGCAAATATTAGGGAAAATATCTCAATTCACAATAGACTCAATTAGTAATAACAAAACCCTTAAGTGAATATTTATTTAAGGTACAAGTTGAGAGTCTGATTTCATTCTCATCCCGAAGGTATCTCTACGTAACATCCGTCAATTTATCCAATGACACTGAGCCCTTCCAAAGAAATATTTCGAAGGACCAATTGTCGCCCGTGTAATGGATTTACCCTGAGTCCATCCTGATCTTGTAAAATGTTTTTGAGTGTCATCTGAGGATGGCTTAGCCTAATTACCAATGTATCTGTCCTGGTGGGGCCTTTTGGAACCCGTATTACTAAAAAATATTAGAAAGTATTGGAAACTCTCGGTCTGGAAAATCCAACAACACCACCCACGTAACATATAGGTAACCCTTTAGAAATAGAGGATCTAAGCATGGCCCTTAATATGGGAGCCACCTCTTTTCCCCTCCCAAAATTTAATTAACGAATTCACAGCAGTAGATATGACATAATTAGTATATAAAGTCAGAGATTGAAAACTGACCAGATACACCAATGCATCACAAGGCATAAATTTAATAGTACAATACAACAACTTGCAAGGAAATATACATATAATTTCATCCTCAATAGATAATGCCTATTTAAATAAAAAACCAGTTTGGAAAACCAAGTTCCTATGATCCAACAATTGAAGATCATGTTCAAAAAACTATTTATTTAATTTAATTACAATAAAAAAGTTTCTTCGCAACACATGAAATTAATCGAAAAATAAATCTGGATAATGGAAGAATAGACTAATCATGCCGGCATGCCCAATTGGGTGTCCAACTTTGTTACAATAATTCAAAAAACTAATCATTTAATTTAAAACAATAAAAAGGGGTTGCACAATACCCGCAACTAATTAAATTAATAACCCGGCTAATAGAAAAATATGCAGAGTATGTCGGTACACCCAAAGGGGTGTCCTATATTGTTGAAACCATTCAAACAAATTAATTTAATATGAATAGGGCTGAAAAAATTAAACATAACCATTAATGTAATTAAAATGTGTAAAATTACAGAAAGCCGGTAGGCACCGACTAGCGGCACAGTAGTGTGTTTTTTATAAATCGCAACAAAACAGAGAGAATGTTAGTAGGCACCCTACCTTGATGTCGTAGATGACTCTATGATCTACGGTAGGCTTTGATTTGACCTAAATAAGATGAAAATGAAAGATTTTAGAAAAACATTAAAATAGAGTAAAAATATTCTGTGATGATCTTCACGCAGAATACTCAACAGAATCGAATGATTCCACATGCACAATATTATCCTTTCATTATAGTTTACATCACACCTGGTGATGAAGGAATCATATGTCGGACGGAGGATCAACGAACTTCCGAAGGGGCTGCTGGTTGGTGTGACATGATTGAGTGGTACGATGTGTTGAGTGGGAGAGGGAGAGAGGAGAGGAAAATAGATAATAGAAAAAAGAATGAAAAATAAAAGGAAAGAAAAATAATAGAAAAATAAATTTTATGTAAAAATGGAAATAAAATAAAAAGATTAAATTAAACAAAATAATGGAAGTGAAAATAATAAAAATAATTAAAAACGGGAATCCCCCATTTTAATTATTTTCATTTTTCCCATTACCCCCTCATTATTTTATTTCAAAGTCTATTTTTATCCTTTCATTTTTTTTAAATCTTCATTAAATCGCTTATTACTCTTTTCCAATCCTTAAATAATTATTTAAAACCCGAACACCACAATAAATCAAGACATGAAATTTTTAATGAAACCTCTGCAATTTTTAAATGAAATAAAAAGTTGTCTGGGACCTACAGTGAGGTGTGTAGGAGCGCGCCCCAGGTCACTTAATTAATTAAGCTGAAATAAAGTAAAAATGGCCCATACCTGATTAAGTCCTGTAAGTTACAATATTTTTGATTCAATTTAGAAAAAACCCATTTATGTCTATAATTAATCTTCACTTCGATTCTAAGTAAACTCATTATTTCAATTTATATATACGAAAGATTAGTGGAATTTAAGTTAATTTGAATCTATTTTCATGATGAGGTTAGATTTTTTTTAATATGACCCTATATAAATCAAATCACATATATTTTTAGTAAGACATTACATTATTTATATATGTGTAATTTAAATACCAACCTTGTATATCAGATTATATATAATTTGATTAATAACTAGAAAAAAAAATCTAAATACAAAATTTCATATATTCTAAAATATTAAAACTATTTTTATACGAATTTGTGAATGATGATATTTATCATATTAATATATTTTATTTACTATGTTTTAATACTATATCATTTATGTTATTTTTTTATTAAAAGTATATAATTTATCTACATTTTTTAATTATATTTTACTTCTTAAAATTATAACTTTTATATTTTATATTTGGGGAATTTTTATCTAAATTGTTTTTCTAGACAATTTTGTTTTCAATTTTCGTAAATTTTTATAAATTTTAAATGCTGAATAATTTTTTAAATTTTCATTTAAATGTGTTTTTGGGTTTTGTATATTCCAAAAGATGAAAATTATATGGGTTTTTGTTTGTCAATCTGATTTTGGAGTGTGTTTTAAAATATTAAAATGACCAATATGATAATCATATGTTTATTATTTATGATTTAATCTTTTTTTAATTTATAATTAATTTATTAGTATTTATAAAATGGGTAAATACAATTTCTCATAGTATTATTCTCTAATATTGTATAAATTATAACTATACATTTATTTTTTATTAATTGATATTTATTTAATCATTAAAATTAATACATACATGAAATGACATAGCTTATCTTGTACAACAAAAGATATCATGATTCAATATTCATAATAAATAGGGAACAATCAAAAACTAAACCCATGTTCCTTTTAATAAATAGCTTTACTAACATAATTGGAAAAGGCCTAATAAATATAGTTGGTTAATATCTACAAATCATTAACCTTAATCCAAAATAATAATGGAATGCATTAATAGATATTATAACTATGAAAATATCATGGATGAAAATAATAACATAATTAAATTTTTTGAGAAAACATAATTATTGGATTTAGTTATATTATGCGTCATAATTACTCTATAATCTAGACTAATAACCAAAAAGTTAAAACTATTTTTAATAACCCATCTAATTTTTTCAACTAAATTGTCTCAAGTGAAATTTCTATGCAATGAGAGGCAATCTATAAATAGTTACCACCCATAAATGCATGTTCAAATCATTTATCGATTATTTAATAATCAATTTAATTCATGAAACATTATTCCTTACAATAATATTTCTATATTGTGTAATGTATAATTATTTATCAATATTTACTTAGTTAATAAAATAATATTCAATGAAAGATCTGTATGAAAATATGGTATGATGGTTAATAAATAATAATATTTATCATAAAACAATAAGGGTATTTAATGTAAATTTATTTTCCATAGATACATTATCTCAGGAAAGTGATTATTTCTAGAGATAGTAAATAATTAGAAAATATAGTCATATAATTCAAAAATTCATTCATTTCTAGTCACATTTAAATTTCATTCCAATAAATAAGAAACATTAAAATAAACCTTAATAAAAAAAATAATTTTTTATTCAGTTTAAATAAATAATAAATAATTTATATTCATCATATAAATTAAATATGTGCATATTTAAAAAATACATTGTCAGTGAAATGGAAACTGTGACGTAATTCATTACCGCTTTGTAATTTTCTGGCCAAATAACCTTTGATGGCATAATTATAATTGAATCATAAAATATTTTGATGTTTTGAGGAATAATTAAATTTCATGTAAAAGGATTGTATGTACTTCATATAATATGAATTAGGTTCACAATAACAAAATATGCCATAGAGAAGGGAAACTGAGATCACATCCCATTCCACACGATTCCCTTATGTTGAAAATGAATTAACATCATATATAATGGTATCATGAAGTATAATAATCTATACCAGAACAATATTAAAATTTATAACAAAATATTTTATTCTCTTTCACCGTTTTCCTACATATTTTTTAATAATTATTAAATATTTTTATTGTTACTAGTGTTCGATGCCTTGTTTTCTGATGCATGTCTTGTTATTAGTGTTTCAGTTCATGTACATGGGATATAAAAACATCATCAAAAGAATTATAAAAAATTTATAAAAATCTTATTTAATTACTAGATTTCTTATTATAATTTTTATTAAATTTCCAGCATGGAAAATGTATCATAACACCGAATTGAGATGTTAGGCCCTATGTAGGCACCATTGACAATATCATTTGATTATTAAGCGAGTAGATAAGGTTTTATATGATATATTAATTTTAATTATTTGATATAATGTCTTATATATCACATATATTCTTTAATATTATTTTTGTTACCTTTCATTTTATTAGTAATTGAAAAATACTTTATACCACAAAATGATGTGGTAGTCTTCCTTACACATGTGTGATAGAAAATTAATAGAAAGAGAATGAAAATTGAGAAGGTATATGCGAAACAATAATTATGTAATATATTTATAATATAATTAATATATATAGAAAATAAATACATCATAACATCCAATTGTGGGAGTTATTGAGGGAAAATTACTTACATCGGTTCGCATGGAAGATGTTCGCCATACACCCAATCAACGGCATCGTTTCCCAGTTGATGGATGTGAAGATTGAAATAGATTAATAAATTAAAATAATAAATTATAAGTATATGATTTATTATACTACTATTATATTATCAATATTGGATAATATTTGAAGGAGGTGGAGTATGTAATAAGAAATGATATTTAGACAATGTTACCGCTTTTTCGGATAACCACTTTAGGTCTTCACCAAAAGCCTTCGATGGATGGGTTTATAATTAAATTAATGGATATATGATATTGTTATGGTATTAATTAACTTATTTGAATATTTAAAGGTTAAATCTAATGTAATTAGAGGTGTTAATAGCGGTAGAGAGTGGGAATCCCATCTTAAATGGTGGATAAGACATCGATGGAATTTCTAAATGGTATCAATTGAACCTATGATTTAATAATTCAAAAATCATAAAAATGGGACATTCTCAGTCCATAGAGGTATTACAATAGAAATATTTATAGGGAATTATTATTGGGAAATATTTTTGTAAATTTTATTCTTTTATCATTTTACTCTAAACCTTGATAAATCAGGTTGTACCATAAAAATGGTAATTAAATATTACTTCATTTACCTTTCATAATGGTCAAAAAATACAAAAAAATTATTATATTATTTAAATTATTCTTATTCAAAAAATAAAATAAACATTTAGATATAAAATTCTTACATTTTGTAGCACTGACTTTTAAATTATATCCACAAACAAAATAATAAACTTATGTATCAAAGGGAAAACTCTCAAAATTATATATTGTTTTGGAAATTTATTTTTCAACTGATACCAATGACAAAAATTATATTTATAATAATATATTTTTACTAAATTTAATTTAAAACTGATGAAATACATAATTTCACTTTATAAATAAATTGAACAAATCGTACAAAAATGAAAATTTTCAAAAAAATACGAAATATTTACCCTGAGAAAATTTTGATATTCTGATTAGAAAAAAGTATTTTATAAAATTTTGTTTATAAAATATTAAATCATTCGTATATAACATGGTCTCAAGATATTACGATAGGTTTTTTGTTGAAAAAAATATTTTTTATGAAAACATATAATTTCCTTTCAAATATGGTTTTTTATATATAATGAATTGATAACCAATGAATGTGAATAAACCATATATTATTAATTATTTAACATTTAATATTCATACCAGCCATCTTAATAGATAGGTTATAACTGTATATTATTTCATGTTTCCCATTTATACAGGGATGTGTTTCTTTCAAGGTACTGAATAGATTAAATTTTAATTAAATGGAAATATATCATCAATACTTAGTTTGACACATTCTACAATAAAAATATTGAACCTCTAAATTTTGTAGATATTACATTCTAAATATATGAGCGTGTTTCCTCTTCAAAACATCATTTATCCCCCACATTGATTCCACCATTTTTTTAAACGTACCTCTACATATTGATCCATACTATTTATCAATACCAAGTCTCTATTATCAATAATCATGATGGGATCTTCACAATAACATAGATGAGTTTACAATTCAATTTTATACTAATTTAGAACATTCATTAGGTTTGGAATATACCTCCATAACAATGATACATGGAACACATTGGAAAAGTTTGAGAGACATATTGGGATTTATAAATGGTAATAAACAAATACAATTAATTCAAGGATTTAAAATGTTATAATTTACCAAGTGTACTTTTCTCATCTCATACAAAACCATACGACACCCTCTACGTAGATACAATTAAGAAAAAAATCAACAACCACATATAATTCTGAATCCTTCATCTAATTTTCAATATAAATTTTTTTCGTATATTGGACTACCATAATATTGGCCTAAATAATCATTACCTTGGTTATACGATCATCAAAAAGATCTAGTACTATATGATTACCTTCAGAAACATCATCACCACAAGTGGTATTGTGGTAACACATGTAATAAAATTTGTCATACAATTCAATTATAGTACTTGAATGTAAACTACTTTTTTATGAAAACCCTATACATGTTAAATAAAAATCCCATATTACATGAATCTCATCCGAGAATGAAGTCAACATATCCTTCATTTTTAGATTAAAACTATTGAAATATCCATCAGTTTGATAATGATAGTCATTTGTATGATATAGCACAATATTAATGGAATTCTGAGGATTTTACTAGAATTTTGATGAAAAACTGGAATCACTATTAGGGACGATCATAATACGTGTTCCATGATGTCTTAAAACATCATTAGTATTGAGAAATAATAGGCTCTCAAGATGTAAATATTCTCTTATAGTGAGAAAATGTGCATAATTTTCCCACCTCATGTGCTCCCAACAAAAATGATTTTAGGTATCCTAATATATATATATATATATATATATATTGGTTCTACATTGGTGTATATTGAAATTTTTGTTATGAGAATCGTCCATCAACCCCATTCTCACCCAGGTATATATATAACACAAAATCCCTTTCCAAATTTTAGAATATCATATTTGGAAAAATCAAAAAATACATCATCATTAAAAGATTTAACATTCTTCAATGTTTTCTCATCATAAGATTTATAAATTTTTTTCGTTTCTACTAATGATGGATTTAAAATCATTTGAAGAAGGACTATTATATCTCAATCCTTAATAATTCTTATACCCATATTTATTAGAACTATGAACATAGTATCCCTTTAAAACATAATTTTTTTAAAACTCCATGATCCATCATAATTAATGAATTTGATATATTAATTTTTAACACCAAGTTGTAGTTTGTAGAGTAATCATAATAATTTTGTAGCTCAATCCATCCTAATTTTCACATAATGAACACATTATGTGAAATGATTTATTTTATGGATTTTTAATATATGTATACATGGAATCATTCACAATATAGATAATGTCACCATATCATTAATAAAACTGTCACTCCTAAAAATTCAAGATCATGGGTTGTATAGTTCTATTCCTTAGCCATCAATTTCCAATATTCATATGAAATAACATGATTAATTTTAATTAGGATACAAACAATTAACCTTATTGATGTGTCATTATATACCAAAAACCCATCATTTCAAGATGATAGATTTAAAATTGTAGAATTAACCCATCTCTTCTACTATTCATCTAAAAATACGTCATGATACTTTTTCAAAAAAATAATAATTGTTTTATGATTAATCATTGTTATTCTTTTAGACAATTGAGATTAATTATAAATGAATCAGTGATGGAAACCATCGAAATTAGTTAAAATATTTTCCTTGGTTAATTTTTTTTGGTTATACCATTATCTACTTTTCTTTTTCATTGAATTGTGAACCAATTTATAATCCCGGGAGATGATAGGGACATGAATTAAAACATATCTTAGACAAAAATAAAACATACTAAATTAACCGTATGATTCATTAATTATTATTCTCTCATGAATGGTTTGAATGTGATTCTTATATTCCTCTTATATTTTAGAATAGAATAAAAGCCACCAATGAAATCCATAGAAAAATCATCAATATATTTCTTGAAAACATTTTTATTTAAATCCATGAAAATAGATTGCCAAATAGTGAATCAAAATTGAATTAATGTAAACATGTAATGCCCATACCTCATTTAGAATTGTGTCTTTAGAATATATTCCTTCATTTTCATAGTTTATGATACTAGAAATATGGTCCTTCATTGAATAATTTTGTCTATCGCTAATGTTGATCAATGAATCCATCCATGGGAGATACATGATACATATTCATTATCACACTATAATTTATTTCCATATAATAAATTTATAGAATTATCTATTTTCATAATGAATATGGGAACCCCATCATGAAACATGAAGGAGAATAAAATCATTCTCACCTAAATACTCTATTTTTTAGCTCTACTAATTAAATAATAGATATTCTAAAGGTAGTCTATGTAATTTTTATTACATATATCATTAAAAATGTAAAAAAACTAACTTCAAACTTATGGTTTATGATTCATTCTCAAATTTACCCAAGTGAAGAATGTAGAACGGTCCATGTAGTCTAGCTTTGGTTGTCGAATCCTCAGATACCTATGAAGTACCCTACAAACATGTACATTCTATGGATTTTTTTGGATATGAAGTGGGTAACTCACCTTGATATTATAATGCTGTAAATGAACTCTAAGAGACTTAGTTGAATCCAATTTAAAATAATGTTTTGATCCTAGGTTATCACTTGGGGTGTATTGGATGTATTCCATTTTCAATTATTTCAATTTCTTTAATTTCAGATGACTACATTTATGGAGATCAAACAACTTCATCACATATTGATTTCATACCAACACACCATAATACTAATCACCTATACACTTGGATTATCAAATTTATGATCACTCCAAGGTAAAAGTTTTTATTAGTACTTGATGTATGTGTCCTTAAAATTAATCAAGGATGAAGAAGTTTTAAAATCATCAAATAAAAATCTCAATTAAAAGAAGTTATTATACATTAATGGGGTGATAAATAAAATCCAATATAGCCTCTTGATTCTCCCTTAGATCAAACCATCAGTGGGTTATCCCTCCATTGTTTCTATGGTGTCAATGGAAGCAGAAAGTAGACTCATGAGGGCGGAAATGGAGAAGTAAAAAATCAATGAAATAACAATCACTCCACCGTTGTGTGATAATTTCACAAGATTTTATGTGAATAAATTCAAACCATGATAAAAAAAAGTATCAAAGTGATATTAACACAAACAGAATAAGATGAGAAGAATATCATTTTTTAAGAAACTAAAGTGAATTGAATAATTTACATGTGAAAGACAAACTTGAGACAATAAAATCACAACATAACATTAGACTGAAAGGAAGCTCAGAAGATGATAAACTACTCCACCAGAACTACCATAAATAGGAATGTTGGGATACCTGGGTCGAGCCTCCAATAGTATAGTGAATCCCACTTGATTATGGTAGCCCTAATGTGGTGGAATGTAAGGGAGAGGAGACTTTTACCCCATTGGCCTAAAGTTGCATCCAGATTGCTTCCACCGAACGAAGATGCCTGGAATACCTTCTAGATGGCCGAATTGGAGTGGGCCATAGGAGATAGAAATGAATCTCATAATATACATTATCTTCATATAACATTTATGTCCAATAGAATATGTTGTTTTCGAGATATGATTAAATTGGTGGGCTAATTTTATGGGCCTCAGAATCTGGCCCAGAATTTTATAATCAAATTGAAACAAATTAATTACCTCCATAGATGCATAATTAGAACAACCTCATGATGAATAATTTGTTCCTATATTAGTCTTCTAGTATCCCACGAATTTTGGACCTCATTGGGCATATATGTTGGGCCCCAGAATCTCAGTAGTTGGCTGGTTTCCAATCTGCCTTCTCCATAATTGTTTGCAAGAAATCCAATTTTGGTGGACATCCAATGTGAATCTTCCTACACTCCACAATTATGAATTGTTTACAATATAATTAGAAACATGAAAATTCAATATGAAAATAAAATCAAGACCATTGTGTACATTAAATGATGTTTAAAAATGTACCACATAATAGTAAATTTTAAGGAAGACTTACAATCATAATGTGAAATGATGTTCAAAGTGTAAAATGCACTAAAATGGTGGTTATGAATAATAAGGAACCTGAAAATTATATATATATATATATATATTAAAAATGAATATTAGTCTCATTTAGTGGCTAATCACAACCCCAACTAGAGTTTTTCTAGTCCAGGGAAAAATATATCTCAACAATATGAAATTTGAATTCCCTTTTCCAGAAACATTTTAATACAAAATTACCACAAAAAAAACCTTATACCAAATAATCATGAAACCCATAAAAATACATTAATACACGATAGTTTCGTATGAAGATACCAATCCCAAGCCCATTCCTTAGTTAAAATTCCTCTCCTTATTTCATCCAATATCAATTAAGATGGATGTTGTGTTTTGAATCACATTAGACAAGGGTGTTCATTTTTATTCAAGAGGTAAATGATGTAAGCACTAGGTGGAATCAAATTTCCATATTAAGATGAGTATTCGAATTTTTTTAATGTTTTTTTTGTTTTTTTTTTGTTTTTTAAATTTTTTCATGGTAATTTAAATTGCACTCAAAAGAGTCAACCCCTATAGAGAGACTTTGCTGATGACTCCCAAGCCCAAAGACCTTAGGGAACCAAGTGAAACAAACATACTCGAGAATCAACCCGAGTTAACTCAGTCAAGAAAATTGAAATTACCAAAAATAGAGATAAAATTACTAACTCCGAGCCGGAAAAATATGAAATCACTATCCTCAAGTGGCTAAAGGGACACATTAGGCCGTTTCAATGCCCTACACACAAATTTATAGTTTTTTTAATTTTTTTATTGAATACTCATATAAAAACTAAAATGATCACCAGACATATGCTATTTATTTGGGGGACAACATGAACTCACACTAATACCCCACTATCCAAATGACATGCGTTGTGATTCTATTTTTATTGGGATTAAAATTTAAACAATAAAATATCACATTAGGAAGCCACACATTCCAAAATCTATGCTCATGAAATATACATGGATTAAAATCAGAATCAGGGAATAATAAATTATTTGATATTCAAATTCAAAGTGTACAATGTCTATTATCTTGTTCAAGGTAAAATAAATTTTTTCTTGAATTAAGGCACACTTTTGTTTTAAAATCATTCATTTTTTTTACACAGATGAATTTTTTATCTCCCCCCAAACATGAAATAACACTGTCCCATGTGTATAAAGAAAAAAAATTAGAATAGGGTGGAGGTAGAGAATTAGAGTTTATAAAGGAAATTGAAAATGAGGATCATGGAATGAAGTCATCTGGTGGTGGAAGTTGAAATTCTTACTACTCACTTTTAATACCTTTATCTCGATGTCACTATGAGAATACCCTAGTTAAAGAAAGAAAAACAACAAAAAAAACAAAAAAAACTATATATATATATTTATATAATAAAGAAAGTAAAATATAAGTATATATAAAAATTACAGAATAAAGAATCACAATATGTTGTAGGTTATTGGTAAGCGCACGCCCCTGTCTACCTTCGGTCCCAGGTTAGAGTCCTCGCAGTTTCTCCAGTTCTGATGGGATTTTCCCCACGACCTACGATGTGTCCTTTTAACTTTATTATAATTATCATATTTTTTTTATTTTAACCTATGAACACCTAAAAATAAAATGAACTGATGATACATTGTCTTCTTTTTAAATTTCTCGATATGGTATTACTCAACGATAACACCATGTGACACAGATGAATATAGTGCTTCTCTTTCATTCACATCCATACTCATAATAGAAGAACATGTCAACATTATATTTATTATTATTATTTTCAAATATCTATGTGAATCATTAATCATATTTAAAATATAAAGATGATTATAAAAATCATTGGAAACATGGAAACCATGGGTTGCCTCCCATGTAGTTCTTATTTTAATTTCATTAGCCTGACTTGGATCCCAAATCTATCAATCTATTCATGGTTCACAGTTTTTCTCAATTAACATAACCTCTATTTATTTTTTATTGAATGATTCAATGAATGGTTTTATCCTTTGACCATTTTCCTTGAAAATTTAACAACATGTGAGGTCTTGAACCTATAATTCCCCATGGGGGTACACATGATGCACTATGAAAGGACTTGACCATCTAGACCTTAGCATTCCTGGGTGTAAATGTTGTTTTGAACTATACAGCAGGACAAATTTTCCCAGTTCAAAATGTTTGACTTTGATATTATTATATTGGTAGGTATGAACTCTAGCTTTATTGATCCTTAAATTTTCATAAACCACTATCCTTAGTTCCTCAAGTTCATTGAGATCTAATTTCGTTTTATGGGGCCAATGAGAGGTCATAATTTATTTTCATAATTTCCCAAAAAGCATTATGCTCAATTTAAATAGGTAAATGTAATGCTTTTCCTTAAACCAGCCTATATGGTGACATTCCTATGATGTTTTTGTATGCTGTAAGATAAGCCCAAAGAGCATCCATGAGTTTGTCTGACCAATCTTTCCTAGAAGGATTGACAGTTTTTTCTAGAATAATTTTAATCACCCAATTTTCTAACTCAAATTGAACATTGGTTTGAGGATGGTATGAAGTGGAATATTTATGAGAAATCCCATACACATACATGAATGAAGAGAATGGATGGATGTAGAAACAGGTTCTTAGATCACTGATTATAGCCTTAGGAATTCCAAATCGAGAAAATATGTGCTCTTTCAAAAATAGGATATCAACATGAGGGTCAATAGACATGTTAGGAATGGATTTAACCCATTATTAGATATAATCAATAGATATGAGGATGTATAGGTACCCCATAGAGTATGGGAAGGGACCCATGAAATTGACTCCCCAGTAGTCAAAAATTTCAATCACTAAGATGGGTGTGAGGAGCATTTTATTCCTTTTTTTGATTGACCCTACTTTTTGACAATTATGGTAGCTTTGCCAAAATGTGTGGGACTCCCTTGAGATGGTGGGCCAGAAGAGACAACACTAAAGAACCTTTGAAGAAGTTTCCTTCAAGTAAAAGTGACCTCCACATGCCTCACTATGATAGAATTTAAGGATGGAATCTTGTTCAGATTCTGCGACACACCTCCTAATGACTTTTTTAGGGAAGAACTTATAGAGATATGGATCTTCAAAAACATAGTACATAACATTAGAAAGTAATTTCCGTCGAGCTTGAGTCCCAATTTTATTGGAATTACTCTTGTAACTAAGAAGTGGGCTATGTTAGCATACCAAGAGAAGTCACTCACAGAGTATAGGTGTTCATCATGAAATTAATCAGATATAGAAAGGTGATGTGGGTTTTATTTTAATTCCATCATAGAGTGGTGATCAACTACAACATATTCAATACCCCTTTTTCCTTGATTATGAGGGAAAATTCTTGTAATATATGGACCCACCTAATTAGTCTAGCCTTGGAATCTTGTTTTTGGAAAAGTTAATTTAGGGCTGAACGGCAAGTGACAACAATGAGGGGTGAACCTACGATATTGGACACAAATTTCTCTATGGAAAATACAACAACATGAAACTCTTTTTCAGTGGTGGTGTAGTAGATATGGGAATCATTTAAGCATTTTATTGCATAAGAAACGGCATAAATAGTTATATTTCAACATTGTCTTAACATAGATCTTTAGTAAAGTCACTGGCATCACACATAATTTTAAAAGGGAGGTTCTAATTGAGAGATTTAATAATTGTAGGAGAGGTGAGAGAGGATTTGAGGGTTCAGAATGAACCATCGTAGCATTCTCTCCAAACCAATGGAGCATCCTTTACTAGGAGATAAGAGAATGGATGAGAGATTGAACTAATGTCCTTGTTGAATCTTATATAAAAACCAACATGTCCTAAGAAAGACCTCACATACTTAAAAGTTATGGGTGATGGAAGGTGAAAAATGATGTCAACATTTTCATTATCAACTACAATCCCCCTACCTGAGACTATATGGCGAAGAACTAATCCCCGTTTAACCATGAAGTGGCATTTTTCCCAGTTTAGGACCAGATTCGTTTCTTCACATATAGAAAAAAATCTCTCCACATTCCTAAGACATCCATCAAACTTATCCTGAAAGACTTAGAATTCATCCATGAAGACCTCAAAATAATCCCCTACCATGTCTGAGAATATTTCCATCATGCACCGCTGGAAGGTTTGAGGGGCATTGCATAACCCAAAGGGCATGCATTTGAATGAAAAGGTGCTGAATGGGCATGTGAATGTAGTCTTCCCTTGATCCAATAGGGATAACTCAATTTGATTACACCCCAAGTACCCATCTATGAAATAGTAGAAGGCATGACCTTACACTCTCTCAAGGACTTGGTCAATGAATGGTAAGGGAAAATGATCCTTCTTGGTGGCTGAGTTTAGCATCCTATAGTCAATTCAGACCCTCCATCCCCTACTCTCCCTAGTTGGAAGAATCTATCCATCCTTATTGGTTATCATTGTGATTCTTGCCTTCTTGGGAACCACTTGGATTGGGCTGACCCACTAACTCATTGCTACGAGATATATGACACCAGATTTTAACAATTTCATATGTTATTTTATCACTACTTCAATGTGATTAGGATTGGGTCACTGTTGAGGATGACGACATGGCTTTGAATCATATTTCAGAACAATCCTATGAGTCCCAATAAGTGGGATAATCCCATGAATATCAGACATGGCCCAACCAATGGAATTTTTATGTTTCCTAAGAACATCTAAAATCATTCTCTAACGATTGTATTCAAGAGAAGAAGAAATTACAATAATATTTGTTTGATTTTCCACTAGGAAGGCATATATTAGTGTAGTGGGAATTTTCATTAATTCAATATCATGTTAGTTTAGAATTTCAGTAGAAGATTGGGACATTGGATCAGGATCGATTTTGTTTTTATAGTTTTAGATAGGATTGATTCGCCACATGTAGATGTTTCATCTATGAGATTGGCTTGATCAGATATAGGGAAGGAAGTTGGAGTGGTCTCTCTGAAAGTGGTTTCCTGAATGGTTTCATTGATTGTTGGACCTAATACTTCATCATAAGAGAAATTTGAAAATGATTCTAACCTACGGAGGTAAACTTTTTTCGTGTGATCAAAGAAAATCAATCTAATCCTGACTTAAAAATCCATAAAATATTCCTTGATGTTGTATTGGTTCATTATCAATGATTCCTATTATGTTTACTTCATGAATGTCCTCTTCATCCACTATTTGTTAGTTTTCATTATAGATGTTCATGTCTAGACTCATGTTTCCAAAGCTGATGGTCATGTTCCTATTTCAAACTCAGATAATAGAGTTGATTGTTGCATGGAAAGGATGACCAAGGAAGATTGGGGTTTGTTCCTTATTTCCTAAGTTTGGATCATTGTTAAGGATAATGAAGCCAGTATGGTAGATGATGTTTTAAAACATTACCAAAACATCCTTCAAAATCCCCTTTGGAGCCCTAATGCTATGATCAGCAAGTTGAAGTGTTACAGATGTGGGTTGGATTTATTCTAGGCCAAACTAGAAGTACACAGCAAAGGGGATGAGATTGAAAGTATCACCTAGGTCACACAAGGAAATGAAAATTTTTCTCTCTCTGTGTTAAACAATGATGTATGGGAAACATGTTTCTTTCAACATAGGAGGAATGATCCATTGAATGTTGGAACAAACAATAGCATCCAAAAGAACATGATTTTTTTTTGATTTTATTTAAATATGCATAGGTCCTTAAGATATTTTGAGTACGCATGAATGGTTTGAATGGCATCAAGAAGTGGAATGTTCAACTTTACTTGTGAAAATATTTCCCTCAATGTTTCATTCAATTCAGGATTGGTTTCCCCCTCATGCGTTGAAGAAATGGTGCAGTTTGGGGTTTGTTTGTTCAAGAGCTATTTCTTTGACTATTTTATTGTATTTTTTAGTTTGATTATATGGTTGATTGGAATTTTCATCCAATTTTGAATCCTCATATGGGTTTCTAATTAGTTGATCAGGTTTCTCAATTGATTTCCCACTTCATAAAATAGTCAAAACCATTAGTTGTTCATGAGAAATTTGAGTGTAACCGGACTCTCCCATTAAATTTGAGGATGGTACCGCCTGAGTTGGAATGGGTGCCTTTCTAGTTTTGATGGTTTGAAGTTTTTGTTTAAGGGAAGAGACTTCCGACTTCATCCTTTCCATTTGATTTCACAGTTTTTCTAGAAGTCTTTGTGGAACAGTTTGGGGTGGTTCCCGAGAAGATTGGTTTATCCAAGTAGGATACTTTAGAGGTGGGATAGTTTTTTGAAAATGGACCATTGGCTATTGTTATTGGATAGGTTGGTTTTGGAACTGGTTGTGGGTTTGGTAGTTCTAATGGGGGTAAGGATTTTATCCATGTGTTTGGCTAGGATGTTGGTTATCATTCCAGCAGATGTCTGGGAGGACATTATACCTTGGGGTAAAGGTGTTTTGGTTTTGATGATTTTGAATGTTCTAGGCATTGAAATCTATTAGGGGTCCTCCAAAAAGAACATCCTTGATGGAATAAATGGTTGGGTAGTTGTCTGTCTTATGGTCATATTTGTAACAAATTGTGCAAACGGGGTCTACACTTCGAATTTCATGGACATTCATAAGGTTTGTCTGTTCAAACTTTCTAGGGAGTGCTGCGAGTTTATCCCTAAGGCCTTCCTCTCCTCTATGTGTATGAATACCATTAGTTATTTGGGGATTTTCATAATAAGGTTAAGTTCCCCATGTTTGGTTTTGTTCTGGAAGGCTTTCTAGATACTCATAAGAATCATTTAGGGCTTTTTTTTAAAGGTTTCATTACACAGCATGTCAATGAATTGTTTGTTCCCTGGGCGCAACCCTTCATAAAAAATTATAACTTACTCAGGAATAGAAAAACCATGTTGTGGAACCATGTTTATAATGTTTTTGAACCTCTCCCATGTTTCATAGAATGACTCTCCATCTTTTTCAAAAAAAATTGGATACTCTTTTTAAGTGAAATATTTTTTTTGTGGGGAAAGTATTTTTTGTAGAATTATATTTGTAGTTGTTCCCAAGAGTTTATAAAAGATGGTCTCAAATTGTTTAGCCAGTTTTTAACTCGATCCTTTAATGAAAAAGTAAATAGCCTCAGCTTTTCTAATTCTAGTTGATGTGGGGGACACATGGTTTCAACAATATCATTGAAATCCTTTACATGAAGGTATAGCATCTCGGACTCCATTCCATGGAATGTGGGAAGGTGGTTTAGGAAATGGGGATTAAATATGTAGTTGGAATCACCTAGGAATGTGTGTCTAATGAATGTTGGAGAATTGGTCCAGTTAGGTGTGAGGTAGTAATTCTTGGTTTGATCGACCGCATTCCCCATGTTTGGGGTTGCCTCATTTGGATTTCCATTTAGGTTTCCACCCAGGTTTTTGAGTTGGCTTCATTAAAGACCTTAATTTAATATGGTATCAATTTTGTACTTTGGAATACCAATAGGGTTAGGATCTAATGGAAACAATCCCCTCGGTTCACATGACTCACCAACCCTTGGACATTCAGCCATAACTAGACGGTTTGATTGATTGTGGGTGTATGAAGATATGCGCCAAAAGAAAAAAAACTAGATAGGGACATGATAAGAGATCATGGGTGAGAATAGAAGAAATAGGGTAGAATATAATAGTTGTTGAGATGAATTACTTGGGTCCCCGGAAACAATTCTAAAATTTGATTCACACTAAAATCTACCCAAGAGAAGAAGGTAGAACAATCCATGTAGTATTTCATGGGTTGTCGATTCCTCAAAGACCTAAGAAGTAACCTACAGAAACGTACATTCTATGGACTTTTTTTGGATATGAAGTGGACAACATGGGATTAATTAATATGGTATTAAAATAACTCTAATAGAATTAAGTGAATTAATTTTAAATGAATGAGTTGATCCTAGGTTATCATTTAGGGTGGATTGGATGTATTCCCTTTTCAATTATTTCAATTTCTTATATTTAAGAAAAGTTCATTTAAGGAGATCAAAAAAATTCATCACTTACTAATTTTATACCAACACAACAAAATACTAATCACCTATACACATGGAGGATCAAATTTATGAGCACTCCAGGGTAAAGGTTTGTATTAGCACTTGATGTATGTGGCCTTAAAATTCAACAAGGATGAAGTAGTTTTAAAATCATCAATTAAAAATCTCAATTCAATGAAGTGATTATACATTAATTTGGTGATAAATAAAATCCAATAAAGCCCCTATATACTACATTGTATCAATATATAAGTGGGTTAGCACTCCATTTATTCTATGGTTTCAATGGAAGTGGGAAATAAATTCATCAGGGTGGAAATTTGGAAGTTAAAAAAATAATGAAATAATGATCACTCCACCATTGTGTGACAATTTCACAATGTTTGGTGTGAATAAATTCACAACATGAACCAACGGTATCAATGTGATATTAATAATAATAGAATAAGATGATAATAAGTGCTTTTATTAAGAAACTAATGTGAATTTAACAACTTACATGTGAAAGACAATCTTGAGACAACAAAATTGTAGCATAACATTACAATGAATGGAACCTCAGAAGATGAAAAACGAAATCACCATCACTACCTTAAATAGGCATTTTGGGAGACTTGGGTCGAGAGTCCAATAGTAAAAATCATCCCACTTGATTATGGTAATCATAGGGTGGTGGAATGTAATGGAGATAATACTTTTCCACCCTTGACCCAAAGTTGCAGCCATATTACTTTCTCCTAATATATGCGACAGGAAGACCTTCTAGATGGACAAATTGGAGTTGGACGTAGATGAAAAAAATGAATCTCAATATATCCCCTATATCTATATAAAATTTCAGACAAAATTAATATTTTTTTTGAGATATGATTAAATTGGTGTGTTGATTTTATGGGCCTCAGAATTTGGCCCAAGAATTTTGTCTCCAAATTTGGCCACCTTAATAACCACCATGGATGCTGAATTAGCACTAGTTCCTGAAAAAATGTTTGTTCCTATATATATCTTCTAGGATCCCATGACTGTTGGGCTTCATTAGGCCGGTATTTTGGGCCCCACCTTCTCATCAATCGGCTGGTGTCCAATCTGCCTTCTTGGGAACAGTTTATATGAAATCCCATTTTTGTGGTCTTCCAATATGAATCTTCAATCACTCCACAAGTATGAATTGTTTCCAATATAATTATAAAACTTAAAATTAAATATGTAAATAAAATCAAGATCATTGGTTACTTTAAATTATTTTTAAATATGCACTACATAATAGTGCATTTAAGAAGGAATTACAATCAAAATGTGAAATAATGTCCAAAGTGTAAACTGAACTAAAATGGTGTTTATGAATAATAAAATACATGAATATTATATATATTAACAATGAATATTAGCCTCATTTACACTCTAATCAGGTTTCTAGGTAATTCCCCACAAAATAAATCAATATATTACTATAAAATATGTATATTTTCAATTTTAGGATTACCTTATCCATACAGAGATTTTTATACTCTTCGTACCCAAGAATCAATTTCATTAGAGTTGGTGGGGGAAGATCAATATATTTTTTATAATGATGATGTCTCAACTCAAAAGATATATAATTCTATATCTCCATCATTAATGATCATTTCCTTCTTCTTGTTTAAATGTATTTAATAATATATTAAAATATATTCTATACTGAGGACCATATCAAATTCAATCATATGTATGACAGTATGGATATAAAAAAATTCAAGTTCATGTGTTATAATGGGGTCTTATTGAAAAATACTTATTGTAGTGAGACTTACAATGTAATTTTTGACTAAAAACTCCCTTTATAATGATCTATGAAAATATATTATTTTAATAGAAAACATGTAAGATATCAAATGTGGAATGTTTATTGAATGAAATTAATAATTACATAAATTTTATTCTTTGATTAACGTACCATCCAAATCATAATTGGTTACATCCACCTCTGTTATAATTATCACAAAATATTTTCAATATCTCTATATACTCTTCTGTGTGATTGTTTCTCAACACTTTGTGGATTAGTTTTCATATTACCATATCTCATTGGATTTGAATCAATATATAGATGTGTTTTATTTAAAGCATTATATTATTTATCGTGATGACCCTCATATATTTATTTACAAAAAACTTCCAACTACATCATGCATTTACCATTATTTCACTTTCCACAATTCTCAAAACATGTATATGTCCCTATTACATACATATTATTTCATTCATTCCATTAATTTTAGTTCTAATTTTACCTCTTATTATTATTGTTTTTCTTCAATATGTAGGATCTAGATAATTTCTTATCTATTTTGATAGTAGAAAATCATTTCATCACATGATGAAAAATATTTATAGACTAATATTCTTCAAATACATGGAATATTCCATTCAGAAAATAGTCAATCTTGCACTCTGTGTTTCTTTTGTAATCTATATCATCCCTAGGAATCCATGTAAATGGTATAATAATACTAAAAGATACTGTTTATTCATTTTTCCTTAGTATAGTGAGAATTCTCTATGTTTTAGTTTTTTTTCACGAGAAAATTATTTTTCAAAGAATGTATCTTTAAAAATTTACATTTCCATGTGTTCTATTTCTTCATACACCCAACTATTATAGATCAAAAACTAATATTTATCACTATTTTATTTGGTAAATTATAACCCATGTGTATCAATTTCCTTTTCATCGCTTCATATGGTCATAATTATCTTCTATAGAGACTCTATACTTATATCATCAACCATTGGATTAGTATTAATTCCACACTATATAGGATTTTTAGCATTTTATGATCCAACAGTTGATAAAATATCTATGAAAAAATTGGGGTTTCAATATGGTAATGAATATTTTTCATAAACAAATAAAGATGACATTGTATATCCATGTTCTTTTATGTAACAATACCTAAAATATTGGATATCTCATTAGATCATTCACTCAATTATCGATGAGTATTGATACACTACTTCCTTCCTATTTCCATTTAATAACATTTTAATATACAAGATTAGATCAAACAATTAGTAATTTTAAATAATTTTGTATAATTTGGACTATGGTGCAACACATTACATAAATTAATGAATTTATATATTGTTAACCTCAGAATGATAAGCATGGATTATTTGGTTATATCATTATTTTCAAATCCACTATAATGTAGTGTATAGAAAATATGAATAATCCTATGACTATCCCACAGGTAAGTTAAATTAGTTGTGTATTAAGGCCCATTATTGTGAAATATGTAATGATGAAGTAAAGTATAATGTTTTCTTTTGAAATTTGTTAGCCCTAGAAACATCTGTTCCCGAACAACACCCATATTTAGTATCTAGATAGGGAGGTAGTTCAATGAAATACCATATAATATATCCCATAAAAAATTATTGTATTTTATTCTTTAAATAGAATAATATTTTATCATATGGTTATGTTCATAAAAAATGTATTCCATAATCCGGTTCATATGGTTTCCACTAAACTTTCTCTGATACCAACTGTAAGGACCCGAACATAATTTACCTTGAGATGATTCTTATGTTATAATGATTTCATAGATACACAGTTTTTATTCCCATATATCCATTAATTTTATCATTTTTTGAGAATACCATGAATACATAATACCCATTTTACATTTGGAATTGAATATAAAACATAGAACAAGAAAACTCCAAGCATCCCTACTACAGAAGTGATCTATATTTGTAACCTAGGGAAAGGAAAAAAAGTAATGGTGATCTGAAATGATCATTATGTGGTAAGTAAAATATGAGCTATAATGAAACAATAAGAATTATAAAAATGGAATGTAAAAAAATAGTAAACATGTTCTATGTAATTAATTACATGTATAACATATTTGGATAAGGTATGACCAATATGTAAATGTATATATTTGAAAACACATGCAATTAAATCAATAAACCTAGAATGAAATGAATCAATATATAATATATTTATAATTAACTCCTGGATAATACTATTAATAATTGAATTATCATTGAAAATAATGATTAAATATTTGAATTCATGATACGAGGCATCATGATACCTCATCAAAAAAATTATTTTCCAAAGAAAGTTTACAATTAGGTGTAACACCCCATATAATTTGGAATATTAATTTTTCCCATGAGATATATAGAATCATTGAGGGGTTATTTATAACCAGACACCCCTACAACTGATTTAACAAATCATACCGCATATATTTGATACTCAATATAATTAACGAGTGAATTTTCTTTATTATCAAATATTCATATTGATTAAAGGATACCTATTAATAAATATTTAAAAATTAAATAAAATCATATTCGATATATAAATCATATGAAAAAAGGGATATAAATTTTAAATAATCATATACATAATAAAATAATATTTATATTTAATATAAATCAGTTTCCAATGTAAAATATTTACATGAATATGATTTTCTGTGTAATTCCCCGATGATATAAGCCTATAGAAAGTGCTTTATTTTAATATATTTGCATGATTAAAAGGTATCAAGTCCTAAAGGACCAATTAGTTTCGGAGTCTTGGAAAATCAATTACATACATGAATGTTACATTACACATGAATAATAAAACATAACATAAATAATCCTTCGAGAATGCCATTATTCCCCTATTTTAGACATACATATCAATCATATTATACTTCTTGGAATCTGGGGAAAACAAAACATAATAAATGGGGGATTTATGATGCGTTGTAAGGGTAAATAATTAGAGGAGGATATAAACATTTAAGGAAAAATGTGTAATAAAAACCAATGCCATTTAAGCATAAACCTGAACATAATATTGAAAAAATGAATCAATCATTGAAAAATAAACATGCACGTGGATATTATACTAGTCAAATAATCACATGTAATAAATAATTTCATAACTTGGGAATGAAAATGCTAGACATCATAACAATATAGTAAAGGCCTCTTGCGAATACTACAAATAAATTTTTTTTCATGGCCTTGTGCCAAGACACTAGTTTTTAACATTAGATATACTGATGCATTGAAGAGCTATCACGGGCCCTAAAATTCGCTTACTAAGAAAAATTCATTCCTCATATAGAAAGGGTGAAACATAACCTAATCATTCATATTAAAACTAGCATACAAAATTTAAATACTTTAACCATAAACCATGAATGGTATAAAAACAACACATCCATAGTCAAACATATCATAACTCATTAAATAAAATATATAACATTGTATTATAATAGATAAACCCCAATCATGAATAATATCTACTAATGGATTTTGAAATAGTAGAAAATGATCACTAAAACACTTTGAGAGAAATATCCATATTTCATGAAATCATTTAAAAGTAACACAATTTATAAAGGAAGTAATTTAAAATATATTTTTCAATCAAAGTGTACAATAGCACATTGAAACATTTTAATGTATTAAACAATTTAAAAAATTCATTCCCATATAAATAAATCCTTAAAACCATTTTTAAAACATGGATATTAGTGAGAATGATTTAGAAGAATAAATATTTAAACAATTTAAAAAATTGTTTTAGTTATTGAGCCCGTTAAAAAACAATCCATTTGAAAACACATTTACGATACACGGATATCGATAATAAATATGAAAGAGTAAAAAAACACACTTAAACAATATCAGGTAATAATTAGATTATGGAATTAACCCTTAGGTTGTAGTTTCCTTTGGTCGTGGGTACGTTTAACCTTCTATATATTGACAAAAGTAAGTTATTATATTATACCATAACCATATTCATATTTATGATATCATACTATATTAATTTATGGTTTTATATGATTCATTTAATAATAATTTATATTTTAAAATAACATTTCGGTTAACAATAAATTTCTTTATCATACGTGTTTTAACGTGTTATTCATGATCATATCACTTATATCATGATTTAATTGATTCCAAAATATAAAAAATTATTTATGTATAATATATATTCAGAATATAAATATGTATAATTGATAGATATATGAAATAGAAATTACCATTTATAGAGACGATAGGTCATACATACGCATAAACACCGTTTCTGTTTTCATATCGTATTGAATGGAAGTAAGTGAATGAGATATATGTGAATATATACATATACATACATACGTACATACACACACACACACACAAATATATATATATATATATTTCTATTATCATTATTATGTCATATGTTATATACTTATTGATAATATATATTTTTATAATCATCATTGAATGGTGAATGTCGAAATGAATCTCATCGCATTGTGGAGACGTTAAGCCATACGTACGTACGAGTGATGGTATCATTCTATTGAATGTGAAATAATACTTAATTGGTTGTAATATTATATATACAGAATAATTAACATGTAATAATTATAATTTACATCAATTATACTCATTATTGTACCAATCCATATAATGAAGTTTTGATTAACAAATTACCCCACGACGTGGAGATGGTAAGTTGTACTTATACACGTATGGTGACTTTTTCATTCATATGATGGATAGAAAAATTAATATGATTGTACCATATTTATAATAACATATAATTATGTATATGTTACTAGAATTATTATTTTTTCTGGAAACAAAAAAGAAAATAGGATGTGGAAGAAGAAAAGAGCATTGAATGAGGTGATGAAATAATTACCTCTTCTTGTGGTTCTTCTTTTTGATTTGAACAAAAGGTCTCCGTAGGATTGATTTTTGATCAAATTAAGTCCTATTGTTTGAATTTTGGGCAGTTTGGTGAATATTTGAGCATGGTTTGGTACATCCAAATGGCTTGGTAGGTGTTAATTTAAGGGAATGGAATGTATCCTTTTATAAGGGAGGTGAGGGGTACATTAGAAAACGTTTGAAATATAAATTTATTATAATATAATATTCGGTTTTTAATAACTAAAAATGAATTTTTTTAGATTATATGGTGGGGAGTGGTCTCAATCCTATCAACTAATAGGTTTTAGTCATGTTTGTATCACCATATTAAACTTATCATATAGATTTAACTCTTAGTTAAATAGTTTAACTTTTACCATGTCGTTTTTTTATTCCTACACAATATGCATAATAAACATAACAAAAAAGACACGAGAACCAAAATTGGTTCATTAATGCATTATATAACATTATCTAAGTCCTTTTGACGAATCATTGATTTTTAGGAAAATTATATCTTTTAATAAAATAGTATTTGTTTTAAAAGCTCATTTTGTAAAATTTTGACACTATTTAGTATTAGGTTTTTTTGAAAGTCATAAAAACTTGATGTCTTAGAAACAAACAGAAATCTTCATCCCTAACATGTCCTATTCACCTACAAAATTCATGGATTCCATCAACAGTTTCAATTTAATTTAATTTTAATATTTATAATATCAATAATTTTAATATTTCATTAAGAAATTAAATTACGACATAATAATTGTGTCATTAATAAATTAAATTATTCAATGTCTAAAAGTTATAAATAAAAAACCATGATTTAGTAAATATTTATATCATTCTAATTAATATTTATAGTTGAGTTTATCTTTTTAATTTCTCTATATTAAAAATGGTTTAGTTATTAAAATATGAATTTAACACTTTTAACTATTCTTTAAATAAAAGAAAATAAATTTCATAATCTAATCTAAGTGGATAAAAAGGATCCTTTTTTTGTCCAATGGTAAATTTTTGTTGAAATACACTTATCCAATATAATTAGGACATGTGTTGGGGTAATTATAATATCATTTTTACCATTAATCTCATAATTTACTTTTAACAGTATTAAATAAAATTCAAAAGTTAATATTCACAAAAAATTATTTCCATCCTATTGAAGCAAATTTTACTTACTGATGACAACTGTGTCTCTAGAATTTTTGTAATTCAATTCAAAAATATGTAAAATTACATTTTATTCTAATTTTAAAATGTGCTTAGAAGGTGGGTAAATGTGCCTAGAAGGTGGGTAAAAAGAAGTTAAAAAGATTCAATAAAATTTTATATATCTAACCTTCTTATAAAATGACTCCAATGACTTAAATTTTACTAATATATGTATTATTTATCTATTTTTACTTTAATATAAATATAAAAATAATTATTTATTTGAATAATTCTACTTTTATCTACAATGTAGTGGTTTTCAATATTTATCAGAAATTGAATGTTTTCCGAAAAATACCAAAAATCAACCTAAACATAATTTTGATATTCCCAATTCCAAAATTAATTATATTTTAAAAAATTAATTACATAAAAGATTTATTAATTAATTTAAAATTGACCTCCGTTGAAAAAACTAGATAGCTGGTTTTTGAGAAGTAAAAACATTCAAAATATTGATATGTCTTTATGTCCAATTTAAATGTAAATTTACTTCCAATGAAAACCATTGGATTAATTGGTAAAAATATAATCTAATTATACATCAAAAACAAATAAAATGTATAATTTAACATTGTATTTTTTTGATTTAAAATGTTGTTTTCATTTAAAATTTAGTAAATTTTTAACCTTTATCAAAATATGAAAGTTATCGAAAAACACCAAAAAAATTCTGAAACATATTTTTATGTCCCAATTTTAAAGAAGATGTTAATCTTGACAAATTTAATATATAAAAGTGTCAAAACTAGATTTAAAAATGGTTATCCATTAAAAGGCGGTAAAATTTTAGTTTTTGAAAAATACTTCTTTTATATAAAATATGAATTTTTTCTTATATTATGTCCATGAAAAATATAATATAGATGTTAAAATTATATATAGTTTATAAAATTCAAAAAGTAGTTAAAACTATTCATAACAACTTTATGAACAGCTAGTTTGGTAAGTCGTGGTGTGCTCAAACTAATTGTTGCGTGTAGTACAAGCTATTGAATTACATTAAAGAGGTAATGTACTATCAAATAATGGGATGTTAAATTCTAACATCCTTCAATAAATTGGATCATCACAATTTGAAATTGTTCTTCAAAAATAAAAGGATGAAAATATATAATACTTTTGTGGAAAATTCATATAAAAAATATGGTTAATAAAATTTAGTCTTAATAAGATGGAAGGGAAATAAAAATTTCACCCCCAAATTATGATATCGAATAGAATAACACTGGTTGAAATTAGAGACACAATGTTGGAGGAAAACATAATCATTTATTGGGAGTGATTGGGGTCATCAATCACAAAAATGTGTACAATAAATAGAAAATTCAGGGCCTCAAATCCATAAATTTATGATGATTTAAAATATCATCGGTTCAACAAAACATAAGGTATTTGGATAACACATTTTTTGTTTTAATAACCTTACCCAAATGTTTAGGAATTATTTTCATCATAGAATAAGAAAAAAAGAGAACTTGAAAGGTTGAGTTATATCCTTTAACTAATTTCTACCACAAACTCATCTTTCACTCAAAAAGATAATAGAACTCAAAAATATTTTTATTTATGATAATTATTTAGGGTTAAGAAAATAGAATTTATATTTCATCTATTAGACCATTTACAGAACTAAATTATATAAACTAGGACATGACAAAGGCCAGTGGTAGGTGATTCACCCTTGTTCACCTTCATTTGCGGGTTCAAGTCCCGCTGCCTTCCTAGTCGTAATGGGTTGTTGCCCGAACTCTGAGTTTCCCTTTTCATTATAATTCAAAATTAATATTATGAAATATTTTAACCTTCAATAATATTATCCAATATCCATCTTATTCCATTCCAACAATTAGACTTATCCAAAAAAATTCTCTTTAAACTCACTGTCCAAAAGTTATAAGGAAGGTAAACATAATGAAGATCTCTTTTTCCATGTAATAACCTGTGAATTCCTTCCTCATGTATTCTTGTAAAATATGGTAACATGCTGAATTGCCATAAAACCTTATTTGAATATGTATGTACTTTATTATTCTTTCTCTAAGACATAAAACACTAGATATAGTTCTTATATCAAAAAATGATGTAACCTCCAACAATGATGGAATAAAAAACAATTAATTAGTTTCAAGGTAGTTAAGAATATCAAATATATTTTATCTACATCAGCCAACTCTTATTCCAAAATCACTACCCCTGTATCACGACCATATTAAGCTTTAGAATTCCATCAGCCATGTATTTGCCAAAAATATCAACTTGCTATTGATACACTTTTCATAGTACCATACAATTTAAAATGTTGAATTAAATTGTACTAAAAACAATCCTTATATACTCTAGAATTATTATAAATAGTACAACATTAATACTATACTCAAATGAAACAATTACTTAACAACTAAATAAGATCACTTATCATTCATCTTCATCTGTGGTAGTATCATAACTTGATTAATATTCAATAGCATCATTTGAGGTATACTTTGATGATTGGTACATTGATTCACGTAGTGTCCCAAGTCCCTGTAGATGAAGCACTGTACATTTGAAACCATTTTCTTACCCTTGTAATCACAAGATTGGTGGACTTTTCTACACACTCATAAAAAACATGTATTCCTTTCATGAATTTCTATAGAGATTCATTCCACAATTATAACATATGGAAAAATCCTTCTATCCCTTCTACCCTTTATTCATATTTCTCTATAGCATCCTCTTCTTCTCTAGATTCCCTTCCAAGCCAAATGACATATAGAATAAATTAATTATCTTATTTACACGTGATATTATTTCTTTATATGATTAGAAAACGTGGGAGACTAATTCCCTTATAAATTTTTTCTTAAGACCATGAACGATATGAGCCTTATTACTCTTTGGATCATGTGTATTGATGAAGTTTTCATTCCTTATACTAACCTCCGTTTCTAAATGACTAAACACACAAGGTTAGACCCTATCAAAATATATAATCCAAAAACTAGAAAAATTATCAACATTATTTTAATATGTTTACACATCCCGTAGCATTGTAATAAAAATTGTTTCATTGGTGAAAAAATACTCATAAATCCTTCACAATAGGTTTTAATGAAAATATTAATTATCCTAAGAATTTCCCTCAGGAGTGTCAAACCATGTGAGTAGTGAGGCTCATTTTCATGTATCTGGATATCCCATGTAAATCCTGATTCTCCTTGTTAGAGTTTTAATTCCTAGGAACATCTATGATAGAACCACAACCACTTATAGCATCCATAAAAGGTTGTGTCACATGGAAGACCCAAATAATATTAACATTTCAATTTTTTTTGATTTTCTTCAATATTAATATTCAATTTCTATCTTTTGATAGTGGTTCCTAATAAATGTTTATCTAAATCTATTTCCATGGTTTTTTCTAAACTTTCTCTGATTCCAACTTTATTTCCCCAACCCTTGAAGCCCTAAGGTGGGGCATTATTTTAATATATTGGCATGAGTACAAGGAATCATGTCATAAAGGACTGATCAGTTTAGCAGTCTTGGAAAATAGATTAAAAACAAGAACGTTACATTACAGATTCATATATAAAATATAAAATAAATAATAATTTTATAATTTTATTATTCCCATATATTAAACCTACATATCAATCATAATATACTTCTTAGAATCTTGATAAAACAAAACATAAGAAATGGGTGATATCAGATGCTCAGTATGGGTAAATAATATAGCAGAAGCTATAAACCGTTAATGAAAAATGGGTAATAAAAACAATAGTCTTTAAAACATAAATTAGAACAATATATAGAAAAAATGAATCAATGAATACCATATAAACATGCACACAGACATTATACAAATGGAATAATCACATGTAATGACTTATTTCATAAAGAGGGAATGTATGATGTCTGACACCATAACCATAGAGTCAAGGCCTCATGCCACAACTACAAATAATTTTTTTTCATGTCCTAGTGCCAAGAAACTAGTTCGTCTCATTAGACCTACCAATTCATTGAGGGGATTTAGAGGGCCCCACCCATCACTTACTATGTACAATGAATTCCTTATATGAAAAAGGTGAAACAGAACATAAACATTCATATTAAAAATAGCATATGAAATGTCAATAAATTAACCACAAACCATGAATGGTATACAGACAACACATATGTGTTAAAAAATATCATAACTCATTCAATAAAATATATAAAATTGTATTAAAATAAATAATCCTCAATCATGAATAATATCTTGTAAAAGAGGTTAAAATAGTTGAAAATGATTAGTCAATATCATTGAGAGAAATATACCCTTTTCATTAAATCATATGAAAGTCACATATTTTATAATGGAAGATAACTAAAATACATTTTTTAACAAAAGTGTCTCATACCACTTTATGACATTTTAAATAATTAATATTATAAAACATACAATTCCATATCAATAAATCATTTAAACCATTCTAAAAATATGGACATTAATGATAATTATTTAACAGAGTATATAAGTAAACAATTTAAAATGTTTTTTAGTTAAAGTGTCCATTAAAAAGAATCATTTGGAAAAATATTTTATGAAACCTGGACATGGATAATAAATATGTCATAGTAAAAAATACACATATACAATCTCAGATAATAATTATATTGAGGAATTAAATATTACCTTGCAATTTCCTTAAGTCGAGGGTACATTTACCCTCTTGTATAATTCCCATAATATTTTATTAAATTATACCAGAACAATATTAATATTAATGATATAATACCTGATTCCTTTATGGTTTTATACTACCCATTTAATATTAATTTATTTTTTATAATCACATTTTGGGTAATACTCGCTTTATTTATCATACATGTTTTAACTTGTTATTCATGATCATATCACTAATATCAAGATGTAATTGTTTCCACTATTTTAAAATTTATTTATGAATCATATATATTCAGAATATAAATATGTATAGTTGATAGATATATGAAATGGAAAACACCATTTATGGAGATGGTTGGTCATACGTACTCATAAACACCCTTTCTATTTTTATATCATTTTGAATGGTAGTATGTGAGTGAAATATATTTGAATATATATATATATATATATATATACTTAAAGTATCAGTATTAGGTCTTATATTACATACTTATTAATAATATAAATTTTTATAATCATCGTTGAATGGTGAACGTGGAAATGAATCTCATCGCGTCGTGGAGACGGTATGACGTACGTACGCACGAGCGACGATATAATTCTATTGATGGTGAAATCATATGTAATTTGATGGTATATTATATATACCAAATAATTAACATGTTTTAATTATTATTTACATCAATAATACTAATTATTACACCCATCCAGATAATTGAGTGTCGAATAAATATCTACACCACGATTTGGAGGCGGTAAGTCGTACGTACGCACGTATTGTGACATTGTCATTCATAGGATAGATAGAATAAATAATATAGTTGTACCATATTTATAATGACATCTTTGTATGTATAAGGTACTGGAGATATTATTTTGGTATGGAAATAACAAATAAAGAGGAAGTTGATGATGAAAAGAACATTGAAAGAGGGGATGAAATAATTACCTCTTCTTCAGGTTATTAAAATTAATTTGAAACAAAGGTCTCCATAGGATGGATTTTTGATCAAAGTAAGACATATATTTTGAAATGTGGGTAGTTGGGATGATATTGAAGTAGAGTTTGGTCAATCCAAATTGTTTGGAGGTGTGAATTTAAGAGAAGCTGAAGTACCCATTTATAAGGGAGTTGTGGGGATCTTTAGGAAAAGTTTAAAATATTAATTTATTTTGAATTAATTTTAGGTTTCTAATACTTAAAAATCTATTTATTTAAATTATAATGTGTTGATGGGTCTAAATAATCTAAAAAAGGTTTTATAAAAGTTTAGGTCCCCATATTAACCTTATTTTATAGATTTACTCTAAGTTAAATAGTATAACTTTTACCATATATTCTTGTATTCTTACACTATATGTCAAATAAACCTACTATAAAATTCCAAGATAACCTAAAGTTGTTTATTAATGACATGTATAACCTTATCTATGTCCATTTGAAGAATAATGGATTTTAGGACTATCATATCATTTAATAATTTAGTATTTGTTTTAAAAACTCATTTATGTCAATTTTGACACTATTTAGTATTTTGTTTTTTTGAAAGTCATAAAACCTTTATGACTTCAAAAAAATACATTGAATCATCCCTATAATGTCATATTCAACTATAAAATTCTTGTATGGCATCAAATGTTTAAATTTTCATTTATTTTAATATTTATAATATCAATTATATTAATAGTTCATTAAGAAGGTCATTACTGATTCATCATTGTGTCAAAAATAGATTTAATTATTTGATGTCTAATAATTATAAATAAAAAATCATGATTTAGGAAATATTTTAATCTTTATAATTAATATTTATAGTCGAATTTATCTTTTGTACATACATATATTAAAAATGGATAATTTATTAATATTTTAATTGAACACTTTTAAATCTTCTTTAAATAAAAAATAATAAAAGAAATAATCTAATCCATGTGAATAAAAAAGGATCATATTCTATTGATAAGGATTCATATGGTCGAAATACACTTATCCAAAAAAATTAGGACATGTTTTGGGGAAATTATAATATCATTTTTACCTTAATTACCCTATTTACTTTGAATAGTGGTAAATAAAATCCAGATTTTAATATTCACCAATAATAATTTTCTTCCTATTGAACCACATTATACTTACTGATGACAACTGTGTTTTTTGGAATTTTGAAATTCAATTCATAGACGTACTAAAATTATATTTTATGGGAATTTTCAAATGTGTCTAGAAGGTGGGTAAATGTGCCAAGAAGGTGGGTAAAAAGATGTTAAAAAGATTCAATAAAATTATATATATATAATCCTACTATAAAATGACTCCAATGAGGTAAATGTCACTATTATATGTATATTGTATCTATTTTGACTTTATGATAAATTTCTGAATAATAATTAAAATGAAAAATTTGGGTTTTATCTACAACAATGTGTTTTTCACTATTAATCCAAAATTGAATGTTTTAATAAATATAACAAAAACACATCTAATGATAATTTTGATATTCCAATATCAAAATTGATTTCTAATATACCAAATTCAAACCTAGAATTTGCATTAATTTATTTAATATTAATTTCTATTGTCAAAACCAGAATGCGGTGTTTTGAAAAGTAAAAACTATCAAAAGGTCAATATGTGTTTCTGTCCAATTAAAATAAAAAATTACATCAAATGGAGAAAATTGGATTAAATGGTAAAAATATAATACAACTATACATAAAAACCCTACAAATGTATAATTTATCTCAATATTTTATTTTTATTCAAAATGTTGTTTTGAATTAAAATTTAGTATTCTTTTACTATTAATCAAAATATGAATGTTATCGGAAAAATACCAAAAATTTATCCAAACTACTTTTTATGCCCCACTTATAAAGGAAAAGTTTATTTTGGAAAATGCAATATATAAAACTGTCATAAACTGGATTTAAAAAAAGGTTCATCATTTAAAGGTGGTAAAATTTCATTTTCTGAAAAATTCATCTTTTATATGAAAAGTTTAATTTGTTCTTATATTATGTCTATGAAAAACATAATATGGATTATAAAAATATAAGGAGAATATAAAATTCAAAATTCAATTAATACTATTTATTAATACTTTTTGAACAACTAGTTTGGTAAGTTATGGTGTGCTTGAAATCAGTGTTTCGTGTAGCACAAGATATTGAATTAAATTAAATAGGTAACGTAGTATGAAATCCTATGGTGTTACAGTTTGAAGATGCATTAAATAATCACCAAACAATTTGAGATTGTACAATAATTATTTTACCTCTTTACTAACATTTCAGTTGTATCCCATTGAATAATTAGCTGGAAACAAAATTTAATCATCCTGAATAAATATTTATTCATGTTAAATTGTACAATTTTGTAATATATACAAAACATATGGGTGATTATTTTTATATTAATAAATATGTTCTACTGAAATTGAAATTCAGATGAAATTCCTTACCATATGGTTGTTTTCATTGCAAATTCCATTTGAAGAAATAGTTAAAATTAAATCATAAATTAACTTTATATATATATTATTAATTATATTACATTTAAAATGGGTAGTATTTAAACCATATATAATTTCATAAATTTCCAATAATAAAATATGACCTAATGAAGGGAAACTAATATGAAGTCAATTATATATACCTTCCCATAAGTTTAATTTTTTTATGCTACATCAGAATGTCATTAAGAGGGATATTAATTTATAACAGAACCATATGTTATTCTTAATATCATTTATAATCCTTATACAACATTTACTAAAATTTTTATTAATATTTCATTATTTTTACTATTTTATGTCTTGAATTTCCATATTTTCTCACACAGGTTTTTCATTAATATTACAGTTTGGTGTATTTTATATCAATTAATCATATCCAAAAATAAAACAATGTTATATTTTTTTACTAAAAAAAATTATTGTAACAATTATTTAAATTTGTTTACAGAAAATGAATCAATCTCTCTATAGATATGGTGTTCCATACGTATGCACGAGTTATGATATCATTGCCCTTATGGTTCAAAGGGTAAGGAAGTGAATGATATATTAATTTTATAGAATTTAAATAATATAATATATATCATATATAATGAAATAATTTTACATTGTTACATCGCATTTGATGCATATGTAAGAAAAATAACATTACATCGCGAGGCGATAGTCCATAGTAAACGTAAAAGACATTATTGTATTTTTAAAATAAATTAATGTATGAATGTAAATGTGATATTATAATTAAAAAAGTTTAAATATATAATAAATTTTATATAAAAAAATTAAATACTTCATTATATCCAACCGCAATAAGCGTTGATGGATAACAAGTTACATCGGTTTGCGAGGCATTGTCTTTCATTCAGAGGATCAAAGAATCTGTTTCAACTTGATGAAAGAAGATATTGATATAGGTTTTTACCCTAACATAATAAAATATCATTAAATGAGATATAATGGTATTTTTATATAATAACTATTGAATAATATTTGAAGGTGTTTGAGAAATAAATATAAAATGATTATGTGAGAACATTACCTCTTATTCAGATGAACTCTTTATGATTTCACAAAAACATTCTTATGATGAATTTATTGTCAAGATGAGGGATATTGGAAATTTTAGTACTGTAAGGTTGTTATTTTACCTGTTCTTGTTTTGGAAAAATGTCTCTAGATATGTGTATTGAGGAAAAGACTTGCTGGAAATTTATAACTACATGAGAGGAAAACACAGTAATTTTGAATATAATCAATTGCACCCATGATTTATTCATGAAATAATATGAAAAAATAGGTCATTACAAAACCATATAGGTGATAAAGATTATATATTTCTATAAAATGGGTTTGTGATGGGTTGGTAGGTCATTTATATTATTATATTGTAGTTTAACACTAAGTAAATCATTTTTTACATTAGCCATAGTAATTACATTTTACAGATTTTACAATTCATAATGCTCAAAAAACAATCTGATCATATTAAGAAGTATGAAATTTTCAAATTCCCCATAAGCATTCAATTTTTACACATTAAATTCTAAAATAATTAGGATTTAATTTAAAAATATTACTGTAGACATGATGGAAATGTGGGTTTGAAAAAAGAATATTCTCAAACGTATAAAAGTTTTTAATATCAAAATTAAAAATGAAATTTCTTTAACTACAATTTTTTTTTTCAAAATAATAAATATAAAATAATTAAACATTAAAAAATATTACAAAAAAAAATTAAATTTTCATTTAATTTATTACAAAATTCAGTTTTCAATTAAATTCAACAGTTTTTACAATTCATAAAAATTAAATCCTTAAAAAATATCCCAAAAATCACACTAAAATAATTTTAGCATTTTGATTTTAGAAATGAAATATATATTATAAAATTAATTTTATAAATATTTTAAAATCTAATTATGTCAGTATTTTGGAATAAGCGATAGAACTTCTTTATTTTAAGAAAATACAGTCTTTTGGAAAAAATTTCTATTTTATTTTTATTTTATTTTCCTAAAAAACAAGTAAAAATTAAATTCATTAAACAATATAATATTTATAATTTATTTTTTTATATTCAAACCCATGAAATTGTGAGATACATAATAATGATATATTATTTTATATTTATCTTCAGCATGGGGTGTATATATCTCAAGCTATTGGTGATATTACATTTATTTTAAAAAATTATATAATAGAGTTCCGGGGTTTCACATGTCAAATAAACCATGATAATAACGTTCATTATTCTTGGAGTAACTATCATTGGTGAATTGTCTTACTAGGTTTTCATTGTGATTGTGATTTGTATACATAAAAAATGAGTTTCTAAGACCAAATAATTTTCTTAGACTATGGGTTTTCTTCTTATACCATGAAAAGGTAACATATGAGAGCATATAAAATGATTATAATTAGTGAATATAGATTTTTATAATGATACTTGAGAATGTATTGTGTAATGACCTGGCCCAGGTGGGACAATTTATTTCTTGGAATACCATGCTTCCATAACCCCAATCCCAATTCCATAGGTCACGGGATAAAAAAACCAATAAAAAGGCATTAATAAAATT
Organism: Viscum album; assembly: GCA_963277665.1. Classification (NCBI taxonomy): domain Eukaryota; kingdom Viridiplantae; phylum Streptophyta; class Magnoliopsida; order Santalales; family Viscaceae; genus Viscum; species Viscum album. Next base: position 1,845,349,240 of record OY728163.1, on the reverse strand, counting down.
GGAACCCTTTTTCTAATGAAAATGATAGCCTGAACCCAATCATCCCCATGAGGAATTTTCTATGAATAATAATAACAGATAGTAGCATCTTGACTGAATACCATAAATTAAATAATCACTTGGGAATAAAAAAGTGTATAAAATCGAAAATGAAATGTAATGTGGAAAAATACACACCCAAACCGAAAATATATTCAAATGAAAAGTATATACCCATATATTCATATGCTCATTGGAAGCCATCGTCGATCTTTCGATCCGCTATATAAATAATGACACAAGCTATAAAATCTCGTGCAGGGGAGAGTTAATAAATACCATGTTTGATACTAAAAATTATTAAGAGGTAGTAATATATGAAATCATATAATTAGATAACTCATCCCAAATAAATAGGGAATTTAAAACAACAAATATATTATATTATTAAAGAATCGAGATGATAGAGAATATTGATCTCCATCTCACATCTCATCCCAATATAATGAGTATTCATACTACTCATGGTGTCTATACTCGACTCCCAACATCTAGTATGTATATCTTGAGATGTCTAGAGGAGTACCCACAATTATCCACTCCTCTAAAGCATGAGGGGGTAACAATATAGAATTCATAGTTGACCTTCCCCATGGTATAATATGGTAATGTCACTTAGAGGAAGGATAAAGGACCCAACCCCTTGTGTGACAGGGGGATGCCACTCCAAATATGGGGGAATCACACCCTCACATGATATGAGGTCCTACAAGGTAGGAATAAAATTATAACCCACACCATTGTGTGTCTAGGGGTTTCTACTCCAAGGAAATAGGGTCAAAACCCAAATACCAAGTGTAGATTCCATACAATATGTATAAATAGAGGTATAACGGCCAAGTATGGTTAAGTGATGACACTATATACATAGAATACTAGAACACTAGTTCCATAAGGGTGTTCCACTCATTTGGTAGAATGCCCACATCCTATTACAAAGGGGGGGGGTACGGGGGCAGACACCCTGGTATGTTGGAGGGTTTCTATCCACTACCACCCACAGAGGATCATTTCTAATCACATCCATCATCACTCATAGTCTAAATAAGAGTATCACTTGGAACATTATAGAGAATTCCATGAAAGACACTAGGATGGGTTGCATGAATCTATATGTGGAAAACTACATAGTATAAGATAATAACAGGCCCTAATATGGGTCCAAAAGATGTGTGCTCCCACTCTTCTATAATGTTTGGTTGTCCACTATATTGAGAATTATTTTTATGTCCACATACACTATGTGTACAGAGCCAATAAAGTATTTTCTTTTGAGGGAATGTGTGTGTGTGTATAGTTGTGCATGTGTTCGTCGGGACATATTCGATTACCTGTGTATGATCTTGTCCATGCCCAAGAAGTAGATCAATCTATGTAATCCTCATGTATAAGGTGTGTCCTTATGAATAGGGTAATAGTTGTGCACATCTTGGACAAAAAATGACCACTAATGGAGGGTCACATTTAATGTTATACTTATATTCCCCAAAGCGTAGTATCCATAGATGGGGGGGATACATGGATTGTGTTTGTCATTCAACATAAATTTTAGTTGATATTTCCATAAAATACCCAATTCATCATGTGGATTAAATATCATCTTCTTCAATGTATTATTTTTCTAAACTCCTATATCAATCTATTTTCATGTTTGTATCCAGTTCCTTTTACACTCGATCCATTTCTGATGGCCATATTCCAACCACTCATATGCCTTAGAGGAACTCCCACCATTCTCTATTGATATCATCTGTAATCAAGATCCTAGATCCATAGAGGCATAACTTTTATACAATAAATCATCCTGTTATATATAAAAATCAAAATACAAATCATAATTCTTCAATCCACCATAGTTTTGAGGATTCAATTATGCTCAATAGGGCCCTAGTAATGTCAAACAGCGACTACGTAAACCAAAAGAAAAAAAAAGACGGGGGAGAGAAATGAAAATTAATGATGGTATAAAAATCATTGGGTCAAAAGGTCATGTATGTGGTCATAAAATTAGGTAACTCCTTTCTGTAATCATGGAAAACATAAATAAATTTATTTAACAATTTTAATTTATTCAATCAGGATCATGTGATGAAAAAAAACATAGATCTTAGTGAAAGATATTATCAATTCATTCATAAAAATATTATTAAGTAGAAAATAATTTAAAAAATCACTTCATCACAATTATACTGATCTTCAGTAAAAAAATGGTTTACCAGTGTTGTGGGGATCTCAATTATTTGGATGCCTACCGATAGACCTCAATCTGATTGTAATTTTCCATCTGATTTAAATCATCCATTGAATAACATTCTAAATATTTTCATACATTTCATAGGGCTCTATGCATAAACCATGTAAAATACTATAACATATTTTAAATAGTGATATTTTTTTCTAGTAGGTATTGGATAATAAAATAAATTATCAATTTTTTTTAATTCAAATACACCTCTAACAAACGCCTCAACCGGATTTCTAGTTACAAAAAGAATTATTTAATCAAAATGAAAAAAATATTTGTTCTAGGATCAATTTTTTCCTTATATTATAAATCCTAGACATTTGTTTTGAGAGAAACTATTAATTCCAATTAAACTGTGTGTGTGAGTCTCACCCGGGTAATAAAGTATCATTATTGGTTATAGTTTTTGTCTGTATCTCAGTTTTTCTCATGAGATATAGGTTTCAAGGGTTTTTAAATTTCTAGGCCTTTTTAAAATTTATTTATGGTATAAAACATTACCATTTTTTTACATTTGTTTTCGGAGAAAAGTGCCCAGGTGTTTCACATAAATTATGAGGTTCAATCTTATGGGAAACTGTGTTCCCCTTACTAGGTAACCGTGCAATAGGTGATGAGTTTTGGAAGTGAACTAATACTACATGGATTATGCATGGTAACACAGTATATCTTGGTCAACCATTCTATAGGTTCCTCTTAGGCAGATATGGGATCATAGTCGCTACATTATTAGACAACTCATGTGGGCTAACCATGTATGATGTCTAGATCATAACAATGTTTATTTTACCATTCAAAACATTATTTAAATATACCAAACATCACCCATTTCTATTCCACCACATGATATCCTACCCTAGGAACACCTCCCACATCCTCCTTCCACCCTTACACTCTATTTGTGTAGAATATTTAGTTTGGATTCTTCAATAAACCCTCAATTAAGTCCCTTCTCTCTTGGTTTCTCTGCATATTAAAGATTTTTCTTTTATTTATTTGGGGTTTCCCTTATCCATAGGGTATAATTTGACTTTTAGTGTTATATATTTATATTTTGTGTTCGATATTGAGGATTAGGTTTTATCATTCCTCTGAAGTGTGAAATTGAGGTGTGGTAGATGTTTTCCACCATTTTTCCGAAGTGTCATCAATCAGTGTAGCTGATTAAGTGAATCAACATTATATAGTGATTTTTTATGATTATTTTATTCTTTTTTATGTTACATGGATTATATATGAGGTGAAAAATTAATTTTTACAATGTCTCCAGGTGTTATGGTGTTTAAAATCATTCTTCTAAAAGAAATGAGCTATGTTCCATGGGTGTTTCATATGGGATTCCTAGTTTTGTGTCCTGAAGGTATTTGATAAAATGTTTAGATGTTTTGAAATCTATTTCAATATGAATTTAAACTGTTTCTATCCAAAAATGTGTATTTCAATGTATATGTTTTCAAATTGGTTCTTCTAAAGTAAATGTGGTGTATTTCAAGCGTGAGCCCTTTTTCTGTATCATGAATGCACTTTATAAATTTTTCATCATTTTTAATAAAAGTTTCTTGTAGTGTGTATCATGGTTTATAATGGGTTTTGTGTGTTTTGGTATTTAAATGTGGTTTTTATTGTGAATGTATTGATTCATCATGCATGGTTCTTTGGCCTAGAATATTTATATGTGGATTGTTTTGACCTTTTGACATGTGGATAGAAAATTGAGCACAAATTGAAAACAATTAATCTAGGTGGGTGAAATAGGATTAGAATCCTAGTGATTGAGTTGTGGATTTTTCCCATATTCACTTAAAAATATTGGTGAATACAACACTAACTAAACATTTCTGATGATTGGAGACCACTAGAATTTTGGATGTTTCTCCACTCTAGTGGAATTTGCAAGAGGAAATGGATGGTTCTGGTTTCACTATCACTTTTCACTAAGATATACTATATCTAGGGTCCCACTAGAGCAACATAATTTAGTGTTTCCATATGATGTACTGAACAATTATTACATCATTCCTACAATCGGAATATGATATACCTTTTTGGTTATATCGATAGAAAAAACATTATTATTTAATATGCCTTCCATAAAATGTCTCTTATTATTTTTATAAATAAAGCATGATAAATAATATCATAATTTTTATATCATTGAACATTTTGTTTTGGTGGCATCATAATGAGAATTTTCACACACCTTACTCACGGTTTTGGTTTTAAATAGACACTGTTATGGTTGTTATACGTAAACACGAAATGTTAGGTAATGGTGTTTTGCGATGGTAGTGGTTTTTGAATACAAATGTTGGTATGGTGGATCGATGGAGATGATCTTCTTCTCGAACGGTGTATTTAATTATGTTAGTTTCTTGTCAACTATTTATTGTAAATAGTCTTTAGTTTTAATTAAATGTTGAAAACATTAACATGAAATTTTTATGTCATGTTTGGTTTTGATTGTTCTATATTTGTCGATTTACTATGGTTGGTTGGTTATGATTATTTTATGGTTGAAATCATTCCCATGTTTCTTAGCATATACCCAAGAAGTTGTTTCCAGCCTATATAGATTGGGAATTCCATTTCAGCTATTTCATAGACCAGTTGGGGGTCAGGTTAGATGGAATCTCCACTTGGTCCATGAAACAATTATATCAGAGTAGGTATTATATTTTAGATAATGTTATTTGGGAAGGGTATAAAAAGTCTACATGTAATTATATCAGGGATCAACTTCCTATATATGATTAGGGTTCCTAGCCAACACACCAAGTAATCAGATATTGGGTTACCATGGGATGTCAGGTTTTTCTTTGGTTCTTATCAGTTGTTTTTTATTCTGGAGATTTATAGTGATTTGGGATATTGGTCTACTTGATCTCACAAGGACTAGAAATCCATTTGGAGGTGGGGACATAGCCCTAGAACACTCCCTACAATGGTGGGTAGATGGGTGTATGGCCACCAACCATATTCTCAAGACACCGACCATCACTAGTTTTCCCCCATTGAGAGTTGCCTTGTTTTTCCATTGGATCTGAAAATATATTTCTAAAACATTATTTGAAAATTGGGAAAAATTTGTTTTTAATGTCGAAATGGTTTAGTTTTGGGAATATGGAAAATGAATTTTTAGAATCATCTTGAAGGAATCATTTGTAAAGATGGTTTTTATCAAATTATTTTTGATCATATAGGGATGAGATCATCAATAATAGAATTTCAATAATTAAAACTTGTTGCTTATTTAAAATTCGTGTTTTGAAAAAAAAATGAATAATCATGGAGGGTTTTTGAAAATTGATATTATGCCTAATTTGTTGAGGTGTCAAAAATAATATGAATTGGATGATTTATTTAGGATTGATGTGTAGTGTTTGAAAACAAATATTGTCTTAGTGGTTAGTTTAATTTTGAAATTTTTTATGAGTTTTTGAAATTTAAAGATTCATTGTGAATGTGAATGGTGGGTTGAATATTATTTTGAGAAGTGGAAATGTTGTGTTTTGTACTTTTATGTACTCTTGAGAACTCACATGAAAGTATATTTGTTGAGGAAAGTGTATGATTGATGGGATGGGTATATGGGTTACCATGGTGGCATGACAATATGAATGTGAGTGGGGATATTTGAAATAACATTTGTTGGTGAGAAACCCACCATGATTGGTTTCTTTTCAAAATAACATATAAGATAAAATGTGTTGTTTTGATATCAATGAGTTTTGTGTCGTGTCTCATCGTATTTTGGAAATTTTTCTTGTGAGGTTCGTTAATTTTTATAATTCTTGTTGGATTATTGTGTTTTAAGTATGATTTCATTTTGATGAGTTGGTTTTGAAATATGTATTAGGGGTTTCTTTGGAAAGTTATTTAATTTTTTTAGGTGGTTCCCTTCTTTTTTGGTGTTTTTTCATCTTTGTTGGCCATTTGGTTAGGTTGTTCATGGTTTTATTATAATTTATGGCAAATTTAATCACCCATAATGATTCGGTGAATAATCAACATGCAACCAATAGAGATTAATCATAGGAAGAACCTCTATTTAATCCACATAACGAATCTATTTTTTTAGTATTGAAATTTATTTATTCCATCTTTTTTTAGATATGTGAATCCCCTCATTGCAGAAGGGTGGATGTGGAAATTTGAAAGAGGTGTTAGCTCCCTTGGGTTTTTAGAGTTGTTAAATGATAATTTTTACACCTTAATGATTGATGGTCACAGCTTGATGTGGTGAAAGGAATTCTAGAGAGGATATTGGAAAAAAAAGTCTTTCAATTTTGGATTTTATTGTTGTCTTAAAAAGGTTATCGGATTTATCAATAGTTTCTTCAAGGGGAGGGATTATGTTGTGCCAGTAGTGTTGAAAATCTATTCTTACAAAGACACAATGTCTGATTATAGAAATCGTGTGCTTTTTCATGGATCAGTTTAAAGTCCCTTTCCATTTAATAATTTTTATTTATAGTTGTGTTTGGTAGAGTATTGCAGTATTAGTTTCTCTTTCATATTTAATATATGATGTTGTGGAATTTTTCAAACAATTTCTTTTTAAAAAGAAGTGTGATTTGCTAATGAGGATTCTAAATTTCATCTTTCCAAACGAAGGCATCCTCTATGTTTTCTAGATACTGTTGTTTGTTTTATGTGGTTATAATGGATGAAACATGTGCATATTGAATGATTTGGTCTTGATGAATGTGAAATGTTGAATGGAATTGAGTTCTATGGAGAATTGTTTTCTTCCAGTTACAACTAGATTGTTGTGTGGTAGCTCATGGAACTAAATAAACTATTCTGACTAGGGACCAATAGTGCTGGATTATGTGTTAGGAGATTATTCAATCATTAGGGATCTAGCCATAGGGCCTACAGTTAATCTGGAACATATTCAGGAACCCTAGGGGAGTGAAAAACCATATCCTAGATTCTATCATTTTTTAGAGAAATAGATGTTGTTTATGCTTGTTGTGTGGAGGTTCTCTCTTGAATTCTCCACTTATTGCGTCTACAAACAAATTGGCCTTGGTTTTTAAATAAATTCAATGTGCCTTGAATTCTCCTCTATTATTCTAGGGATGTTGGATGAGATTTTTTAATTGAAATCCTATTGGTTTTGTCATTTTGGAAGTTAATATTTGCTTCATTGTATTTTTGTGGTTGTCATTGTATATATGTTTCAGTTTTAGTCAGATAGAAGTTCCTACATTTGAATTTGTTAAAATCCCACAACGGCCAATGATAGTTAAGTGAGTAGGTTGGTTCTTATGGTGGGAGACCCGTATCATGTCTTACTAAATTTTTTTCCAGAGTAAATCAGTTCTAGTTTTCTATAATTGTGGGGAGTCCACTCAGGCCTCCCCATGGTTGTAATCTATTTTAGTTTATAGTCTTTTCGTGCCTATTGGAAGACTAAAATAATGCTATATAATATCATGTCACCGCTTGAGTGAGAGTTTGGGGTGGGAGAGTTATCAACATTTTTAATGAGGGAGCGTTGTAAAAGTAATCCTAGGGGGTTTTATTTGGAATATTTGGATATGGGTTCCATTTCAGAGTAAAATAAGTGCATTTAGTGTGTTCCCAATCATCTTAATTCAACCAATATTTTGAAAATATGTGGTTAATGTTTTTTTGATGCTTATCAAGGAGTTATTGAGTTCATTGCCTCATTTGGTATTGTATGAAGTGCCTGTGATATGAGATGTTTAACTATGCATTGTGAGGATTTCATTACACTTGATCGATCAGTTAGAGGTGTCATAACCTTTTGGAGAGATAATAGAATATGTTAGGTAGACCAATGTAGAGTCTTATGTTCAATCTTATGAACCTATTTTTCTATTAGGGGTGTCCTAGTTTCCTTCTCATGTGATGTTCGTTGGGAATCTCAATGTGTTTTGTGGGGTATCAGTTTTTGTTTTTGGGTCAATACATGGAATGGATTTTTGGGGGTGGAAAGAATTATGGTGATGAGAATTGTAACAACTAGTTTTTAATTTTTTTCTGAGTTCCTCTTCAATTTTTCATCTTGGTATTTCACTCTGTATCCATGTGTGACATGATGCAATTTTTGAGGTAATTTGTTTTTTTATTTCTTTTATAGGTCTTTACCTTAGTGTTTCTAATTTTTCATTGGATAAATTCCAAGGTTTTTGGACACACAACATGTGCCACATAGTTGGAATATGGTTAGAGGAAACCTTGAACCCCCACCCAGTTAACTGTTCTGTATGTGATTGTTTTGGGAAGTGATATTCTATATAGATTTCACATGGTTAGTCAAACCATGGGGAACAACCATGAGGTAGATTCCCCTTAGGTAGAAATGGGTTCATGGTCACTGCATAGTTTTAAAAACCATTCATATTATCAATTTATGTTGTCAAAATCATTAAAATATTTATTTACCATTCTACCCTGCTTCTAAATAAATGACAAATCACCCATTTCTCATCCCCATCACAATATCCTACCCATGGAACACCTCCCCCTTCTTCCTTCCTCCCATAGGATCTATTTTGGTGGGATATTCTGATTGGATTATTCATAAAACCCTCAAGTAAGTACCCAATCCCTTGTTTTACCTCCCAATTCTACTTTTTTCTTCCTCATTCTTTGGAGTTTCACTTCTACAAATGGTAGGGTGAAATTTTTAGGTTTATATATATATATTTTGGATTATATATTGATTTTTTAGGATTTATATTACCTCTAAATTGTGGGATTTAGTTCTTGTATAATTTTTCCAACATTTTTTGGATATTTCCTTACTCAATGCAGGTGGTTCTATGCCTAAAAATTATTTGGTGATTTTATTATAATTTTTTCATAATATTGATGTTCTATGGATTACATATGATGTGATAAATGCGTTTTTGGAATGATTCAAGGCGGTTTAGTGTTGAAAAGTGGTTTTCTAAAGGAAATGGGCTATGCTCCATGGGTGTTTCATAGGTTCTTTCTTGTTTTCTATGTTGAAGGTATTTTATATATTGAATTGATTTTATGAAACCTATTTCAATAGAAATTTTATGTGTGTTTTGTTTCAAAATGAGGTTTGATATGTAATTGGAGTGAAAATGGGTCTTCAAAACCAAACAGGGTGAATTTCAAGTGTGAACCCTTGTTTTGTATCTTGATTTTTCTTTATAAATAGCGAACTGTGTTTAATAATATTTGAAAGTGGTGTGGATCCTATTTTAGAATTTTTGTTCTGTGGGTTTGATTTACAATTAGTTTTTATTGTTAATGTAGTAATTTATCAAGAACAATTGTGTTGTTTAGAATATGTGGATGTGAATTTTTGTTATACATGTGGAATGTGTATTGAAAATTTAGATGAAAGTGAAACCTAAGTAACAAGGTTTGAGTACATGGACAAGTATAATGGTGACTAAGAAATTCCATCATCCTGGTGTCCCTAAGTGGGAATAATGATTACAACACAAACTAAAAAGTTATGATGATTAGATACCACAATAATTATTGAGGTTTCTCATATATAGTGTCTCGAGGAAGAGGATGCAATAGGTTTTCATTTATATAACCATTTTCACCGTAATATGATGTATATAGGGTCCCAATATAGATAGATAATGTTTGGTTATCCCTTATCATGGTTCCCAACATTGACATAATTCACACCGTTATCATACAATGTACATTGGTTGTTATTTCAAAAGTAATTCATTTCTTCCATAAATGTGCCCTTTTTTACTTTTATAAAACTTGCAGGAAAATATATATTGGACTTTTTATAACATGGAACCATTTTTTGGTGGAATTCAACTTGGATTTGGGTCACACTATATATGCACTATTGGGTGTAAGTAGAAGTGGTTATCATTTTTATTTATAAAGGATAAACAGTTGGTAATGGTGGTTTACAATGGTCGTGGTTTTCCCATTCAGGTGTGGGGGTGGTGGCTTGAGGCTGATTCCCTATTTTTTCATGGGTTTTTACTTTGGGTAGTTATCACATTCCCTCTTTATTATAGAACCTTTTTGGTCTAAATTATCTTTTACAAGCTTAAACTTGAAATTTTTATGGAATCATTTATTGTGATTGTTTAGTTTTGGTTGATCTATCATGGTTGGTTTGTTATGATGAAATCATTATAATGAATCCTATTTCACACTTGGACACTTGTTTTCATCCCATTAGGATTGGGAATGCACTTCAGGCCATGTCATAGTCTTTGTTGAGTGTTAGGTTGGATGGAATCCTGACATAGTTCATAAATTTGTTTATATTATTCACACAATTAATATTTTTTTGTATACATTACTGTCTCAATGGGATTCTAAATCTCAAATGAAATGTGTACACGACTCCATAAAAACTAATATAATTCATTTCCATACACGAAAAAACTAGGTACATTACATTATTTAACATTATGTGTTGTCATCCTTAAAAAAACTACACAAAAATGAGGGGATGTTGAGCACCAACATTCTATCCCTCTCCCAAGATCTATCCAGTATGCTTCCAAGCTGCAACAACACATAAAATAAAGGAATGTTTATCCTCATAGTACCCTCACATGAATATCCTTCAACAAGATAGGGATGTTATTCATGGTGGATCCATTCACAATGTCCATCTCACAGCATTAAATAAAATACACAGGATCATACATGTACCTCCTCAACTATGAAACATGGAAGACATCATGCAATTGATCTAAATGTTGGGGCATGGAACTTTTGTAAGAAAACATGATTAACTAATATCATGAACGAACTGATAATCCTTGGTGATATACTTCCTCCAATAATGAGATTCCATAATTCTTATTTTGAAGATACTCTTAGAAAAACATTGTCTCCCAACTGAAACTCCAATGTATGGTAATATATATCTATGTAAGATTTAAATTGACCTTGGCCATTAGTCATACACTTGAGGATAAACTATAAATTCTCTATCATTAGTTGTACTATCATTGGTCTAATAAGATATGTCTCTCAAATATTAGTATAGCACAAGGGTGACATTCAATGTATTCCAAAAAATTCTTCAAAAGGGTCCATGAAACTAAAATATTCATAACTATTTTTATAATAAAACTCAAACAATGTTAATTAATACTCCAGGATTATAAAGAATTAAAAAATAAAATCTCTCAGTATATCCCCCAAAACATAGATTCTGTGCATGGACTAGCCATTATTCTTTGGGTGAATGACCATAATAATCATTAACTAGGTCCCAAATGCTACCTACTAGAAACTCCTCAAGCATGATATAAATAATGTTCATTTTTCTGAGACAATCCTTTGAGGAACCTCATGGATCTAGAAAATCTACTTCTCATAATACTATTTGAGGAAATCAACTAAACTCTACACTAATATAGTAAATAAGATTGAAGACTTTGTACGTCAGTCAATAATAGTACATATAGAATTACGACCACTCTAATTCAATAGATTCCCTATAAAAAATTACTTTGATATTCCACCCCAATTCCACTCATGTATATCAAGATACTATGTTAAATCTTCTGATAACTACTGCTCAGGATTAACTAACTAACATGTGAGACATTATGAGATGAACTCGGCAACACTTTACCTCATGGTAGACAATAGAAAATATCAATGATGGTTCTATAAAACTTACCTAAAACATGATGTATATAAAAATGATAAGTGTGAAAGTACCACATCACCTACTTTCAAAAAATGACATGAACCACCATTTTTTCCTAAAAAATATGATGTGATCCTCTCAATTGGAAAATACATCTAATGAATGTCCGAAATATATCTAGTCAAGAAGAACTTCAGAATAGATGACACCCTACCAAGCCCAGATAACCCATTGGATATATGGGGGGGAAGTATGATAAAATAAATTTAAACTATGCCTATATCCTCCACAATCATAACCATCAATGAAACCAACTACTCTGTGGACTCCTTCACAAATCAAGAGAATTATATCCTTCTAGTGGAATCTATCACCATGTTTTCCTTCAATTGTCTATAGACAATATTAACATATTTTCCTATAATAAATTTTACTTTTTCAACTATATCTATTTATGAAATATCTATATTAATATGTACCTCAGACTCTAATGTGTTTAGAAAACAAAACATATCCCACCCCGATGAAAGTGAATCCACATCATCAAAGCAAAGACCACCACTTCTATCTACAATTTCATGAGTTAAACAATTCAAAACATGGATTCTAGTATACATTGTATCATATATGATCACATTATGTGTATGAATTACAATATAGTCAGGCCAGACACTATTGGAAGCACAATACACTACATACACCATACCCTCCTTCAGTTGTCTCAATATAGGAGGAGTTTTCATCTTTATCATAAAATACTCAGAAAACTTCTAACACTGCCCATTCTGGATAAATAGATATCATTTCCATATCAGGGAGGTTAAAGGGGACGAAAATCTATAGATTCCAGCCACAATCCTAATGTAGTACCATACTACAACCAAGGAAACTGGACACATCTGAAACATAGTTGGGTGGATCCCAAGAAATAATAGTATCAATATTCATCAGGTCCGTAGCTAATACATTCTCAAAAATTAGATGAAAAATAATGTGAACCATAGAAATCCAAAAATAGATCATTGAGAGCATTCCTTAATGATGGATCTCTATGAGAATGTATAGTAGCACCATAAATTTAAAAACACGCTCCACATATGACTTCGTTTAGAAGATCAATTAATTAATGATGAAATCCATTCTGAGTCCATGTTTTCAAGGAATATCTCATTCATAAAATACATCAAAATAGTTAGATAATTAATCACACATAAAGGGAGCACAATGAAGTCATAGTTTCTATTGTGGAATTAGATTTCTATTTCAAAATAACATCCTCAATACCCCTCAATTGGTGGATGAATGTCTTTATGTGTCTCATTGAGATCCATATCATGCTTCACAATTGATAATTTTTTTTTAAATCGTTGATTATCAGTAGTTTAAAATTATTGGGTCATAAATTATTTGATGATCATCAACACAATTTCACATGTCTGATCCTCCTTTTTATCCAAAAATAGGTGATACCTAGAGGGACATCGTAGTTGTGATAGAAATCTTCTCTTGAATTTCCACAAGCTACACCCTCACATCATGGAGTATAGATGGGGAAATCATGTATGGCATCGAAGATATCACTGTTTTCAAAATATTTAGGTCGATACAAAACTATATCTCCCATATAAAAGGTATTCATAAATATCCTTAGAATGATATCTATAAATTCCTCCACTTTCAAATAATTTAATTTACCTAAAGAGTACACTATGATAATGGATAAACTCACCAAATCATTGGTGAAGGGACGAAGCCTCTTGCAAAAAAGGCCCACTCACTTCTCTAGGAAATCACTATATTCCACAATAGTGAATCTACTCAATTTGTTTTGAAGGAATATGACCCAACTGAGATGAAATATGATCTAGGTTGAACCATAGAAAAAAATTATTTACTCTAGATGACACCACATGGATATATGATGATGACCAGTAGGTCCCACATTAAACTACCACCACCGTATGATATCTCATTTTATCTGTAGATAAGAAATAATATATAATAACACCTAGTAAGATCCCATACTAAAATTTGTTAAGCAATGGTCTCAATGGGTCCTTTAGATCATGGAATAGAGATGCATAAATTAAGGAGTAACTCCCACATATTTGTAAAAAAAATTGAGAATTTGAATAATAATAATATATCATACCTTTTATCATCTTCTGAGATGCGAGGTAAAAATAATCCATGGCATGCAGCTATGTGTGGTTCGGACCACTAGCTCTTTGAGATTGGAATTAAATTCTTTTTTTTGTGGAGGCATATGCACATAATAATGTGTCTATATACCAATATCTCCTCGTCTTCCTCTTATAGAAACCCGACCATCTTCTATTACATCTCGACCTATTTGGGGGCTTCTGTGGACTTGCCTGGGACAAACTAGATCACAATGTTCTCTCAGCTGTGGATGTCCAATAGCAACATTCCATCCATCCTTGACATTTTAGGTTAAAAAATCACATAACAAGTGACCACACTCATCACATGCCTTAAATATCCTATCTAAGGGATTACCTAGTCCTCTAAGTTATCCAAGTGATGTATGATCATGTGATTGTGACTAAATAATAGATGGTATACTATAATGAGATCCTACAAAATGATTCCTTTTACAAATATAGATGACTCAACCCCATGACACCCACTCCTATATTTAGCTACATGGTTTAAAATTCACATGAATATATGTATCACCCGTGACCTCTCTATTACTTCAACATATGTAGGAATGAATGGGGGTACCATACGAGAACAAATTTATATTTCTACACAATTATAAAAAATTAGTGTACTCAAGTAATTATACCAAACTATGTTGATGGAGTACCATGTATATATAGTGAAACTCCCAATACACTCAACTAATGGTATACTATCTTGAAGAAACACTAGAATCTCGAGGATATGAACAAAGTGCAAGAATAAGGAGGGTAGTACTCCTCCAAAAAATGGATATCAGATGTCAAACAATGATAGTAATGGCTCATCATGCATCATCATGACCAAACTCTACCTGCACCTTGATGCTCGGTGAAAAATTATGGCTTCTATAAAAACCATATAAATAATCAGAGTCTGCATGATAATGAAGAATCATATCACTAACTAAAGGAAATGTCATCTTATTGGTGATATGAATCACTTATGAGCCATAATAGGCTATACTAATAGATCATCTGTAGCATGTTAATAATACACTCATCCTCAACCAACTTGGATGGTATAATAAACTTCTCAAAATGAGGGGGTAATATACCCTACATACTATGAGGAATGATTTCGCATGATGGCCCTAGAACTATGTCCTCATTAGTCATTTGAATGTAATTTTAATCCAGAATTGGTAGCCTATATTGTCCTCATAAATTATTAATCCTAAAATTAATCAAGATGTACCAATGTTGGAGGATCGTACACACACACACACACACAGATATATATATATATATATATATATATATGTCTATGACTAAAGAAGGACATAATAGTGAAATAATACTATATAATTCATGAACCATTAATCCTTATAACCAATGTATTTGTGTGATGAGTAATTAAGACAATATTTATGGTCATTGTTAATTGATACTTAATCTACCACCCAAATAAAAGTTTACATGTCTTGAAAACTACACTCCAAACACATTTAACAGTTTACAAACATCCCAAGATATACTTATTAAGGGACATATATGAACATATCCCTAATGACAGAACTTCTATGATACCACCCACTAATGGAAAGACCCACCAAGACCCTCTTGGCCGGGGAAATACTGGCTGGATACAACCCCAAGCCCATCTCCATGGTTTTGGAGCAGGAGGCAAGAACAGAAAAGGAATTACTAAATTGGGTGTCCCGTTAATAATGAACATTTTTTGTCACAGATAACCATATCCATAAATATGTCTAGGGGAATAATAAAAAAATATTATCATCTACTGTGAAGACCATGCATAAAATAAAATATGTGGAATAATAAAGAGTATGATAGTGTATACAAAAATATAGTGGGGGAAAATACATGCCCAACTGGAAAAGATATCCTAACCCTAAAAAATTGGAATATTGGAATTTTGACAGAACATTGATATTGATATCCATGCCCAGTAACCGTGCATTATCTATGGACCTGATTATCCCTCTCATCCTATGAAATCATCACTAAACATTCTGTCATCAACAGACGGCATGACACATGAATGAAAATTTCATTAATGGGTGAGTATATACATACCCAAAAGGATTACCTAAAAATTGAATAGGGAGAAATAGAAGACACGATTGAAGTTGTAATCTCAACCCAAAATGTGGGAAAACCCAATAATATATATACTCATAAAAGAAATGCATATATGAGAAAAATGGAATCATTTTATGGAGTAATGGGAATTTTTTTGGTTCTCCCTATAGATCAAATTTCCAATAATCTATTCCTGAAATATTTCATGTCAATATAGAAATGTTCTTGGGGAGGACTCACACCATTCTTCTACTCTATTGCCTGATGAGGCACAATATTAAATGGATTGAGGACCCACACCTGCTCATGTTAGGGGGTTCCACTCAAAGAATTTATAGTGTATCGAATCCCTATTAAGATAGGTAAGACCTCTCAAATTATGTGGGAACAACACCCTAACAGGCAAGGGGGTTCCACTCAGTCGATATTGATAGAGCAACTGAGACTTTGTGAATTAGGCGATTTCTAATCAAATATTAGAGGATGACCAACCTAGTACCATAATGGGATTTAACTCCATTTGTATTAATATTGTACATGCTCCCAATTATGGTAGAGTAATACACTCTATACTTAGAGGACCCACTCCCTAGTAACATAGGGGTGTTCCCCACTGAGGGTAGAGGACCAACACATAAGTACCATTGGGTGTTTACACTCGAACTTGTGCTAGGAGTATGGAGGACCCAAAATATGGTATGATGGTGGGTTTTCATTCCCAAACACTCTATGAAGATCCTTCTTAATCTATACTATCTTCAAGTGTCACATGAATAAGGATCCTAATCAAAAAATTCCATGTTATATCTCAAAATTAATAGTGAAATATACTATATTATTATTTAATAAAAACAACCCAATATATGAAAACCATGGGCCAAAAATAGTGTAGGTACAAAATGAGCAAGACTCAGAAAAAATAAGGTAAACGACATGTATGTGGATCATATGGAAAGCAGTATAACTCTTTTTATTACCTGTTTAATCCACTAGACATGGATTGGTAGCAATGTAACTATACACACCATGTACATCATCCCCATGACATCTCACTTCCAATTGTGTTCATATATTGTTGTATTGGTTGTTCCCATGTTATAAAGGCCATGTTCATATAACTTATAATGTTCAGGTACCATGTATTGGATGAGTACTCCTAGAGTACATGATGTTTCCATACTCCTAGGTTCCTTTCCATGTGTGGAAGGCACCTGTCCTTGCCATATAGTTATTCTAACAGGGTGTGTAGGCCCATCCACTCTTTGGGTAATAGTTATCTTCTCGGAAACCCTAGACAAAATATTTTGGGGTAATAAATTTTGTGTTCTCATCATATTAAACTCCATGCACATGGGTTTTCATAAAAAAAATATGGTTCATCATGTAGATTCTAGATCTTCATTTTATGCTGAAAATTACACATGATTCAACCATAAATCTCTTTAATGATTGTGGATCTAGGGATTCTCACACCATATCCACTTCTATTTTTTAGATTCTGACCATGTGTATGCCCAAAGGGCTCACTCGTAGTTGCCTCTTGATGCCATTGAATGCCCAAATTGTAGCTTCTGGTATAAAAAAACTTCATCCCAAAAAAAATCATCATTTATCTTGAAATCATCTTTATGATCATCATTATTCAGTCAGTCATAGAACGATGAGTTTTATAACACTTGATCCATCCCTTAAAATTTCGAATTGTTATCGTAATTGGATAATGGGAAATAATATGATTAATTGTGGGGAGGGAATAAAAATAATAAAGGATTTACCATTATTGGTCATGTGTTCTTGGAGAAAGAAAATAATATCAGGGAAACCATTGGTGTTCTATAGAAAAAACCAACTAAATTGATTTTAAAAAATTCAATTTAATCCACCATGATCAGAAAAAGGGAATGATGAAAAATAATAAAGTGAAGCATATATTCAATCCATGATATAGAAAATTTTTAAGGTGGAAATCCATCAATAACATTCCCTACTCCATGATTGTATTGATCAATAGTGAATAACAGAATTCTTGAGTAATGTGGGGATCCAGTTCTGGTAACATCCTTCACTAGTAACACTAGTGCAGAAAACGTTTTTTACGTCACCATTTTTTACGTCGGTTATATAAAACCGACGTCATAATATGTAAAACGAGGTTTGTTACGTCCGTTATTTAATAACCAACGTAAAAACCTGTGTTTAGTACACCGTTAACGTCGGTTATTTTTATAACCGACGTTATTAATCGCGCGGCTTCGTTTTTTACGTCGGTTATACATTAACCGCCGTAAAAAACAGAAGCGGGGGGCGTTTTTTACGTCGGTTATTCAATAACCGACGTAAAAAATGCGGTTTTTGAAGGCCTTTTTACGTCGGTTATAAAATAACCGACGTAAAAAAAGAATCCGCAGATGTTTTTGACGTCGGTTATGGAATAACCGACGTAATAAAACGCGGATTTTGAGCCCTTTATAACGTCGGTTATAAAATAACCGACGTAAAAAAAGAATAGGAGGAAGGTTTTTACGTCGGTTATTGAATAACCGACGTTATAAATGTTTTTAAAAATATTATAACGTCGGTTATTGAATAACCGACGTGATAACTCATTTAAAAATTTACCCAGACCCGTGGATTGTCATTCGCGAGTTTACCTTCGACAGTCGCGACTCGTCTCTCTCGCGCGTAAAACCGAATCGGCTCGTCCATTTCGTGGGTTTAGATTCGTTTCGCGATCATCGTTTCTCATATTTAATCTCCTTGGATCAATCATCTAAACTCGCAGCACTTAGGTAATCCTCCCACTCGTTCGTTTTTTTTCGCGGATAGTATATATATATGTGTTGTGATTTTTTTGTTGAAACTAGCTAAGATTCTTCGATTGAGAACCCTTTTAACTCATTTTGGCACCATAATCTTATTTATCATCCCTAGATCTATTAGTTCGACTTGCAATATTGACTAATTTTATGATTTCACTAATTTTTCATCGTTTTCTATAAATCCCCGAGAGGGTTGGGGCATGTCTAGGGGGGTTTACAAGGGGTGGGTGGGTGTGGGGGGCTGTCCAAGGGTGTGGGTGGGTGTTGGGGGGTGTCCAGGGGGGTGTCCAAGGGGGGTAGGGGGTGGGGGTGGTGTTTAGGAGGGGTGGGGGCTGTCCAGAGGGTTGGGGGTGTCCAGGGGGGTGTCCAAGCAGGTCGGGGGTGGGGGGTTGTGTCCAGGAGGGGTGGGGGTGCTTTCTAGAGGGGTCGGGGGCTGTCCAGAGGGGTCGGGGGGTGTCCAGGATGGTGTCCAAGGGGATGGGTGGGTGTGGGGGGCTGTCCAAGGGGGTGGCGGCCTGTCCAGAGGGGTCGGTGGGGTGTCCAGGGGGGTGTCCAAGGGGTTGGATGGGTGTGGGGGGCTGTCCAAGTGGGTGGCGGCCTCTCCAGAGGGTATTTGGGGTTGTCCGGGTGGGGGGGGGGGGGGCTGTCCAGAGGGTTGGGGATGTCCAGGGGGTGTCCAAGGGGGTAGGGGTGGGGGTGGTGTCCAGGAGGGGTGGGGGGTTGTCCAGAGGGGTCGGGGGGTGTCCAGGGGGTTTACAAGGGGGTGGGTGGGTGTGGGGGGATGTCCAAGTGTGTGGGTGGGTGTTGGGGGGTGTCCAGGGGGGTGTCCAAGGGGGGTAGGGGGTGGGGGTGGTGTTTAGGAGGGGTGGGGGGGGGGGCTGTCCAGAGGGTTGGGGGGTGTCCAGGGGGGTGTCCAAGCAGGTCGGGGGTGGGGGGTTGTGTCCAGGAGGGGTGGGGGTGCTTTCTAGAGGGGTCGGGGGCTGTCCAGAGGGGTCGGGGGGTGTCCAGGGTGGTGTCCAAGGGGATGGGTGGGTGTGGGGGGCAGTCCAAGGGGGTGGCGGCCTGTCCAGAGGGGTCGGTGGGGTGTCCAGGGGGGTGTCCAAGGGTGTGGGTGGGTGTGGGGGGCTTTCCAAGTGGGTGGCGGCCTCTCCAGAGGGTATTTGGGGTTGTCCGGGTGGGTGGGGGGCTGTCCAGAGGGTTGGGGGATGTCCAGGGGGGTGTCCAAGGGGGTCGGGGGTGGGGGGTGGTGTCCAGGAGGGGAGGGGGGCTGTCCAGAGGGGTCGGGGGGTGTCCAGGGGGGTTTACAAGGGGGTGGGTGGGTGTGGGGGGCTGTCCAAGGGTGTGGGTGGGTGTTGGGGGGTGTCCAGGGGGGTGTCCAAGGGGGGTAGGGGGTGGGGGTGTTGTTTAGGAGGGGTGGGGGTGCTGTCCAGAGGGTTGGGGGGTGTCCAGGGGGTGTACAAGCAGGTCGGGGGTGGGGGGTTGTGTCCAGGAGGGGTGGGGGTGCATTCTAGAGGGGTCGGGGGCTGTCCAGAGGAGTCGGGGGGTGTCCAGGGTGGTGTCCAAGGGGATGGGTGGGTGTGGGGGGCTGTCCAAGGGGGTGGCGGCCTGTCCAGAGGGGTCAGTGGGGTGTCCAAGGGGGTGTCCAAGGGGTTGGATGGGTGTGGGGGGCTGTCCAAGTGGGTGGCGGCCTCTCCAGAGGGTATTTGGGGTTGTCCGGGTGGGTGGGGGGCTGTCCAGAGGGTTGGGGGATGTCCAGGTGGTGTCCAAGGGGGTAGGGGGTGGGGGTGGTGTCCAGGATGGGCGGGGGGCTGTCCAGAGGGGTCGGGGGGTGTCCAGGGGGGTTTACAAGGGGGTGGGTGGGTGTGGGGGGCTGTCCAAGGGTGTGGGTGGGTGTTGGGGGGTGTCCAAGGGGGTAGGGGGTGGGGGTGGTGTCCAGGGGGGGTGTTATATCTTACTATATTTTGTTTAAAAAATAATATTCAAGCATATTTTTTTAAATACACATCGATTTGTTTTATATTTTAAAATTGTTTACATTCAAATTATGATTTTTTTCATATAAACATATATTTGTCTTATCTAAAAAATATATATATTTTTGCTATTTGTTATAGGTAATAATGAGTCGAAGTTGGATTACGGAACATCGAATGAGCAATGAATATGAGCAAGGTGTTGATGCCTTTTTGGAATTTGCTAAACTAAATGTTCCAAGTAGTGACATTTTTTTCTGTCCATGCCTGAAATGTCTGAATATGAAGAAGTTGATAAGTAGAGAGATAAAAGATCATCTGATTTGTCATGGTTTCAATCCGAGTTACAACCCTTGGATTTGGCATGGCAAAACTAGACAGAATGTCACTGATGATAATGAATCGCAAGATGGTAACTCCGATGGAATTGAAGAAATGATTCGCGATATTGTAGCAGAACAAATTGAGATAGAACCGACAGTTGCACGTCAATATGGTGATGCCGAAAAACCATTATATCCTGGTTGTACAGATTTTACGGTTTTGTCGGCGGTGTTAATATTGATTAACCTGAAGGCGAAACATGGATGGAGTGACAGAAGTTTTACAGAGCTACTACAATTGATGAAAGACATTCTTCCAAAAGATAACGATCTTCCAGATTCACATTATAAGGCCAAAAAAATATTATGCCCGATGGGATTGGGATACAGGAAAATACATGCCTGTCCGAATGACTGCATTATATATAGGAAGGAATATTAATTTCTGAAAGAGTGTCCTAAATGTGGGACATCATGGTATAAGGTGAAAGAAAAATCACAAGCTGATGTAGAGATTACAAAGCTCCCTTCAAAGGTATTTTGGTATATTTCTATAATTCCTCGTTTCAAACGTTTATTTTCTAATTCACATGATGAAAAAAGGTTAAGATGGCATGCTGATGAGCGGGTATGTGATGGAAAAATACGTCATCCAGCTGATTGTCCATAATGGAAGAAAATTGATGCCCAGTACCCTACATTTGGAAATGAAATTAGAAATCTGAGACTAGGCTTGTGCACAGATGGAATGAATCCATACCGAACCCTCAGTAGCACACATAGTTCATGGCCTGTTTTATTGGTAATTTACAACCTCTCTCCTGAAGTTTGTATGAAGCGCAAATATGTCATGTTGAGTATCATGATCTCTGGTCCAAAGCAACCCGGCAATGATATTGATGTAAACTTGTCACCGCTGATTGATGATTTGAAACTGTTATGGGCTGATGGTATTAGGGTGTATGATTCTTATAAAATGGAATATTTTCAACTGCATGCAGTGCTTCTATTCACTATAAATGACTTCCCAGCATATGGAAATTTGTCTGGATACAGTGTTAAAGGGCATAAAGCATGTCCAATTTGCGAACAACAGACGTCATATTGTCAATTGCATCAAGGGAGGAAAACAATGTACATGGGTCATCGAAAGTTTTTGCCTATGGATCACCCTTATAGAAGACTAAAAAAGGCATTCAATGGCTCACACGAATTTTATACTTCTCCAAAACCTTTATCCCCAGATTTTTATTTTGAGAGGGTGAAAAACCTTGATGTGACATTGGGAAAGACACAAAAATCTGGTAATGATAGACATATTTGGAAGAAAAGGTCAATATTTTCTGAGCTACCATATTGGAGGTATCATGAAGTCAAACATAATATTGATGTCATGCACATGGAGAAGAATATCTGTGATTCTTTGATCGGAACTATGCTAGATATTAAAGGAAATACAAAAGATGGGTTGAATGCAAGGTTAGACCTACTATCAAGGGGAATACGTTTGGAGTTAGCTCCCACTCCTAAAGGAAGATGAACATTTCTTCCCCCGGCTTGTCATACATTATCGAAGAGGGAGAAAAGTAGCTTCTGTCAGTGTCTTCATGATATCAATGTGCCTCATGGTTATTCTTCAAATGTAAAAAATTTTGTCTCATTGAAAGACTTGAAGTTGATAGGTATGAAATCACATGATTGTCACGTCATGATGCAACAAATTCTACTAGTTGCACTGCGTGGAATATTTCCCATCCGTGTCAGAAAGACTATAATGAGGTTGTGTTATTTTTTCAAATCAATTTGTAACAAGGCGATTGATGCGAATGCTTTGAACATTTTGGAAAAGGATGCAATTTTTATACTTTGTCATTTGGAAATGTATTTTCCTCCAACTTTTTTTGATATGATGGTGCATTTAATGATTCGTCTGGTTCGAGAAATAAAGCTTTGTGGACCTGTATATCTTCGTTGGATGTATCCTTTTGAAAGGTATATGAAAATATTAAAGGGATATGTTAAAAATCCATATCGACCTGAAGCCTCCATTATTGAAAAGTATATTTCTGAGGAGGTAGCAGAGTTTTGTACGAGCTACTTGGCTACGGCGCAACACATAGGTTTGCCTCCATCTCGCCATGAATGGGTTAATAATGAGGGAAAGGGGATTCGTGGCTTGAAAGTCAAATCACTGTCAGCTGAACATATGAAGAAGTTAGAGTCATACATCTTGAATAACATAGTTGATGTTCAACCGTATATCACATAGAATATTAATGAGTTGAAACAATGTCATCCAAAGAAGAAAGAAATGTGGATTTTGAATGAGCACAACAAAACTTTTTTGCCCTGGTTTAAAAAGACCTTGCTTGGTAGATCAGATGTATCAGAGACATTAAAATGGATAGTGGGTGGTCCATCTTTAAATGTGATAACATGGTCCGCTTATGACATTAATGGCTATACATTTCATTCGAAAGCTCAGGACAACAGAAGTGCAGTTCAGAATAGTGGTGTATTGGTGTTTGCAGAAGCAATGCATTTTTCGAGTGCTAAGGACAGAAACCCAATTTCGGCATCAAGTGCATATTATGGAGTGATTGAAGACATATGGGAGGCTGATTACTTTAAAATTAAAGTTCCTGTTTTTAACTGTAAATGGTTTATCGGTAACAACAGTGTCAGACACGATGAATTTGGAATGACACTTGTTAATCTGAATAGATTGGAAGACACAGCTGATTCTTTTATAATGGCAACACATGCCAAACAAATTTTCTATGTAGTAGATCAATCAGATATGCAGTGGGTTGTTGTTTTACAAGGGAAAAATCAATATGTTGGTGAGGATGAATTTGATGAAGATACTGATTTATGTGAGATCCCTACTTCCATGGAAAGATTAACAGAACATAATGATGAGTATGTTGAAGACATGGTTTGTGCCATAAGGAACGATCACGACGAAGGAATTTGGGAAAACAATCCAACTGTACATTCCTAAAATTACAGGTAACACATGTTTATTTCTTGTTTACATTTAGTTTTTTCATATAATGTTAGATATTGTAAATTTTTTACTTATTAAAACATGTATCAAACCAAAATGATAAAACAATGAAAACCGTAAAGAGGAGAAGTCCTGGGCGCACCGGCTGGCCGGTGGTGGATTACCGGTTGGCCGGTGGTCCAGAGCAAAGCTCTGTCTGGTCCACCGGCCGGCCGGTGGCACCAGGCAGTGGGCAAGTCCACTGCCTGGGTCCTCCTGCGGGCCGGTGAGCTCACACCGGCTGACCGGTGGACTCAGTGAGTCCACTTTTCAGATTTCTTGGGCCAACTCCTTGGAAACCTTTTGCCTGTGTTTACCATGATTATCATTGTTTAACATGCTTACCATATTACCAATGTTTACTATTATGTAATTTAGTACACTTTTCTATTTTCTGATTAAGTAGTATTACAATATTTGAATTTGTATATTTGTGAACTAATGTTTGTTTTTTTGATTTGAAGGAAAATGACAGATCAATCAGTTGATCAGCCACATGATTCTGGAGATGAGCATATTGGTCATACATCTGGGGAGGAACATTCACATGCTCCTATTAGGAAAAAGAGTTCAAAGGTTGGTAAGCGTGGGTGCACACGTTTACCAAAATTATCACTTGCCCATACGAAGGAGGAGAGGATAGTCGTGGATTTTGATGATTATGATCTTCCTAGAGGTCCAAATGCTAAATATTTTAAGGGTTTTGTAGCAACTCAGGCTAAGAGCAAAGTAAGCATTCTCTATGATGATTGGAGAAGTGTGGATAAGGCGATAATTTCTTAGCTGTGGGAGACCATTTTGGTAAGATCTTTTGATATTGTTTGACTGTTCTTTAAATTTTTCTAGTATATATAATATTTTTAACCTCTTTTTTATCAGATGACATTTGATATTCCTGACACTGGAGGAGTCAGGAAGAAATGCTTATCGTTGGCTGCTAGGAGATGGAGGGATTTCAAATCAACCCTCTCATCTGATTTCATTTATGGTCATAGGAGTCGTGAGAATCCATGTCTTATATATCCTTTTATAGATGAAGACACATGGAGACAATTTTTTGAAAGTAGAAGAAAAGAATCATTTTTGGTAAGGGCAATGTAAACATTTATAATCTTTCTTATATAAATGATCTTATTATTGTTTTGTTAATGATTACTTATTCTTAATTTACAGCAAACAAGGAAAGCTCATCAAGAGATCCAATCTAAAAATGTATACCCTCATAGTTTATCTCGGGGAGGGTATGCATTATTGGAAGAACAAATGATGGCAGAAAAATTTCAACAACTAAGAGCTGAGTCTTCAAGCTCTGGAGAGGTGGCCCCTCCATCCCCTCCATCTAGACATGAGAAATGGAAAAGAGCTCGGAAGGGCAAAAAAGGACAATATCTTTCGGAAGAATCGAGACTCGTAGTTGAGAGGATTGTAAGATATCTATTTTATTTATTTAAGTTTACTATTTTCGTCATATATTTCCAATCATTATAGAAATGTTCAATTAATTATTACAGGACTCTCTTGAGGAGCAGAGTTCACAGGGGACATTTACACCATCTGGGAGGGAAGATATTTTATCTGTGGCATTGGGAAAGCCCAAACATCATGGCCGTGTAAGGGGATATCCGGCAGGTGTATCGGTAAGAAAAGTGTTGCCACGTTCCTCAACTTCTAACGTTGAGGGAGTTTATAAAAAAAATAGAATCCTTGGAGGCTGAAGTCCATAATATTAATGCAACAATGGAAGACAAGATTAGAGCATCGGTGAAGATTATGTTTGCAGACTTGCAAAGACAATTTCAGGGTGCAGCTCCCACTCCACCTCTCCCAGTAGCTCCCACTCCCCCACCTCTGCCTGCGGACCCCATTTTTGATCCTCCTCCTCCGCCGCAGCTACCTACTTATTGTGAGTTGTATGTTGATGATCCTCAACATCATATAGTTGCATATGGGATGGTATGTTGTATAGGAGATACAGTTCATCATCAACAGTTAGAGGTAGAGAATCAGAGGGTCACTGTACAGGATATTATAGATAGATCAGCTCGGATACCATTACCTACAGATGAGGTGACGACAGTTGGACATAGTATCTGCCATTTTTTACTTTGGCCATCCAGACTTCTTCGACTCATTACCATAGAGGTATGGATGTTATATCTTTTATTTTATATTTTTATTAATGTTTTATCATTTGTAAACTAATATATTTTTCAATTTATTTTTACAGGAATACTTCAAAGGTAAAGAAATACTGTATAGACAACAACAAAGACAGATAGCTATGACATCAGATGAAGATACTAGAAGTCTTGAAAAATTGTCAAGATATTCAAATTTGTTGGAAAATCATTATGACTTTACAATGGAAGCTCATGTCTGTGGACGTGAACTAAGTGTGGGGATTATGAAAACTTATATCATGGAGTTTGTCACTGGAGATAAGTTGGGCATCAACGTGGTGCAAATTTTAATCATGTAAGTCTTAATACCTTTTCCTTGCGTTATATTTATTAAAAATGTATACTTATGTCTCCGTTGTATTAGGTATTTGTATAAAATTTGTGAGAGGAATGAGCTGACAGATGTATATGGATTCGTGGACCCACAATTGATTTCCCCTGAAGCATGTGCATTGGATGAGAAACAAAGAATGCTTTATATTGCTGATAGATTTGAAAAGAATGTAATCACACAGTGTTGGATGATGCCTTTTTGTGAGAGGTATGAAACACATCCCTCTCAAAGAGTTAATTATCTTATAACATAAAAAACCACTAACGTTAAATTTCCTTTTATCAGGGATCATTGGATGTTAGGGGTTTTTTGCCCTAGGGAGAAAACACTTTATTGGATATGCTCTCTCCATGATGATGTGCGAGAAAGTTTTAAGAATATATTGGAAATGTAAGTTTCAATTTCACAATAGTTTTATATATTATAATGAATTTTAAATTTACCCCATTCGTATTATTTTCTAACAGGGCATGGGTCCACTTTCGAAAAAGCACAAAGAAAAGGAATTTCAAGATCAAATATGTACATGCGAAGGTAAATATCCATTTATAATTTGTACATTTTGATTTATTACATAAAAATAATATATTGAATTTACACTCATTCAAACAGAAATGTCATGAGCAACAAGGCATCATCGAATGCGGATATTACATGTTAAGATTTATGTATGAAATAATAACAACTGGGACAGTTCTGAGTTTTGACCTGGTAAGATTTCCTCTTTCTCATAATATTTCAATTTGATTTATTCATTATACACGTTGACTACTATCCTTTTCCTTTGTAGCTTTTTGATGACCCTCAACCCTTTACTGCTGAAGATATCAAACACTTACAAGTGGAGTGGTCAAATTATTTTACAGGTTTGATTGACTTTTAGTTGTTTGTAATGTAAAATGTAATTTTGAATATTGTTAGTGTAATTGTGTATTTCGTAGTCGTTTAGGTTGGATTTAGTATTTTTTGAAGTTGACAGTGTAAGTTTTGAATGTTATAGAAGTGAATGTTTAATTTTTCTCTACTTCTTGTTTTGGTCTACTGTTGATGGTTTTTCTGGTCTGGATTTTGGTATGGGGGGAGAGGTTCCAAGGGGGTGGGTGGGTGTTTGGGGGGTGTCCAAGGGATATGGGAGAGGTGTCCATGGTGTGTTTGGGGCTGTCCAAGGAGTCGGTTGGGTGTAAATGAGGGTGGGGGGGGGGGCTGTCCAAGGGGTGGGGGGTGTCCAAGTGGTGGGGGGGTGTCCAAGGGATATAGGAGGAGTGTCCAAGGGGTGTTTGGGGCTGTCCAAGGGGATGGGGGGGTTTCCAAGGAGTAGGGGGGGGTTTCCAAGGGGTCGGGGGCGGTGTCCAGGGGGTGGGGGGCTGTCCAGGGGGGGGGTGTCCAAGGGGTGGGGGTGTCCAAGGGATATGGGAGGGGTGTCCAAGGGGTGTTTGGGGCTATCCTAGTGTTCGGGGGTGTAAATGAGGGTGGGGGGCTGTCGAAGGGGTGTGGGTGTCCAAGGGGTGGGGGGTGTCCAAGGGATATGGGAGTGGTGTCCAAGGTGTCTGGGAGTTCTGTCCAAGGGGCCGGTTGGGTGTAAATGAGGGTGGGGGGGGGGGATGTCCAAGGGGTGGGGGTTGTCCAAGGGGTGGGGGGTGTCCAAGGGATATGGGAGGGGTGTCCAAGGGGTGTTTGGGGCTGTCCAAGGGCTCGGGGGGGTGTCCAGGGGTCGGGGGGGTGTCCAAGGGGTCTGGGAGGGCTGTCAAGGTGTGGGGGGGGTGTCCAATGGGTGTTTGAGGCTGTACTAGGGGTCTTGGGGGTGTAAATGACGGTGGGGGGGCTTTCCAGGGGGTGGGGGGTGTCCAAGGGGTGGGGGTGTCCAAGGGATATGGGAGGGGTGTCCAATGGGTGTTTGAGGCTGTACTAGGGGTCGTGGGGGTGTAAATGAGGGTGGGGGGGCTGTCCAAGGGGTGGGGGTGTCCAAGGGTTGTGGTGGGGCTCCAATGTGGTGGGGGAGGGCTGGCCAGGTTGTTAGGTGGGTATAGATGAGAGTGGGGTTCAGTTGGGGATTGGGGGAGGGCTGGCATGGTTATTTTTTTTGGTTTCTGGTTGCTTTTTGGTGAGAGCAGTGCAATTATTTAAAAAAAAATTATCGCTTTCACGTCGGTTATTTTATAACCGACGTGGTAAATAAATCGGTAGGGGTTTATCACGTCGGTTTTTTCGAGAACCGACGTGCTAAACCGTTACCGGGCCTTTTATCACGTCGGTTCTTAATATAACCGACGTGATAAAAGGACTGGGAATCGATTTACCACGTCGGTTATTGGATAACCGACGTGCTAAAACGTTTCCCAGGCCTTTTTATCACGTCGGTTATTTATGAAACCGACGTGATAATAGGCCCGGGGAAGGGTTAATCACGTCGGTTATGTCATAACCGACGTGATAAATGATATCCCAGGCGTTTTATCACGTCGGTTTAGAAAATAACCGACGTGATAAACCCCCCCCCCACGCATATTTATCACGTCGGTTATTAATGAACCGACGTGATAAACACCGTGATGTTTTACGTCGGGTTTTAAATAACCAACGTAAAAACGTTATTTATAACGTCGTCCGTATTAACGTCGCCTAAAAACCGACGTAAATAATGAAAAATAACCGACGTAAAAAATGTTTTCTGCACTAGTGTAAAAATATGAACTATAATAGTTCTAGTAAAATGTTTTTATCAGTAATATAGAAGCAATGCTAATGAGATCAATATTAAAGGGTTTTCATTAACAACATTGGGAAAAATTGATAACAATAGCCCCTTCAAACAATGATAAAGTGGGCCGTTACCTGCACATTTTTTAGTGTTGTTAAAGGTCTCCATTATCTATTCTTTTTTAGTGATGCTAATGGAATCCTTTATCAGTTCTAGTAAAATAAATACTAAAGGCTAATAGAATTATTATTTTTTGGACCTCTTCCTGCACTAACTTTTATTTATGCTTCCAAACCCCTTCACCATCATTTGTTACATATATACATGTTAAATTATCCCACCCATTCATTATCAATTATTTACATTATTCCATCCTCATATGAATTCCCATTACTCTAGTGAGTTTTGAACCTAAGACCTCCAGTTTATATGTATGCATCTATAAATACATACATAAATACACATAGATATATATATATCTCCCTCTGTGTGTTTGTGCATGCATCTATAAATATAATTATATATATTTATATTTAATTACATATACTATGTATTAAAAATTATATAAGTATATTTTAATTTTATGAAAAATATTTATATATTTTTCATTACACACATTTATATATACATTGTATATTCATTATATATACATTAATTTTATAGGTATATAAATATACATACAATTGTATTTAAAATAAAAAAAGTAAATTTTATTTAGATAAATTTTATATTTTCACAAAAACGATTCATATGTAAATATGATTGCATATTTATTTATAAAAATAATTTTTTTTAAATACATACAAATTTATGATATATTTTTAAATATGTTGCCATAAATTAAATTATAACATTAATAATGACAAAAAAAATACTATAATATCGATATGAACAAAAGACCAAGGAATAAATTATTTTCCCACTAACAAAATAAAAAAAATCTCCTTAAACGATGTCAAAAGTCCATCAAATATTAAAAAGGTGGGATACCTCAACTAATAACTGAATTTTGGAGGCCTTTTGGGCTTTTTATAGCCTCCAAAACTGTTTCCACAGTTTTCCCCAGGACCCAAACGTGTAAATATCCACAAAATCAATGATGTGATATGTGGTAGACCTCAAACAGACTCCCGAGTCAAAATTTGGGGATATTGGAGGTTCATGTCACGTGTTCAACATATTTTAGAGAAACTAAGAATTTTTTGATATTTTTATAGACAAATTGTCAATAAATTACTATTAATAAATAATTATTATCAAATTATTAATGATTACCCTATTTTTAATTAATTTTTACGAATTTCATTATTAAATATCTTATATCGTAATTATAAATTCTTATTTAGACTTTTATAAATGATGATTAATAAAATATGGTCACTATAAGATACTACCATGAAGACTTCATCCTGGAACAATAATTTCATTCCATAAAATATTGAAAATTTCTCAAAACTATAATGCATGTCCATTCAATAAATTTTACATACATCAATGACTCTAAGAAAATAATATTTTTACATTTATATTTTTTTCATCTAACTGAATTTGTAATTATTATCATTTTTCATTATATTATTTTTAATTATTTTTATTAAAAAATGAAGAATTATATATTTATTAATTTATTAACCATTATAAATAATCATTTTGTATTATAAATTGATTATAATATAAAATTAATATTTCTATATAAGGAGGTGGGTACTGGTAATTAATATTAATTTAAATTCATGTTGATTTGATATGATTTTTATAATTATCAATTAATTATTAAATTTTCATTTATATATAATGATGTGCTATTAAATATTTGAAAATAATTTTTATGTATATTTTGGGTAGTTTCATGAATTTTATAAAAATTTTATATTTATAAATATAGTTTTTTGATATTTTAATTTATTTATTTGACCATTATATTTGGTTATATTTTTAGTATAAATTTTCACACATAAATAACTTCTTATTAATGATATTGTTCTGAATTAATTCATATATTTTTTAATATTCATATCAAGGATGATCCTAGATTCTAATTTCAATAATGTTATGTTTGTGACTACATTACTCTAAATCTAATATTGAAATCAGGTTGTTACTCGATATAAAAAATCAATGTCTATGTGTGAATATCATTAAACAATATATAAAAGTATCAATGGGATAAGGTAAATAATCCCTTAATAAATTTAATGTAGATCATGATGTTTGTCTAATAGAGTAGATATTTATAAGAGTATTTTATGTCATATTTTGAATTAACTAATATAAAAATTCAATATTTTATTGTTTTATTTTCCCACTAGAAATTATAATTATTAATAGTATTTGATAATTAATATAAAACATAAAATTTTTCTATGGTACTATTATAACCTCTCCCATATTGACGAACAAATGTCATTTAATATCACGTAACAATATGTTTTCATTGGATTAGGCCTCCCATTCCTGTAATTTATTCTTGGTTATATCCAATAATCTATTCCCTATTAGTGTGGTTCATAGAGTGACAAACTTAGACTACCAAAACCCCAGTTAAGGCCCCAGACAATTGTTATACAAAAGAATGTTTTCAGAAATGATTATTTATTAAATAATGAGATTGAAATTATATTTCATATGTGGAATTTTTTTGGATTTAGATATTCTAATCATTTATGATATTGATTTTAGTTATCAGACTAGAAATAAGAGAATAGGTGTAACCATTTTTTTATCCTTTTCAAAAGAACATTTACTAAATATTCATTGAATCAAAACTCTAATGAATCACTAATGGGGTAAATATATGTTTTTAAATGCATAATTTTGAAGTCATTCATGATTTTTCAGGCTCTTCCTTTTCTATCCCATAAATATACACGCTTTGTTAACGGTGTCTATCACTTGTAAATTAGAGGATTTAACCCATTATAAGTAAGATCATATTTAGTAGAATCAACATCACATGCACACTTTTATGCTTGAGAGATTATATGATAATAAGTTTGACAAAAGTGGAATTTATTGAGAGTCCAATTAGGATGTTTTATTTCTAAATGAGTAGAGTTTTGATTTATACCCCAAGGTTCTTAGTTATTCTTACACTATATTATAGTTATTTTTCCATATACAATATTCAAAAATATATATATTCCATTTTTTTGAGTTTTATTGATTTTGGCCTCATGGGTTTCAAAGAAGCTCTAGGTCTTTGGAAATTTTTGGATTTACTAGATTCAGTGACTCATTTATCAATTTTTATTGGAATATCGATGAAAATATGAGGATTAATGATATAAAAACCATAATGGATTATAAAACAATTTGTGGATGATGTATTCACTCAAAACCGTGATGATATGCCAATAACTGTTTAGTGATTGATCACTTTTGTAGGAAATTTATTAATATACCATTTTTATGTAATCAATAACATCTAGTGATTTTGTACCGACTCAATGACCTAGTCATCATGTCCTAGTATCTTTTATGTGACCCAAACATACAATGGTATTCATTAAACATTATTTTTTGTAATTGTTTGATAAAAATAGTTTCTGTATATTCTTTTGTGTATAATATTTATTTGGGTTTGTTATATTATATTGATCCACCTATGATTGGGCTTACCTTATGAGATATTTTCATTTTGTTCATTCCCAATGATATTAAATATTAATACGGTAGGAAAATATCTCTTTTTCTAGAGAAAAAAATATCTATGAACCGTGAATTTCTATGAGGTAAAAATCCTTCAATTTTTTTTAATTCATTGGTTCTGACCTAATATAATATTCATCTGTTGCTTGGAAGAAATCATTGGTGTATGGGGATTTTTTGGATGAAGATATTTTTTGGATAAAATATAAGGCCTATATGGTTAGAAGAAACCATAAAACCTGGTAATAATGATTTATAATTACCATGTAGGGTGTTTCAGTGAGTATATGTGGGATACCAAATTTTCCATAATAGTTAAACCCAAGATGAACACTAATGTGTTGTCCCAGCTATTTTTAAATGATCCAATTATCATAAATTTCACACATTTTTCCTGATAATGTGCATGAACCATTCATGCCCCCTCTATAGACACATGACTAGTGGTGGATAGTGCATGGTTTGACCAATTGTTTATCCAAATTATTGGACACCTATTTGCGTCTAAATTATTCTTTTTTTCCAAGAAGTTATTAATGATTTAAACCTCATTTCTAATTTCCTTCAACTATCATAAATGAGTTCTTATTCATACGATTTTGAGGACTCAAGAATCTTGTTATTGATTCTGAAATTTTTTTGTCGGACCACTAATTCAATATTTGTTCATTTTAATGGATATCCATCAGTTTGTGCTCCTCACATTAGACCGATTTCTTTAATTCCATTTATATCGATGTCTATATTTTGGTGTGAGAACGTATTACCTATTTACAAGGAATTCATCTGTTTTACCATTTTCTATAAATATAGAGCAAACCAATATATGATAAATAACAAATACTCATCTACAAGAATAAGGTAGGTGGTTTAGTAATTATCATCCAATGTTGTGGTTATTTATATTATGTATTCTGTTCCACATGATAGTTTCATTGAGTGCTTCCACAAAAATGAATATTGTAAATTGGATTCAATAGTATAGAACCAAATAACTATTATATCACAATAGTCATTATAGGTTTTCAACCTCAATGTGAGCCAACCATTTGGTTACATCCATTTATATGCCTAATAGACTCTCATGTTTATATAAATAAAATATTCAAACAAGTGTTCAGTATTACAATTAGGGTGTTTTCATTAATGATAATGATTAATTATAGTGGGATAGCATGTCTAGAATACTCATTTTTCTATATTGTTTTAAATATATTGTTATGTGAACATCAATATCACATGATTAATTAGAATAATTTTTTCGCCATTATTAAATAAGAATGTTAATGGACAACATGCTATTCATTGGATCCTACGAAAGCATTTATTTATTTTTAATGTGATAATGCCAGATTGGTAGACCTTTTATACTATTATTATATACAAACATGAATTACCTAAATTTATTATATTTGAGAATGGAGTCCCTTATAAAATATATTTTATGTCATGGTAACCCATATGAATGGTGATTAATGGGCATGAGAACTATTATTGATTGTGTTCAATGAGAATAGAAACCCTTATGAATTATGATAAATGGGCTTGGAAACCCATTGTAATTATGAGGACTAAAAATGTAGTACCTTATGAATTATGATGAATGGGAATATAAACCCTCAAAGGTATGATATATATCCATGAAGAGCCATACTATTTTTATTTGGTCATGGTGAAACTATTTTTTGGATTCGGGAATAGAGGCCCTTTTGATATGATATCAGTCATAACCACCATATTGTTATGATATTGGGCATTTCATCTATTATTCATGTGTTACTAGTTAAGGAATCTGTAGACACTTGATAGACTCAGTATACTACTGATGGATGCCTAATTTAGTCTTTTGGCATAATCTAGTAGCAGTATACATACATATTGTTCGATAATCCACTAAGTATATAGTCCATATATATTTATATGTATGGTTACTTGTATTGACAATTCTTTGAATAAGCTATTGTAGGTACAACCAGACTGGTGTTTTTCATGAACAAGAGATTCCCCATTACAATTTTTCGTACTACTTATCATTTATTATATCATCACACTTCCATATTTTATTAACCAACTAGGTATTTATACACACTTATATGGGTTTCATAAAATATATATCTCATTCTCTATCTATTCCACTTAATGAAAATGGGGAAGGATTTTTCAATGAAGGTTTGTATAAGGGGAAGTTTCAAGTTGTTGATTATTGGTTTATTATTGCATTTGATAAGGTGAATCATATAATTGGGCTATGTAACCTAAATCTATTGAAGATAGTGTTTTTGGCCTTTTATTATTTTTGATACTTTTTTGTTATTGAATGCATGTTCCCATTACATCATGTTTCTTTTTTATTAATACATATAAATACATTATTTTTATATAATATACATGCTATTTTGGTTTTTGGTAAATATTATATATTTGATTCATTACCTTTATCTACCAGTTGTTTATTATAATTTTTTTATTTATATATTTATTACATTGTTGTGATACCATGATCAGGGGGTATAGTCGCTCCACTATAACACGTTGTAACCTCCCTACTAGTTTATATCCTATGTCATGTGGGTAGGCACACATTATGAAATGTGACCAACAAAAAAGCGTATTTGTTTTAGTCTCTTATGTGTTGGGATGACACAATTTTTTAAAATGGCTGTTTTATATGTTATATTGATGTTTGGAAAATCTATACTGAAGATGTGGAACATTTTGTAACATGGTTATAAGCCTAACCTGGTAGTAGATAACAAATGTTTGTGGTTTGTACTGAGTTTCCTGAGATGGGAAAATTAGTGTTTTTATTTTCTATGTTATTATAGTTGACATACTAACACAATTTCGTGATAAATATTATATAATATTTTTATTATTAGGAATAAGAATTATATTTTATCCTTGGCCTAATATGGAAATTAATCACAGATCATGACTAATATTAGGAACCTTATATGGATTTATATTTTGCGAATTATCGCATTCCCTGTTGACATACTACATGAATTTCATTCAACATGTTTTATAGTATAATTTATAGTCCAATTAATTGTACTAACATTTCACTAAAGGAATTTATATGTAACTCGTTATGATTAAAAGAACACAAAAATAAAATTTATAAGGTGAATGGTACTTAAAAAATGGAATTGGTGACCCACAAAGTTCATCCTATTAAATAGAATTGATATATAAATGGGATTGAAATTAAATTAAACATTAGTCTAAATGAGATGGAAACTATTAAATTGGGATGAATATTTCTATTTAATTAGTGATTCCATTAATATATTTCAATTGAATCATTTTTAATAGGATCCTCAAAGTGAAACATAGAGAAATACACATAGCTGACCATAGTAGTGGCTAATTATTAGAATCTATCATGTTATTATAAGATCAATAATATTTAAAAATCATTGATTTAGGAGTAGGTGGTTAGGTGTGACATTTACATTGGAATCCATGTACCTATTATATTCATGTATCTATGATTTTTTTATATATCAATCATATGTGACGAATGATTAGTGGTTTTTATAACTATTCTACCATGACATCCAATAGTTGTTCACCAAGAGGGTTGTGAAGATCATGATCTAGTGGAAGTGGACCTATAGCCACCAATGATACCTCCAGTAGTGAAAACTAAGGATCTAACTATTATCCCCATTTCATGAGATGATGGACCTTTTATAGGGGAGTTTTTATAGATTATTTAGACAATACAGGGTTCTCTACAACCTTCCCTTCCTATGAAAATGTTATTGCAAGATTTCTAGATGGAAGATCAATAAATTATTTTATGGGATAGTGGAACACAAAAGAAAAGTAATGTATTGAGATAATCTTTTCTATTATTAAGAACATAGAGACATCTCTAGGAAAGAGAGTGAATATCACTACCTATAATCTTCTTCGATCCACCTAGTGTTGGTATGATATTCTGAAATTGAAATGTTAGAATAATGAAGTGATTTGGAGGGTATTCAATTTGAATTTTTATTGCTATTTATTCTATAACACCACAGGGGATTGTCATTCCAGGGTGTTCATGAACCTGCAGTCGGGTTTATTGTCTATTATGGACTACTCGTATCATTTTACAGTTCTCTAGTTGATTTTTCAAATCTATACTAGTTATGAGCCAACATAAGAGATTTGATTTGAAAGTGGGATTATAAACCATATTCGAAATTAGGGGAATGTTTTACAATTGAATAACCTGTATAATGTAGTGAAAAACGATCTCATAAACATATAGAATCACAGAGAAGATGATGGTGTGGTTTAGAGATATCCGGAACCAAAATGGGTTATTGGATTGAATAAAAGTCTGAGCTGATGCATACAGACTAATTTTAAATGAAGTGGAAGATAATTGACACCCACTATCAATTATGTAGACTATGCATGGATTTCAAAAACTAAGTAATAATAAAACCCAAATGTTCCAGATACTGTATTGTGTGTGGAGTATATTGATGTTTTGGAAATCATTAATGTTTTTTCAATAATTTTCAATCTATTCATAGTGGAATTGTATCCTTATCATCTCCAGCATAAAGAGAGGTATCATTAAAACCCCATATAGAAGGTATCTATAGTACTATCAACGATATAAGAAGAAGAGGTTGTAGTTTATGAGGTATCTAAACATGAAATACATAACACTAGTAGAGAATACCTACTCGGAGTAGTCATGTTGTAGCATATGACCATGGATCGTACCATATTGGTTTAGGGAAACCTAAAATAGATTATATAGGTGTTAGACTATATATGGTATGTGGAACAATTCTAGTACACTCTAATTTCACGTATTCCATTTTCATCATAGTTTATTCACATTCCATTATCTATCTGAAAACTAAGAAAATCCTTGTGATTGATGTTGCCTATTTTTTTCACGTGATAACACTAGAAAATCCATTAGTAATATTATTAGAGAGAATATTCCAATTAAAGGAACCCCCAATGATATAGGTATCTACCATTTCTTTTGGTAAATTTTCATCCTTAATATGATAGGATATTATTTCATTTTCACGAAGGAATGGTTAATCCCCTATCATGCCAATATGGATTTTTATATTTGAAAGGATTCGTTCACATATCTAGTGTAAGATACATATATTCTAAAGGGAAATTGGGATATTTAGTAATTTAGTGTTGGAATAAAGAATCGTGGTCTAGGGGGAGTTTGCAACAAAATTTATATCAATTATATCAATGATCAAATATTACATCAGACTGAATTACATTCCAATCATTATTAGTTTATGGATTTTTTCGATAAATAATTTTAAAAAGTACTTAGAAAGACATAGGTCGAATTTACTATCGTGTTATTACGTTTATCTCCAACAATATCCATTAATCCTTATATTATTGATGTTATTGATTTTATTAAGTCTAAGAGGAAACTAGAGGATTATGAAGCTAAGGGTTTAATGTAGACCATTATTTCTCTCGTGGGTTTACCTGTGCATTACACCTAGATTATGGTTGGAAGCTTATGATTTATGAGTGTTACTAGAAAATTAATAGGTATATGGTTATGGAATTAAATTCACTTACCTCGTATAGATGATCAATTTTTCTAGCTCTAATGGGTTGGGGTGTTCTTGGATGTGGATTTCAGGAAATTATATCACCATGTGTGTGTTAGAGCTTCAGACATACCACAAATGGATTTATATAGAAGATATATACTATGTTATTTTTTTATGTTCTTCAGTATCACTAATGTGCTGACAATTTTTATATCTTTGATGAATAAATTTTTCCTCAAATTATATGATTTATTCATGGTGGTCTTCATTGATGAAATCAACATGTATTCTCATACTCAAATTGTTCATGGAAAAGACACATGACAATTTATTAAACTCACCAAGATAGATAAATCTGTATTTTAATATATGTAAATTCATTCTTTCAATATCTAATATTGACTACCTATGTCATATTATCTCATAGACATGATTTTTAGTTTAATATAAGAATATGAGTGATGTGGTTACCTTGGAGAAGCCTAGGAATTCCCATGAAATATATAGTTTCTTGGTGCTATATGGTGATTACGTGAAAATAATTCTAGACTAATCATTCATAGAATCATCTATTATTAGTCTATCTATGAAGGTAATGATTTTCATTTGGTCTGAAGAATGTGATAAGATAGTTCAAGAGACAAACAGAGGACTTACATTTGTA
This sequence comes from Viscum album, assembly GCA_963277665.1. Lineage (NCBI taxonomy): Eukaryota > Viridiplantae > Streptophyta > Magnoliopsida > Santalales > Viscaceae > Viscum > Viscum album. The sequence goes on along the minus strand of OY728163.1, from coordinate 1,845,309,856 downwards.
CAAATTTATATTCATCTAGAGCCTAGTAGAGGATATAAAGAGTTATGTGATAAATTTATAATTGTACTGGGTGCATTATTGATCTAGGAGGATCTAGAAATTTTATATGAGTCTCTCCTATTTCTAAATCATGATTATAATTTCATGATGGACACCCTCAATCGTGTAGAAGTTGTGCATGCCTTCTATTGTTGGATGCATTATACTATAATAGGTTGAATTCTTGTGTATAGGGATGACATGATCCAAAAATATATCTTTACACGTTTTAACATAAATCTATGATAGTGAATATGAGTCAAATACCATTAGTTTTGGGAGTTACATATTTCTAATACATATGGAAAATACAATATAGTTTTTGATTCACAGGTCCAAATGAATGTGGCATAATTCCTTTAGGAGTCCACTGACAAGTGGAATTTGTTGTTTCTTTTTCTGAGATGCAAATATTGTTTCAACAGAGTCATGAGAAAAAATTTCATGAAGTCTTAGAAGTTAACTCTTCCATCCGTAATAGGTTGAAGATAGTCAAGTTAAAATACAATGAGGGGTCATTCCTATGAGAGTTTGTTTTAGGATAGGATTGACCTCCAGATTGGTCTATCTATGGAAAAGACATATTATATATACATAGAAATATATGGGTTCTGGAAAAATAATGGAGGAGCGAATGTGATAATCACATGCTTTATAATGATCAGTACGCCTGGGTATCTCAAATATGTATCATTATATGCACCTTCATTATATGTTTTCATGGATGAAAAATTAGATAATGACTTTTATGACTAGGTGTTCCACCTATCAATAGGTCAAGGAATAACACTAGTGACTTACTAGCTTGTAACATCAATTACTAGACATATAATAGAATGGGGAATATCTCCCAATGGATTTTGTGGTTGGATCAATGAGGTCACCTTGAGGTAGTGATGCTATTAGGGTTTTTGTGGATTGTCTGAGGAAATTATCCATATTTCTACTCGAGATACATTATTAGATAATGAGTTTTTTTGTCTTTATTTTTTTTATATCACATAGATATGGGTATTCCACTGTACAATTGTTTTAGATAGCAACACTCACTCCACATTGAGTTCCTGGAAGGGTTTATAGAGAGAATTTTTTACCTAACTTCTTATTTGCACATCTATTCTACCATAGGATGATAGAAAATCAAAATAAAATATACATGTGTCATAAGACATTCTCCAAGAATGCATACTTGAAATAAGTAGCTCATAGTATGAGAATATTCATGTCATTGTGTTTTACTATTACAATAGAATTATGGAAACAATTTAGATGTCTCCATATGGGAAATATTTTGATTGGTTTTTTCATTCACACTTGTACTAGTTTGTGGCATTGGTGGAAACACTACTAGGTCCTAATAATGTTATATTTAATCTATTACAATAAAATATTATCATAATACATATTTATTTGTTTTAATCATGACTAAATCTTCATGTTGATATCCATCGATGACCATTGGATTTGAAGGTTAAGGATCATGTTTCTTTCAGGTTATAAAAAATATATGGTCATACATCGATAAATATGTAAGAGAATATTTTCTCCCTTTTAGGATATTTGAGATTTTGGATTGAGTCCAGTTGATTTCTTATTCATTTATATTACGTCAAAGGTATTATTCGATGAGAAACATCTTCCAAACTTCACAGAGTTGCTATTAACATGCCAACCTATCTTAGATTTTGGATTTTAAGGATATTGAATTGGATAAAAAATATTCTATTGAGGAGTTTACCATATGAATCATTTATCAAAGAATGATGGATATCAGAGGCCGATCTGTCACATTAATATAATTACTATGAAAACATGGTCTTATATTGTACATTACATGAGAGTTAGAGGGTGACGTACATGCTCATTGGAACGAGTAGTTATCTTCAAAAATTATACAACACAAATAAATAGAACTAAAGGATGGTTTTATAAGAATGTGTAAAACTAAGAGAAGAATTTTTTTTAATGAGGTATGGATTCATTACATTTCTGTTCAATGTTTTGGTTTTGAATTAATATGAATTCCAAGTAAATCTATGTAGGAAACTTGTGTTTTTGGGAATTTTTGGTAGTCATATCCCACATTATGTTGAAACAAATGTACTAAAAAGTTTTTATAAACCATTATTCATAGTCCATATAGTTTCTCCAAAGAATGCACGATGATTTAGTGGGAAGAAGTGATCTGCAAAAATTTCTATAACCTTGTGACCCAGGCTGCATGCTCATTTAATGGATATATAGTTTTTTTCAAATAAAATTAGTATGTTTTGTAGAATGTTTTCCCAACATATTCCATGAACCATGTTAGTCCCCCCATTTAATAGTAGGATACATTTTTTTAATGAACATGTTATCCAACAATGTATCCAAAACGTGTGACCCCTATAGGTAGAGTTAATTTATATTGTTGACCTTACAGGATTATATGGATGAATTTTGTATTTTTTTCTTCATTCAATAGACAGGAGGCCCTCTTCCTTGGATATGGAGATATCAATAAAATTCTTCTAGGATTTGGACCCATTTCATTATTTGATCCCCCATTAAAGATTTTTTTATCTCGATGGATAACCATATATATGTTTTCCACTCCTTAGACTTGTTTCATAATTTCTATTTCAATTGATTATGGAGTGACACCAACCTCAGTATCGCAGAGCTACTACCTACAACAATTACATTGAATTATGGTATAAGGAAATTATATCCCAAAGGGGTCAATATATTTTTAATCTTTATAAAATATATACATAAATAGTTCTTGTATTACAGATTAATACACTAATTACAACATAGTTTTTTCTTTTCTTTTTTGAGAATAAAATGTTTTTATACTGAATATTTCGGAATACCATTATTAGTACACTTCATAGAATCTTGAAGAATAGAATCAAAATAATAGTGACATTAAATGCACAATAAGGTTTAGGTACAATGTATGAATTAATAAAAAATAATAATATTCAATATTGAAAGGTAAATAAAATAAAAATGGTATATAATTAATAAAATGATAATGATGTTATATTTATATTTCTTTATTTTTAAAATATAAAGGATAATAATTTATGAATATAAATAACATAAATTCATAATTATTTGATTCCATGTTCCATAATACCAGAAACCATTACTCTCATGAAAATTTAAAAGAAGATTTAATATATTCATTATTGAACCCAATATGTGATTTCCAACTATTTCATCACATGAAAGAACTGATTCATTGAGGGAATTACTTTAAAAAATCCCCAACCTATGTCATACCAGTCCAAATAATTCCAATTATATTGGATAATCAATTTTATTCATAAATAACGTGCTTTTTTAAGTATTGGTATCAGGTAAATAATATTAATTTATCCACATTTCCCATTATAGTAAAATATCATTCATGGTTAAAACAAAATTTGAAAATTGTATTCATTTTAGAAAATAATCATACCCATTATAAATAATGTAGATATTTAGGGAAAATTTATAGTTTAATGATCTTTGTAAAGTTAATAAATCAATTGGAAGGGAATGAATATGAAAATGATTGATGGAATTGAATGTCGATACATTCCTCAGTTAAAACAAACATAACATATTCATAGAATACAAATTATTGTATAAAAACTCTTTATACACATTGGAGAAGGAATATAGTCTTATCTCATTGGTAAAATAACAAGGTTATAAAAAACATTTTATAAGAAAATAATATGTTCATTTTGAAAAAAAAAATTCAAAAAAGAAACTTTTAATTCAAACATAGTTTTTAAAAAATTTCTATTAAAATAAAATTTTAAATTGTAAATAGAAGCTTTAATGAAATTATGTTTTGTAATTTTTAAACATTTAAGAACATAATTATCTTTTTTGTGAAATGGTTTGAGATGTTCCGTGTTTAGAAAGAGATAAAAATATTTTTTAGAAACTTTTCTGTAAAAATGAAAATTGGGTAAAAATATATTATATTAAATTATTTTTAAAGGATAAAAGAAAGAATTTTGATTTCATTTTATAACATTGTTTTTTTAGAAAATGGATTTATGATATAAAAGATACATGTAATGGGATTTAATTAAAAAAAAATTACAATAACATTATTTAAAGACGAGTGGAAAATGGTACTCTCACATGAAAAAGATCATGAATAACTGGAGGTGATGAAAATTAAAGGATTTATTAAAAAGTGATCATATAATATCTTTTAATGTAATTATATGAATAAATAATCTATATTATAATACAATAGTGAAATAAACCCTTAAAATGATAATAACGTTTAAGTGAGAATTAATCAATGAGCCTGTTATGATTGTCAAAGGTAAAAAAATAAAAAAAATTGAATAAATAAATATGTATTAAAAATTAATTATACCAAAATCATATAATATTAATGATAATGATAATGTATTATAACCCAAATAAAAGGAATTGAGTTATGAAATTTCGTTACCGCTTGGAAAAATTAATTTAAAATATACTTATTTGAAATAATAAAAAATTAAACTCATAAAACAATGAATATTTATTTTTTCGAGATATTAAATTTGAATGGGGTACTATATAGAAAATATAAAATAATCTGATTGAATATAACTACAATAATACTCAATGTTATGAAATTGGTATAGATTTTCCTACATCTTGTTTTTTTTTTGAATTATTGGATTTAACCTACTATGTAGTGGTTATAATTTTTTTTTAAAAAATTATGTATCCTAATTTATATATATTATTACATTTTTTATCCTTTTATAACAAAGTATTAGCAGTTCATAAGTAACAATTCATTATTTTCATTATTTCTTGTGTTAATTATTTTTTTCTTATTATGGTTTTACTTGTTAATTTTAATACTTTTATATCAATGAAGGTTTCATGATATAAAAAATTTAATACATTGTCCAAATATAAAAAATATTAAATATTTATTTTATTAGAGTAATCCATAAAATTTGGTGATAGGAAATGAAATACAATGTTTATGGTGACGATAAGTCGAATGTACACATGAAAATTGATTCATTTTTCTTATCATATTAAAAGGAATAAAAGTAAATGATATATATTTATATTTTCATTTAACAAAAAAAATTTACTTATATGTGTTACATAAGTTTATTGAAACAATCCTTAGTACTTCCCATGTACAAAATGGACAAATCACATTACTTTGGGAGGTAGTAGTCTACTATACAGATGAATGACTTTACCCTGTTCACACAAAGTGGAATTATTGAATGTAAGTTATATATATTAATATATGAAGAATAAATACATCAAAAATATAATATATTAATAGTAATTTCATTATTATTTATATTTTTGTAATGGAATAAATGTAAAAAATGACATCAGTTTGCAAGGTGATAGTCCACCATTCACATAAAAGTTTATTTCCAAACCGATATAATAGAAGTTTTTGCGATTGTAGGATTCAAAATTAATCTACTATCATATTTTTATATTGATAATAATGAGGTTATTATATAACAATAATATAAAAATAATTCAATAGGATGATGGATGAAATAAAAAAATGTCCATTAATGAACATTACCTCTTCTAAGGGTATCAGATTATGGTTTTCACCGATGGACTCCCATTGGATAGATTTCATGAATGATTTTCCATGTAGGCTTAGGTTAGGGAAGTTTATAAGTTAATTGGTTATAGGTAAGATTATCCAAATTTCTTCTAGGTTCGAATAATTGGGGAGAATTAGTGCCCTTTTATAATTGATGATGAGTGGAATTCTTATAAATATCAAAAAGAAATACCTATTGAGGTGTCTCTCAAACCTCATGTCCCCCTTATAATGAATAATATTTTATAAAATATGTTATTTTGTTGAAATATGTCAGCTAAATGGGTATTGTAATATTTTTTTTCATCTCCACACAGTATATTTTGAGATTAACAACCACGTAATGTCATTTTTATCATAGTCATTACAAATAACATTAAATGTTTTCAAGAATAATGTATGTCAAAATTTATGTTTACCTCATTATAAAAATTAAATTATATTGATTCAAAAAGCAGAAAAATTTTATATAAATTAAACACACATATGTGGAAGAATGGAATTTAAAATCTATCCAAAATACGCGATGATAAAGAGGGGATTTAATGTTAAAATGATATAAAGATTGAGATGATTATATATCAGAATCCAATTTGAAATTTATTAAAACGACCAAAATTGTATAAAATGATGTATAATATTTTTGATATAACTTTAAACTAAATTTAAAATATAATTTAAAATTACAAATTACATGTCTTAAAAGTATTTTTTAAATAAATTCAGTATTTTTAATTATTATTTATAAATGAAAAATTTGAGAAAAATAACAAAACATCATCCAAATATAATTTTAAAATTATGACTATAATTTTTATTTAAATTTATCAAATAAAATTTATAATTTTTTTAATATTTTTTTGAATGGTGTTCTATTAAATGATATAAAAACAACCTTCAGAAAAATAAAACATTTTATGTGTACACGTAGATTTGATCATATATTATTTCAATAAAATAAATCATATTTAAGTATAAAATTTTTTGAGTGTATAATATATAAATTTGCTTAATATAATCCTTAATATTAAATAAAATAATTTATAATGTTAATATTTTATTGGCGAAAAACATGGTTTTTTATAAAAAACATTTTCGTTCTTTTCGATTAGTTTTTTATTCTCATATATAAATTAATTAGTAACCAATTAATTAAACCATATATTTTTATAATATATCTAATACATCATAAAATAATTTAATGGTTAGGTGAAATTAAATTTCAAATAGTAATAATAAATGTAATCGGTAAAACTATATCTTGCATGAACTGTAAGCTATCGATGAAAGTCATTGTTACATGTAACTAAAATTAACTCAGTGTTGTGTAAATTGTACAATATATAATTGAATGTATTTATTTAAATATTAAAAATCATTTAATGTCTTGGGATGTTATATTTACTTATCTATTTTGTGTTGTGTGAGATAAATGTTTTTTTATTAAATATAATTATTTTATAATTTCTAGATTTTACATTCTCCCAACTCTAAATAAATTGTGAACTTGTGATTTATACATGATATTAGAAATAAAGGGTTTGATTTATGAAAATTTATTTGTTGAAAAACTAACATCATGAAAGGGTTAATAATATACCCTATTGGTGGAATGTGTTAGATTTTTATTAATAAATAAAAGAGGGACACAATAATATCAAGGATGCCTGAATTAGTGGATTCTAAGAGATTCATCCTAACCAAAATTAATACTCTTTGGGGAAGAGAAAAAAGTGTATAATAAATGATGATGGTCGGTATATTAAATTCCCTTTGAAGGAAGGAAATTCATGAAATAGTTTCTTTCATGCCATGTGTGGTTAAAATAGCTCACTCAATAAGATCCTTGCATATATGGATGAGAAAGACAATGGTCCAAGGGGACTGGTCTTTCCCAAAGAGAGCTGAAGATGACAGTTGGATCAACATCGATATCAGTTAGAAACATTATATATGAATGAAAAATTTCTACCACATTGGAAAAAGTCATTTCTTCTAATATAATAGAATCAAATTACGCGTAGAATCTTATGAAGGAAGTAATAACTAACCCCTTGATGTTGCAGAACACACCCCCTCTTCTCTTGGTCCCAATATAGCCTGATATGTCAATTTTGAGTTTGAAACAGGTTTTATGGGATTTCCACCAAACACATTTTCTTAATGGAATCATATTATGAGGAGGTACAATGATTCTGTCCTTAAAGACTCTATATAAAGAACAAGAATTCTCCTAGTGCCTGAAGGGAGATCCCCAATACACAGCTAAAAACCTTGTACACATTTTCAATGATATAATAGAAATAGTAAACTTTTCTTCCATTGAATTATTTATTATGTTGAAGATATATAAACAAAGATCCTCCAACAAAATTAGTTGAGCCTTTTATTCAAAAACATTTAACTCCACCCCCAGAAACCAATGAGTGAAAATATTCCATCAGAATTCCCATTGAAACACAAAATACATACAACTACCTAATTATTTTCCATATATCCCGCGCCCATTAAAATTTAAATAACATGGGACTAGATGATTCTTCCCAAATACCCCATAGAAAAAAAACAAAAAAACAAGCTAAATATCTTTTCTATGGACTACATCATTAGTTGGAACAGTAATGTGCCAAATATTCTAAAAATGGAAGTTGAATTTAGGATTTATATCATTATACTAGAGAAGCTCCCCCATCCCATTTTCAGGATGAGGCTATAATGAATTATGGTATTTTTTTTTGAGAATGATCATGACCAACCATTAGTGAATTTTTTTATTGGGCTCATTTACTCGAGTAATTTTATTAAAATTTTCATGTTGGAGAATTTTGAGAGTGTCCTCGTTGAACGATGGAAAGTCGAAGACCTCAAAAACGTAATTTCAGGGGTATGTAATTCCAAAATATCATGGTTATTACACAAAATTTTATCATTCCAAAAATAAATGGACCTACACAAAACAATCCCTCGGGATTTATGTTGAAGCATTAGTAAATTCTCGTAGATCATGCTATATAGTTTTTAGACGCCCCCATTTGGCATCGATGAAACATCATTATAATTACCAGAAAAACAAATTACACCATAAATTTTTTCGTTCCATATCCTCCCAGTATATTTAGTCTTAATGGTTGTGCATGGGGTTAGCCATAATTTTTTGACCAATACCGCCTGATTCCATCATCTTAGCCTTTTTAGTCCTGGATGCAAAATACAGAAGGCCATCCATTTGAGAATCCCACACAATGTATTTCAATATTTTCTCAATGTTAAAAACCACCATCATAGGAACATTTGGAACTGAGAGAAAATGCATTTTTATAGATGAATGAACACTATTGGTAAGTGTGATGAATTTCACAAAGAATGTAAATAGATCTCCCATTTATAATGTGATTAGTAATTCTAGCCACTATATTATCAAACTTATGTTTGTGGAGGATTCCAAGAGAAATATGGGGCATGAGATAGTTTATAGGGACAGATTTCAGATAAATCCTCTTAAAATTATCAATCATTTTGATGTGGTGCTGAAAATAGAATTTTGAAATATAGATTATACTATTCTCAAAGAAAATATGTTTACCACTCTATTTGGAGTATTGATGGATAATATTTATAATTTAATGGAGAAATTTCATGTTTCCATTAATAAAAAACACCATTTCATTAGGAAAAATGTATTTTATTATTCCATTAATGTGATTCCTTCACCTAAATAAGAGAATATTTAAAATTTGAATTTAGATGGATATAATATTTCTAAAATAATTATGAGATAAAATTAAAATACTTAGAGAAAGTGGATATCTATTTACAAGACCACAAATTGAATTAAAAAATCTAAAATTTTCCCATGAAATTCACATAAAAATAAGTTCACCTAAAACACGTGAACAATAAATCAAAAAATCATCTGGAAAAAATCTTGCTGGATGTCACCCTAAGAAAGAATCCCCATTCGAGCCCATTGAAATCCTTGTCTCTGTCAATTTTAATCTCAAGGTTTTACACTAATGTTTTCCTATTTAATTGTATGGTCATTTAATAGTTCATAATTATGTCTGATTGAGTGAATATTCCCATAAAAATTCCATGATATTAATCATAAGTCCACACCTTAAGATGAGTACAAAGTCTTTTATTGATCACAGATACAGTAGTTATGAATGGGATGTTGCACATGCTTATTGGTGTGTATAGATTGATAGAGGATGGGTCATAATGCTTATTAACATGGAGTAGTGTAGTATCACAAGACCCACATGGTAAATTTCCCATATAAAATAAATAATAAAGGATTCTTAGATGATCATATTTCATAAGATCCAAGGATTCTACGTTGAAGGAGCTAAGAAAACCAATAGGATTTGGATTGCTCTTCGTATTAGGAGTGGTAAATCTATCCAAAAAATCCTCCCCTACGTAATTTTCAAATGATTCATGTTGAATTTATATAACTCCACATTATTAATTTGATCCCATAAAATGAAGTTTCCCATCGAATATCCATCATTCATTTCAGAATTTTCACCTCATAAAGGAAATTTAAAATGGGTTTCTATCATACTGACCACCACAGTGATATATTGAGTAAAAGAACCATAATTGAGTTTAATATTAGGATTCTTAACCCATTAATTCTCTTCCATATAATCCTAAAAATAAATTATTTATATGTCCCTATTTTAGACATGATTTTAGAGGATTATTCATATTCAGTATGTTCTCGTTCTAGAATTATCTCTGAGAAAGTTCCCTAATTTTCAACAAGATATCATAATAAATCATCATACATGATTGATTAAAGGTTGGGCACTTCTCATTAAATTATATTTCCCTAGACTCAATGGAATTTAATAATCAATTAAGAATATTGATTCAGTTTAGATGGTCACACTTAAGTCTCCAATCTTGTTAATGAAACCTATAACTTGAGTTTTCATGAATGATCTTAATCCATGAGTCCTAGATGACAGAGTGATAATTGTTATATTCCATCCAATATTTTTTAGAAAAAACATGGGTTTTAAGAATCTATATGGGCGAGACATAATAGTATTGTAGTTTGATCAGAAAATACATGCACCATGTGAGAAACATTGTCCTAGTGGTAGGGGTAAATAAAATGAAGGAAATCTAGACACTGATGAAGTCTACAAAAATTATGGTGGAATCTATTTATATTATCACACTAGTTAAACTTTTCCACAAAAAACTTAATGTCTACTAATAATTTTTGATCCAGGAATGAAGATATATCCTACATATATTTCCAAAGAAATTCCCTAGTACCCTTATTTTCAAATTGATCAAGGATCATGTTGAAGTATCCACAATGAAATGAATCGACGTTCCCTAGATAAAAAAATTATAGATCATGCTGCAACTATTCAATTATTTTAGGGTCATACATGGCATTGAAAAAAGAGGTGAAACCTAAATAATAACTTCCATCTATAATGACTATGATTTGTTTGATAGAAACAAACAAGAGGTCAACTAAAACAAATTTATACCAAAACAACTAGATTTTATTATTCATGGGATCTCCATTCGTGGAGTTATATTGACCCATCTATTTCCTCTTTATAGAAGACAATTGGATGTATAATTCTAATGTGGGATACATTATAAATAGGCTTATATATAGATGATTTTTTAAGGTAATTATATGTACATGGAGGAGAAACATAAATATTTTTTGTGTATTTTAGGAAATTGGTCACAAAAAATGGAATGGTCAATGGAATGTTGAGTGGATTAAAAACATATATCTATGATGATTTAAAAGTACATCAGTTCAAAAAATGAATATATTATGATATCATTTTTATCAGAACCCCTTTTCCTAGAGTTGTTGATTTATTTTAATATATGCGAATATTAGTAAATATACTTACTTGATAGATTTCTGTAAACACAATTTAATCATTTGGACTTGCTTTGATGTTTAAATCCAAGGCCTAAATATCCAAAAATGATTTTTTTACCGATTGATATCTAAAATTTATGAATTGTAGGATCCATAAAATAGTGAAAAGCCATTCCATATGTCTCTAAATATATTCTAAAATCAATATGGATTATAAAATAATATCTTTATAGAACATTCAGTTCTATTAGTTCATTATGAATAATTATTCCTCACAATGCCTCACTAAAATATATATATATATATATTATCTAGAAAATTGTTTATGTTAGTGGTTGAGGTTAAAACCTTATTTTCCTTTAGTCCTGGGTTCCAGAACCACTACCTCATTGGATGCAATGGAATATCACTGTACATAATTTTTTTCCTTTTTATAAACTATATTTAAATGATACCTATAATGTTACCAATGTTATGATAGAAATCCATGAAATAATGTTAATTATTTTGTGTACTTTTTGTCGAGGATTTCAATACAATTTTTTTTACAATGATGTCTAATAATATTATTTTGAGATCAACCCAAGAAAATATTAATACTTTTAAAATTATGTCTCTTATATGTGTATTCATTATTCTCAAAATAATATTCCAATAAAACATGTACTAAAGAAATGGGTACTATTTCTTTAATGTTAATCTAAAATATCATTATCCTTGGTAGAATCAAATCATATAGAACATAAAATGTAGTTTTTTCATTTTTGTTTTTTTCTTTCATAAACTCATTAACCCTGGATCGTATCCATAACATTTATTTTGGTTAATTCCCAAATATTTTTAAATATTATCAAAACCCATAGATACTTTATGATTCTTATAACAGAAATACTAGTTTTATAATTATATAAAATATAATATTTCTTGAATATGATTACATATATACATAATCTATTTTATTTTCTACATATGTCATTATTTTTTAGAGTTTATCATATGTTATGCATTATTATTATTTACTCAGGCCATTTATATTGGTCTAGAGATATAATATGAATTATCATAATAATAACCATGTGTTGTGTCAATCCATGTGTATTGTAATGCAAATTGTCGAGTACTAGGATTATCTTTATTTATGTTCAAAAAACCCATTTCAGAGTTATTAACCCAAGGTACATATTTAACACAAACTGATTCACTTGTAGTATCTAGATAGGGATGCATTTAAAGGAAGACCCACATGATATCTACATTCCCAAAATAGTAAGATATTATTTTATAGTTATCCCCAAAGTATATATTTTGGTTATATTTCCATATCTACTTCTCAATAAATCTCGTTTAGGTGGTTTCTATAAAAATTTCTCTAATAAAAAATATAGTGACCCAAACCCAAATATCCCAATGGTGGTTCTTAATACCATTACACTGTAATAAGATCAAATGAAATCAAACACCAAATTATTGAATAGTTTAGTATACTTGGTATACAATATACAAAAAGGAATCTTGTAATACAAATTAATACATATTTTACAACTTAATTTTAATATATTATTTTTAGAGAATAACAGTATCCCATATATCACATCCCTAAAAATCATTCCTATTACTGATGCATCGAGGTCCTTACATTAAATTTTCCTTATACCATATCATACTAGTTCGATGAATTCCTCATATATTGAATAATAGATTTAATTTGTAAAAAATGTTATATATCAATTATTCAATTAATATATCTAATAAAGATTATTATATAATCAAATACAGATTTAAGGGACTAATCTATTTCCAAATCCACATATTTCAAATGAATATGACATTTTTATCATCTATCTAGTGGACTACCACCTCACATACTTACATGATTCTTCTTCTATCCCAAGCCTTCAAGTATATATATAATGATTTATTTAATATATCTATATGATATTATAAAAATTTTGGAACTATAATACTACAAATACCACATTAAATTCCATGTCATTTAAATTGTGGCAATGATGCACATTTGTACATGGGACTACCTCATCATGAAGGGATGTGATTCATTTTTCACATATACTTTAAATAGAATGTAATAAATATATTTTTAATTACTATATGTGATATATGTTAAATGATATTTATTATATAAAATATAAATATCACCTACTTTATTACCCTTTCACCTTTTATAGAAGTAATAATGTCACATGTCTGTACATACGACCTACCGACTCCACGAAGCGATGTGATCCATTATCCATATTCAAATTTTAATAATGATTCTAAAATTAGATATAATGAAAAAATTATCATTATAAAATTAATATCATTATATTGATGATTGAAATATATAATATTATAAAGAGATATAACATTCCCAACAAAACTTGAATGTGAAAACAATTCATTTATAACCCAATTTAAAATTATCAATGAAAAAATATTAATTAAATAGTAATAATATATTAAAAAGGTATCATATATAGTATTATAAATATTAATATAGTTATTATATATGTTAATTAAAAGTTCAAGGTCATTATTAATGTTTTTAAATCATGTTCACCTAATATTAATATTGAGGTAAAGGGCCACATCTCAGTTTCCTTTATTTGAGACATACAATTATGCTATAAACCTAATTTTATATAGGATAAATATTTCCCATTTTCAGGTAATATAATTAAAACTAAATTATTCAAGGAATTGAATGATAATATTGTTATTGAAGTTTAATAATAAAAGTATGTTTAAGATGGAAAGAAATATCCTCACATTATTTGGCAAAATATGACTGGCCTTCAGATTCAATATAATTGGAATCACAACTATTCATAATGTCAATCATATTGTGAAGTTTTTATCTTCATGAAAAGGATCGTCCTAATCACTGCATGTTCAATATGGAAGAAGAGATCATAAAGGGTGATAATTAGAGTATTTATGACTATAATATAAATGTTATGATGCTTTAATTATCATATTTTTCTCATAAATAATAAGTATTCTGTAAAACCTATGTTTATATAATCATAAAAAAAGTGGATAAAATGTTGGAGAAACCGTATTCAGTTGGATCGTAATCATATCAATCACATTCAAGTTGATTAGGAAATAAAGATATTCCTAGGGGAATGGTAATTGACAATGCTTTAAATTATAAGTCATATGATGATGACGAGGATATAAAATTTATTCAGTGTCATGAATGAAATAATGATACAAGTAAATGCATTTGAATTATGTAAGTTGGTAATGACAATGATTCTGGCAATGATCCAGTGGATTATGTATACCATTGTATTCATCAAAGATTGAATAGTTTGTGTATAAAAAATATTGGTATCATATTCATAATAGATAAAAGTTTCTAAAGTAGAAGCTACAGATAATGGTGCCTCGAGCTCAGTATACCATCGTAGAAACCCAGGATTCATTTTTTGGGATCCATGAAAGAAAAATAAATGAAAATAATTTGGTAACAGATAAAAAGAAGAATAGTAGAGATTTTTTTTCATCAATATGGTGAACCATTCAACAGAATGAATTTTGTTGATTTTAAATGGTTCAAGAGACACTATATTGAAGTTTAATACAATTTTATAAATTAATGAGACCCTGATAGACTGATGGAACAATACACTGATAAACTAAATCGATTCAGGATCACTGGCCTGGAGAAAATAAAAAAATAATATTCCCATTTAATAAAGTTCTGAAAGTGTGGAAAAAGGGATCAAGAAACATTAATAGATTTAATGAGATAGAGTTTTTTTGAAAAGGGTAAGCATGATGTATGATTATGTTTTTTTATCTGTTTGTATATATCATCATAATAACAAAATCATATTATGTAACCATAATTGTTTTAATTTCCTAATACTTAAAATTTTTAAGGAGAATTATAATAAAGTAATCATATTGATGTAATTAGATTCATGCTGATTTTTGTGATGATTTTCAGTAGCTTGATGATGTGTTTTGAAGATTCTACAAGGATCAAGATGAAACGAGAAGAGTTTATAAATGTTTACATACTCATGAAGCCCCAAAAAATTAAGGAAACATAAAAATTTGGGTAAATTGGATGAGTGAGAATGATTTCAGAAATCATACCCAAACCATATTTGGGGTGTTTATAAAAGGTGAAAAGGAAATTTTATTTTTCCCACTAATGTATTGTTCAATAGATATATAGAGAAGGTTGACCTCTAAAGAGATGAAGAGGTTCCAGAGAGTGGTTTTTTTGGAATTTGTGCCAAACATAATGTAAATGAGAATATAAAAGATTTAATTTTATTTAGAGGATGATCCTTTTACGATGATTATATTAATCAATCAGTAATCATATTAGGTAGGATTATCGTGTCGGGATTTCCGAAAATAAAAGTGTTTATAATTTTTTTACATGTAATTTATAGAGATATATATTTTCATATTGTGAAATAGGACTAGAAGTAAAAGGACTATAAAATTAGATTGAGTTTTATTTCAATTTCCATGATGTTTTTACTACCATTTGGATATGAAATTTAATATTTTCATTAAATGATTATATCCTTTATTGTTGATAAAGAAGTAATGCTACTTGTTTTGTTACCAACAATTT
Organism: Viscum album; assembly: GCA_963277665.1. Lineage (NCBI taxonomy): Eukaryota > Viridiplantae > Streptophyta > Magnoliopsida > Santalales > Viscaceae > Viscum > Viscum album. The sequence continues at coordinate 1,845,293,758 of OY728163.1, read as the reverse complement.
TAATTTCATCATTTTTTCATGAAGTTGAACATACACTTTTAGATTGATTACATAGTTCTACAAGAGTGAAATAGAATATCATAGTCATTTTATCCCTATAAAGTTTTGTTATTAGTGAATTTTTTTGGTATATTATCATTTCCATACCATATGAAGGATGTATCTATTCTTGTTTAATAGTGAACCTTACAAATACTTTTGTGCTTGAAATTGTTTGTCTACGTTGTTTTCTGTTAAGAAAGTTGTCATTACCAGGAGGTGAAGATTGTTTCTTAAGAAAGAATCATAAAATACAATGGTATCACTGATTCACCCATCTCCCTATCAATTATACAACTATCTTGATTAGGAACCTAGAATTGGTATTAGAGATCAAGGTTCCCATATTTTTATTGATGATGTTTTTAATATAAGTTGATAGAGAAACTATATTTGTAAACAACAAAGGTATATATGTTTTTTCGGAATGAACTATCATATCTAGAAATGTAGAATGTCGCCATATGTTATTTATATTGGTTATGATGATATTTAATATGAATGAATGGATTTACTCTTATTGATGACAATGTTATAATTACCTATGTTGATAAGAAGAATATGGAGAATGATGTCAGGGTCATGAATAATTTACTATCATCAATTGATGAAATTGAATTCCTAATGGTGAGATGAGTTTCCATATCCAAAGGTATATGGTATACGGTAAAAAACATATATGAAGGAAATAAAAAAGTGAAATGGAAAATTTACAATTATATTGGCTGAAGTTTGAAGATTTTAAATTGGTTTGAGTATGAATCTCTTGGAGACTTCATTACCATGGTAAATGAAATTGGATGCACTATGATTTTTCTTGGTGATATGTTATAAGATTCAACAATTGTGTAAAAGATATAGAGATTCCTTCCTTAGTATTTTGATTCTAATGATTCTTCATTGGATGATATTGATCCTGAAACATTATCTATATATAATTTTAATATTACTCTCATAACATATGTATTGAGTAGGGATAAATCTATGTAAAGAAAAAAAATGATAGAGAAATTTATTTCATGGAACCCAATGAAAGAGAAGTAAATAATTGTTATTATTCAATAAGAAGTCGGTGATTTTCCTCATGAATATTTGGTTTGAAAAAATCTTGATGATATTTTATCCATGATAAATAAAATTGTTATAATATGTACAAATAAATATTATGGTAAATTCCCGTTTAGATTATCTGAATTTGGTGCTATTGGGAACAAGATGTCTAATTTTCCGTAAATAAATAATATAGAGGACAATGGTTAAGACAAATTTAAACCATGAAGATTTGGATAGAAAAATTATGATATGGATAAATATTTTTCAATAGGGAAATATAAAAAATTCCTCAAATCCAAAATAAGGTGTTTCTTATCTAATTATAAAGAAGAAGAAGGATGTGTTGTTGAATTTGGAAAATATAGTGAGTATGTTAGTGAGAATAATTTAATCAAAACAGTGATTGATATTGAATTTAAAAGAGCAGTTATGATGAAGAAGAAATTTTATTAGAGTATCAATTGATGAATAATTTGAAATCATTCCTGATAAAGACTAGAAGGAAATAGAATGAAATTTGGAAGAGGAAAAATGAATGTTCCACTTCCAAGAATCAATAATATAATCACAATGAAAAAGCTATCCTTCTAAAATAATTCGATGATTTAATGAAATATATTATGGAAGAAGATAATCATTGTGAATATATAAATGTGAGATGAATTCAATATAATGATAGTTGGATGTTTTACAACAATAACATTCTATAGCTGAAGGATGAAACATATGAATTTAAAACAATACCAATTAATTTGGTGAATATTATCATTAGGATAAACTAGAGATGTATAAAAAAACCTTAAAAGGATTAGAACAAAACTGAAATATCTTCATAAAAAATATTGTTGGGAGTGTTATATATGTGGAAAAGAAGAAAAATGTTAGTTATTTAGTAGTTTTATAAAATCCAAAGTCCATAAATGTTTCTAAACACACTGAATAGAGAAATAATTATTTTACATCGAGTTCCAATAATTATAATAACAAAATGAATTTTTTGACTGATAACTGAAAGGTGTGTGGTTTAGATAATAAATACAATAAGAATTCTTAGAAACATGTCCAAATCACCAATCAGTCTAGATGTTTTAGAGGAAAATATGCTTTCTATGGTTACTGTCGGTATTGTGGTTGATTCAGACATATGAACAATATGAGTTGGTTTAACCAAAAAAAATTAATATTATTCCACTTCTTAGGTAAGTCATATATTGAGGAAGGGTCAACTCTCCCAACATTAAATTTCTATGAAGGAAGTTCAAAATAAACCTGAGAAGGATGGTGTGAATGTTGAATATTGTTTCCAAGGATCGAAATAGCTTTTTAACAATTTTAAAAACCAATACAGCTTGTAGAAGGATTTTTATGTTACTCTCAGAAAAATGTTTCTTAAAAATTCTAAAAATCTAGAACAAATGAAATAAAAAAATAAAAAAAGGATCTTGTACCTAAAACCACTCTAAAATCATTAAATTGAGAGCAACAAAGGATTATTGATTGTTGGTGTTCATCTCATATGTTAGGATACATAATACTATTGAAGTATGTGGAAGATATCAAACAAGTAATGGTATCATATGGAAATGATTAATCATTGACAATAAATTGTGTTTGTTCATCCATTATTGTGAATGAAAAAATGTAATCCAAGAAATAATTTTATGTTGATGGGATAAAATCTAAACATGTGAGTGTTTTAATACTTTTTTATGAGGTTAACAAAGTTATCTTTATAAAAGATGGGTTTTCTATGAAATGTGATGAATTTGGCGGTACAGTTACATGATTCCAACATACAAAACGAAAATAATTTCAATTTGGTGAAATACACAAATCATCTTACATATTTATGGTGAAATAGATTCAATTGTGGAATAAAATTATTTAGGACATCTATCAAATAAACATGAGAATGTTATCAAAGTCAGATAGTGTCCATGATTTTCATGGTTTACCAAGAATCAGATATTGGTGTTGTATTATTTTACATAAAGGAAATATTACAAATTCAATATTTTAGAAAGTATAGTTTTTTTTAAAACAAAACTTGGAACTTATTCATTTTGAAATTTGTGGGAAAAAGGGAAAATAAAAAATAGAGATAAGAACATAATTCATTTCATTTTGGTGATTACTCACATAACTAGTGTAATGTTAATGAATCATTTGTAATATTATTTTAAAAAGTTTAAATATTTTTAGAGGAATGATAATAGGGAATGTGAGTATTCAATAAAGATGTTGAGAACTAATAATTATGGTGAGTATAAGAAGTAATATTTTTAATTTTATCATGAGAATAATGGAATTTTGTATGATTATATTTCCTCATATAATCATCAACAAAATTGTTTTTCAAAAAGAAATAATACAAATATTTTAGAAATTGGTTGAACTATGTTACTTGAATATAGTTTTTCTCATTCCTATTGGATGAACTCCATGAGTAATATTATATATTTTCAAAAAAAATGTTTATACAATCCAAAATCTCATATGAATCCTTATGATTTTTTAAAAATAAAGCTCTAAATTTTACCCAAAAATGGTTTTATAGAGTCCATGCATTATAAAGATGAAGGGTGGAAATTATGAAATGTTTTACCAGAAATGTGATGATGAAATATTTCTTAGTTTATCTCTATACGAGAGAAGATATAGACGTTTTATCAAAGAAACATGATTAATTATTTATTTCTTATGTGAATGTTATTGAAAACCCTAGGTAGTATAAATATACTTATAATGATAAGGATACTAATCATGATATGGATTTTTTGTTAATGATTCTCCTGAAGATATAAATTTTTTTAATAATACTAAAAAACATGATGATTTGGACAGACGTATTTCCCGTGATGGGGATGAATATCAAAAATACCATCCATAATTAAGGAATTATGTTGATTCTAAGAATATTAATGGGTATCAACATCAAATATTTTAAACATGAACAAAAAAAATTCTATTACACATACATACATGTATTTAAAATTTTTGTTGAATGATGTGAAAGATGATTTTGAGTATCCTAAATGTGTTTAGGCCATGAATAAAGAGATATATCAAATAGAAAAGAATACTTAATTGTAAATTTTATATAATCTATATAATAAAAATGTTATTAGTATAAAGTGGGTTTTCTATAATAAAATAAATTAATAAAGTGAATTGATAAGAAACAAGTATGGATTAGTGTTAAAGGTTACTCAAATATTAATGGTGTGTATTATGATGAATATTTTCCATTGGTGTAATTGATATAAATAATCATAATTTTTCATTCAATTTTTTCAAAGCAAAGTAATTTCATTCAAATGGATATAACATTTATAATACAAATTATTTGATTCTTTCATTAATAAGGAAAATACTGCATCATTATTGTGTCATATATATTTTTACTTATTCAATGCCTAAATATTATAAATAAAATACCATTGTGTAGGAAATAGCTTTATCTTTCTAATTAATATTTATAATAGAAAATATAACATATATAACCCTATTTAAAAATTGTTTTTCTGAAATATATAAGCTTATGTCATTTTTGTATTTACTTTAACTTAATTAATATAAAGTTACCCTATCACATACAAGTGGCTCCATGGGGACCCAAAATCGACCCAATGATGTCAATGATCATAAATGTTTCCACAAATAATGTTAAGACACATTTTAGGGTAATTTATTATTATAATAATATTAGTTTTGTACGCTGATTTACTGGATTTACCCTTTAACCATGGTAAATAAAAAATTTACCGAAGTGATTATGTAAAAGGTCTAAAAATAAAATTTACCTATTTACAGAATTTTTAAATCCTGATTACAAATATGAAATTCATTTTTCTAAATTCAAAACATAAAAGTGTCAGAAATTAATTTAAAATTAATTCCCGCTGTACAAACAGAAAGCGCGTTTTTAAGATATAATAACTATCAAAAGATTGACACTTGTTTATGTCCGGTTTAATTGTGAAATTATGTACAATGAACAAAATTGTATTATATGGTAAAACTATATTCTTAATATACTTTAAAATCACTCAAATTAATAATTTATCACTATTAATTATTTTGATTAAAAAAGTTGTTTTTAATTAAAATTTTGTAACTTTCAGTATTCATCAAAATATAAAAGTTATCCAAAAAGTACCAAACTTTCACCGTAGGATAAATTCGATATTCCGAATCCAAAAATGAAGACCATTTTGAGAGATTAAATTTATAAAATTTAAAAAAATTGGTATTACTATTCATAATGGCTAGTTTGATTTGTTGTGGTGGGTTTTAGAACTCGAAGTTGCGTACAACACATGCTACTGTATTATTCGAAGAAAAGTGTACCTTGGAAGCTTGGGGTGTAACATTATCCCCTCCTTCAAATAAGTTCGTCCTCGAAATTTCTTATAATATTATGAAATAAAAAGACTCAGGTGATTCTTCATCATAATTTCCTCGGTTTCCCACATTGCCTCTCCCATCTTATGATTTCTCTATAGAAGCTTTACCAGACGAGTCGTCTGGTTTCTCAGCACTTGTTCTCTTGTATCAAGAATCCTGACGGGCTCTTCGCAAAATGACAGATCGGGTACTAGTTCTAATTCCTTATAGGTGAGTACATGTGTTTGGTCAGGCATGTATTTTCTCAACAGTGATACGTGGAACAAATCGTGAACATGGGAGATACATGGCGGCATTGCCAAATGGTAAGCTACATCCCCAATTCGTTCTAGAATTTCAAAGGGTCCGATGTACCTGGGACACAATTTACCCTTCTTACCGAAACGTATAACTCCCTTCCATGGAGATACCATCATGAAAACATGATCTCCTACATGAAATTCCTAGTCCTTCCTTCGGTTGTCAGCATAGATCTTCTGCCTATTTTGAGCTGCATTGATGTGGTTCTAGATTACCTTCACCTTTTCCATCATTTCCTCCACCAGTTCTGGGCCAAAAAGGTTTCTTTCACCAATGTCATCCCAGCAGGTTGGTGAGCGACATCTCTTTCCATATAACGCTTCATATAGTTCTATCGCAAAACTAGAATGAAAGCTATTATTATAGGAAAATTCTACTAGAGGTAAATATTGTTCCCACATACCCTGAAAGTCATGTGAGCATGATCTCAACATGACTTCTATGGTTTTAATAGTTCGTTCTGATTGTCCATCTGTTTGAGGGTGGTATGTAGTGCCCAAACGAAGTTCAGTATCTAAGGCCTTCTGAAGAATTTTCCAGAATCTTGATGTAAAATGGGGATCATGATCCAAGACAATCGATAGGGGTACTCCATTAAGTCTCAAAACTTAATTAATATATAGTCTTGCTAGACGTTCCAGTGGTAAATCCTCCCTTATCGCAAGGAAATGTGCTAACCTGGTAAGACGCTCAATAATAACCCATATTTCATCGTTCCTTATAGGAGTCTTTGGTAGTCCCATGACAAATTGCATCGTGATATTATCCCATTTCCACTTAGGTATGGGAATAGGTTGCAATACTCCACCAGGATGTTGCCTTCCAACTATTAATTATTGACAAACCATATATCTTGACACAAAATCAGCAATATCCCTCTTCATGTTGTCCCACCAAAAATGTTCCTTCAAATCTCTATACATTTTGGTGCTCCCAAGGTGTATAGAGAAATTGGAACTACGATAATCATCTAACAATTCCCTTTTTAAATCAGGTATATCAGGAACAAAAATTCTCCTCCCATATTTCAAAATTCCATCTTCATACACAATGTCACTCAATCTCCCATCATTCACAGATTTAATCTTTTTTTTAAACTCTTCATCATCGGCCTGAGAACTCTTTATCCTTTCTAGTAAAGATGGTTTGGAAACCATTTGAAAATGTTTTGATGTTTCACCTTACATGTTTATTCCCATATCCATCTTTACTATATCCATGAAAATATGATCCCTTCCCACTCTCATCATGTTCAAAACTCCATGATCTTTTATACTCAAAGCATCTGCAACCTTATTTTCCTTCCCCGAGTGGTAGTGTATCATGCAATCATAATCCTTGAGTAGTTCAAGCCATCGTCTTTGCCTCATGTTGAGTTATTTATGTGTGAAAATATACTTCAAACTCTTGTGATCAGTATATATCTCACGTTTTCACCATAGAGATAATGTCCCCATATCTTCAAAGCAATGATTACAGCATCGAACTCGAGATCATGAGTATGATAGTTATGCTCATGAATTTTTTGCTATCGTGATGCATAGGCAATAACCCTATCATTCTGCATAAGGACACAACCAAGTCCTTTCATGGATGCATCACTATAAATAACTAACCAATCACTCCCCGATGGTAGAGTCAATATAGAAGCATTGACTAATCTTCTCTTCAGTTCTTCAAAAAATTCTTCACACATTTTTTCCAAACAAATTTAACACCTTTACGTGTGAGCTTCGTTAATGGGTTAGCTAATCGGGCAAAATTCTGGACGAAACATCGATAATAACCTGCCAAACCAATAAAACTGCATACCTTAGTTATACATATCGGTGCTATCCATTCTTGGATTGCCTTGGTCGTAGAAGGATCAACGGAAATTCCATCCTTAGAGACAATATGACCATGAAAAGAAATCTCCTGAAGCCAGAATTCACAGTTGCTAAACTTCACATATAACTCATGTATTCTCAGAGTCTTCTGGATAATGTGCAAGTTATTTTCATGATCTTCGTTGCTTTTGGATTATACCAAGATATCATCAATTAATACCACCATAAAGTCATCAAGATATTCCTTGAAAACTCTATTCATTAGATCCATGAATACAGAGGGTTCATTAGTCAATCCAAAATGCATTACTATAAACTCGTAATGCCCGTACCTGGTTTGAAATACTATCTTCGGAATGTATTCCTTCTTCACACATAACTGATGGTATCCAGATCGAAGGTCAATCTTTTAAAAGTATTGAGCTCCATGCAGTGGGTCAAATAAATCATCAATACGAGGTAGGGGATACTTTTTCTTTCTTGTTATATCGTTGATCTCCCTGTAGTCAATGCACAACCTCATAGATCTATCATTATTCTTAACAAAAAGGACAGGGGCTCCCCATGGAGAAACACTAGGGATAATAAATCCCTTATTACTCAATTCCTCTAGTTGTTTCTTTTGTTCAAATAATTTCACAGTGGACATTCTATAAGGGGTCTTCGATATAGGCATTGATCGAGGAATTAAATCAATGGAAAACTCAACTTCTCGTTCTCGAGGATGTATAGGTAAATCTTACAAAAATATATTTTCATATTCTTTCACAATAGGTACATCCTCTATTTGATCATTACTTTCCTCACCCATATTTATTTCATTCTCTTCCTCCCCGATAATTGAATTTAGTTGAGCTACTATGGGTGGATCTAGATAAGAATTAGGTGGTGACAATTCTGCTCTAAAGATAAGGTGTTCGTTTTCATTATGATCACAAATCGTAACCTCCTTCTTCGTACAATAAATATTTGCATCATGGTCCAAAAGCCAATCTATACCGAGGATTATATCAAACTCAATCATAGGTATATCAATGAGATCATCAGATAATGAACATTTATGTGCTCTAATGGGGACTGATTCACAGAACTTTGTTGCGATGATAATTCCCTTATGGGTTTTTACTGACAACTCTCTTGTTAAATGAAATTGGAAATATCAAATTTTCTTAGCATGCTGGGAAGATATGAAACAATGCGATGATACAGAATCAAATAATGAATATGATAAACTTGAGTAAACCATTAAATTATCTACCACCACGTCTTTCGGATCTTCTACCTTAGCAGTAGTGATAGCATAATCTTGGCCTTGATCCCTTGGCCTTTTTTGAGGCAAGTTCTCATGACTCTTAGGACATTCATTTGCATAATGTCCCTTCTCTCTACAATTATAGCATTCCACGTTGACTGAAACTCTCTTTCCCTTGAAATAATGATCTTTGTGGCCTTTTTCACCACACTTGTAACAGAATCCCATTCTTTTTAGGAATGTACCGGGGTGTTTCTTCCACATTTACTGCATGATGGATTTTGAAATTTTACCTTGTTCCCCTTATTTCCATTTCCAGATTGATTAGCATATCTCTTCTTCTCTTGATTTTCTTTAATGTCATAAGACATAGAGAATTAATTTTCCATCTTGATAGCACACAAGGCAATATCTTCGTACGACGAGAAGGTTTTCGAGACTAATGATCGACGGAGAAATGGTTTTAAGCCATCAAAGAAATGATCAATATTACTCCTTGGGTTATGTATATAATCAGTAGCATGCCTCGCTAACCTTGTAAAGTTATCCTCATACATTTAGAAATTATCATCCTCTTTCTGCTTCAGAGTCAGAAATTTCCTTTCCATATATGCTAGATGGTCTCGAGGAAAGTATTTTTCTAAGAACAACACTTTGAACTCCCACCATTCCATATCTAATACTTCATCATCTTGCTTCGTGTTTTTTATCAATGACCACCATTGATCTGCATCTCCAGTGAGACGATAATCTTCCATGACAACTTTTTCCCTTTCACTACTCCCCAAGTCATGGAATATTTTCTTAGAGGAATTTATCCATTGCTCAGTTACTATGGGATTTGTACTCCCATTGAATGTCGGTGGTTGTTTCCTCATGAAGTGATCTAACATTGATCCTCTACACTGTAGATCAGGGTGCTCAATACGGGTAAGGTTATTATTCATAACCAGAGTGAGTTGTCCTATAATGGTGATTATCTATTCAACACCAGTTGCATCACTAGCTCCACTATAATTATCTTTAGCAGGAGGGAAATACCTACATGGAGTGCGTGCATTGATACAGTTTCGATTCCTTCCACTAGGCGCCATTTCTAAACAATGGCATAAACTAGATCAGTTTATGAATAAAAATACATAATTCTGTACTTTTAAAACACTTAACTTAAATTGAATAGTTTATATATATAATCCATAATCATAAAAATGTTTTCTTTGAGGAAGTATATACTCATAAACTCTTCATAATGGGTTGTAAAGAAAAAAGATAATAATCCTAAGCATATCCCCTAGGAGTGTCGTAACCAAGAGTGCAGCAAGGCACGTTGTCGTGCACCAGTTCCAATTCGAGTCTAGCCCAAAGCGGTGTTTTTGGGTTTTACCCCTAGGTACATCTCTGTCAGACCCGCCTCTACCTGCTTGTATACAGATAGGGATGTATTGTTTGGAAAACTCTCAAAATCTCTACAATACCAAAATTCTTGGAAGTTCTTCTATACTAATTTTCAAATCCCATCTTAGGTCTATGTTCTCCAGTCAGAGTTTATCTAAATCTAGCTTCCAAGGTTTGTACTAAAATTTCCCTGATACCAACTGTAATTCCCCCACCCTAGTTACCCATATTTGGTGCGTTATTACATAACATTGGCATGATCACAAGAATGATCAAATCTCGAAAGATCGATTAGTTTAGTAGCCTTGGAAACACTAGATATATTTAAAAGTCTTACATTACATCATAAAAATGAAAACTAAAGCAACATAGTATACATATTCCACACTCATATCCCCAAATACTATCCCTGCAGGTCATTCATAAATTACTTTTTCACATCTTGGGAAAAATAAAACATTGAAAGGTGTGAGCATAGATTCTTAGTAAGGATAAAAATATAGCAGAAACTTTCATAAATAAACATAAACATTTAAGGAAATGTATAACTAAAACAAAAGCTTTTTAAACATTAACATCAACATATTAATTCAAATATAAAATAAAATAATGCCATTTAATAATTCACTTGGATAATCTACTAGTCGAATAATCACATGAAATATCAATAACCAATTTCATTATGACAGAATGCATAATGCCAGACTATCATAACCACGTAGCCAAGTCCTCATGCCAAGACTACAAATAAGATTTTGTCAAGGCCTTATTCCAAAACACTAGTTTGTCTCATGAGACCTACCGATGCATCGAGGAGCTATAGCGGGCTCCACCCGTCACTTATTAAGTCCAATGCATTCCTCATATGAACAGGTTTAATCAATACATAAACATTCGTATTAAAAATAGAATACAAAATGTCAATAATTTCTCCATAAACCATGAATGGTATAAAAATAACACATGCACAGTCAATCATATCAGAAAACCTTCAATACGATTATAGAAGTTTCGTATCATAATAAATCAACTTCAAATAAACTTAAAATCAATCAAACGATATTGTCATTGATGAAAATCAAATCTATTTGAGAGAAATATCTCTTTTTTTGAAATAATTTAAAAGTCACATATTTCTACAGAAAACCTTTATTTTGAAAATATTTTTATAAGCTTGTAAGGGAAGCTTCAATGGTGTAAAACGGAGGAGAATAACCGCATCCACAGTATAAGTTAAAAAAAGATATTCATACCTTAATTCTATCGAAAAGGTTAAAAAGGACCTTGTTTGGAAAACGATGGAAAGATTCTTTTATACACATCTTATAAAAAGTCAATCAAGGGTATAAATTAATTTAAAGCATATTCTTTAAAATAGAAAGAATGTTTTGAAATACATTTTTATGAAACATGGATGTGGATGATAAAGAGGTACCAGTAGATAATTACGTATAAACAACCTCAGATAATGAAGTGATTGTGAAATAAACCCTTACCTTGTACATTTCCTTGGTCGAGGGTTGGTTAATCTCCTGTATAATGGTGAAATAATTGTGAAGACGTTAACTCTTCTTTGGGGTCTTCCTTTTGATTTGATCAATAGAGCTGCATAAGATGGATTTCTGATCAAAATAAGGCCTCTAGGATGAAGTGACAGAAGTTGGGAGGATATTTGGGATGAGGTTGTCCGAGCCAAATGGATTTGAAGGTGTGAATTAATGATAAGGGCGGGATCCCTTTTATAAGAGGGGTGAGGGGCTCTTTAGGAAAAACAAAAAGTAATATTTTATAATAAAATCATATTCAGTTTATAATGGATACGAAGTGTATTATTAAAAGTATAAGTTGTCGATGGGTCCAAATCCTTTCAACCAATAGATTTTAGACAGGTTTGGGTCATTATATTAACCTTATCTTTTAGTTTTAACTCCTAGTTAATTAGTTTGACACATACCATGTAACTTTGTATTTTTATATTATATAGTTAATAAAAATACAATATACCTCCAAGAGACACCACGTTGTCCATTAATGATATACCAATATTGATATAAGTTCTATGACCGAACCTTAGATTTTTAGTAATAGAATATAAATTAATAATATAATATTTGTTTTAAAAACTAATTTATGTCAGTCATGACACTACTCAATAATTGATTTTTATTAAAGTCATACCAACTTTATTAATTCGAAACAAATTCATTTAAGAAATCTAAACATGTCATATTCACCAATAAAGTTCCTTTATGTCATCAAAACATTCAAATTATATTTATTTTAACATTTATAATACTAATTATTTGATTCTTTCATTAATAAGGAAAATACTGCATCATTATTGTGTCATATATATTCTTACTTTTTCAATCTCTAAAAATTATAACTAAAATACTATTATGTATGAAACATTTTTAGCTTTCTAATGAATATTTATAATCGAAAATATAACAAATATAACCTTATGTAAAAATTGTTTTTCTAAACTATATAAGCTTATGGAATTTTTTAATTTACTTTAACTTAATTAATATAAAGTGTCCCTATCACCTAAAAGTGGCTCCATGGGGTTCCAAAATCGACCCAATGATCCCATGGTTGGACCTGTATCCACCAACATGGTTAGGAAACGTTTTAGAGTAATTTATTATTATTATAATATTTTTTTACCCTTATTTACTGGATTTACCCTTTAAACATGTTAAATAAAATATTTACCGAAGTAATTATTTAAACTGTCTAAAATTAAAAGTTACCTATTTACACAATTTGAAAATCCTGATTCCAAATATTGAATTTAATTTTCAAAATTCAAAACACAGAAGTGGCAGAAATTAATTTAAAATTAATTCCCACTGTCAAAACAAAAAAGCTTGTTTTTAAGATATAATAACTATCAAAAGATTGACACTTTTTAATGTCCGGTTTAATTGTGAAATTGTGTCCAATGAACAAAATTTTATTAAATTGTAAAAATATATTATAAATATACTTTAAAACCCCTAAAATTCATAAGTTATCACTATCAATTGTTATTATTAAAAAAGTTGTTTTTAATTAAAATTTAGAAATTTTCACTATTTATCAAAATATAAAAGTTATCCAAAAAGTACAAAAATTTCACCCTAGGATAAATTAGATATTCCGAATACAAAAATGAAGTCCATTTTGAGAGATAAAATGTATTAAATTTAAAAAAGTAGGTATTACTATTCATAACGGCTAGTTCGATTGGTTGTGGTGTGTGTTAGAACTTGAAGTTGCGTACGACACATGCTAATGTATTATTCAAAGAGAAGAGTACCATGGATGCTTGGGGTGTTACATTGATGAAGATAAGATATACATAAAATTCAATTAAATAGGAAAATTCATGGGATTTTGAATAGGTGGATTTTTTTTGGAATCTAATAAAAATAATATTTGGGGCATGTATAAATTCGGAAAAATAAATTATAATTTTCTGACAGAAGTATTGTTCACAAGAACTACAGACAAGGTGGAGCTGTAGAGAGAATAAGAGGTTCCATATTTGGGTTTTCTTGATGATTTTATTCTAACAAAATTGTAAGGAGAACCGAAAATAGTGTAATGTATTCAGATGATCATTATAATCAACTAATTATTTTATTCATTTGGTTATCATATTAGGCATGCTTATCAAATTGGGATTTCTGGACATAATAAGAAACTGGTTAGAATTGACTCAATATATTTTTTAGAGATATATATTTTGTTATTAAACAACCAGATAAGGAAAAATATGACTGGGAGATCAGACTAAGTATTATTATAATGTCTAGGAAGTTATTAACAACTTCTAGTAATGAAAGTAAGGAATTTGATTATAATATTATAACTTAGAATTTTGATAAATAACAAATTTAAAATGTTTAGTTACAAAAGAATTTAATTTCATAATTTGTGATAGAAGGATAACTGTCAATGCAGTATAGTTTAGATAGTGAAACAAGAGTGAATGATGATATCTTACTCATTGTATTCCACACCAAATAATTGTTATAAATTGTATTTTGTGCTCTCTAAAAATTTCCATACCATATAAAGGATTTATATATTCTTTTTTAATAGTGAAACTTGTTAATACTTATGTTCCTATAGATGCATATTTGATTTGTATTCAGTAGGAAAATAAATATTTAGCGTGATGAAAAAGTTGTCTCATTAGAAATATTCTATAAGGAAAATGGTTTAACTGATTTACCCCCTCACCTCTCAGTGATATAAATATACTGAAGGGGAAATTACATTCATGACTCTATTTAATTTCATTGGGTTATATTACCTATTTAATATATCTATCATTATATGATAATTTGTGTAAGTAATTATCACTATATTGTGTTGTATTTCAACATTTCTTATGTGAATTTAATTTTTATATAGATAATAAATTCATTGATTAACTCTCAACATTATGATATATATGTATATAAATTATTCTTCAATCTCATTTTATTCTGGATTTCTCATATGTGTGTTTCAAATGATGGAAACTATTTGATTACTATCTAAACCCCACAATAATTATCTCAAACTATGGTTATTTAATAATATTTCTTTCAATTTTATCATATTTTTATTTTATTAATAAAAACAATTAAGAAAATGTATTTAAGAATTCTGATTTCACTTTTATCTTCGGTTGATAATAATTTTTCATCCAAATCCATGTTTTCTAAAACTGTTTTAATATTTTTTTGAAAATTTCTACAAAAGTTTTATAAAATATATTTTCAACCATATCGTACATTTTACAATATTATATGAAATTTATAATCATGTATTTTTCAATATAAGGCCACTTTTTTTTTGTAAATTGTGAATAATATCTTTTTAAAATTGTATGACATGTATAAAATGACAACTATCATGAAAAATAATTGTTTTTCATATGATTTTATATTTTTCAAAGGATACATTAAAATAAAATTACTATCAAACTATTTTTTGAAATTTTTTGTTTTAAATTTATTTTCTTAGTAAAATGTTTATTCCCCATAAAAATATTTTAATGAAATATTTGTGGTATTACTATTCATCTACAACATCAACACTTTATTATATTTAAAATCTACAAGGGATTTTTTGTTTTGATACTTACCATATTGCTTATAAATATGGTTTATGATAAAATTGAATGGGTAAACTATTAATATCCCCTTTCATGAATAATTTTTAATAATCATTAACTTTCCCATGAAAAATTTAGATTATTAAAATCAATCGACATTATATTTCCCATAAATATTTATATTTTTTGCATATATTTATTACATATATATTAATTTTTTTTCTTATATTATTTTATATTGGTTGTTATATTATTTATTTTGGATAAATTTTTTAATCTATATTTCCTACTCGATAAGAAAATTTGACAATAAGGAATTTTGTTCATGAATTAAATGAATCATTAAATATTTAAGGATTATGTTTTAAATGAAAACATATATGAGGTTTAGTTATATTTATCGCCTATATTTATAAATTTTATGATGATAAATATTATTTATCTATCATTAGTTAAATGGGTTTCCATTGAATACATCACCATGAGTTTTAAAGGGTCTTTTGAAGGGTCTTGAATGTATAGGCACCATGCTTTCTCGGACCATGACGTCCAATATTTAATCATTTTATTCATTAGGAATTCAGTTATTGTTCATAATGATATTTATTAAATATTATTATTTGTGAAATCATTTTCACTCTCACGTTAATGATCCAATGTCTTGGGTCTTCAGTAAATTACCTTTTCTTTTTTATTTCTAATTTTTCTATTAATTACAGTAATGTTTTTTAAATAGAATGTGTATTCTATTATTTAACATTAAATATTTATTATTCCGTATCAAATCATGATATTTAATTTATTTATTAAGTATAATGTGTGTAAACCTATTTATCATTCCACGTTTGTTATGTTTATTATTTCAAGATATATTTTTTTTCACATAACCCTTATCAAGAATGGTATCTCACTCTCAATTATTTCTATTCCTTGAAATCAAGGGTGTGTCATATGGGGGATATGACCTGATATTCTTGAGTTAAGAATGATATACTAAAAATATATGTTTTAAATTTTGTATTTAAAATTAACATGGGGAGTATTTTTTTATCTTTATTTTCAGGATTACTAATTAATTCTTTATTTTTGATTTGATCACTCGTATTTTATTACAATATAAAAATGTAGACACTACCTCTATTCTATCTACATTGGTGTCTTTACCAATATGTTTCCTCATGGCTTGGGGAAATCGAAAAAATAATAATGGTTGATCTCAAATATTCATAAATTGAAATATATATCAAAATAATTCATAAAAATAGAAGCATGGTGTACATTTTATTGAAAATAAATAATCTAAATAATTCCTTAATCAATTAAAATTTATATAATTTTATTTTTATAGAAAAACATTGTATGTAAATAATAATAATCTCATTTATATAAAATTCAAAATAATAGATCTCAAATAAATTCAATCTTGTACATGTTTCAAGATACTATACTTGTATGGAATGTGTTATCTAACAGAAATCCAACCAAATTTTTCTCTTATTGTATCTCTATGATATAAGGGGCCTTATAATTTAGGGCACACCCTTTACTTGATTTATGACAATGCATTTACATTATGATTCATGTAAAAATTTAATATCATTCCATAATTACCTCTTATGGATAATAAATATGGATATCAATATAATAAGAAATTTTAAATACTAATACCCAATATACTTGCTTTAGTAGTTAGTAATCATCATGAATTTTAATAGTTTTACTCATATTTAAAAAATGGGTAACATGAACATTAACAATCTATATTAGGAGAGTGGTGGTAAAAAATATGTATTTAACAATATAATAGTCATTAGTATTATAATAAGAATATGTTTAACTCCAAAAAATATCTCTATGTGTATAGAATAACATTATTTCTAGGTGAACATCATCAAATTTGAATTATGTAAAATGAGATTTTCAAATATTATAGTGAAATTAGAATAAGAAATTTTGAAAATAGGAATAACATTATCATCATAAAATATAACCGAAAAGGTTTATCATTTGAAACAACATAAGTAAAATAATTATATAAGGAAGGGTGTTTTCGTTATAGAAAACATCCATTAAATAAATTATTTGAAAATAATCACAAATAAAAGGATCAAGAGACTAATTATTTAATAACATGAATTCAATCCACCATAAGAGATATATATATATATATATATTAAGTGGTAATTCATGATATATAAATCTCTTAAAGTTAAATTATTTTAAAAAAAATTAGATAAATTTAATTTAAATTTAAAAGAGACTTGTGGAAACATTTTTGATGATAAAATGAAAAAATATACATTTCACATTCATTGTAAATTTTTAATAGGTGGAAGAATGGAATTTGAGAACCATTTATTTTAAAAGTTAACACCATTAATGGACCCTTGGAAATCCAAAATTTATATATTAGATGAATAAAAAGATAAGATAAAAAATATGAATATGAAATGAAACCACCTTTTTATTATTTCAAAAATAAATTTTATCAAAACTCACATATTAAAATTGTTGATTTTTTTTATGTAATCATATATTTTTTCCTATAGGTAGATATATAAAAATTCTATAGAGTATTAGTTTTGGTGAATGAAACTATGGAAAAATAAGTTCATCAAATGCCAATGCAACTCTATGAATGTGGCATGGGGATATCAAAAATTTCTACATGCAATATACTCAATGAATTAATAAATTTTTTCAAAAATGACTATTACATGGTAATAATTTACATTAATATAAAAAAATTGAATACCATACAATAATATCAATTCGTAGAATGTACCCAAATTAAAAGTAGAAAAGGTCATTTATTACTCAATGAATGAAAATTTAATAATAAAAAATCGTAACTAAAATGGTGAAAAACGTTTCATAAAAATAAACATATTGAAAATGAGATTATTTTTGTTAGTTATTTACATGAATAAAAATTTTATGTGATAAATTAACTTCCATTGGTGGATAACTAAGCATTAAAAATAAAACAAGGCGCATAACATTGATATGTCTCAAGGAATTAATGTTTGAGATAGAAAATGTTAGAATATTTGGTAACATTTTATTGAAAACAACATGGAAGAATGTCCTTTAAATTATATATAAAATACCAAGATTAAAATATAAATCATGATATGATATATCAAAGAGGATATTTATAAAAAAATAAATTAAATTAGGTTTATAATACCATCCATTTTTATAAGAGTGTAATTAGAGATTAAAACCCCCTACCTCAATCATCATTCATTCTGCACATTCACAAAGAAACCAAAAAAAATAAATAAACGTCACTAAATAAATAATAAATAACATTATTTAGTAATTTAAAAATTTATACAACTAATATTGAATCACTATATGTTTATATCTGTTAGTTTTTTTAATATTTTAATCACATAGTGTATCTTATCTTCACCACATTGACATATTTTTGTTCAATTATTGTCGAAATATATTATTTTAAGAAATTAATGAATTAGAATATCATATGAGTAACAATAATTGAAGTCACATGATACTTTGTAATTATATAATGTTTGTTTAGGGGTGTTTTGGAAATGATCAATGTGGTTGTACCGGACGACAAGACAATTACTATGATTCATAACAAATAACAAGTGTTTTTAATGATTAATTTAAATATTAATATATCCTTTTAAGAAGAAAACAATATCTACATATTTATATCACATTATATATGAAAAAAATTCATCACATTCATCCATGACATGTAAATTCATAATATTGTTTGAGTATGTGGTTAAACTAACATAAACATGAGAATACCATGATTATTGTATGAATAAGTGGTTGTTTAGTTGTAATATCATTATTATAGAATAATAATAATATTAATTGGTTATTATAAATATGTTATATATTAATTATAATGGATTTGATAAATAATATTTTAATATTAATCCATTTTACAGAAACAATAGATCATTTTCCTTCCAATTCTATTATTCTAAACTATTTAATTAATTAAATTCAATTTCCAATGTTTTCATTAATAGTTTCAACAATTGGTAAATTACTAAGCATAATAATATCATAAAATTGTTATTCATACATTAATCCCATCCAAATTACATACCATATATAGTGGCGATGAAATCAAAAATCATAATAATTCATTATATAGAGGTAGTAGTCCACCCATATGTGAGGTTGATGATCTTAGTATCCATTTAATGGGTTCAAGAAGTAATATTATTTATTTCTTATAACGAAAAAATGATAAAAATATCATAATTATTTATTAAATTCCACTTTTCTACCATTTTCATATAGTGGTGAAGGAATAAAAATCATTTTTCATCATGGAGGATGTAGTATGTAAATTTTAAAAAAGTGGATTATTATTTTAATAAGAATATGGAATTATTTATTTACTATTATTACAATAACAGAAATTCTCTGAGTAGTTAAAATATACAAATTTTAATAACATATGTATTCGAAATTTTTTAATTCTAATATAAAAATAAAAATCAATGAAGTGAATTAAAAATTTTTACTCACGTTTACCACTATGATAATTCTGTAGAAGATCCCTCAGAAATGGATATAACAAGGTAATCTCTTGTAATAAGAAGCAGAGTACAGTGAAACTTTATTCTATATGAATTAATTATTTTAGAGTGTCTAGTGGAAAACATTTTTTAGGAGTACCGTGAATGGGTATAATGAGGTCCCCTATATAGATGGTGATATTGGTATATTTGAAAATATATCCAATTAATATAACGTAATGTCAAAGAAAATAAGTGATGTGGATCATAAAATTTGAAATAATTGATCAGGTTTGATATATGGTCAATCCTCACAACCTCCGCTAGATTATATACATGTTTTATGATTTCTCAAATTCATTAACCATTGAATAATTACTTTTACAATTTTATCATTTACCTCAAAAACTATTTTTTACTTAATGAAATAAAAAAAGTTAAATACAGTTCAATTGAATATATTTGTTAAGTAATATTTTTAAAAAAAAATTAAATTACATAAAATACTAAAACCCATTAAAATAACATATTAGGTATTATCTAAAATATCTATTATGGGATTCTAAAATAAAACAAAATTATAATTTTGATTTCTCTTAGAAAATAAATATATGGTCTTCAAAAAAGGAATGATTAAATATCAATTATTAATTGTATAATAATAATGTCACCATAATAATTTTACCAGTAAAAATGATAATTTTAATGATTCACCTAACACCAACAATTTTTATAAAAACCTCCCAATTCTATTTAAAATAATAATAAAATGTCAAATCCATGGATACATTTAGTATTTTCAAATTTAAATTTTACATTTTAGAAGTTCCACATTTAAATTAAAATGGTGATATATAATGAAAAACTATTTTTATTAGTATATAAAATTTTAAAAATATTAACAATTCAAATTTTTCGTTACTATCATTTAATAATAATATTATGAAAAAATATTCATATCAATAATATTTTATTCATATTAATCATTAGTTTTAGGAAATATGAATTAATATTACATAAAGATGAAATATTTTGAAAATTAAATTTATAAGAATGAAATGATCATGATACTCTCTTATTAAAATTTTAGTGTGTTTCGCTATCCACCAAAATAAATTGAGTCATCATGGTATAACTCATTATATAATAGTAATTTCTATAAGAAACATATATTTAATCATACACCTCTAGACGATCATGGGATTATTTTGGGTGTGGAATAAATAATATATATATATATATATAAATAAATTATTTTTGATTTATGATGGGAGATTTGTCATTCTAAATTTCACATAGACATCTACACTAGGGACATCATCTAGTTCCATATGGAATAAATTCTTAAAAAAACAATGAACAACATTAAAATCATAGTCATATGAAAATATTTTTATTCTAAACCAATATCCAATATTTAGTGAACATTTAAAAAAGACTGAGAACTATAAAATCATGAGTGAAAATAATTACCTAAAACCATAGAAGAAGATTAATTGGAATCAACAAGTTCATATGTTGTTTGGTTAAAATTTCCCACATTAGTCCTTGTATTAAGACATTGAGTTGTATAATGAAAAACTCCCTTTAAACTAAATAATTAAATTTCTATTCTTTATATCTATACAATATTTTTGAATTTATGATGACCATTATCACCACACTTATAGTATTTAACTATCCCTTTAAGTAAATTCCCCCATGATACTTCCAACATTTTTAGAATTTCGGAAATTGAATCATATTTCTATAAAAAAACTTCATTAATTTACCTTTATGAAAATACATCTTTATATTCATTGGTGTCTCCAGGAAATCGATTATACTTGTATAAGTAATTGTTTTTATTGTAATAGGTGATGATTACTTTAATCATGTCTCACACTATCTCATAATCTGATGTGGATTTTGTTAAGGTAATCTATGTGTTTTCCCTCACACCCATTGTTAATTTCATTCACTCATCCATCAACCATTGATAAATTCAAATAGATAACATGATTATTTATAGTTATTATAGTGTTATGAAAAAATAACAATAGGAGATTGTATCCTTAATATGTCTCACATTATAACACTAAAATATTAGACTATAGTTATTATAACTCTGCCTATGCTAAACATCATTCGACTTATATAACCATTAATTTTAACTGTATAATTGTTTTTTCATCATATGTTCCATTAGTTAGGATATTCCATAAATAATATCATAATCCTCAAAATATAGATCCAATATTATGATAAGAATTCTTAATATATTAAATGTTTATAAATAATTACAATAAATTCTCTCAAAATATAAAATATTTATTATCAACAAAATATCGTGTCATTTAATATGTATCGTATGTTAATAAGTTATGAATTTCATCCTATGTTATATATATTCTCATTACTGATAGGTTATCTAAACTAATTATAATCAAATCCTTACTTATATATGACAATGGGACTTTTATTGACCAAACAATATCCCAAGCGACAGTCAAACCAACTATGTAGTTATGAATCATTGTCTATCATAGGATGAGACATGACTTAATATCATATTCACTATTTAGAAGGTTACATACACTAGGTACAACTATGTCCTCTACTGTATCATCATGTAGTATCCAATCAGGATATAACTTATAAAATAATGATATAATAATACAAAAACATCAGGATGTTATATTATTCATGGAATTCTATCTTAAGCCAATCTGTAGGGTTTTCAATATTTTTCTGTAATCATAAAACATTTTAAATTATGTATCATAAAATAACATTAAATCCAATACAACATGGAATGATTTCCAGAAAATTTAAACAAAAATCATCCTAAATTTATTAACAGTTAAATTAACATAAAAATACATCATAACCTCCACCATTATCAAATACTTACTCTAATACCATCTATGATTCCTCGTACCCACACTCTAAAACTCTATTATATAAACTCATACATTTCAATCCATCTTTTATATTATTTATAGATTCCATGATTTACTATTGTATAATTTCCGGACATGAAACAACTATTTCATTACTTTTTTCCCATGATATTTTTTGTTTATAGCCATATAGAATTTGGAATTTTTATACTGGAAATACACATAAAGTTGTCAACTAATATTTTTTACACAATATAGGAAGATACTTAATCCACAAAATGTAATAATTTTTTTCCACAAATTGTAAAATATTTACAATTTGAAAATATTATTAGTTATAAAATTCTTCATTATATTAGAAAATGGAAATTTCACTAGTATTGGGATTAAATATTCTATAATTGAAACATATAGAAAATGATATGTACAAAAATAAGTAACATCTACATTGTATTCCATGAATAAATTGTTTTAATAATTCCAATGTAAACTGGAAGAACAATATCTTATATCTGTTAAAATTAATCAAATCATGTATATATTCAATATTATTATCATAATCTTGGAATAGAAAATTATGGACATCAATAACATTCTATTATGGTCTATCTTTATAAAGTTATCATATTGTGGGAAATGGTATACACCGAATCCTATCCATTTTTAACTTGGCCAACCTATTGATTCGTCATAGAGCCAATATTTTCATCATTTTTTATATTTATTTCAATGATTTCGTCCCTAAAAATTGAACATGTTGAGTAATTTTATAGGGTGTTTTGGGGATAAATGTGAAAAATGCTTAATTTGGAAATATAGATAGATTTTAATATCCATGGTAATTCGATAATATCATTTAAAATATAAATCCAACTGATGTGATTCCATTTTTATTAGATTCCTATCATTTTTTCTCCATATTTGTCTTCTGGACTAGGTGAAAAATATTACGTACAAGGGATTTGAAAATTCACTAAAATTAGACAATTATTATGGAAGACGACGTGGACCCCACCTCACTAAATAAATCATAACTCGGTCTACACACCTCAAATTGGGTTGATTATAATTGGATTTGAAAGGCTATTAAATGGGGATTTCAATACCAACATTGGAGTGGAGGGATGGGACATGCTTCTAGCTTAGGAATTTACTTTTATTTTCTTTTTATTTTAGTTTCCTTTTATATGTAACACATTAATTTTTATAATAACGGGGTTCCCTTTCTTCTTCCACCCCTTTTATCTTACAATATAAATCTGTTTCTTTCTCTTCCATCATTCCATAATGATATCTATGAACTTCTCCATGGAAATTTACTAACTTGACGCTTGGACCGGTGGGCGGTTTCATAGTTTTCTTCATTATTTAACTTTAAACTGATAATGTTTTAAATATATTTCAAGCATAGAAAGAAATATTGCATGGTTATTGTGGTTTTCCTCCATGAGACTATTTTCCAATCCATTTACTTTCTTTTATTAATTAATTATACTTTTCTACACATAGGAAAACCCTTCATAATGGGGATTTAGGGTTTCTATAAGAGTTGAAAAGTCTTACGGTGGAGCTAGGTATTATAGGAATAACATTTTCGATTGAGGTTTTACCCTACTTTAATAAAAGGGGAGTTGTGTTTTGGTGTTCCTGGCGCATGATAAAATCAAACAATCAATAAATCCAGTGAAATTAATTTGTTAATGTGGTTTCATAATATAAATTATCAAATTGAATCTAAAAAATAATGAATGAACCTGTGTTATCAACCATAGGACCAAGACCTATCATTATAATCATCATTTTGTCTACATTTTAATTTAGATTTAAATTATTCATTTCATTATTCCAAAATTTTCATAAACCCTAAGACATTTAGATTAGGTGAATTATAATTTTTGAATAAACTAAATGTGATAGTCAATTTGTTAGAAAACACGGGTCTATCACTATGATCCACTATGTATATAAATTACTTTTTCCCCACCCTTTGACAGACGTGCATCAACACTGGTGTCATTGTCTGGGATGTAAATTTTCATTTCAATTAATTATTTAAAAATTGAATTTTTTTGTAAATATTTTTTTTGTTTCAATTAAATATAATAATATAAAAATTTTCCATGATGTATTCGAATTCAAATTATTAAGCATGGGATGATTACTCACAATTGCAACATCAAGAACTAGAAGTGGATTATAACGATCAAAATTCCTGGGTGGATAGGATTATAAATAATCTGGATGACATGTGGAGAAAAATAAAAATATCATTTGATGATATTCGAGAACATATTGAGCAACACAATCCTGAACCAGAGCAAGATCCTGAGCAAGCTGTGGAAGAATTTTCTCCACATGTTTTTGATGCTGAAGAACATAATGGCGTAAAATTAGATGTTCCTAAAGATCAATTCCACATCTATCAACAAATTATGGAGGAGATACATGAAATATCAATTTCTACTAATTTACAATAGGGTGATCATGTGAATATGTAGAAATTTTAGAGTGTGTGGGAAGAAATTGAAATGCTACATGATCTCTTAATTCCTTACAATATAGAAGAGAATCCACCTTTATACCTCTCTCTATCCTAGGAAGATAATGATACCACCCAAGAGGTAGAATTAGAAGAAATAATGGAGGATCCTGAATACCAACCTCTATTAAGTGAAGATCAACTCCTAGTGGTACTTTAAATAAAAGAATAGATTAAATCTGAACCAAGTGAGTGATTAGAACCTTTCATTGAATCTTATGGTTTTATTGAATATTAATTGAGTGTTACTCTTTCTTGTTTTACAAAATTAGATAGTATTTCATATGCATTGGTGGAAGAAAAAGAAATTGCACCTCTTGAGGATAACATGGAGCTCCCTTATGACATTGATCATCTGCATGAGGAAGCCTATGAAGAGTTAAAAGTGCCCATACATGAATAACCCAATCAACAAGTTTCCTACTATAAAATTTATTATTTTGAAATTAATACATCAAATTTATATTTTGAATATCTATTTCATTATTCTTTTAAGGAATCACATCTGGATAAACCACTAGATTTTAAAAAAGATGTTGCACAAGTAGAAACTGAAGTGGAGGATGTTCCATACACTATCCAACCCCCACATGCATGTTTACCACATTGCATAGGGGGAAGATATGTTGTACTCAATATATGGATTTATCCACAAAAAGAACAATGAACTAAAGGATGGGAAGAACAACATGTGTTGGTTCATTTCTAAGAAGATATCACCACCATAAAATTATGGATAACAACTGGTACCACCCTTTGGAGGCAGTTAAAGAATCTATGCCCCACTTGGCCGATCTTACCATGAATTCTGTTTACTTGATTTATAATAATTTATATTCAAATTTATTTTCATAGATGTAGATTATCATGAGACCCACTCCATCCTATATTTTTGACCTTTAATTTCATGATCCTTTAAATTAATAGGTTAATTATCATTTGTATGTTCATGATGGCATAAGGGAAACCCCAAACCTGAAAAAACCAAGCTTGATTTCAAAATAGATTTCACTTTTAATGTTTAACATTGTAACTCCTTTAAATTTTTTTTGCTTTAAACTGGAATTGAATTACCACACATGAATTATGTTTTAACTAACATATCTAGGAGACCTGAGTTACATAGGAATTTAGTGATGCAATCTTTTTGGATTTCAATGTTAATTAGATTTAATGAGTAAAGTGGATAATTGGATAATTAATTGAATCCTAGATATTGAAACAAGATCTCAAGTTTTGAGGGAATTAAATAATTCATGTAAATGAAATGTCTCTACCATCTATCATGTTTTGAATTTAGAAAATTCATGTGAATTAATTTGTTTTTAATAATAATACCATTAGTGATTTTCCAATATCATATTCCCATTTTTAGAGTATTTTTAGATAAAATATTTCCTATTATATCATAAGAATATTTATTGAGTGATCTTGGGACATTCCACATGCCAAAAAATGTATTAAAACTTGTCCAAGTTATGATTTTGAAAAATAAAATTTAAAATGATTGATGCCATACATTTTCCAACCACATATTTTCATGAGACTCATCCTAACATTTTTTTTCAGCCCATATAAGACATGAATTGCATCATAGGTTTAAAAAATATTACAAGATGGCATTTCATCACTTACCCACACTTTTAGTATTTTTTCATGGATATTTGAATTTTGAGTGTGGGGGAAGGGCCTTTTGAGTGTGATCATTGGGATGTGTGTCAATTTTTGGTTGTTTGATGTGTGTGTCATCATTTTGGGCAGTGTATTATTAGAAAATTGGGAAAAAGTCATAATTTCATTAAGTGTGTTTCATTGCATTGGGTTCTCCTTAAAAAGAAGAAAGAAAAAATAGAGTTGTTCCTTTCTAGAGCATTACAAAATATTCATGAAAAAGGTGATAAGTTATGTTGTTCCTATCTAGAGAATTATATATAAAATAGAGGGGGGATAACATGGATGATGTCATTCATTATAATCATTTATTAACTCATGTACCAAGTCATAAAAATGGGGTGGTGTTGTGTTTCAAATTCTCAAGGGAAATTTAGTGAGGTTCATCCTATGTTTTCACTTGATTAATTATGAATTTTTATAAAGAGTCAAACCTCTTAAATTGGGCCATAAATTATTTCATTCTTTACCCACCCACCCTTAGCCACTGAGTCATTTGAAACATTATTGTAAGTCCTCATGATTTTAAGTTCTTCTTTTACAAGGTGCAGAAATAAGTTTCTTTACAATCATATGGATTAGGATCATGTCCTCAAAATATATGCCTAAATACACTATAATTGTATCATGATTGATGAGTAAAAATATTCAAAAGAGAGGTAGATCATGATTTGGAATTTTTAATAATAAATAATTGAGAATATTGAATGAATGAAAGGAGAAGATCCATCATTTTTCAAAGGGGAAATGTAAAATGCATGAATTGATTCTTTATTTGAAAAATGGTCAATTAAATTGATATTTGTTTGGAACATGAAAATTTTATAGGACAATGATAATTGTTTGATTTTATTTCATTGAAATTTGAATATTGGTTACATTAGTTCCCTTTGATTTCCATGTTGAGATTTTATGTTTGAGGACAAGCATAGTTTAAGTGTGGTTGAATTGATAAAGAAAGTGTAACACCCCGCCCCAACCTCATTGGCTAGGGGAGGTGGTGAGGGTTACATGGCCTTATGCGATGTCCCTATGGTGCCAAAGGCTATCAATAAATTTCGAGGGCTTCGAGAAAAAATTGGGGAACAATTTTCCCTTAAAAATCCAACCAAACCATCCACTAACAACCACTATATGATTCATGTCAATAAAACAATCAAGAATGTATTCCCAAAAGACAATGATGTTAGTCCACAATGAAACCTAAAACCAATACAATATAACATGATATCAGAGTACAATGTGAAAGACTAAACAAGAGACCCAAAATAAACAAAGACACACTCCACGACTCCACCCCATGCTCCTTGCTCCAAGCTCCACCACATCTCTAAAGCATCACCACGAACCACTAGTAATGAGATACATTTCCTTTACCTATGTCTCATAATATGACATCAAGAAAATCACTGAAGTGCCAAAGCAGGGGGTGAGTTCTAATACTCAGTATGTTTTCCCCAAATTACTTCCCCAAACACGCCACAAGGATAAAACAATTAGCCCATATATAAAGATGTTATATAAAATATTCTCAAGTGAAACCATTAATATAAGCCAAACATACCATTACCAATCCATGAAAACCATGGGAAAGACAAAAAAACATGCCACACCATATTTCATCATTTAAAATTAGAAAAAAAATATTCCTTCTATAAAATCAATGAACCACACAAGGTTCTAGAACCCAATACTTGTATAACTATCACAGCGGCACTTCCGTCCGACTTGTTTCTTCCTTCCCATATTTAGGGGCACTACCCGTCCACTTACCATTGATGTTGGCCCTTCTATCCACTACCCATCCCCTTATTATAGTGGAACTTCCCTCCCACTTTCACACAACATTCAAACAATCCATAACCAAGCATATAACCCACCATGGTCCCAAAAATATGCAATTAACCATTTCTATTACATGCCGAACCACTTTAATAAATAAAACATTTATTGAAAACACCCTTCCACCCTTTTTACATGCAAATTCCCATTTCAATAAAACAACCCCTTTGTAAGAAAACTATTTCACAAGGCATCTTAATTAATTCAACAAAACAATCCATTTTAAAATATCTATTTTAAAATATCTATTTTAAAATCACAATAAGTGAATTTTACAAAAAACTCCCATTCTTCCCAAAAATCCCCAAAACACCACCAATGGGATTTCCAATCTATTTCCCACATCAAAAACAAAAATAATTTTAAGATAAAAAAAGTAAATGTAACCGAGATTCATGTTCGTGCAGTGTGGATTCGAGAGAGAAGCCACCTACCTATAAGGTTCTGATGAAATCGACCCACAAGCTACCACGCCACCTCCAATCTATCGAAAAAACCAAAGAATTCTCTCAATATCTCCATACCTAACATCCACAAGTCTTAAAATCAACACGTAAGGAAACCACAACCCTTGATCTACACTAAACAGGTGTAGATCTAGAAAACTGATTGAGAGAGAGTGTGATGTCAATCTAGAGTAAAACAGAATATAACCAAGAGGGGAGAATTACTTGGGAGAAAACACCTTCAAAACACCTTGAAACCCCTTTGGTTTGCTTCCAAAATATAATAAGGAGCTCCCCAAGATATGAAAACCAGAACTCCCACGTGAGCCATGAGTGGGAGGAATAATGAGGGAAAAAATGGGAAATTATGAGTGTCACGAGACTTAAAAACCCAAACTTTAAGTGGCCACATGGTTACCCCGCATTGTTTGGAAAACCGTGCGCTAACCATAGTGTTTCCACTGTCCCACCCAGGGACTTCGCACGGCTTGCCCGCACGGTCTGACAAACTGTGCACCGCCCGTGCGTAACCCACTATCAAGGGTGTATAGTTTACTGGGCTGGCTGCACGGTTTGTTCAGACCATGCGCCAACCATGAACCACTGCACAACCTGGAAAACATTAAATATTTTTCCTAGAATTTTCCAAACATCAACCAACCACTTCAAAATGCACAAATTAAACGAAAAAAGGGTCATATACCTCAAACCAGGGTTACTACATTCTCCCCACAATTAGAATTTCCATCCTCAGAATGTAGTGAACCCTCCCTTTGCCGAAAGAGCACAGGAAATTGCTTGACCATCAATTTATCCCTCTCCAAAGTATACTCTAGGATCTGGCCATGCTGCCAAAAAACCTAAACCAGACTGATGCTTTTACCCCGCAAGTCTTTCTCTTGCCTATCCACAACCCGCATTGGCACATGCACCAAAGAACCATCCAGATCTAGCTCAACATGATCCCATCGAATAAAATGGCCCGGATCTAACTTATACTTTTTCAACTACGAAACATGATACACATTGTGCATCGCACCGATCCTAGATGGAACAGCCAAATGATAAATCACCTCACCAACCCGCTCAATAATCTCAAAAGGTCTAATATACCTCGGAGATAAATATTCCTACTCCCCCAACTGATGACATCCAAACCTAGGAGGTATCCTCAAGAAAACATGATCACTCACCATGAACGATAACGACCATCGAAAATTATCCTCATACGATTTATGATGACACTGAGCCGTCTCCATTTTCTTCTTGATTATCTTGATCTTCTCCATAGTTTCTTGGAAAAGGCTCAGTCCAACCATCGATGACTCACCCGTTTCCACCTAGAATAGTGGAGAACAACATGTCGACTCATACAACAATTCAAACAGAGCCATATGCATGGATCCCTGATAAATTTTATTCTACGAGAACTCAACCAATGGCATGTGATCCTCCCACGAGCCACCAAAATAAATTACACAAGCCCGCAACATATCCTCCAAATTTTGTATTTTCCTCTCAGATTGACCATCTGTCGGAGGGTGATACACCATACTCATGGTAAACATAGTTCCAAGGGTTTTCTATAAGGATTTCCTGAAACATGATGTAAAACTCAGATCTCTATCGGATACAATCGAAACTAGAACACCATTACTCTTTATGACCTCCCGGATATAGATTTTGGACAGATCCTCCACCATATGATATTGAAGAATTGGAATGAAATGGGTAGACTTTGTTTGACGATCCACCATTACCCCAATGCCATCATGGTTTTTTACCGTTATTGGGAGACCTGTGATGAAATTCATCGCTATTTGCTCCCACATCAAAATAGAGATTGGTAGAGACTGCAACATTATCAGTAGTCTATGATGCCCTGCCTTGACCTGTTGGAAATTCAATCATTTCTAAGAAAACTCAACCACTCTTATTTTCATACCATCCCACCAGAACTGTTCTTTAAACAGTTTTTACATTTTCTGATTTTCGGGATGAACATCCCACCTGGAATGATGATACACCCAGATAAAATCTTCCTGACAAGAAACTAGTACAACCATCCAATTACAAAAACTCAAAACTGAATCTCCATTAAGTTTTAACCCATCAATATTCTCCCCACCATTGAGTTTCAACCTCATGGTCACATACATAGAATTAGATATCTATGCCTCATTAACCAAGCCAACCAAATCCGGAATCAACCAAACCAGAAAGAAGACTGATCTATCACCCTGGTCCTTAGATTCCAAACACATGTCAGTTATAACCGGCATCAACTGCCACTGGTCCGATGCCTATTTCATCACCTGAGCATATGAGTTTCTACAAAATGCATCCCCCACTAAATTTCCCTTACCCGGTGTGTACATGGAGTCAAAATCAAACATATGGAGATACTCCATTTATCTATTTTTCCTCAAGATAAAATCCCTTTATGAGGAATTGTGCTTCAAGCTCTTATGATCAGTATATACCATGAATTTCTCACAGAAGAGATAATGACGCCACTCTTTCAATTCATGTACCACTATTTCCAATTACAAATCATGAGTTAGGTAGTTCGTCTCATGCACCCTCAACTTCTGTGATCCATATACAACCACATGATTCCCTTACGTGAGAACACACCCCAACCCTGATCATGATGCCTCGCAATATGCCACATACCCTATTCCTAGTTTTGGAAAAACCATTATTGGTGCTGATGTAAGACGAACCTTTAGCTATTCGAAACACTGTTGACATTGTTCATTCCACAGGAATGGAAAATTCATTCTTGTCAAAGCTATCATCGGTGAAGCCAAATGTGAAAAATCACGAACAAAACACCAATAATACCTAGCTAGAATGAGTAAACTTTGTACCTCAAACACATTCTTTGGAGGTTTCCATGAGATATAAACCTCTATCTTTTCTGGATCCACTAAAGCACCCATTTCAGATATCACATGGCTAATAAAACAGACTTAATGTATCCAAAATTCACACTTTGACAATTTGGTATACAACTGATGATCCCTCTAGATCCCCAACACTGTCACCAAGTGCTGCTCATGATCCCCACTTGTCTTTGAGTACAAAAAAATATCCTCTACAAAAACCACCTCAAATGTATCTAGATATCTCTGAAATATCATATTCAACAATTCCATGAACACCGCTGGCACATTTGTCAGACCAAAGGGAATAACCACATATTCATAATGTACATATCTACTTCTGAAATTTGTTTTAGGATGATCATCCTTACCCACCCTCAATTGATGATATCCCGACCTCAGGTCAATCTTGGATACAAACTCGGCGCCCCTCAACTGGTCGAAAAAATCATCAATACATGGATGTTGATATCTGTTCTTTATAGTTACTTGGTTAAGTCTACGATAATAAAAAACAGAGCCTCAATGTTTCATCCACCATTGTCACAAACAACACCAGATCTGCCCACGGAGACATGCTAGGCCTGATAAACCCTATGTTTTCTATGTCTTCCAACCAGATTTTCAATTCCTTCAATTCAGTAAGTGGAATTAATTAAGATGGATGTGAGACAGTTTTGGTCCTCGAAAATATATCAATTGTAAATTCATCTTCTATTATTGGAGGTAACCCATATAATTCTTCTAGAAAAACATCCATGAAATGATGCACTAATGATGGAAGAACACTCTTCTCAACACCCTATACCAATTCCAAGGACTACACCACCAACTGATTTGATAACGTGCCCACTACTGGTTCCAACAAACCCTTTGAACAATACCATTCATGCCTCTCTCCTCTAAAAATATGTCTAACGCCATCATGTGTTGTTAAAGACACCGTTAGTGCATTACATTCAATGTGGGACATAAATTCCACCAGCCAATCTTTTTCTAGGATTTCATCATACCCATCCATCTCAAGCAACATGAAATTCCACATTAGCTCAACCTCACCCACAATGAAACAACATTCTCTACACAAGAATTGTTGACAATCTATTTGACCTAGAGGAGTTTGTTGTTTCAAAACTGAATGCATCATTTCTACGCTTAAACCGAGCAAATCATCCACACATGTAACATTAAAACAATGTGAATCACCCATATCAAACAACACATGCATCAAAGTAGAATTTAAAAGAATAGTACCTTACACCGTGGATGGTCCCGACTGATAATCCACCACAACCTGCTCGACTCTGAACAAAACCATCATTGCCACACTCTTCTCTTTATTTCCATACTGAGGAGTTGTGGTGTTCTGAGAATCACCATGAATGACTTTTCTTTGCTGACGAGAGGTATCCTGCTGTCTCCGTCCTGTCGAAGCATACGACGTCTGTGATCCCTGAGGTGTGTCATGTGCACCCGACCTCAGAAAATTCCTATTATAGTGCTGAAGATGTCCCATATTCTTTCAATTGTGACATGCTGGAGGTGGTGTCGTACAGTACTTCTTTTTGTGTGTCGTAGATCAACACTAAAAACATCTTGGTTTGCTCTAGGGATTCATAGGAATATTTACTGATCCTGACATCAGATTATGTGCCATACTCCCACCCTAGGTATAAGTGAACCTCCTCCGCATGAACCCAACGTCAGAGTTCCTACTATTCCCCATGGGTACCACCATGCTTCTTTTGCCTGAAGCACCCAACAGATCCCACTCAGCCACCGATGCTTGATTCACAACCTCTGCATAATCACTGATACACATCACTGCTGTTTTTGAATTGATCTCTTAACTTAACCACGAATCAATGATTCATTCCTTAAATGACGTGTTACCCGCCAACTCTGGTGAAAACCTCACTATGCTCAAAAAAAAATTTGCATACTCTGTCATAGACATATGCACTTGATTCGTACTAAGGAAATCAGTTGGGCATTGAATTCTGAACGTATGTGGGTATAATAGTTTATTAAACAATTCCTCAAAGCCTTCCCATGTCATACCCTGACCCGTTCTTGTAAGGACTCCCAACTCCCACCACTTAAGAGAAAGATCATCAAAATTATACATTTCAATATTTACATTCAACTCTACCAGCGTCCCCAAGAATTGAAAAATTCTGTTCATTCTGGACAGCCACGCCTATGCCCTTTCTGGGTCTGAATAACCCCTAAAGATGGATGGATCCTTCTTTTAAAACTGTTCTATATAATCAACATTATATGGCTCATCCACTCTATTCAAACTTCCCACCACATGAAAATCATGCACTATGATCTGGATTAACTGGTGGTTCACATGGGGCTCAGGTGAAACAACATTCTCATCGGCCACTTCCGGTTGGTGTTTACGACGCCTACCCGGTGCCATTTCTATAAAAAAAAGAAAACAACCATGAGCCTCACTTCTGTAGAAATCAATAATTCCAATTTCAAATAACATTACACCACACTATCATAACAAGGCTTTCCACCTTTCGACATTTTCCATGTTCCACCATTTTTGAAAACCAAACCATTTTAAAAACACAAAATTTATTCACTTTACAATTTCAAACATCTGAAAAAAAATTCAAAATTCATCCCATATATCATTATACCTAATACAATATGCATCCTAGAGGGATTTCAACTCTACCATATATGACAGGAACATCTCATTGGCTACACCCACGAAAATGATATTTCTAATGCCTATAAGTGTCTCCAAAACCCTTATGTACCCAACTCCCTGGTAACTTGAATTTCAACAAAAAAGGGGTAGCTACACCATTTTATGATATACATTCCATGTTACGACATTCCTATGCCTTGCTACCATCCAAAATCAAGGAATATATCACAACGAATGTAAACTACAAATCTGAGAATCAACTCCGAAGGACCGAACTAGCTGATAACACATGTAACACCTCACACCTACATCATTGCCTTGAGGAGGAGGTGAGGGATACTTGTCCTTAAGCGATGTTCCCAAGGCGCCAAAGGCTGGAAATAAATTCCATGGTCTTCAGGAAGAAATTGGGGAATGATTTTCCCTTACGAAAAAACCAACCAAATCATCCACTAATAGAAACTATATAATGCATGTCAATAAAACATTAAAGCTTGTATTCACAAAAGACAACCAAGTTTATCTATAATACAACCCAAAACCATTACAACCCAACACAATATCAGAGTACTATGTAGAAGTCTAAACAAGAGACCCCAAATAAACCAGGACACACTCCATGACTCCACCCCAAGCTCCTTTCTCCAATCACCACCACATATCCCAAGAATCACCATGAACCATTTGTAATGAGATGCCTTACCTTTACCTGTGTCTCGGAATACGCCACCAAAAAAATCACAAATGTTCCAAAGAAAGGGATGAGTACTAATACTCAGTAGGTTATCCCCAAATGACTTCCCTACAAATGCCACTAGGATAAAACCGTTAGAACATTTATATAAACCATTTTGTATAAAATAATCACAAGTGAAACCATTACTATAAGCCAAACATACCCTTAACCAAGCTAAGAAAACCAATGGATAGCCAAAAAACATGCCACAAGACATTTTGTCATTTCAAATTAGCACAAAAATTTTTATCAATCAAATCATTGCACCATACAAGGTTCCACAACCCAATATTAGTACAACAATGACAATGACACTTCTATCCAACACTTTTCATCCTTCCCAAATTTAGTGGAACTTCCCATACACTTACCTTTGATGGTGTCAATTCCATCCACTAACCATACATTTATTATATTGGTACTTCCCTCCCACTTCCACACAACATTTAAACAAGTCGTAACCAAGCATATAACCCACCAAGGTCACAAAAATATGAAATTACACCTTTCAATTACATGCCGAACCACTTAAATAAATCAAACATTTACTGAAAACACCATTCCACCCTTTTTACATGACAATTACCATTTCAATAAAATAGACCCTTTATTGAAAAACTATTTTACAAGACATATTAATTAATTCAACAAAACAACCCATTTTAAAATAATCATTTTAAAATCACAACAAGAGCTTTTTACCCCAAAATCCCTTTCTTCCCAAAAATCCCAAAAACACCACCAAATGGATTTCCAATAAAATTTTCACGTCAAAAACACAATTAATTTTAATAAAAAAAATTTAATTGTCACTAAAATTCAAGTTATAAAAATGTGGAGATGAGGGAAAAGCCACCTACCTTTAGGGTTCTGACGAAATCAACCCACAAGCTACCAAAACTCCTCAAATCTGGCGAACGAACTACCAAAATCGCTCTATATCCCCTTCCCTAACATCCAGAAGTATTAAAATAAACACCCAATGCAACCAATGCCTTAGATATATATACAACGTGTGTAGATCGAGAAAAACATTATTGAGAGAGAGAGAGGGATGTAGATCTTGAGGAAAACAAAAAGAAACCACAACAAGATACTTACCGCGGAGAAACCAACTTCAAACCACCTTGAAATCCCTTCTATTTGCTTCCAAAATGAGTTAACGAGCTCCCCCAACCTCTAAAAACTAGAACAACCCCATGAGCTATGAGTGAGAATAAGAATGTGGGAAAAAATGGAAAATCTATAGTGGCCCAGGACTTAGAAACACAAAAATTAAACGGTCTCATGGTTAACCCACATGGTTTGGAAAACCATGATCCAATAGTGTAGTTGCCACTTTCTCACCCAAGGACTTCACATGGCTTCCTCGCACGGTCTGACAAAATTTGCGCTACCCGTGCAGAGCCCACAGTCAAGGGTGAAGGGTTTCATGGGCTGGCCGCATGGTTTGTTCAAACCGTGCACCAACCATGCGCCCTTTCACAACTTCCTCAAATTTAAAATTTTTTCCTTGAATTGTCCAAACATCAACCAACCACTTCAAAAATCCCAAATGAAACGAAAATAGGGTCGCTTACCTCAAATCGAAGGTACAATAGAAAGTAATTCCATCATTTTTATATGTAATTATATTATTTAATCCCTAAAAATTGAACATGTTGAGTAATTTTGATCAATTTTGGATTTATATTGTGTTTTGAGATTAAATTTGAAAACTACATAATTTTGGAAATATATACAGATTTTATTTTCCTTATTAATTGGAACATATGTTTTAGAATATAAATCCTATTGATGTGATTGTTTTTTATAAGATTGTTTTATTTATTTTACCCATCATTATCTTTTGGATTAGGAGCTAAATCTGCAATCCATGGGTCCTAAATATTCCCTCAAGTTGGACAATTATTCTGGATGACCGCGTGGACCCCACCTCATTATATAAATCATTACTCGGTCTAGACACCTTAATTAGGGTGGTTCTAATTTAATTTTAATGTCTATTAAATGGAGATTTGAACACCATAATTGGAGTGGAGGGATATAGACATGCTACTAACTTATCAATTTTTTCTCATTCCATTTTATTTTAGTATTCTTTTAAATATAACACATTAATTTTCATATTAAAGTGTTCCCCTTTATTCTTCCACCACTTTTCTCTTATAATGTCAATCTCATTCCGTCTCTTCCATCATTATATTATGATATCTATGCACTTCTCCGTGGAAAGTGACTAACATGATGCTTGGACCTGGGGGAGGATTCATGGTCTTCTTCATTATTTCAATTCAAATTGAAAATGTTTTAAATCTATTTGTAGTAGAGTAGGAAAAATTGCACGGGTGCAGCGGTTTTCCACCACGACACTATTTCCAAATACATTTCTTTTCCTTTATTAATTAATTTTCCCTCCCATTAGTTAGGCAACCCCTTCATATGGTTGATTTAGGGTATCCATAAAGGTTGAAACGACATACGATGGATCCATGTCATGAAGGAACAACATTATCAGTTGAGGTGTTACCCTACATTACTACTTGAGGAGGTGAGGTTTGGTGTTCCAAACACGTTCTAAAATCACACAATCAATAAATAAAAGGGAAATTAATTATAATAATGAGGTTTCATAAAAAACTTATCAAATTTAATCTAAACAATAAATAAATAATGATTGAACCCAGGTTATCAAACCAAGGACAAAGACCTTTCTTTATAATCTACATTTTTTCTGCATTTTCATTTAGATGTAAATTCTGCAATTCGTTATTCCATGTTTTCCAAAAAAACCAAGAAAAATTTAAATTAGGTGAATTATAATTATTGATTGAACCAAATAAGACACTCCTCATGTGAAATGACCCTGGTCAGCCACTATGCTACACTAGGAATATAAATTTCTTTTTCCATGCCCTACGATAGGTGTGCATCAACGTGTCGATGTTCAAAATAACTATGTACCCCAAAAGTCACATGATTATCTAAAATTAAATCATTGTAATTGTCATCGTGAATTTTTCTATCATTATCGATGGGAAATTTTAATTTAATATATATGTCTCTATTTACAATTTGAGAGATGTCAAATTTAATTATAATATCATCCTACATTTGAAATAAATATTCATCAAGAATTCCAATATTTTTCTCCATGTAAAAAAGGGGTGACATCATAATCACCTACCAATTAAAATAATTTTGATGGAAAAAAATATATATTGAATTTTCCAATAATCAATCATATTGGAATAATAACATAAGGAACACTGATACATTTCCCTATGTAAATAGAATAACTATTTTTCAAGTTGAACGATATCAAATATTTTATCGGAATAATTTCTTATGCACACCAAATAGTGTAAGACTATACAAAAATGTAAATATTGTAATAACATGGTAATAATCCAAACACATAAATAAGATATGAAAAAACCCTAAGATTTTATGATATATTTCATTTCAAATAAATTTAAACTGATCAAAATATTATGATAAAAAACGTCTATTATAAACGAACATTCCTATTTTATACCTAAATAATCCTACCATTATAATTTTAAAATTAAAATGAATGAACATATATTGGAAATTAGGTATAATATTTTAAGATAAAGATAATATATAAATAGATAGGTACTCTATTTTAAGCAATGACAATGTATGATTTAAAAACACATTTTCCGCTCAAACTTTTTCAAATGAATTTTATAAGAAAATAATACTATTAATTTATCCACTTTTATGAAAATAATATTGAAATATCATATTCATTATTTGTTTAATAATTTAAAATTTTTCTTATAGAAAATTTATGATAATTTTTAAAGTATTAAATTTTTGATGAATAGTGAAAAATACTAGTTTTTTTAGTGAAAAATATTTTTTCATTTAAAGGATTTACAAAGTTCCACTTTTTACATTTATTTTTTGAAAAGAAAATTAGATCTATAATATTATTAACATTTAAATTGATTTCGTTAGAATTAATTAATATTCACATTTTGTAAAAAAGAAATTATACATTGGATAATATATTTTTCTAGAAAACATAATTCGTTTACATTTTGAGGGGAAAATATTAATATAAAAATCTCCCACAAAAATGAATTATATTTTAATTTTTTATTCTATTTTATGAACAAAAATGTACAAAAATGTTAATGATTCAACAATTATTGTTTTATAAATAATAGTAAAAAATCATTGCAGTTAAGGTCAGAATGAACTTACATAGTGTTAAAATAAGAGATAAGGAAAAAATTCTGAATTAAATTTATCAAATTGATATTATATACACATATTTTTAACTCAAAATAGTATTCCTATTAAGAAATACCCATTTATGAGCATTTTTCATGATAATTATATTATTATAATATAATATTTTTAAAAAATTATATATTTTTTTCAACCCCACATATAAATGTTCAATCAATCATTAAAACAATTTAAGAACATTGAAAAATAATCATCTACCAACACATGACCAATTATATTCTTTAATCATGATATACATGATGTTTATTATTTTTATTAAAATACCAATAAAATTTTCTGTACGAAATGATTGAAAGGGGACCTACCAGACATGAGGTAATTGTATTCCCCCCAACACATTCATTTTAATAATTCTTATACCTCATAAAAATCTATCATATTCATTATAATGTAATAAATTTATTGTCTTAAGTATAATTAAATGTTATATTTATTATGAAACTAGAAAAATAAATCCTCTATTCTATCAATTGTGATGTCAAAACATCACTCATTTGTACGTGAGGACTATAACATCCATATAGTTATACATTCCATTTTACACAACCATAATTAATTGATGGCTATATCATGGGGTTAATTTTATAAAATGAAATATTTTCAAAATTAAGATTCTATAATAAAGATATTTTATATACCTTCTATCATTCCAAGTAGTTGTAAACTAATATTGTCACTTGTGAGTATGTCAGTTATACCACATAAACAAATAGATGTGATTCATTTAATATTTCATCATCACATGTATTCTAATAAATATAAAATTAAATATTTTTTTACTTTTTTTATAATAATTATCCTAGAGTGACAATATTTTATATAACATTCATTGTTTCCATCCGTTGATATGTTAAAAGACCATTCATGAGTACATTCGACCTACAGTCTCTATGAATAATGTTACTAATTTTCTTAAATCACCATTTATGAATGTCTATATATATATATATTATACTAATGCAAATATTAAAATTATAGAGATAATAGAACATGGATAAATATATAAGGACCAAAACTAGTAAAAATAATTCCCATAAAAAAACTAAATAGTAAGCACCTAGAAATAATGATTTATATATGGAATTATTAATAACGGTGGATTAAATGTTATAAATGGATCATATATTTTATTTTATTTTTTTTAAAGATTCTATTAAATAATTATAATAAATATAAATTTGGTATATAGGATGTTACAACACTTCTGATGAATGTAAAACATAAGGAAAGAGATTTATGTTATAATAATATGATTTATTTGTACTATATATGATCTGTTTTTTTAAGATTAAATTTTATGATTTGAACGTCAATAATAAAATTATTTTTCATTTCAAATTTTTATTTTTATATATTAATTTATCTTTATTATTTTTGACACTATTTAGAAACTCACATGTTGGAAAAAATGTTTTAAGGAATACTTATTTTATTTCTCTCTTTTGTTAAAAATCTTCCATATATTTTTTTAAAAACTTGTATTTTTTATAAAATTAGTTAATTTATTAATACATAAATAAAATTAATAATATTCTAATATATTAATATCCTTCTATTTCTATGAAATTTTATATATAGGAAATTATCTTGAAAATGTGGATAAAAATCATTATGTTTAAATCCTATAACATGAACATAAATTCATTTGATCTTATAAGAATTCATGGGATAAGATGGAGAATAATTAAAAATGTGGTTGCGATATAAACTTTTATTCTAGAATAATCCATCCATAAAATGTTAAAATTCATATAGTTTATTCAGGATACATAAAATGGGTGAGAATAATAGACATTAACATCAATTCCATATAATATGATAATTTCATGCTATAGGAATTAGGAAACATTTTACATCATAGAGCAAAAACATAACTAATGGAAAACCACATAGAAATTATAACATTATTCATTTTGGGTTTATACCCTCTAAACATTAATGGTATATAAGGTAATAATGAAATTACCAAATTATTGGTGTCTATAATATGTTGGTGTGACCTATAATATTTAATTCATATACATGCATTTTTGTGTCACATGGATTATAAAAAATAATAATTCTATTCCTGAAATTTAATTCCATGATGATGGAGTGTGTATTACAAGCATAGATGTCCACAATTGATGATGTATTGGAATATTTAGGTGAATAA
The DNA here is from genome assembly GCA_963277665.1 of Viscum album. Classification (NCBI taxonomy): domain Eukaryota; kingdom Viridiplantae; phylum Streptophyta; class Magnoliopsida; order Santalales; family Viscaceae; genus Viscum; species Viscum album. Next base: position 1,845,251,757 of record OY728163.1, on the reverse strand, counting down.
ATAAATAACCAAATAACATCTGACTGAGTTCCTCATTGGTTACCTGACCAAAACAACTAGATTTGGCCTAAATAAGATTCCTCTAAAATAAATTCAACATGTACTGATAAAAGTATTATTTATATTAAACGTCTTGGAATATTTACATTATTGGAGATATGACAAGGCCATCAAAAAATTAAATATAAACATTTAAAAATCCCAATGATATTCTTTGTCTTGGTAGACATCCAATGATATAAATAACAGGAATTCAATATTTTATTAGAAGAAATTCAAATATACTATCTAATGGATTCTAGAGCCCATCCAATGAGATCAGTGAAAAGTGAACCCATTTTTTTTCTCTAAGAACATTATAAATACATATCATATTATGATTCTATCCTTGAAGATCAGTAAAAGGAGTACTATTTATCACTATGTACATGGTGTGAAGACACAACCCTCTGATCCCATCCCAGGAATACCCTAGAAGGGTTCTTGTATCACTCTGGGTGTATGATATCAATATATCATTATATTCCCATCCATTGTAATTCCAATAGTGAAACTAGTATCAATCATGTGTAACATAAAAAATCCTATTGGTTATCTTGTCCATGGAATGTTATAAATAATGTTTTCAACCAATACTATAGTTTATGATTCATTTTAAATTCTAATTATAAACTGGGATGAGCATATTATCAACATCATTAAATGGGGGAAATTGTATCACCCTCCTCTTGGGGTAAATTGGTAATAATATAAATAATTAAAATCAATCCATTTATGTGAATCAATAATTCAAAACACAGTAAAAATCTCACACCAGAAAAATTTTCTAAAGAACATCAAAATCCACTAAGATATTATGCATTAGTGAAGGAACACCTGTAAGGGTATGTCATGTTTGGGTGGCGACACTACAATTTTAATTAACTGGATTCTATGACTATAATAACCAATGTGTTTTCTCTTATAATTAACTTATTAAACATTTGAAAGGATCCATCAGAGGAGTCTAGATGGTGGAAGAATAGTGAAAATTTAATTTAATGACCCTTTTATGGAAAATAACTAAAAATCCATATTAGGTTGTTATATGACCACATATCTATTGGAATCCCTCAAAACTAGGAATAACAGAAGAATAAATTTTAATATGAACAGAACTAGAACATAGGGATCATTAGTTCGCTAAAAAATAGGGATGAAGATGGAGGGAGAAACCATGAAAATATGACAATGAATTGAAGACCATACCATCATGGTTCTAATTTAATTGTAAATTAGAAAAAATGTGACTAGATGTGGAAACTACCTTAAATACAATGTAGGAGGTGGATTGGATGATCCTCGATGCATCACTATTTTGTAGAATGAGATTGGATCTGAGAATGAAAAGTGGATTCCCCCCTTTATAAATGATCTCAGAATATTGAACTCATGAAATTTATTACCCACAATGTTATGCTTTTGTTTTCCTCCTCCAGAAAAAACTAACACACGTCATGAATTGGGCATGTCTATACCATTACACAACATGAGTATTGAATTCATTGTATGCATTCTATTCATTGTTTCTATTTTATTCACACAAACCAAAAACACATTGGGATTGGATTTCGTAATTCATGTCATGTACATTTAATACACGCCATGAATAGAATTCATATTGTAAATTTAATATATTTCTTGTATTTTCTCTATATCCATCCTAAAGCCCACCGCAACATTTCCTTCCAAAATGAAATAGACTCGCCAAATGAAAGGGTTATCCAATCTAAAGAGAAAAGAGAATCATAACAAGGGGTTATAGAAAATTTAATGATTCTATACCTCTATAAAATTCAATAAGGTTACAAACACACCTCATTATAACAAATGATACCCAAGTTACCCTTATAATGGTTGTAAAACATCATCTGAGAAATTTTTCAACCAATAAGCACAAACTTTTTCCTCTCTCTCCTAAGTCTCTTCCTGCACAAAGTTGTGTAACCATATCTATTATACCATAGTACCTAATCATCTGTTGAATAATTTTTTCCTCTATTAAAGGATTTGCATAAGAAGATCCATGGTGGATGAATCCATATAAATATCAATATCTTTATCATAAAATAATTGATATGGGCTATAATAATAATGGTGAAGTTGAGTGACATGGAATACACCATTCATGGACTAGTGCCGCATATGTAAAGATGGATGAAACTCTACCATATGGACTATCTATATGATCTCAAAATGACAAAGGTGATAAGGTGATATCTTATCATATATAGGAATATTTCTATGACCCAATCTAGATGAAACTCATAGAAAAACCAGATGCCCATCTTGGAACTCTATAGGTTGGAAGTGATCATTGGTATATTACTTTATCCTTGATAGAGATGCGTCAATATGATTATAAAAAAAGTAACTACTCTAATGTCACCTAGGTGAGATGAGATCTCACAAAAAAACATTAGCTACCTCTAACCAACACATTCATGAATGGGATGAACTACCATTAAGGTTCTTACATGTTTTAATATGAATAGTTTCATAAAATTTTAAATAAAGAAAAAATGAATTAAATGTATGTGTTTTTCACAAGAACCTCTAAAAGAAAGGATGCAGACACAAATAATTTCTTCTAACACATGGTTACTATGCTCAGACTGCCTGTCAGTGTTAGGGTGATATGTTATACTCAGAATTGCATGTGTAAAATGTTCTTTGTAAAACCCCTACAGAACCATTTTGTAATTCGTGCATCTCATTTTGATAATATATAGAGGTGGAACACAATGATGTTTCATAATATCCTAAATATAATTCATTTAGACTAACAAACTAGGAATGTATATATGATATGTTGTAATTCATTAACCATGGAAACCATTTCAAAGATCTCCAATATTACATCAATTCCATGAGGGGGTCTCGATATGCCCATCACAAAATCCATGGTGACATTATCTCACATAAACATAGGAATGGATAGAGGATGTAAAATTCACATAGGTTGTTGATACTCCACCTTTTCATTCTGATTAATGGGACATCGTGTGGAAAATCCAACAAACTTCCTCTCCGTACCTCTAACCCAATACCAATGATGTATCTATTAGTACATATTGGTAATACAGAGGTGTAATTCCCTGATAGAGGCCTAATATTACCACATGAATCATTCATCTATGTCTATGTAAACCAATATACTTCTATAAATGTGAAATATTTTATCATCTTTAATACACAAACAAGGTGGGGGGTCCTCTATTGAGATACTCTCCCTTAGGAATAATCATTTAGGGTCTCACATATATCTCACCATTACCCACTCATTAATGGAGGATATCACTTCTGACTATTCAAAAATATGCTGAGAAAAAAAATCATTAACCTCATATAGCATCTCAAAATACAATCCCATGAACTACCACCCACATCTAGCCTCATAAAATTCATTTATCTAAATATTTTTTCTCATGTTATAAACTATTGTGTTTCTATTTCCAATAGTATAATTGAGTTTATAATCAAATGAATGAAATTATTCTATTTTTTCGTGCATAGTAATATTTAATTCACACTTTTAGGAAATGTATTCCATTGGTTTATGATCCATTTAAGAAATGAATGATTCTCCCAATAGGTAATTACTCCAAAGAAGGAATGAATAAACCAAAGAAATTATATTGAGTTCATTCATAGGGTAATCCATCTTATAAGGTCACTACTGGTTGGACCCATATTCCACAACCCAATGACCCTACATTCTAATGGCTCCAAGAATAATTCATGATGCATCAATATTAAATATATAACATTTACACATCTCTTGTAGAGAATGTATAAATTATGAAATTAATATCACTTTTAGTACATTAATTGATTTATCCCATGTGTCTAACTATAATATCATAAGAAAAATTTATTCAATCTTATATGAGGTTTAATTAAGCCTGAAAATTCCTAAATAAAACACTATTAATATCAACTTTGACCATCAAATTTCATTATTCAATAACATTCTAAGGCTACTCCAAGGAGTCAATGGAAGTAAACTTCTCTATTTTTATATAAATTTCATCAATTAGGATTATATAACACTATAAGTGGCACTTATCAATCAAAAAGATAAATTTGGGTAGCTTATTATACATATTGTGTGATCCCAATGTATAAAACATGTTCTTAATATGTTATTAATTGTTTCCTAGGGTATGATAATACAAAATGAAGTCTTCCACATAAACTATAACTAATGATTCCAGATGATGTGTGAAAACATTTTTTTATCAATTCCATGAATTTTTTTATTGTGTTCGTATTGCCGAACTACATAACAATGTAATTGTCAATTCCATAACTACTCCATAACTCTAAAAGTAGTATGTATCAATGATTAACCCACACCAGATACTATATTGATATAAAATTAATCATAGAGAAATATATATCTCCTAAAATATAATTAAAGTGTTTAAATATAATTTCATTGAGGAAATGAATAAATTTTCCTGACCATAAGATACTTCAACATGTGGTGATCAACAAACATTCTTAGTGTAGCATCAGTATTCTTGCTCAAATGGATTGGCGAACCCCATGGAAAAGTACTAGTTCATATGAAAAACTATTATTCCTTTCTATAAAATTACTTCTTTATTTATTGGGGCTCTATAACTTCAATTATATAATTATTAATAGACAATGGTTCCTCTTCTGGAACAAGATTTGTGCTAAAATCATACTGTCACCTAGGATGTAATCGATGGAAATTTTAAATGAAAACATCACAGAAATTATCAATTAGAGGATTTAATTCTGTATTATGCAATATTTATTCACTCATAAAGATACAATCCATAAATGATATCACTATACCCATCGATATAATTCAAGGGTTTAAATATAATTTCATTGATATCCCATAACCTTTGTTATTATAGATTCATCACATAAAAGATGAGAAGGAAACCCTTTAATGATAGAAATCAATTATAGTATGATAATTAACTGGATGTTTCATTATGATTGATACATTGAAATATTTTATCATAATGTAATATAAGTTTCAAAATAATCATTACCATCCCATCTCATGGGGCACTCCTCACACTATCACACACTCTCTGATTAAACCCCCGGAGGTGTGTCTAGGGTCATGATACCACAAAATTACTCAATATCACGGTCCATACATTCCATAATTTGCATTGTTAATAATGTGTGTGGAGATCCTATATCGAATTATGAAAATAAAACATTAGATGCTACTAGAATAGTACCTCATACTGTAGAAGTCATTTGGATATACTCAATTATCATAGGCTGAAATGTATAGATATGGAAAGATTAGTTGCTCTATAATTCAACCAAGATATCATGAGATGGTCCGTTTTATTGTCCCAATAACATTAAATTCTTACTACTATGGACATGGCTACCACCTATCCATATTGTTGATAATTATAAAAGATCACTACCAGATGTGGAGAATTAGATCCTTTACATTAATGTGGTGTTAGAATAGATCCCTTCTAATAAGGAAGTGGACATATATTTTAGTAGAAATGATGATTGTGACCCATCCAACCACATGACAAATACACAGTAAGGTTCCTTGTCTAGTAGTGTTTCTTTTGGAGAACCTTCAGTGAAAAGTGACACAACACATAACTAAAGAATCATGTAATATAGATGAACTGCAACCACTTATATCATCAAAAAAATGTTTGATGCCTCCAGACAGTCCATATCCAGACTCACGAAGGTACCTCCTTGAAAAATAGAACCATTTACCCTCAGATTAAACTCATTGTTGAGGGAAAATTTCATTATATATGAGATGGTTCTTGGTTATCAATCCGTAAACATTGACTAGAAGGTTAAAACAAGATCAAATTCATATTGCCTCACATTCATGAACTCATTATTAGGAAGTGTTAGTGGGAAACACAATTTTTCAGTAAAATGATATGAATACATCAGCACAAACACGTAAACAAGCTATAGGTGCTAAAAATATCAGGTGTGGTCTACTCTCATAGCATGTCTAAATAATCTGTAATATAAGACTATCTAGAAACCTTCTCATAACAAACCATAATGTTGACTAGTGTGAAAGATGACATCCCACAAAATTTTATAGGAGCAATGAAGTGTACAGGAAGAATTCTTTACCCTAAACTCTATGGGATCATCTAAATAATGAATAAATGATAAAATCTCATCTTACAATGATTATATAACATGAGGACCACAATCTCTTGTTATGATATGATGATTATAATGTAGAAATTCACACATCAACACCTATAAGAGGAGATTGTTCTTGGATCTCCCTCCACATACATCATGTTTAGCAAAAAAACCTCCCAAATCTGAGTACCGAAGCCTAGTGGATAAAGAACGTGATTTTATTCTGGTTGTAATTCAAGTAGAAATAATGGTGGCTCAGTGACCACTAATACTGAAACATGGTCATGGGCATAATCTTAGTGCATGATTAAAGGATATCTAGGCATCTTATTTGCACAATTTGTAAATGTAGGCCTTATATATGATTTAACAATATATATCATAAAGATAATAAGTACAAGTACATAGATATCTTATAAATGAGTCACACCTCTATTCCTTCACCTAAATCCTTATCTAGGTGATAAAAAGTATCACATCCAATCATAAGGACACTACTAACTACACACTACAAAGGAGTCAAGGTCTTGCATATCATAATATAGGTTCTAGTATATAGTTTACCAATTTCAAGGTATAGTGGAAGACATCATTTGAATTATAATTAGAATATTCATTTAATGAAAACCATTTCATTTAATTTTTTTAATTAATTTATGCAAATACTTATTTATAGGTATAAAATATCACCGTCTACATAGATGCAACACTATTCCCAATAAATATTTGATCTTACTCTATAAATTTCAATATGTATTCCATGTTATTTTGACCTTACCTTTACATTTAGTATTAGTATATAGGAGTTTATGTATAGTTATTTTATTTAATGAACTACCACATCAATATTTTAGAATTAAATTATTCATAAATTAAAATTTGAATATAAGAAATAAAATCAACTAACGTTTCATCCCATAAGACCAATAGTTAATAGTTAAATAAAGGTATAATTTTTTAATTATGGATATTTCATCAATTTATAAAAAAAAATTATATTGATAAAGAATCATTAATTAATATAATTTTTTTATCCTTGCATGATTAGTTTTCACATTTACATATATAAAAATCTAGGAATTCAGAACATTCATTGGAAATATCAGAAATTAAAACAAAAGGATATACCTATATTTAATTACATAATGCTTAAAATGTAAACCCAAAAGAACCTATAATGATGCATGAGTTGAAATGACAATTCCACACCCATCCATGGAAAAAATTAAATCCATAATAATAATTATTATAATATTAATTTCCAAAAATACATGTGTTACCAAAAAGTCAAATCAGAAAAAATGTAATATGAACAAATAGAAAATAATAATACCCTTCCCTAGTAATTTTTGTTTCCCCTATTTATGGGTAAGCTAGTCCCTGGAACAATATCATTACCAAATTCTAATAAATTTCTAATCTCATTTATAAGAGAAACATTGTATAGAAAAATAAGAATGACCACTCTGAAAATAATTAGTATTATACCGAATCAGGATACACTAAGTGGTTTCTTGATTTGATTTGCCAGATGACCTCATTCAAACCTCACTATATACGAGAGGGTTCTTACTAGTACTGAGGGTATACAATGATTTATTTTGGAGAATATAACATCATGATCAGAGTAATTCATAATGTTAAATAATACATATAAATAGAACAAGTAGTAATAAATCATTAGCAGAATAAGTATTCATTCCAATAATAGATAGGTGGAAGTAAATCAATATCAGGTAAAAAATTGATGATCATAACATGATATTATACCCAAATTTAATAACATATGATATATGAGAACATTCATATATAACACGATAAAAAAATAAAGCCCTAAAATTTCCAGCAGTAGATAATGGATTCAAGGATGAATCCTTTATTCCCAAACTCTTTATTTGAGACCATAATCAGACATTAGAAATAGGGTGATTTATTTTATTTACACCTAAATTCATGAATAATGTTTAGGTATAATTGATAGATTGAACATGGTTTGAGATAAATTATGCAGGCCACAGATAATGGTGTCCAAAAAAATTCATTCTATATAAATAAATTAACGAGGGTGTAGGTAACTTTAAAAGTGAATAAATATATAAACAAACAGATAAAAAAATCTCATTGGTTGGGTTCCTCATTGGATAACTAAGAAAAAAACATCATTTGGGAAATTCGAAATACTAATAAATGAATTTAAAACTCTGATGATATAGTAATTCGACATCTTAAACCTCATGCAATAAATAAATTTCAATAGATATGAATTTTACTTAAAAAAGACATGTATAATCACAGACTGAACAAACCATGTTCTTTGGACTGGTGGTATGATTTTAATATCATTAACACTCATTCAATATTTTAATACAAATAATCCATTGAACTTAATAAATGACATCCTAATATATTCCACTGTTAACTTTAAAGAAAATAACCCATGCATATCTATAGGATGAATATAAATACTCATTAACATGAATGTATGTACATACTGATCCACAAAAGAAACTGCTAGTATGACTCTCTGTATAGAGTATATACATAACCCTCTAATCCCATCCTTGGAATACCATATTGTAGACCATGTATCACTAATGTAATATCATAGAAATATAATCCATGGATACCATCTATGGTAATTCCCCAAAGAAAACTTGTATCACTCACAAGTATGGTAAAACATCCATCTAGTGATCTTGTACAAGGAATTATACAATGAATTAATCAATCATTGATGGATATTTTAAGTGAATTTTCAATTCAATGTAAAATGAAATATGAACACATCCAGGTAATATATAATTTAGGACACTAATATTTCCTTCTTCATGGTGCAATTGGATAGTATTTGGTATAATAAAATTCATACAATTAAATAAAAATTTTAAATCAAAAAAGGGACAACAAAATCACCTCTATATGTGGATTAAAAAAATAACACAATGCATTAGTATATTAAAACATAAAGGAAGTTAGACCCATAAGGAAATCCATCATCATGTTGGATACCCTAAGATGTTAAATTGGAGGATTCCCAGAGTACACTAAACCTGGTATTTTTAGTAAAATTTATCTTATTAAGAATTTGAAGGTGTCACCATATGAATTTGGAACACGATACCTTTACATATAATAAATATAATGATAAAATAATGGAAATGAACATGCTCACCTATTTTACGTTGGTAGATGGCCTTCCATCCATTTCAAGACCTTCAAACAAGTAAAATCATAATAAAATTGAGGATTGAGAAAATTACAAAAAAATAAAGAAATTGGATAACAAAAAATAGTACAGAAGATGGGCGGATAAATAATTAAAGGAAGATTATTGAATGATTCTATTAACAATGTGGATATAACATTGTTGATGGAAGGAAAATGGAGACTAGATGGTGAAACTATGAAAAAACCCATGTACATGGTGAAGAGGCTACTCCTCCATCTGTTTCTACTATGTGGATAGAGTGAGGATGATATAAAATGGGTTTGGAACATTTTAAATAACATCATAAAATTATCACGGTGTGTATTTTTTTAAAACACACTTAAAATAATGGGTTTTACCCCTTAAAAAACACGTATGATGAACTCATTCTATAAATACCATTAAATATAGTGAATATTGAATTTATGGTGTGTAACAACCCATGGTTTTCTAAAAATAAATTGAAATGATTGAAACATTGTTTTATGTATATATTTATATGTATCCTTTCAAAACAATTTTCTACTTCAATTTTTTGAATTTTAAGAAACAGTCATCTAGAATTGTGATCAGAATGTTATTTCGAGTCTTTAAGAACCAACATGATTTTTTTGAACATAAAATTACCCATATGAAATTTAATATGACCCACATGAATAATAAATCATTTTATTATTTTATTTTCTTATTCATATAAGATAAATAGATTTCGATTAATTTTTTTAGGTGTTAAAAAAGTGTTATATATTTAAAACTATTATTTTTGAATATATTAGGATTTTATTTAAAAATAATGTGAATATTATTTAGAACATTATTGTCGAAAAATGGACTTCATTTTTTAATTCTACACTCGAAACTATGGTTAGGGTAAATTTTTCAGATTTTTCTAAAATAGTTGAATTTTTTGTGAATAATAAAAAAATACAGTTTGACTTTTGATGTGTTTAATAAGATCCTTAATGATGTAATAATGATGTAATTATTATCTTCTATTTTTTTATAGTAAATCTTTTTGAGGTGTCCCAAGTGGCCAATTCCATGGGAAAATTCCATGGTGAAGCCCAAGGTTTTTCCAATACCACTAATGAGGTGTCCATTGGAAACTTATTACATATTCCATCACTTTTTGTATAAATACCATCCCATTACCTCAAACCATTCATTACAAATTCCATAAAATGAAATATATGTTCTTCTTACCCCATAATATCCCCCCATGGTGTCCTCAAACCCTGATGTCCCATCCTTCAAATTTTAGAAGTGACTCTATAAGGTAAGGGAATCCAACAATATTCTCTTTTTTAAGCATTCATTTTTTGTTATTATTTTTAATTTACATTGTCTTCTATTGGTATATTTCATTATATATCAAATAAACTTCCCTTATTATTTAATAAAAATTTGAGAAACAATTTCTATCATCAAAAATTTTTATGACGTTTTAGGAGATGTCGTTAGGCTTCTAAATTTTCTTAAAGGATTTCTCAACTTTTCTTTTATTTTGAGATTTATTTAATTGCTTTTTATTTAATCACCTCCCCATATCATAGAGTACTGAATGATCCAATATTATAAATATTCATTATTAATCATGTTTTTGGAAGAATAAATACTATATTCCTTCTCCACATCCACTTATTCAATAATTTAAAAAATCTTCTAGGATGTCTTGATATTCCAACATCATGGACAATGTGATTTCAATTTCATTCACCTCTTTCAAGACTGGTCATAAACCCATTTTCATAGTCAATTAAAAATATAATTTATGTACTATAATTTATGTACTATAATTTATATAAGTTATAGTCTTCCTTTTTTACACATATTAATAATTTATAATACAAAATGAGTTCATTAAAATTAAAGAATCTCCAAAATCACATAAAAATATCATCAAGGCATTAACATATAAATCATCCTAATATCAGAATAAAAAATGATAAAATGTATAATTTATGGTTGTATAAATATATATATATGACTCCATTATAATTTGTTATTTTCACGTCCAATTGACAAGAATAACAGTAATTAACCGATTGTGGAAATCATGTAAAGAATTCACCCAAAACAATGGAATGAACAAAACAATAACAATTAAAGGGATAAATGATATACTGAAATGATAGTTTAAGGTATTATAAACATGAATATGTTTCATTAAGATATTAATAACACTATTTTAACCATTATATAGAAATATTAAAACATGTTTGATGTAATAAAAACTAGAGGAAAGGGAATTATTAACCCGATTTCCATTCATTAGCTTAACCTTCAGCTTCATTACTTATGTGGTATTAAAATTGATTGTGTGATGGGTTTTGTTTATATTATATTGAATTATGAGTATTTATAGTATTTATAGATATTAAATCTACACTATTACATCCACTATATTATTTATCACTTGAGTTATATGATATTTATATGGGGATTTTATTTTAAAATATTCTTTTGAAATTATGTTTTAGAAAATTCAAATGAAATTTGGTTATGAAATTTTTCATTTTGTATGATTTTCTTCTGGTTCATGGGAATTTTTTATGATGAAGGTTGGGAACTATATCACCATCCAATGAATTTGGTATTTTTATATTGGAGGTCGGTAGTATGGTAACTCCAAGTGTAACAGTGATGGTTACACAAATAGTACGGTAGCTTTGAGGGTTACAAATTATAAGTTTCCTGATAGGGTTTCACGATTTTGTATATATTTCCCTAATATAATTTTATAGTTCTATTAATGATATTATATTTTATGGGGATCTGGTTTAAATCTCATGTATCACAATGTATGTTTATATGGGTGACAAGTATGCCTTTTGAAAATTATTTCATATGATACAAGTAGTCATAGGCCAATATGTTATTTTATTTCTTTTTACCTCCCTAACAATGATTTTTGTACACATCCCACGTTTTTATATTTTTTTCAATGGTTAAAAGTATGTGTATGTACAAGAAGGAATCCAAGTTAAATGTTTTAATAATTATCAATAAAATCATGTTTTATTTGGAAGGTTTGATTTTTTTGAAGAAATGATTGTTGTTTTTATTGTATTCACTCTTTATTAATGTGTAATGTCTTGAATGTGATATATCTCGTTTCATTAAATATATATACTTGAATATATCCTCAATGTGAAATTAAGTGATTTCATGAATAAATTCAAGATTATATAATGTATTATGACTGGGTTCTTATATGGATTTTATTCAACTTGTTTTGTGTATTGAGTTCATGACAAAAAAAACTGATTGGAATTGGCCAGCATAATTCATGTCATACATATTGAATACACAACATGAATTTAGTCCATATTTTGATTTTAATTCACATTGTTTCTTTCACCCATAGTCATCCTTCTTCCTAGATTCTACCATTCCTTTCAAAAGGATGTGGAACTACCTAAATTCATGGTTACATAGTGTTAAGATAAAAGTGCTAATTAATGGAGGATTATAGATAATTTAATGGATTCTTGAAATCTCTAAAAAGACAAGAAATTTTATAGGTAATGAAATGGTGGCAATTTATTAGTGTTTTATGCTTTCCATGATATACTTTTTGATCTTGATAAGCATAAACCTTACCCGTATATTTTTTTCTTCATACATCAATTCTCATATCCCACATTGGGTATGGTTAAGGGAAATTCATAGTGACATAAAATTATTTAGAAGCTATGATAAATCGTATTCCTAGGGTATGCTTCTTTGGGTTGAGGCCGTCAATTATTCCATCTCGTTCAATTAGTTTTTATCCCAACTACTCATACGTATTTATATTAATGATCATTATACAATGATTATATTAATTCTGGATTGGATTCATAACATTATTTAAAATTAGACCTTATATAATTTAGAATGTCCTAAAAAAGTAGTTCATGGTTTTTCTATATGTAGATTAATTAATAATTAATTTTTTAATTAAAAAGATGAATATTATTTATAAAATCATGGGTTTTAACATTATTACCCCTTTATATATTTCATTCCCATATGTTCATTTTCAATTTTATAAATGAGGGGATAATTTTATTTAATCGCGTCTTATGGTTCCCATGTTACAACATTAAACATGTGGTTCTATCATAAACCTTTGAACAAGTGATTTTTATTATTTCCTATAAATTTTTTCATAAGATATAATTAATTATCTAGATTTTTTCATATGAAATATAATTCTACAGATGTACCACCACTAGATTCAGTATATGTGGTTGGACTCTTATGAAGATAAAATAGAGATAAATTTTGAACACAACATAAACATTAAATATATTTTATAGAATTTCAAGTCAGTAGTCCACAAATTAAATGTTATCAAAGATATCAATGGTGTAGATATACCTTCCACTAAGCATTCCATTCATCCTAAAACCCATGAATTTATTAAATAATGATATAAAAAAGGAATACCTTGTCATATATATCAACCCCAATGTTACTTAAATAATTTTTACATATATTTTCTATCAACATATTGTGTATTTTGAATGATATTGAAAGGTTTATACCAACAATTTCATCTCTTCACTAAAATTAGGTACCATAATAATTATTTTTCCATATAATTCCCATGATATTTCAATATGAAACCTCTTCTCATATAAAAAATCATAAGGTACCATTAGAATAGTAGAATATAATCTTCATTCATAGGAGAAATCCATAATGATTTGGGATAATACCAACATCATTGGATATCCATTGAATATGATCTTAGAATATTTTCTATAGTTTAACTGGTTCCTTAGAATGACCATATATCTATGGGTGATATGTACTACTGAGACAAAACTTGATTTCAATCAATTATATAAGGATTCTATAGAAAATATGGGTAAACCATAAAAATCAATTAAGACTAATGAAGAGTTGAACACTATATAGTTACATCATTTACCTTATGGATAAATTGGATAGTTGGTCAATTTATAAATCCTTCATTATATTAACAGAATGTGAGGACATTATAAGGAGATCGACTACCACCTAGATGTTTTAATTTCCTTTATATGTCATCTATAGATCTACAATGAAATTTATGGTTATGTCTATAGATTTACATACTAGTATAGGAAATGGATCCATAATACCATTGAATATTTTCTCTCAGACATGACTTGTTGGAATACCAATGATTAAGATACAAATTCTTTAATCATCCACTTCATATTATCCCATTAGATGTTTTTTCATCAGAACTCCCTATATCCTTGTTCATAATTGATGTATAATGGAGGAAGGACAATTTAAATTACCCATAAGTTCCCTATTCATCTATGGTTTTAATAGGATAAATATCCATGTTCTATGCCTTATAACTATATATTTATTAAATTTGAACTCTGAAATATTTTCTAACAATCTATGTTCATTCTCAATTTGTTTTTTCTCATCCATGACCAACTAAAGAATAAAAAATGGATAATTTATTTGAGAAATGAATAATAAATATCTTTTTAGTATTATCATGTTCATACATTAAATATCTAATAATATTGGATACCTATAAATATGGATCTATGATTGGGTAGATAAATTGTCTTTTAATTACTAATTTTTTATATGTATACAACTAAACCCATTATTAGTCACATCACTATAGATCAAAAATACATCCTCATTGATCGGTAATGTGAGAACTTGTGCACTGATAATCCTCTAATTTTACTATTTAAATATTCCCACATTATTATAATTCCAAATAAACATCCTTTCTATCAATGTTATCTTAGTTATTCATATTTAAAATTAAGAGAAATTTGTAAAAAAATGATAATAGTACATGTCTAATTGATGGATAATATGGAACTCTATCATGGATTTTGGTCTAAACGAACATTTAATTTCCACTTTTGTATGGATCCCCATATATCCAATTTCTAGTGATAAAACACAATAGGAATGATTCATGAAACATAAAAAAATTACACTTATTATATATTGAATTGAAATTTTCCTTTCGTAAGGTGGTCAGTACACTATTAAAATACTCCTTATGTACCATAATGTGTTTCATGTAGATAAAAATATCATCTATTATTACTAAAAAATATTTTCAAGGAAATAAATTTTTTATATTTATTATGTCCTAAAAATATCTGGATAATTCATAAATATTGATGGAGTCAATATGAAAGTAGATTGATGATATCTAATATGAAATGAATACATGGGGATATCTAACTTCAATACATTCACTTGAAAATATCTTGAATGAATACCCATATTAAATAAGTACGGGGATCCAAATAGACGATTGAAAAATTCATTGATTTTAAGGAGAGGATACATGTTCACGATCATGTTCTTGTTGAGATCATAAAAATCAAAAAATCATACATTGACCCATTACTGTTTGTGATGAAGAGGACCAACATAACCTAAGGTGGTGAACATGGGCATAATAACCATTAATATAGATTCCGCAATAGTTTATTCTTTATATGTTAAATAATATAAATGGGTATTCTATATGGATTCATATAAATAAAAAATTGTTGTTTTTTATACTCAATTGATATATCAAACTCACAGAATGGATGAAGGATAGAAAATTCATGATGAAGAACATAATAATATTTCCTTAAAATTTTATCTTCAATAAAAAATTACCTTTTAATATTCAACATTTTTTCTTAGAGGGAACATCATAAAATTTCATTATATATTTTAATATAACAAACCCATTGTTTGTTACACGTTATTTCACGAATTATTATATACAAGTACATAGATATCAACATGAAATATAAAAAAGTCTAGTATATTTGGGAATTAGGTACATTGAATAAAATCTAAAACATGGGATACTACAAAATTATGGAAATCATCTTTAATATACTTTCCAAATTCCATTTCTTTTAAAACTGCATAGGGTAACATTAGTGAAAACATAAGAAAGGGGTCAGCTATAAATCCTAGTGAGGGAATAATCATGGGAGAAGGTGAAAATGGTATATAATAATCATGGTAATGTGTTATAAAAATTTAAGTAATCTTAATTTTGAATAATGACACCTTATATATCAAAATAATAATAACATCGACAATGTGGAAACAACATAATGCACAACATAATAAATATAGGTCACAGGAAAAGAGGAAAACATCATGGTAGAAAAAGAAAAATAAAGGAATAATGCTCAATCTCTGTCTCATAATGATGTTTCATGACACTAATAATTAAACAATGCATGGGAGGGCTATATAATTTTAGGTGCACCCATCACATTCACTTCATTCTCATGCTTATGTGTGGAACATAGATCATACAATGTGGATTAATTCATAATCTTATATTATTCCATGGTCAAGGAAGGTAAAATAAATACATATAAATCTTATGTAAAAGATTTATATGTTTATAATGATTAATAATTTTGTAGTAAGTGATTATGTTTTTCATTATCCCACCTTTTTGTCATGGAAAATCATCATGAATTATGGAAAACATAACGACATCGCATAAAAATTCCTTAAATGGGTTAATGAGATAATAACCGGTCTCTCATAATTTTAAATTAAAATTTAAAAAAAATTATATGTAATAAAATATTCATTTATATGGAAATGAAGAGAAAATACATAAGGTAAATAATATAATTGAACAATGATGAGTAATGAAAACATCCTTTACTTGAGTGTGTGACTCGAAATGCATTGGGGGCTTCTTGGGAACGTGGGGGTGCCTTGGGAGAACTATATAAAGTGGAGTGAATAAAATTAAATTTCTGCTAAGAATTTAAGTGATGATAAATGGGAGACTCTGTTGGTTTATATAGAAAAAGGTATATTTCAATAATATTTCTCTAACTGAGGTTTTAGACAATATATAATAAAAATACCAAAAACTATAACATTACCATTTTTTACCATGGTTTCATCCAAATGGGAATTTTTTTATTAGTTTATAAGTACTAGGTAATAACTTAATAAAATAATTTCCAAGCATATGTGGAGGTGAGTCGAACTGTAAATGAAATTATCTGAAACAGTTAAAATATATGTATGTCTTTGGAGAATTCATAAAGGGTTTATAATGAAAAAAAATTAAAAATAAAATCACATTATTTTAAATGTAAAATATATATTTGGAAATTTATACCTTTTATAGTATTTATTACATCACTTTTGGGTCATTATGATTACATAATACACATCACATATTTATTCGACATTTAATTTTTACTAGGTAATTTGAATCTGTCACATCATTAAGAAAAATTATAAGTTCGATAATTTCCATGTTCTAATTATAAAAATAATATTCATTTAGTAAGAATAATTTTCTAAATAATTTCATTTTCTCTTTCAAAATTATAATGGATATTTATGGATAAATGATTTGTTTTTTGTAATAACAGTTTTTAACCCTTATAATTTTACATAAAACATCATATAAATTTGAGGATCATTTTAATTTAATAAAAAACATTTAATGATGATATAATATTAAAATATTTTTTTATTTAAAAAAATACATTAATTCATCCATATTAATTATATAATTGAATATGAGTATTTACAAAAATAAGTTTTTTTATTAAATATAAAAGAAAAAACATTTATCAAGAAATCAAAATTTTATAAAAATAAAATAATTATTATATATAAAATAATATATATACTTATATTTATATCATATCTATGTATATATCTTTAATTCAAAAGATAAGTCCTTACCAATTATGTGTGCTGTGGTGGGACATTCATGGGTTTGTTCGGTGATCATGAGTTGGGTCATGATATCGATGAGATTGAACTCCTCCTGTAAATGATTTTTCTCATACTTATGTTTTTGGATCTTATATTGGGCTTGGATAATGGAAAATACCTTAAAAGAAAATCTCCCTCAGATACAATGATAAATTTGCTTCATATGGTACGATCTTACTGGTTTAGTTAATCACTTCTGTGGTCGATCAATTGTATTTGTTAAGAACCTATATTATAATTTTCTTCTTATTACTATTAAATGACAATATTTTACAACTATTAATAATTACAAATAGTCATTTATAAATAATAGGATATAATAAAACCAAATTAGTGAATGTGTTTTTTATATCCATATTACATAACAATCCATTAAATTAAATTTATAGAGAAATTATATTTATAATAGCTTAGGTCATTAAAATAATCCCCTAATGAAAATTCCCCCTGAAATTTTGATTTCTGAATCTAACATAGATGAGGATAACACTGTTTCATCACTTCATCTGGTTCTCACAAATCTTTTTCAAACCATTTTATTTCTCCATAACAATTTGAAAGGTGAATTATCTTTTTCAATTTACCATTTTCTCTACTATCTATGATCTTCCTCGGAAGGTCTTCATATGAAATATCATTATCTAATGGAACAGCTTTTGGATTGTTTATATATGAGTGGTCTATTATTTACATCCTAAAGATGGATTCATGGAATACATCATGTACTTTAGATTGGTTTGGCGGGTGTTATAGTTGATAGACCACTGCTCTGATATGATCAAGGATCTGAAAGGGGTCGATATATCATGGAATCAGAATTCCCTTCATCCCAAATCTAATCACATTCAGCCAAGGATATTTTTTGAGAAATAAAATGTCTCTAAAATAAAACTATAGGAATCATTTAAGATTTTCATCATAGCCCCATTGTTGACTATGAGAATCCTTGATGTGATGTTGAATGTTATTATCCTTTTCCGCAATTTCCAAATCCATTTCAGCAGCTAGTAGTTTTTGTTCCCCAATGTTATCCCATCATGATGTTCTTATACACCTCTTCCAATAATTATATTCAAAGGGATCCATTTGTAGGATTTAGTGTAATTTTTATCTATTATTGGACATGAACCAAGGAATATGTTGGTCCCATCATCCATTGAGGCCAATTGATCATGCTCTTAACATATACTCAAATGCATGGATAGTTCTCTTAGATTATACATCAATTTTTGGGTGATATTACAGGATGATATTCAACAGATGTATCCAGATCATGATAATGTGTCTTCCATAAAATAAAGTTGAATATTTTTTCTCTATCAGTTACAATCATTAGTGGTACTCCATTCATCCTCACCACTTTTTTAATGTAAATTAGTGTCGGTTGATCTAGGGATAAATTTTCTCGAATAATAATAAATATTGACGAATTTGTATGAAGATCCCCTACAACCCAAATTAAATTATTACCTATTGATGCGTTTTTAAGATTAGTGACAAAGTCCATGGTGATGTTTTTCATTTCCATGAAGGTATGGGTAATGGTTTAATCATCCATTTGATTGTGGAAATTTTTTATTTCACATGTTGACATACAATACATATTGATGTAAACATAGTCATAACCATCGTCATATTGTCCCAAAAATAGTGTTCTCCGATATATGAATACATATTTGAGTGTCATGGGTGGATGTAGATGGTTGAGCCAAATAAATCATCCAAGAGCTCCTTCTTTACCTCAGGATTTTATAGTACACCTAGTGTTCTGGAAAATCTCACAACTCCTTCTTCATTAACATTAAGTCAATGGATTTCCCTTTTATTATATTTTCTACTTTCTTCTAAATTCCCACATCATCCCTTTAAGAATCATTTATCCTCTCTAAAAGGGATTTTTGACTATTCATTTTTAAAGGATTATTGACGCTCTTTACATTATGATTCAAATGTCCATAAATTATAAATATAAGAAGATCATATCCATCTAAATTATCATTAATGTTATAATTTCTTGATCCATTCTGCATAGAGTGCTTTCCACTTTATATGCTTTACAAGGATGGTATTGGATTTAGTAGATATAATCATTGAATTGAAATGACCATATTTCATAATACATATTTATATCCTTAGGTTTGAATATATAATTTAAGATTTTTTATCAATATATATTTATCACTTCTCTATAATGTGAAAATTAATCCATATTTTCAAAAATAATATCAAAATAGACAACTTTAGATCATGTGTTTGGTCATTTTAGGTGTATTGATAATCCTCCATTTCATCTCCTTGAATCTCTCTTTACATAGATTATTCCTTTAAAACATGAATCTCGTATGAGTTAGTTTTATTATTGGCTTTGAAAATCATAAATAATTTCTTAAAAATGGATGATAATACATATACTATCCAAGGAAACTACATATATTTTTCAGAAATATTTTCCTAATCCATCCATTAATTTCTTTTGTCTGTGATGGGTCCATAGATATCCCATTACTTGTGATGATATACCCTAATAATGAGACTTCCCTAAAATAGAACTCACATTTACTATACTTGGAATAAATATTCTACATTCTCATGGTATTTAAAATAGTGTTCAGATTCTCTTTATGATTCTCCATGGTTTTGGAGTATATTATAATTTCATCTATAAATTCTACTTCAAATTTGTCATTGAAATATAAACATAATATATAAATCTGGTCCATCAATTTTTCCAGATCATTATTGAGATTTAAATGATTCACTATGAGATCATACTTCCTATAACCTATAGAAAAAGTAGTCTTGGGACATCCTCATTATTCACCCTAACATTGTAATATCCTCACCAATGATCTGCCTTGGAGAATAATTGTTCTCTACATAACTGGTTGAACATATCTTCAATCTATGAGATATTATAACTTTTTATTATCATGATCTTTTTGAGCTCCTGATTATTATTGAAAAGGTGCATTAACCCATCCTTCTTCCCAAATAAGAGGTCTGGTGAACCCCATAGTGAATCACATAGGCATATAAACCCTCTCTTTGTTTTATATTATAGTTGTTTCTTAATGTACTCATGTCCATAATAGATATTCTATATAGATTGTTGAATAATGTTAGATACCTAGGTATACGATTGATTTCAAATTCAACCTCTCAGTTAACAGGAAGATAGGGCGAATGCTTGGGAAACATAACTACATATTCCCTTAAAATAGGCATGTCAATAAGGATGTTTCACTCCTTAGATTCAATAATTTGATATATATATTTATGCTATATCATGGGGAAATAATATCCATTCTTCATATGATGGGGATAAAGATTATTCATCATCCTCTATGCATTTATATAGAATCAGGGGTTAATTTCTAATACATATTGTGATTCCCTTATCATGGTAATTTATATTAGATCTATTTAAGGTAAGCCAATAAATGCCAAAAATAGTGTCAAATTCCATACAAGTGATGATAAAATGTTCTCAATAATGTTCTTCCCCCAAATTGTGACATTAGAGTACTTTTATACACATTATATGATAACTTACCGTGTTTCTATTTTTTATGATAACACAACATCCAAGCATTGTGGTCATGTTTGAAATGTTCTAATAAAGATTCCTGATAAAAACGAATGCATATAATTATAATAAAAAAGTGTGTTACCTATCCTAGAAAAATTAAATAGTGTATATATAACCACTTCATAGTCAGGATCCACGTTAGTGGTTGGGATAAGAATAGCTCACCCATTGCTAAATTTTTGGTTGTCAGCAATCTGCAAAAACACTTATCATAGTGTATAGTTTTGAAAAAATTCTTTGGTTCCTTGTAGTTGTTGAAATTAAAAATTCACTATTATTTTTCTATAATATTCATTTATTTCATTTCATTACAGGATTCTCTTGTAGAAAATCTTAATATTTGTTCTCTTATATCCCACCCATAGTTAATTTCCTATCCCCCATTATATAATTACTATTGTGCTTATATCTACAACTTTGACAGGTGGGATGATAAAATTTCATTACACCATTATATTTTTACTTCGTAAATCTTGATTTAAACTGTAATTTAGTTTTCTTATCCATAATATAACCTTTAGATTCTCCAATCTCGAGTTCAAATTTGATGGAACATCAGAGAACATCCTCATAGCTATCAATGCCATGTATCACAATGGATTTTCAATGAATATGTTTTATCCCACTAATGAATTTACAACATTACATTCTAGGGTAATGAAAAAGATATATGAATATAATTTAATTTTTTTGAAGGTTTCTTTTTCAAACTGATTGACTTTTCCTATTTTTTCCCTAAGGGAAGGGAAATAGTATTCCAATTTATGATGGAGAGAGTGAGGAAAATTATTTTTGGAAATTATATTCTGAACATCCATCAACCCCATCATTTCGTAATCATCCTTATGATATTTATTCTCGATTAATATATTCAAATAATCACATTATCCCTTAATATATTAAATATTCAATAGAAGTTTTAATCACTCGGATCATTAATGGTTGAAGATGAAATATTCAATGGATTTGATTCACTTTTTCGTGATTAAGGGGCCAGATGATCCACTAAATGATAAATGCCTTGGTTTCATAAAGATCACCATCATGGAATGTACTATAATAGTGGGATTTGGGCATTTATCACGATCTTAGATTGTATTCATAACCTAAGTTACCAAAGACAGAACCATCAAAATATTTGTGATTCCTTCTCTTATCAGGTTGGTCATATCATTAGCGAAATAATCATGTTTTCCTTCATATCGATTGTTTACCCAATTTCATCTATTTTTGGTCACTATCTAGAATACATTGAAAATTGGGTATGAGTATTATTAATCTATTAAAAACATAATGGTATAATTCAATGATAATAATGGGAAAAATTTTAAAATACATATATTTCTTTACCTTATGAGTTTCTAGGATTTAATCTAGGTTATTAATGATATATATACAATCATATACACAAATGGGAATATTTATTTGTTCACATAAAAATGGTGAATGATGATATTTGGAAATCCCTAAATCATTCCCCAAATGAGTTTCAAACTATGTGCATAGAAATTTCCCTTATCATAAACCTGGTTTTATTGAGTTACCCTTCACATGCCTTGTCAGTGTTGTTAGCCCTAGAAAAATATTTTCCATAACCAAGTCCACTTGTTGAATCAGGATAGGGATATGTTTTCAGGATAATCTAAACAGTGTATATTTACAAAAATTTTTGTATGTTTTCTTATATTCAATATTATCCCTAAGGTTTTATCTTGAGTTTTATAATCATAATCAAAAAAATATACTAAAATTATTCTGTGATTCAAACTATAAATCCCATGTTCATTATTACAAAATAATTCTGAAATTATTACGTAAAATTACACATAATAAACCCTTAAATATTGAGAAGTCTATTTTTTGTAATTATAAAAATAGAATATCATCCTGATCATGGGATACCATAAAATTATTAAAATCATCCTCAACATGCCTCTAAAATTTCCTGGCTTTTAAAACCACATGGGATAACTTGGGGACAAAAATATGAATGGGATGAGAAATAAAGATCGGTATGCGAATAAACTATGAATAAGGTGATACATGTTAGATAATAGGAATTTCAATAGAGAAATCTTAATGAATCATAAGCATGAATAATGAGACATGATATAACATGATAATCATAACATTGAAAATGTGTAAACAACATAAAACACATCAGAAAAATATAGGTCTTGGATAAACAGTTGAGAAATCATGGGGGAAAATGTACCATAAAATAATCATGTTCACTCCAATTAAAAACATGATGTATCTGGAGACTAATCATTTCCCAAATCATTGGGGTGCAATAAAATTTTGGGTTCACACTTCACTTTCATTTCATTACCATGATTAAGTTTTCCAAAAAGATCATACAATACAGATTCTTTCATCACCGTATTTTATTCCAAGATCATTGAATGTAGAATAAGTACATGTTAGTACCATCTACAATAGTTTTAAGTGTATAATGGTGAATAAAATTGATAGTAAATTGGAACGATATTAACTACAAAATTGTTTTTAGTATGGAATATTATAGTTAGATTTTAACATCATAACGACATCACATAAAAATCATAAAATGGGTCAATTATATTGAAAGGGGTATCTATTCATTTGGACATCAATTAGATTGTATAAGGATATGTAAAAACATATATCATCACAAGAAAATGATGATAAATGTCATAATGTAAAGAATATACATGAATAATGATGAGAAAGGAAAAGATCCCTTTCGTGAGTGTGTGACTCAATATTCATGGGAGGGGCATCACAAGATCTTTGGGATCCATTGGAGGACCCTAGATAGAGAAGGAAAGAATATATACATGATCTATGGAGTTTCTGTGAAGAAATGATAGACTGGGTGGGTTTATATAGGAAAATGCGAGGATTTCATTAATATTTATACAACATAGGTTTTTAACTCTATATAGATAAATAACAAAAAAACTCAAGCCTTAACTGGGGTCATGGACACGGTTTCTACCAAATGGGAGCGAATTTCATTTTATTATATGGGCATGGTCTGGGATGAATTAAATAATATTCTTTTAAATGTGGAGGTGATTCAACCTCCTAAGAAAATTATTTAATGCATTAAAATATATTAATGGTTTTGGATGATTCATAACGGCGCTATAAAATTAATCAAATAAAATTAAAATTAAATTATTTTAATAGTAAATATAGATTTGATAGCATATAACTTTTATAGTATTTATTACATCCCTTCTTATTCATTATTATGTCATAATACACATTGTATATTTATATAGTATTTAATTTTTACTTGAAAATTTGACTAAGAAAATTATTTACAATTCATCATTCAGATTGTAAATATAATATTTATTTTAACAATTTTTTTTCTAAATATTTGAATTTTTGAATTAATATAATAAACTTATTTATTTAAAAATTCTTGGTTTTTTCAGAAAAAAACAGTTTATTAACATGTATAAAAAATGCTTTTTCCTTCAAAAATTAAAATAATAAAATATATTTATAATCAATTATTTAATACTAAAATTTAATTTATATCTTATTTATTTAAATAGTCCATTATTTAATCAATGTAATTTCCTTAATGGAATTTTAATATTATTTGAAAAATTTTATTTATTTAATTTAGAATCAAAATAAAAATAAATTATAAAGTAATAAAAATATGATGAAAGTATATTCATTATTCTATACAAAATAATAAACATACCCATATTTCTAGGGTCATAAAAAATATCCTATTAATACATCAGTAAACACCCTAATGATATGGTGTGTGAAGGTGGTTCCTTAATGTGGAGGTTCAGAGAACATGGATTGGTCAATGATATTGATCATTTTTAACTTCTCTGATAAACAGTTTCACTTATTCTTATGTTTGTGGATTTCATCTTAGTCTTGGTCAAGGGAAAATCATAGAGATGATAACTTCTTAAAAATCTCCAATAAATGGGATTCATAGGATATGACTATACTAGTTGATTCTAACACCTTCTTCGTCATTAAATTGAACTTACTAAAACCATATATTTATACTAATCGTTTGATCATTACTCAACTGGTATATTTTATCAATGGTAAAGATGAATAAGGGTTATTTAAATCAAATATGATGTAATAGAACAAAATAATTTCATGCGTTTTCAATATCCATATAACATAATTTGATATATTTTTTAATTTTAATGGAAATTTTATTTATAACAGTTTGGTTCATTATATTCAAAGACCCAAATCATTAAATATTTACATAGACTCAAAATTATACAAAAATATAATTAGTTAAATTTTCTCAAATGACCAATGACAAAGATATACATTTATCACGATGTCATTGTGAAGTTCACCTCACACATGTTTACTAGTTCATCATTCATTTTCATTTGTCCAAGGAAATAAAATTCTATTTAATGTATGAAAGTGAATGGCAAAAATATTTATCATAAAAAAACTTTTGTAATTTTTTCCACTCCTTCCACTTGATCTCATTATTGAGATTTATATTTTTATAAACACTCATAATTTTCTAGTTACACCCACTAAATGATAAATAGATTTCAAAAATTTCTCTCCATCAAAACTATAAAGGTTGGAAATGATCTAATTAATGGATTCAATAAATTGTTCTATTATTAAAGGATCAGAAGATCCATTGAATATTAGAGGTCATAATAAATTAAGATCCAAAATTCGACATGATCCTTCGTGTGGGAATTTGGGTTTTATCCATGATTCTTGTTCCTCTTCTAAACAAGAATAATTTTTTAATATATTTTCATTATGCTCATCATTACACCATTGGGATTATTATCGAATTTTTTCATTAATTATATTTACTATAACAATGGTTATTGGATTTGATCAAATTGTTTCCACCCATTGACAAAAATAATGTTTAAAAATTGAATTATAATTTTCAATATATTAATCATATAAAATGGATAATATAAATACATCAACATTAATAAAATAAATTCAATTTTTTAATGAATAAATATACTATTTTGTAACATGGTTATATAAAACATATGTACATATTTGGTTGTATCCATTAAGATTTAAAAAGAACATTATAAATCAGATTCTTTGATAATATAGACTATTTATAGTGATACTATTATTAGTATATACTTGGGGTTATGATAAATAAATTATCATATATAAAATAAGAGATGAACAAAACCAGTGGGGCCATACGCTATAATACCCATCTATTAGATAATCCAAGTGAGATTTCATCTCAGTGCCTTTCACAAGATGAATCTCATTCTTTTATTCAAAAACTAAAGCATGATAAAACCCATTTAAGAGAGATGTTCAATATCCTTGTGGTGATGACTCAAAACATGTTCATTTAATCACCACAAGAAAATCTCACAATCTCATACCATAACATTAGAAATTTTTTGATGTTATAAATAAAAATTCACCTTTACCATGCCACTATTAATATGATTATTTTTTAAAAAAAATCATGAATATTATCTTTCATTTAATAAAATTTATAAATAATTAATAAATAATTTAGATAAAAATTTAATTTTGGTACGATAAAACACAAATTGTATATTTTCTGTAATATAATGGTTCTATTGAAATGTTCCTTTTGAGAAAATCATGATTTTTTAAGAAATTTCAATTTAATAAATTATGATTATAAAATATTATATACCCAATATAAATGATAATATAATATGGTTAAATGAAATTATAACTTTTATAAGTGTTAGAATATTGTAATTGTAAAAAAAATCAAATATTATTAAATAAATAAGGATATTAATTTAAAAGTGTAAATTATAATATTTCTATATTAATTTTGAAAAAATAAATATTTTTTTGGGATCATGATATCTAAATTATACAAAAGGGATTTATTCATAATTTTCTACGACAATTTAATTTCGGTGTAAAAATTAAAGATACTATTAATATATGGTGTGTATAATTTCATCATAGCCATCATGATGTGATATAATAATTGCCATAAATGTTTTCCAAGATCATTAATTAATTATAAATTATATCAATTTTTATATATTCTTATTTTATTAATTTTATAAACCATTTATGAATCATCCATAACCTATGTGTGTAATTAGGATTTTAAATAAATTATTAGTAATCATGAGTAAACTCCATATCTCCAAGTGTAATATTATAATTTTCATAGTTAATATAAATATAAAATAATTAAAATAACTCTACTTTTTCAGAAACTATTTAAAAAACCAGGGACGTTTTATTTCACTAACTTATAGTATAATGTCAAAAAAACAATGATTAAGGAATAATAAAGAAAAATAATATATTTTCCAATATAATCCCACCCTTATTATCATATAAATTTACTCAAAATCGTTTTATAAGTTCCTTATTATCCACTTATCTCTCAAGATCCTTCCAAAGGTGCCCCTTTTCTCTCAGGATGCTTTGACAATCATTTTGGAAACAGTTTATCAAGATAACTGATCCTCTCACTATCCTCTTTATATATGAACCTTCATTTTGTAATTATATATTTCATCCAATTACTATTGATGGGGAAGATTTTCAACATCTCTCAAACAAAAATTAGGATTTTCAATTAATGATATACCACCTCAAATATCATTAATCCCTGTCATGATTCATTATGTATCCTTTTTATATTGACAAAATTATCGTGTAATTTTTTCATGAAAAACTTTTAGTCAAACATCATTTTTTCTAATAACATTTAATTACCCATTTTTAGTGTCTGATTTGTTTATTATTGACATATATAAATTTTATTATGACTTACATGAAATTATAGTCTTGATAAACTCTCATTAAAATCATGTATTATTCATTTTGTTCTGCCATTATGCCATTAAAATTATACTATTGCTTTTCTATGACAATGCAATGTATTGTGAATTCCATTTTAATTACCACTCACATGTATTCACTATACCATACATATACTCATGTGATTATAGGCTTCTATACATATATTCCTCACATCTTAATGATGAAATTAAATATGATGAAATATGAACATATGTTGAATGATCAATGTATCACATTAATCTAAGTGCATTATGTGATTTTGATTGGTGTGAATGTCTCACTCTGCTCATGGGAACGCGCCCTACGCACCGCCCAATTTTCAAATCTTTCCCACCATTTCTATCTTGCCCGCTGCTCGTGCGCCGGTTCCTCCACTCCCGGTGCCCTAAAATCCTGGTTCCTCTAGTGATGTTGCTGCTACTTTGGCACCCACATCTTCTCCTGGCCCCGTCCTCGGATCTTCTTGGCTAGGTTTCTCTTTCAAAGACGTGGTGTGCGGGCCGACACTCGCCCCTTCTCAACCTTGCTTCTCGGAAGTACCATTACCTCTATGACTGATTTCCTGTGATGGATCTGGCTTGTTAGTGGAAGTCCCTGCATCTGCATTTGCAGAGGCATAATCCTGCCTCAAATAGACCTAGATTACAAGATTTGGTCCGGTGAAACCTTCGATCGCAGTCTTTCAGAGGTTCGTCAGATCCTGGTTGGTCCTCTCCCCGACAAAAGTTCTTATCATCCATAGAAATGCCTTCTGTTTGGTTCTTGGCCTAGCATCAGATTTCATTCATGATTGGTGCAAGGCTCCCCGATCATGGGGGAGATGGTGCTTCAACCTGACTCGCTGGTCGCTGGAGGCTCATAAGGGAAAAGAGAATTCTGTTGTGGCAGTCTGGATCAGTCTCCTTGTTCTTCCGTTGCGTTTTCAGAATGATGGCTTTCTCAAGGCGATTGGTGATTCCCTGGGTGGTTTTCTTTGTTCTAATGATCGCACCCGGTCCTATGATGATTCCTCGGTGGCGCGTATCTGTGTTGAATTGGATATATCCAAGGACCTATAGATATGATCTTTCTTCGGGTTAAAGATTCTTTCTGCAGGCCCCAGGACATCTTCTATCCCATATTCCCTCAGTTCTTCTATTCTTGTCTCCTCTAGGGGAACTCTCTTCAGGTCTGTAGGAAACAACATAAAGGCGGTCACCCTCCCCAGGTTTCCTTGTTCTGTAGCCCCTTGGATGTCCCTCTGGTGGTTCCTCCCCACGGTGGCTCAGTGGGGGTCCCTGATGCCCCTCCTGCTCCTACTGCAGCCCCTCCTCCAACCCCCTTGCATGCGTCTGATATTGTGCATGGATCTGTTTCACTGCCCTCCTCCTTCAAGTGGGGTTTGCCTTCCCAACATACCCCTCTGATTCCTTTAGTTCTCAAGCTTTTGATGGCGCTTGACCTCGGGATTGCGCTTCATTTGAGTATTCCTCCCTCTTCCCTTCCTGTTTTCCCTACCCTTCCCCCGCCCCCTGCCCTTACTCCGCTGGCCCCATACCCTCTGCCAAGCCTCCTCTCCATCCTAAATCAATCACTTGTCGTTGGCCCTTCCCCCCATCCTGATACTCCTGCTGTGCAGGAGTTTTCCTCCCCTCCTTGGCCCTTTCATGTGGATGGATCCCCAGACCGTTCTGATGCTCCCAAGCTTCGGTCACCCACTTTGGTCAGATTAGTGGAATCCTCGGGATCACAGGTTTTTTCCACCCCCACTACTTCGCCTCCCTCCAGAAATTCAGGTATATGTACAAGATCTAAGTCCAAGAAGTTAAGGGAAGAGATCTCCTATCATTTTATAAAGGCTAAAAAACCAGGGGCCAATGCCGGGGTGCTATTTTCTCAATGATTCCCATTTTCATTTGGAATTCCCGTGGTCTTGGTGCCCAGGTCAAAGAAGATTTTCTTTCATCTACTATTCGCAAACTCATGGTTGGTCTTGTTGATATCCTCGTACATAAGCATAATATCTCCAAAATCAATGATTTTACCACCAGAATTAAGTTTCATGGATCAATGCATGCGACCCATCCAATCGTCATATATGGATCTTCTGGGATATGAAATTCTCATTTGACCTGGTTCAAGTATGTGACCAGCATATCACCACCAAGGTTACCCACGAAAATGGATCTTTCCTTGTGTCCATAATTTATGGGAGTTGCGATGCCCAACATATGAAAATTTATGGGATGATATCAATGCTTTTGACCCTGGTATCCTCCCTTGAATTTTTGGGGGAGATTTCATTGTCATCGCCAACCCAGATGAGAAAAAAGGAAGGGGACCATTCCTCATGAAAGATAGTTTGGACTTCGCTCACATCATGGCTTGTAAAGGCCTCATGGACCTCGGATACTCGAGTGATGATTTAACATGGTGAAACAACAGGAATGGGGATCGACACACGTGGAGACGCTTGGACCGGTGCCTTGGCAATATGAAATCCATTAATCTGTACCCCAACTCTAAGGTCAGTCACATGGTGTCTGGGATCTCAGATCACTCTCCTATCCTGGTCTCCCACTCTTCGAGTTAGGTGATCCTTGATCGCTTTAGATTCTTTCATCATTGGACTAGCCTCCTGGTTTATCAGTATTTGGTTAGAGACTCATGGAATAAACCCACTCAGGGGAATTATTGGTTTTCCATTCATAATAAACTGAGGAGGCTCAAAACCAGGATACAAAATTGGATAAAGGACATTCCACACAACGAAAGGGAAATTGAGTCAATCATGCAAGAGGTTGACCGTCTTGAGTCTAGTTTGGAGGGGGGCTGGAATGACCAGATCTTTGAATACCTTTCCACTAAGAAGGAAACTCTCGTAGTCATGATCCTTAAACAGGAACATCTGGTGATGGAGAAATCGAGGATCAGATGGGTTGGTGAGTGTGATAGGAACACTGCCCATTTCCATGCTTGTATCAAAGAGAGGAACCGTCTTGTTCAGCCCAATATTCTCATTGATGATGATACCTATTCGGATGACAGAGATGTTGTGGGGCCCCTTGATCATTCCTTCTTTAAAGATATTCTTGCTGGACAAAATCTTCAAATGCTTAACGGCTACCCGATAGGTGATGAGGGGATCCTTGATCACAATTCCAGTCATGTTTCTATCTAGGATAATGTGAGGATGGGGGAAATATTTGAGGAGAAAGAAATCTTTGAGGCAGTTATGAACCTCAAAGCGGATAGCGCGCCAGGGCCAGATGGTTTCCCTAGCATGTTCTACAGATCCTCTTGGGATGTGATAAAAAATGACTTATCAGAATCTATTCAGGACTTCTTCAGGGGAGGTAGTTTACCTAGAGTGGCATGTTCCACTACCCTGGTGCTCATTCCCAAAATGAGGAACCCCTCTTCAATTTCACATTATAGACCTATCAGTATGTGAAACTTCCCTTACAATGTTCTTGTGAGCATCATCAACTAACGGATGTCCATTCACCTTCCCCGGTGGGTCTCCATTAAACAACATGGCTTTATGAAGGGCCTCTCTATTCAAGTGGGCTATTGCATTGGCCCAAGAGATGATTAGAGATCTCAATTAAAATACCCATGGTTCAAACATGGACAACAAACATGAGATGAACAAGGCATTTGACAGACTCGAATGGAGCTTCATCCACAAGGTGATATCAGGTATGTGCTTCTCCCCTTGGGCTACTAATCTCATTTTTAGATGCTTCATCTCCTCGTGGATGAATGTTAATTTTATGGGGAAGTCTCATGGTTTATTCATGGAGACTTGTGGCCTAAGACAGGGTGACCCCTTATCACCGAGCCTTTTTGTAACACCCCAAGTAAATAAAGAATGTGACATTTTCATATTTATCCATGTTTTTGAATAAAATATTAATATTACTTTAAAGGGGACGCTATGCTCGATGGCGTACCCAACACGCAACAACGAGTTTCTTGGGAATCTTACGTTGCACTCTAATAATAAAATAATATTATTTTAAATGGTAGTTAACATGCAGACGTTGTGTTGGCAGGAATGGATATAAATAACTAAAATATGATTATATATGTTTTTAAATGTTTTTAAATTTATCCAATAAAAGATAAAGGCTTAAAATACGGAAAGAATTCAATTTTAGGCGTATATGCCCTAGTTTTCACTAAAGGTTCACTTATCGCCTTTTGATGGTGAACCGTCATTAAATATAGTTTTGTTCACTCTAATACATTCTATTGTACCAAATAAAACTCTTCTTAAGAATCGGGACATCAAAATATACTTTGTGTAAATTTTTGGTATCTTTCCGATAAAGTTCATTTTTTTAATGAATAGTGTAAATTGTTGTATTTTAATTCAAAACCTCTTTTTAATCTAATTTATTTATATGATTAGATTATTTATGAATTGGTTTTAATGTAAAATTATAAAATATTTTTACCATTAAATCCAATAGTGGTCGTTGGAATTAATTTCACTTTGAAATCAGACTTAAACTAGTGTCAATCTTTTGAAACTTATTGTTTTATAAAAACACGCTATTTGCTATGACAGCGGGAATTAATTATTAAATTAATTAATGTGGCTAATATGTTTTGAATTTTGTAAAACAGACTTCATTTTTGAATTTGAAATATCAAATATATCTTAGGGTGAAGTTTTGGTATTTTTTCTGAAAAACTCCAATTTTTGATGAATAGTGAAACCACTAAGTGGTAATAAAGCAAACTGATTTTTTAGTTAAATGAAAGTTTACCACTAATGTGATTTGAATTTTGAAAATCCGACATACATGGTTGTAATTAGTATGTAAAATGTGGTTCAATGGGATGAAAATAATTTTTTGGTGAATAGTAACTTTTTTTCATTAATCGCGATTAGAGGTAATTGGTGTCATTTAAGGTAAAAATGATATTATAAGATTGTGAAAACACCATGACACTTGTACTACGCCTATTGGGTGAGTAATGGACGACCAAGACAATCCATGGGCCAACTTGGGGACCCCATGGAGCCACTTTAGTTGGAAAATGACAATAATATATTTTTATTTAATGTTAAAATTAAATTGACACAAACATGAGTTGTTTTACTAAAATAGTTTTTAAGTGGGGTTACACAAGTCAAAATTTTGATTATAAATATTCATTGGAAATAAATAAAGATTTTCTACATCATAGTGATTTTTTTATAATTTTTAGACATTAAATAAAATAAATTATTTATGACATAATAATGATGCAGTGATGACATCATTATTTGACATTTTAAATAAAATGGAAAGATAATGTAAAATCAATGAACTACACATGTCCAAAACTTATTGTATGGGTGGATTTCGAACCCTTATCACCTTATCCACGAATTATATCAATTTTAGACCTTTTAAAATCGATACACATTTTCAAATAAAATAATATTTCTTACTTTCCAAAAGTGCCCCTCCTCTCCTCTTATAAAAGGCCCCCACCTCTACCGCATTTCACACACTCTTCAAGCCTTTGGCTCGGCCAACCCCTGCCCATTTACTCTCTCCACACCCCTGTCCTCATCCTAGAGGATTCCCTTTGGGAAGAATCCTTTCAAAGGAAGCCTTTAGGCTCAAATCAAAAGGAGTTACACTTTTAAAGGTAATTCATTCTCTCATGTTCATTTGTTTTATTTTGCTTCTCCAACCCCCTAAACTCTTTTTATTTATTTCTTTTGTAACAACACCAGTATCTTCAATATACTAGGATTTTGTTATAAGATTTATTCAAGCTACACTCTCACACAGCTACATCAAATCGTTAAAGAACATACGGTTTCCGTGGATGACGAAATTGTGCCTCCCGAAACGATGATTGTTCAATACTCATTTAACACCTTCAAAGGTGGCCATTATGATGTCACTATTTTTATATATTATATATAATATGTTTATGTTTTACTTATGCTTATTTATTGTTCATTTTTGTCTTACCTTTATGGCTTCCATTATGGGAATACGCGATATCTTCATTTTAGGACGTGCGGACTACCGCCCCCTCAAAGTGATGTGATTCGTTAATGCCATACGTGGGACGTATAAAGGATGGATTTAATGTTATTATATATGATGTTATACTGGAATTATTATTTACCTCTATATCATTATTATTTCTTTCCATTAATGTATGAGATAGAAATGAAATTAGCGTTCATGCGTACGTACGGCTTACCGTCTCCATGAACGGTGCATTTCATTTCTTATCCCCAAATGTAATGTACTATTATAAGTACATATATATAATGGATATATATGATTTATGATACATCTAAATGATTAATATAATTCTGGAATTAAAATATACATACCTCTCATATAGTTTTAATTCCATTAATACGACATAGAAATGAAAGTAGCGTTCATGCGTACGTACGACTTACCGTCTCCATGAACGGTGCATTTCATTTCCTTCCTCTAAATGATTATGTGATTTTATAAATACATGTATATGCTGGATATATATGATATATATGATATCCAAATCATGAATGTAATTTTTGGATATGAAGAACCTTTGACCACACGAACAACATGTAATTGTAAGAAGTCCACTTTCGACTTAAGAACCAAATATCGACAAAACAAACATGATTAACTTAAATGATTAAATAATGTTTATAACATGGTAATAAGTGATATAAAAGGAATAATGAACTTTACAAAGCTTATTAAGGAAGTATAAATTAACTCAAGTTTATTATTCATGATATTAAAGAACGATCGAGTCAAGTCGGACCCGAGGTAAGGGATCCTACTCCTCTCTTTCTTTTTAAGTACACAATTTTATGTCAATCCTTTTAAAGCTCATATTTATTGTTATTGGCGTGTTCTTTTATATTAATCTTACTGTAATTTATTTGTTCATGTGATTAGAGACCCTATTCTCTCTCATCATTCCATTTTGGATGTTTTGAGTGGCACCGATAGGCTGTCAAATTTTCGTAAGAGATCTAACCTCTCTCTTTCTTTTAAAGTACTCTCCTTTATGTCACTTCTTTTAATCTCATATTTGTTATATTGGGGGATGTTATTTTATATTCCTCTTTATATAAACATTATGTTTATGTAATGAGAGACCCTATTTCCTTTCATCAATCCATTTTGGAAGTTTTAAGTGGTGCCGTTAGGCTGCCGAGTTTTCGTAAGAGATTTTTCATCTCACTTTTATTCCCGTGAGATTTATGCTACATTTGCCACAATTTCCATTGAGTGGTTTATGTACTTCCCACTATTACAATCCTATTGTAATATAATTCCATTTATGGGTATTTACATATTCATTGTATGACACTTCTTCAATGAGGTGTACTTTTCAAAAGTTACCCAAGTCGGTAAGGGAACCTTTCACCCTCCTTTTTCTAAAAGACTTCTTTTGTTGGGTATTTTAATTTACATATTTTTATGTTGGGATATGTTCTCATATATCCTTATTGATGTAAATTTTATGTCCAAGTGATGAGATACCCTTTTTTTATCTCTCATCAACTCATTTTGATGTGATGTCGTTAGGCTGTCAAGGGAACTTCTTAACCCAATTTCGATTTCTTTGGGTTCAACATGTTGTTATTGAATATGTAATCCTTTGAATATGTGTGACTGACCTTTGATTATTATACACTTAATATCCACTTATATTTGGTGTATTCATTTGTCACACATAATTATGTAAATTGATTTATCCTTAAACCAAGGATACCGTCTTTGTAAGGGACTTCGTCTCAATCTCCTTTCATTGAGGCATATTTCGTTTTATACACAACTTCATTTTATATGGTTTATAAACCCCTTTGACTTTTACTTTTATACAAAAGGAATCTTTTTCTATGAAGCGTTTTACTAAAAGACAAAAAGGAATGTTTTTTTTAACGTACGCGGTGACAACGACCTTTTCCGCAGCCGCGAGTATTATTTGGTCTTTGGATTCCTCAACAATCCATTATGTTTTCAAAATGAAATAAATACCATATACTCTTTAATGTATTTTCGTATTGAAAATGTTTTTGAAAAAGGATTCAATTATTTCAATATATTTATGATATATTGTGATTGAAATGTAGAAATGTTATCATTCCTTTATATTGGTTTTATGTTTTATAATTTTATACTGGTATTTGGAAATTTTAACGGGTGGTTACGTTATAAACCATATGACGGGTGGTGCCGTGAATACCAGGACGGGTGGTTACGTTATATCCTCCAATGCATTGGGTATGGAATTTGGCCGTATGGCTATTCCATTAAGTATGTATGGAAATTGGCCGTATGGCTATTCCATTAAGTGATATGTGTGGAAGTCGACCGTATGGTTATTCCACTTAAGTATGTTTATGTCCCACGTTACCTTTAAATATGTTATGTGTTCTTTATATGGGTTTTATGGTAATCCTTTGGTTACAAAAATGTATGTAATGATACTTTTTTTTCAGTGAAATGTTTTTACTACTTCATGAAGGTGAAAAGTATTACATTGATAAAGTATTCATGGTTTACTTGTTGTTTTGAAAATCTAACAGTTTTCATTCTTTGTGTATCCCTTACTGAGCTTCTTATGCTCATCCCATGTTTTTGAAAAGTTTTTCACAGGACATAGCGTGTAATAAGGTCAAGGATGGGATCAAGGGAAAGTCATTCTACCTAAAACATTGAACTATACATGTTTCTTTTAAAGAGTTTTTATTTTATGGAAATTTAGTAGAAGCGACTACTTTGTAATCTTTTGAGATGTAATAGTTATGTCCTTATTCTATAAAACTCTAAACCTGAAAAGATCCTCAATTTGTAATCTTGTAATAACTCAAGATTAAGTAAGGTTTAAGGATGGGGCCTTATAGTTGGTATCAGAGGTCGGTTTAGATAACTTTAGAGCTTAGGGTATTCTTTAAGCATAAGTGACATTACCATAATGGTTAGGATTTTAGAAAAAGTCCTAGTTTTAGATAAAGTGAATGAGTATGTGTATCTTACTGTTTACCTTCCTCATTAGTACATGATGGTTTTGTTGATATACTCACACTGACATTTCTATTTTTAGTGAATGGATGGATCTATCAGGCACCAAAGAGACAATAGGTTTGAAGGAAACTTTGGTGGTTCTCTGATTAAGATACTAGATAAAATGGAGGATTCATTGAGGAAAGTCGTGGTTGTTCTAAACCAAATATCTAGGAGTCATGATCAACCACTTCAACCTTGGTGAGTTCTCTAAAGCATCATGTACGAGATGGCAAACTCGATGTGGAAATTCAGGTAATAATTATTAAGGTAACCATTAGGGTTTATATGATACTTATTTTTTAGGTAATTATGGGTTACTCTATGATATAATGGAAAATGAAAGGAATGAGATAAAATTGAGGTTAAAATATGTTATGATTATTCTTGAAGATTTTATCTCATTTTGGGGAATGTTTTAAGAATTATATAGTTTTGGAAAAAGGACAACACGTAGACCGTGTGACATCCCGTCGCGTCGGACAAAGCTGCGGGAATAGAACCCACAACCAATGTGCGACTGGTATTTATCGCATACCACTGGACTACGTGAAGTCCCTGGTTAGTTTGACTGATTCATTCTAGTTATATGATTTTATGAATTAAGAGTAAGTTGATTTTGGGTTATTTATGAAAATGATTAACCTATCATGGAGGATATGTGAATAGGTTAATTACTTTTCAAAACGAGACTTTAGGAGCAACTGATATTGTTTGGAGATAAATGTTACGATTTATCTTGGATGACTATGCGACTAAATCCTTCAAATATTTGGGTTTCAATATTATATTGGTTTACTTTGAATAATTTTATGGACAAATTTATTATAGAATGGTCCTCATTGAACTTTGGGTTTTGTTGGACAAATTTTGGAGATTAAGAATAGATTTTCTTTTTATAAAGGGTTATCCTTTTCTGGATTATCTGATCTTGTACTAGCCTTTTTGGTTTTGGTTTTGGTTAAAGTCTAAAGACATGGTAAGTATATAGTTCTATTTTGTGTATTAGGTGATTCTCTAGAAGTTGATTATAGTACTCTTAATGTGAACAAGTCTTCCTAAATACTCGTCTTTTGGAGAAAATATGAGTTTGTGTAAGGAATCTAATAAAAGTTGAAAGTCAATATGATAAGTGATTATGTTTCCTTATGAATAAATTCCTCAATAAAAAGTAACTTAAAACAACAATGTTGTCTATTAACTTTTCCTACTGGGGAATCGAATACCATTTAACCCATCACACGTTTGTGATTTTCTCGTGGTTAACTTTCTCCTAAACATGTTTTCTATCACTCTCCATCAGAACATGACCCTTTGTTTTTTTTCCTCCATGTCCATATTTTCATACTTGGAATCCTAGTATGGGTTAACTCGGGTGACCTCTGTACTTATCTTTCTTTATTCTAAAGTGATTGTTTTACCGACTCTTGTTCCGATGTGGGACTTTAAAGGATGTTTCCAAGAGCAATTTTAAAATTGCGAGGACGCAATTCCCAAAAGGGAGGATGGATGTAACACCCCATGCAAATAAAGAATGTGACATTTTCATATTTATCCATGTTTTTGAATAAAATATTAATATTAATTTTAAGGGGACGCTATGCTCGATGGCGTACCCAACACGCAAGAACGAGTTTCTTGGGAATCTTACGTTGCACTCTAATAATAAAATGATATTATTTTAAATGGTAGTTAACATGCAGCCGTTGTGTTGGCGGGAATGGATAGAAATAACTAAAATATGATTATATATGTTTTTAAATGTTTTTAAATTTATCCAATAAAAGATAAAGGCTTAAAATACGGAAAGAATTCAATTTTAGGCGTATATGCCCTAGTTTTCACTAAAGGTTCACTTATCGCCTTTTGATGGCGAACCGTCATTAAATATAGTTTTGTTCACTCTTATACATTCTATTGTACCAAATAAAACTCTTCTTAAGAATCGGGACATCAAAATTTACTTTGTGTAAATTTTTGGTATCTTTCGGATAAAGTTCATTTTTTTAATGAATAGTGTAAAATGTTGTATTTTAATTCAAAACCTCTTTTTAATCTAATTTATTTATATGATTAGATTATCTTATGAATTGATTTTAATGTGAAATTAGAAAATATTTTTACCATTAAATCCAATAGTGGTCGTTGGAATTAATTTAACATTGAAATCAAACTTAAACTAGTGTCAATCTTTTGATACTTATTGTTTTATAAAAACACGCTATTTGCTCTGACAGAAGGAATTAATTATTATTTTAATTAATGTGACTAATATGTTTTTGAATTTTGTAAAACAGACTTCATTTTTGAATTCGGAATATCAAATATAGCATAGGGTGAAGTTTTGGTATTTTTTCTGAAAAACTCCAATTTTTGATGAATAGTGAAACCACTAAGTGGTAATCAAGCAAACTGATTTTTCAGTTAAATGAAAGATTACGACTAATGTGTTTTGAATTTTGAAAATCCGACATAAATGGTTGTCATTAGTATGTAAAATGTGGTTCAATGGGATGAAAATAATTTTTTGGTGAATAGTAACTTTTTTTCATTAATCACGATTAGAGGTAATTAGTGTCATTTAAGGTAAAAATGATATTATAAGAATGTGAAAACACCATGACACTTGTACTACACCTATTGGGTGAGTCATGGCCGACCAAGTGAATCCATGGGCCAACTTGGGGACCCCATGGAGCCACTTTAGTTGGAAAATGACAATAATATATTTTTATTTAATGTTAAAATTAAATTGACACAAACATGAGTTGTTTTACTAAAACAGTTTTTAAGTAGGGTTAAAAAAGTCCATATATTGATTATAAATAGTCATTGGAAATCTATAAATATTTCCTACATCATAGTGAATTTTTTATAATTTTTAGACATTAAATAAAATAAATTATTTATGACATAATAATGATGCAGCGATGACATCATTATTTGACGATTTAAATAAAATGGAAAGATAATGTAAAATATATGAACTACACATGTACAAAACTTATTGGATGGGTGGATTTCAAACCCTTATCACCTTATCCACAAATTATATCAATGTGGGACCTTTTAAAACCGGAACACATTTTCAAATAAAGTAATATTTCTTACTTTCCAAAAGTGTGCCTCCTCTCCTCTTATAAAAGGCCCCCACCTCTACCGCATTTCACACACTCATCAAGCCTTTGGCTCGGCCAAACCCTTCCCATTTACTCTCTCCACATCCCTCTCCTCATCCTAGAGGATTTCCTTTGGGCAGAATCCTTTCAAAGGAAGCCTTTAGGCTCAAATCAAAAGGAGTTACACTTTTAAAGGTAATTCATTCTCTCATGTTAATTTGTTTTATTTTTCTTCTCCAACCCCCTAAACTCTTTTTATTTATTTCTTTTGTAACAAAACAAGTATATTAAATATACTAGGATGTTTTTATAAGATTTATTCGAGCTATACTCTCACACAACTACATCAAATGGTTAAATAACATACGGTTTCCGTGGATGGCGAAATTGTGCCTCCCGAAACGATGATTGTTCAATACTCATTTAACACCTTCAAAGGTGGCCATTATGATGTCACTATTTTTATATATAATATATAATATGTTTATGTTTTACTTATTCTTCTTTATTTTTCATTTGTGTCTTAACTTTATGGCTTCCATTATGGGTATACGTGATATCTTCATTTTTGGAAGTGCAGACTACCGCCCCCTCAAAGTGATGTGATTCGTTAATGCCATACGTGGGACGTATAAAGGATGGATTTAATGTAATTATATATGATGTTATACTGGAATTATAATTTACCTCTATGTAATTATTATTTATTTCCATTAAAGTATGATATAGAAATTAAATTAGCGTTCATGCGTACGTACGGCTTACCGTCTCCATGAACGGTGCATTTCATTTCTTATCCCCAAATGTAATGTACAATTATAAGTACATATATATAATGGATATATATGATGTATGATACATCTAAATGATTAATATAATTCTGGAATTAAAATATACATACCTCTCATATAGTTTTAATTCCATTAATACGACATAGAAATGAAAGTAGCATTCATGCGTACATAAGGCTTACCGTCTCCATGAACGGTGCATTTCATTTCTTTCCTCTAAATGATTATGTGATTTTATAAATACATGTATATTCTGGATATATATGATATATATGATATCCAAATAAGGAATGTCATTTTTGGATATGAAGAACCTTTCACCACACGAACAACATGTAATTGTATGAAATCCACTTTCGACTTAAGAACAAAATATCGACAAAACAAACATGATTAACTTAAATGATTAAATAATGATTATAACATAGTAATAGGTGATATAAAAGGAATAATTAACTTTAAAAAGGTTCTTAGGGAAGTATAAATTAACTCAAGTTTATTATTCAGGAGATTAAAGAACGATCGAGTCAAGTCGGACCCGAGGTAAGGGACCCTACTCCTCTCTTTCTTTTTAAGTACACACTTTTATGTCAATCCTTTTAAAGCTCATATTTATTGTTATTGGGATGTTCTTTTATATTAATCTTACTGTAATTTTTATGTTCATGTGATGAGAGACCCTATTCTCTCTCATCAATCCATTTTGGAAGTTTTGAGTGGCACCGATAGGCTGTCGAATTTTCGTAAGAGATCTAACCTCTCTCTCTTTCTTTTAAAGTACTCTCCTTTATGTCACTTATTTTAAGCTCCTATTTGTTATGTTGGGGGATGTTATTTTATATTACTCTTTATGTAAACATTATTTTGATGTAATGAGAGACCCTATTTCCTCTCATCAATCCATTTTGGAAGTTTTAAGTGGCGCCGTTAGGCTGCCGAGTTTTCGTAAGAGATTTTTCATCTCACTTTTATTCCCATGAGATTTATGCTACATTTTACACAATTTCCATTGAGTGGTTTATGTACTGCCCACTATTACAATCCTATTGTAATATAATTCCATTTATGCGTATTTACATATTCAGAGTATGACACTTCTTCAATGGGGTGTACTTTTCAATAGTTACCCAAGTCGGTAAGGGAACCTTTCACCCTCCTTTTTTTAAAAGACTTCTTTTGTTGGGTCTTTTAATTTACATATTGTTATGTTGGGATATGTTCTCATTTATCCTTATTGATGTAAATTTTATGTCCAAGTGATGAGATACCATTTTTTATCTCTCATAAACTCATTTTGATGTGACGCCGTTAGGCTGTCAAGGGAACTTCTTAACCCAATTTCGATTTCATTGGGTTCAACATGATGTTATTGAATATGTAATCCTTTGAATATGTGTAAATGACCTTTGATTATTTTACACTTAATATCCACTTATATGTAGTGTATTCATTTGTCACACATAATTATGTAAATTTATTTATCCTTAAACCAAGGATACTGTCTTTGTAAGGGACTTCGTCTCAATCTCCTTTCATTGAAGAATATTTCATTTTATACACAACTTCCTTTTATATGGTTTATAAACCCCTTTGACTTTTACTTATATACAAAAGGAATCTTTTTCTATGAAGCGTTTTACTAAATGACAAAAAGGAATGTTTTTTTAACGTACGCGGTGACAACGACCTTTTCCGCCGCCACGAGTATTATTTGGTCTTTGGCTTCCTCAACAATCCGTTATGTTTTTAAAATGAAATAAATACCATATACTCTTTTATGTATTTTGGTATTGAAAATGGTTTTTAAAAAGGATTCAATTATGTCAATATATTTATGATATATTGTGATTGAAATGTGGAAATGTTATCATTCCTTT
This sequence comes from Viscum album, assembly GCA_963277665.1. Lineage (NCBI taxonomy): Eukaryota > Viridiplantae > Streptophyta > Magnoliopsida > Santalales > Viscaceae > Viscum > Viscum album. The sequence continues at coordinate 1,845,208,418 of OY728163.1, read as the reverse complement.
ATATTGGTTTTATGTTTTATGATTTTATACTGGTACTTGGACATTTTAACGGGTGGTTACGTTATAAACCATATGACGGGTGTTGCCGTGAATACCAGGACGGGTGGTTACGTTATAACCTCCAATGCATTGGGTATGGAAGTCAGCCGTATGGCTATTCCATTAAGTATGTATGGAAATTGGCCGTATGGCTATTCCATTAAGTGATATGTGTGGATGTCGACCGTATGGTTATTCCACTTAAGTATGTTTATGTCCCAGGTTACCTTTATATATGTTATGTGTTCTTTATATGGGTTTTATGGTAATCCTTTGGTTACAAAAAGGTATGTAATGATACTTTTTTTCAGTGAAAAGTTTTTACTAATTCATGAAGGTGAAAAGTATTACATTGATAAAGTATTCATGGTTTACTTGTTGTTTTGAAAATCTAACAGTTTTCATTCTTTGTGTATCCCTTACTGAGCTTCTTATGCTCATCCCAAGTTTTTGAAATGTTTTTCACAGGACATAGCATGGAATAGGGTCAAGGATGGGATCGAGGGAAAGTCATGCTACCTAAAACATGGAACTATACATGTTTCTTTTAAAGAGTTTTTATTTTATGGAAATCTAGTAGAAGCGACTACATTGTAATCTTTTGAGATGTAATAGTTATGTCCTTATTCTCTAAAACTCTAAACTTGAAAAGATCCTCAATGTGTAATATTGTAATAACTCAAGATTATGTAAGTTTTAAGGGTGGGGCCTTATACTTTTCATCCTCACACAAGACATACTCAGTCGCCTAATCCATAGAGGTATGCTCAACTGTGAGATAATCCAATTCAGAAGAAGGAAGAATATTCCGGTCATCTCCCACCTCATGTTTGTAGATGAAACATTAGTCTTCATGAATGCTAATTAGAGTTCAGTCTGTGGACTTCTTTAAGTGATTGAGGAATACTGCCATTGGAGTGGGCAGGATATTAATAGGTCCAAGATCAACTTCGCCATTTCTAGCAGATGCTCTTCCATTCAGGTGTCCTCCTTGAGCTGCCTTTTGAATATGTTGAGAGGAATTTTTCCCATGGAATATCTTGGGGCTCCAATATCTTCTGGAAGACTTTGGATTCGTGACTTCGATCACATTACCAACAAGATTACTTATCATATACTCAAATGGAAGAATATCTTTTTTCCTTTGGGATTCAGATTGCACTGGTAAATAGTTTTCTTCTGGCTTCTCCTGTCCATGCCCTCTCTTCTATCAATGTTCTGAAAAATTCATCAGCAACATTGATAGCATCATGGCCAGCTTCAACTGGGATTCTCTCGCTGATGGAAACACCATTGGGTGTCATGGGTAAAGATGGTGAGTCCCATTCAGGAGGGAATAATCAATGTTTGAAGCCTCGTGGACACTCTCCTCTACAGTCATGCAAAATTGTCCTGGGAAATACATGAGGACCGCTCTCTCTGGGGAAGAATCATGTACAGTAGTTTCGCAGATCACCCGGAGATGTTCTGTAGCTACACGTCTCCTTTCTTGTATACTATTCTCACTCATTTTACATGGCAGCTTTCCCACTCCCGGAGGATTATTGGAGTAGTCGACCTGGCCTTATGGAATCACATTGGGCTGGTACGGTGCTCGGATTTCCGGGATTCCTAGCCAACAAAACTTTATTCAGGGAGGCGAGAAACTACCATGATTTCATCAGGGTTGTGCTGAACGCAGACCATGAAGCCACCTTTGACCTCATCAAGCTCAACTCTGACCCGGATATGTGCGTGTTCACCCTGTCCACATCGGGGGTCTTGTTGGAAAAGGATTACCGCAACTCTATTCTTCTCCCGGGGTATACCGACCGTTGGAGTGACATTTGGCTGATAGAAATTCCTACAAAATTCAACTTTCTATTTTGGAGAATTAGGAAGAATGTGGTTCCCACCGATGAGAACATTCAAAGATGTGAAATCATTATGGCTTCCCAATGCTCTTGTCGCGCCAATCACAAAGAGGAAATTATGGATCACCTTTTCTTCGAGGGTGAATGGGGATGTGATGTCTGGTTCTTTTTCGGGAAGTTCACTAGCTTCTCATCCAGCAACCTGTGTGAAGATTTTTTCCTTGTCCGCTGCTTCCATGGCTCTGGTGACAAGGGCCCGAAGAAAATGGTGCATTCCATTACCCTGTTCGCTGGATGTTGGTGCTTATGGCAGGCCAGAAACAAATCACGATATGAGGGGATCCACTCCACAGCAAGAGGCATCATCGAAAGAGTCAGAAACCTCCTCATCGACCTTGCGAGACTCTCTCGCAAATGAAAAAATGCTCCATCACTATGCCTGCTTTATCCCAACACCCAAGCCTATCTCCTAGGTGGCTTTACTGTGCGAGGCCAATGGATCTGATGGCTTCCTCCTCCCATGGGTTTAAAACATAATATTGATGGGTCCTATATCTCGTGGGTCATGAAAGGAGGAGTGGCTGTCCGTCAATCTAGAGGTTCATTTATCTTGGGATTCACTGCTCATTTTGGATGTGGATCGTCTCTTCAGGCCGAAGCTCACACCCTCCTCCCTAGTCTCTCCCTCTGCCGTCAGGGGAGCATCTCTATTTATGAAGCTGAAACTGACTCACTTATACTCTTCAATTCCCTTCAAGGCATCGGGTCAACTCCTTGGTTGATTGCCTACATCACGATAAAATTGTGTGGCATGATTTCCACCAACACTCGAATGGTGCACACACAACGAGAGGGGAATAAAGGGGTAGATCACCTTGCTTCTCTAGTGGATCATAACTCCTGCATTTCCTGCTTCTATGATCTGAATATTTTGAATCCTGAGGGGGTTAATATCATTAGAGGGGATGCCCTCGGTTTGCACTTTTTCCCCTAGCTTCTCTTGTTCTCCCTTGCCTTGTCCTGTTCTTCCTTTTTCCCAATAAATAAATAAATGATGATGATGATGATTGGTATGCCCATGTAGTGCTGTAATGTAGAGGGTAATGATTTAGTATCATGGTATTCCATGAACTATTCATGAAAGGTTATCTTAAAAATTTACTTTTGTGGTGTATTTTTGTTTAACCATGTATTATTATGCTAATTTGATGTTTAATGTTGTAACCACATTCCCATGTTGCCTATGTGATATCACGTAGTATAATTCCTCACTAAACAAGATTATGATTCTCACAACTTTTATATCTAATTGAAATTACTATTGACTAACATGTAAAACATTCATCATATTATAATTTGATTATTCCATTATTATTCATCATGGTTCATCAGATTTTTATTTATTTCCCTTGTGTATCTCGTGCAGTTGTAGATGACTAGTGAAAAACAAAGATCAAGTTAAGGATGATTTTGATAAAGTAATCGTATCCTTTTTTATGATGTTATGTTACATACCTAATCAGTCATAGATAATATAACTAATATTCCAATTAGATGTATTAAGTGAATCATTGTATAAAAAATCTTGTATTAAAGTGTACTAAAGACAAGGTTTTTCATAGATAGTATCAATGGAATGCTTTTTTTTGGAATTTTGATTTAAATACACTGGAGAAAGCCCTAGAGAAAATACTAAAAATTTAAATTGTACCCTAATTTATGGAAACTATAGATTAATTGTTTTCCAAGAAAATACATGCCATTGTAAATACTAATACGAAACTCTTAGAGGTCATTCTTTAGAATATTAATAAGCTCTTTATGAACCATTATTACTAGATGAAACATTTATCTTTGGTGGATTTGTTAAGAAATCAATAGAAAATAACATAGAATGAAGACTATTAATTCACAAGTTAATTAATATATGTTATTTTCGGTTTGTAATTAAATTTTAATTAATTACAATTTATGTTTTCAATAATATTAAAGTTCTAATCACTAATTTTTTTAATAGTCAATGGACATAAATAGTATAAAATGGATGACTGACCCTTGTAGATGAAATTTGATTATGGTGGATATGTTATGCCCACCCTAATGAGAGTAGTAGTCAAAAAAATATTATGATGGAAATTTCTCAATTTAATTTTTGTCTAAATATGACAATAAATTAAGAGGATCTCCCCAATTACTATAATAATGAAAAAATACTAAATTTGGTCCCTTATCTGGTAAAGGCCTATAACAATTAGTGGTTCGCCTAATCTATAAATTACAGAACACCTTAATTAGATCCACATTAAAGAGCATCTATATCCTTTAATATTCAGAGATAGAGATTTTTCTACTATATATTTAGAATTTTCATGGAGAATATTTGTAATGTTGTAAGTTTATCATGATCAATAATTTCAAGGAGAATATTAGAGAGATAGAGTGGAATCAATTTTTGGAAAAAAGTTGATAAATAATTTCCTTGAAAACACTAATTATAAAATGGAGAGGTATATCATTACCCTCAATGAAAAAATATTATGTGTCAATCAGGTAATATATGGAATGAATAAAAATCCAATCTTAATATAAATTTTACTAATTAATTACCTCTAAATGACAATTTTGTCATATCCGTGGTGGGCGGATGTCGAATTAATTAAAAGTCTTAGAGATTCAGGAAAATTAAAAATAGGAGGAAATTTAATGATGTGGCTACAAAGTTGAAATTAATGCATGTAAATATTAATTTTTCTTTGTGAATATTAATTATAATGTCATGATTGACTTAGGTAGAACAATAAATAAATCTAAAAGTGGAAATAATTTCCAAAATACCCCTTCTTAAATGTTTTAATGAACAATTCATAATACTGAAAAAGGTGGATAAAGAAATTCTATAAGTGTGTATAGGATGAAACCTAGCTTGTGATTATTGACGGGAAAACCCAATAAATATTAATTTTCAAAAAAATAAACCCATTAACCATAATAAAATTGTACAATTTTTTTACATCATTTAAAAAATGAATGTATGTGGACCACTGCCCTAATCCCTTGGTTTTCAGAGACATTCAATGCCAACAACCACAATGGAAGAATGGGTGTGCATTTCCCATCACAACTATTAGAGTGGATAAAAATAATGAAGTTGGTTTGTGTACCCTAATTAGTAGTTATCATAATTTATAATTTAAGATAATTTCTTTTTGTTGGAAATTTAGTAAAACTATTCATAAACCACAATAAATAATGGATGTAATGTTTCATTTCAAAACTGAAATTTGGGAAATAATTACATCCCATGTATAAAACCCTTCCCATTTTAACATATTCAGGTTAAACATCCTATGGAAAATTTCATACCCCCTTTATTATAATAGTATTCCATTTACTGGATGTATTGATACTCCATATATAAATCCATCATAAATTTATTAGATGAGGAAATCACCCTCTATATTAAAAAATCATCCTTCGATTCTATACTCTTGAAAAATGGTGAATATTTTTAATTTTTTAACATTAATACAAACATAGGTATTATTTAAATATTATGAAGTGTTTCACTCCCAAATGATTGTCGTAAAATGTGACATTATCAGAGAGAACACATCTAATGAAAATGAGTTTACATGTGTTCCTCTCTATTAATTTCATACTCTTCCTCCTTGAATATTGGTTGAACATTAAATCTATCTTATTCCTAGGTATTTTCAAATATAAAATATTCCATATAAAATTTAAAATTTTTAACATGTTTATAAGAAGAAAAAATTATAAGATAATGTGCATAAACCGCTTATTCTTCCATGTGCTTCATCAGGGGGGTCACCAGTCCTATTTATTTAGAATAAAGATGAGACAATGGTCCCTTGAATTGATTATGAGGACCCTAAGAAGCTCATGATAAGGAAAAAAATTCATCTTATATTTATTGATGAAATATTTTATTAGATAGGCTATTCATACTATTTATCTTTAATAGATCTTTAGTAGTGATATTATCATGTAAAGGTGAAGAGGGATGATCTCCCCAATAATACATTTATTAATGGTATGGGAAATATAAGATCATTTTATTTCAATTTCGACTCACTAATGATCAAACAATCATCACATGTTTGATGTATATAATCATTAGCATTACTTTAAAAAAATTATCTTTTATCTATAATATTCTAGTCCGCATTGAATTAAAATATTTTTATGTGGAACATTTAAATATTGGACTAAGTAACATATAGAATGAAATGATGTGTAAAAAGTACATTCAATATTATCATATTTAGGTGAAAGTAATTTTTCTGTTTCATGTCATCACTAGAAAATCCTTCTCTGTTCATCCATAAAAAATAGATGCAATTGGAGGGTGTCCTAGAAAAACAAATTTGAGAAATATCCATAGATTCTTTTTATTTTTTAGGTAATATCATCATTTTGTAGAAACATCAATTAAAATTTTCTCTCATTAAACAATACAACTAAAAAATGGAATAATTTTAACCTTGATTGATGAATGTGGGGAATTTTTTAAAGAGATGAATAAGCGGATAATCACGTTACATATTCTCATATTATCCACAATTATTGATGTATTCATTATATAAAAGGTGATTCAAAAAATGGATTGAGTTGTATAATATTTCAAAATGAAAAATTGATAGTCTACACCTCCTTCCAATTAAATATCCAAAAGTATAAATAAAAAACTCAACATCCATAACTTGATTCTGAGATCTTCGTGTTAATGATATAGAAACATTAAATCTATTGGGTTAGTATGGAGATATATAAGTACCCAAATAGCCACATTTATAAATTCACATGGAAAGAGTTAAATATTATCTATTAATGATTATTAAATATAATTAATGACTAAGACTTCTAAATACACTATCATCTAAAGATTGAAAATAATGTGGTAGATTATCAAAACATTACAGATCCAATAATATAATCCCTTATGATAATTGGGAATGATATTATCATATTAGACTTATGGCGGTGGAAATGTGAATAATAATGGATGGAAAACCATATATCATTTCACAAGTTTTGTACAAACAATCCCTTCAAGAGAAGTAAATGGATTCTAAAAGATATGATGTTTAAATTAAGAATATGGAGGAAGCTATTAATAATGGTGAATCCATGATGATAAAAATTAATGAAGGATTAGTATGACTTGGGTTATGACTATGTGTAACATAAAAACCTATTTTGATGAATGGGATTTTGTATTATTCTCCTAGAACTAACTTATACATCAATCTATGGATAATGAAGATGTAAAAACATCTCTAAAACAACTAGTGGAGGGAAAATATGAAGAATGAGATCACGAATCCTAAATTAAGGTGTCTTGTATATTAGAAACTGATGTCTTGAAAGAAAAATTAAAAAGGGATGATGCTACCATTAAGCATACCATAATTGAAATTGAAAGAAATAACTATAAAATTTATCACTATTAATCTAAAAAATCAATTGGAAATAATTAAATGTTGGTTTTGGTTGACCATCATACAAATAATGGTCAATTTTATGCAATTTTGTATGGCTTATCATTTTCTAAACATGCAATGACTTAAATTTGAAAAGTGGTGAGGTCCCGCAGAACTCCACTATCAATTATAATTAACCACAGTCTAATATTTACCTCAATGTTTTTGACTAGTCTCTTATATGATCAAAATACTGAGTTGAATATTTTTATCGATTATTAACCCTAATGGGAAGGTCAATATCAACAGATTATTTAAATAGTAGGATACATTTTTAAAGAATTCATTATGGACATAATAAGTCTATGGGATCATCATATTCATATGGTCACATTCTCAGAAGAAAATATCTTCCAAATTAAGAATATAAATGGATCACAATGAATCCCGACATGGGAATAAATGTAGAGAACCTCTATTCTATGATGAAGTTGGTGACCACAAATTTATGGGTCCCAAATGGTTGGAGGAAATCATGTAAATGTTTAATAAAATTTAGCATCAGATCAATACTTCTCATAGCTGAAAAAAGATAAATTTTTATAATCATCCAGAAGATCTGGATATTGAGGTTAGAGATATGGTATTCCTCTACATATCTCCATGGATTAATGTCATAGGATCCGGGATGAATGGTATCTTCAGTCCTAGGCATAATAGACCCTTTGAGGTCCTCATTTAAATCAGATCAATGGATTGTCTACTATAACTGCCATTAACCTTGTATGAAGTATATGATGTATTGAATATTTCCTTATTAAATATCTATTTAAATGATCCGTGAAAATTACAGAATTTAGAGTAAGTGTAATGGGAAAATGATATTTCACACGTGGAGAAACAAATTATATTGGTGGACTTTGGGAAAATATTATGAAATGAGATAGTAGACATGGTCAAACTATTATGGAGGAACTAATGTTTGAGGAACTGATGTAGGAACTAGAGGATTTGAAGAAAACAAATTACCATATCGTATTTTTTTGTATGAAATGAAACATTTGGGGGTGAAAAGGATGAATGGAGAATAATTTAACAACCCTAATTTTTGTAAGTGCAATTCCTTTTTTGAATGAATATGTTCCCTCTTTTAAAATATGGTTATAGAAAACTCGTATAGTTTTTTTCTTACAAACAATCATATTTAAAAATATTGTTTTCCATTAAAAATATTTGCTAATATAAACTTATAATAGTGATGTTATGTTTAGTATATATTAAATATAATTATAAATCCAATTGATAAAGTTGAATGAAGTGATTTCATTGACTAGTATGATCATACCTTATGAATCCCATTTATCATATATTCTCTGGGAGATAATATCTATGGGATTTTATCTAGTCTAAGACCCTCATAAGATTCAATAAATTAAGTATAATATATTTCATTTTTTGTAGAAATTAAGGCACAATGATTGCTCTCCCCAAATCATGTTCTCAAAACCACCCTTTCAAAATATCATTATCCCACATCTCAACCTTATGTAATTTTCTAGCGTAATAAAAGGAAATTTGGCTTAGCCATAATAGTATGAAAATAAATATTTATTTAATAAAGAATGATAATATTTAATTGTTACTATTTAATATTAATAAATAATTAATAAATGAATTTAAAAAAAAATTATTAGGATACAATAAAATAATAGATGAATGTTTGGGTAATATTAAATTCTAATTAAAAAATTCCTTTGGTTGAATTCAAAATTTAATAAAAAAACATGATATTTAAATAATTTATCATTTATATAAATTATTTATTATGTATATATGTTAGTTTATTTTTTTGAGGTAAAAATGTTATTCAAATAATTGTTTGTAAACTATTATTGTTAAAAAAATAATTATTTTACAATAATTGGTTAATTTAATTTAGAAGTGTAAATATAATAAATAAATAATTATTCTAAAAAAATAATATTATTTATAGAATCATCATGTCGAAATTATCTAATGGGTAATTAATTTGAGTATCATGAGATAGTTGAATTTTTGTCTAAAAATTATATACATCATTAATATATATTCTCAATTATAAGGTCATAATAAAACAACAGGGATGTAAAATGTTTCATAAAAGGAATATGTGACTAGATATATGATTCCAATTTAAAGAAGTTTTCCTTGATTATTTATGATAAATTTTATTATGCCATTATAATTCTTACAAAACCTATATTATATTTTATGGTTCTGAATAACTTATTGGAAAACATGACTCACTAACACATCACCAATTGTACTATTTTAATTTTTTCGGTTGATGGAGATATAAAATGTTGAATTCTACAATACATTAACAGAAAAAGTTGGCAAAACCCACTATATGTTTTGTGGTATTTACTAAATTATATTATTATGTAAAAAACATATGAGTATGAATTAATTAATAAATCCCCTCTATTTTACTATGTAAACCTATGAAATATCCAATTTATATTCATTAAAAAGTAAATTTTTTTATTTCACATTTATTACCTTCCATAAATAGATCCCTACTAAGGGTACTACATACTATTAATAAGATCCTCTATGGCTTATGGTAAAATCTCTCAATTTAATGGATTCTCTCATTCTCCACATTATTCATTAACCTTCTTTCTGTAATTCCATTTCCCATCATATTAAAATTTATGGGATAAGATTTTAATCATCCATATTAATTTCCCTATGATGTAATTGTGATTATATACCTCTTTCAATCTAATTAATACCTCCCATTATGCATTATGTAAAACTTTTAGGCAACCGAAATTATCCAGTTATATTTCAATGACTACTTTTTTATCACATACCCTATTGATGTCATTCCATTCAATAAGTAATTTCTATTTTTTGACATTGTGTATACGTATCCCTATTAATAAAATTATGACATATAACGTACTATATACACCTTTAAATCTCATAAATACCTCTATGATTCTTTATGAATCATTGTTAGTCGACAAAATAATGTGAAATTTCTATGTCAATACTTTATATTGTGAATACCTTCTCCATTTACACTCCAGAATATTCACCATGATGTGCCAATTTTTTTCATTGGGGATATCGGTGCATGTCATCCATACTACTCAAAATTGGTAGTAAATGTGATGATTACGATATTATATAGAATGATATATGTGGAATAATTTTTCATGTACATGATATGATTATAATGGGTGCACCAAGGTAGTTATCAAATTCATTGAAAATATTTTAGGGTGGCGAGGATCCATTTATGGGGCACAAGAGGTCATACTAAAAAAATAATGTTATTATTATTTTTGGTTAAAATAAAATTATTAATAATTATTATTAATGTAGTTTCTATAATCACATGTCTCTATTATGTTATATTTTTGTTTCATTCCTAATTATTATAGATTATGATCCTCACCCCTTTTATATCCCATTGAAATTCAAATTGATTATAATTTAATACATTCATCATTTTATTCTTTTTTAGTCCCTTGATATTACTTATAGACACCCAATTATTCTTCATGTCCCTAGGTTATCCCATGTAGTTTTATAATAATGGTGACCATTTTAGTGCATGTTAATAACACATTCATTAATTTAATCGTAACCTTGTTTTATGATGTTATGTTATGTACCTAAATTATCAAATATACTATGACTCTTGATCTCCATGGTATTATTATTTTAAAATTTATGTAAAAAATAAATTAATAACATGTAAAAAATTAAATGCCTTTCTTATATTCTATTATAATTTAGTTGAAAAATAAATAATAACATAAATTTTTTAAAAAATAAATATTTAGACTATGTAATACTTGTTCTATTTCTACATATAATTTTCTGTGGTAATATTTTCCCATCATGATGTTTTGAATGGTTATATTGATTTTTTCAAAAATAGACCTAGAGAGGTTCAAAATGGGTGTATAGAAATTCCGAATTTTCATGAATCATGTGATGATCATGTTATTAACCAATGCAAACTTTTCAGGGTTATTAAACCAAGGTAAAACATGTTGATAATCACATCCTCTTGTAGTATGCATACATGGATTCTTTTCTTTGTTAACAACCTATAGTATTTGTTACTATAATTTAATGATTATAACCCTTATGTATTTTAATTTCCATGTATTTCTATAAGGTTTTATAATATTTTTCCCAAAAATAAAATGAACTATCGAAACCCGTATATTAAAACACCATTATATCAATATTTATAACATAAACACACACATAATAAAATCCATAAAAATTGATATACCTTGCTTCTTTATGATGCTAAAAAATTCATGTTATCGTTGAATACAGATATAATATCTTTTTTTTAAAAACCCATAACATGACCTTAAATTCCATTGATTTTCTAGAACTACTTGCGATATCATGGGGATGTACAAAATAATTTGGTGATATATAAAGCCCAATAAAGTAATAATAAAATCAAAACATTATGAAAGTAAGTCAATTTTTTTAATAGGAATACCATGGTGACATACATGGGTTGATAATCATAAATAAGATCATCAAATTCATGATATAATATGATTACATCAAGGGGAAACAGGAATGAGGAAACCTCATAATACATGACATCATAAATATTTTCTATCATAACCACTATGGTATAATAAAATTGCAGGAATAAGATATTCTCCCACTTACCAGAAAGGGAATAAAATGTGATAAGGTAATTACCTAATGAATCTTAAGGTAATATAATTTTGATCTGACCCCCGACATCTACATCATATACATTCATTTGTTTGATGTGTAGATCATAAAATATAATAATTCATTTCACCACATTTAATCCCATTACAAAAGTTTATGGGTTATACCCATAGAATTACATAATCAATGAATTAATTATAAATATAGTTGAATATTATTTAATTTAAATGAGTTTGAGTATTCACTACAATATTATTTGGTATATAAAAGCATAATATAATTTTAGGGGAATAATATGAGTGCATTATGATTCATGGAAGTGATTAATGAGGCTGAAAGGAGGTCACTCAACAATTTGAAAGCATAGTGATTGTTAGAGGGATGAGACAAAATATATTATCATATTAACCATTATAAAAATCTTAACATAATAAAATTAAATTAGTTTACTAAATAGTAGGAGGAGAAATTATCATTTCATGAGAGAGAAATTTTAAAATATTTCTAGGAGATTACTAATATAATTTGAATTCCAAGGGAGGGGTTATTATAGGTTTAGGGAGATGAATTTCACGATAAGTGGTGGTTTGTTGATGTGGAATGTGGCATTTTTTGGTACTTATAGAAAATATATGGGAATTTTTTATTACTATATAACTATAGGTTTTGGGATGTATATGATAAAACAATGAAAAAAAATATTTCTTATTATTTTCATTTATGATTTTTAGAAAAGGTAATTGGTTTTTATTTTTTCAAATGGACATGAACCAATTATATTAAAATAATTTAAATGGTAATGTGGATGTGACTATAGAACAAAAAAATTGTTTTTAAACATTAAAATATAACATATTATTTACATGATTCTATAATGGTTAATGAATAATAAAAAAACATTAGAATGTATTATTTTAATGGATAATACTATTTTTGGTGATTTATGAATTGTATAGAAAGTATTACATTACTTATGTCCTGTTATTATGTCATAATATAACTTTTATATTTATACGATATTCAAATTTTACCCTTCAATTAGACTATGTTAGTAAATAATGGAAAATTATCCTTTAATAAAATTCTCACGATGATTTCAAAAATGTTATTTAATTTATCAATATAATTAAATATTTATGATAATTTAAACATTATATATTAATAATTATTTATAAGAAAATAATAGTTTTTACTACACTAATAACAATATATCCTTCCTAAATATTACATTAGACACCATTGAAATATATTGTAATTTAAATTATTGTTGATAACAATTTAAAAGATAATTTTCATCATAATAACATTAATTTTAAATGATATCAAATTTATAAAAAACATTATTCAATATAAACTATATTTTTACCAAAAATTAATGTTTTAGGATCTACATATAAAAAATGATTACTTATGAAAATAATTAATCATAAATTATTTATATTTCTCATAAACAAAGGATAACTATATTCATTATATTACTTATAAATATATATATAAATATGTACTCATATTTTCTAGATACACTGTCTTTTTAACTGCTGTATGCACTAAGGGCATGTTTTGTGATAGTGGTATTTGTTTTGGGTGGTTCGGTGAAGACATATTTTGATATGAACATGATATAATTGAACAAATACCATTAATATTTTCATTAAAAATTCGTTTATTGAATTATTTAATATGAATTATCATTGAAAGATACCAATGAAAACACCTCCCACATATGCTAGGATGAATGAGTTTCATAGGGTATGGTTCTACTAGTCGCTGTCATCACTTATATTATTCTGTCAATTAGTCTTTATCATATCCCCAATTATATAATAATCATAATTTTCAATTTATAATGTGGATATTATTAATGGATAAGATTATTAGTAGTATTTTAAAATTTTACCTTTAATATATCAAACTAGAATAAAATTATTAAATTATCTCTATTGTTCTCTATATGTTAATTACATAATAATACACTCATTCTTTGGAAATGATAATTTCATTTAAAAATTTAATGTCATTAAAATGATTTCAAAAAATCTAAAATGGTTTTAATGTTATCCTATGGTGTTTTAATTTCATATTTACACTTGAATGATTATTTTTAAATTTTTTTTAAAGGAATGTTGTTGTGAATTTTTATATGAAATCATCTTTATATCGATTGTGTGAAGGGAAAAAATGTTTCAAAAAACATGGAATGAATGATATTTTCCACCATCATAAACAAAAAATTAATTTAATGTTAATTTCCATGTTCCAAAATTTATTTTAACAAGGTAATATTCATTAATATTTGTGAAGTGATTATATTTTAAATAAGTATTTTCCATGTGAAAAACCAATTTGTACATGAAATATTCTAGAGATGTTTTTATGGAATATTTCAGCTATAATTACATCCATTTGTGTCACTTATAAATTAAAATGGGATGTTATCTAATGATACCATCCACATAAAATCTATTTATGGATTTAGATTATGATTTATGGATTATTCAATGAAAAAGGATTCATCTCCATGTGTAAACTAGGATTTCATGATTCCTTTATGGAACCAATACAATTTCCACAGATTATGAAATGATTCATTGACAAAAAATACTAAAACACCATTTACTTTAAATGGTATAAGACATTTTGAAATGATTTATTGAAATGGAACCCTTAAGTATAATTTTTATTATGTGATGGGGGCCTATAATTATATTTCTCTCCAATACATTTGTTGAATATGGATATATAATCAAAAAATAAAGACTAGAATGTGAAGTAAACATTCTTATTATGGAAACATAATATATATATCTTAGTCTTCGGAGTTAAATTTTTCTAAGGATATAGTTTATTTTAAAGTGAATCAAATTGGTTATTATAGTCTTGGAATTTAAATTTTAAAAATTAATTCATTTTCCATGGTTATGTGACTTCCACACACACATATATTTCTTATGAAAATGTTAGGATCTCATGGGTCCGCTTCATTGATTCCATTACAATTAATTTATTATTAACTGACAAGATTTATGCAATGGGTCAAGATTACACTCTATGATAAATAGGTTTCAGTTTTCAAATGTCATGATTTTTTTCTCATACATTTATTATCTTTTTATGTAGATGTGATCATTTAAATCTACCTTTTATACCCTATTGGGAATTTATACTAACTCTTTCTTTTGTCATCTTTCCCCAGGATAATTAAGATGTTTCAATGTAGAATATGTCATGGAAGGGTTCTATTTGAGAATAAATTAGTGGGAGATGGAGTAGATATTTTATGAATAATGTTTTTTACAAATTTTCAAGATAAACTAGACCTATAAAATTATGGAATGGATATTAATGTTCTATATTAAATATTCTTATTATAAAATTTAATATCAATATATGAAATGTATATGTCATTAATATTGTGTTAGAGAAATATTAAGTACACATTGGATTCCAAGAATAAAAAATATTTTTGATAACCCTAAGAATAGTGTTATGTATAAGAGAATAAAATAAGTTTTTTAATGAATTTTTTTCCATGATGTAATTTTTTTTGATACTACAAGTTGACATAATCTATTTTTATTGAAAACTCTTTGTGAACTAAAAAAATGTTTTGGTTGACTATATGTCACCCACTATTCTATTTAATGGTGACACTTCCCTCACTACACACCTAGTTATACACTCTTATGGAACATTCTATAGATATTTCAAATTTTATTTATCAACCATTGTAAATCATTTGAATTGATTATGATCCTGGATGACCAATTTTAAATAATGGTTTCATGTGATGAAAATAGTTTCATTGTTAAAAAATCCTATATTTTATTTTTCCTGATTATGATTTTTCCCAAAATAATTACTGATTATCACATAGTGATATTGGTTTCATTTAATATATTTTACACGATGGAATCATGTTAATGATGAATGTGATACACTGTATAATGATAATCCTGTTATGCACCCAAATTAATTAGAGATATAATAATAAATCATGTAACTATTATTACAAAAAAATCACAAGATAAAATTTATGATGAGCTTCCAAATGTCTAAAGGAGGAAATGAGTGAAAATTATTGAAATATGGCATCAAGTGGTAATATATTCAAGTATTTGTTTTGAAATTGATGAATAAGAAACCTCATATAGGATAATCGAATGTTTAATAATTCATTTTGAATCCATGCCATATTATTAATATCATTTATTACATGATTTAACCACACCATGAGGATAATTATTGACTATATATACTATTTAGAATGAATAAAAACAGAATGGAAAAATTTATCAATTTTATACACTGTATTTCAAAATATGGATTCCATTTTATGATTATCATTTCATACAATTTTTAGATTTTAATATAAAATTATTCATATGAGGAAAAAAAAATGTTTTTTCATAAATTTTTTTAAGCATAAAGTGATTTTATAACATATAAATGTTTAAAATTAATTAAGATGACAATTATTAGATTAATTTTATGAAATTTGGACTACATAAATCTTAAAACTATTCCAAAATACATTATTACATTATAAATTCTTGAAAATAAAATATATTTTTTAATTAAATATAGTATTTATAACTGTTCAATGAGAAATAATACATTTCATAATTATATATAAATAAAATTTATTGATTATTTTGAAGTTATGTTTTCAAAAATAATATCCTTTTTATGGAATAAAAAATTATAACATACATGAAATTCATTGTAATAATTTATCAGATATATAAATTAAATCAAATTATGAAGAAAATATATTTTGGATGAATAAAATAAAATTCATTAAAATTGAGTGATTATTTACTATGATGTTATCAATAATCCATAGAACCATTCTATTAATTTAATTAATTTTTTATTTATATTCATAACCATAAATTTAATGGCTAGGTAATAACTTATATAATTTAATATTGTTATTTTAATGTTCATTAAGGATTAGTGTTTTTCACTTTATATAGTATTTATCATAGATTTTTTTTAAAAAAAATCATTATGTAAATTTATTTACATTTTAATAAATTTAATCCATGAAATTTCATGATGGTCTTGGAAAACAATGATTTTGAATATAAAAAATGTGTTATTTGTTATCCCACATAATAAAAAGTTTTAATAAAGTCACGTCTTGAAAAGTGGGAAAATAAAATATGAAAGAAATCACATGACTACATTTCAAAATATTTGGGCATATATTGGATGTGAAAATAAGTAATTGGAGGTAAACATAAAGGTAAAATAATCATTAAGAGTTATATAGATCGTTGACTATAAGAAAGTGAATGATTAAGTGAAATTTAATTAAATCCAAAATATAATCCAATGAGTTGTGAAAAACACCATTGATTCATTGGAAAATATTGTACTGGTATAAATTATTTTCCAGATCCTTAAATTATAAATTTTAATTATTTTAACATATAAATATGGATCATGGTTTAATATACATACCTGATAAGTATAATTTCATCCATTAATCCATTTCCACTAAAATTTTATATAATTTTTAAATTATGAGTAATCAAGATAAGTATTTTTCCTTACGGATGCATTGAAATCAATATCTAATCTGTATATAATCCAAAAAAAATTTAACATTATATTCCAAATATTCAAATAAGTTAAAAAAAATTGTAAGCAAAATATAATCATAAAAATGAATAAATGATCATATGAAGAAATAAAACATTAATTACCAAATCCTCAATAGTAACTATGGTGTCACAGAACCTATTTCAACTCAAGCGATACCCATGTTCTAGGGCCCACGTGATCTCAAGTGCATATTCCTAAAAACAATAGGATGCTAACTTGTAGTTAGGGACTCAGTTTTGTCCATGGAAAAAATATGAACTCATTACCCGAGTTGCACAGTAAAACAATCAATGGAAAAATTGATATATCAGAATAAAAGCGAATTTGAAATCAGAATAGACATGATTAACCAAGAACTGAATAATAGTAAAATATAGTATACTAAAAATTATACAAAATGATGATAATGTGTATCATGTATCTATAAAAATAGAAAACATGGATATAAGTTGTTGGTAGTAGTACTATAAAAAAGGTACAAAAAGGAAAAAAATTATATCTACTTCTTCAGCTATAAAAAATTAATCTACTACCATTATACATCATAATACATTCAATAATGTCCTAAATCCATTTCCATATGCTTCCCCTTTTTACACCTACATTCATATAGACTACTCGGGTGCCAGAGGTTTCCCATATGGTGTGTGGGAAAAATATATTAAATCCACCACCAACTCCCTTTATACATATCTAGTCTCTGTGTATAACAATAGTGTGTGAAGATATAATAAATTTAATGAGTAATAATAATTATAAAAGGAATGGATTTTTGTTCATTATTAGAACCAGTATGACATTACCTACCTTAGCCTTTACTGGTATACCCCAGAACAAGTGAAAATTTACAAAATGCTTAATATCAAATTTATTAGGGGATCCAGACCCATTTTTAGAGTATTAAGAAGAAATTTTTCTCATTATCAAAGAATATGGTCTCCATTCCCAGAATCACATAATTTAGATTCCATTCCCAATATCCCGTATGGTCTCTCAATACAAGGTATCACAATAAGGGACGTCATTCCTATCTAGTATCATAAGGGACGTCATGCCCATATAATATCACAAGGGAAGTCAGGTGTGTATTGTCTAGAAAAATATGTCATTTCCATGTAGTATCACAAGGGATTCCATATCATTATAGTATCACAATTATATGAGACACACCCAACCCATATTAATATAACATTTTCGATGGTAATGAAACCCATTTAGTATAATTATTAAGGATTATCTTACACATTTGTTGTATCGGAGGGATTCCATTCCCACATAAATATATATATGTATATATATATATATCAGGCATAAGGGTTAATCCCAATTTCCATAATAAATTATTATTTCCAATTCCATGAATTATTAGTAGTAATATCCATTAGATTTAATATTCTCCAAGGAATAATTCATATTTCAATAACATTAAATAATGACAAGTGCATAGCTTTTTTGATGTTTAAGACAAAAATTTTGGAACTCCCACATATAAATTCAATTCATTAAAATTGCCAAGGGAACTAGTTGTTCCATACCACATCATTTAACCCATATCCAAATGGTATCATCATTTTATTTTTAACTCCAATATCTCTAATATGTATATTGGATATATACAAATAAAATCCATTTAGACAGATTAAAGTTAACACCCAAGAGGATGTCTATTTCTAAGGTGGTAGATCTCAATGTAGTTTGGGTTCTAAAAATTCATCCAATTATAGGCTGATTCTGTTATGTAAGTTCATGTGGAAAGGTGCTTTTATCACTCTGACCCATATAATAAAACCTTAAAACATGAGGGATAATTAATTGACAACCTACAGTATGCTCATTTAACTCTCATTGTCCAGTATCAGGTGAGGATTTGGTCCAGAATGGATGTAAATTGAAAATTGTATCGATGCTCTGAAAATAGGGTATATGTTCCTATACCTCAATAACATAGTTGAGTGGAATAAAAACATATTACGACTAATACGAAATGAGTATCTATTTGGTGTCTTTCCAAAGAGACTGAAGAGGCTAAATCTGATATTGGATTAGAGTGTTATCAAGAAGCCTCAGTTAGGTATGGGTGAGGGCTCCTACAAGATGAAGAATCCCTAATAAAATTGAAATTATAGTTAGGGGTGGTGGGTTTATATTTAATACAAAAATTTGTAGTTTATTAATTATACCCAAAAAAATGAGGGTCATAGTTTGGAAGTATGGTTGGAGAAACTATGCACCAACTTTGTCATGCATCATCTAAAAATTGTAGAGGTTGCACACAGGTGTGCAGCACTATCTACATCATTTCCTCAAATCATGTATTCCCCTTATACTATCTATAAATCACCTTACAGCTTGAGTAAATTGTGTAGACCAGATTTCATTGTTTCTAATAATCGTGTGACTAGTGCACATGTTCCACTGGCTAGGGATCTCAGCTCTGAACGTGCCTCGAAAGAAACCATTGTGAACTCATTAGGAATAAAAAATTATTCCATAATTATAAATTTTAAACAGTTTAATATGATCCCTTCCTCAAATAATGATCAGTTTCTTAAAGTCTTCCCCTATTAAAGAATCTCGTCATCCAGTTACCCTTGAAAGGGTATAAAAATATCAACTGAGAATAATATTTTCTACTAAAGACATACATCATACTCCCTCTCATATGTATCATCATGTACCCAACCATGATGAGATAGAAAATGTTCTAAAGTGACATATTATCCATAGATAACATGTTTTCTTTCCTCAAGGATGTTTATAGGTTACTCTTCAAAAGAATCATTAGCATCATGCTCAAAATCCTTGGGATCAAAAGTATGATATGGGTGGGCATGATAATGGAGAATTTATTAAACATGGATGTAATTAGGCATGTAATGGTACATTTTATGTAATAGAAACCAATAGGCTATATATCCTACAATCTATGTAATCTCAAATGGCTCGAAAAAGAAATGTGATAGCTTCCCATGCCTCTAAATCCACAAATTCTCATGTCTGGGTGATACTTGAAAAATTAATAAAATCCCAAACAAAAAATATAGGGTACATTGATGGTGATAAACATTAAGTTTATATCCAAAATAATTTTTATAAATACATATATGATAATCTTATCTTTCTCTAATTTCACCTGAACGAGAATGAAAATCATGTAGCACTACCCGTCCTACCTATAACCAGCACATGGGTGAATGAAATGGTCTACCATATAGATCCTTATAAGGAGCCATTTGAATAATCACATGATAACTATTATTAAAGTAAAAAATTTATGTTATTGATTTCCTTAACACATGAACTGATGAATCTAAGGAAACATTCTCTAATAGTTTCCTCTAGAACATGTATACTTTATTCGAACTGGTCATTGGTCCAAGGGTTAATGGTTATTCTATAAAACACTTGTATACATATATATTTCTAAAACAACTACCAAATCCTATTTTTAGTAGATCTTCCATATCATAAATGATGTTATGATGGACCACATGTAGTTATATAATCTCTTAGAAATGTAATCTTCCCACCTCATTATCTACGAATGTCTCTTAGATAGGAAAAAAGTGGGAAACATTCAACTGTCAATCCACAACTACCCAAAAATCATTGGGACCTCAAGGTGACCAAAGAATGTTGTTTACAATATCTATATCAATATCCAATCATTTTAATTCTGAGATTGTAAATGGATGTAAGAATCTAGTAGATCACTAGTGATCTGCGTTCACCTACTGACAGGTGGAACACCTACTAATAAGACCAGATATTAGACGTTTTATCCCTAGCCACTTGTATTATCAGTGCATAACTTGATAAATATTCAAGATACATGGGTTATTATCCCACTTTGATGCATGAAATTATCACATTATCCCATATATCATATTTTTTGGATCCTAGATAACCTTATGTATACACAAGATATCATCATCATTGATATATCACTTTTTAGGTTGGTCCCCACTAGAAATAATATTTCATGGGTCCATGAAATCAGGATCTAAAAAAACGTCATCATCACTCTATAAAAAAATAATGCGGTCAATGAAGATGATGTAGTTATATTCTCCAGGATATTATTTCACCTCAATGTGCATGTTAGAAATTTAAGCTACAAGTTTTCATTCTCTACTGGCCTGATGTACCATCTGCATCTAAGTCCTCATACTCACAACATCTGAAACAACATTTCCTTTTTAGGGAAAACATGTTAGCTTGAAGTCAATGTACGATATATATTCAACACATCCTCAAAACCTACTATTTATGTATTCTATGTAAAATATACATTTGGGTCTTATGGTCTATAAAAATAATAAAAATCTCTCACAATAGGTATTGTCTCTAATATTGCAGGTCATACACTACGTCTTCAGGCTTGGGATATGTAGTTGGGTAATAATGATCAGGAGGCCTCAACTACCATTACCCATTCATGGAAACTATATCAGCCTACATATGAACTACTCATATAAATATCCCTAATGTATCAAAATATAATTTATGGATCAAGTCCAGCTCTAGAATAATCAAAATGGGCACGAAATTCATTCTCCCATTTATCTCTTAAAGGATGTCTTATACTATTTAGACGATATAAAATTCACACCCTTATTAATATAGCATATACGAGGTTCTTCATTGTGTGGGAATTACTGTATAAAATTAAGGTATTAACTAGACAGGACAATAAAACTATATATGTTAAATACATTTTTGGAATGATTATATGTGACTACAACACTAACCATCTATAGGTAAATTGAAACTCCTTCCTATGAAATAATGTGAACCAATAAATGCACCTTACTAATCATTATGCGACATTTACTAAGGATATCATATTGTTTTTTCTCTATAATATTATTAAAAATAATAACAAGATGAGTTACACTATCACTTCGAGTACTAGAATACACAAAGATGTCATCTGAAAATTCAACAAAAAATGAATCTAGGTAGGGATGAAAAACCATATTCATCAAAATCATGATGAGGGATAGTGCCTTACTAAGACCAAATGTAATCAAAATTTACTTATATAAGTCATAACAACTATGAAAACCCATATATTGATAATATAAAGGTTTGATTCTAACATGGAAATAGACCGATCATAGTGGATCCCATTTCAACACATTTTAATTATCATCATAATCACATGGTAAATTAATATTATTAAACGAAAAAAATTTAATTAGAGTAATATATTCCAAAAGGTTTCTATTATACATAAATTTATGGTGATATTACATTGGATTCCCCCAATATTCATCCACCTTCTATCTTCCTCTCTTAAAAAATTTATTAGGTGTAATTTTTTTTAAGTTAATCAAAAATGTATCACATTCTTTCTCATCAACAAGTCTATAATAGTCATTTTATCTTCTTGAATAGTATTTTGAACATTGGTTGTGTTATGTAGAGTATCTTAATAAATATACCATACAATGGATCAGGATTATAAAATTTACCACTAAATTTAGATTTTATATTTAATTATAGTAGCTCCTCAAAATCCAAAAGTCTTACAACATTTGAGAAAATTGTAGAAGACATTCAATCAATTATAACCACACTTCATCCTTTTATTCTACAAATTCCATGATATAAAGATATCATATATAATGAATTAACTACTACTTCTCGCACTACCCATCCGGTTCTCCATAATCATCTACTTTAATGCATATCTCCTTCCAATACAAATATCATTCACTTTTGTCTCATTTTGATAATTTTTGTCATCAATAAAAATTCAATACTAGTTCTCCTTTTTTTACCATGTTTATATATAATCATATTTAGAAAAGGAATACTGTATCATGTAATTATATATCGATATCAAATTTATAATGAAAATATTAAGTGTCATATTATTTTAGTATCTCTTCAAACCCTTCATTATTCGTATTATCTTCTTCATCTAAGTTTTAATAATAATTTTTATCTGCTTATTCTTCTTATGATTATCATCTTAAAACAGTATGAATATTATTTATATATTTTTTTGATTTATGAATTTAGGAAATCCATTCACAATATTATATATATAATATTATCTAATATTACGAGAAAATATTCCAACTTTTACCTTCATTATTGAGTTTCTCTAATATCCCATGTATTTTTTCACACACACAAACAAACACACACACATATATTATTTTGCCTAAATTATTATTATATTTGGAAACTTACTCTATATATAAACAAGAACTAAAAAAATAGGTCCATATTAATTTATTAATAATTTTTATGTATTATTAATCCAATAGTAAATATAAAGGATTTTTAATAATCAATAATTTAAAAAAATTGATTAAGAAAACTTGTTATTTTAAAAGGAAAATGATCACCGGAATAATGTTACAATTATTTATATTTATATGTTGATTTATAATTAAAATAAAAAATTATTAGAATAATATTTTATTTAAAAATATAATTTGATATTTTAATTCCATATAACAAAATTAGCCTAAGGAGAATTTTATATATTTTTCTAAAAAAACAATTTTTATTTCAATGTTATATTTCATTTAATTTTTCCATATACAATCACATTTTATAAAATATAATAATTACATTATTATTTAAATTTTTTTGAAACAATTTTATGTGGATATATATTTATAAATTAAAATAAATAATAAAAAATGCAATATACAATTTAGAATATTATTTTTTGTAAAATTATATATATAATATTTTACACAAAATATGATTTTTATTCCCTAATATAATTTTTTTAATTAAAATAATTTTTATAAATTTAATCTTAAAAAGGAATAAATATTTTAAATCAACATGGTCATATATTTAATAATTTAAATTTAATATTCTTTCATATATTTATTAATATTCAGTATAATGTAAATGTACATTATAATTATAGAACTTTTATTTTAAGTGAATTTTTATAAAGGCTATTAATTTTATATATAATCATCTAAATTACATAATTTAAGAAATTTCAAGAATATATTTAATTAAACTATATATAAATATATTATCTATCATTAAATTATAAATATATAATAAATATGATTATCAACACTTAATTTTCAAAACAACAATTCTGCCTAAAAACCGTTCATCAATATATTAAATGAGTTAATTTAAGAGAACAATATATATTCTCTTTGCGTTGAATCATATTACACGTGGATTAAATAAAATTTCATTACACCAAAACTATGTTATATGGGTTTTCTTATATGATCAATAAAATATAAATTACATTTTTGAAAACATGATTCCAAGGTAAAAAATATGGAGAAATTTTAAAAAGAAGTTGTAAATGGATATAAACATGTTTAAAACATGCGTTAGAATATGTTTTAGAGGATTTTTAAACATTAATTAAATGAAAAATATATTATTTATCATCACGCAAGATACATACCATTCAATAGAGTGATTCTATTATTGAAAAAGTATCTATTCATAAAAGTTCTCATGCCATTGCTTATAAAAGGTGAACACATACACCATTTATAAAATCCTTATTAATAAAATTATTATCCTAGAATTAATAAATTTTAATCCACCTATAATAAAATCTCCAATTAATAAGCATATGATTTTATGTTGTTAGCCAGAGATATTTATTTCAATGAATACAATCAAAGGAAAGTCTTTGGTCTTGAAATGATTATAACATAAACATATCATTTTCTTCGTCAAATATTATTTCCAAACCAACCCTAAAAATATTAATATAATAACTATTCTATAATTATTATATTAAAGTGTTATTTTGTTAATAAAATTACAATTATTTATTCAATCTTATCTGCATTGAAAATAAATGATTTTTAATCAAGAATTTGTGTGGAAAACCACATTCACAAAGTGAAGTCTTTAAATTATAACCACAAACTCTATCAAAAGGATAAAAGGGTATAATACATGATTAACTATAACATAAATAATATAATTATTATTATCAAGGGAAATATTATATTTCATCTATATTCTAAATAATTTTTTAAGAAATAGAAATGTTAACTTTGTATATGCGATGAGCTGATGACGTTCTGTTTTTATCATTTTTTTCATTATTAATGCATGCCTCATAAAATATGTTTTAAGATATTAAAAATATTTAAATAATTTAACTTTTAATTTTTAATAATGATATTATTCCTAAATATATCCAATTCATTACAAAGATCCTATATCCATTATAGAATGCTCATATTTCTATCATTCTAATCACTAACAATTATAATGTTTTAATATAGTATCAAGGATGGCTATGAGAACATAATTATTAATTATATTTGATACAAAATACGTTAAATTGATTTTATTTTGGCACATGAATTATAAATTTAATATTATACTCATTAAATATTAAAAAATCATTCATGTTAAAAATCAAAATATTCATGTCAAAAAAAATTTCCTACTAAATGAAAATAAAGAATCATAAAAGATGAAATTAATACTTTATAAAAATCCTAAAATTTTAATTAAAACGCTTTGATTGAATTTTTATTGATTAAATTTTTTATAATAATGTATAAAACTACCTTTATTATGAAACTCGTGCATAATGATAAAGGTAACTCGAACTAAATTTTTCAAAAAGATAATAATAGATAGATAAACATGAATCAAATAATTATAATTTAACTATATAAAATATAATATAAGTTAATTTTTTTAAAATATATTATTTTTATATTTATCATTATAATTTATGAGATTCATATACTTTAGTTGATGTCAATAATTATTGAAATAATATTACCTCCCAATTTCCATTCTATGAGATTTGCTTTGTTCATGAACAAAATTTCATTAAAATGATATGTATTCTATCTATTATATATAACATATCAGGAATTTATTTTTTAGAGTATTCTGGGTCTTATTTCATACACTCCCAATCAATGGGATTCAATTGAAATAATTCATTAATCATAATTTATAATGACATATCGACAAAAGATTCAATGAGTTAAAATGTTTCATCATGATCATAAGTATACTATTCTTGGGATCATCTACAACAAAATATTATGTTAAAATTTCACCATATATCTTTGGAAAAGTATCCTTTTGATTTAGATCATCTACCACACTGAGTTTTCCCTATAAATGTATGAAATTATTATAAATAAATTTCATTCACTATAATACTTATTTTTTATCTATATATGTTTTTTCATTTCAAAATAATGGTTTAATTTATATTTGGTAACCAAGTTATGTTCTATTTCATTTTAAAATAACATTCCCCTTGCCATAATTTCATGTCACGACCTTTCTTCTTCAATATGATGGAGGAGAAGAAAATGTTCCCCACCCTTCATTAGTCAAGATGAAGGGGAGATAATGACCCCATAGACCCGCCTTCAATTAGCCCAGTAGTGGTGAATACCATCATGGGTATAGAATATCACACAAAAATGGAAGTCATTAACCTTTTTTAAATGATCAGGTGATAAGATTAAAATCCAAAACAACCCCCAAAATTTCAAATATTAAGGATACATATATAAAACTAGTCCATGAATGTTTAAAAAAACCTGTCACAAAGTACAACCAAAACTGAAAAGAAACATACCAAAAGAAATGACATAGCAGCAACACAACAACTATCCTAATTCCCAAGCTAGTAAAGTCTACAATGGTCATCAATGTTTTAATGGAAACTAGAAAACAATTTTATATTTTTGGTAGAGTATACTGGTATCCTTATAAGGGAAACCAATGAAACTTGTTCACTAGTGGGAGAAGCATACTAATGTACCTGGGAAAACACATGAAACCACTATCACCTACTAAGGAAAAAACTAACCATCCCTACCTCAACCAAGTCACTCTCCCAAAATTACACAAGTCAATTAAGGTAATAATATATACACATCAACGATTTGGGTACCCCACACCACTTTTTCAACTTGTTATTTTCTTATTCCTAACTACTAATGTCTTGATTCTGCCTCTATTACTAAATGAAGTCCCACTAAAAATCCAGATCACACACACCTGGTCCAGAACGACACATGTCTCCATCCCATAGACACCTTGGCCACAACCACCATATATCTTTCCCGAAAACACCTAGGACTCATCCTGATGAAACCTGAGAAATATACCTGGACTGCAAAAACATTGGCCTCTACCCCATAGAACATCATTTTTAAAGGAACTTGGTCCAATGAAATCATTAATCCATTACAGCCTACCAAGATACAATCAAGCGGTAAAAACCTTGAAAAAGGTGCGAGGAAGAAATTCAGTAACCATCCATCCATACTCTCACGGGGATAATGGTAAAGTCACCCTCATTCCATGAAATGAGGGTGTTTAGAATCTAGTGTTCAACATGGGCGTGGTGGGTATTGTAAATCAAAATGAACTAAAAGTTTATACATATAGGTAAACAAACACTTATCCCAACTTATGGGTTCCCAAATAAGAAACCAACCCACACAAACCACCTTTGCTGCTACCTCTACATGCTCATATCATCAATAATGATGGTCACTTCTATATGTAGAATTATACATGTAGACATTATATTTTACTAAATTTCATTATTTATTTATCAATTTATTCATTTCCTTATTTCATCCATACCCGGTAGACTAACAACCACAACATTAGGAAATGTTCTTAGAATTAAAATAGCTTAATTAATTATGGCATGTTCATGTTTATTCCACAATATCAACCATTCAAGGAAAAAAACACATATATATCGAGGGAACATGTGAATCATTTAAAACTACAAATATTAAACTATGGGAGAAGGATGAAGTTAATGGATTCCCATTTGGATACCTATTCATAAAAACAAACATCAAACAATCTGAATGTCCTCCCAACGCACACCAGCACTCCATAGA
Organism: Viscum album; assembly: GCA_963277665.1. Classification (NCBI taxonomy): domain Eukaryota; kingdom Viridiplantae; phylum Streptophyta; class Magnoliopsida; order Santalales; family Viscaceae; genus Viscum; species Viscum album. Next base: position 1,845,179,891 of record OY728163.1, on the reverse strand, counting down.
AGTAGTCTGACTGCATAGAATGTTCATAAATTCCACAATCAATCAATATCTCCACCTTATATATATTCTAACCAACTGTACCACAACATACACTATACCCAAAAAAACACCACTAACTCGTAGCCTTGCTACACAAATAGGCTATACCCTAAACACGCGATCATTAACTTTGGCCACCCCATATCGGTAACAAGGGTACCAACATCAACCTCACACAATCCCCACAATGTATAAAACCCAACCCAACATAGAAAAAATCCACATCAATAATGTAATTTCCCGAATCCGAAGACCCTCCACTAGTGCCCCGAACCCGTTTCGCCACATGCCCTCAAGCACATTTCCCCAAACGCTTGAGGCTGCCGACTAGCTGCGAGGGACTTGGTATGTTAATGGAGAAACTATGCCCTTATTTGGTAAGGTATTCAAGGTAAGGAAAACAACATTAAATAGAAGAAGTAGTAACAAAATACAATACTATAACCAAACAGCGGATGGATAATATATAGCAATGATGATAATGATGCAGCATGTACAAGTATCTAAGGAAAGCAGCAAACAAAAAAACGTGATAAAATACAACTGAACACAAAGTAATAAAGCAAGAAAAACTCCAGTAGCATCGCAAGCCATAGCTTGGTCCCATTATCTCCAGCTCCACAGAAAGTCAACCACCTGAAGTAGAAGGTCGCATGCCCTTATCTATACATGCAACAACATATTCTTCTTGGGCCCAAAAGCATGGCCCAAACAGGGTGTGAGACAAAGTCTCAGTAGGAAACCTCCCAAAGACCTGTGTCTAATAGTCAATGAATACATGGCTTGTAAAGTACAAGAACAGTAAACAGGAAATACACAGCAGCTACAACATACAGTCTAGCATATGAACTATAAAAGTATAAAAAAATCAACAAGTAAAAAAAAGGTAACCCCCTGGTTAGTTCTCACAGCCTAACCCTAATAGTTCAACCTATAAGTACTTGTAACCCCCTGGGAGGCACACACAGTCTAACCCCTATGGTTCAGAAAAAGAATAGACTCTCTGGAGAAGCACTCACTATCAATTACCCTATAGTATCTTATCGTACTAAAGGCTCTCTTGGGAAGAACTCAACGTCTATTCTCCCTATGTCTCTCATCGAGGAAGTACAGACTCTCTGAGGAAGCACTCAATGTCAATTCCCCATGAGGTCTCACATCGTAAATTAAAGACACTCTCGAGAATCCCTTACGTCCATTCTCCCTTTGGTCAACACACTAGGTTCTCTTAGCACTATGTAATGTAAATAGGAATAGTGATCGTGTATCTCCCAAGTAAACCTCAAGAACCACTTGGCTATCATTCTGAGGCTCAGCAGCAAAACATCACAATAGTTCCACTATCCTACAACTAGGCATGGCAACTGGAAAAACACCTATTAAAAAAACATGCAAAGCAAAGCACATTAACATAGTATAAATTATCCAAATTTATAAGCATTTACTTCCACTCAAGAAATCAATAAATGCATGAAATAATAGGGGAAAAACCGGAAACACTTAATACCCCGTTCAAGGGTATTGGTGGAATTTTCAAAAAATACTTAAAGAATATCTACGAAAAGGAACAAAAGACCTACCTTGATCATAAGAGATATATATACGCAAAAAACAATGAAATATTTTCCTTAGAACGTTGTAGATCTGAGAAAACGTCTGGAACAAATAAACAAAGATAAATTGGGAAAGAGGAGGAATTGGAAAATAAGGCTCAAGAAGAAGGGAGAACTCACCGCTGCGATTCCAACATAATCAACGGTGCTCAAATTGGAGAATGGAATGAGATTCAGGGGTTCGTTGATGATTCACGGATCCTCGGTGCTCTCGGACGAACAGAACCTAGAAGAAGACCTTTCTGGGCGTCAGGCACGACCCGGTCTGTTTAATGAAAAAAAGAAAGTACACGACATGTACATTTAGAGTACACGACCTGTAATTTTTGAGTACACGGCATGTACTAGTTTTTTCTGCACTCCTCTAAAATCGGCCTCTACATCATATCTCCACACTGTGTGTGTGGACGGACACGTCCAACACACATCTTCCAGTGGGAAAAGAATACACGGCGTGTACTCATAAAGTGCATGGAATGTACATCGAAAATTTCCAGAAACTCCATTCTTCTAAAAAACTCTTGAAAAAAGAAAAGGCGTACCTGAATAGAAGATCCGGGTTCTTACAAACTTCCCCCCTTAAAGAAATTCATCCCCGAATTTCTCTACAGAGGCATAGAAGGAGAATCCCTGAACAGCTTCGGCCACTGCAATCGTACATCAGCCTCCCTCACCCAGGTCTCGTCATGTACTCTACCATGCTTCCGTAGCACCCGTACAGAGGAACAGACCACCCATGGAGAACCTTCATACTGCGATCGACCATCTGGATGGGATGCTCCTCAAACGATACATCTGCTTTGAGCACGAACTCCTCAGGATGAATGACATGAGATGGGTGTAAAAAGTAATGTCGGAGCTGAGGGATGTGGAAGACATCGTGCATGGCCCAGTATCTCTGAGGTTGCTGCAACCGATAGGTGACCGACCCAACTCTCTCCAAAACCTCAAATGACCTGATGTACTGCGGTGAAAGCTTACCGTGCATCTGAATCCTCTTGTGTCCCAACTTCGATGTGAAACGCAGGAAAACATGATCCCTGACCTCGAACTCCAGAGGTCGTATCCAATGATCATCATAACACTTCTTCTGAGACTGTTTTGTAGCCATCCTCTTCCGAATCAGCTCTATCTGCTCTGAAGTCTCCTGAACAAGACGAGGTCCCAGTAAAGCTACCTCTCCTACCTCTATCCATCATAAGGGTGATTGGCATGGGCTGCCGGACAAGGCCTCGTATGGTGGAATCATAATGGTCAACTAGAAACTGTTGTTGTAGACAAACTCCACAAGAGGGATATGATTCTCTTAAGAACCGCCAAATTCTAAGATGCAAGCTCGGAGCATATCCTCAAGCACCTGGATCGTGCGCTAGGACTGGCCATCAGTCTGGGGATGGTATGCTGTACTCAAAAGTAACTGTGTACGTAAGGCCTTCTAAAGTCCCTGCCATAACTAAGAGGTAAAGGGCGCAACTTTGTCTGAAACAATAGAGTGTGGAACTCCATGCAGACGAATGATCTCTCTGATGTACAGTCTTCCCAGATCATCAACACTGAAGGTCTCCTTTATCGGCAAGAAATGTGCAACCTTCTTAAGCCTGTCGGAGAAAACCCAAACATCATCACTCCACGAGGTGACCTCATTAACCGGGTCATGAAGTCCATCACAACATCGTTCCACTTCCACTCTAGAATGGGTAACTACTACAAAATCCCTGATGGTCCCTGATGCTCTGCTTTCACCAGCTAACATGTAGAACATCTCATGACAAAACCAGAAACATATTTCTTCATACTTGGCCACCCGTACGGGCGATGAAGATCCCGATACATCTTTGTGATTCCAGGATGAACTGACCAAACTGAAGAATGAAAATACCACATCATCTCCTCGCGTATATCAACTGGCACCCATACGCATCCCTGGAAATGCAAGATCTCATCCTTGCACACTGTCCATCTAGGAAGAGGGTCCTCTCCTGACACACTCTCCCGCAGGACTAATCCTTCTGAGTCTGATAGCAGCCTCATCTGTACCCGATCATGTAGTGTAGAGGTAACAGCTACAGAAGATAGGAAGGTCTATCCATGTCGGTCGTGCACCTCCAGATGAATCTCAGAGAATAGATCCATAAGCTTTAACTCACAGCTGTCCTCCTGAACATCCTGAATGTGAGTTCTCCTTCTCAACGCATTTGCCACTACGTTGCCCTTTCCTGGGATATTGGCAAGATCAAAATCAAAAGACTGAAGATACTTGACCCACCTGTGCTTCCTTAGATTCAGATCACGCTGAGTGAAGATATACATGAGATATTTGTGTTTGGTGAAGACCACAAAGTTCTCTCCTAGAAGATAGTGTCTCCATCAGCGTAAGGCATGAACATCAACTACCAACTCCAGATTGCACGTAGAGTAGTTCCTCTCATGTGGCCTCAACTGCCGAGACTAGTACACAACGACTCCATCTCCCTGTATAAGCACATCGCCTAGTTCGATACCAGAAGCATCACAATAGATAGTATAGATATTTCCTGGCTCTGGAAAGACTAGTATCGATGCTGACGTCAGTCTTACCATCAACTCCTGAAAGGATGACTCACAAGAATCCGACCATAAGAACATCGCCCCCTTCTTGGTCAGACCTGTCAATGGTGTTTCTAGGCATGAGAAGTTCTGAATGAAGCTTCTGTAGTATCCATCCAGCCCCAGGATACTCCGTACCTCAAAAAAGTTCATCATCTGATCCTAGGAGTCTACAACTCTCAATTTCTCTAGGCCCACAGATACTCATGCCTCTGAGATGACGTGACCAAAGAAGTGAATCATTTCCATTCGAAAGTGGAACTTTGAGAGTTTAGAATAAAGCTGATGCTCTCTCAATGTACTCAGAACAATCTGATGAAGTGTGACAAGGTTGTGTTGAGTGTGAGAGTACACCAAGATATCGTCGACAAAGACCACGGTGAAGGAGTCCAAGTAAGGATGGAACACTCGGTTCGTCAGAGCCATGAAAACTATAGGCACGTTCGTGAGACTGAACGGCTTGATTGTATACTCGTATAGACCATACTTGCTCATGAAGGTTGTCATAGGTATATCTGATGGTCTAACGTGAAACTGATGATAACTAGACCTCAAGCCGATCTTTGAGAACACCCAGGCTCCTCGAAGCTGATCAAAGAGGTCATCGATCCTCGTCAAGGGATATCGGTTATTGACCATCAACTGGTTCAGCTTCCGATAATCCACAAAAAGCCCAAGGGTACCGTCTGCCTTCTTCGCAAACAGGACAGTAGAACCCCAAGTAGAAGAATTGGGTTGGATGAAACCCTTTTCCTGAAACTCCACCAACTGCTTCTTGAGCTCCTGCAACTCAGGTGTTGTCATCCTAAATGGAGGGATGGAGACCAGTTCTACTCTTGGCACGGGCTCAATAGAAAAGTCTCCCTCACGCTCCAGAGGAAAACCTGAAATGTCCTCTAGAAAGACGTCCCTGAAATGATCCACCACTGGAGGGAAGTCCAACTACGAAGCCCCCTGATCATCTAGATAAAGACTAGAAATCTGGGATGTCACCCTTCCTAGTGCACGATTCTCGAGTCCTTCCCGACTTTCCTAAATATCCCATTTGCCTCTATGAAGAAAAGATTCACCCTCTGGTGAAACGAAACTCACTATGCGGCGATAATAGTTGAATACTTCCTGGAAGTGAAGCAACCAGTCCATCCTGAGGATGACATCATAGCCTGTCATCTCTAGGACATAGAGATACCATAAGGAACGATACCCTGCAACCTCGAGAGGGAACACTCTACACCAGCATACAGTAGATGTCCTCGCCCCCAAAGGTGTGTCTAGTGTCAACGAGTCAGCAGAAGAAAAGACACAAAGTCCAAGGCTCTCCACATCAGCAACAGAGATAAAGTTATGCGAAGAACTACTATCGAAAACAGATGATGATAAAACTGAGGCTACTAAAATTTTACCTTGAACTGTAGAAGTTCTAGGATCCAAATCCTGATAGATATTCTCCACCGCAATGGTATGGTTTTCCGCGCGTCCCTATGACCCTGTGTGACCACTCTGAGATGAACCTCCATGTTGGCACTGAAGGATCAGTGACTGACTGTCACGACCTCGACCTCCACCTCATCCCGAACAGCCAGAAGAAATCCAGTTCCCCGACTTTTGTGAAACTGGTGGTGCTGCTCCTGAAAGAAGAGTCATGGAAGAACCCCCATCACTAGCAACTAGTGAGGAAACCTATAAGAAACACTGAAGGTGACCCATCATGTCACAGGATCAGCATTCCACTAGGTCCCTCTGGCACTGCGGCCTCATATTCCCACTCCTACCACACTGGTAGCATACAACCTGGCTGCCCGAAGATGTATCTCGCCTACTTGGTTCTTCATGTGAAGAATCCCTACAGAATTTCCTGCTATCAACTAGTGGACCACTAGCTCTGGAAGCAGAACCGCCCTAGCTCGCTGTAACGACCCAATCTTTTTGAGTATTATATTAACTTACTCTTAATGATTTAATAAGATGTTAATGGTTAATGCAGAAAGGGGAGTTGATGGCTTCATCCAGTAGACTCAACCCTTACGAAGCCCACTTATCAGAGCTTGGGAAGGAGGTAGCATCTGTGGGATTCTCTTTGGACCAAGCCCAAGCCGAGCTCCAGCGTGTCAAGATTGAACGGAAACACCTGCGGGAGAAGTTCAGGTTAGTAGAGATTACTACTAGGGCAATGTTATCTGAGCCTCCCTCAGATTCTCTCACCATAGCACACCTTACACTTAGGTCTTATGCCGGTGTTATAAGGGGCTATGTGACGAGACCCTAGCTTCCTTGTATAGTCCTTTCGGGTGAATAAATTGAGATTTCTTCCTTTAGTGATGTTTGTGAAATTTCAAATGTCCGGATAATTTTAGAGTGTATTTTATTGATAAATTTCGATAAAAGGATATTTTAAAATATTTATGTAAACCCTAAATAACTAATTATGTGTAATGATTTTCAAAAAATGGTCTTCTACAAAAGTGTTCAGTAAGGAATTTGGAGTCTAATAAGATCAACTTAATTTTTGATGAATAGTAAATTTTGAATAGTGATTTTACGCTTAGGATTAGTAATGTGACCAAATGGATTAGTAATTTTCACTCAAAGAAAGTTTTAATATAATTTAGACACCTTGATTAAGTAATGTGATTCAATAAAATGGGTAAATAATGGTTTCATAAATTATTATTCAAGTATTAGTTTTTTCGGATGAATAGTGTTTCTTAATTAAAAATTTAATTAAAAATAATTAGAAAATTATTTTTATAAAAAGGACTTTATTTTTGAACTCAGAGCATCGATATTATGTTAAGGTAATTTTTGGGGATTTTTCTGAAAAGAATGAATTTTCGATGAATAGTGTTTTTATTTAAAAATTAAATTAAAAATATTTAGAAAAATATTTTTATAAAATGGATTTTATTTTTGAAATCAGAGCATTGATATTTGGTTGAGGTGAAATTTTGGGGTTATTCTGAGAAAGTTGAATTTTCAGTGAATAGTAAAAATACAGTTTTAGGGTTTCGGTATGTTTAATGACATCATAACGGTGTCATGATGATGTCATGAGATCTTTTGAGGGTTGGCCGGCCAAGGGTGATGAATTATTGTTTTGGGGGCCCCATGTGGCCTAACTCCATGATAAATGCCAAGGGAGAGCACATGGGTTTGAGAAAAGCACATGTGAGGTGTCCCTTGGCCATTAATGCTTTGTCCCCTCACTTTCCCTATAAATACCCACCCTTTCCTCCTTTTGTTTTCACTCCCAACTCTCCCCCAACGAAGTTCTGGTCTTCTTACCTTCCAAAGAGTCCTCCCAAGGTGCCCCCAAGCCCTCAAGGTCCAATCCTTTGAGTTTCAAGAGTCAGGTTTTAAGGTAAGGGATCCGACCCCTCTCTTTCTTTTCATGTAATCTCTTTTATGTCATTCCTATTATGCTCCTTGTTTTTATGTGAGAGGATGTTCTTTTATATTCCTCTTACTGCCCTTTCATGATTATATGATGAGAGATCCCCTCTTACTCTCATCATTTCGTTTTATGAAAGTTTAAGTGACGCCGTTAGGCTGCCGAATTTTTAAGAGATTCTTTCACCCTACTGTTTTATGGATCATTTATGAGTGGGTGACCCATGTCCCCTCTCATTTCAATGTTTTCTAAAACCCCAAAACTTAGCCGTTATGCTGCAGAATTTTCCCCTCAATATGCCTCTCTCTTTTCTCAAAAATTATTTTATGTTATAAAGTGAATACTCAAAACTCTTATTTCTACAAGGGTATTCACATATATATCAAAATGTTCCATTTTAAATTCTGGGATTCACATACATGAGACCTGCTTTCCCTTTCCATGGGATTAAAGTGACCTAAAGATCATGTCTTTAAAGCAGTTTTTAAAACGTTATGATTATGAAATGAAACCCATTTATTTTATGCTATGTGGGTTATTTATGAAATGTTTGATGATGATATATGTGGCTCACATGATAATAAAGGAAAATTTAAGGGTGCGCCCTGATAGCGCTCCAATGCATTGGGTAATGATGTAACCACTAGAGATTACAATTTTCACGATACCTTGGTGAATAACCTTGGTAATTTTCAAATGACACCTTGGGGATGGACCTTGGTGATATGTTCATGATTGTCTATGTTATATGATGTAGCCACATCTTCAAGTTATGAAAAATGTTATTTTTATTATGAAATGCCTCATGATTTCTTTCTCATGCCTTAAAGTTCTTTTCATGTCCTTATTGAAGTATCTCAAGTTCACATGTAAAATGTTCCTCTTGTTTCCCTTACTGGGCCTTCTGCTCACCCTTTCTTTTGATGTATGTCCCCAGGTTATGAGATGCAGTAATGAACGTAGAATGAACTTAAGGAGACGCCTTTCAAGTGTTTAACAGGAATGTTTTATGTTGTTTTCATGTATTATGTTCCTGGTTTCAAAGACACTAGACCTTAAAGATCCTAAGTTTTGTGTAATGTAATGAAAGTTTATGTTATAAAATGGCGGGATGCTATAGTTGGTATCAAAGGATGGTTTAGTTATTTGTGGAAATTAGTATATAAAAACTTTAGGAAGAACCCTATAGAAAAGTTTAAATATAGGAAAAATTCCTGGTATTTTGGTAAGTATTTAGTAAGTGATCTATCAAACAAATACATCCCTGTCTGGATACGAGCAGGTAGAGGCGGCTCTGGCACAGATGTACATAGGGGTAAAACCCGAAAACACCGCTTTGAGCTAGACTCGAACGAGAACTGATGCACGATAACGGGCCTTGTTTCACTCTTAGTTACGACACTCCCGGGGGATATGTTTGGTCAATCACATGCTTTTTATGAATCATTATGAAGGAATTATAGAGAACAATAATTGTCTAAGCACGAAGTCTTAGTTAAAAGATTCATAAATGAAATAAGTTTCTCACTAAGGTTTTATTCTTTTAGAAAATGGTGGGCAATAGGAGAAACCGTGCCGATGGTGACTGTAATGCACCATGTGCTGACATCCCTCCGATGGAAGCCGGAATGGAAGCATTCATGTGAATGATGAACCAACTGACTCAATTTATGAGTAATAACTTGAATCAAGCTGAGAGGCCGACCTCACCACGAAGGGAACAACTTTCTGTTGAGTCCTTCATGCGTCAACGACCGCCAACATTCAGTGGATCTACTGACCCATTGGTTGCGGAACAATGGATAAGCTCCATTGAAAAGATCTTTTCTGTACTTCATTGTTCGGAACAAGAAAAAGTCACCCTTGCTGTTTACCGCCTAGAGGGAGAAGCTGATCAGTGGTGGTCACTGATCAAAAACACGAAGCCACGAGGAGAGATGAAAGCTATGGAGTGGGAAGAATTTCGGGGGATTTTCTTTAACAAGTATTTCCCTCGTTCCATGATAACGAAAATGGAGAAAGAGTTTCTCGAGCTGAAGCAGAAGGAGAACGAATCTGTCGAAAGCTATGAGTTGAACATCACAAGGCTTTCCCGTTATACCTCAATCTTTGTTATGGACCCTAATGGGAAGGTTGATAGATTCTTTGGCGGACTACGACGACATCTGCGGAAGAATCTAGCCAACAGGGACTACGATAGCTATGAAGAAATAGTTCGAAGTGCTATGAAAGTTGAACTAGAGTTTGGGGAGACACAATGGTCTCACAAATCTAATGAGAAGAAGAGAACTCTAGAACCATGCCTGGGAAGAAGTTTTGATCAGGAAAGAGGTGGAAAGCATATGCAACATGCCACATGCAATAAATGTGGGAAGAAGCATCCGGAGAACTACTTGATCAGAAGTGGCAAGTGCTATAGGTGTGGAAAAGAAGGCCATATTTCTCGGAATTGTCGTGGTGATGTGAAGCCTCAACTTACCAACACTAACGACAGAGGAAAGATGGTTCTGGCCCTACCTGAAGTCACATGCTTCAAGTGTGGACAGCTTGGGCACTTTTCTAATCAATGTCCAAATCCGAGGGCGGTGGAGGGGAATCACCATCAACCTCAGCAGAGGCCAAGGGAGAAAGGTCGTGCTTTCTCTATCACAACAACTGATGTTGATGTTCCGAACGATGTGGTAGCAGGTACTCTTGTTGTCCTCTCAAAACTAGCAAGTACTTTATTTGATTCTGGTTCTATGCATTCCTTTATTTCCTCCATGTTTTCAAGGAATATAGAATCAATCCCCGAACTGCTAAAGGTAGAGTTGTCAGTCAAGACTCCAAGTGGGATTATCCTTGCATCAAAAGTATTTAGAGACTCTAGTGTTTACTTTGGTGAGCGCAATCTTATCGCAAATCTAGTAGTCATTCCCATGATGGAATTCGACATTATACTAGGGATGGACTGGCTCTCAAAGTATAATGCTAAGATCAAATGCAGAAGTAAGGAAATCTCAGTAGTCTTGAATGAACGACCTACAGTTATCTTCCATGGAGAGATATCCCGAACTGATCCCTATCTAGAAGCACCTCCTATAGCTTTCTTTATGGAGTTAATCGGTGATGAGGAAGAAGGGAAAGGGAGCATACAAATTGAAGATGTTCCGATTGTTCAGGAATACATGGATGTATTTCCTGAGGAGTTACCTGGACCTCCCCCAGAAAGAGAGGTAGAGTTCTCCATTGAACTCGTACCTGGGTCTCAACCGATATCAAAGACTCCGTATAGAATGGCAAATGTGGAGCTAGAGGAGCTAAAGAAACAACTCCAAGACTTGTTGGAGAAGGGGTTTATCCGACCGAGTGTGTCTCCTTGGGGAGCACCGGTTCTCTTTGTGAAGAAGAAGGATGGATCAATGCGGCTATGCATTGATTATAGAGAACTGAACGGGATTACAGTGAAGAACAGATTCCATCTTCCAAGAATTGATGATTTATTTGACAAACTTCGTGGGGCTCAATTCTTCTCTAAGATTGACCTTCGATCTGGTTATCATCAACTGAGGGTGAAGAAGGAAGATATTCCAAAGACTGCCTTCCGATCGAGATATGGGCATTATGAGTTTACTGTTATGCCCTTCGGCTTGACTAATGCTCCTGCTACTTTCATGGATTTGGTGAATAGAGTCTTTAAGGACTACCTTCATAACTTTGTGGTAGTTTTTATTGATGATATTTTTATATATTCAAAAAGTCGTGAGGAGCATGAAGATCATCTGAGGGTTATTTTGAAAACTCTACGGAAGGAGAGGCTCTTTGGGAAGTTCAGCAAGTGTGAGTTTTGGTTACAACAAGTGGCTTTCTTGGGGCACATCGTAACCAATGAAGGAATCTCAGTTGACCCTGCAAAGACAATGGTTGTGGAGGAGTGGCCTCAACCCACAACAGTAACTGAGATTCGTAGTTTCCTTGGTTTAGCGGGATATTATAGGAGGTTTGTGAAAAACTTTTCACGGCTTTCTAATCCACTAACCAAGTTGACTCGAAAAGGGGTTAAGTTCATCTGGACAAAGGAATGCGAGGAAAGTTTCCAAGAGCTGAAGAAGAGATTGGTTACTGCACCTGTGTTAACACTACCCTCTATCGGAGAAGGATTCGTTATTTTTAGCGATGCATCTCTGAAAGGTTTTGGGTGCGTCCTCATGCAAAATGACAAAGTAATTTCTTATGCATCTCGACAGTTGAAGATTCATGAGCAGAATTATCCTACGCATGATCTAGAGCTGGCGACAGTTGTTTTTGCTCTAAAGATATGGAGGCACTATCTTTATAGGGAGAAATGTGATATATACACTGACCACCAAAGTCTAAAGTATATTTTCACTCAGAAATAATTGAACATGAGACAAAGGAGATGGTTGGAGCTTATTAAAGACTATGATTGTTCAATTCATTATCACCCTGGAAGAGCAAACAAAGTCGCGGATGCGTTATGTAGGAAAGATCCTGTTGTTCTGGCAACAATGAGGATCCTGGGAGATCCCTTGATTAAAGATCTAGTAAAACTGGACATGGGAATTATAAGGAAAGGGAAATCATCAACCCTATCCCAATTGATTTCTCAACCTTCATTACTAGAGAAGATCAAGAATGCTCAAAAAGAAGATCCTTTGCTGCAGGAGAAGTTCGAGGCTGTAAAGGATGGGAAGTTCCCTGATTTCAATATTGATCAAGAAGGTGTATTGAAATTTCGTACAAGACTATGTGTTCCATCTATTCCGGAGATAAAGAAAGAACTGATGGATGAAGCTCATAGCTCTACTTTTTCTATACATCCGGGAAGCACTAAGATGTATAGAGACCTTCGTGATCATTATTGTTGGGATAACATGAAGAGGGAGATTGTCGATTACACTACAAGGTGCCAGGTGTGTCAGCAAGTAATGGTAGAAAGAAAACTTCCTAAGGGGGTATTACAACCACTACCCATACCAGTATGGAAGTGGGATAATATCACCATGGACATTGTAACTGGTCTCCCAAAAACATCCAAAGGAAACAATGCGATATGGGTTATTGTGGACCGTCTCACCAAGACAACCCATTTTATCTCTATTCGGGAAGATTTCTCTCTGGATCAGCTTGCCAAGATATACGTGAAGGAAGTGGTAAGGCTGCATGGGGTACCACTATCCATCATATCTGATCGTGACCCAAGATTCATATCAAAATTGTGGAGAAGTCTTCAGCATGCTCTAAACACTGAATTGAATTTTAGTACGGCCTATCATCCTCAAACTGATGGCCAATCTGAAAGGACTATTCAGACACTCGAAGACATGTTGAGATTATGCTCAATGGAATTTAAAGGTGGATGGGATCAACACCTCCCATTAGTGGAGTTCTCCTATAACAACAGCTTCCATGCGAGTATTCAGATGGAACCCTATGAAGCTTTGTATGGAAAGTGGTGTAGAACTCCTACTTGTTGGGATGAAACTGGTGAGTGGAAGCTTCTTGGGCCTGATCTTGTGCAAGAAATGACAGAACAAGTTCATGCCATCCAACAACACATAAAAGCTGCTCAGAGTCGGCAGAAGAGATATGCTGACAATTGACGAAGAGACTTGGAGTTTGGTGTTGGTGACAAAGTCTTCCTTCGAATCTGTCCATGGAAGAGAGTCATGTGGTTTTGGAAGAAAGGGAAGCTCATCCCTAGGTACATTGGCCCCTATGAAATCCTTGATCGTATAGGAGCAGTGGCCTATCGTCTAGCACTTCCACCGAACCTAGCTCAAGTTCACAATGTCTTCCATGTATCTCTCTTGAGGAAATACATACCCGACCCTTCGCATGTACTGAACCCAGAGGTGGTACAACTGGAACATGACCTCTCTTATGAAGAGTAGCCAGTGGAGATCTTTGACCGTAGAGACAAGGTCCTACGAAACAAGACTACCCACCTTGTGAATGTGTTGTGGAGGAATCATAAATATGAAGAAGTGACTTGGGAGCCTGAGGAAACGATGAAGAAAAAGTACCCTCACCTTTTCAGCTAGGCCTCAAGTATAAATTTCGGGGACGAAATTTCTTATGGGGGGAAGAATGTAACGACCCAATCTTTTTGAGTATTATATTAACTTACTCTTAATGATTTAATAAGATGTTAATGGTTAATGCAGAAAGGGGAGTTGATGGCTTCATCCAGTAGACTCAACCCTTACGAAGCCCACTTATTAGAGCTTGGGAAGGAGGTAGCATCTGTGGGCTTCGCTTTGGACCAAGCCCAAGCCGAGCTCCAGCGTGTCAAGCTTGAACGGAAACGCCTGCGGGAGAAGTTCAAGTTAGTAGAGATTACTACTAGGGCAATGTTATCTAAACCTCCCTCAGATTCTCTCACCATAGCACACCTTACACTTAGGTCTTATGCCGGTGTTATAAGGGGCTATGTGACGAGACCCTAGCTTCCTTGTGTAGTCCTTTCGGGTGAATAAATTGAGATTTCTTCCTTTAGTGATGTTTGTGAAATTTCAAATGTCCGGATAATTTTAGAATGTATTTTATTGATGAATTTCGAAAAAAGGATATTTTAAAATATTTATGTAAACCCTAAATAACTAATGATGTGTAATGATTTTCAAAAAATGGTCTTCTACAAAAGTGTTCAGTAAGGAATTTGGAGTCTAATAAGATCAACTTAATTTTTGATGAATAGTAAATTCTGAATAGTGATTTTACGCTTAGGATTAGTAATGTGACCAAATGGATTAGTAATTTTCACTCAAAGAAAGTTTTAATATAATTTAGACACCTTGATTAAGTAATGTGATTCAATAAAATGGGTAAATAACGGTTTCATAAATTATTAGTCAAGTATTTGTTTTTTCAGATGAATAGTGTTTTTTAATTAAAAATTTAATTAAAAATAATTAGAAAATTATTTTTATAAAAAGGACTTTATTTTTGAACTCAGAGCATCGATATTATGTTAAGGTAATTTTTGGGGATTTTTCTGAAAAAAATGAATTTTCGATGAATAGTGTTTTTATATAAAAATAACATTAAAAATATTTAGAAAATTATTTTTATAAAATGGATTTCATTTTTGAAATCAGAGCATTGATATTTGGTTATGGTGAAATTTTGGGGTTATTCTGAGAAAGTTGAATTTTCAGTGAATAGTAAAAATACAGTTTTAGGGTTTCGGTATGTTTAATGACATCATAAAGGTGTCATGATGATGTCATGAGATTTTTTGAGGGTTGGCCGGCCAAGGGTGATGAATTATTGTTTTGGGGGCCCCATGTGGCCTAACTCCATGATAAATGCCAAGGGAGAGCACATGGGTTTGAGAAAAGCACATGTGAGGTGTCCCTTGGCCATTAATGCTTTGTCCCCTCACTTTCCCTATAAATACCCACCCTTTCCTCCTTTAGTTTTCACTCCCAACTCTCCCCCAATAAAGTTCTGGTCTTCTTACCTTCCAAAGAGTCCTCCCAAGGTGCCCCCAAGCCCTCAAGGTCCAATCCTTTGAGTTTCAAGAGTCGCGTTTTAAGGTAAGGGATCTGACCCCTCTCTTTCTTTTCATGTAATCTCTTTTATGTCATTCCTATTATGCTCCTTGTTTTTATGTGAGAGGATGTTCTTTTATATTCCTCTTACTGCCCTTTCATGTTTATATGATGAGAGATCCCCTCTTACTCTCATCATTTCGTTTTATGAAAGTTTAAGTGACGCCGTTAGGCTGCCGAATTTTTAAGAGATTCTTTCACCCTACTGTTTTATGGATCATTTATGAGTGGGTGACCCATGTCCCCTCTCATTTCAATTTTTTCTAAAACCCCGAAACTTAGCCGTTATGCTGCAGAATTTTCCCCTCAAAATGCCTCTCCCTTTTCTGAAAAATTATTTTATGTTATAAATTGAATACTCAAAGCTCTTATTTCTACAAGGGTATTCACATATATATCAAAATGTTCCATTTTAAATTCTGGGATTTACATACATGAGACCCGCTTTCCCTTTCCGTGGGTTTAAAGTGTCGTAAAGATCATGTCTTTAAAGCAGTTTTTAAAACGTTATGATTATGAAATGAAACCCATTTATTTTATGCTATGTGGGTTATTTATTAAATGTTTGATGATGATATATGTGGCTCACATGATAATAAAGGCAAATTTAAGGGTGCGCCCTGATAGCGCTCCAATGCATTGGGTAATGATGTAACCACTAGAGATTACAATTTTCACGATACCTTGGTGAATAACCTTGGTAATTTTCAAATGACACCTTGGGGATGGACCTTGGTGATATGTTCATGATTGTCTATGTTAAATGATGTAGCCACAACTTCAAGTTATGAAAAATGTTATTTTTATTATGAAATGCCTCATGATTTCATTCTCATGCCTTAAAGTTCTTTTCATGTCCTTATTAAAGTATCTCAAGTTCACATGTAAAATGTTCCTCTTGTTTCCCTTACTGGGCCTTCTGCTCACCCTTTCTATTGATGTATGTCCCCAGGTTATGAGATGCAGTAATGAACCTAGAATGAACTTAAAGAGACGCCTTTCAAGTGTTTAAGAAGAATGTTTTATGTTGTTTTCATGTATTATGTTCCTGG
Source organism: Viscum album (assembly GCA_963277665.1). Classification (NCBI taxonomy): domain Eukaryota; kingdom Viridiplantae; phylum Streptophyta; class Magnoliopsida; order Santalales; family Viscaceae; genus Viscum; species Viscum album. The sequence goes on along the minus strand of OY728163.1, from coordinate 1,845,163,657 downwards.
TTTCCAAGACAGTAGACCTTAAAGATCCTCAGTTTTGTGTAATGTAATGAAAGTTTATGTTATAAAATGGCGGGATGTCATACTCGCAGCTCCGGAGTCTCTCAGATTGCGCTCCGCAATCAGTGCCTGATTGACGATGGTAGAGATGGAAGTCAACTGGAAGAGATTCACCTGCAAGCGGATCTCCCTCCTGAGACCATCCTCGAACTTCCATGACAAGAACATCTCATCTCCACCCTAGAGGGGTGTGAAATGCTGCAGCTCGGTAAAAGGAGAGGAATAATCCATAATAGATAGAGTACCCTGCTCTAGACTCATGAACTCCCGGGATCGATCGGCCCTAAGGTTCTCCAGGTAGAAGTAGTCATAGAACACACGCTATAACTCCTCCCAAGTCATAACATACTGATGACCCTCCTGTGAGATCACGTCCTACCACCTCTTGGATGAGTCTCGGAGCATGTAGGTAGCGATCATTATCCGCCTCTCAGGGGGTGTCTATAGATGCACGATGATAGTGAGCATGGCTTTCATCCATGACTTTGTAGCCTGTGGTCCTCCTTCCCGCATGAAAGTAAGAGGATGATGCTGCTGGAAAACCCGCGTCAAGTCTTCCATAGTCGTGGAAGGAGGTAGTACTCCCTGAAATCTCTACATCATCCCCAAAAAACCTTCCCTGAACTGTGCATCAGCACCTGCAACTGGTATGACTGTCGGTGCCAAGGATGGCCCGACTGGAGGATCGGCAGGAAGTGCTTGATCAGCCATATCTGGCGTCTGGTCACTGCCTGACGATGGATGTACAACCGGAGGATGTCTCAGAGGCATAGATCAGAAAGATCAAAAGCACACCTTAGATCAGAATTAACAAGGAAAGAGAACACAAGAGTACAAAATGGGAATAGGGTAAGGAAAACACACAAGTTTACAAAACATGACTACACAGCGTGTTTAAAAACTACACATATTGTCTTCTTAAGCCATTCAAATGGGCGTGTAACCCTTCCCTAAAGGTCTTCCAACACCTCAAACTACATGGCATGTTGACCCCACACACGGCATGTTCTTGAAAGCTATTCCCCTACCCATGTCACTTTACACGACTAACCAACACGGTCCAACTTAACCTGAGACTACACGGCGTGTTCTGAACAAACACGACGTGTACTAGACAAGGCTTCAGTGGCTAGTGTTGTTAAATACATGGAGTCTACACGGATGAACCTTAACCAGCATGTTCCGAACAAACACGGCGTGTATATGTGAAGGTGACATCGTCCCATGTTGTTCGTGACATATATGATTACCTGATCAAGACTACCCGGTGTGTTCCGAAAACAACACGACGTGTCTAAGAGAAAGTAACGCTGACCCATGTTGTTCGTGACACATTCGGGTACCTCGACAAGACTACATGACATATTCTTTTACAATACAGCGTGTTCTACTAGAGCTTCCCAAACCTGTGTTGTTAGTGACACGGCCAGGTACACGGTTCCGATCTACACGGCTTGTTCCTGAAGTTATTTCTACAACAACATGTCTTTACTCAAACGGTCAGTGAAACGGTCTAAAAAGTACACGGCATGTAGTCATAAAATTGCACTCCATGTATTCGAGGTTTTTTTTTCTGGGCACTAGGTCAAAAAATGCACAGAATCCCAGAAAACACAAAAAAAAAATAAAATAGGTGACAAATTCCAATTCAAGAGGGCCCATACTCCCGACGAATAAATTCTTGGCATCTCCCACAGTCATAGACAAGAGAAAACAGAATCATGATCCACAAATTTTTGATTCAAGAGGGCCCATAACACATCGAGAATAAAAATTTGGCATTCATTTAAGTAAATTAGAAAACAAACAATCCTCTAACAAGGAAGCAGCGATTCTATCAAGGATCTATCACATTAGCATTGATAATCTACACAATGTATATCACAACAACATGAAATCACTAATTCACCCTTGATGGCCTGGAAATAATACATGGAATTTGATTTCTACAAGTGCCTATATGATGCATCAGATTTCATACCATCATCTCATCGGTTTGAGAAAGAAATAGAACCGCAATTGTCAAGACAATAACAACCCAAAGCATGTGAATCACTCTATGTGAAATCATATAAACCATAATATCTCAAAACTAGAAAACTATAATTAACGAGGAAGTATGGATTTTCCCTGTACATGGGTTAGCTACTCCCGAGAACAGATTAATTCCAAGTACCGAATCTATCATATCCCTCGCTAAAGACTCCAAACAGTAAATCAAGAGGAAAGAACACCTTTGATACCACTTTGTAACATCCCGAATTCGGAGCCCCTCTACTGGTGGCCCAAACCCAGGTCACCACATGACCACAAGCTCATTTCCCCGAACGCCTTTGGATATCGACTAGCAGCGAGGGCCTTGGTAAGTTATTGGGGACACTATGCCCTCATTTTGTAAGGTGTTCATGGTAAGGAAAACAACATTCAATAGCCGAAGCAGTAACAACATACATAACTATAACCAAACAGTGGATGGATAACATATATCAATGGTGATAATGATGCAGCATGTACAAGTATATAAGGAAAGCAGTAATTAAAACAACGTGACGAAATACAACTGAACACAAAGTACTAAAGCAGCAACAAATCTAGCAGCATCGAAAGCCGTATCTTGGTCCCATGCTCTCTAGCTCAATAGTAAGTCAACCACCTGAAGTAGAAGTTCCCTTTCCCTTATCTATACCTGTAAAAACATAGTCTTCTTGGGACAAAAAGCATGGCCCAAATAGGATGTGAGACAAATACCTAGTAGGAAACCACCCAAAGTCCTCTACGTAATAGTCAATGAACACATGGAAAGTAAAGTACAAGAACAATAAACAAGAAATGCAAAACAGCTACAATTTACAATCTAGCATATGAACTGCACAAGTATAAAACAATCAACAAGTAAAAAAAGGTAACCCCCTGGATATTTCTTACATCCTATCCCTTATGGTTCAACCTATAGGTACTAGAAACCCCCTGGGAGGCACACACATTCTCAGCCCTCTACTTCAGCTAATGAATAGACTCTTTGAGGAAGCACTCTCTGTCAATTCACCCTATAGTTTCGTATGATACTAAAGGCTCTCTGGGGAAGCACTCAATGTCTTTTCCCTCTGGGTCCTGCGTCGAGGAACTATAGACTCTCTGAAGAAGCACTCAACATCAATTTCCCCCTGGGGTCTTGCATCGTAAATTAAAGACATTCTGGAGAATCCCTTACATTCATTCTCCCTTTGGTCTAGAAACTAGGTTCTCTCAGCCTTGTGTAATGTAAACAAGCATAGTGCGCGTGTATCAGCCAAGTAATCCTCAATAACTACTTGGCTATTTTTCTAAGGCTCAGCAGGAAAACAACACAACAGTTCCACTTACCTAAAACTAGGCATGGAAACTGAAAAAATTCCTAATAAGAAAAACATGCAAAGAAAATCACATGAACAGAGTATAAATTATCCAAATTTACAAGCATTTACCTCTACTAAATCAATCATGCAATTTTGGAAATAACAGGGGAAAATAGGAAACATACAATACCCCGTTCAATGGTATTGGTGGAATTTGCACAATATACTCAATGAATTTCTAATGAAAGTAACAAACCACATACCTTGATCCTAGGAGATCGATATACGCGAAAAATGATGACAGATTCTTTGCAGAATATTGTAGATCTGAGAAAACTTCTGAAACACATAAACCATGATAACTTGAGAAACATGAGGAATTGGAAATCAAGGCTCAAGAAGAAGGGAGAACTCACTGCCGCGATTCCAACGCAATCAATGCTGCTCGAATTGGATAATGGAAAGAGAGGAAGGGGCTCATCAATGATTCGTGGATCCTTAGCACTCTTGGATGAACATAACCTAGAAGAAAACCTTTTTATGCGTCAGGCGCGACCCCAGTCCCTTTAATGAAAAAAAAGAATGTACACAGTGTGTACTATTAGGGTACATGGAGTGTGCTAGGTTTTTCTGTACTCCACTAAAATCGGCCTCCACATCATCCCCACATGCCGTGTGTGTGTCCCGGACACGGCCAGAACACAACTTCGAGCGGGAAAAGAGTACACGGCGTGTACTCATAAAGTACACGACATGTACTTCGAAAATTTCTAGAAACTCCATTTTTCTCAAAAACTCCAGAAAAAGGAAAGGCGTACCTGAAAAGAAGATCTAGGTTCAAACAATTAAGACAAGAATTTTTGGATTTACCAAGATGTGTTCTTTAATTCTACTTTAAATTATAGGGTGAATAGAGGACATGCTTGAACATGGGGCATCCATTTATTTAACCAGGTTTACATTATTAAAAGGTTTTATATTTTCAAATATTAATAGACTATAAATAAAAATAGAAAGAACATCACCATTATGAAATAAAAGACACCAATGACCATGAATTTCATAATTCCTTACAACCACAAAAATCTACAATAGGTAATCAAGGATAATAAAATAAAGTAGTGCATAACATTCATCCTTCTTCAATCTCCTTCTCATTATCAAAATATGTCTGGTAATATTTTTATCATCATCCCCACCCCATTTATCAATCATGTTATATAAATAATTTAGACATTCTCTCCCAAAAATCCATTACAATACCGACCCTGCATGATAGACAATAATATATAGATGAAGGAAATGCCTTGCTGGAACAACAGGTGACCAGAACTCCCCCTTATTCCAATTACGGGGTCGTTCAAGTAGTAGGAAACTCTGAGAACAACTAGATCAGATGGGGAATTACCATATACTCATGACTCGTTTGGGGAATAAATGTTCTCAACACACTACTAAAAAAGAGAAAAGTGGACCTCGACTTTAGAAAATCCATATCCAATATCAATTGAATAAGAAATGGTTTCAATGGTCATTAACATGGTATTGTGGTCATGATTGTTCCATTAGACTACTTCAATGTCATAAAATAATTAAAATATTGACGATAGTGTCAATATACATTTAAAATACTTTAGAAATGCCCAATCATGACATTAAACTCAATTTACGTCAAATAAAATGTAAAAGGGGGGAAATAAGGAAATTTGGGTAAAACTGGAATGAGTAACTAATGGGTGTGTCACCAATGTGAATCCATTGATATCGATGTTATGTCACTAATACAGAGATACCAATGCATTGACTCATCGACATCGACAACCGAACTCACAAACAGTAACAACCCAATGAATCATCGATATGACAACAACTCACTGGCAGTAGAAAACGACTCGCTAATGCTGACAGTAGAAAACAACTATCCAACACCAATAGTACAAAAATGAATCATTGACAACGACCATAGAAAAATTACTCACTAAAATAGATATTACATACATTACTTGTATAACCCTATTGTTAAAAAATGGCTCATTGACTTCGATAGTACAAAAATTACTCACCGACATTGACAACAAAAAAATGAATCACTGACACTAAAGTACAAAAATGAATCACCGACACTGATAGTTCAAAAAAAATCATCCACGTTAGAAAATTGACTCACCATTATAGATAAAATGAAAATGACTCACTGAAACCGATATCTCAATGTTGGATCGCAGAAAAAATTTTGGATTTTTTTTGGAAAACCCTTAGAATGAGACCCGAATTCCTCAAAAAACACCGAAAACTGAGTATTTTAAATATAGAATGGATTGGAGTGGTCTGGGAAAATCCATCTGTTACCATTAAATCTATTATAATCCTCAATAATTATTGACCAAACTCAAAACAATGAGGTCCAAAAAACCACCCTCTAAGATACCTCTTAGGAAAATATCATCATGTATTGGTCGAAAAATTGAGTGAAAACGTCAACATCCCAGAAAACCACCCTAAAATGGCCTACCATAAACATCCTAGCAAACCTAAAATAAAAAACTTTAACGAAACATGGATTGGGTTGATCCATCCTCCATGTCCTGATACTCTCCACTTTGGGTGGCCTTGAACGGATAATATGAGTTTAATTAAATCCACAATAATTCTTCTTGATTGGGAATTAGGTCCTCCCTCCCCATATGTCGGGACTTATCATCCATCATATCAAAAATAAAAAAACATCTCATAGAGAACATGGTCATGCATTACACTAAAAGAAATGTATAACTAAAAACACAATAGAATGACACATTAGAATTCTGGTTAAATGGCTGAAATCTATACCTCCCACTCCCATGTAAACTCATTAAGGCCAGCATGCCTCCTTAACATAGGATCCAAAGGAATTTTCCTCCCTTGAATAACCTTATCATGATGGTTTGGGATCTCAACCATCCAATCCATGAATGTTGTGTAATCCAAGATATCTAATTCTTGCTAGTCGATGGTATATGTGTCATCATGAAGATATAGACAAATCTGAGAGACATGAAAGACGATTTGGATCATCTCGAACCGTAGCAGAAACAATAGCGGACATGCTACCTCACCAACCCATTTGAACACTTTGAAGGGCCTGATGAACCTATGTGAACAAATTATTCCCTTACCAAACCTTCATTTCCCACATCAATGGGAAAACATTAAGAACCCATTGTATGTATCCTCAAACTCCAAGGGCCTCCTCCTATGATTGATATAGGAAATATTCTGATATTGAGATCCCTTCATCCTCACAGTAACGTTTTGACCATTCTATAACATGATTTTCACCCCATCTGGTCCATGGATAGCTAAGTATCCAACCTCTATCCATCACAAGGGAAAATGACATGAAATTATATAAATGGATTTGAACGGTGCCATTCCAATGGAGAGTGATAACTATTATTTTAAGAAAAATATACCTATGGAAAGTGTTGTACACATGATCCACTAAAGTCTAGAACACATTCCCATATCATATGTTTTATAGTCTGGATGGTCTTCTCTGTATGTCCATCTGTTTGAGGATGGAAAGCTATGGTAAGGTATAACTGTGTGGGAAATCATATTGTAGTCTCTTGCATAATCCTGTGGTAAATAATGAATCCCAATCCAAGATGATTGATCATGGAACCCCAAGAAGTGACACCACCTTATCCACATACCTCTTTTCAAATGCATCCATTATGCTTGACTCCATGATCTTTAAGAAGTGAGAATATTTTTTCAACTGATCCACTACAACACAAATAGCATTTTATCCTCCCTAAGACATAGGTAGTCCCATGACTATATGTCATCCCATATTAACATAGGGGTATCTAGGTGATGCAGTAGACTTTCAGGAGCATGGTGCTTAGCCTTCACCTATTGACACACTAGGGACCGTTCAAAATACCCTGCCACTTCTCACTTCACCCTGAGTCACCAAAACAGTTCCCTCAGGACAAAGTGCTTATTCGAAACTCATTGGTATACCACCTGGGGTTAGCTATCGAACTCATAGGGAACTCCCTTAAGAATCAACCCTATGATAAACTGATCTCACAAAAGAGAATTTTATTTTGACCATCCTCTGACCATCCTTCCGGAGCATTGCTCTGGTCAACACGATCACACATCACATCTGTCTCTAAGCCTCCCCATTATGACTCATCCATATACCACATCATGAATGATAATAAAATCATCTTAAATAGACAACCTCTTCCCCTATCCAACTTTTCATTCAAACACAAAGTATAAACCTCATTCATTTATTTATAAGAATATGTGGATTCTTAAACTACAACATTATGCTACCACTTGCTCATGGAATTGGCCCCCATGTTCCCCATTCCTGAGGTATATGATATCTAAAATTTGTAGTCCATCTGAAACTCCACCCACTCCACAAACGCATGTTAAGGTATCAAGGGGAGATGATATACCTCAAACTATTGTATCTATAAAGACCACAAGGTGCTCCCCGATTATTTAATGTCGCAAAAACATCATTAGAAACACGAATGATGGATGATATAGATCATCAGTGTCATAGTTATGTCTGCGGGGACAAAAAAACCTAGTCCCATAAGATATCACTCCTCACCACTCATCATCACACACATATAAGATAAGCCATAGGTGTCCCGGAACCCCTTGAACATCAGCCTTCCCTCTAGAAACGTGATAACTTACGCACTGACCAACCTCCCCTTTAGATAGTAGAAAGATGCATGACATTGGTCGCTACACAGAAATGCCAATTATATCATTGTCAAGGATTTCAATGGAGGGAAAACTTGTGAGAAGTTGTGTATGATCCTTATGTAATAACCCTCCAGACCTAGGAAGCTATGAACCACCACCATATTCTTGGGTGCTTCCCAAGAAACAACCAAATAAACCTTTGGTTGGTCCACATCAATCCCCTGTTGAGACAAAACATGTCCAATAATGTGCACCTCTAATATCCAAAAATTACACATGAAAAAATTCCCATAGAACCGGTGGCATTGAAGAATCTAAAAGAATGTCCTCATATGACTGGCATGCTCCTCCTCATTCCTTGACTAGATATTGAAGTCACTGATGAACATAATGAATGACTTGTCCACTAATTCCTAGAAAAAAGATATTGTGATCCCCATTAACATTGATGGAGAATTCATAACACTGAAAAACATGAACATGAACAAAAAGTACCCATAAATGCACCTAAAATAAGAATTTAGGATGATACCATCTTTCACCATCAAAAAGTGATATGAAGATCACAGATTGATATGAGAGAACCATCCTTCTCCCCTTAGCTAGTTGAAAAGATCATCTATACACGGTATGGAAAAAGGTTCTTGACCATTATCTAATTTATTCTATAATAGTCTATGCATAGCCTTAGTCAACCATAAGACTTGTCTTAATAGAACCACATCAACCCATGGTGATGCATGAGGCTGAAAAAATTCCTTCATCATCATGTCATCAATCTAAATCTGTATCTCCCACAACCCAAAAGGAATCATCAGATAGAGAGCCATCTAAATCAAATGTGAATCAGGTTAAAAGTCTATTACGAACTCAATTTCATGTATAGGTGGTAGAGTAAAAACCTCCTCTGGGAATAAATCCCGGAACTATCTGACTTCTCCCAGAATTTCCACAATCTATGTGTCGTCTGATCCCACCTATAGTTGAGACGAAAAAGGGAGAAGAGGCTCGACACACTGAATTCCCACCAAAAAGCTTCACTTGATAATAAAAACTACATGTTTTCCACAAAAAACTGATTACATTAATCTCCTGCAAATGTAGGAAATAAATGAATTCACAAAAAACTACCAGTTAAGGCCAAATATGACATCATATTGAAGCATCTATAGGAGAACATGATCCACACTGAACTCATGATGACCAAACATTAGTCTACATCACCAACAAACATCAAACAATCTGGTCCAACCTCAAACTGGTGTGCTCAAAAGTAGGTTCATGAGAAGTCTCTCAACTTCTATTTTATTGGAATGGGCTAGACTTGGGAAAAAATGAGTGATAAGATCATGAATCAAATGATAATGAAGAAAGATTTCCAAACATAATGATCATACCTTGAACAAACTCCGACCATCCTGGAACTATTTCAACGGTGGCATATAACTACCCACACATAGCTCCTATACCCCTCAGCTTTCACCTGATTCCCATACCTCCCCCCTGGATGAGATCTCGTTGGAGCACACTAAGGTTGGAATCATCTAACACCATCTACCCTTATTGGAGCATGATTTTTATTCCCATGCTACTGGAAATGTCTGACTGGAATCTACTACTACTAAGGTGAAAACTAAATAGGTCCACCAATATTATACTGACCTTGAAGTAGGAACTCATTCCAATGATGTCCATATCCTCCATATACAAATAACCTCAGTCTTGGGACCATGGGGAAATGGCGGGGACCATATGGTTGGAAGTGGAAATGCTAGGGCCTACTCCCCATAGGCTGAAACCGGGATGGCCCTCACGAACGAGACTTGCTGTTGGCTACCTTCCCCTTCGAAAAACTTGGTTAGATGCCCTATCATAGCTCACCTCCACATGAGTTCATCCTTCCACTACATCAACATTCTTCTGATCCTCTATGTATGTCGATATGGTAAAGGGAGTTACGGAATACGAAAGAAATGGTCGGAGTGCCTCCTTTAAGAATCTCACTCACGAATCCTTATCCAGGAAGAGATATCAGGATACTAGAATGGGAACATTGAAATTGATCCCTAGTTCTTTTAAGGACATACTTGTAACTCTGTAACCCATGTTACCCAGAGTGGGTGTATTATTACATTTAATTGGCATGATCACAAGGGATCAAATCCCAAAAGACCGATATGTTAAGTAGCATTGGACATACTATATACAATCATATGTTTCACATTACATTATAAAATAAAAAAAAACAACAATATTTTCACCATTGACGACATTCATATCCCATAGACTATCCTTTCAGGTCAATCATAATAACTTCTTCACATCCTATAAAAATTAAAACATAGAAAAGGGTGATATCAGATTCTTAATAAGGATAACAATATAGGGGGAACATTCATAAACAATCATAAACATTTAAGTTAATGTATATGACTAAAACAAAATCCTTTTAATCATAAATTTCAGCCTAATATGTCAAAGGTAAAAAAAATAATTCCATTATATATTTACATGAATATTCTTCTAGTAGAATAATCAAATGTAATATCAATATCCAATTTCATAATGATGTAATGCATAATGTCGTACATCACATAGTCAAGGAATCATTCCAAGACTACAAATAATATTTTTTCAAGGACTTGTACCAAGATACTAGTTTGTCTCAAGGGACCCACCAATGCATTGAGGAGCTATAGCGAGCTCCACCCGTCCCTTACTATGTCTAATGTATTTTTTATTTGAAAAGGTTGAAACATAACATAAACATTTGCATTAAAACTAAAATATGAAATGTTAATATGTTAACCATAACCAATGAATAGTATAAAAATAACACATACACATTCAAACACATCATAAATAATTTAATAAAATATTGACGATTTTATTATAATAAATCAACTTCAAACAAGTGTAGAATCAATAAATGGATATTAACATATATGAAATCAAAACTATTTGAGAGAAATATCTCTTTCTATTTTGAAATAATATAAAAATGAAATCATTAAAAATGAAAATATTAATTTAGAAAATATTTTTATAATATTTTGTGGGAGGCTTTTACGAAGTTATAATTGTTTAGAAATACTCGCACCCAGCATATAAGTTAAAAACAAGACATTCTTAACTTAATTTTTTGAAAAGTTCATTAAGTACATTGTATGTAAAATGAAGGAGATATTACTTTATAAACATTATATAAATTTTCAAACAAGGGTATAAATGACATTAACCCATATTCTAGGAAATAGTAAATATGTTTTGAAATAAATATTTAAGAAACATGGATGTTGATGATAAAGAGGTCCCATAAGATAGTTATATATAAACAAGATTGTATAATTAAGTGATTTTAGAATTAACGCTTACCATGTACTTAGTCTTGGTCGAGGGAAAATTATCCACCTTTATAACAGTTAAATCATTGTTATTAAATTAGACATGAATCATGTAAAAAAATAAGATCCGTTATATGATCCACTAATATAATATCTTAGTAGTATCATTGTTTCGGGTGTTAACTGATTTGTTTTACTTTTTATGTTTTGCAACATATGTCATGTCTATTATGGATATGATGTATTTTATTCATATCTTGAAAGAATTAATTTTTATATATATTATTTGTAATGATCAAATAAAAATTATTCTTTAATTGTTATGATGGGGAATTAATCTCATCGCATTCATGGAGACGGTAATCCGTACGTACCCAGGAATACTACTTCCATTTTATTTTTTAATTTTAAAAGGAAAGAAACCAAATGATACAAATGAATATTATTATTAAATTATAATATAATATTTTATATACATTATGAAATTCATTAAAACCATCATTTATATGTTCCATTTATGATATGAACGAGTCATATCACTTTGAGGGGGCTGTAGTCCTCACTTCCTCAAATAAAATTATCGTATATATAAAACATGAAAATAATAAATGTGTTCTATTAAATAGAATTAATGAATATTTTAGATAAAATAAATAAAATAAATTTCATATATATTTATAGTACCATCATAATGGCCATCATAATATGTGGTAGTAGAATATTGAACAATCATCGTTTCGGGAGGCAATAGTTTGTCATCCCTAGAATCATTATGTCTTATACCAATTAGATGGAGGTGTGTGTAAGTGTAGTTAAAATAATTCTCATTACAACAACCTAGTATATTGGGAATATTTGTATTGTTATTAAAGAGTAATAAAAAGAGTTTAAGGGGGTGGAGATGAAAATAAAAGAGAAAAACTAAATAGGAGAAGTTACCTTTAAATCAGGTAACTCTCTTTGGTTTGAACCAAAAGGATTGATTTAAGTACCTTCTTCCAATGGTAGGGCTTTCAAGAGGAATATAGGGATGTATGGGGAGTAATTGGGTAGATTTTGGACATTCCACAGGGCGTCAGTGTTGTGATAAATGGGATAGAGGTGTGGGGTTTTATAAGTGGAAGGAGGGTCTATTTAAGAATCTTTGAAAATATTGTATTATAATATAATTATTTTCGGTTTCTAAAGGTTAAAAACTCATAAAAATCAAATATAAGATGACTCATGTACTAAATAAAATCATCCAATAATAATTGTATAGGTATTGGATATTGTTTTAATTTTTATAATCTTATTTAATTAAATCATTTATTAATGTAGTAAACACAACATCAATATTGTGCTAGAAATAATTTTATTTTGTTGATGTCAACAAATTATAAGAAATAACGTGATGTATGAAATATCATTATATTTCAAATTAATATTTAGAGTCAACGAGATAACTTATATAACCCCAAGTACAAATTTTTTTACCAAAATATATATGTTTATGTCATTTTTGTCTTTACATTAAATTAATTAATATAAAGTGTCATTATCCCTCCCATGTGGCTCCATGGGGTCCCAAAATCATCCCATGAATGCCCATGGTCAGTCATGTATCAATAAAAAGGAATAATATACCTGTTAGGGTTTTGTAATAATAATATTATTATAATATTATTTTACCCTTATTTACAAGATTTACCCTTTTATCGTGGTAAATATAATATTTACTGATGTAAATATTTATAATATCTAAAAATATAAGTTATCTTTTTACAAAATTTGGACCTCCTGATTCTATATATAGAATCCATTTTTCCAAATTCAAAACACATAAGTGGCAGAAATTATTTTTAAATTAATTCTCATAGTAAAAAAAGCATATTTTTGAGAAATGATAACTATGAAAATATTGACAGTTGTTTATGTCCTGTTTAAATGTTAAATTGCATCAAATGAACTAATTTATTTTAAATTATAAAAACTATAATCTACTAATACTTAAAAACCATTAAAATGTATAATTTATCACTATAAATTATTTCGATTATATATTTGATTTTAATTAAAATTTAGTATTTTTAACTATTCATCAAAAATTGAAAGTTTTCGGAAAAGTACCAAAAATCACCCTAAGCTAATTTTGATATTATGAATCCAAAAATGAATTCCAATTTTACTTATAATATTTTAAAAATTTTAAAAATAGGGTATTTCTATTCATAACAACTATTTTGGTAGGTCGTGGGGTGTTAAAACTCAAAGTTTTATACCACGTAAGCAACTGCATTATTAAAGAGGAAACGTACTGTGGAAGTTTGGGGTGTTACATTATCCCATCCTTAATATAATTTCATCCTCAAAATTTCTAGAATATTACTGCATAAAATGATTCTAGTTGGTGTTCATCATATGTTCCTCGAGTTCCCATGTTGCATTTTCCATCTTATGGTATCTCCATCGAACATTTACCAGACGAGTCGTCCTATTTCTCAGCACTTGTTCTATGGTATCAAGAATTATGAAAGGCTATTGACAATAATAAATATTGGGTTCTAGTTCTATTTCTTCATAGGTGATCACATGCATTGGGTCAGAAATGTATTTTCTCAACAATAATACGTAGACCACATCATAAACATTGGAGAGACTTAGCGACATTTCCAAATGGTAAGCTACAACTATAATTAATTCTATAATTTCGAAGTTTCTGATGTACCAGAGGCTCAAAAAACCCTTCTTACCAAATCATATTACACCCTTCCATTGATATAACTTCATGAAAACATGATCACCTACTTGAAAATACAAATCCTTCCTTCGGTTATCAACATTTCTCTTTTGTCTACATTGGGATACTTTGATGTGGGTTTGGATAATCTTCTCCTTTTCAATTGTTTCATCAACATGTTATGGGCCGATGAGTTTCCCTTTAATATAATCCCCACAAGTTTGTGTGTGAAATCTCTTTCCATATAATTCTTCATATGGTTCCATCTAAATACTTGAATGTAAGTTATTGTTATAGGAAAATTATACTATAGGTAAATATAGATCCCATATACCTTTGAATTCGGGTGAGAAAGATCATAATATCTCTTTTAAGATTTGAATAGTCCATTCAGATTGTCTTTTATTTTGAGGGTGGTAGACTGTTCTTAAGAAAATCTTAATATCTAGGGATTTCTGATGACCTTTCCCGAATCATGATTTAAAATGGGGATCACAATACGAAACAATCAATATGGGTATTCCATGAAGTATTACAACATTATTAATATAGTCTGGCTAGACGTTCACGTGGTAAATCTTATCTTATAGCATGAAAATGTGCTAACTTGGTATGATGATCAACAATTACCCATATTTCATCATTCCTTCTAGGATTCATTGTTAGTCCCATGACAAAGTCCATCGTATTATCATCCCATTTCCACTCAGGTAAGGTAAGAGGCTGCATTAACCCTCTAGGATGTTTCCTTCCAGCTTACACTTGTTGACAAACCATACATCATGACACATAATCAGAAATATCTCTATTCATGTTGTCCCACCAAAAATGTTCCTTCAAATTGCTATACTTATTAGTGCTACCAGTGTGTATAGACAAATAGGAGGTATGAGCATCATACCAAAATTACCTTTTTAAATCATGTATATTTGGAACACAAAGTCTCTTCCCAAATTTCAAAATTCCATCTTCATATATCAATTCTATCAATCTCCCATCATGCACATCATTAATTTTCTTTTAAAACTCATCATTGTCAGTTTGAGAACTTGTTTTAATTTTTAGTAAAGATGGTTTAGCAACAATTTGAAAAATTATTGATGTTTCACCTTCCATGATTATTTTCATATTCATCATTACAAGATCCGTGAAAATTGGATCCCTCTCAACTCTCATCTTGTTCAAAACTACATGATCATTTCCGATCAAAGTATCTTACACCTTATTTTCCTTCCCTGTGTGGTAGTGTATAGTGAAATTATTATCATTGAGTAGTTCAATCCATCGTCTTTAACTCATATAGAGTTCTTTATGTGAGAAAATATACATCAAACTATTGTGATCTGTTTATATCTCACATTTTTTGCCATATAGATAGGGTCTCCATATCTTCAATGAAAATATAAAATATTATAACTCAATATTGTTAGTGGAATAGCATTTTTCCTGAAAATTTAGATGTTGTGATACATAGCCAATATTTCTATATTTCATTATAACGATAAAACCAAGTCCTTTATTAGAATAATCAGTAGTGATAACCAACCCATAATTCCCTGATGGTAGAGTAATTATAGTAGAATTAGATAACAGTCTCTTCAGTTCATAAAAACAATATTCACCCACTTGTGTCCAAACAAGTTTAACCCCTTTAACTGCGGGCTTGGTTAATGGGTTAGACACTCGGGAAAAATTTTGGACAAAATTCCGATAATGACATGATAAACCAATAAAACCGCATACCTTAATTATAAGTATCGGTTCTGGTCGTTCTTGTATTTCTTGTTTCTTAGAAGGATCAAAAGAGATTCCATCCTTAGAGACAATATGGCCATGAAAATAAATTTCATGAGGCTATAATTCAAACCTTCTGAACTTCCCATATAATTCATTTATTTTGAATGTTTTCAGAATAGTGTGTAAGTTATTATCATGATCTTTGTATCTTTTGAAGTATACCAATATATCATCAATAAATACCACTATAACGTCATCACGATATTCATTGATAACTATATTCAGTTGATCCATGAATAGAGAGGGTGCATCAATCAGACCAAAAGGCATTACTATAAACTCGTAATCAACGTACCTGGTTTGAAATTTTGTCTTTGGAATGTCTCCCTTCATAAAAAATAACTGATGATATTTAGATTGAAGATCAATCATTGAAAAATTCTGAGCTCCCTGAAGTTGATCGAATAAATCATCAATGCAAGTTAGGGGATACCTTTTTTATTGTTATAGCATTAATCTCTTAGTAGTCATTGCACAACCTCATAGATCCATATTTATTCATAACTAAAAGAAGAGGGGCTCCCCAGAGATAAACACTATGGTGAATAAATAACTTATTACTCAATTCATCTAGTTTTTTGGTTGTTCCACTAATTCCACAGTGGCCATTCTATATGGGGGTCATCAATATTGGCCTTGAACTAGTGATTAAATCAATGGTAATATAGATTTCTCATTCCAGAGGATGTCAAGGTAAATCCTCTAGAAACACATCAAAAAATTCTTGCAAAATAGTAACGTCCTCTATTTTAACATTCCTTTCCTCACCCACAGTTATTTTTTTCTCTTCCTCCTCAATAATTGAATTTATTAGAGATAATAGGGGTGGAACTATATAAGAATCAGGTGGTGACATTGTGGCTCTAAATATAAGGCACTCTTTATCATCATCAAAAATTATAAGCTCTTTATTATTACAAAAAAATTTGTATCATGGTCTGAAAGCCAATCCATAATGAGGATTATATCAAATTCAATCATGGGTATGACGATGAGATCAGACGAGAAAGAACATTTCTATGACCTAATGGGAACTCAATCAAAAATCCATGTTGCAGTGATTCTTCCCTTAGAATTTTTGACTGAAAACTCCCTTGTTAAATCAAATTGAATATATCTAATTTTCTTAGAAAACTGGGAAGATATGATAAAGGTGATGATCCATAATCAAATAAATCATTGTCTAATATTATGGAAACTATAATATTACCTACCACCAAATCTTTTATATCTTCTACCTCAGTAGTAGTGATCTCATAAGATTAGCCTTGATCCCGTGGATTTTCTAAGGTATGTTTCAATGACACTTAGGATATTCATTTGCATAATTACCCATTTCGTTACAATTGTAGCATTCAACATTGACATCTTCTTTCTATCTGTTTCAATCAAGAGCATGGTGGTCTTTTTCACCACAGTTGAAACATAATCTTATTCGCTTTAGGCACGTACCAGGGCGTTTCTTCCCCCATTAACTATAGGATGGATATTCATCTTTTCCATTCTTCCCATTATTTCCATTTCCAGAATGTTGAACAGATCTCTTCTTCTCTTGCTTTGCTTTAAAGTCGTTAGACATTGTGAATTCACTTTCTATCTTGATAGCACTTGAGAGAATATCTTCATACGATGAGAAGGATTGTGATTTTAATTCTTTATGGTGAAATAGTTTTAACCCATCAAATAATCGATCAATCCTACTCCTTGGGATACATATAATATGCTGCATGCCTTACTAACATCGTAAATGTAGCCTCATATTTGGAAAAATTCTCATCCATCTTTTTCCTCAAACTCAGAAATTGTCTTTCCATATCTTCTCGATTCTAACGAGAAATGTATTTTTCTATGATAGTCTCTTTAAACTCCCCCCATTACAAGTTTGATACTTTTTAACCTTCATCTGTGTTTTGGATTCATGACCACCATTGAACTACATCTCCCATATGGTAGTAAACTTTCATGTCAATTTTTTCTCATTCGCTACTCCCCAATGCATGGAATATTTTTTCTAAGGAACAAATAAATTTCTCATCTACCAATGGATTTGTACTCCCACTGAATGTTGGTGGTTTTTTCCTCATGAAGCAGTCTAATAATGATACTCAACATAGTGGATTGGGGTGGTCTATATGGGTAAGGTTATTATTCAAAACCTGAGCGAGTTGTCCCAATATGGTGATAATCTGATCAGCACCCATTGCATCACCATCCCAACTTTAATTATCCTGATTAGGAGGGAAATCTATACATTGACTACATGGGTTGATACAGTTTCCATTAATTCCACTTTGAGCCATTTCAAAAAAAATGGGATACACTAAATTAGTATATGAATCACAATATATAATTCCAAAATTTTAAAACAGATAACATAAATTGAACAATTTATGGATATAATCCATAATAATAAAAATATTTTCTTTGAGGATGTATATAATCATAATTCTTTTATAATTGTTTTAAAGAAAATGTGAATTACCCTAAGAATATCCCTCGGGAGTGTCATAACCATGATGCAATAAATCCCATTGTCTTGTACCTTGAAACCCCTAGTCAAGCCCGAAACTCATTTTTGGAGTTTTCACTCCTAGGTAAATTTGTGCTAGAGCTGCCTTTGCCTACACGTAACCATATAGGAATGTATTTATTGGAAAATACAAAAAATCCCTACATTACCACAATTCTAGGAAGTTCATTAATACCAATCGTCAAAGTCAAACATAGGGTAATGTTCTCTAATCAGATATTATATAAATATAGTTTTCATGGTATATACTAAACATCCTATGATACAAACATTAACGCCCTGGCCCCAGTTACCTAGAGTTGGGTAATTATTACATTACATTGGCATGATCATCAAGAATCAAATCCCAAAAAACTTATCATTTTAGTAGCCTTGGAAGTACTAGATAAACTCATAAGTTTTACATTATATTATAAGATGAAAAAAACCACAACATTTTATACATTGAAAACATTCATATCCCTTAGAATATCCGTACAGGTCTGTCGTAATATAATTTTACGCATCCTGGAAAAAAATAAAATGTAGAAAGGGGTGAGCTAAGATGCTCAATAAGGATAAAAATATAGGAGAAATTTTCAAAAATAAGTACTAACATTTAAGAAAATGTGTAAGACTAAAACTAAAGACTTTTAAACATAAAAATCATAAAAATATATAAAATCTAAATCAAATAATTCCATTTACTTATTAACATAGATATTATACAAGTCGAATAATCACATTTTATATTAGTATCCAATTTCATAATGATGGAATGAATAATATCGGACATCATAACCACATAGTCAAGGCCTCATGCCAAACATACAGATATGATTATCTCATGTCCTTATGCCAAGACACTAGTTTGTCTCATGATCCCTACCGATGAATCAAAGAGCTATAGGGGGCTCCACTTGTCACTTATTATGTTCAATGCATTCCTCATATGAAAAGTTTGAAACATAACACAAACATTCATATTAAAACTATCATAAAAAATGTTAATAATTTAACCATAAAACATGAATAGTATAAAAATAACACATCCACATTAAATCATATCACAAAAACATTGATACAATATAGAAAATTTTATCAAAGAAAATAAACCTCAAACAATTGTAAAATCCATCAAATCATGTTGACATTGATGAAATCAAAACTATTTTAGAGAAATATCTCTTTCAATTTTGAAATAATTTATAAGTAACATCATTATAATATAAAACATTAATTTTGGAAATATTTTTATAATCATGTATGGGATTCATTGATTATGTTATGACAATAGAAAATAAGTGCACCAACTGTATAAGTTAAAAACATGCATTCTTACTTTAATTTGACAAAAATGTCATAAAGTACCTTGTATGGAAACCGATGGAAAAATTACTTTATAAACATTTTATAAAAATTAAAACAATTGTATAAATGAATTTAAATCATAGTCTAGTAAATAGTAAAAATGTTTTGAAATACATTTTTTTGAAACATTTAATATGGCTGGTAAAGATGACCAAGTAGATACTCACTTATAAACAAACTCAGATAATGAAGAGATTGTCGAACTAACCATTACCTTGTACTTTTCCATGGTCAAGGGTACTTTACGATCTTATATAATAGTTAAATCATTGTTTTTAAATTATACATGAATCATATACAAAAATATGATATCATATATGATCCTATAATATTTTATTTTAGTCATATCATTGTTTTGGGTGTTAACTGATTCGTTTTCCTATATATGTTTTGTTAAATAAGTCATGTTTGTTATGGATATGACGTATTTGATTCGTATCCAAAATTATATAATGTTCTTAAATATTATTTTTAATAATCAAATAAAAATCATTCTTGAATGGTTACATTGGGGAATGAATCTCTTCGTGTTCATAGAGACGATAATCTATATGTATGAACAAACGCTACTTCTATTTCATTTTATTAAAATGAAAGAAAACCAAATGATAAATTTGTATATTTGTATTCAATATAATATAATATTTTATATACAGTATATATTTTCATTAACACCATACTTTATACATTCCATGTATGGTATGAACGATTTATATCACTTTAAAGGGGTGGCAGTCCGCACATCCACAAATGAGATTATCATATTTATACTACACGAAAAGAATAAAGGTATTCTATTAAAGAGAATTAAAGAAGCTTATAGATAAAATAAATTAATATATAATTACAGTTCCATCATAATTTCCACTGTAATAGGTGGTTGTAGAAGATTAAACAATCATCGTTTCATTAGGTTGTAGTTCACAGTCCAAAGAAACATTATTTCCTATACCCATTTGATGGAGGGGTTTGTAAGTGTAGTTAAATTATTCTCATAACAAAGACCTAGTATATTGGGGATACTAGTATTATTATAATATAAAGGGTAATGGATATTATATGGGGTTGGAGAAGTAAAATAAAAGAAAATAACTTAAGAGGACATGTTACCTTTAAATCGGGTAACTCCCTTTGGTTTGAACAAAAAGGATTCCTTGAAGTTCCTTCTTCCTAAGGTAAGGATTATAAGAGGAATATAGGTATGTATAGATAATTGGGTAGAGTTTCGATAAGTCATGGGGCTTGAGATGTGTGAGAAATGGTATAGCGGTGAGGGATTTTTTTAAGGCAGAGGAGGGGTAATTTAAGAATATTTGAAAATATTATTTAATTATATAATGGTTTTCAGTATCTAAAGGTCCAAAACAGATTAAAGTTGAAGATAAGATGAATAACGGTCAAAATAAAATAATTAAATAAGAATTTTACTGGTTTTTCATTTTGTTTTAATATTTATTATTTTATTTATTTAAATATTTTATTAATGTAGTAAATACAACATCATTATTGTGTCATAAATAATTTTATTTATTTAATGTCTAAAAATAAAAAAAACAATGATGTGGCTAATAATTTTAGCTTTCAAATTAATAGTTATAGTTGAGAATTTAAATTATATAACCCCATGTAATTTATGATTTACAAAAATATATATGTTTAGTTCATTTTTGTCTTTAATTCAAATTTATTAATATAAAGTGTCATTATCAATCCTATGTAGCTCCATGGGGTTCCAAAATCGACACATGGATGCCCATGGTTAGACATGTATCAACCAATAAGAATTGGAGACATGTTATTTTAATTTAATATTATTATAATAACATTTGTTTACCCTTATTTACAAGATTTACCCAATAACCATCGTAAATAAAATATTTACTGATGTAATTATTCATAATGTATAATAATTAAATTTACCTATTTCCACAATTTGGAAATCCTAATTAGAAATATGGAAACCATTTTTCCATATTCAAAAACATAAGTGATAGAAATTAATTTAAAATAACTTATTGTTTAAAAAAAGGTGTATTTATGAAATAATAACTTTCAAAATATTGACACATGTTTATGTAAAGTTTAAATGTTTAATTACATCCAATAACATAGATTATATTAAATGATAAATAAATAATATAATGATACTTAAAAACCATTCATATTTATAATTTAACTCTATAAATTATTTTGATTAAAAACGATTTTTAATTAAAATTTAGTATTTTTCACTATTCATCAAAAATTGAAGGTTTACAGAAATGTACCAAAAAATTCATCCTATGATAATTTTGATATTCAAAATAAAAAAAATGAAGGCCAGTTTGATTAATAAAATTTATCAAATTTTAATGTGTTTATTACTATACATAATAGCTAGTTTAATTAGTTGTGGTGTGTTAAAACTCCAAGTTGTGTACAAGGCGACCTACATCATTATTCAAAGGGTAACATACCATGGAAGATGGGGGTGTTACAATACTCTCCTGATAGATGGATAAAATCAGTTATATCTTATTGACTTTTATCGTTGTTTGAACCCAGAGATTCAGGATCTTGTACAGATGTCTTTTATGGGATTTTTAAGGAAAAATGGAGAATCTGGAAATTTTCAGAGTACACGCTGTGTACTTTATGAGTACATGCCATTTAATCCTCTGCCGCTCGAGGATGTGTGTCGGCCGGGTCTGGGCCACACACACGGTGTGTAGGGATGATTTGGTGGCCACTTAAAGCAGAGTACGGAAAAACCAAGTACACGCCCTGTACTTTCTTTTTTATTTCATTAATCGGATCGGGGTCACGCCTAATTCTCATAAACGTCTTCTTCTCCTCCTAATTCTATCCAGAGTGTCCGAGGAGGCTGATTCTTCTCCGAGGCACCGATCCATCACCGGTTGTCCGAATCAATCTTTGTAGATTGCAGAAGAATCGCAGAGGTTAGTTCTTGGTTCTTCTTTGGCCTTGTTTCCCGATTCTTTCTCTCGTGTGAGTTATCTGAGGTTGAACAGTTTAGATGTTTTTGTAGATCTACTCAGTTCTTGGACAATTCAAGGGATGAGGTTTAGGTATATCGATCTTCGAGGATCGAGGTAGGTGGTTTGTTGCCCTAAGTTGAAGTTCTCTTAGTTTTGGTTGTAAAAGTGACGGATACCCATGTATCAGGTATCCCGAGATTAGGGTTTTGATACTGTTGTTTAATTTCCTTATATTTCTTGATATCTAATGATTAATTGATACTAATGTATGATTGGTTGCATGTGTGATGATCACCCCATGGGTGTTTCTCCCTGTTTGGCTGTTTATCATTGTTTGGCACCGTTTTCCTGTGAGGCAACCCCTATTGCAATTTCTAGTTTACATGTTATAACTATTTTCATGTGTTGCCTACTGTTTAAATAATTTTAATGCCTGGTAGCTATTATACATGTAGTTGTTGAACATACTTAGGGATGCAGACAATAAATTATGCACAACTAGACACCTCAGGGCTGTGAGAACCTGGTGCGGGAGATCAAAGAGGGAATATTCGAGTGTGTAACAACCCGAATCCAGAGACCTTCCACTGGGGCCCCGTACCTGGTTCGCCACATGAGCTCAAGCACATTTCCAAAAATTCTAGAGGCTACCAAATAGCAGTGAGTGCATTGGTATGTTATTGGGGAAACTATGCCCTCATATGGTAAGGTATAGAAGGCAAGAAAACAACAGTCAACAGTGGAAGTAGTAAACAACATGCCAACACTGAAACTAAACAGCGAAAGCAATGAACATATAATAATGAAGATAATGAAGCATCGGGTACAGTATCTACGGAAAGAATCAAACACAACAACGTGCTAAATTAAAACTGAAAACAATGTATGAAAGTGATAGAAACTCCTACAGCATCACAAGCCTAAGATCGGTCCTATGCTCTCCATCTCCAACCCGAAATCACGTACCCGACGTAGAAGGGCCACAATCCCTGTCCACACCTGCAACCATATAACTATTTAGGATGAAAAGAAAGATCCAAACAGGTTGTGAGACTAATCCCAGTATGCAATAACCATGAGATCTGTGCCCCACTATCAGTGAGTAATATAGAAAAATTAAAGGAATTAAATGCAGCAGAGCAGCAGATGTACACTAAAGTAAGAAATCCTACCAAACTCCATTCAAAATTATTTATTAGTCCAAAAAAACCATTTATCTTTCAACCATGGAACCTAGAAACAACTCTATACTCCCAAGAAAAGCAAGTAATCACAACAGGTAACTCAGAAGTCTACCTAAACAGGAAGCAGTACGAACCCAAGATTGTTCATTGGCTTGGTGGACTCATCAAAAACAACCAAAAAATAAAGCATTGACTCTCTGGGTGGCTCCTACTAACAAACCCGTCTATTCAAGTAGACGTACAATGGCACAAACACTCTGGGAATCTCTCACCATCAATTCCCATGTGGTCTTGCAACGAAAGATATAGACTCTCTGAGGAAGCACTTACGTCTAATTCTCCCTATTGTCTCGCTACGTAACTAAGGACACTCTAAGGAAGAAAAAAGTCCCATTTCCTTAGATCCTGCGATCGATACTAATTATAATTGATTCTCTAGGGAATCCCTAATCGTCAATTCCCTCTTTAGTCTACCACACCAGGTTTACTCAGCCCTGAGCAGTTTAGTCTTGCATAATCGACTGTTAGAAGCCTATGTATGTTCAGAAACTACTTAGATAATAGATACAATGCATCCACAAGAATATAAATAGTAGGAAATACATACAATCAAGTAAATAGGCATACTAGCAATGTGAAAAAGGGTTGCCTCGTAAGAAAATCATGTCAAACGACAATAAACATCAAAACAAGGGGAAACACCCATGGGGTGATCCTCAAACACGCTAACATGAAATTATTAATCATCCAATAACACCAATCATACAAGCAATCTAAGGCAGATAACAAAACAAGATCAAAACCCTAGCCTGAGATACCTAATACATGGGTATCAGACACTTTTTCACAAAAAACTAAAAGACATTCAACATAGGGAAACAAACCACCTACCTCATTCCTAGGAGAAAGATATTCCTGAACCTCATCCTGTGAATTGTCTTAGAATTGAGTAAATCTACAAAAAAATATAAAATGTTCAACCACAGATAACTCTTACAAGAGGAGAAAACAGGAAACATTGAAAAAAAGAACCAAGAACTCACCATTGTGATTCTATCACACACGACGACATTTGATTCGGACAACCGGTGAAGGATCGGTGGCTTATAGAAGAATCAGATCTCTAGGTCTCTCTTGACGTAATTAGTCGGAGAAAAAGATTAAAATGGGGATTAGGCGCGACCCTGGTCCTATTAATGAAATAAAAAGAAAAGTACACGGCGTGTACTTATTGAGTACACGACATATAGTCCCCTTTTCCATAGGCCGTATTAATCGGATGCCACCTCATCGCTACACCCAGTGTGACGGGCCCAGACACGGCCAGCACACGGCCTCAAGAGGAAGAAAAGTACACGGCATGTACTTTTAAAGTACATGGCGTGTACTTACAAAATTTCCAAATTCTTCTATTTTTCTAAAAAACGGACATAAAAGGAAAACATACCTGAAAAAGAAGGTCTGGGTTCTTATAAACTTCTCTCCTTAAATAAATTCATCCCTGAATTTCCCTAGAATGGTGGCGAAGAAGAAACCTCGAACAACTCTGGCCACTGTGATCGCATATCGGCCTCCCTCTCCCAATTCTCTTCCTGCACACGGCCATGTTGCCATAACACACGTACAGGAGGAATAAATCGGCCACAGAGTAACTTTGAGCTACGATCAACAATCCTGATAGGATGCTCCTCGAATGATGCGTCCTGCTCCAGCTCAACCTCCTCGGGTCGAAACACAGGAGACGTGTCTGAGAAATAGCATCGAAGCTGAGAAACATGGACGACGTCATTCATAGCCTGATATCTCTGAGGTAACCACAACTTATAATAAAACAGCCCGGCTCTTTCCAGAACCTCGAACGGCCCAACGTATCTCAGTGAAAGGTTACCCTGTTTCCTGATCCTCTTGTGTCCCAACCTCGGGGTAACATATAGGAAAACCTAGTCTCCGACCCCGAACTACAGAGGTCGCCATCGCTGGTCAACATAAGATTTCTGACGAGACTGTGCAGTAGCCATACCCTTCGAAATCAACGCTATCTGCTCTGAGGTCTCCTGAATAGGATGAGGTCTAAACAAAGCTACCTCTCCTGCCTCCAGCCAACACAATGGTGATCGGCATGGCCTACCGTACAAATCCTCATAAGGAGTCATCATAATAGTATCCTAGAAACTATTGTTATAGGAAAACTCCATGAGAGGTATATAATTTTCACAAGAACCACCGACGTCTAGAATGCCTACTCTGAGAATATCCTCAAGAACCTGGATCATTCGCTCTGGCTGACCATCTGTCTGAGGATGATAAGCTGTACTCAGAAGCACCGATGTACCCAAAGCTCTCTATAGCCCCTGCCAGAAAAGAAAAGGAAAGAATGTGTCCCTATCTGAAACGATAGTACATGGAACCCCTTGCAAGCGCACAATCTCACGGACGTACAACCGTCCATGCTCATCAAAACCGAAGGTCTCCTTTATCGGCAAGAATTGAGTAACCTTAAAAATCCTATCAATAATAACCCACACTGCATCGTTTCCTCTCGACGACCTCAGTATCCCTATCATGAAGTCCATCGCGACATTGTTTCACTTCCACTCAGGAATGGGTAGCTGCTATAAAAGCCATGCTGGTCGTTGGTGCTCCGCCTTCACCTACTGACAGGTGGAACATCTCCTGAAAAAACAATATATATCTCTCTTCATACCTGGACACCAGTACTGGCAGTGTAAATCACGGTACATCTTGGTGACGCCAGGATGAACTGCCCAAACTGAGGAATGGAAGTCTCACATCAGTTCCCCATGTATATCAACTAGCACCCATATGCGTCCCATGAAACGCATGATCTCTAATCACCAACGGTCCAACTAAGAAGAGGGTCCTCTCCTGAAACGCTTTCCCGTAGGACTAGCCCTTATGAATATTCCAGCTGCCTCATTCGAACTCGATCCAAATGTGAAAGGGTAATAGACAAAATATATAGGAAAGGCTACCCCTACCTGTCGTGCACCACCAAATGCATCTTCGAGAATAGATCCATCAGTTTCCACTCATTGTTGGACTCATAAACTACATGTATCTGAGTTCTCCTGCTCAGGGCATCATCCACTGCGATTCCTTTCCCCGGTGTATAGGCTAGCTCGAAATCAATGGACTAGAGATACTCAACCCACCTCAGCTGTCTCAGATTTAGGTCACTGTGTGTGAAGATGTACTTGAGACTCTTGTGGTCATTGTACACCACAAAATTTTCTCCTAGAAGGTAATGTCTCCAGAAATGTAAAGCTTGAACGACCAAGGCCAACTCCAGGTCATGCGTAGGATAATTCCTCTCATGAGGCCTTAGCTGTCAATATCCATACGCAACCACTTGATCCTCCTGCATATGAACTGCTCCATGTCCAATGCCAGATGCATCACAGAAAATTGTATAGCTCTTGCCCAGCTCCGACAAAACTAGGATCAGTACTAAAGTCAATCTACCCTTCAGCTCCTGGGAGGATGAGTCACAGGCTTCTGAGAAAACACACTTCACCCCCTTCTTATTCAAGCCTGTTAGCGGTGCTGCTAGGCGTGAGAAGTCCTGTATAAACTACCAGTAGTAACCAGCCAGCCCCAAGAAGCTCCGTACCTCAAAGACGTTCTTCAGCGGCTCCCAGTTAACTACTACTCTCACCTTCTCTGGGTCTACTGATACTCCGGTATTTGAGATTACATGACCCAGGAAGTTAATCTCGTCCATCCAAAAGTGGAACTTGGAGAGTTTAGAAAAAAGCTGATGCTCCCTTAGTGTAATCAAAAAAATCTCAAGATGGGTTGCATGGTCATGTCGAGAGTCAGAGTACACCAAGATATCATCCATGAAGACCACGAAGAAGGAATCCAAGTAAGGATGGAACACTCTGTTCATTAGTTCCATGAGAACTACTAGCACGTTCGTAAGACCAAACGGTATAATCGTATACACTTAGAGGCCATACCTGCTCCTGAAGGTTGTTAGAGGTATATCTAACGGTCTAACGCACAACTGATGATAACTGGAACTCAAATCGATCTTCGAGAACACCCGATCTCCTCAAAGTTGATCGAAGAGATCATCAATCCTCAGCATGGGATATCGGTTCTTGACCGTCAAATGGTTCAACTTCTGATAATACACGCAAATACTAAGGGTACCATCTGCCATCTTCGCGAACAGGACCGGCAAACCCCAAGGAGAAGTACTGGGTCAGATGAAACACTTTGCCTGCAACTCCTCCAACAGCTTCTTGAGCTCCTGCAACTTAGGTGTATCCATCCTGTAAGGAGGAATGGACACTAGTGCTGCACCTGGAACGAGCTCAATCGAGAATTCTACCTCACGCTCTGGAGGAAAACATGAAAAGTCATCAGGAAAGAAAACTGGAAAGAGATCAACCACTGATGGAAAATCTTACTGTGAAGTCCCCTGGTCATCCAGATAAATAAAAGAAATATGGTCCATAACTCATCCTAGCCCATGATGATCGAGTCCGGGTCGACTCGCCTGAACATCCCACTCGCCTTTATGAAGGAAAGATTCACACTCTGGTGAAACGAAACTCACCCTGCAGTGATAGCGATCAACAACTGCCTGGAAGGGAACCAACTAGTCCATACAAAGAATGAAATCATAGCCTGTCATCTCCAGGAA
The DNA here is from genome assembly GCA_963277665.1 of Viscum album. Classification (NCBI taxonomy): domain Eukaryota; kingdom Viridiplantae; phylum Streptophyta; class Magnoliopsida; order Santalales; family Viscaceae; genus Viscum; species Viscum album. The sequence continues at coordinate 1,845,134,969 of OY728163.1, read as the reverse complement.
ATAGAGGTCCCATAAGAAACAATACCCAACAACCTCGAGAGGGCACCCCTTGCACTGACATATACTAGATGTCCTCATTCCCAAGGGTGTGTCGAGAGTTAACATGTCAGCAGAAAAAAAGATAGAGATCTCAAGGATTTCCACAACAGAAACAGAGATAAAGCTATGTGAAGAACTTGTATCGAAAATGGATGAAGATAAAACTGAGGCTAATAAGATCGTACCACGAGCTGTAGATGGTCCGGGATCCTGCTCCTGATGAATATGCTCTACAACAAAAGTATGGCATGTACCGCGGCCCTGTGTAGCAGCCTGAAAAAACTCAGCGGCTCCTCCCTGAGCGTGACCACTGTGTCCACGACCTCTACCCAGACCTGAACGTCCTGCAGAACTCCAGCCCCCACATTTCTGCGGAGTGGGTAATCATGCTCCTGTATGCGGGGTCAAAACTGATCCTCCTTCTGTAGCTGCTAGAAGGGGAACCCTGCAGAAATGCTGCAGGTGACCCATCTTGCCGCAGGATCAGAACTCCACTAGGTCCCTTGGGCACTGGGGTTTTTTATGCCCGCTTCACCCACACTGATAACACACCACTTGGGTGCTAGAATGTGGATCTTGTCTACCAGAAGGAATACCTCGCTTCCTTGGGTCTCCTCGGGTATACTCTTAGTGGAGCTTCCTACTGTCTGTCTAGAGGGAATCAACCTTCGATGTTGTACCTCTCTAGTCCACAACTCCAGTCTTCCTCAGGTTCCTTGCCGTGATGAGTGCCTAGTTGACTATCAGAGTAATAGAAGTCAACTGAAAGACATTTACAGACGATCTGACCTCTGGTCTAAGGCCTTCCTCAAACTTCATCGCTAGAAAAAATCTCGTCATTCCCCAGGACGGGAGTGAATCACTGTAACTCAGTGAAGCGGGAGGAATACTCTGTAACTGAGAGAGTACCCTGCTGCAAGCTCATGAACTCCCTGGCTCTGTCATCCCTCAGCGTCGCTGTGTAGAAGTAGTCGTAAAACGTACTCTAAAACACATCCCATGCCATAACCTACTGGCGCCCCATCTGAGAGACTACATCCCACCATCTCTTGGTGGAATCTCGCAGCATATATGTAACGAGCTTCACCATCCTCCCTGAAGGCATCTCCAGCTACTCGAAGATGGACATCATGGCTTCCAGCCATGACTCTGCAGCCTAAGATCCTCCTTCCCCTGTGAATGTGGGAGGATGCTACTGCTGGAAGACCCGCATCAGCTCTACCATAGTCGGGGCAGGAATATGAACTCCCTATAAGGTCTACATGAATCTCATGAAACCATCTCTGAACTGAGCATCGACACTAGTGTCTAGAATCACTATAGGTTCCATGTCCGAAACGATGGTCGGAACTACTGGCAGTCCCTGATTGATCGTATCAAGCGTACGATCACTGCATGCTTCCTGGCGTGCAAAAGGAGGACGTCTCGGTGCCATAGCTTTGAAGGCCAAAACACACCTTCATTAAAGACGAACACAGTTGAAACATAGGAGTGTAAAATGGAACAGGAGGGAAAACCCTTAAATATGGGAAAAACATGACTACACGGCGTGTAGTACCACTAAACTGGATGTTTGTTAAAAGTTTACCCAGTGCATGTACATTGGCCATACATGGCTGTGTAAACTACCCGGCTACACTGCGTGTTCTTAAACTACTTGGCATGTAATGACCCCATTTTCCCTGCCCGGTTACTCCTACACGACTAAGTCACATGGACTGTCCCAACTGAAGACTACACGGCGTGCTTTGAGTTAGACACGGCATGTACTGGACATGCCTTAACTGGCCTCTGTTGTTAGAGACACTGCCTGACACACGGTCTACACTACACAATGTGCTCCAAAGAAACACGACATGCAGTTGAAGAGACAACTTGGCCCGTGTTGTTCGTGACACAGCCGGGTACTCGGCTGATCCTTACACGGCGTGTTCCGAAAAAACACGGTGTGTATATGAGAAGATAACACTGACCCATGTTTTTCGAGACACGGTCGGGTACCTGGGGAAAAGATACAGGGTGTGTGGTTACCGAACATGGCGTGTACTAAACAAGAATTAACTGGCCCGTGTTGTTAGCTACATGGACATGTCCTAGTTAACCCATACACTGCGTGTACCTGCCATACACGGTGTGTTCCTAAAAACCATTTGCAGCTCCATGTCCCTGTCCACACGGTCAGTGACATGGCCAAAAACTGCACGGCGTGTATCTATAAAGTACATTCCGTGTATTCTGGGTTTTTATGGACAGTAGCCTCAGAACTACACCGGAGCCCAGAAAACACAGAAAAACAAGGGTTCAGGTGCCAAATTTCAATCTGTGGGTCCCATACTCCCCGTGATTCAAAGATCGGCATCATAACGATGCATAGATCAAGAAAAATTATAAGAACTCATGACCCACCAAATTCTGATCCTTGAGGGCCCATAAAACCTCTGAGATCAATGTTTGGCGTCCATGATAAGAAATCTCCAAATAATGATACGTTATCAACATAACAGGTAGTCTATCACATTAGCTATCACAACAACATGCATTGTCTATCACAAATCCTATCACAACAGCATGCATTTTCTAATGCAACCAAGATGGCATGAAAACATGCATGGCATGTGACCTTCTAGAATGTTTCTATATGATGCATGAGATGGAATACCCTCATCTCATCGAGTTGCAACAGAATAGTACCACAATTATATAAACAGTAACAACAAAAAACAAGTGCATCACCCAACAGTGAAATCAATTAAACTGTAACATTCAAAAAACTCAAAATTTGTAATATTCGAGGTAATCTGGGTTTTTCCCTGTACACAGGTTCTAGAATGCCCGGGAACAACTATATACCATTTACCTATTCCGACCTATCCATGTCTAATGTCACTAAACAGTAAGTCAATAGAAAAAGGAAAGAACTCCTCTGATACAACTTTGTAACGACCCGATTCTGGAGCCCTTCCACTGGTGCCCCGTACCAGGTTCTCCACATGACCTTAAGCGAATTTCCTCAAATGCCAGAGGCTGCCGACTAGCAGTGAGGGCCTTGGTATGTTATTGGGGAAACTATGCCCTCATATGGTAAGGTATAAAAGGAAAGTAAACAATATTCAATGGCAGAAGTAGTAAACAATCGGAAAAAACTGAAACTAAATAGTGGAAGCAATGAACATATAATAATTATGATAATGATGCAGCAGGTACAAGTATCTAAGGAAACAATCAAACACAAAAACGTGCTGAAATACAACTGAAAACAAAGTATGAAAGTAACATCATCTCCAGTAGCATCACAAGCCTAAGCTCGGTCCTATGCTCTCCAGCTCCAACCAGCAATCACGTACCTGAAGTAGAAGGGCCACAATCCCTGTCCACACCTGCAACCATATAACCTGTTTGGGACGAAAAGTAGGATCCAAACAGGGTGTGAGACTAATCCCAGCAAGCAATCACCACATGATCTGTTCCCTACTGTCAATGAGTAATATAGAAAAAGTAAATGAAATAAATGTAGCAGAGAAGAAGATGTACAGTAACGTATGAAATCCTACCAATCTCCATTCACAGTTATTTATTAGTTTAGTACAACCATTTAACTATAAGCCCTGGAACCTAGCAAAAACTCTATACTCCCAAGGAAAGAAAGTAATCACAATAGGTAACTCAGCAGTCTACCTAAACAGCAAGCAGTACATTCCCATGATTGATCTTTGGCTTGGTGGTCTCGTCCAAACCAACCAACTAATAAAGCACTGACTCTCTGGGTGGCTTCTACTAGTAAACTGATCTAGTCAAGTAGACCTACGAAGCCACAGACACTCTGGGAATCTCTCACCATAAATTCCCTTGTGGTCTTTCAATGAAAGATATAGACACTCTGAGAAATCACTTATATCTAATTCCCCCTATAGTATCGCTACGTAACTAAGGACACTCTGAGGAATCACAATTTCCCATTCCCTTAGGTCCTTCTATCAATACTAATTCTATCAGACTCTCTAGGGTAGCCCTAATCATCAATTCCCCCTTTTGTCTACCACACCAGGTTCACTCAGCCCTGACCAGTTTAGTCATGCGTAATCGACTGTCAGCATCCTAAGTATGTTCAGAAACTACTTGGATAATTTCTACAATGCATCCATAAGCATATAAATAGCATGCAATACATGCAATCAAGTCAACATGCATACTAATAATTTGAAAAAGGGTTGCCTCATAAGAAAACTGTTCCAAATGGCAATCAACAGCCAAAACAAGGGGAAACAACCGTGGGGTGATCCTCAAGCATGCTAATAAGCAATTATTAATCATCCATTAACCTCAAGCTTACAATAAATCTAAGGAAGATAACAAAACATGATCAAAACCCTAACCCGAGATATCTGATACATGGGTATCCGGCACTTTTGCACAAAAAACTCAAAGACATTCAATGTAGGGCAACAAACCACCTACCTCAATCCTAGGAGATTGATATTCTTGAACCTCAGACTATGAATCGGCCTATAACGGAGTAAATATGAAGAACGCCTAAAACATTCAACCTTAGATAACTCTCACAAGAGGAGGAAACAGGAAACATGGCGAAAGAAGAACTGAGAACTCACCGCTGTGATTCTATCACACCCGACGACATTCAAATCAAATAACCGGTGAAGGATCGGTGGCTCGGAGATGAATCAACTCTCTAAGTCACTCTGGACGTAATTAGACAGAGAAGAAGATGAAAATGGGGATTAGGTGCGACCACGGTCAGATTAATGAAATAAAAAGAAAAGTACACGGCGTGTACTTCTTGAGTACACGGCGTGTAGTCCCCTTTTCTGTATGCCGCATTAATCAGACTCCACCTCATCGTTACACCCCGTGTGACTGGCCCGGACATGTCCAGCACACAGCCTCAAGTGGAAGAAAAGTACACGGCGTGTACTTACATAACTTCCAGATTATCCTCTTTTTCTCAAAAACGGAAAGAAAAGGAAAACATACCTGAAAAAGAAGATCTGAGTTATTACAATGTGCTTACCTAGAAGGTCTGTTGGTTTTAGTTTCATACGCAGGACCTACAGGAATAGGACTTTGTGCTTCCCAAGAGTGTTTTTAGTTTAAACACGCATCGAGACCACATGAGGAATTAGACATAAGTGCCTCCTCAGAGATTATGTATCTATCGTTGCATGACTATAGGGGAATTGACATCAGAGCTTCCTAGAGTGTCTGTGCCTTGTTTGATTACTGATCTATAGGGGTCTCCTTGTTTTAGGAACCAAGAGGGTCAGTGTGAATTTTGATGGTTGGTTGTGATGAGTCCACCAAGACAATGAACAAGATTGGGTTTGGAACTGCTTTTGTTTTGGTAATCTTTTAAGATACATTCTGTGTTACTTTATTACCATAGAATAGAATGTTTTTCTTGTTTTATCTTGTTGTTTAATTAAATGAATGTGAATTTTAATTGGTAGGATTATTTACTGGTGTACTCTTAGTCCATTACTGTACTTATTTTCCTTTAATTTTTCTATATTACTCACTGACAGTGGGGCACAAATCTTGTGGTGGTTGTCTACTGGGATTAGTCTCACACCCTTTTTGGGTGCTGCTTTTCAGCCCAAACAGATTATATGGTTGCAGGTGTAGATAGGGATTGTGGTCCTTCTACCTCAGGTACTTGACTGCTGGTTGGAGCTGGAGAGCATTGGACTGGGCTTTGGCTCGTGATGCTATTGGAATTGTTGTTTAAATTTAGTTCTTGGGTTTCAGTAGTATTTCAACACGTTTTTTTCTTACTACTTCCCATAGATACTTGTACCATTTGGCATCATTATTAGATAATAAATTGATTCAACTTTTTGTTCAGTTTTTGTATGTTGTTACTGCTTTCGCTATTGTTTATGTTTATTTTTCTACTGTATACTTTAACAAATGAAGGCATAGTTTCCCCACAGACTCACCCAAGTCCTCGCTACTAGTCAGCAGCCTCTGGCATTTTGGGAAAATGCTTGAGGTCATGTGGGGAATCGGGTACGGAGCACCAGTTATGTGGATTCGGATTCGGGTCGCTACAAAGTGGTATCAGAGGAGATTTCTTCTTTTCTATTGCATTAACATTTTGCGTCAATAGACATGGATATGAAGAAATTGGTAGTTAGTACTTAATTGTGCCCGGGAGTAATTTACCCGTGTACAGGGAAAAGCTATATTAACTCGTAATTGAAATTTTAATTTTTTTTTCAAGAGTTACAGTTTATTATATTTCACCTTTAGGTGAATCACATATTTTGTTCAGTTATAGTTTATATGATTGTGGTTCTATTTTGTTGCAACCTGATGAGATGAGGGTGTTCCATTTCATGCATCAAATAGGCACTAGGTAGGAAATCTCATGTCATTCATTTTACCATTCCATCTAGGGTGCATTAAAATTTCATGATGTTGTGATAGATGTCGTGATAGATTATACAAGATGTTGTGATAGTTGTTGTGATAGAAATACCGCTATGTTGATAGGGTGTTGTTTATTTTTGCAGTTAATTTGTCGTGGACTCCAAGATTTGGTCTTAGAGGTGTTATGGTCCCTCGAGGGTTGGAATTTTGTGGAACATTTGATTGTTATGCTGTTTTACTTTTTATATTCATTGTCATGATTCCAAGATTTGATTCACGAGGAGTATGGGCCCCCACAGATCATAATTTGGCACATAGAAGTTAGTTTTTCAGTGTTTCTGGCATTCGGTATAGTTACTGAACTACTGCTCGGAAAAACCTAGAATACACGATGTGTACTTTATTAATACACGATGGGTAGTTTTTAAACTGTGTTACTAACTATGTGAACAGAGACACGGGGTGGTGGAAAGTCTTCGGGGACACTCTGTGTACAATAAGTACACACCATGTAGTAGTCTACCATCTACCCGACCGGGTCACTAACAACACAGGTCAGGGACGCCCATGTAGTACACGCCGTGTTTTAGACAAACACGCAGTGTAGTTTTCTTATGGGTACTCGGCCATGTCACCAACAACACGGGTCAGTGTTATCTATTCTTATACACGCCATGTTTTCTCGGAACACAGCATGTAGCCAGCCGTGTAACCGCTACATAGGTTGCCGAAACCTGTCCAGTACACGTCGTGTCTTTAGTGAACACACCGTGTAGTTTAGGATTAAGAGGACCGTATAGGTTAGCTGTGTAAAGATAATCGGGCAGGGTAGTGGGAGTCAAGTACACACTGTGTGTTATAACAACACACAGTGTAGTCTGGGGTGTTACACAACCTGTAGTGACAGAAGTACACACCCATGTGGAAGGCTTAGCAAACACGCCGTGTAGTTTAAATACACACTGTGTAGTCTTATTTTTAAAACATAAGTGTTTCTCTCTCCTGATCCTATTTTTTACTCTTGTGTTTTCTATCCTTATTAATCCTAAATCTGATGTGTTCTTTTGATTTCTCAGAGCTATGGCACCAGGAAGTCCTCATGTTGCACGCTAGGAACCAGGCAGTGACCGTACGCCTGATACGGCAGACCAGGGACTTCCTGTAGTTTTTCCGATTGTTCCAGACATGGAACCTGAATTGATTCTAGATACAGGTTCCGATGCTCAGTTCAGATAGGGTTTCATAAGGTTCATGTAGACCTTCCAGGGAGCCCAGAATCCTACCCCATCTATGGTAGAGCTGACGCGAGTCTTCCAAAAGGGGCATCCTCCCACTTCCACAGGGATGGAGGACCTCAGGATGCAGAGTCATGTCTAGAAACCATACTTTACATCTTCAATCATTTCTATTTATCCCCAGACAAAAGTGTGAAGCTCACGACTTACATTCTGCAAGATTCTTCCAAGAGGTGGTGGGATGTAGTCTCGCATACAGGGCGCCAACGGACTATGGCTTGGGACGAGTTCCAGTGTACATTCTATGACTACTTCTATCCGGCGACACTGAGGGATGACAGAGGCAGAGATTTCATGAACCTGTAGTAGGGTATTCTTTTGGTTACGGAGTATTCAACCTATTTCACTAAGTTACAGTGTTTTAGTCCCGTTCTGGGAAACGAAGAGCTGCTTTTGGCAAGGAAGGTTGAGGAAGGCCTCAAACCAGAGATCAAATCGCAGGTGAACTTCTTCCTGTTGACACCTATTACCATAATAGTCCACTAGGTGCTAAACACTGATTGTAATCTGAGGGAGACTGGAGCTGTTGACCATGGCGGTTCAGCATCAAAGACCGATTCATTGCATACTGACATCAGGAAATGCCACCGAGAGTCTACTCGAGGTGACTCGAGGAAGTGAGGTAATTCTTCTGGAAGACGGGATATTCCTTCTGGAAACCAGGTGGTGTGATATCAATGTGGAATGAGCGGGAATTAGAAGCCTCAGTTCTTGAGAGATCCAATGGAGTTTCGATCTTGAAGAACGTTGCGTCTTCTGCAGCATTTTTGTAGGGTTCTTCTTCGAGAAGATAGTGAAGGAGGATCGGTTTCTACTCCTCGTATAGAAGTAGGATTACCAGTTCCACAGAAGAGTGGGGGATGGTGTTCTTTAGGTCATTCAAGCTAGGGTAGAGGTCCCAGACATGGTGGTCAGGCTCAGGGATGATCATCTCAGGGATATCAGGATGCTACATAGGGACACAGTACTGGATAGAAATTTTCGGTAGAGAAGATCCATCGAGAGAAGGATCCTAGACCTTCCACGGTTAGAGGTACGATCATAGTAGCCTTATTTTTATCTTTTTCACTTTTCAATACTAGAGAATTTCATAGCTTAATTTATATTCACATTGTGGAGAGCCTTAGACTTAATATCTTTACTTAGGAGGATATGTTGGCACAAGAAACATTTTTGGGACATAGAACTACAAGTGTGCGTCATTGTAGGGAGTGCCCCCTTGAGGTTGGCGGGTGTCACTTCGTGTGGGATCTTTATGTATTTGATATGACATGTTATGATGTCATTCTCAAAATGGACTGGCTAGTTCTTTTTCATGACTTTGTCGATTATTATCTCAATAGGGTGAGTTTCACGTCACTAGAGGGTCAGTTTTTTCTTCACAAGGGCGAATGGGATGTCCAGGAAAGAAGATCTGGACCAGAGCATCATGGGTTGGGCAGTGTTACAGCCCAGATTGAAAGTTTATATCTGGATGATCAGGGGACTTCTCAGATGGACATCCCTCTTTTAGTTGACCATTTTCCTGATGTCTTTCTAGATGAATTTTCAGGGTTTCCCCCGGAGCGTGAAGTAGACTTCTCTATTCAGCTTGTGCCAGGAGCAACACTGGTATCCATACCTCCTTATAGGATGGCTACACCTGACTTGTAAGAACTCAATAAGCAGTTGGAGGAGTTGTAGGAGAAGGTTTTTATCTGACCCAGTAATTCCCCTTAGGGTTCTCCTGTGTTTTTTGCGAAGAAAGTGGATGGTTTCTTTAAGTCTTTGTGTGGACTATCGAAAGATGAACTAGTTGATGGTCAAGAACTGATATCTATTGCCGAGGATTGATGATATTTTTTATCAGATTTGAGAATCCATGGTATTATCGAAGATCGAATTGAGATATGGCTATCATGAGTTGCGGGTCAGACCATCTGATATACTTCTCACAATTTTCCAAAGCAGGTATGGTCTGTATGAGTATCTGGTTATGCCGTTCGGTCTCACGAATGCGCTGACAGATTTCATGGCGCTGAGGAACAAAGTTTTCCATCCTTACATGGACTCTGTTGTTGTTGTATTTGTGGTCGATATCTTAGTGTACTCTCACACTCGACACGAACATGCTTCCCATAGTGAGATAGTATTGAGTACATTGAGAGGGAATCCATTATATGTTATGCTCTCAAAGTGCCACTTATGGATGGACGAGATTCACTTCCTAGGCCATGTCATATCAGAGACAGGAGTATCAGTAGACCCAGAGAAGGTGAGAGGAGAAGTTACCTGGGAGCAGCCGAAGAATGTCTTCGAGGTAAAGAGTTTCTTGGGACTGGCTGGTTATTACAGGCAGTTTATACAGGCCATCTCACGCTTATCAGTGCCATTGCTGGTCTTGACTATGAATGGGGTGAAGTATGTTTGGTCAGAAGTTTGCGATTCCGCCTTCTAGGAGCTGAAGGGGAGACTGACCTCAACACTGATTCTAGTTCTGCCAGATCCGATCAAGAGTTATACAGTTTTCTACGAATCATCCGGCATCTAACTTGGAGAAACTCTTATGTAGTAGGATCATGTTTTTGAATACAGATCTCTCTAGTTGAGGCCCCATGAGAAGAAATATCCTACGCAGGACCTAGAGTTGGATGTGGTTGCTAATGATTTGCATTGTTGGAGGCACTATCTCATGGGAGAGTATTTTGTGGTATATACTGACCACAAGATCCTCCAGTATATATTCACGCAGCATGACGTGAATCTTTCCAGTGGAGGTGGGTCACGTACCTATAGTCTTTCGACTTCGAGCTTGCTTATATGCCTACGAAAGGAAATGATGTAGATGATGCACTGAGTAGGGGGACTTAGTTGCAGGAAGTTCATGAGGCCAACAACGAGTGGATGATTATGGATCTATTCTCTGAGATACATTTGGAGGTGCACGATAGACAGGGACATACATTTCATTCTTCTGTAGCCGTTACCTCTACTCTTTTAGATCAAGTTCGAATGAGGAAGCTATCAGACCCAGAAGGCCTAGTCCTACGGGAGGGTGTGTCATATGGAGACCCTACTCTGGGGTGGACAGTGGGTGATGATGAGGTTCTACGTTTTCATGGCCGCGTATGGGTTTCAGCGAACAAAAGTGAGGAGAAGATGGGGGAGTTTCATGCTTCATCTTGGTAAGTTCATCTTGGTGTCACCAAGATGTACCAAGACTTACACCGTCAGTATTGGTTGCCATGTATGAAGAAGGATGTGGCTAGTTTTGTTATGCAGTGTTCCACCTGTCCGCAGGTGAAGGAAGAGAATCAGCGACCATCAGGGCTTTTACAGCGGTTACCCATTCATGAGTGGAAATGTAATGATGTCACGATGGATTTCGTGATAGGGTTACCGAGATCACCTCGAGGAAATTATGTGGTTTGGGTTGTTGTGGAAAGGCTCACAAAGGTTGCACACTTCATTCCAATCAAGGAGACCATCAGTGTTGATGACCTATGACGGTTGTACATCCGAGAGATTGTATGTCTGCATGGAGTTCCACAGTCCATTATTTCAGACAGGGATGCGCGTTTTACTTCGCACTTCTGGCTGGGGCTACAGAGGGCATTGGGTACTTAGGTACTTTTGAGTACTGCATACCATCCTCAGACTGATGTCAAGTCTGAGCGTATAATCCAGGTGCTTGAGGATATGCTCCAAGCATGTATTCTAGACATTGGCGGTACTTGGGATAGGAATATCCCTCTGTTGTAGTTCGCCTACAACATCAGTTTTCAGGCGAATATTCAGATGGTAGATTACGAGGCATTATACGATAGGCCATGCCGATCACCTTTATGCTGGATAGAGGTAGGAGAGGAATCCTTGTAGGGACCTCATCTTGTTCAGGAGACCATGGAGCAGGTGGAATTGATTCAGAAGAGGAAGGGTACTTCACAGTCTCGTTAGAAATCTAATGTTGATCAGCGGAGATGACCTTTGGAGTTCAAGGTTAGAGACCAGGTTTTCCTGCGTATTACCCAAAGGTTAGGACATAAGAGGATTCAGAGATAGGTGAAACTCTCAATGTGATACGTCAGGCCGTTTGAGATTCTGGAGAAAGTCGGGCTGGTTGCTTACAAGTTGCAGTTACCTCAGAGGTACCAGGCCATGTACAATGTCTTTCATGTTTCTCAGATTCAACAGTATTTATCAGACCCATTTCATGTTTTTTAACTCGAGGAGGTTGATCTGGAGTAGGATTCATCTTTCAAGAATCATCGTATTAAGATTTTTGATCATAGTTCAGAGGTACTCTGTGGTCGGTCTGTTCATTTGGTACAGGTGCTATGGCAGCACGACCGTATAAAGGGCGAGACTTGGGAGAGGGAGGCTAATATACGATCACAGTGGCAAGAGTTGATCGAGGTTTCTTATTTCACACCTTTTTAGGGAAACTAAGGGACAAATTTCTTTTTGGGGGGAAGTTTGTAAGAACTCGGAGCATCGGTTTTAGGTAATGATCCTTTATATGGGCTTTCTATAGAAAAATGGAGAATCTGGAAATTTTCAGAGTACACGCCTTGTAATTTATGAGTACACGTCGTGTACTCCTCTACCGCTCGAAGCCGTGTGTTGGCCATGTCTGGGCCACACAAACTACATGTAGGGATAAGGTGGTGGCCACTTAAAGCGGAGTACAGATAAACGATGTATATTCCATGTACTCTAAACGTACACGCCCTCTACTTTCTTTTTTATTTCATTAATCGGACCGATGTCACACCTAATTCTCATAAACGTCTTCTTCTCCGCCTAATTCCTCCGAGAGCATCCAAGGAGGCCGATTCTTCTACGAGGCAGTGATCTGTCACCGGTTGTCCGAATCAAACTCCGGCGATTGCAGAAGAATCACAGCTGTGAGTTCTTGGTTCTCCTTTGGCCTCATTTCCAGATTCTTTCTCTCGTGTGAGTTATCTGAGGTTTAACATTTTGGAAAATTTTCCAGATCTAATCCATTTTAGGCCCATTCACGGGACGAGGATCAAGTATATTGATCTTTGAGGATTATGGTAGGTGGATTGTTTCCCTACATTGATGTTCTTTGAGTTTTGGTTGAAAAAGTACCGGATACCCTTGTATCAGGTATCCCGGGTTTAGGGTTTTGATCCTCTTGTTTAATTGCCCTAGATTTCATGATATCTTATGATTAATTGATAGTAATGTATTCTTGGTTGCATGTTTGAGTATCACCCCATGGGTGTTTCTCCCTGTTTGGTTGTTTATCGCCGTTTGACACCATTTGACTGTGAGGCAACCCCTATTGCAATTTCTAGTTTACTTGTTATAAATATTTTCATGAGTTGTCTGCTATTTAAATTCATTTGATACATGGTAGATATTAGAAAAGTAGTTGTTGAAAATACTTAGGGTTGCTGACAGTCGATTACGCATGAATGGACTGCTCAGGGCTATGAGAACCTGGTGCGGGAGATCAAAGAGGGAATAGACGATTAAGTGATTCCTTAGAGGGTCTGTTGGTTTTAGTTTCATATGCAAGACCTGCGGTAATAGGACGTTGGGCTTCCCAAGAGTGTTCTTAGTTTACACATGCATCGAGACCACATGAGGAATTAGACGTCAGTTCTTCCGCAGAGAGCCTGCAGCTATCGTTGCAAGACCATAGGGGATTTGACGTGAGATATTCCTAGAGTGTATGTGCCTTGTTTGATTACTGGACTATATGGGTCTGCTATTTTGAGCCACCTAGAGGGTCAATGTGAATTTTGATAGTTGGTTGTGACGAGTCCACTAAGCCAAAGAACACACTTGGGTTTTTTACTTCTTGTGTTTCGGTAGTCTTTTGAGATACGTGCTGTGTTACTTTCTTACCTTGAAATAGAAATCTTTTCTAGTTTTCTCTGGTTTCTTAATGAAATTAATGTGAATGGTAAAATTTATAAAATTTTAAAAAGTGGGTATTAATATTCATAATGGATAGTTTGATTGGGTGTGGTGTGTTTGGAATCGAAGTTGTATACAACACAAGATATTGTATTATTCTAAGGGTAACATATTGTGGAAGCCTATGGTGTAAATCTATTCATCAACTCTTGAAATAAACAAGATTTATTACCATCCATTCCACATTTATCTAACCTTATGGTTCAATTAAATCTATTCCTTTGATTTTTTATTCCATCATTTATGGCATGTAAATGGATATAATTTCTTTCCAAAATGTGACTTTTCTGTGTTTTCATTAGACAAGATCTATATTTTCTTATAAAATCATATGGAATGATTTTTCTATCTAATTTCAATTTCTACCTTCAGTTTACATCAAACAATTTCATCAGTTACACTAAATTTCTTAAACATAATTCCATTTAGATAGATTGATTTAATACAAAAATTAATTGATTAATATTTCATTCACATATAATTATTTAAAATTAGTTGTTCGTTAAAGTCTAGTAATATTTTCATCAATTTTTCCAATGGTTTCTTGATAATTTTTCTTTAACTCAAGGAAGTGCTAATCAATATTTTTTTCCTAGAATATAAGGGATGTACAAACTAATAACTAACATATTAAATCCATCTCACTCTGTAGATTCAATTTATTCCTTTGGTCTTATATTATTACTAAGATACATCGATTGATCAAAGTCTTTTAACAAAAGATAAAAAACATGGAATGTTTTATCATTTCATGAGGACTGGAGAACAAAATAATTTTTATCAATGTTGTTGATCCTTCAATCATCTATAAGTGGGTTAGAGGGACCTCAATATGAATGTGGATTCATCTGTATGAATGAATCAAAATAATGTTTTCCCATTATTTATTATTTAATAATATCTTCAATATTCATGTCTGGAGATAGTTTCATGAGGATAGAAACAATATTAGTTACTCATACTCCCGGTAAATTTTCTTTTTCATGTTTAAAACAATTTCAATGTAAATATAATTCATCATTTTCATGATTCATTCATATTCCTTCTATTAAATAAAACAAATAATTATATTGTAATCTATAATATTCATTGTCTAAGACAACATAATAATGAAAAATAATGGATAATTTTTATAAACAAGGACTCCTTTTAAATATATAACACTAAATGATTCTTCCAAGTTCATCCATGACCATTTGAAAATAATTCGGATTTTATCTTACACTAATACTTCTAAAGAGGGTATTCAAATTTTTTTCCTAATAATAATATCCAATTATTTTTAAGACATGTCCTATAATATCAAACATTATATTATCAACGTTTATATAGTAAAATATAATTGATAACCATCAAATAACTACTTTGAATTTTATAGCTTCATGGGTGGACTCTTTCTTACAAACATCTCATATGGATGCAATTGTTATATAAATCCATAAGGAGGAGAGTATCTCTTTTCCAAATTCATTGTGCGAGAGTTACCATAGTTCAAATCCATTTCTTTTCATTAGATTCACATAATAGGAAAATAACCATTTGAAATATATGCATATATCCTTTTAGATGAATATTCAATAAATTTCCCAAATACAATCCTATGGGCCATAATGGTTTGGTTTCACTATTGACTAGAAACAAAATCATCTTATTTCGTGACTGATCATCATCATATCCCACAATTATCATATAATTTATTACTCATTATAGAAGAAACTCATATTTTTTTTTCATTAGCTATAGAAATTTAAAATAGGAATGTCTGATCTTGGATGTTCAGTTTTAGTAAAATGGGATATTTGAATCCATGATCGTATGAAATAATTATTCATGAACAGGGGTTTGAGATAATTACCATAACATGAAATGTTTATACCCAATTTATCCAATATCATAAAAATAAACAATGAAATAAATATCTACCATCACAATGGTCATGATTTTTATGAGTTTAAAATCAAAATAAATCAATTCTGAATAATAATTTTATTAAATAATACATTGGATCCGCCATTGGTATATGGTACATTTCATATGTCAAAATTAACTTACATGGTGATCAAATAATAATAAATAATCTCACAACATAGTTCATAATGTGGATCAAGAACATTGAGTGGTTTCATATATTGAATCAAGAAAAAAATATGATTTTCTATGATGGACCTATCCCAAAGAATATTTTTGAAATGTTTTCTCAGGATATATATATATATATATATATCATCATCACCCAATCAATAGGAGGGATATATAATTAAATTGACACAATACATATAATTAAAACCATAAATATTTGTTCAAAAGGATTATAAAACATTCACCATATCACCATATTGTAACCCGTACTTATAAATGGGTTTCTTAAACATTTCGTAATATTATCCAAGTAAAACCCTTGTAAAATAAATTGGGTTTGTAAATATGTCATCATTAAAATCATAAACCCAAAAAAAATTAATAAAAATGTATTTTGGATCATATCTCTAGTATATAATAACTTATATCAACAAACTTTTTCATAGATGGAGATTACATTAAAATAATCATTGGATTATTCACTATATCAAACCTATAGCATTTTGGAATATCATATTCAATATATAAATATTTCAAAAAATATTAAAGAAAAACTTTTCAAGGAAAATTTCATTGAAATCATTTAAGGGAATATCTAAATCCTTTATTTCTCATAGTAAATAAAAATCTATTAATTTAATATACATTAAAAGAATAAACTCCTTTCAATCTTCTTTACAAAATTTCAAAAATATCCTTATTCAGAAAAGGACAAAAAGACTCCATCTAATCTATATTATTAAAAATAAATAATGGGAAAATGTAATTTAAATAGTCATAAAATAATAATAAAAATAATTACGATTATTTTAAATAAATGGATATGAAAGAGATATTTTTCAACCGAAGAGGTAAATAATGTAATTTCCTTAAATAATTCATTATGTGTCTTCATAACATAATTGTAGAAAAACTAAATGAATATATGTATTTTTTATAAGTAACAATAGGATAAGATCTATTGAATGTATTATTTAGATAGAGATTATATTATTTCTTCACTTGAAATTTATGAAAAAAAAATTGAATGTTTGATTTAAGAATTAATATATTACCTTAGGTCACCATTTCTTTAGAAGAATTCAAAAATATTTTCATTAAAATATAACCATTTTCTATTCTTTTAAGTACACGAGGGTTATTATTTTTATAATAACCCCACAACTAGAAATTATTAAGGGGGTGGATAAGATAGTTTTTAGTGGTTGGTCATACTCTATGACTTACTGAGGGGTTAATTAAAGAATGATGGGGTTACCATTTATAATTAATGGGATTGAAAGTCTTCAGATTTCATAAATTATTAACATATAATAAAGCCATTTTATATCCAAATTTCAAAAAATGTACATGTTTTTGAACTTACGGTAAGATGTGTTTGAAATAAAAAAAATTGTAAAATTTGGATAAGTTGTGGTGATTTTTTAGACCTTAGAATTTGATTTATCAACGTAGTTAACTTATTTTATGTTTAATTTTAGTAACATCTCTCTCAAACATTAATGGTTATAATATTAAATATATGTAGAATATTTTATAATAAATAAATATGGGATTTCATTTTCTAACCCAATCCTATTCACCTCTTCCAAATTCTTCATTTTTGTGATTTTTTAATAATTTAATAAAGTATTATATTAATAAAATACCTTTATTGTCTATTTTAAAACATTTCATTTAACATTATATTATATAAGTTAAAAAAAGTTGAAATTTATAATCTTATCCCTATACACATCACCAATGTGTTTTACATATATACAAAAATCATCAAATTCAGTAACACAATCATATTTTAATACATTAATTTTGTTTTCATCATTTATATTTTTTTTATATTAAATAAATGTATACTAGTTTGTAATTATGTAAGAAATTAATGTAATTATATAATGTTTAAAAACTATAAATAAATTTCAATATTTTAAATAATATAATTATTCTAAAAATATATATTTCTATTGATTCTTAAGTTTTATTTCCACAATGTGAAGATATATGATATATTAAAATTTAATAAAGTTGAACTTTATAATTTTTCATGTTTTAAATATTATTTTGGTCATATTTTTTAAAAATGGTGCATTCTAAAAAATAAATTTATAGCCTATGTTCATATGAGTTTAATTTACTTCTTATAATAATAATTATGATGAAAAATATTGGTCTTATAACATAGATCAAACAATGATTTACCTGATTTACTTATTGATGTGGTGATAAATTTAATCACATTTACAATTCATATTAACGATAAATAAAATAATATTATCTACCAAATTTTATACTCAAGATTATAAATATTAAATACTATTTGAAATTGTAACTTTTATTAATTTTCATAAATTAATTTCAAAAAATAATAGTCTAAAACGTAGCAGAAATAATTTTAAAAAAAATTCTTATTAAGTATAGAAAACTGATTATTTTTATGCCATTTTTCGAAACATACTAATTAAATCATAAAAAAATTTATTATATATGTAATATATAATTTTTATTAAAATAATACCCTAAAAATTCTACACTTTTGTATGGATAAAAATAATTTCAAAATGTAAATTCCATTTGTAAGAAATTTTTTTCTTTGAAATATTTATTATTTTAATTTTTAATAAATTCATATCTTGTGAATTAATTTTATTCATATATGAACCATAATTGTTTCATAATTTATATATTAAAATTCATAACCAAAAATCCAATGTATAAGTGATAATTGTTTTCAAAAATATATTTATGTAGTATATAAATGTGTGTAAATGGTTGATGTTATGTGTAACTCATTATTTCAATGCCATAAATTTTTTTTTAGAGAACTATTTCACAAAATAATATGTTTTTAAATATTTTTACAAATTATTATTTACGATTTGTTTTAAATTTAATTTTTTTAATTGTTATCTCATGTGGGTGTGGGTGTATCTTATGAGACCAACTGTGTTGTTTTTGGCCACATTTTTAACTAGAGAATGATTTTGAAATGTTTGGTTACGATCAAATGATGTTATGAGCTTCTCCTTATTTTCATTTGGATAAGATTTACATGTATAATATAACATGTATATATGAAAATTTTCATTTTACATATTTTTTTTCTTGGAATATGTGGAAAATCTTGACATGAATTTCCCATTGAGGGGGATTCTACATGAATTTTGATAATATAAAATATGGACTAAGAAATTGCATGTAGATAAAACAACACAATTCTGAATTATTTTGGTTTCATTTAGATATTTTGAAGAAATTTTCTTCCATTTCATTATTCTTGGTTTATTTTCAAGAAACTATTCAATGTCTAGTTTTTTTTTTGATTATTATGCTCAATGGATAGTTGATTTTGGATTGACGTACTAAATTCCTTAAAATTTGAGATATCTGTACCACACATGAGGCCCATGAGAGAATTGAGTCACATGTACACATGAATCTATGATGTTATAAAGTAGTAGATGTATTAGGCCCATGCATTATTATTAGTTACTTATGACAATATCTCACTATCCTTCCATCAGGGATCTAAAATATGTATAGTTGGGGGTCCTTGGAGGCTTGGTTAGCACGTACCCGCTCATATTCAAATTAAATATTAAAATTCTTTTAATGAATTTTCTACTATTAAGGAATACATTTGAAATACATTAGAACACTAGTTAATTAAAATATAAGTGATTTGAAACTATGTGTTATACTCACAATAGACTTGGGTATTTTGGAGCTCTTACAGATTTCATGAAATGAGATATTGAAAAGGGAAAGGTCCATATTGTGGAACCATTAGTAAAGGATCGCGGAGCTGGAAGAAGACCAGGACAGTGTGGAGGACACATATTCTTCTTTAATTATTTATCATATACATTATTCAATTGAAATGTTTTCCACCATTGGAGTTTCATATTACTGTAAGACATGTAATCCATTATTCAGTTTTTAAATGTGTACTAAAAATATGTGTTGTATTGTTTTTAGACCTATAACATGTCACTGAGGGAATAGTATCGCAACAAACAGACACTAATCCTCTATTATGGTCAGTAGCCTCATTCACAAATGGAGGCTCACATGAGTCCATGTGACCTTTTGTCTCAGACCTAGAAGTTCATGCTGGGAAGATAAAAAATTGTATGATAAAACCATGACTCACTAACTATTTTCTTTTCCAGATATTTAAATAGAAAATAGTAGACGTAATATTAGACTATTAGGAACTGGTGAAGGGAATTATGATGGTTTCTTTCTAATATATTATTGTAGACATCCATTTTTCCATAAAATGGGAGAAATTATATTTTTTTATCACTACTGATTTCATTTTTTATTGGCTATGCACATGATGTTGATATTTGATTTATGGTAATCCAGGTTCCATCATGAATCATGACCCATAATATATGTTCACATGATTTTTATATCGCTATTATTGTGATGAATTTAAGTTCTTTAATTAAATTACACGTATTTTTTAATTGGTTTGGTTAGGTACTATGATTTTTCATATATCATTAATTCAATTATGTTACGATATATATTTAATGAAATTTATATTTTAAATAGAGTATTATGATTTTTTAATATATATTTTGTGATTATGTTTATAGAAATGAGATGATACATTTGATACTATTAGTAGGGTTATACCATTGGTAGTGGTAATACACCTTATAAAACCTTGTGTGATCCCATAAAATGGATATGGTCTACTTATATCTCAAATGTTATCATTTTAATGACCATACCACTCATATACATGGTTAGAGGAGTCTTTAGTTCAACCTCAGTCACCAGGGTTGTTTGGAAATGAATAATAGAGATTCTTCTTAGTGATTTGATGTTTTTAGCAGTGAATAATTTTAATATTAATTATTTTTAGAAATCCTTGCTTCATATTCTATATATAAAATGCATTTTTTATGTGAAATTTTAATTATTCAACAGTAATGTTTATTCTAGATTTACTTAAGTTAACAGAAAAAATTCATTTAAAAAATAGTTATTTCTATTTAAAACATAAAATATATAATTTTTTTTGAGTATGGTGTAAACTAAGCATGGGATTTAAGGGGACATGGAGCCTTGGTATTGATATTATTATATTAGTAAATATATTATATCACATGCATTTGGATTCTAGAAAATAATGTAACATCACATTTATGGTGTCTTAAATGAAAAATCTATCTCCACCAATAAATCAAATATATGGATTTTACCCTAGGCACAACAAAACCATGGTGTGTGTTAGTTTTTTAGTTAAACCCCATAAATGTGTCAATATATTTATTATTTATTATTTAAGAGGTTTTGTAAAAAATTTAGAATATATATTTTTGAATGAATTTACCAATTTATTTTTATTTTTTGAACTGATAAAATTATTTAGTATCAGACAATATTGTTTCACATTGGGTAATAATAATAATTTTAAAATTGGTATTTCTATTATTATTCATTTTTAATAGAAATAATTGAAATGTACTTGGGTAATTATAAACTTTTCTATTGTCATAGTTGGTTAGAGTTGATTGAGCATGGATGAATAGATTTTCATATTGATTCGGTATTAATTATGATATTATTTCTTATTCAAATAATTTTAATTATATAGGTTTAATAAATTTTAGTTATTTTTTTAGTTTATAATGGATGTTTTGTTTATATTTTTATTTGTGGTAATGATGTTGAAGATAAAATAATAAATTTAGATTATTATTATTATTATTATTATTAAAAATTATAATATTTTCTATTTTTTCATGGGGCTTATATATATATATATTTATGGTGTTTGTGTGTGTATATATATGAGGGTA
This sequence comes from Viscum album, assembly GCA_963277665.1. Lineage (NCBI taxonomy): Eukaryota > Viridiplantae > Streptophyta > Magnoliopsida > Santalales > Viscaceae > Viscum > Viscum album. The sequence goes on along the minus strand of OY728163.1, from coordinate 1,845,113,428 downwards.
TATATATATGTGGTGTGTGTGTGTAGTTAAAATATATTTATATATATACATGGGTGGGTATATATATATATTAGTATGATAATATATGATTTTTATATTTATGGTTTATATATATATGTGTGTAACATTTTTAATGATTGATTAAATATATTTTATTTTGATTTTATAAAAACACTATACCCATAGATCGTTGGGTTCATATACGAATAAGATAGGGGATAAATAATATAGATGAAAATTCATATAGAATAAAATAACAAATATTGCATTGATTTATAAAAATAATTATAAATATAAGCGAAGGGGGAAACAAAATAACAAATGAAGTAAAATATCACAAATATATCTAATCCTCTATGGATCACACATCCATATCTCTTACATTTATGACTTTTAATTATATTTTCACAAATTTATCTCATTTATAACTCATAAAATATTGATCATATTATCATGCTATTAGTTTCATTGTGTTTTTCAGGGAATGCCCAAAAAAATACTATGTTATTTAGCAAAAAAATATATTTATGTTAAAATAATTATTTATATTTATAAGTATTTGTACCAAGGATCGTGATATATATTAATCTGATAAAATTGTGAATGTTTCTAGGAATCATTGTCACACGTGAACTAAGACTTAAACCCTTTTAATAAAATCATTATCACACTTATGGTATGATGTTCCAATCCTCTTATGGATTAAATGAATTGTGTTTTAATTTTATAATTAATATTTTTTCATAATTGTCAGTTATTATTAATTGTGACAACATGTGGGTGTGGGTGTGTAACACATAAGATCCATTTTGATGTTTTTTTTCAATGAGTAGTGTTTGATTAGATTGTTTCAATGTCTGACCATAATAACATGTTGTTATGTGTCGTTTCATAATATTTCACTTTGATTTAAAAAAATCATGTTATACCTTATATATATGTTACTAGTCCTTAATGTAATTTTTCTCTACTGAAATTAATGGTTGAGCACCAGGATATTCTTATCCCTTAGTGGGGTAGTGTGCATTGATTTCGATAATAGAGATAGAAAATCAATAAACATAGTGGTGATAGAATTTTATATTTTATTAATGTTAAGGATTATCACTAGGAACCAGATTATAAGTATCAGGTATCTCGATGAATATCTGATTTATGGAAACAGACGTGATTTAATGTTTATTTGGGGGAAGAATTTTGTTCCATGTTGATTTTGGATTGGAAATCTTTATTCCTAGTTGAATATCAAGAATCATGTCAAACATGAGTCTTAAGAGAGAACCGAGTGACATTTATTCATAATTATATAAGGTCATCACCAAATAGATGAAAAAAACCTAGGCTAGTTTTTTTGTACTGAAGTCATATCAAAATCATTAGCATAGAGAGAATGAAAGTACAGTTGGGTCTCTTTAGATGTTTGGTTAGCTCAAGACATCTTGTTTTTTTTAAATCTTTTTTATTGATTAATTATTTTTTATACAGTTAGAGGGTAATTCCACAATTTTATTGAATGAATGACAAACCTAATAAAATTATAATAAATGGTATCCCATTACCTGTTCATTGTAGTCCCTGTGGAAATTAAACTCTATAATACATAACACAAAGTCCCTGAACCATATTACCAATATGGATTAAAGGGATATATGATTGACCTGGCATTGATTAGTGTCCTTGAACCTAAAGGTTTTTACCACCATCAGTTTCATGTCCTGGAATCCACTATATTCCAACATTTCCCACACCCTTCGATAAGGCCATATCAACAAATCCCTTCAACCATTATCTCTATAGATACTCACATAACTATGTTTCATTCATGTGGCCACCATATCTACCTATTACTGATTCCTATACATTCACCAAAACATATACTTATTTATAATTTCAATTCTCTTGTAGCCTTCCTTAATAGAAATATGCAACGGGAAAGGACACTACGATGGACAGTTGGGCTGTAGAGGACAAAACTGGAAGTGGACGAGGGAGAAATTGTAACATCGTAAGTAAGTAAAGAATTATGTATTTTAATTTCTATGTCTATTTATGAATTAGATAGTGTTTTAGATGAATAAAATGATAATAAATCAAATCATAGGCATAGAATACTCTAATAATTTTTTAAACGATATTTTTACCTCCTTTTGAGGGTGAACCCTTATTAAATATATATTTTGAAAATATTATAAGTTCTTTTTTTCAAAATAAACTTATTATTTAGAATTGGGACATTGAAATTTACTTTGGATCAATTTTTGGTATTTTTATGACAATATTCATTTTTTAATAAATAGTGGAAAATACTACAGTTTACTTCAAAACTTCTTTTTCATCTAATTTAATTATATGGTTATATTATTTTATTATTAAATTTATAGTTTAATTTGATTATATATTTACCATTTAATCCAATGTTTGTCATTGCAATTAATTTCACTTTGGAATTGGGCATAATCAAGTGCAAAACTTTTCGTAGATATTGTTTAAATAAAACACGCTATTTATATTTACAACGAGAATTATTTTTAAATTAATTACTACAATTTTTGAGTTTGGAATTTGGTAAAATGGATTCCATATTTGGAATCAGAAGGTCCAAATTATGTAATTATGTCTCTTTTGTTTTTGGACATTATGAATAGTAACGATAGTAATTCTCTTTAATTATCGTGATTAATTAGTAATCCGGTAGTTAAGGATAATAAAATAATAGCATAATAATAACAAATGACCCCAACATGTGTCCTAATGCTACTGGTTGTGTCATGGCCGACCATGGGATGCCTTTTTCCAACTTAGGGACCCCATGAAAGCACATTTGGGTGATAGTGACACTTTATCGTTTTATTTTCAAAGAATGAAGAATATCACAAAAGTATTTAACACCTAAGTAAAAAAAATTAGTTTTGTCATGTAAACTATATATTAGACAATAAATATTCATTGGAAATATAAAACTATTTCCTATATCAAAGTATTTGTTTATAAATTTTATACATTTAATAAATTAATTTATTTATGACACGATGATGATGTAGTGATTACCTCATTAATGGACGATTTAAAAAAATGAAAAGATAATGTTAAATATAAGACATAAACTTTTCAAAAAACTATTTAATGGGTGGATTTCGAACCCTTATCACCTTATCCTCAAAATATATCAATTTAAGACCTTTAAAATCTGAAACTCATTTTAAAATAAAGTGACATTTCATGACATTCCAAGAGTTCCTCGCCTCCCTCTTTTAAAAGGCCCCCTCCTCTACCCTCATTACCCACACCTCTCAAGCCATTGGCTCGGCCAAACTCTACTCATTGTATCTCTCCACATTCGTCTCTTCATCATAGAAGCCTTACCTTAGGCATAATGCTCTTCAAGAAACCCTTTTGGTTCAAACCAAGGAGAGTTACCAAATTTAAAGGTAAAGTCTTCTCTAATGTTCTTTTGTTTTATTTTGATTCTCCAAACCCATAAACTCTTTTTATTCCTTTATTTTCTAACAAAACCAGTATATTAAATATACTAGGATGTTTTTATAATAATCATTCAAGATTCACTTACACACACTCCTGTCTAATGGTTAAACAACATATTGTTTTTGTGAATGGGGAATTTCTGCCTCACGAAACAATGATTGTTCAATCTTCTTTTAACACCTTTCATAGTGGCCATTAAGATGTAACTATATTTATATATGATATATATTATGTTAATTTTTTTTCCTTATGATTCTGTATTTTTCATTTATATCATACCTTTATTGTTTCCATTATGGGTAAATGAGATAATTTCATTTTAGGAAGTGTGGACTACCGCCCCCTCAAAGTGATTTGATTCGTTAATGCCATATGTGGGATGTATAAGGGATGGAGTTAATGATATTATATATGATATTATACTATAATTATAATATACCTTTATATCATAATGGTTTCATTCCATTAAATACAAAATAGAAATGAAAGTAGCGTTAATGCGTATGTATAGCTTACCATCTCCATGAACGGTGCATTTCATATCTTGCCTCCAAATGTTATGTATTATTATAAATGCATGTATATACAGGATATATTTGATATATATGATATCTAAATTATTAATATAATACTGGATACAATGGATATTTTACCACATGAACAACTTGTAATTATAAGAAGTTTACTTTTGACTCAATTACCAAAGATCGACAAAACAACCGTTTTTAACTTAAATAATTACATAATGTTCATAACATGGTAATATGTGATATAAAAGAAATAATTATATTTAAAAAGGTTCTTAAGAAAGAATAAATTAACTCTAGTTTGTTATTCAGGGGATTAAAGAACAATTGAGTCAAGTCGGACACGAGGTAAGGGACTTCGTCTCAATCTCATTTCATTGAGGCATATTTTGTTTTATACACAACATTCTTTTATATAGTGTATAAACCCCTTTGAATTTTACTTTTTTTCAAAAGGAATATTTTTGTACGAATCATTTTACTAAACGAAAAAAGGAATGTTTTATCTTTTGTATGCGGCGACAAGTACTTCTATGATGTCATGACCATTATTTTAGTTTTAGCTTCCTCTACAAGACATAACTTTTTAAAATGAAAAATAAATACCATGTTTAACTTTTAATTTATTTTGGTATTGAAAATGGTTTTGATAATTTTTTATTATATCAATGTGTTGTATGATATATTGTGATTGAAATGTGGAAATGTTATGTTTCCTTTATGCAAGTTTTGTGTGATATGATTATGTTATGGTTCTTGGGCATTGTTTATGGATATCGGTGGTTCCGTGATAAAAAAGGGCGGGTGAGCCCGTGATAGCTCTATAATGCATTGGGTAACGAGAAGGGGTTAGATGCTGAGGTTTCTCAGAAGTAATATAGAAAATATACTCTGATGGGTATTCCAAATGTAACCATGGGGGTTACTCCCTACGTTAGAATTTTATGAATGCCACAAGTTATATTTATTTCTTATGATTTCTATGAGTTATTCATAAATCTTATGATTTCATGATTTATGTTAAAGTGCTTATGTTTTATGAGTAAAATATGATTATATTGATTCTTATATATACAGGGGCTAATATTTTCATTACGTATTTTTTATATTCCTTACTGAGCTTTTTATGCCCATTCCATGTTTTTGAAATGTTTTTCACAGGTCACGGGAAATGTACATGATGTGATGATAGTGTCAAGGGAGTGTCAAGAAAGAATCTATGTTTTAATTTTAATGTGTTTCCTTTGATGGAAAAAATGAATATTGTCTTTTATGTAACCACCTTGTTTATATGTGGAATGTAATGCATGATTTATGATCTAATTCTCTAAAGATCTAAACTAGAAAATATCATCAATGTGTATTCTTGAAATATCTCATGATTAAATAATGTTTAAGGTAGGGACCTTATAGTTGGTATTAAAGTTCACTTTAAATAACTTTAGGAGTTATAATTCTAGTAATTTATTATCCAAAAATATTTTTTATTGTCAAATTGAAATGATATTGCATTTGATGATTACCATGTTGCATCATATGTGACATGTTTGATCATAATAGTTTTCCGCAATGGAAACAGTGAAGCATTTCTAGGATGGAATACAGAAGGAAATGATCTTCCAAATATGCATCATGAGATGGTCAGAGTTGGAACTGAATAGTTTGTTGTAGCAATGGAGCAGTTGAATCAAGAAATAAATTGTGGTGGTACCCATGCACGAGATTATCCAGATCAACTACAAAGGAACATGTCAGTGGTGGATCATTTCATGAGGCAACATCCCCCATCATTCATAGGATCATCTGACACTATGTTAGATAAAGGGTGGATTAAATCACTGGAGAAGATATTCGATGTCATGGGGTGTTCACCAAATAAAAAGGTTAGTCTTTCTATTTACCGTTTGGAGGGTGAAGTAGATCAGTGGTGGTCGATGGTTAAAAATATCTGGGATGCTGATGAGATTGATGCTCTTAACTGGTATGAATTCAAAGGTATGTTTCTCGAGAAATATTTTCCTAAGGATGTTCGACTTAGGATGGAAAAAAAAATTTTGGAATTGAGGCAAGAGGACGACTTAGTGACTGCTTATGAAGAAAGGATCACTTGATTGGCAAGGTATGCTCCAAATTTTATCTAAGACCATGATAGTAAAATTATTCATTTTTACTTAGGATTAAAGCCAAAATATCGAAGGTCATTGGATTTTCATGAGTTTATAAGTTATGAAAATATTGTTCGATGTGCTGAGAAGGTGGAAATGAAGTTTTCCGATGATCAAGTATTCTACGACAACCAACATAAGAAGAGACTGAGGTGGTAGGAGAAAGGGAATAATTCTTCAAAAAGGATTGATGGTAAGAAAAATATGTTTTTAGTTTTTGATAAATGTCGTAAAAAATTAATGGGAATGCCTTTTGAATTCTACAAAGTGCTACTGATGTGTTAATATAGGACATAAGGCTCATGGTTGCACTGGAAAAGATCAGGGTGATGGTAAGACCAAATTTTATTTACAGTTAGTGAAATTTTTCAAGTGCAATGAGATGGGTAATTATGCAAACGACTGTTCGACAAATAGCTCGAATGATGGGAAGCAGTTAGACTACAAGAAGAAATGGGTGGTGGAATCCTTTGCAACTAATTCAGAAGATGATGGGAAATCAAATGAAGTGGTATCAGGTACTCTATTTTTTTATTCAGATTATGCTAGTGTGTTGTTTGATTCAGGGTCTATACCTTATTTCATCTCTGAGAAATTTTCTAGTAAATTGGGAATACCATCTCAAGAAATGACTCCTTAAATTTTTGTAGAAACACCTGGGGGAAATGTTGAAGCGAAAATAATTTATAAGAATATTCCTATCCTAAACCTTGGAAAGAACCTACTTGCAAACCTTATTGTTTTACCTCTAGTAGAGTTAGATGTTATCATGGGTATGGATTGGATCTCTATTTACCATGTTAAGATTGAATTTAATGATAAATAAGTTCCTTTTCATAATGACTTTCAGTTTGTGTTCAAGAATGAACCGTTACTGTTGATTACATATCAAGAGGCTGAAAAACTTTTAGAAGATGGAAGTGAATGTTACCTTGCAAATATTGTTGAAAACAAATGAACCGTCTAGATTAATGACGTGACAGTGTTAAATGAGTATCCTGATGATTTTCCTGATGAGTTTCCTGGAATAATACCAGATCGGGAAGTGTAATTTACTATTTACTTAGTTCCTGATGCTAGGCCAATTTCAAAACCCCCTTTTTGAATGGCTCAAATTGATATTTTTGAGTTGAAGGATCAATTGAAAGATTTATTAATGAATGGTTTCATTCGACCTAGAACATCACCATGGGGTGCTTTTGTCTTATTTGTTAAAAATAAGGATGGTTCAATCAGACTTTGAATTGATTATAGAACCTTGAATAACATCACTGTTAAGAACAAATATCCTTTGCATCATATCGATTATTTGATTGATTGGCTCCAGGGAGCTCAGTATTTTTCAAAGATTGACATGAGATCGAGGTACCATCAGTTGAAGGTAAAAGAATCAGATATTCTGATGACCGTGCTTCGTAGAAGATATGGCCATTATGAATTTTTAGTTATGCCTTTTGGGCTAACCAATGCACCTGCTATATTCATGGACCTTATGAATATAATTTTCCATTAGTTCTTAGATAAGATTTTTTATTATTTTCATTGATGATATTTTGGTTTTTTCTAAAAGTAAAGAGGAGCATGAAAGTCATATAAGGGTTATTTGGAAAACCCTAAAAGAAAAGATATTTTATGGGAAATTCAGAAAGTGTCAGTTTTTGTTGAAAAAATTTTCTTTCCTTGGCCACATTGTTTCTAAAGATGGGATAACTGTTGATCCTGTAAAAACAAAGGTTGTTGATGAATAGCTAAAACCCACAAATGTAACTGAGATTCTTAGTTTTGTTGTCTTGGTAGGCTATTACCAAAGGTTTGTTAAAAAAATTTCACGGTTATCTAGTCCAATGACTAAGACAACTTGGAATGGTGTTAAGTTTATCTAGAAAAAAGAATGTGATGATTGTTTTCCAGAATTGAAAAAAAGATTGGTGAATGCTCTAGTTTTGGCACTACCTTCCAGGAATGGGGACTTTGTTATCTAAAGCGATGCTTCATTAAAAGGACTTGGTTGCATCCTAATGCATAATGATCAGGTAATTGATTATGCTTCACGTCAGCTGAAAACTCAAGAAGTAAATTACCATACACATGATTTGGAATTAACTGCTATTGTTTTTGCTTTAAAAATTTGGTGGCATCATTTGTAAGGAGTAATGTGTGATATATATACCGATCACAAAAGTTTAATGTAAATATTCACTCAGAAATAATTGAACATGAGAAAAAGGAGATAGACAGAATTAATCATGGATTATGATTGTACAATTCATTACCATCTATGAAAAGAAAATAAAGTGGCTGATGCTTTGCATCAAAAATGTAATGCTTCATTAACAAAGTTATGTTTGGAACGTGATCCTTTGGTTAATGATTTGATAAAATTTGGTGTAGAAGATGTTGGTTCAGTATGTTATTACATTTTGTTTCATGTATAAGTGAAATATTCGCTATCAGACAGAATTAAGCAAGCATAGAAGCAAGACAATGAGTTTCAGAAAAAGTTAGAGCTGGTTCAGAAGGGTAGGTTGCCTGAATTCAACAATGATAATGATTGTGTTTTAAGATTTGGGAAGAAATTGTGTATTCCTTGTGATTCACAGTTGAATAGAGAGTTGTTATGTGAACCTCATAGTTCTCCATTTTCAGTTCATCCAGGAAGTACTAAGATGTATAGAGATCTTTGGGAGTATTATTGGTGGGATGGAATGTAAAGAGACATTACTGATTTTACTATGAAATGTTTGACTTGTTAATAGGTTAAAGTAGAGCGGCATTTATCGAAATGGATTCTTCATCCTTTACCAGCACCGGAGTGGAAATGGGAGAATATATCCATGGACTTCGTTGTTGGGTTACCGAAGACACCTTGATGTAATAATGCAATTTGGTTATTATTGATCGCTTGACTAAATCTTCTCATTTCCTTGATATACGAGATAATTTTTCCCTTGATCAACTTTTTTGTTTGTATCTTAAAGAGGTAGTCAAGTTACATGGAGTTCCCCTCTCCATGGTATCTGTTCGTGATCCCAGGTTTACTTCTAACTTTTGGAAAGGCCTTCAGAAGTCATTGGGTACTGAATTAAACATTATTACTACTTTTCATCGTCAATCAGATGGGAATTTCGAATGAACAATTCATTCATTAGAAGATATTCTACGTGCTTGTTCGATAGATTATCAGGGAAGTTGGGACAAACATCTTTCTTTGGTTGAGTTTTTTTTTATAATAACAGTTTTCATTCCAATATACCGATGTCACCATTTGAGGCATTATATGAGATGTGGTGTCAAACTCCAGTTTTTTTGGGATAAAGTGGGAGAAAGAAAGTTTATGGGAACAAAATTGGTAGAAGAGTTGGCAGAAAAAGTTCATCTGATTCAGAAGCACATGAGAATAGCTCAGAGTCGGCAGAAACGTTTTGCAGATAACCGGTGGAATGATCTTTATTTTGAGGTAGGTGATCATGTTTTTCTCAATGTATCTCCATGGAAAAGTGTGATAAGATTTGGTAAGAAAGGAAAGTTGAGTCAAAGGTTTATTGGACCATATGAAATTCTAGAGAGAGTTGGATCAGTTGCATACCGAGTGGATTTACCTCTGAGTTTATCTCAAGTACACAATGTTTTTCATGTTTCAATGTTAAGGAAGTACATTCCAGATCCATCTCATGTTTTTAGTATAGAGGTAGTTCAGCGGAAAGAGAATCTATCTTATGAGGATCAACCGGCCCAGATTCATGACCACAGGGAGCAAGTGTTGCGGAATAAGGTGATCCATCAAGTAAAGTTTTTGTGGAAAAACCACAGGATTGAAGAGGCAACATGGGAATCTGAAAATGAAATAAGGGATAAATACCCACATTTATTCAATAAATAAATAAATTGCGGGGAACTAAGTTTCTAAATGGGGGAAGTATGTAACATACCACGTAATTAATGAAATATTTATTTTCATATCTATGAATATTTATTAATTATATAGTGTTTTAGAGGTTTAAAATGAGAATAAATCCAATCTTATGCATAGAATACTTGTATATTTTTTTAAAGATCGTTTAATCGCCTTTTGATGGTGAACCATTTTTAAATCAATATTTTGACAATTTTATAAGATTTATTTGTCAAAGTAAACTTATTCTATTGAATTGGGAAATTGAAATTTACTTTGGATAATTTTTTGGTATTTTTCTTACAATGTCCACTTTTAATGAATAATGGAAAATACGGCAGTTTACTTCAAAATTGCTTGTTCATCTAATTTAATTATATGGTTATATTATCCTTATAATTGGTTTTAAAGTCTCATTAGAATATATTTTTACCATTTAATCCAACTTTGGTCATTGAAATTAATTTCACTTTGGAATTGGGAATAAACAAGCAAAACGTTTCATAGATATTGTTTAAAAAAACCTGCTATTTGTTTTGACAACTGAATTATTTTTAAATTAATTACTAAAATTTCTGTGTATGGAATATGGTAAAATGGATTCCATATTTGGAATTAGAAGTTCCAAATTATGTAATTAATACTCTTTTGTTTTTGGAAATTATGAATAGTAATGATGATAATTATCATTAATTATCGTGATTAATTAGTAATCGTGTAGTTAAGGATAATAAAATAATATCATAATAATAAAAAATGAAACAAAAATGTCTCCTAATTCTACTGGTTGTGTCATGGATGACCAATGGGATGTGTTGTGCTAACTTAGGGACCCCATGGAATCACTTTTGGGGGATAGTGAGACATTAACATTTTATTTTTAATGAAAGAAGAATATCACCAAAGTGTGTAACACCTAAGTAAAAAAATTTAGTTTTGTCAGTGTAAATGATCTCATAGACTATAAGTAGTCATTGGAATGATAAAATTATTTACAACATCATTGTATTTTTTTATAATTTTTAGACATTAAATAAATTAGTTTATTTATGACACCATGATGATGTATCGATTACCTCATTAATGAACGATTTAAATAAAATGAAAAGAAAATGTAAAATATAAGACATAAACTTGTCAAAAACCTATATTATGGGTGTATTTAGAACCCTTATCGCATTAGCCTTTAAATATATCATTTTGGTTCCTTTAGTATCTGAAACTCAATTTAAAATAAAGTATCATTTCCTGATTTTCCAAGAGTGCCCCTCCTCCCTCTTATAAAAGGCCCCCACCTATACCCTCCTTACCCACACCACTCAAGCCATTGCCTCAGCCAAATTCTAAACATTGTATCTCCCCACATCCTTATCTATATCATAGAATCCTTACCTTAGGCAAAAATCTCTTCAAGAAACCCTTTTGGTACAAACCAAAGGGGAGTTTCCTGAATTAACGGTAACGTGTTCTCAAATGATCTTTTGTTTTATTTTGCTTCCCCAACCCCCTAAACTATTTTTATTCCTTTATGTTTTAACAAAAGAAGTATCTTAAATATACTAGGATGTTGTCTTGATAAGTATTCAAGATACACTTACACACACTCTCATCTAATGAAAAAAAGATCATACTGTTTCTGTGAATGGGGAATCTCTGCCTCACGAAATAATGATTGTTCGATCTTCATTTAACAAATTTCAGGGTGGCCACTGAGAAATAAACTATATTTATATATGATATATATTATTTTTATGTTTTCCTTATGATTCTATATTTTTCATTTATGGAATACCATTATGGTTTCCATTATGGCTAAACACGATAATTTCATTTTAGGAAGTGAAGACTGTTGCCCCCTCAAAGTTATTTGATTCGTTAATGACATATGTGGGATGTATAAGGGATATAGTTAATTATATTATATATGATATTATACTGTAATTATAATATACCTTTATATAATTATGATTTCATTCCATTAAATATGAAATATAAATGAAAGTAGCGTTCATGCGTATGTACAGCTTACCGTCTCCATGAATGGTGCATTTCATTTCTTACCTCTAAATGTTATGTAATATTATAAATGCATGTATATAATAGATATATATGATATCTATGATATCTACATCATGAATATAATTTTTGATATAATAGATATTTTACCAGATAATCTACTTTTAATTATAAGAAATTTATTTTTGACTCAAGTATGAAAGATTGAAAAAACGACCGTTATTAACATAAATAATTAAATAATGTTCATAACATGGTAATAAGTGATATAAATGAATAATTTTCTTGAAAAAGGTTCTTAAAAAAGTATAAATTAACTCTAGTTTATTATTCAGGAGATTAAAGAAAAATCGAGTCATGTTGGACACGAGGTAAGGGACTTCGTCTCAATCTCCTTTCATTGATGCATATTTTGTTTTATACACAAATTTCTTTTATACGGTTTATAAAACCCTTTGACTTTTACTTTTATTCAAAATTAATCTTTTTGTATGAAGTATTTTACTAAACAAAAATAGTAATGTTTTATCTTACGTATGTGGTGACAACTACTTCTCCATCGCCGTGACCATTATTTTAGTTTTGGATTCCTCTACAAGCCATAAATTTTTTAAATGAAAAAAATACCATGTTTTACATTTATTTTATTTTGGATTTGAAAATGGTTTTGATAATTATTTTATTAAATAAATGTGTTGTATTGATATCTTGTTATTGAAATGTGGAAATGTTATGTTTCCTTTATGCATGTTTTATCTGATACGATTATGTTATGGTTCTTGGGCATTTTTTATGACGACGGGTGGTTTCGTGATAAACTAAGGGCGTGTGAGCCCATGATAGCTCCCCAATGAATTTGGTAACACTAAGGGGTTAAACGCTAAGGTCTCTCCAAATAGATTTAGGGAATATACTGTGATGGGTATTCTAAACGTAACCATGAGGGTTACTCCCTATGTAAAAATGTTATGAATGCCTCACGTTCCCTTTATGTTTTATGATTTCTATGAGTTATTCATGAATATTATGATTTCATGAGGTATGTTAAATTTCTTATGTTTTATGAGTAATGTATGATTTCATTTATTCTTGTGTATACATGGCATAATGTTTTCATTCCGTATTTTTTATATTCCTTACTGAGATTTTTATGCTCATCCCATGTTTTTTAAATGTTTTTCACAGGTCAAAGGAAAATTACATGGTGTGATGATAGTGTCGAGAAAGTGTCAAGAAATAATCCATGTTTTATTTTAAATATTTTTCCTTTGATGGGACAAATGAATACTGTCTTTTATGTAACCACCTTTTTTAAATGTGGAATGTAAGGCATGATTTATGATCAAATTCTCTAAAACTCTAAACATGAAAAGATCCTCAATGTGTATTCTTGATATATCCAAAGACAAAGTAATGTTTAAGGCTGGGGCCTTATAGATATTTAGAGGAGCAATAAGTTTATTTAATTATTTATCAATTGTATTATACACTATATATTCATTCCACATAAGGGATCTCTTATTACATTATGAAATATATTCCAAATTTTTTATTTTATGTGTACTCAAGTTATTTATTATGTTTTTTCAACCTATAAATTGATACCGATAGTATAGTGTTTCCACAAAAGGACTCATTCAAATAAAACTATTCAAGGGCCTCTTTCATACAGGGAGGTTTAGGTGATTTCATTTGACATTATAGCCCATTCTGTACATTTTCGTTTGGGATACTACATACATCTCCCTCTCCAATAGCTATTTCAAATAATATATATCTTATAATACACCTTAATTATGATCAAACCTACTATATAATGTATCACAACACATTGACTATATTAATAATAAATACCATTTTCCTTACTCACTAAATATCACGTTGATTTTTAATAATTGTAACTGATAAAACTATAAGACTTTACATTATACATATGAAGTAGTAACAGTAGCTATTATCCCCTATCTAAAGATATAAATTATTATTTTTCACCATTAGTTCACATGATATCTAGAAAAAAGAGGGAACGTCATAACACTTACTTCACCATACTACTCATATCTTCTTATTTTTCTTCTTAAAAGGAAAGGATATACTCTTCAAAATATTATTGAATTCCCTATATTTTTTATAGTAATATAATATTACTAGAATGTGATATCAACTATTATTTTTAACATTCTTCTATACTAATGACATTCACTATTATAATGATGTATTGGTTTCATCATTTGAACTCTCTCATTGATAGAAAAGGTATTCAATAACATGATTTATTGTTTTATTATCACCACCTTCTTCATCATCACTACAATCCTTTACTATTATTGTACGTCATAGAAGCCGGAAGTAATTATTTTTATTTTTTTAATAGGTAAATCATATAAAAAACACTCTATATTATATCAATATCAATAAAAATATTACATTAATGTTATGATTCATTGATCATCATTTAAAATTTTCATATCAACATATTTCAACCTATATTTTTTTCACATAAGGATCCTAAAAATACTCTCCATGAATATTTTTACTTTCATGTCTTCTTATAATCAAAGAATATTCATTTAATTTCATCATGTATTCAGGATCATAGATACAAACCCTTATATCCCATTTCTTCTCATCATTATTGAGAATACCTCATCACAATATATCATTGTCTTATCATATTTTTAACTATAGAGTGTTTCATATCAGATTGCACAACCTTATTCAATATATATATAGTAACTAGAATATCACTGAGAATCATCTTGACATTTAATTATTTGATAAAAAATTTCGCTGTTTTAATGTTTCAGTCTCTAGTTTTTTAATTTTCCCCCAAATATTGGAATTTATATTTGAAGTAAATTATCTTACATATTCTATGAAAACTCCAAAAAAATTATAAATCATTTTAATTTAATTACATATCAATAAATAGTAATTATTTTTTTAACATTTTAATGATATTTTTTTCAACGTTTTATAAATGGGTCAAAGATATATTACATATATTTATGTGAAATGGGACATTATTGAATTAATTTAAAGAAAACCTTGTATTCCATATTGTTGATCCACACAAATCAACATTATGGTCTGGGAAGTTATCGAATTTCAATTAACAAACCCATATATATCAGCTTAAAAATATTATTCATTCTCTAAATCTTTTTGTTTCAAAATATGATTTTTTAAGTGATTGAACAAATTATTATCTATCACATTATAACAATAAAATTCATTTATATCATTATAATATTTGAAAAAAATATTATATGTATTCTTATGAAATCAATTAGTTATCACAATAAGTTGTTTACATTGATGATTTTCAGTCAATGTAATTTTTCTTCATATATATCATCATGATACTCTTATATATATATCAAATTATGACCAATAATAAAATAAAAAATTATTTATCATTATCTCATATAACATTTTATTTATCATATAATGAAACCCTTTGTAATTATAGTGTCTTCCAAAAATCTCTAAAATTTCTACTCTAAGGAAAATCATAATAATATATTTTATAATTTAACACCATTGACTTCATTTTATAGTTATATATATAATATTAGAACCTACTTGAATAATCACATCATATCAATTTTTGAATTTTTTTGTTCATTATCATGTGATATTATTAATTTAATATATAAGCATTTATTTTTGTTTATAAAGGTATACTTTCACACCCATACAACTATCTTGATAGTTTTATAAAGTAGATAGCTCTAAAAATCATCACCAAATATTTGAGGAATGTGATCTTTATATATCAGATAACTTTTCATTAATTCATTTAATTCCATTCATAATAAAAATTATGTATATTATATTAAATAAAAATTACATGAATCATCCCATGTAAACACTTTTTCCAACATCGCTATGGGTATCCAACTGTTTGTACATTTGAGGAAAAAATAAATATATATAATCATTACAAACACTGAACTACATCTCATTATATAACATATTTTATCATTGGTAGCTAACATATGGATTATTATACAATAAAATCACCACTAACCATTGGGCTTATCAAGTAATAAAAAATTATTTATTAATTTATGTGATTTTGGTATCATGTTACATAGTTTAAGGAATACACACAATTAGTAAATATCTCTTTCCAATTTTTTAGGTACCGTATCTTAAATTTGATAAATACATTCCACATTGGATGATTTACATTGCTTGAAATTTTATATTTTCTTACTTAATTACACTTAGAGAAAAAATATTTCCATCTCAATAATATTATATTTATGATTAGTCTCACACATATTGTACTACCATGTGGAATAATATTATCTTTTTAATTCTCATATATAACTGAATCAAAAATAATTATGTAATATGAATTAATAGTAATTAATGTAAACTCTTTATTTAAAGCCAAGATGTTTAGAATTTTATCTCTAAGGATTAATATAACTACCCATACATAAAATAAATTGTTATTAATTCGGAATTGAAGCATACTTATTAAAAGATATTACAAAACCAGGAAAGGACCATATACGTATAGTGTCTTTAGAAACTGGGAATCGTAAACAACTGGTTCATAAAAGAAACTACATTGTCTCCCATTTATTTCATCATATCAAGATTCCCTTTTTGGCATATCCTACATAATTTCCTTCTTCCAGACCTGGGGAAAATAAAACATACAAAAGTGTGATCTCAAATTATCAGTAAGGGTAAACAATAGAAATATCAATAATATCATATTCATAAGAACATAACATTTTGAAAATCAAAACCTCCAAAAGTGATCATAATTTCATGTCATGGGAAAATCATCGCAATGAAAAGTAATCCCAAATAATCATAACATAAAACATAAAACATTATTTTAAACACACATAATCATTGAAAAATAACTTCTTATTATTCAATACTCATTGCCAAGACTATCATATTGGAAAAAAGTCCATTTTTGAACCGAGTTCACTCCTCGTTCCAGACATATATCACTGAACCGGTTTAACTTTCCGTTCTAGTCATGTCTATCACATGAGATATAAATCATTACCCAATTAATTTTAGGGAGATATAGGTCACACCCATCTCATAATGAAACCATTCTTATTTGTGCCACAAAATCATAAATCATACATCATAACATAACCCATGTAATAAAAATTGGATTCTTAAACATCAAGTCATCATAAGATAATCCATAAAATGACATCATAAAAATAATCCCATCATAACATAACCAAATCAATGTAAAAATCTGGATATAAACAGAACCCTATATTATCTTATATGGAAAATAATTTTGCTAAAACACTTGAACTCCATTCTTGAGGAAAATATCCTTTCTACACTAAAAACATTTTCTCTTTAATAACACGTCATACAATTTTAAACTAAAAGAAGTTGATTAAAAATTAACGTGAAAACTTTTAAAGGAAGCATCATGGAAAAAATTTTCTATGAAATCATAAAAATCCATTCATTCCATATAAGTTAAATATAACATTCTTCTCATACTTTGGCCGGAAATGTCAAAAAGTACCTCGTACTAAAAACGACAGAAGATTCTTTTTAATATCTTTTACTAAAAACTCACAAATGGGTAAAATTATATTTAAAAAATTGTAGGAGTATATAAATAATATTACATATTTAGAAAACATGGATGTGGATGATAAATATTCCCCAGTAAATTATGACGTATATACAATCTCGGATAAAAATGAGATTGTGAGATTTTCCCTTACCTTAGATCCAATATGCTTTGTACATATACTAACCTCCTAAATAATGATTTAAATAATGATATTGACTTATTACAGAATAATATTTATTGTTATGATATCACATATTATCATATTCTTATCTTCTTATTAGTAATATTTCATTTCTACTTGTTATTCAGGTGTTCATTGCTTTATGTTCTTATGCATGTTTTGTCGAATAAATTCTTATTCATATTTTTAGGTTATAGATACCTCATTTTCAGAATGGTATAAATGTAATATATATCATATTTATTCATTTAATTAATTTATATAATCATTATTAAATGAATATCCTGTAGAACGAGTCGTATCATATTGTGGAGACGGTAGGTCGTACGTACGGACGAGCGATGATATCGTTCCCATGATCCTGGAATTGTATTGAAGTGTATGTATACAATTTCATAATCAATATCACTTTAAAATAATAATATATAGTTATTCTTTACACCATAATACCCATCCAAGTAAGGTGGTGGTGGAAACTAGATTACACCACGGCGTGGAGATGGTATTCCGTAAGTATGCACGCGCGATGATTTAATTTTCCATAAGTTGGATAGAAGGTGAAATAGGGTTGTTTCATATTTATAATAACATATCAGTATATGAATGAAACTGATGTTATTACTTGATAATGAAACAACTAAAGAAGAGGATGTAGAAGACGAAATAAATTTGAAAGAATCGGTAATAGATATTACCTCTTATTTAACACACCTCTTTGAAACCTCCTCGTAGGGCACTAAAATTGGTCTTTGAAGAAGACCAGTACCTCTAGTTTGTTTCTATGGAAGTTCAAAAGAGAAATGGGTAGGGTTTGGATGAGATTGAATGATCAAAATGATGTTTGGAGGAGAGGGAGGAGGTTCCCTTTTATAAGGGAGGAGAGAGGCACCATTGCAATTACAAGAAATATTAATTTATAATAAATTACATCCCCACATAAAAACCTTCAAAAATGACTCAAATCTGTAGATTAGATGAGATAGGGTTGTAATATCATAAACTAATAAAATTTAGATATGTTGGGAATTTATTTTAAACATTATTCACTTGATTTATCCTTACATAATCTATTTAATTTTATTTGTTGTAATAATATTCTTAATTTTAAATCATCAAAATAATTACTTATATGTTGTGACTTCCCAATAATTGTATATTTTATTAAATTTTAGTCCATATAAATTTTAATTTATAATTTTTAAATATTTGTGTGATTTTTAAACAATTGTATAATATGTAATTTTTATAAAATAACTATAGTGTCAATTTTTACACTATTCATTTATTTGAATTTAATTAAAATATATACAGAAGATATGTTCGAGATAAAAGATTTAATAGATTTATAAAATGTCATTTTTTATTTAGAAAAACGGTGGAGAACATTAAATAGTTCATATAATATTTATTTTAATTCTTTTGAAATCATTTATTTGATATTTCAATCAATAATATAATTTCATCATCACTATTGTGTCATAATTAATGATAGTTACTTAATCCCTAAAAATTATAAATAAATTCATATAATGTATATAATTTTATTATATTTCTATGGAACATTTATATCCAAAGTTTTATGAAGTTTATCACTAAATTAGAATTATTACACTTATAAGATTTAAGAGATTGACATGTTGTCACTTTCTTTGATTTTAATAATAATTATATTATTTCATGGTCAAAATTCCATCAAATGAATCTATTCCGAAACATAGGTGATATGGGTTGACTTTTATTCAACCAAAAGGATTTTGGAAATTATTAGGGTATTTTTATAATCTTATTTTTAACCTTAATTACTTGATTTACCTTTAACTGTAGTAAATAAAAATTACCGTAGTTACTATTCATAATATCAAAAAAATAAAAGTTACCTATTAACATAATTTGGACCCACTGAATTTAAATATGGATTCCATTTTTAAAAATTCAAAACACAGAATTTGTAGTAATTAATTTAAAATTAATTATGTTGTTAAGAAAATGAGTTTTCAAAGTTAAAACATTGTGAATGATTGAAATGTTTTTACCTATGAATTCAATGTCCAATTAATGGTAATGAAATAAATTATATTAAATGGTAAAAATATATTCTATTTATACTTTAAAACCATTCAATATTATAATTTAACTGTATAAATTATTACGATGAAAAAGGTTGTTTTTAATTAAAATATAGCGTGTTTTTACTATTCATTAAAATATGAAAGTTATCAGAATAATATGAAAAATTTGTCCAAAGTAAATTATTATATCCTGATTCCAAAGAAGAATTTTATTTTGTCAAATTGAAATTATTAACATGTCAAAAACTAGATTTAATGTGGATGCACCATCAAAAGGCGGCAAAACTGCATTTTTCAAAAAAATATTTATTTTAACCGAAATATTTATTTTGTTCTCATACCATGTTCTAGAAAATTTTTAAGATGAATAATAATGTTATAAAATTAAAAATTTAGTAAATAATATTCATAACAGCTAGTTTATAGAATATTTTAATAGCATATTGTTGTTTAATGAAATTCGATATTGCGTATAACACACGCTATCGAGGAAGGTTGCTTTAGTGTATAAATCAAGCCAAGCTAGTGTTGTGTATAGTGAATGATTCATTTGATGTTGCATATAACAATAGACATAAAAAAATATACTTCTCATAAAATATAAGGGTGTTTCATTCTACCCCCTTTAAATGAATTTCGCCCTCAAAATTCATCACTTCATAACAAACAGATGAGTATACCTCTCCCTCATCATATCCTAAGGCTCCCATGTAGCTTCTTCTAATTGGAGGTTCCTCCATAAAACATTATCCAAGTGAGTGGTCTTGTTTCATCAAACTTTTTTGCTATAATCCAAAATCTCTATCGGCTGTTCTTCATAAGAATGATCTTGCTCCATTGGTACAACTTCTAAGATTAGTACATGTAAAGGATCAGGTATTTACTTTCTCAGGAGAGATACATGGAATACATCATGAACCTGAGAGAGATTCGGTGGAAGCGCCAATTGGTAAGATACCTTCCAAACAAGATCCAGTATTCCAAAGGACCGATATACCTAGGGCTCAACTTTCCCTTCTTTCCAAATCTCATTACTCTCTTCCAACAAGATTTTCGTAAGAACACTTTATCACCCACTTCAAACTCTAGGTCTTTTCTTCGGTTATCGGCATAACTTTTTTTTCGACTCAGAGTTTCTCTTATGTTTTTTGAATAGATCGGACCTTTTCTGCCATCTCATCAACAAGATCAGGTCCTAATTGCTTTCTTTCTCTGACTTCATCCTAGAAAGTTGGAGTTCAGCATTTCTTTCCATAGATAGCTTTATAAGTAGCCATCTGAATACTGGAGTGAAAGCTATTATTATAAGAAAATTCCACAAAATGTAGGTATTGATACCAACAACCTTTGAAATCCATAGATGAAGTTATAAACATGTCTTCTAGAGTTGGAATTGTTCTCTCAGACTGATCGTCTGTCTGAGGATGATAAGTAGTGCTGAAACTCAACTTTGTATCTACAGTTTGCTGAAGACTTCTCCAGAACATTGAGGAAAAACTCGGATCCTGATCAGATATAATGGAAAGTGGTACTCCATTCAATCTTACCACTTCATTTACATATGTCATGTCATGCGGATCCAGAGGGAAATATTCTCTAATATCAATGAAGTTTTCCGACTTCGTAAGATGATCAACTATGACCCAGATAGCATTATATCCTTCGGATGTTTTAGGAAGTCCTGTGAAAAAGTCCATAGTGATGTTTTCCCATTTCCATTCTGGTATATGTAATGGTTGTAACATCCCCTTAGACTTATGTCTCTCAACATTAACTTGCTAACAAACCAAGAATCGAGAGACATATTTAGCAACATCTATTTTCAAGACATCCCATGAGAAGTACTCTTTCAGGACCCTATACATCTTCATGCTTCCAGGATGAATACAGAATGAAGAACTATGAGCCACATCTACCAGCTCCATCTTTAATTCTTGGATAAGAGGAACCCAAACCCAAATCCTGAACCTTATTATCCCATCACAATGATGGTTGAATTCAGGTACATTTCTCACCTTCTTTTGTATCTCTACATCTTCTTTCTGTTCCTCTTTTATCCTCACATGAATAGATGGTGGAACAATCATTTGAGAAAGATAATATTTTTCCCCTTCCATTATAATTCCATGATCCATATTTTGTAAATCCATAAATATTGGATCTTTTGTGATCCTCATCATGGATATTATAGAATGGTCTTGTTGACTTAATGGATCTTCCACCTTGTTTGTTTTCCCATGGTGATAATGAATTGACCATTCGTAATCCATAATCAGCTCCAACAATATTATTTGGCACATATTCAGCTCCTTTTGTGTGAAAATATACTTTAAACTTTTTTTGATCAATATAAATATCACACCTTCCACCATAAATGTAATGCCTACAAATCATTAATGAAAAGATTTCCGCAGCTAACACAAAATCATGAGTTGGGTAATTTTGCTCAAGGATTTTCAACTGTCACGAGGCATAAGCTATAACCATATCATTTTTCATGATGACACACCCCATTCCCTTCTTAGATACATCACTGTAGATCACAAACCATTCTCTATTACAAGGCACTGCGAGCAAAGGTGAACTAGATAACCTTCATTTTAACTCTATGAAATTTTCTTCACACTGCTCCATCTAAACAAACTTAACTCCTTTTCGAGTCAACCTAGTGAGTGGATTAGATAACCTTGAAAAATATTTCAAAAAATGTCGATAATGTCAAGCCAAGCCAAGAAAACTTCGGATCTCAGTTACTTTTGTTGGTCTCGACCATCATTCGATAACCTCTATTTTTGCTGGATCGACATATATCCCCTCTATTGAAATAACGTGACATAAAAATGAATCTTTTTAAGCCAAAAATCACACTTCGTAAATTTGGAATAAAGATTATCCTTTCGTAGGGTCTTTAAAACAATTCTCAAGTGATCTTCATGTTATTCCTTGTTCTTTGAATAAACAAGAATATCATGTATAAAGACTACAACAAACTAATCAATATAGTCTCTAAAAACACTATTCATTATATCTATGAATATAGTAGTGGCATTAGTAAGACCAAATGGAATCACTATAAATTCATAGTGTACATACCATGTACGGATAGCTGTATTTGGTATATCCTCCCTTTTGATCCTTGATTGATGATACCCTGAATGAAGATCAATCTGGGAAAATTATTGAGCTCTACATAGTTGGTCAAATAAGTCCTCAATGCATGGGAGAGGATATTTGTTCTTGATAGTGATATTGTTAAGTTCTTGATAATCAATGTAGAGTCTCATTGATCCATCTTTCCTCTTAACAAAAAGAAAAGGTGCTCCCCAATGTGACGCACTAGGGTGTAAGAATCCTTTATCAATATTATCTTGGATTTTCTTCTTCAATTACTGCAAATCAATAGGGGCCATTCTATAAGGTGTCTTTGAAATAGGCATAACACCCGGTATGAGTTCTATTGAAAACTCAACTTCATGATTGGGTGGAAGAACTTGAAAATTCCTCCTGAAAGACATCAGAAAACTCCCGTACAATGTGTATATTCTTAATCATGAGTTTCTTGCCAACCATTTGAGATAAATAACCTTCATTTATTGGAATCAAGACCCATAAGATGGAATAAATTTCCACTGGAAGGTCATGATCATCCTTGCATCGATAGATGATCATATATTGTTCTGGAATATGAAATGTGACTTCCCTTCTTTGGAAATTGATATGAGCTCCATATAAATAATGTCAATCCATGCCAAGAATCACATAAAATTATACTATAGGAAGGATCAAAATATCTGTAAGAAGCAATTTCCCACATACATCAATTGGAGAAGAATTATAAACTTTTGATGTGACCATTGTTCCATTAGGAGTTGTCACAGCTAACTCAATATCTTATTGTTGTGGTAATACAAAGATAACCTTAGAAAATTCTTCAGAAATAAATGAGTGGGTGGATCCAAAATCAAATAAAACATTTGCTACTTTGTAGTTGACGGTAAGTGTACCTTTCACAACTTCGTTATCGTACTCCACATCGCTGATAGAAATTACATGTGACATTACTTTATCATTGGCCTTAAGAGTTTGTTGACGTCGATCATCATCATCAACCCTTGAATTTGATCATTGATTGGAATAATGCCCCATCTCCTTGCACTTGAAACATTGAAGTGTAGGAGGTGCATTCTGTGTATCCCTTTCTTTGTACGTATCATTAGACATATTCTTCCAATAATTTAGACATTCAACTGCCCGATGACATTCTTTTCCACACTTCAAACATTTTCATGTATATTTAAGAAAATTCCCTCCACGTTTCGTTCCAAAATTTGAGCATAAAGAAAAACATATCTTCTTTTCAGTGTGGTCTTTTGATTTTCCATTGAATTCCATTTTCCTTTTCTTATAAACCCATATGACTGATGGGTTACTCAAATATCCATCTCAACCTTGGGAGGACATCGATCAATTTACTCATAGTTATTGAAGTCCCTTATGGCTTACTCCCATAGAAGACTTGGTTTTAAGCCACTAAATAATCGATCGACTTTACACTCAGGTTGTATAGTAATTTCGAAAGTGTACCAAGCAAGTCTTGTAAAATTTTCTTCGTAGGTACCAATAGATTCATCATCATTTTTCTTCAATTAAAGAAACTCCTTATCCATCTTTGTTTGGAGAATACAAGGGATGTACTTATTGAAAAATAAGTTCTTGAACTCGTCCCATTCTATGGACTCAATTTCATCCTTATTCCTTGTATTCTTAATAAGATTCCACCATTGAGCAGCGTCACCTTCAAAACAATATACTGCTAAGATGAATCTATCATGCTCAGAATATTGAAGGACTGAAAATATATTTTCAGTGTTACTGATCAATTGTTCAGCCACTAATGGATCAAAAGACCCGCTGAATGAAGGTGGACGCTACCTCATGAAGGATTCAACAGAATTTTTCTCCTTCCTTTTCTCATTTGGAAGTCCTGCATGATTCATAGCTTGAGAATGTTTTGTGAGAATGTCTATAGGATTTTGCCTTCTGTCTCCCATAATGTTTTGTTGCCCAAGTGGACAATCATTGCATTGTCTGTCGCATTCAGCATTAACATAGTTCCTTAGGGTTCCAACCAATTACTAAAACCAAGAAGCATAGTGTGAGAAAAACTAATTACAATAGTAAAACCACATAATTACTAATAAAATTTCACACTTTAGGTCTTATCATAGGTTATTCATGGACATTTATAAAAGACTAAGATTATGTTCTATGCATAGACTTATCCTTAGGGTTCTTACTAAGGGTTTCAGATCCTAGTTTCCAAAGGTTGACTATAACCTCTCTCTGATACCAACTATAATGACCCATACTCTACATACATTGTTATTACTTCATAATTTAAGCATACTTATTACAACATATAAAAAAATCATGAAAGGACCGTATATGTATAGTGTATTTCGAAACATGGAATCATAAACAACTGATTCATAAACTCAACTACATTATCTCCCATTTATTTCATCATATCTAGAGTCCCTTTTGAGCATATCCTACTTAATTTCCTTCTTCCTAAAATGGGGAAAAGAAAAAATACAAAAGGGTGAGGTCAAATGCTTAGTAAGGGTAATCAAAAGAAATATCAATCATATCATATTCATAAGAACATAACATTTTGAAATTCTTAACATTAAAAAGAGATCCTAATATCATGTCATGGGATAAATCATAGTAACGAAATGTAATCCCAAATAATCATAACATAAAACAAGAAACATTGTGGCATACATACATAATCATAGAAAATAACATCTTATTTGTCAAGACTCATTTCCAAGACTATCATAGCGGAAAAAGTCCATTTCTGAACCGAGTTCACTCCTCGTTCTAGTCCTGTATCACGGAACTTGTTTAACTTTCTATTCCAGTCATGTCTATCTCATGAGATATTAATCATTACCTAATGCATTGGAGGGAGATATAGGTCCCACCCATCACATAATGAAACCATTCTTATGTGTTCCACATAATCATAAATCATACATCATAACATAACCCATATAATAAAAATGGGATTCTTAAATTTCATGTCATCATAACATAATCCATAATAGGATATCATAAAAATAATTCCATCATAACATAATAAAATCAATGTATAAATAGGGATATAAACAAGAACCCTATATTACCTTAGATGGAAAATGATTTTGATAAAACACTTAAACTCCATTCTTGAGGAAAATATCCTTTTTTACTTCAGAATATTTTTTCCTTTCCTAACACATCATACAATTTTAATCTAAAAGAAGTTGATTAAAAATAAACTTCATAACTTGTAAAGGAAGCATCATGGAAATAATTCTCTATGAAATCATAAAAATTGATTCATTCCTTATAAGTTAAAAAAACATTCTTCTCGTACTTTGGCCAGAAAAGTCAAAAAGTACCTCGTACTAAACTATCTCAGATAAAAATGAGATTGTAGGATTTTCCCTTACCTTAGGTCTGATATGCTTTGTATGTATCCAAACCTCCTATATAATAATTTAAATAATGTTATTTACTTATCATAGAATAATATTCATTTTTATGATATCATATATGATCATATTCTAATCTTCTTATTAGTAATATTTCATTTCTATTTGTTATTCGGGTGTTCATTGCTTAATGTTCTTATGCATGTTTTGTCGAATAAATTCTTATTCATCTTTTTAGGGTATAGAAACCTCATTAACAGAATGATATTAATGTAATATATATAATATTTATTCATTAAATTCAATTATATAATCATTATTCAATGAAGATCATGTAGAACGATTCACATCACATCATGGGGACGGTAGGTCGTACGTACACACGAGTGATGATATCGTTACCATGATCGTGGAATTGTATTGAACTGAATGTATTCTAATTCAGAATCAATATCACTTTAAAATAATAATATATAGTTATTCTTTACACCATTATACCCATCCAAGTAAGGTGATGGTGGAAAACAGATTATACCATGGCGTGGTGACGGTATTCCGTACGTACGCTCGCTTAGTGATTTCATTTTCCGTCAGACGGATAGAAGGTGAAATAGGTTGTTTCATATTTATAATAACATATCAGTATTTGAGTGATATTTATTTTATTACTTCATAATGAATCAACCAAATTAGAGGATGTAGAAGAAGAAATAAATTTTAGAGAATCGGTAACAGATGTTACCTCTTCTTCAACACGCCTCTTTGAAACCTCCACTTAGGGCACTACAATTGGTCATTGAAGAAGACCGGGACCTCTAGTATGTTTCTAAGGATGTTGATAAGGAATATGGGTAGGGGTTGTCTTAGCTTTAAGGATCAAAATGGTGTGAGGAGAATAGGTAGGTGGTTTCCTTTTATAAGGGAGGACAGGGGCACCTTTGGAATTATAAGAAATATTAATTTATAATAAATTCCAACCCCACATAAAAACCTCCAAAAATGACTCAAATCCTAATATTAGATTAGATAGGGTTTTAATCACATCACCAATAAATTTTAGACAAGTTGGGAATTTATTTTAAACATTATCAACTTGATTTATCCTTATATAATCTATTTAATTTTATTTGTGGTAATAATATTCTAAATTTGAAAACATTATAAATAATTACTTATATGTTGTGAATTTTCCATAAATGTATACTTTATTACATTTTCGGCCATATAAATTTTAATATATGATTTTTAAATATTTTTGTGATTTTTAAACAATTTTATAATATGTAATTTTTATAAAATAACAATAGTGTCAATTTTGACACTATTCATTTATTTGAATTTGAATAAAATATATACAGATGATATGTTCTAACTAAAAGATTTAATAGACTCATAAATTTTTTATATATATAAAATTAGTGGATACCATTAAATATATCATATAATATTTAATTTAATACTTTTAAAATCATTTCTTTGATATTTAAATCAATAAAACAATTTCAACATCACTATTGTATCATAATTAATGATACTTATTTAATACCTAAAAATTGTAAATAAATTCTTATGATGTAAATAATTGTATTAGATTTCTAAGGACTATTTATATCCCAAGTTTTATGATTTTTATCACTAAAGTAAAATTATTAGACTTGTAAGATTTAAGAGAGTGACATGTTGTCAGTTTCTTTGGTTTTAATAATAATTATATTATTTCATGGTCAAAAGTCCATGAAATTAATCTAGTCCAACCCTTAGGTGATATGGTTACACTTTTATTCATCAAATAGGATTTTTTCAAGTGTTAGGATAATTTTACAATCTTACTTTTACCCTTAATTACTGGATTTATCTTTAACTGTAGTAAATAAAAAATACCGTAGTTACTATTCATAATATCAAAAAAATAAAAGTAACCTATTAACATAATTCGGACCCACTGAATTAAAATATGGAATCCATTTTTAAAAATTCCAAACACATAAGTTTCTGTAATTAATTTAAAATTAATCCTTTTGTTAAGCAAATAGGTTCTAAAAGTTAAAACATTGCCAAAGAGTAAAATGTTTTTACCTATGAATTCAATGAAAAATTAACAGTGATGATATAAGTTATATTAAATGGTAAAAATATATTATATTTATACTTTAAAACCATTAAATATTATAATTTATCCATAAAAATTATTGCGATGAAAAAAGTTGTTTTTAATTAAAATATTGCATGTTTTTACTATACATTAAAATATGAATGTTATCTGAATAATATGAAAAATTTATCCAAATTATCTTTTTATATCCTGATTACAAAGAGGAATTTTATTTTTTTAAAATGAACTTATAAACATGTAAAAAACTAGATTTAATGTGGGTGCGCTATCAAAAGGCGGGAAATCTGTATTTTTTTAAAAATACTTATTTTACCTGAAATATTTATTTTGTTCTCATACCATGTTCTAGAAAATGTGTAAGATGAATAATAATGTTATAAAATTAAAAATTTAGTTAATACTATTCATAACTTCTAGTTTATATAATATTTTAATAACATATTTTTGTTTAGTGAAACTCGATATTACGTTCGACACACGCTATCGAGGAAGGTTGCTTTTGCGTATAACGCAATCTAATCTAGTATTGTGTGTAGTGAAATATTATTTTGATATTTCGTATAACACAAGACATAAGAAATATACTTCTCATAAAATATCAGGGTGTTACAATTAAACATTATCCATATATTATATCCCATTCAAGTTTTCATTTTCGTAACTTGAGTTTGGGGATTTCATCTATATACAAGGATACATTATAATTTAATATTTAATTTAATATTTAATTTTTTTTATCAATTTTCATTGATGTGTCCCTTCTCTTTTCACTGAAAATGAATCAAATAATTTTAATTTATATCCACTATAAATTAAAATATTAATTTATAAATTCCCTTGATTTTATATGATATTTATAATATTGTTTTAGTCTTTTATAACAATCTTAATCATATGGATAAGTGATATATCTTCTCAGTATAGAAATCAACATAACATTATATACTAGTAGATTCTATATAATATTTAATTTTATTTATATCTTACATAATAGACCAAATAATTTGTGGTGTACAACCTAATCCAATTTTATAAACAATAATTCATCAATATAAACTAATATTAAAATTAATTCCTAAACTATGAGTGTATTAATGTTATTTGATTTTTGTTATCATATTATAGTACATATTTTATTCTTATGAATCTCACTTAGTAATCATAAAATCATTTTCCTTTTACTTATTTTTCTTCTCAGATATATTTTTATTTTCATTTCCTCATTAATCCTTAAATATGATTATCACATCAATTCTTTATCATTTAGGTTAAAATTTTAAAATTTTATTTTTTTAATGCAACACTCTAAAATCTCATTTTTCATGATCATGGATTGATAAATTTTATGAATATATCAGTAGTTGTTTACAATGTCATCCAATATCAATAGATATCCACGGGACGAATGAATCATTCTTTTAAATAATAATATTATCATTCGAATAGTTGTGTGTTATTACGTCATTCTCAAGAAGAAGAAGAATGTAGAAAAATGTGAGGAGGAGATTCGTGTGAGTTACCACTCCCACCATTGTTATATGGTAGAGGTGTATATATCATAAGGATGCCCAAAAGTGAACAACTAATTAACAAAAAATTTGAAAATGATGAGTTCATTATTAATCTAGTATATAAATATCTTTCTTAAATGAAACTCTATTAATCATTTCAAATATTTAATTTATCAAATTAATGATATATATATGTAATAAATTAGAAGACAAATCAATATAAGCCAATTCCATGTAGAAATTTTTTTTTAAATCAACTTTACAAGCCACAACATGCAATGGTAGTCTCGATTTTAGAGCATGGATTCACATTCAACAAAAAATATTTGTTGGTTTAGTTTTGGTGTATATTAAAAAACCTTCTAGTTTTTATAAAGAATCATTTACCTTTTCCAACATCAACTTAAATTTTATCTTATAAAATAAATTATAAAAACATATCAAAACTTAATTAAAGAATTAAAAAAAACATCTGTTAATTTATTATTAACCTCACATAATATTATATCATATGAAATAACATTTATATTTCCATAAAAACCAATTTTGATTAACATTAATTTATATAGATTAACTATCATGGAAAATCTAAATCCCCGTTGATCAACCCAAATGTGTGTCTCCTATAAATTATATATAGTTGATAATAAATAAGTATTATTATATTCATATGTGTATGAAAAGAGTGTCCTTTATAAAGTATTCAATATTAATAAATCTATAAATGGGTACAAGAAAATATCCACCAAATATATATGACTATATTTATATATCCACATATATGAATCATATGAAAATTTGTATTTTTATTTTTTCTAATTCAATAAGTTATCATCAAAAATATATTACTTAAATTTTATATATGTGAATAATTGTTTCATTGTACTTTTAGAATTGAAAATCATGGGTGATGAATATATCACATGTCACTAAACAACATAGATGTGAACATCACATATAATGCATCCAAATGGATAACCATATCATTTAAAATTTCTAGGTATTCTCTTGATCTCTATTGTTTTTCTCAATTAGAGGCCTAGATTTCAAACTCATTACATGAGAGGAAAAATACCATCTTAGTTATGATTCAATATATAAAATGCTAAAAAATACCCAACCACTAATTCTTAGAAATTTAAATATGTTATCTTTCATATATATTTTATCAATGTATAAAAAACTAATTCTAGTTATCACTCTATCCTCAGGTAATGAGGAATCAAATTCAATCATTAAAAGCTTATAATACCAATTACATATATTTTAATCTATATGTGGTATAACTATTAGGTCATCATGCACAAAAAAATAATATTATTCATTTTTATGTACCTGATTATCATATTTCATATCTCTATACAATAATCCTAAAAAATATTACTATGTAATTACATCATAACCAATATTACTCCCTGAAAAACATTCATTGGAAGAATTTTAATGTCATTTTTTAGAGGTCAATTAACATTATATAACATCATATATAAATCAATATTTACATTTATGAAGCATATTTGATTGTTTGATACAATGGTGTTTTAATTTTAAATATTATGATACATTTCTTATACATAAAAATTTTATAAGTATTTATGCATCCAAATATAAAAAATTATTAATAATATTATATATAATTATATTTTAGGTCAATATTATGTATGATTATATCTCTTTGTTTTTGTAAGAATATTATATCATATATAATTGAAAATAATACTCTATGTGACCATATGATAAAATGATTCAACT
Organism: Viscum album; assembly: GCA_963277665.1. Classification (NCBI taxonomy): domain Eukaryota; kingdom Viridiplantae; phylum Streptophyta; class Magnoliopsida; order Santalales; family Viscaceae; genus Viscum; species Viscum album. The sequence goes on along the minus strand of OY728163.1, from coordinate 1,845,081,653 downwards.
TACTCTTTAATGAGTGAGATTTTTTAAATACGAAAATAAGAATAATTTATAGATTTTGTAAAATTATTCTTAACTATTCAACTATTTGAGAATATCAAAAAAAATTAACCTGATATTAATTTTATGTATTTAATATTATTTGGTATACATATAGATATATCTATGTACGTCAACATAATCCTTGGAAAATGTACTATTGAAAATTTTCGTTGATGTTTTTGAAATAATATAACTTTAACACAATTAGACGATCAAATTGATTTTACCCTTTTAGAAAAAAGTGGAATTTAAATTGATACAATAACTAATATAGTTATTTACATTTAATATTAATAATATAAACTAATTAATTATATAATTTCATGATTATTTTACATTATATTTCATCTAGAAAATTACTATTGTAATGTTTATTCATTCGTGAAAACAATATTATAAACTAATTTTTTTATTCTCACATATCCTAAATTATTTGATTCATTATATAAAATAATATTTATTCTTTGAATAGTTTAAAAATTTATTTATTATTTTTTTAATTATATTATTCCAAACATAGTCCCACTTTATTCTAAGTTTATATATTATTTCAGACAATCAGTATAATAAATGAATATTCATTTATATTTGGAAATAATTATTTTTCTTTTAGTATATATTAATAACAGATTAACATTTATCCTAATATTTTATTTTCAATTTTATATGTGAAAATCATTTTTAAAAAAATAAGATAATTCATAATAATGTTTCACATATGAGTGGTGGATCACATTACGTCCTATTTTAAAAAATATTTTGAAAAAATTAACTCTTAATTCAAAAATAATATTTCAAAGAAAATGGTTAATATTATAAAATGTATAAAATCAATCATCTCAATTTTGGTTTAGAAAAAATATCAATTATTGATATAAATATCTCATAAAATATAATAAATGAAAACGATGATATTAACACATTAAATAGATTAAATTGACCGTACTAAAAATATATATTAATTTTTTATATAAATAAATTTTCATTATAAAATGAAAACATACATTATACTAAAAGAATTATTTTTTTGATTTTCATTGACTTTATATTTATAGCACTTTTAAATAAATTTTTGGGATCAGATTACCTTCCAAATTATTGTATTTATTTCTATAAAACAGACATTAATTATATTTATTCTGAGTAGATTATTGAACTCCATTAGGTATCTTTAAGTATCCAACATACAAAATTATTGTTTTCAGAAAATATGTACAATAGATTTCTATGAATTTTTATATCATCTTAAAGAATTTATTTTGAACATTTCAAAAAACTTTTACCCATATGGATTAAAATTTAGTCCACTTTAACATTGTATACAAGAGTAGTTAGAAGACATCATATAGTGAATATTATAAATCTCTATAATATATGTATGTTAGTAAAAAAAATTAATTCAATTATATTTTTTGAAAATTAAAATAATTTACAATACTATGAGAGTCTAACAAAAAATAATCTATTCTTAGTTTTCTTTATTGTGTGATATAGAAACATAATTTTTTATATCTGACACATGTATCTCAATTAATTAATTAAACAATTATTTTTATTGACATAATAAGAGAAAAATTATTAAATACAAAACATCAGTAATGTACATAATATATTTTTTCATTCACTTTATAAATTATTCAAATCTTTTCTCCACAATATCAATTTTAACAACAAGCCTCGAACATCGATTTCTTCTCAACATATCCCCTCTTGTGTGTTTATAGCACTTGTAAATCAGACAATTGATATCATAAATATTTTGAAATAAAATAATTACATCCAAAAAAATTATACATAATTGGGACTCTCCATTAGTTCTCATCAAAAATTTCAAATAATTTGTATAATTTATTCTAAAATAGTCCTGTCTACAACAATGAAAACATTATCCATACTTCTACTTTTTCAGCATAGCTATCAGTGTGGACTCCCCATGGGAAATATTATTTTCTTAGTAAGAAAAATATTTTCCTTTCCCTTTTTCTACCATTAACATTGTACATTATCGTTCACCAATAAAGTATTAATCATCAATAATTATTATATTTAGGAGATCAATTAATGGTTTTATAAAATCATTTATAATTTAATACATAACAAACATTAAAAAATTTATTGATTTTTATTGTGAAATGAAATATCTAGCCAAATAATACTTAAGAGGTTAAAAAGTTTCAAAAAGTATGTAATATACTTAATAAAATTAAGAATAAGAGTATTGATTAATGTTAATTACCTCATAATTCACTAAAATGATATTTGGAAACATAATGATTTTCATTCCAATCATGCTCTGCATAATAATTTTTTTGGTATTATATCATTTTTATGCATCTACAGTGTCATGCAATTTTTTTCACATTAGTCTCTATGGTACTGTAACAACCCATAAATTTTTAATTTTTTATCTTCAAAAAAATTAAATATTGTTGATATTTTTCATTATATGTGACACTAATTATGTCTTTTATTACATGATAGAGCATGTTTATCATGTATTATACACAACGCTGAGGTTTAATGAAACATGGTATATTATTGAAATATTATTATTTAGTATTAAATTTGTCAGGAATATCGTAGCATAAAGAGTATAAAAAATAGTAAAAATATTATTGAATTATATGGTTTACTTGTGTATATAAAATTAATTTTTTTGTGAAAAATTAAATAAAATTTAAAAAAACATTTTGAAATGAAATGAAATTTTTTTCTGAAAAACTATTTTTATAGAAAATGGGTTTTTACATAAATGAACATAATTCATAAATTTGTGTTAATGAATTTAATTAAAATTTTTAATTATAAATTGAATAAAAATGTAATAATTTTTATTCTTATTTTCTCAAAAAATAGATAATAATATATCCAATTTTAATCATAAATAAACTATTTTCGTTAAAAAGGATTGTTTTTTCATCATCAACATAGTTATTTAAAAGCTATGTTTTTATCTATTTGAAAATTTATTTCAAAAAACTAATTTAATTATTTATATCAAATCATGAAAATTATCATCAGCAGAATTATTGAAAATTTCATGGGAAGATCAATATTTTGGTGCATGGTAAAAATATTGGGTTTTATTAAGAATTGTCATTTTTTAAAGCATTGAAAAACATAAAAAATTTCATATATTGAATTTTTTAATAATTCTTCAATGATTATAAATTAATTAAATATATTTAATTGGAATCAATTTCATATTCTAATTTCATATAAATTTTTTTAAATATATGATATATTTCACATTAAAAAACAGTTCTTATGTCGTTTATACATGTTCAATTTTTTGTTATATTATTCGAAATTTGTGAATGAAATTTGAAAAAATGGTTTATATTTTTTTAATTATAGTAATTTATAATTTACATAAGTTAAATTTAAATATTTACCATAATTAAATATAAAAACAGTAAAAACTCTATACCATCGTTTAAGGCGAAACTTTGTTTACCTGAGAGTTAAATTAAAATGATAATAAGTAAAATAAAATATGATTTTTTAAAAACTATTTTGATAATCATATATGAACTATAGAACCCCTATATTTTGTTAATGGTCCTTTTTGGAGAATTTTGGAATATAAAAATTGTGTCCACCTCATTTTATTTTTGAACATTAAAAGGGTTCCACTTAACTCCCTTATAAAAAAGAAACAACCTTTAATTTAATCTTCCCTCTTTCAATGAAAATTGGTTTATACATATCTGATGACAATTTATTCCTAATTTCAATCCTCTAATAATTTACCCTTATTTTAGTTAGAAATACAACCGAGGATATGTTTTTTTGGTATCCTAATGAGGTTAACTAAAAAATATGTAATGTTCTTCAATGTTTTTTTTATTTTATTTCTTCATCCTCCTCAATAGTTTATTATTAATAGACGCTGATATAATATCCTATATATAATAAAAATATTGATTTATTTATTTTATGTTAATTTTCTACAAACTTATCCACTCCAAACTAATGTGATAAAAAATTAATCATTTGTGTGTACGACAGACTACCACTTCATGAGACGGTTTTATTTTTATTCCATCACCCCCTCTCATGGATGGATATAATGATATATGAAATGTTTTTATATTATATTGAAAAAATTATTATACTAATTTAAATATTATATCACATATAATTTCTAATATTCAATTCCATTGTAATAGGAAAATGTTGCTCATCTGTACGGAGGACTATAGCCTATCAGATGGATGGGGATCATTTATTAATAACATAAATGGTAGTAAGTAATAGTTTAATGAAAATATATGAAACATATTTCATAATAAACCATTTTTTTCATGGAAAAATATAATTTAATTGTTTTCATTTATCCTGGCTTGAAAATGGAAGCTACATTAATTCATATGTAAGAACTACCATATCGAGGAACGGTATATATCATTTTTCATATGCAAATTTTATGGATTACTCAAAATGCATATATAATGAACATATATTAAATACATGTAATATGGATTATTTTTATATATGATATTTTCATTATTAGTGTTAGAGGTATAAAAATTGACAAATCAAAGCGTACATGAATAACAAAGGCATTATTGTATGAATAATTACAATAACCTAGAAATGTTAAAAATGAACCAAATGAAACATAATAGTTATATAAAATATTATTTAATATATATATATATATCATTTTTATCTAATAGAATTATTATAAAAATTTAATTATTATATTGTAGGTCTAAATGTGTACGATGAAATTTTTCAGTTAAGGTATGAGATTTTAGGATCTCATTTATCTCTATGGGACTTTTAACATTTCAACACATGTTTATTCAGTTTTGTTTATATGCTTCCACAATAACTTATTATTTAATAATTATAATTCTAAAAGTTGTATTAAAATTTTCATGTGCTTTAAATATTTTATGGGATTTATGATTCAAGTAATTACCAATGCGCTAAGAGATTTTTATATCTGTTTTACTTCTATGAAATAAATGTTATGTTATGCACCTATATTATTTTTCATGGGTTATATATATCACCTTTAACATGTAACATTTTAAATTTCATTATTCACATGATATCATATTCTTTACATAATGTTATTCTTTCATGGGGATTACGATTTAGCGTAACATATGTTATTATGCTTTTATGTTATAATCTCATAATTTTTTGGGATTGCATATTATTATTATTCCAATAAAAAAATATGATATATATATCAAAATATCATGTAATCTATTCCATTATATTTATAAATGATGAATACAAGTTTTCCATTGAAATTCGTATCTTTATGTACTCACAATTACAAAATATATTTTTTTAATAATAACTGAATTTATAACACTATTTAGATGAAAATTCATTTCCATACATAATAATGTTTTTATGAAATGTTTTTCAAATTATAAAAAATGTTTACAAAAGTCATGTCTACCCATTTTTTACATTTTACAACATGTTTTTATTGGACTATTTATGTATATTTCTAAAAAAATAACATTTTTCTCTTATTGAAAATTCTTGACGAATATTTTTTTAATCATTATTTATCCATATTTACTAATATATATTTTTTTATTTTATTATAAGTATCAAAATAAAATATTAATTAAATTTATTTTTAAAATTTATTATGTATTAAATGAATTGTTTTGAAATATTGAAATGAATATTTCTTTATGAAATATTTAGAAATTTATTTAATGATTCCCATATAGGTATTTAATGTTATTTTCAAAGAAATGATTTCGACAATATGTTCCCCACTTCTATTTTAAAAATTATTATTCAATAACTTTTCATATTCAATAAATTTTTTTATGTGATATCTCTAAATCATTTTCCATTAATGATGAAATCCTTTCATGTTAATTATCCTTTACCGAGGATATGATCCTAGGACAACATTCTTATAGTTAACCTGAATTGATTATTATTATTGTGATAATAAATTGGTGAAAACCATTTATCTTTAATGATAAATACCTTCATAAAATTATTAGTAAACCCATTGATTTTTCAATGGGTGATGATTTTTTAAAATGATTAAATAATTAAGGAACTTGTTTATTTTACATTGGTGATGTTATGATGAAATGTTTATGAAACACAATTCTATTCATGTGTTCTAATATGATAAATAGATTATTATAATCAGGAAAACTTATGTATTATTTCCATTATGTTATAGGTGGGACCTATATCTCCCACCAATTCAATAGGTAATGATTTATATCAAAAGTTACAAATAAGACTAGAATTGGAAGTGAACCCAGTGCAGGATCGGCATTATTATTCTATAATAGTCTCTCTAGAGAAATATTTATAGTATTAATTTTTAGGGAGTGTACCAATTAAACTATTATAGTTTTTCAATAACAATTGAATACTTATGAAATGATTTCATTTTGTTTTGATTATTCCAAAAATTATCTTCTTCTTATAATGTTATGCTCTAATGGTTCCTTTTTTTAATTCCATTATGAATCATGTCTGATGAACTACATTGATATATTCCAAGACTGATGTTTTTTTCAATAAAATGCGAGGTGTTTTATTCAAATAATTTTCACATTTCTTCACAACCTTATGTACATAATATGTTGATAAATCCCATGTTTAACCTTCATGAGCACTTATGTTCACCCTTTCACATGATTCATTTTCATATTCTAGGATGAAAGGCATTGAGTATGATATGTGTAAGAAAGGTTCTATTTATGGAGAACATTGTTTGGAATGATGTAGATAACTTTTGGACTGGTAATTTATGTCTCCAAAATCCAAACGAACTATAACATTATAATCCCAATACATTTGTTTTAGGAATGTAATTAATATTCATAGAAAAATATGTAACGTTTTCGTATGTGTTGTTTTTTCCATTACTAATATATTGGAAGAATTTTAGGACTTCTTGTGGATCAATAAAATATTTAAAATATTAACTTAAATTGACTTTTTAATTAGAATCACCAGATTTTTTTATAGTTTTATTACAAAAAATAGAAAACCCCTTCTTTTTTATGATATATTCTCAAAATATGGCCCCAGTAATAGAAATATGTATGATTTTGAATTTCCACCTTTTGGAAAAAATGCATTGTCCAATTTGTTGATGATTTAATCATTCTATAATAAAATATTTTAATATATGACTATAAATTTTATATATAAATAATACTAAATTTAATTAAATGGAATCCCATGAAAAGTTTTCTCCATTTATTTAAAATACCATACACATTAATGGGAAGATATCACTATATCACTATGAAATGATTCTATTATGAAATTAAAATAATCGTGTAATTATTTATTAATGAAATCCTCCAAATCATGTCATATATGACTATTGTATTGTTGTGTGGATACATATTTATCCAATACCTCATATGAATAAAATATTCCTCTATTTTTGAAATTGTTCGGATTTCATAACTACTCCCATATAATGTCAATGCAACAATAAGATATCAAGGGAAAATAAAAAAGATCCAAAGTATGGAATGAATATATATAAGGATGATCCACTCTCAACTTAGATTCTTTATCTATATAATATAATCTAAGGGGAATATAATATGTCACAAATCTACTTTATTTAATGATTTTGGTCTTCACAAGTTCTATATTTAGTAGAATCTAACACTATTCCTAAAATGGGATTTAATCCCCCTGACTAATATCATTTTATTAAATATTATATTGATGGTTATATAAATATAGTTTGTAATCCTATTACAAGAAAAAAAAAATTTCAATCTATATTGATGTGTAACTCTTTACATGACCGTATTTATTTGGTTACTCAAACAAAATTGATATTCAATGATAATAACACATATCTAAACTCATCATTTTCATTAGATATATTTACTATTTAGGATAAGAAAGAAATTTATATGTGATATAAAATCTCAACATCAGTATACCTGAGGAGATAGATGGAATAACCCATTCATGTTCCTATAAAATGAATAAGGCTTCATCATGGTAGGAAAACTGTCCCAAAGTACCTCTTCCTTGAATTAAATATACCAAGGGATGATTGAATTAATCAGAAATATAATAGTTAATATGGATAAATTTTATTAAATGGATAAATTAAATTTTATAACATCAATTACAATATTTGGTCATGGTAGATGAGAATATAAATACATAATAGAGTGAACTCTAACATACTAATTCAAGGACTTATATAAGATTTAATTTATCATAAAAATTATTTCATAAATATATTAAATGATCTAAAATATTTATAACTATGATCAGAATATGGAATAAACATCAAACAAATGGTATATTAAAATATAGAAAAAACAAGATTAACGTTTATGATCAATTCAAAAATTAAAACTCATTATAAAAAATATAATAATTTTTTCATTATTTATTATTTCCAATCACTAAAAATTCATTTAAAAATTTATTTTAATTTTCATAAGAAAAATAAATACTTATAATGATAGAGGATTTCCTTTTTAATATATAATATTACCAAAAATCATGAAAAAATTTATTCTTCATATTTTATTATGTGATAATTTTATATATTCTTTATATCATATATAGAGCATAACAAAATAAAGGACTTATTAATTTTTAAAAATCCCTATATAATGAAAAAATAATAACTCAAAATTTTAATAATATATATTTTTGTTATTTCTGTAACATATAAATGTATTATAAATTACCATATATGATTAAAAACTGAATTAACTTATAACCCCAAATACATTCTATATAAATTTAAAATGTATTTGGAATAGTAATATATAATATTTACATATTAATTAATAAATAATTTATTAAAAAAATTAAATAATTAATTATAATAAACTATAATTATTTAATTTATTAGAACATGATTATGAATAATAAATTTATTCTGATTTATCAATACTTTAGAAATTTTAAACTAAATTAAAAATTAAAAAAAACATTCTCAGCCCCAGAATTTTCAATACATGATGGTGTGTGTTATTAAGATGTCTAATGGTATAATGACATGTGCTACATCCTCCTAGTCTTTCTAAAGTTATTTTTTAGGATCACATTAGTTGTTTATAATGAAAACTTACACATTTCCTCATTATAAAATTGTGGTCATTTTTTATGTATTAAAACATAATGTATAAAAGAAAACAATTTCCTTAGTATGTTGTAGTGAAAAATGGTTGGCCATTTTGCATTTGTTAAACATTACCAATGAACTTAAATATTTGTTCTTAAAATGTTCTGATGGACTACCTAAGTCATTTTGATATCTGATATAGTGTTATATTCCTCAGTATTATAGATTCATCAAATTTAATCTTATAAAATATGAAAAGGACATGATATTATAGAACAAAATCATGAAAAAAACAGTTTTCTTATATAGGTTAACCAATGATCTATATAGTTTTAAAATTTCATTATAATTATCCTTAACAACATTTTAGGATTTGTTATTGATTTCTAAAAAATATCAAAACATAGACTAACACAAGTGAACATATTAGATTAATAAGGATAACTTACTAAAATGTGAATGAGAGTTCTTATAATCATATTGATTCCTCTAGGATCACACAACCCACTGAAAATTTTATGTGAGTACAAGGAGTATGTTATAAGTAGGATTCTGATGTTTTCACATATATCAATTTTTCAATAGTGCATCTTATTCACTAGTTTATCCTGATCCTCAGAAAGATAAATATTTTTTAACTATTGAAAATTATTCAACAAAATATCCTCAATACAAGTTGTTGACTATAATTAATCTTTCACAAAAATTATTCCTATATTTTGAATAAAAAGAATAAATTCTTTTTGAAATATGTACAGGTAAAATTTTAATCCTCAATTTGGATAAAAAACACATGCACCCAACCACTTCAATTATTTTCATTATCCATATTTCTTTATATTTTTAAAACGTCATAATTATCATTGTATTTTATGCATCCACAACTTCTTTATATTAATTATATCATGAATCTCTATTCTTCTTTATAAATATTACATTGTTTTCATATTTAAACAAAATTCCAGTCATCAATCACTTCATACATTAATTTTATTTTCAAATTTATATCCCTAACATGAATAATGACCCTTGAAACATTTCTTATATTAATCATTTCCCTTAGATTATAATTGTATGTTAAAATAGTTGGGCATAAACACTATAATTTAAATTTGGAACCAATACGTTATTCTAACTTGAAATACAATGTGTAGAGATTTAAAATACATTCAAATATGTTGTTAAGTGATATAAAATATAGAATAATTGTTTCTAGTTATTTACACTCAACATCTCTACAACCCAAAAATGAGGAATATGTTTTATTGTGCGATGGGTATGACTCTCAAGAGCCACTAAAAAATATCATGATCACCCTTGTATATAGGTTCTTTCACTATAGTGTAGTCTTCTGTATACTCACCTTATTACAGTATGAGATACAATATATGTTGTTGAGGTACCAGATTTTATAGAGTAGTAAATATCCATTATAATCACTACTATGATGTTGTCCATGAATTTTAATGAGGACTTGTACATTTTTTCCGAAATTTTCTATGGAATATGTAATAAAGTATCATTTGTAGTGTATAAACATAAACTATGGTGTGTGGTCTTGTATATAATATTTCACCATACAACCAATTTTAAAATATCCTCAACATCATGAACTCATATGAAATGCAACTTGACAGAAATTAAAATAACATTTGTTTGAACATTAGTTATATGGAATTAAATTTTATTTAGTCCACATATATGATACAATATAATTATTTATAGAATGAAAATCCTTCTAATACTCATTTCAGTACTCTTGAATCTTGAATTCCTATTCATCATATACATTCAATTTAAACCAGATTAAGTATAATCTTATTTAACATATCATAAGATTGGTGTATTAAAAAATTATTTGAAATAGAAAATCAAATTATCGAAGTCAATTGTTCATTATGTTCTTTAATAATAACTATATCATCACTTCATGGGATAAAAAATCTTTCCCATTTTATTTTATTTTCTAATAAGAAACATAATTTACAAAGATATTATTTAATCTAATTAATATATCACGATCCAATGAATCTACACCTATTATATTAATTTTGGGGATGGATATAAAAACATTGAAAAATTAGTAAAATTATTTTCATATAATAATAATCTAAATTGATTATAAAAAATAAAAACTTACCAATCATCCACCATTAAATCACCATCGCATTAACAAATCTTTCAAACCCCAATGATTTCCCTATATCCACATTTATAAAACTAATACTATGTTGTACCTATATTGAATTTATTTCTTACACCTATTAATAACTATCCAAATATATATTTTACGTTTATAGTAATGTAATGACCTATACCACCCTGACCGATTCCTTTTCTCCAATATAGTGTTTGAGATGTTTTTGGAGGTCAAGCTGACTTACCCCCAACATTTTTCCAAATTTCCAATTCTTTGAATAGTTCCATCCTTGTTACCAATATGAACCATGCATCGGTGAGGTTGATGTGAAAAGTTACATCCTTGAGACCGATGTAAAGAGTCTCATTAGTGAGATTGATGTCAACAGCACCATCGATGAGATAGATGTGGACAATTCTATTGGCAAGACCGATGGGAATAGTATCATCAGTGAAACTGATGTGAACAATTCCATCAGGGAGATCGATTTGAACAGTTTCATCATTGAGGCCTATGTGAACAATTCCATCGGGGTGACCAATGTGGAGAGTACCATCAGTAGGACCGATTTTAATAGTTATTTCAGTGAGACTGATGTGAACAGTTCCATCAGTGAGACCAATGTGAATAGTACCCTCGGTGAGACCAATCTTAATAGTACCATCAATGAGAACAATGTGAATAGAATAATCAGTGAGGCCAATGTGAACAGTACCATCAGTGAGGCTGATGTAAACACCTACATCCATGATACCCATGTGAACACTTACATTGGTGAGACCGATGTGAACTGTTCCATCAGTGAGACCGATGTGAATTGTTCTATCAGTGGGACCTATGTGAAAGTTTCAATTGGTGATACCATTGTGAACAGTTAAATCGGTGAGGCCAATGTGAATAGTTCCATCAGTGAGACCGATGTGAATGTTTTATGGGTGAGACTGACGTGAACATTTCCATGTGTTAGACTGATATCAACAATACCATCGGTGAGAATGTTGTCAACATTTCTTTCGGTGAGAACGACGTAAACAGTTCCCTTGAGAAGACTGATGTGAATAGTTCCATCTGCGAGACTGATGTGAATAATTCCATACATGAGACCAATGTTAATTGTTCCATCGGTGTGACCTATGTGAACAGTAACATAGGTTAGAAAAATATGAAGGGGCGAGCTCAGATGCTCAGTAAGGATAACAACATATAAGAAACATTCGTAAATAATCATCAACATTTAAGGCATTGTATAAGACTAAAACATAACTCTTTTAAACAAAAAAATCAATATGATATTTAATATATATAACATATAATTCCAGTTACTTATTCACAAGGATATTCTACTAGTCGAAAAATCACATTTAATATCAATAGCTAATTTCATACTGATGGAGAGAATAATGCCTGACATCATAACCACATAGTCAAGGTCTAGTGACAAGACCCCAAATAAGATTTTTATAAGGCCTTATGCCAAGACACAAGTTTGTCACCCGTGACCTACAGATGAATCGAGGAGATATAGAGAGATCCACCTATCACTTACTAAGTCTAATGCATTCCTCATATTAAAATATTGAAACATATTCTAAACATTCATACTAAATCTATCATACGAAATGTCCAAATTTTAACCAAAATAGAATGGTTTCAAAATAGCACATACATAGTCAAACATAACTCATTCAAAACAATATAGAAGATTTTAATATAATAAATCAACTTCAATCAATAATAATGAATGATATTGACATAGATGAATAAAAATTAGTAAAACTATTTGAGATAAATATACATTTTTTCTTCAAAACAATTAAAAGTATCACTATTTATCAAGAAGATGTTCAAAATATATTTTTGAATCAAATTATCACATACCACTTTGAAACATTTAAAAGGAATTTTATTTTTTAAACATTCATGTCCATATTAATAAATCCTTAACACCATCTTTAAAAAATGGACATTAATTAGAATGATTTAGAAAAATAAATCATTTAAACAATTAAAATGATATTTTAGTTAGATTTCCTTACCAAAGGAGAGACTCTAGAATAAAAATAATTGAGTTAATAAAAAATTAAAATATAATGAAAATTAAGGGTTTAATGAAATAATTTTTTGATGTATCTTATGTACACCATAAAAATGTGAATTGGAGAATAACAACAAAAAAGTCTCAATAGAATGTAAATTGATATGAAATCTCTTAATAAGACCATATAATTAGGTTAAGGATAAATCAATTACCTAATTATGTGTGAAAAATATACATATGCTCAATATTATTGGATGTTCAGTGTAAATCAATCAGTGAACATTAACACATATTATTGTAAAATCAATAATATTGAATAGGATGTTTAACTCAATAAATGGAAATTGGGTTATGATTACTCTTAAAAAGTTCGTATCGATGACTTGAGTATTTATCAATTGAGTGATTATGTGTTTAAAAAGTATATACAAACTACGTGAACATGTAAATAACTAAAAAAATAAATAAATATAGATTTTACACAGGATTTTAGAGTAAAATAATCAACTAAGATTGCTTAAAACGCAATGAGTGGAAATTAAAATTATAAATTCCCTTTCCGATTAGGTAACATAAAAAACATACACCCCATGAAATAAGGAACATAAAATGAAGATTTAAATACACTTAAATTAATGTATAATATAAAAATAGTACAATCTTGGGAATATATACACCACAAAAAGGAAATATTGGCAATATAGAATGAATCACACGAGAATAAGATGTGTGATGAAAACATGTTACCTTGTACTTTACCTTATTTGATGGTGAGTTAACCTCCTGTATAATAGATAAATCATTGTTATTAAATTATACAATAACCCAATACATAAATATTATATTATATATGAGACTCTAATATTTCTTTGTTTATAATATTTCAATTGTTTCATTGTTTCGGGTGTTAACTGGTTCGTTTTTCTTTATATGTTGGGTTACGTATGTCATGTTTGTTATGGATAAGATTTTTTTGATTCATATCAAAATTATATTATTTTCTTTAAAAAAATTATGTAATAAAAATAAAATTATTCTAGAATGGTTACAATTTGAAATGAATCTCATCGCGTTCGTGGATATGGTAATTCATATGTACGCACGAGCGATAATATCATTCTATTGATGATGAAATTGTATGTAATTTTATGGTATATCATATATAATGAACCATGAAAATGTTATATTTATTATATACATCAATTAAAGTCATTATTATTCTCATCCAAACAATTAATTGTTGAATAAAAAATTATACCATGATGTGGAGACGGTAAGACGTACATATGCATGTATTGTGACATTGTCATTCCATGAATGGATAGAAAAATGAATATGGTTGTACCATTTTTATAATATCATAAAATTATTTAGAAGGTCCTGGACTAATTAATTTGTTATGGGATCAAAAATGAAAGATGAAGTGGAAAAGAAAAGAACTTTGAAAGAGCTGGTGAAATAATTACCTTTTCATTGGGTGCCTCCTTTTGATTTTAACAAACTGGCTCAATAGGTTAGATGTCTGAACAATGTAAGGACTCTAGGATGATTTGAGGGTTGTTTAGAGGGTATTTATGCAGGGGTTGGATAAGATAAATGGATTTGTAGTTTGAAATTAGGAGAAGGCGATGTATCCTTTTATAAGAGAGTTGAGGGTCACTTTAGGAAAATCAAGAAATATTATTTTATTATCAAATCACATTCAGTTTCTAATATATCCAATTGGATTTAATTTTAGGATAATGTAGGTATTGGTTTCAAACCAATAAACCAATAGGATTTTGACATGTTTAGGTCACAATATTAACCTTATCTTTTATATTTAACTCTTAGTTAAATAGTTTAACATTTATCAGGTCTTCTTGTATTTTTTTTATTACATGGTTAATAAAAATACTACAAAATGTAGAGATAACATCACATACTGTATTAATGACATATAAATCACTATATAAATTCACTAGATGCAACTTAGAATTTTATGACTATTAAATAGTTTAATAAAACATTTTTTTAAAAAAAACTCTTTTATGTCAATTTTGAAACTATTTAGTATTTGGTTTTTGTGAATGTCATAAAAAATTATTCATTCAAAAGAAAACATTGAATCAACCGAAAAATTTCATATTAAATTATAATATTATTTAGATGCATCAGAAATGTAAATTTACATTTATTTTAAAATTTATAACATCAATTATTTTAGTCTCTCATTATTAATGTAATTATGACATCATCATTGTGTCATAAATAAATTTAATTACTTAGTGTTAATAAATAATAAATAAAGTACCATTATGTAGTAAATCTTTTTATCATTCATATTAATATTTCTATTTGAATTTATACTATATGTAAACCAACATTAAAAATGTTTTTGTTATTAATCATTAAATTTTTCACTTTTAACTCGTATTTAAATTAAATAATAATAAATGTCATAATCTAATACAAGTGGATAAAAATGATAATATATTATTCATAAGTATGATTATAGTCCAGATACCCTTATCCAATAGAATTAGGACATATGTTGAAGTAATTATAATATCATTTTTACCATTTCTTACCCTATTTACTTTTAAATGTGTTTAATAATTTCAAAAGTTACTATTCACCAAAAATTATTTTCGTCCTATTGAACCAAATTTTATTTTATAATGTAAACTGTGTCTCTAAATTTTTTTATAATCAATTCCCATATGTGGTGAAATTATGTTTTATGAAAATTTTCAAAAGATCCTAAAAGGTGGATAAAAGACGGTAAAAAGTTAAATAAAAATTTATATATCTCATATTATTATAAAAGTAATTCAATGAATAACATAGGAAAAATATGGGAATCATGTGAAAATTTTTATTTTAAAATAAATTTAAATTTAAAATATTTATTTGAATATAAAGTTGGCTTTAAACAATAACCAAGTGTTTTTAACTATTCATCAAAAATTAAATATTTTAAAAAAAATACAAATAATTCAGCCAAAGCTAATTTTTATATTTTAAATTAATAAATGATGTCTATTTCACCAAATTCAAAATATATATGTTGTATTAATTAATTTAAAAAAATACTCCCATTGTCAAAACTGGAAATAGGGTTTTTGAGAAGTAAAAACTATCAAAAGATTGTTATGTGTTTATGTCCAATTTAAATGTAAAATTGCTTTCAATGAACAAAATTTGTTTAAATGATAAAAATATAATATAATTATACATCAAAACCATTAAAATATAAAATTTAACACTATAAATTATTTTGATTAAAAATGTCATTTTTAATTAAAATGTAGTATTTGTCACTATTCATCAAAATATTAATGTTATTATAAATGCATGTAAAAATTATCCAAACTAAATTTTTTATGTCCCAATTCTAAAGAATAAGTTTATTTTTTCAAAATGAATATATAAAAGTGTAAAATATTGGATTTAAAAAAGGGTTCTCCATTAAAAGGTTTTAAAATTTCATTTTTTGAAAAATACATCCTTTATCTGAAACATTGAATTTTTTTATAATATGTCTAAGAAAAACATAATATGGATGTTAAAATTATATTGAGTATATAAAATAAAAAATTATGTTAATACAATTCATAACCACTTTTCGAACGACTAGTTTTGTAAGTTGTGGTGTGCTCGAACTCGGTGTTGCGTGTAGCATAAGCTATCAAATTATATGAAAAAAATAACTTACTGTGAATTAATGGGGTGTTAAATTACTATCCTTATATTGGACATTGTGTCCTATCTATTTTGAAATTGGTATTGGGCACTTCATTGACTGTCCAACATCAGAAAAAGAGCCAATAAAACTATCTTTATTAAAGAAAAAAAGAAGAATAATGGTCACTCGAGATTACACATACTAGGATTCCAAGTTTGTCAACATGGATATTGATGATAAACTAAGTGTCATGTTCTTATGGAGAGTGATAGAAAAAAAAAACTAGAAGATAGTTTACACAATTAAACCACAAACTTGTTATGGGTTAAATGGTCATTACTTTTCCAATAGGAAATGTAAACATACAATATTTGTTTTTTGTTACATTTCATAACGATGAAGAATTGTTTTATGAGATTGACTAAGAAAAAAATTGATATACTTACTTTTGAAGAATAGT
This sequence comes from Viscum album, assembly GCA_963277665.1. Lineage (NCBI taxonomy): Eukaryota > Viridiplantae > Streptophyta > Magnoliopsida > Santalales > Viscaceae > Viscum > Viscum album. The sequence continues at coordinate 1,845,064,236 of OY728163.1, read as the reverse complement.
TTCATCCTTTAATAAATTTCTACCACTAACTCATCTTTTCTCCAAACAATGAGTATTCAAGATGTCTTGTTCACACCTGAAGCGCTAGAATCAACTTATAGGGAATCACCTAATCCACAAAGGATGAACTATATATTTCCCTTGTATTTAGAGATTAAAAAAAACCAATATGTTTAGTTCAAGATCAGAAGATCCAAAAAATGGATAATCCTATATATAACGAAATACTAATTTTAATTTTAAAAAATAAACAATCAATACCCAATGTTTAACAAATACTACTTAATAAACAATTGTCCTTAAAATCCATCAATATAATCCAAACTAATAATGAAACCCAAAACCTAGAAGAATTTAATCACATAGTGTTTCATAGTGAATCTTAACATTTATCTCCAAATAACATCAAATAATATTGAGGTCTCATACTGATGTGTAACTAACCAAATCACATATTCTATAAGATAGTTTAACAATTTCCATTAATAACCTGAATTTATATAAAAAACCTATATTATTCCAAAATAAAAATCCACCTTTACTCATCAAATTAAATACCATATAATTGTATTTTTCTTAGGCATATAGAGTTCTGAACAAAGAAAATATCATCCAAAATAACATTTATCACTTAATCACTAAATCATTTTCCTATACTAAGGATATCAATTTGATAGAACATAAGATCTCAAAAAAACGTATCATTGATCAAAAAAATTATTTAACAAAAAATAATTATTGAAGCTAACTAGGGACGTCACGTAGTCCAGTGGTATATGATAAATACCAGTCACACTTTGGTTGTGGGTTTGATTCCTGTAGCTTTGTCCGACATGAAGAATTATCACACGATCTGCATATTTTCCTTTTATAAATAATAAATTTTATATGATTCCCAAAATGAGATAAATTCCTCAAAATAAAAATAACAGCATTTCACCAAAAATGTTATCTCATACCTCACATTTTCATCCTTAAAATTAATAACCTTCAATTTCCTCAAAATCTAGGATTATATAAACCCAAATGGTTTTTTATAACTATATCCACAATAGAAAAGTTAATTATTCGTGAAATAAAAATTTCACCTAACAAATTGCTAGGTTACACGTAAATGAAAGAATTATTCCATTGTAATCCCATAAAGAAAGAGAATTAATCCTTTTAAACATTTCTCCATCCATTTATTTCCACATAGGATTTCCTTAACCTATTGGATGTCCTATAGAATAAGAAATTGACTCGGTTAATGCTTAGGTCCCCTAAATTTATGTATAATAATAATAAATGGATTATTAGGATCATTTTTATTTTCTTCCATAGTACACTTCATTTTTCCTTGGAAATTCATTACATTATGTCTTTCATTACTACACAAAAATCATATATTTCTTCCATTGAGACAGTTTTCTGGGTGTCTCCTTCCACATTTCCTACATGATGTAAATTGATATTTCTTTTCTCCATGGTCTCCACTACTGTTCTCTTATCATTCTACACCATTATCTTCATTTTTCAGATTGGGAGTTGGTTAATGTATATATTTTGATCATATTTTTGGAAACTTTCTTTGTAATGAACACTATATCTTGTATTCCAATCAATAATCCCTTTAGTTTCTTATTTACACCATCATGCCCACTATTTAGATCATGTTCAATGTTACTATGACTTCATTTGAATGAAGAAATTGAATAAAACTAGAAATAATATTGTGAGACATAAAATCCTTTATAGAAAATCATGACACCATATTTTCAATCTAAATCACCTTAGGATTACAACGGTTATTTATTATCATCTTATATTAAAATCCTTTAAAATGGGTTGTAAAGAATATGTGGATTATCCTAAGCATATCCACTAGAGTGTCGTAATCAAGAGTGTAGTAATGCCTTTTGTCGTGCCCCATTCCTTTTTGAGTCTAGCTCAAAGCAGTTTTTTTGTGCTTTTCACTTAGATACATCTTTTCCTGCTCCGCCTCTACCTTCTTGAATCAAGACAAATATGCATTGCTTGGAAAATTCATCAAATCTCTACATTAACAAAATTCTAGAAAGTTATTCTACACTAATCCTCAATGTATATCTTTTGATAATGGTGTAAAATAAGTGATTTTCTAAATTTAGTTTCCATGGATTGTTCTAAACTTTCTCTAATACCAACTATAACACCCCAACCCTAGTTACCCAGAGTCGGTGCATTGTTACATAACATTGGAATGATCAAAAGTGATCATGTCTCGAATGACTGATTACTTTAGTTTCCTTTGAAGTACTATATACATAAATAAGTTTTACATTACATCATGAATTAAAAAAACAACAACATTGTGTCCCCTTTGATCACACCCATATCCTTTAGCCTATCCCTACTGTTCAAACATAATATATTTCTTCACATCCTGGGAAATAGAAAACATTAGAATTGGCTGAGCTCATATGCAAAGTAAGGATAATAATATTGCTGACTCTTTTGTAAATAATCATAAATATTTAAGGCAATGTATAAGACTATAACACAAGCCTTTTAGACATAAAATTTAGTATAATATAGAAAATATAAATCAAATAATTCTATTTAATTATTCACATGGATATTCTACAAGTAGAATAATCACATGTAATATCAATAACTAATTTTAATAATGATGGAATGCATAATCCAGGACATCATAACCACATAGTCGAGTCATTGTGCCAAGACCAACAATTAGTATATATTAAGGCCTAGTCCCAAGACACTAGATTGTCTAATAAGACCTACAGACGAATCAAGGAAATATAGCAGTCTCCACTTGTATCTTACTATGTCCAATGTATTCCTCAAATGAAAGATTAAAACCTAATCTAAATTCTCAAATTAATACATGCATACAAAATGTCATTATTTTAACAACAAACCATGAATGGTATAAAAATATCACATCCACACACAGACATAACTAAATAAATACAATATGGAATGTTGTATTATAAAAAATCCACCTCAATAAAAAATAATGAAGTATATTGATATATATATATATATATATAAATAATCAGTAAAACTATATCAGAGAAATATCCCTTTTTTTCTTGAAAACTTTCAAAAGCGTCACTATATATCAGGAAGTTATTATAAACAGATTTTTGAATAAAATTATTCTATATCACTTTAAAACTATTAGAATTAATTTTAATTTTGAAACATTTATTTCTTTATAAATAAATCCTTTTAATCATATTTAAAACATGGAAACTGATGAGAATGATTTAGAAGAATAAATCTTTGAAACATTTAAAATGTTATTTTAGTAATAGTTCCTAACCAAATGATAGATGATTGAATAAAAATAATGGTGGTAATAAAAACATTATAATATCATGACAATAAAGAGTACATTCACAGATTTTTCTATACAAACAACTCCAATGACTTGGATATATAAATTAATTAATGGAAATTGAGTTAAGATTACTCTTATAAAGTTAATATCAATGACCTGAGAATTTATCAATGGAGTGATTAGGTGTATCAAAAGTCTATCCTCATTAAGGGGAGATGAAATTACTATATAAATAAACAAATTTTTATTTCACACATAATCTTGGAGAAAAATAATCAATTATGTTTGCGTAAAACCCAATGAGTGGAAATCGAAATTAGAAATTCCCATACTGATTTGGTAAGTTTCAAAACATACACTGCAAGAAATAAGGATCATGAAATGAATATGTAAATACATATAAATTATAGTATATTACAGAAATAAAAAAATCACGGGCAGTACATACACCACCTAAAAGAAAATATTGGCAGTATAACATTTATCTCACATGAATAAGAAGTGATATGAAAACCCCTTACCTTATACTATTATTTAGTAAATGTTAAGTTAACCTAATATAAACCAGTTAAATTATAGTTATCCAATTATAAAATAACCATATAAAAAAATCGTATATCATATATGATCTTCTAATATTCCTTTGTAAACAATATACCAGTAGTGTCATTGTTTAGGGTGTTAAATGATTCATTTTCCATTGAATTTTTTGTTATGTAAGTCATGTTTTATAGGTATAGGAAACATTTTATTCATATGAAAAATGAAAATATGTTTTTAAAAATTATTTTAAATCATAAAATAAAAATTATTCTTTAATTTTTATGATGGGAAATGAATCTCATCACATTCGTGCAGATGGTAATCCATACGATTGCACGAGTGATAATATCATTCAATTAATGGTGAAATCATTTGTAATTTGATGGTATATCATATATATAGAATAATTAAATGATATATTTATTATTCACATCAATTATACACATTATTATACCCATCAAAATAATGAAGCGTTGAATAATAAACTACACCACGTCGTGGAGATGGTTAGTCATGCGTGTGCAGGTATGGTGACATTATCATTTATAAGATGGATACAATAATGAATATGACTGTACCATAGTTACAATAATACCAAATTTTGAATAGGGTACTTGAGTTATTATTTTGGTATGGGAACAACAATGAATGAAGAAGTGGAAGAAGAAAACAACTTTGAAGGAGTTGGTTAAATTATTAGCTTTTCTTTGGGTGCTTCCTTTTGATATGATCAAAAAGGCTCCATAGGTTGGAATACTGATCAAATTAAGGCCTATATTTTTAATTTAGAGTAGTTTTTAATAAATTTTTTCAGAGGATGGCCAAGCCAAAGGGGTTTGGAGGTGTGAAATTAAAAGCAGGTGAAGTACCCTTTCATAAGAGAGGTGGTTAATTTATTAAATATCTATTATTATATAATCCCTTTTTCCGAGCCTTATATTTTTATGATTATTATAAAATTTAATAAAATATTATTTGTTTTGAAAACTAATTTATTTCTATTTTAACAAAATATATTGTTTCGTTTATTTGAATGTAATAAAAATATTATTTATTCAAATAAAATAAATTGAATCAACCCTAACATGTCATATTAACCTCTATAATTATTGGAATGCATCAAAAGATTCAATATTCAATTATTTTAATATTTATAACATCAATTATTATAGAACTTCATTAATAAGGTAATTACGACACCATCAATGTTTCATAAATAAATTTAATTATTTAATGTTTAAAAATATTAAATTATATACAATTATGTATTAAATACATTTATATTTTTAGTGAATTTTTATAGTCAAATTTATCTTCTGTGTAAACCTATATTAAAAAAGTTTTTGTTATTTAATTTTGAATTTAATGGATTTAACTCTTATTTAAATTAAATAAAAATAATTTTCCTAATCTAATAAATTTGGTTAAAAAATGATCATATTTTATTCCAAATGTTTCTTTTGGTCAAAATAAATTTATCTAATAGAATTATGGAATGTGTTGGGGTAATTATAATATCATTTTTACCTTTACTTACCCTATTTAATTTTAACTATGGTAAATAAAATTCAAAAGTTACAAATGACCAAAAATTATTTACATCCAATTAATCCAAATTTTACATACTGATTTCAACTGTGTCTCTTATATTTTTGAAATTCAACTCACAGAAGCTGTAAAAATATGTTTTATACAAATTTTAAAATGTGTCTAGAAGGTGGGTAAATGACAGTACAAAATTCAATAAAATTATATATATATATACATATTATAAAAGTACATCAATGAATTACATTTAACTAATATAGTTATTATGTATATATATTTACTTTTAAATAAATTTAAATTAAAAATAATTATTTACATAAAATGTCGGCTTTAAACAATAATGTAGTGTTTTCACTATTCATCAAAAATTGAATATTTTTAGAAAAATACCAAAAATTCACCCAAAGATAATTCCTATATTCCGTATTCAAAAATTGTTACTATCAACCAAATTTAAAGCATACAAGTTGTAATAATTAATTTAAAAATAATATTCTTGTTTTCAAATCCAGAAAGTGGGGTTTGAGAAGTAAAACCATCAAAATATTACTATTATTTATGTCCAATTTAAATGTAAATTTTTTTCAAATTCATCACATTGAGTTAATTGATAAAAATATAATATAATTAAACTTAAAACCATTAAAATTGATAATTTATTACTATTAATTATTTTGATTAAAAACATTGTTTTTAATTAAAATTTAATATGTCTCACTATTCTTCAAAATATGTATATTATCAAAAAAGCAAAAAAAATTTATCCAAACTAATTTTTTTTGACCCTCTTCAAAATAAGAATTTTATTTAATCAAATTTAATATATAAAAGTGTTATATATTTTATTTAAAAAGGGTTCTCCATTAAAAGGAAGTAAAAGTTCGTTTTTTAAAAGATAATTATTTTATCTGAAAAATTGTATTTGTTATAATATTATGTCTAATAAAACAAATTATATGGATTTTAAAGTTATATGGAGTATATAAAATTCAAAATTACATTAATACTATTCGTAACCACTTTTTGAAGGCCATGTTTGGTATGTCGTGGTGCGGTCGGACTCGATGTTAGTGTAACACAAGATATTAAAGTACTTTAAAGAAAATAACATACTATGAAATCATGGGGTGTTACATTAGGATACCATTACATGGTCAAACATCTTGTTTTAATGAGATATTATTTTAATGTTAAATCCAGTGCATCTTAAACCACTACTCCATTAAATCTTTCGACTAGATATATTTCTTCCTTGTTATACCATATTATTCCCAAGTAAGAGATTCTCAAACCACTACTTCTTCCAATCGGAGCTGTGTGATTGAACTTTAATCCTCTGTTCTTGTGGTCTCAATGATCCTTCTCATCCAGTTTCATCTTCCCATGTTATGGTAGGTGGTCTCCGTTATTCTAGTGGAGTTTTCTTGGATGGTGGATGGAATGGTCATGTCGCGACATCCTCGGGTGGATGCAGTTGGCAAAGGGGACGAGATTGTAAACTTTTGTGTGGACCGTTCTCATATAAAGAAGGTCATGAACTGTTTGAGGTATGGGACTCATTTCTTCTATGATATTTTACATGCAACTCTAGAGTTTTCATATTTTAGCCCACTAGATCACAATGTAATTTAAATAATAATAATTCAAACTGGATAAATAAATTTATATCAGTTGTACGTTATTGGCTCTTGTTTTTCTATATAGTGTGATATCTATGCATATTTGTTTATCTTCTCATTCATTATAGAAACTGGGAAATAATATAATGTAAAAATTAAATAATAATAATTTGGATAATGATAAATAGGCATGTAAATGAATCTAATTTTTGTTATTGTAATTTGATACTAATAATATTATCATTGTAAGCATGATTAATTATTTTTGAAAGCAATGATATATTTCAGGTTAGGTTTCCCGTCATTGGAACCTACTATTAATGAATCAGTTAATTCCATATTCATTAAAGAACTGGTTGTTTTATGAAATATATTTTCCTCATAGGGTTATGAGTTACCCTATTTCTTGTTTAAGGGATAATAGAATAGTTGATATGATGTTTGTTTTCTTGATTCTTGTGTTGTGATGTGAGCCTCTATGGTTTTTGTGATACATGGGGGCAAGGAGGCCCAATTTTTGTGGTAGTGGTTTATGCATGTGGGTGTTGGGGATAACACAATATATGTTGAAAAATGTTAGATGTGAATGGTTGGATGCTTGCTGATTCATGTAGGTTGTTTAAGTAGATTACATTCCCCACTACTCGAGGCAGCTGGTCTTGCTTACCCTACTTTTAAACGGAGTGAATACATGTGGGGTATGCCATGTGCTTTCTGGGTTTAGCTTCTCGAGGGTGGTTTGGTCTATTCTTTTACTATAGGTGGTGAAGATTTGATGGGTAGTTCATCTACACAGCGTGTGGAGCCCCCTTGGGTTTAGTAGTTTCAAATTGTTTTCTTAAATGCCTTACAATATGGGAAATTACTAATTCTGTTAATAAAATATTGAATAAAAAATGTTAAAAAATGGGTTTGGAGAATTCTAGGATGTAATGCTAAGGTTTAATTTAACGGAACAAGATAATTTGGGTGTAATCTAATGGAGCTAATTAAATTGTTGATTTCATATAGGATACCTAGTTTTAAAGGTGGATGTCGGGATTCTGAGAGACATTAGCTGTATCTAATTCATTAACTAGGTTTTTACCCTCGTTTGGTTGTGAGATATATTATATTATGTACTTTTTTGTTTTTTTACTCTACTTCACCCCGTCAGTTAGGGAAACTGACACCCTAGGGATTTTAATCCCTACAATGTGTTTTCCCAATCATTTCAGTGAAAGGATGGATGTGGACTTCCACCTATGGCCCCACTCTCTTATCTTGGTAGTTATGTAGGATGGTAGTTATTGTGGTTAGTTTTCCCCATATATGTGTGTTTAGGGATGTAATATATTATGTTTATTCACAGAAATATATTCTGTATATTTTTTCTTATGGACTAATATAGGTGTACGTTAATGGGATATGATGGATTGAGGATCCTTAGTCGATGTATGGACTATAATGGCTTGAGGTTTAATACTTTGCGTATGATGCACATCATGTGTGCTGTGGTGGATCCCAGAAATTACATGGTTACATTACTTATGTGGACTTGGTGGTTTTGTTACATGAGGTGCATGATGTGGTGCTTCGCCTAGGGGTCTGCAGACAACAACTTAGGACATGCGATGTTGGGGAAAAGCAGAAAATGAGTGAAGAAGTAGTAGTGGGGTACCCATGATATTCATTATTATATTATATATTCTTGAATGTGATACATTGTGAGAGTATCCATGGAAAGGCTTGGATATTAGCATACTTATTTATTTGATGAGTTAGTTTCACCGATTGTTCACTATGCTTTAGCATGCTTTCTTTTCTTGTTCTTGAGAGTATCTATGGAGGATTCTACTGATTATGTAGTTATACTCACCCTTTATATATATAAATTTGTTTTTATGTCACTTGGAGAAGGTTGGAGATTATGTTGCTCACTACAAGAATGGGGTTCGAAGAGCTATTGGGGTCTCATAGTGGATGATATTTCTTCCTTCTTTTGGTACGTCTAGTTTATCCTTTAAGTTGTAGTAGTAATTTCATGAAATCACATTTGATTACTTGCAATTTCATTTATCTTGTATTCTATGTTGGATTTTTTTTGGTTTTTTCCTTATCTCTCACTTTTTCATGTGTTCTCTTAGATGGTAATGCCTCCCATTTGTGTCATTTATATACCCTCGGTGCTAATCCCCAGCTGGAGGCCTACTAAATATGGGACTCGGGGGGTCACTATATCCCTTCTCACATTGCCGGCCCTGGAGGGCCACAACTAGTGGGGAGGGAGTTGTGACAGAGTGGTATCAGATGAAGGATGAGGGAAGGGGTGTACTTTGGGGTTTGGAAAAGGTGAGGTTGCATGGGTTGGTAGGGAAATTGTGTTAGATAAGTTTATGCATGAGAAAACACTGGAGACCGGCTAAGACATGAGTATTTTGGGCCCCATGTGATCTGATTCATATACTATTAGGTTTACAGTGTCTTCTAGATGAGGTGATACTAATTGTAGGGTAGGGGCCTAGAAAAATATCATCAATCATTCTTATTTGTGCCTATTTTTTAATATGTAGACCTTGGGATATGATAACCTAAAATGATTAAAAGAAAACATTTAATTAATTGATGTTGAGTCTTCCATTATACTAGTTTTGGATCACTAACAATATGTTAATTTCAGGTATAGTTGTAGGTTGGAATCCTTATCAAGTTCACATAGAATATGTCATGCTGGGTGCACCACCAGATCACCACGGGGTAGAGGTTGCTGAATATGAGTCTTCGAGTAGGACACACTGAGTGTTTTGGCACCAGATTTTGTAGAAGTATGAGGTCTCCATTTTCGATGCACTCACAAAAACCTGGATTGAGGGGGAATAGATAGGTTTTAGTTCGATCTGTGCTCAGAATAATCATTGGGTGTCTTTTTTGTGTGACAATGATGCATGGAGTAGTGAGGCAGTGGTGGTTCTTCTTCCTCAGGGGTCGTGAGGAATCAACATTCTCATTGGAGGAGTTTGGAGAAAATTTCGTATTTCAGTTTCATTGTTCAACCATGAAGTTGTCCAGTCATCAATAGCTTCATTCCCTACTACATGGGAGCTCGAGTGTGAGAGAATTTGGAATCCATTTTAGGATACTTTTATGATCAGATTCAGACTTGTTGCTAGATGAAGAGGCTAGGGAAAAGAATTTCGAGGAGTTTTTTCATCCAGAGATCAAACTCTATGTCACCCTATTTATATTGAAAACATATATTTTGGTGATGGTGAAGGAAAAGGTCATTGATAGGACATTGGCCAGAACCGGATCATCATTCAAGGGGAATCATTATGATTCCTCACATATTATGGTTGTGGTCTGCAGTTCCTAGGTTTTAGGATAGAAGAATTTCTGTTTGACATTGGGTTGGTCCCAGCCCTTAGCATCGCATTTCATCTAGGGTGGTGGATCTCAAGTCTATTACAATGTATGAGGCACTTATTTTTCATGAGGGGGATGAGGTCATAAGGAGTGAGAGTTCCTGAATCTTCAAAGAACACATCATACACCAGATGTTTTTCTCCAGGTTCCTCTATTGAGTCAGTTCAAGCCGAGGCAATAGCAGCAGGTTACACTAGGATTGGATCATTAGATAGCAGATGGGGATGGCAGTTGAAAACACATTTATTCTCCACTTCTTCAGAGAGTATATTTTTCCATGGTTGTGGTCATAATCAAGGTCCGAGAGGCCATAGAGTAGGATGTGGTCATCTTTATGCTTTATCATTTCCAACACCAGGCAAGCCACACTTTTTTTGGGTTAATCATTTATTGGTTTTTACATTGGTGTATGGCTTGTTTGTTTTAGGATAAACACACTCCTTCATATCACCAACCCTTTTCCATGCATTGGTACTTGAGTTAGAGAGGCTTACAATGCCCTTGGCCTTGACTACACTAGTTGAAAGTCGAGATGATTATTTTGATGTACATAGAGACTATGAGCTAGTTTTGGGGTAGCACCTCTCTTGCATAAAATTCATTTGTTTACAGATAGATCCATATGATGTCAACCTCCTCATGGATTCTTTGTATTCAATGAAGTATATTGTGGATTTCTTCAGGTCGTAGGTGGTGTTCTTTACTGTAGATGGAGATCCATTGGTGTTTGATGGCGAGAAAGAACCTTTGATAGGTTAAAGGTGTGTTCTTTCATCATCATACTTTATAAATGAAATAATGTTTTGTTATTCATAGGATCAACAATTTGTGTTTTCTAGGGTCGTAGATGAGTACCCTGATGTCTTTCTAGAAGAGGTTGTATAATTACCCCCTCAATGAAAGATAGAGTTTGGGATCGAGATACAGCCAATAACATCTCATATCTCAATGTCTCTATATCAGATAAACCTTTATTATTTACGAGATATAAGTATAATGCATTATGGTCTATTAAAAATCAGTTTTTTTCTGCCGATTTTGTCACTATGGGTTGCACAGGTTTTTTTGTGAAGAAGGATGATGGCAGTTTGCGGTTGTGTATCAATTTTTGTCACTTAAACAAAGTGACAGTGAAGAATCTCAATCCTCTCCATGGATTGATAATTTATTCGATCAGCCTAAGGGTGCAGGTTGGTTCTCAATGATTGACTTTTAGTCAGGATATCATCATATGTTAGTGAAGGATGCTGATATCGCAAAAACTTCATTATGTTGTCACCATGGCCATTACAAGTTTGTTGTATTGCTGTTTGGTGTGACAAATGTGCTAGTTGTGTTCATCGGATTGATGAAATTAGTATTGTATGAGTTCCTGGATAATATTGTGGTGGTATTAATCAACACCATCCTTGTGTACTCCATGCTGGAGAATGATCATGTTGAGCATATTCATGTCTTTTTGGGAGTTCTTCGTCCATAGCAGCTGTTTGGGATGTTTTGAAATTGTGAGTTTTGGGCTCGAGAAGTTCTCTTCATTTGGAATGTGGTGTCCTATAAGGGAGAAGCTTTAGATCCATCGAAGATAAAAGAATTTGTGTATTGGGAATCCCCCAATGAATTGGAATAGGAGAGAAGTTTTTTTGGTCTCACAGTTTACTACAGGAGGTTCTTAGAAAATTTATCTCTGTTTTTGACTCCTCTAATAGCATTGACCCAGAAGGATCGATCATTAATGTGGATTGATCAGTGTAAGGAAGCTTCCGAGTATCTGAAGGAGAAGTTGTTATGTGATCCAGTTCATTTTCATCTAACATAGGGAGTTAAATTTAATGTTTAATATAATTCTTCTCACATGGGGTTAGGACGTTTTCTGATGCAGAAGAGATAAGTTTTTTCTTATGGGTCTCCACAGTAGTGTCCTCATGAATATAACATTTCCACCCATGATCTTGAGTTGGAATCCATGGTGTTTTCTATGATTTTGTGGGTAATTTACCTCATTAGAGAGAACATCTAGTTTCCCCCGATCATAAGATAATGAGGTTTTTTCCTCCCATTGCGACTTGAACATGCAACAACATTATAAGATGGAGTTATTATAGGAACACGACATCAAAATATCATATACCCATAGAAAGGGGAATGTTTTTGTTGATGTGTTGAGATAGAAGACATGTAGTCATCCAATACCTGAATTTGGTGATTCATGGAGAGTAATGGAAGAACATTCAGAATTAAATCTTGATATGTGGGAAGTTGGGGGAATAGGATGTATTTTTCAGATGAAGTTGTAGTCATCTCTGGTGGAGAAAGTGGAAGTGTCCCAGTTGGGGGATCTAGAGGAGGAGGTCTAATGAGACTGAGTTTTTTATGGAGAGGTCCCTGATGTTTGGTTTGAGATGAACAAAACCGAGTATTTTATAACAAAAGTCTATTTATTCCTATAGATATGTGTGAGATGGTTCATAGAGAGTTCTATATTTTTCCATCATTAGTGAAACCTGCACTACTGTAAAGGGGATCTTTCCCCACATATCTACCCCCATGGTCTAGAAAATCCACGGGGATATCTCATTTTTTATTATCTATTCCCACAGATTTAATAAAATAGTGGGAAACATAATCACTGATTCCCCGGATGCCATTTGGATCCTCCTCGCCCTTACAATCACTTCCATCTCCCTCTTCTTCTTCCTCGCTTCCCGACTCAAAATCGTCTTCTTCTTCCTCGCTTCCCCGAATCCCAGCCCTCTCCTCCCCTCCCTGACCACTGCCTCATGGCCATCTGTCCTCCGCCACTCGACCCTCTCCTCCCCTCGCCATCCTTCACCACCCGGACATCTGACCACCAAGTCCCGACTATATCCTCCCCTCCCCGGCCTCTGCCTCTACTCCCAACCTCCGTTCCGGCCTTCGCCTCACCCTCAATGTCTCAGCCACCACCTTCCTACCCCCAGCTCCGGTGACGTCCCCCCTCTCGACTCCCTCTCATCTCGGCCTTGGCCTCTGCCTCAACTTCCCCATGCTCTGGAAATGTCTCATCCTGACCATTCCCTCCCTACCCCCAGCTCTGACATCTAGGTTTGAAATTTATTCTCCTTGTTTTTCCAGAAATTGAGATCTTTTCTGTTGAGTTTTTTTTGGGATATCATCTCTCAAACATATCATGCTTTCAATATAAAGCTTATGACATAATTCAACATATGTATTTTATCAAAAAGTGATCCTATATTTAGTTTTGGTGTAAAAAGTTGATTCTTGGGAGCATTATTCCCCACTCTTTTTTCTATTAGATGAGTATATGAAGATGAATTTGAGGTTTTTTGGTATCATATCTTTCTGGGTTTTCAGCCTCTATATTATTTTCTAACGAGTTGGAATATGGTGATTCATGCATTGAAATATATTCCTTTTGAATTGTATTTATTTTGATCCCTAGAATTTATCTCTATTCAATGAATTTTAGAGTTCTTAAACATTTTGGTGATGCATTCAATGTATTCTTATAGGGTGATTAGTTTTAAATGACATGTAAGAAACCCATTAAGACTAGATTATGTATTTAATCAAGACTACTTCAAACACTCCTTGATTTCATTTACTATAGTTTTGATTATGGTACTAGTCTTATCCATAAGATTGTTTACTAAGGTAATACAATGTATTTTCCTCACTTTGATCTTTTGGAGAATCACATTGATTGATGTCTCAAAATTCATATAGTGGTTTGATATATACATCCTTTACATTTTTCGATGAATGTTTATAGTCCTATTGAGTTTATTAATAATTCAATTATTTAATTAGAATTATATGTTGTTGTCCACGAGCTAAGGATGGAGGCACTTCCATAGCTTCGCAAGCTAGGTGGTGGCTTTAGCAGGAGAGAAAGGGGTGTAACGGAGCCTCTATGAATCTTTTTACTAGTGTTTTACTAAATTCACCAACGAATTATGGTGTACTTAGTCTAGGATTCTCATTTGGGATGGGGGCTATGTTAATCATCCTTCAGATATATTATAGTAGTTAAAATAGAAAGTAAATTTGATATTTGTTGTGAATCCCATGATATCATGGAGTATTGGAGGATCCTTTAGGATTTCCTAAGATAAATTTTTCCTCACTCAGGGGGAAAGATATTTTTGTAGTAGTTCTCCCTCATTGGGTGGGTTGATGGGAGAGAGAATCTTAGTAGCCTCCACTATAATGAGTTTTTCCTATTATTAATGATACCACTCTTTTTAGTGGGAGGGGGACTACATGTAATTCACCAAAGAGGGTAGGAATTTGTTCATGGGATTCTAGAATTACTATTATAGAGGGACATATCTCTTTATTGGAATCCATTCTAACAGACTCTAAGATAGGGGTAGTTATGAATGTAGTGGAAACTATAAGGCATGGAGTATAAAACATGGCAAATTTTTTATGAAGGATTCTTTGATTTCATAATATGATGTTTACCCAAATTATTATTTTTCATATAAAATATAGTGTCCAAGATATTCATTTATAATATTAAAATATACTATATTATTTTTAGTCCATGCATTGTATGTTTTTTAAAGTTTTTTAAAGATCATAAATAGAGACTCATATTGAGAAACCATGATAGAGATTGAATCTGAAAAGTGAATTTTACCATATTCATGGATTATGATTCATTTTTATTGGGACTCTTGGATTTTTTTAGTCATGAGATGATTAATTAAGTAATATAATTTTTTAATTAATTGGTTATTATATGGAAAACCCCATGAATTTATTTATTTAATCCATATTATGAAATCTCACTTGGTTTAGTTGTTCTATGACCACATGAACCTTAGTGGGAGAAGAAGAAGATTATGGAGTGAGGGATTGGTGGTGATGAAAAATCAGGGATGAAATATCAGTTTTTAGTGATGATGATAAAAAGTACCTTGGTTGTGAAGTAGAATCAAATAAACATCATTTGACCATCATGGCAAGGAATTTATATAAATGGATTTATCCCAATTTTTTTTCTAGATTTGAACATGAAGTATTTTTCTTTAAATTTAATCAATATTCATTTAGCAGATGGCCTTTTTAACTTATTATATTTGGTTTAAATTATGATATTGGGATAATTGATATTGGGACTAGAAATTACTTCTTTGATTATTTATTTTATGTGAACGTAGATGATTCCTAATCATATTGGATCATCATTTCCATTCTTGTGGGTTTATCTATGTCTCCAACCGTTCTTTACATGTTCAACACAAACATTAGATTTTTGTTGATGATTCAACTAATATCACAGAATTATTTTTTTCACAATTAAAATAGTTTCCATATATTTAAATTTTGTGTTCTGTATGTATGATTAAAGCGTGAGGATTGGTTATAGGATATGATATAATCAGATAGGGGAGCCAGGATTTGAGGTTTCTACATGAATAACAATATTCACATTGACAAGATTGTGATATGAATCATCAATACAGGTACCAAAGGATAGAAAACATGTTACATAGGTGGAATTGTCATTTTTAGCATGGCCAGGGGAAATTAAAGTGATAAATGAAGAAAAATAAGAGGAATTAGAAATTAATCAAGGACTAGAGTAATGTTTAGATATTAGAACCCAACTACATGGAGTATAGTTCAATAGAACACACAACCTGTACTTTGGAAGGTAAAATATCCAGGGATTGTATGATACGTTTAATACCACACATTGTGTGGTTAAATCATACAATATGTTACCCTTATCTAGATATTATTTTCTGTAATGGGAATATACACCCAGGAAGCCCGAGTAGCCTCACAAACCATGAAGTTTAATTTCACATTCCATTTTTCCTTGATAAAACATGACCAGTGATGATGGATAACATGCCAACTATCCCTATAGATCCTACACACCACGATCACCTCTCCATACATATTAGTCGTTTCTCTACTTCCCCTTTTTTGTTTTGTACATGTGCTATAAATTTCCTAATTAATATATGATTTTTTCCTTGTGAACACATCATATACCTATACCAAGACTATATGGTGACCTAGAATATTCATTTAGGACTATATTTTTACATATAAACAGTACCTAAAAAGTGACCTAACAAATTGGACATAATGGTGGCGCAACATCTGAAGATATATATTTGGCATGTGCTAAATCTAGCATGATCTACCATATCCGCATTATAGTAAACATTCTTATCTATTAATAACTATTAGTAAATATAATCCCTCTTTGATGATAAATTTACACCTGGTAATAATTTCATCTCACCATTCTTAGGAAGGGTTACAAATTTACCCCACAGGTTTGGGGAATAATATCCTTTACCTATAGATCAGATAGGGTTGGTATTCCTGCCACCATTATGGATGTGATATCCTCAATATATTTATTTTTTATTACCCTTATCTGAAGAAGAAATGTAATTTGAATAAAAAGTAGTCAAATAATAAAAAATGTATAAATAAGGGAAGCTGTTATGGAGGTGTAATGATTATTATCTTTTCCAAAACCTATAGTAATAATATCAATGGGAATTTTTACTAGCATTAAGGGGAAGGGATAGAATACCTTGAGCCCATACACCCTTTTCTAAGTGATGTTCCTAAGGAATATTTAGTGGCCTTAGAAGATCAAATCCACACAGGGAAAGAAGGGTGAATATGTAGGTAGGATAAGATATAAGTCTACCTAGCCCCAATTGTCAAAGACAGTAACATACAATGAACATAAACCTAAAATATTCTCTATGGGAAATAATTCTACAACAATAAACACATTTAAGGGGTTTTAGTAGGAATATAGATGAAATGATGGAACTGATCCAAAATATAATTTGGATCTTATTATATACTCTAGGGAATAGATAGAGACATTGGAATTTAAGAAAATTGGTAGTATTATAACCCATAGCTTACAATGGAGGTATTCCAACCAATCATATCAATTCTAATCTAGTTAACACATCATTAAAAAATAAATGAGGGTATGCCATATGAATCCAAAACACTAATCGATGACATTTGATATTGAAGACATTACCTAAATCCCAAGGGAGATTCCCCTTCTCTTTTCACTTCAATTTCCTGCATTTTCATTTCTTCTGAGAACCCTAATCATGGAATGTGTAATATTTAGTGTTCTATATTAATCTAATAATTTGTATTTGTCTTTTCTATTGATTTTAAATTCTTATATTTTAACAAAATGAACCATTCCTTCTTTAGAGTCTTGTTGTGACTTGTTCCACATTGTATGCAGTAGGTGTTTCTAGGTAATTATTTTATTAAAAAATCCATGAAGTTATTTAGTTTATTAAATTAATCTTCTAGTATATTCATACAAATATTTGATACCCACGATTGTATTATATAAATTATAAAAATTATTTTCAATAATTCTTAGAGATGAAGTGGGTTTCATTAAATTATTTTAACTCTTTGAATTAAAATATTACCCATGGTAAATATTAAATTACATGAATATGGGAATTGTTTAAAATATTTTTGATGATGGATGAATTTTTTTTATCTCTCCCTTTATTTTTAATTAAAATAACTCATGTCTAAGGGTGTGTTTTAATGTTACGATTTTATTTTTTTATGTTACTCCTAAGGGAGGACAAACTATTTTATCTCTCCCTTAGTTCAACTATAATGACACATACCACTATATCATAGACATAAAACCTTTCTTGGCCCAATTTGGTTTAATTTGTTGATCATAAACTTATAGGATATAGGTAAGAATTTTATCTATGATACTAAAAGGGCTGAAATTGGTTATAAAATTAAAGGCACTTGCAATACAAATGTAAATTAACTATTATGTTTTTATATTCTAATAGTTTTATTTTCTATAGCACATATCTATTTTTTTAATTATGGTTTACATTGTTGCTTGAAAGATAACATTTATTTATCTTGTTATAGAATGGCTAGAAGCCGAATGTATTGTACAGATAGTATTTCAACCGCGTTTCAAAATAATTTGGAGATTTTTTTAGATTTTGTATTTGAAAATGATTTAGATGGAGGTTTTATACAGTGTACATGCTATAAATGTATTGGAAGACCATGTTTAAGCTAGGAAGAAGTTAGATACCGTATAACAAAATTAGGATTTCAAACAAATTATTATGTTTTGTATCACCATGGAGAGACGAGTGAATGTTCTACTAATAAAGAACAAAATGAAAGAAGTGTCTTAGAGAATTTGATATTCAATAAGTTTCCATTTGTCCATCATCCCGAGAGATATAGTATGCTAGTTCAAGAAGACAATGATATCAATACACATGAGGAAAATACTGAAGATGATAATGAGAGAGTGAAAAAATTATTGTATGATACCAGAACTCCAGTATATAAGGAATGTACTACAATGAATAAGTTATATTTTATAAGGTGGTTTTATCATGGGAAAAACATGAATGGATTTTCTAATGATGCTCTTGATTACATTCTTAAAATTTTTAATAACTTTCTTTCTGATGGTGCAGATTTTCCCTCAAATAATTACAAGGGATAAATGTTAATTAAGAAGCTTGGATATGATACTAATAAAGATCATGCTTGTCTAAAAGATTGCAGTTTATTTTGGGAGGAAACAACTGATGGTAATGACTATAAAGAATGCAGTACATCTCGATGGAAGAAAAATTTAGATGGAACACCATATCATGTGGCAGGTAATGTCATGTGGAAGATTCCACTGCTTCGCATAATTCAAAATCTATTCATGTCTGTAGAAATATCAGCCAATATGTGAGGAAATGATGCAGAGATAAATAAAGGTAATGATGAGTTGATTAATTTTATAGATTGATTAGAATGACAGACATTTGATGCACAACATCCTAATTTTTTATCCGAGGTTCGTAATGTCAGGTTGGGTATATCCTATGATGGTTTTAATCTGTTTGGTCATATTTTTACTTGTCACAGCACATGGCTAGTTTTTATTCATGTTTATAATATTCCTTCATGGATGTGTATATAAAAACTATTCACTTTCTTGAGTATACTGATAACTGATCCTTCTAATCCTGGTAATGATATAGCTGTCTACTAGCAGCCTTTGATAGGAGAGTTGAAATAACATTGGTATTTCGGTGTTCAGACATTTGATGCTTCTTCAAAGAATACGTTTCAGATGTGTGCTACCCTTCTATAGACCAATAATGATTTACATGATTATGAAATGATGTCTAGGTGGGGCATAAATGGAAAACTATCATGTCTTGTTTTTCTAAAAAAATACACAATTGATAAGGCTTAAATATCCTCATTATTTCTGTTTCATGAGGCATCGCCGATTCTTTCCAATGGATCATCAATACAAGATGAATAGTCAGAGGTTTGATAATACTGTTGTCACTGAACAACCACCTCAATGGATGTCAGTATTCATTGTGCTTAATGAATGAAAGAGAGATTTCGTGGGCGCCCTCAACTGATTAATGTGATTTTGGGGTACTTAGGTGCAACAGAGTGGCTGACCAAGGTCGTCTGTCAAAGGAGGAAGTGAATTTAACAAATTATTAAAGGTATTCTAAAAATAAAATAAAAGACAATATAATAACAACACTACTTTAATGTATTGGGTTTTTTAATAGTATATGAATCTAGAAGTAGTTTGCTGGAAGAAGATTGCATTTTTTTTTTGTTTTTAGTTTTGAAATGAATTTCGATTAAAATGACACAACAAGAAGATATTTTTTTAGAAATCTATTTTAAAATGCGTAATCGATCTAACTCTACCTCTTCATTCACTAATTAATCATTATAATTTAAATCAATATACAATTAATTATGATCCCTTAATTTTTTATCCCTCAAACCCTACGAGAGTTAACCTAACCACAAAGATGAAATTACTGAAACCCTAGGATGGCTTTGGAACACGCAATCGTAGCACCCTGCTTTGATTGTTGTTCTAAGGATACAATATGGTTAGTGGTTAATTAGAGAACATATAAATTCTGTAAATGATGATGAATTGTGTTTAGGGATTATATTTGAACTCTACAAATTTATCCCGTGTGGTCTTGTATTACCGATTAAGATTACGCTCTCACAATTTACACATAATCCCGACCTCACGTATTTTTGTGTTAATTGTTAAATTTCATTCTTAGTTTCATGTAATTTAAAAACACAATTCATGGATCATATTATGTTAATTAAAGTATCTCAATGATTCAAAATAATTAAATGAAGAGTGTAGAAGATAGATCGATTACTAAAAGACTACTCTTCCATGGGTGGCGTAATCATCGTAGAAGCGTTTTGCATGTGCAACGGTTTATAATGGATATAACCCAATAACGCTTCTACTCAAGAATTCAAGCCCAAAGAGTAAGATTAATAGAAGAATAATTTTAAACAAAACATAAGGAATGAGTAGAAATAATAGAAGAACAAAGATGTTTATTACACAAACAAAATCATTACAACATGAAGGAGAAGAAGAAGGCTTCGTCGAAGGGATCTTTGCTTCAAGAGCTACCCTTATTGAAATGGTAGGAAATTTGTAGTGGATCCACTTCTTTTCTACCCTAAACTTTCCAAAGCACGTCCCAACCACACCAAATGATAAAAACACCAATTTATAGAGTGGTGGGGAGGCTAGGTTCAAAGTGGTTTCAAGTGTGAATGGGGAATCTCGGCCAAATATTTTATTCCAACTTGTACTGCCCATTTGACCACCGAAACATGTGAATTGGCCGGCCTTCCAGAAGGATAAAATTTTAGGATATGGGTCCTCTATCTCAAATCCACATTTGGGCTTAATCCAAGACCATAGGAAATAGTTATGGCCGAAATACATAAGCTTCTCCATTCTGGCGAGTCCAGCCCAACTTTGACTTCATGGCCCATTTTCAACAAACAATGCACTCTTTAGCTCTAGTGTCCTGAATAAAGGTTGTAGATAATTAAGTTAGGAACACTTTTACAAAATTTCAAATTCAAATAATAAATATAAAAATATGTATCTTCGAAATACTACAGTGAACTATAATGGGTAAAACTGGAATTTTCATCAAATATTCAAATGAATGATCTAATCCCAAATAATTTCTAATTAAACATATTTAACACAAAATGAGTAAATTATATCATTTATTATCAATAAAATATTCAATAAAATAGTGTTCTATCACCTCCCCCACACATACCCTTATTCACTCCTGAGCAAAACCTCATATCAAGTAAACATTAATATCAAATCAAAACCAATTTTAAAACACATATCTTTGAGATCAAACAATTAAACACCAAGAAACAAAAGATATCATGCCTCATAAAAAACCATTATTTCATGTTCTTAATTTATATAATTCAATATATTTACACTTTTTTTATCCTCCCATGCACAAAACACTTACCTCGCTTGAATTTTCTCTCATCACTCAAATATCAATTTTTTTTACAATGTCATTCTCATCCAAACTCATACAAGGGTCACCATAGGATTGATAAATTCCTACATCGCTACCCGATGTGAGTCAAGGACATATGTTTATCATGAGGACATTTTAGGGTTGTTCTATGGCTTTCAGTTGGTAGGATTAAGATGTGAAAAACGCTGAGGCTGAATGAGGAGGGCTTGAATATTTTTTTGAAGAAAAAGTTCATTGATCTAATATTCACTTAAATATGGTCTTCTCCTCAATCCCCATAGTATCAATTCAGATCCATCATCATGAAAATTCATGAAAATTTTACACCATTCATCATTTCAGCATAAAAAATGTCAATCTTTTCAAACATGAATTTCTTGAAACCTCAATATGGGCACAAATTTCCACCTCAATTAGAAGCTCTAGAAAAGGCACATCTTCACTTGTCTTGAAAGATCCAGAAAAGGCACAGCTTTGAATATAATGACTTTTTTTAGTAGAAAACACATCTCTTATGAATTTAATTTTCCACCCAAAGTATCACAGAATTCGGCGGCACAACACAAGATAGATTACCCCACAATTAAGCTGAACTAGATAATGAAATTTCACTTCAAGAGTTGGTTGGATAGGGAAAATTGGATTGTAATGTAGATAAACTAGAAGGATGTGCATAGCTTCTAAGGGCTACAAGGATAAAATATTCAAGGTAGGCCATTATAAGAAATGATTCTTTGAAATATGGGCTTTAACACAAAACAGATTCCTCAATCATTTAAACATAAGTAACTCAAACCCTCAAGTTTTGACAGGAATAGATCAAATTCTTCTTAAATCATGCATGGTTCCGTTCTCTCAAGAATTGAGGTGAATGTAAAGAATATGAAAATAATGGTTCAGAAGCATCACAGGAAAGTTATTTCAAATATGAAGACGGTGAGATGTGGCATGGGATTCAAAATATAGTGTATTTTTCATGAAATTGCTAAATATTTGAACTTGAAAAAAGTAGTTTTCCACATTCATTTAAGCTTAGTTTCACGGGATAAATTGTTTCACTCATTGATATGCATTTCAAAATTGTTATGAGAATCATTTTAGCTCATAAATTTCAAAAACACAATGAAAATTGAAAAAATAAACACACAAAATATGAAAAAACACAAAATTTTTTTGTTTGGTTGTTTTTTTTGATAGGAAATAAATTGAAATTACTAAACTAAAAGGTTCCCTCACCGACACGTAAAATATTGCATTGTCCTCAATGTGAACCCATGAGATGATATATGCACATGAAATGCATAATTTTTAAATAGGACAAATAATATAAAAGTGAAAGGGTTAGGAACACCCTGATGTGCTCAAGTGATGATGGGGTCATGCAGTGTGATAAAATCCACTGCATCAATAGGAATTCCCTTAATGTATCTCTTCAAACGTTTCCAATTGACTATAAAGCTCCTTCCAGTGTCCTCTTGTGTGATCTCCACTACACCATATGGAAAAACACTAGATACAATATAAGGACCTAACCATCTGGAACACAACTTACCAGGCATCAACTTCCGTCGTGAAATGTAGAGTAGGACCTTCTCTTCAACATGAAACTCCCTTTTCTGGATCATTTTTTTAATGAACTGCTTTGTATATTTTCTTGTAGAGACTTGAGTTCTCATATGATGTCAGTCGAATCTCCTCATGCTCTTGAATTTGCAACATCCTTTGAATTCTAGCTTGGGCCAATTCCATGTTGCATTTCTTTATAGGACAATATGCCCGATGCTCGACATCCACTGGGAGATGACATGTTTGCCCAAAAACAAACCGAAATGGGGACATAACAATGGGGGTATTGTATGCTGTCCTATAAGCCCACAATGCATCATCAAAGCGCTTGCACCAATCCTTCCTATTTGGCTGCACAGTTTTCTCAAAAATTTGTTTCAACTCACGATTTGAATCCTCAGCCTGGCCATTTGTTTGGGGGTGGTATGGTGTTGATGTTTTGTGTGTCACCCCATACTTTCGAAGGAGTGAAGAAAAATTCCTATTGCAAAAGTGTGTCCCTTGGTCACATATGATGTCCTTTGGTACTCCAAAACTGCAAAAAATCTGTGCTTTGACAAAGTCCACAACAACATGAGAATCATCAGTACTAGTGGCCTTAGCCTCCACCCATTTACTCACATAATCAAAAGAAACAAAAATGTATAGAAAACCAAAGCAACTAGGAAAAGGGCCCATAAAATCAATTCTACAAACATCAAAAATCTCACAGAATAAAATCGGTTGTTGGGGCATCTCGTGTCTCCTTGAAATATTTCCAGTGTGTTCGCAACTAGAGTATGACTTAAAAAACACATGGGAATCATGGAATAAGCTAGGAAAATATAATCCAGAGTCTAAAACATTCCTAGCTTTCCTTTGGGGTCCAAAGTGTCCACCACAAGCATGTGTATGACTAAAATGCAAAACAGACTCAAACTAATGATCGGGAACACACCTCCAAATGACTTGGTCACTACACATGCACTAGAGGTAAGGATCTTCCCACACATAATACCTAGACTCATATTTTAATTTTTGGACTTGATTCTTCTTCAAATTTTCTGGGATTTCAGAGGAAACAATGAAATTAACTAAATCAGCATACAAAGGATGCGTACCTGAGATGGTATAGAGACGCTCATCGGGGAAAGTGTCCCAAAGTGGTACCTGGTCCAAGGTGCCATCCTCTAGTGTTTGAGTAAGCCTACTCATGTGGTCTGCCAACAATTTCTCTGATCCCTTCTTATCCTTTATCTCAATATCAAATTCCTGAAGAAGAAGCATCCAACGGATAAGTCATGGCTTTGCATCTGGCTTCTTTAGGAGGTACCTCAAAGCTGCATGGTCAGAAAAAACAACTACTTTAGAGCCTAATAAATATGAACGGAATTTATCTAAAGAAAATAGGACAGTAAGAAACTCCTTTTCTGTGGTTGTGTAATTTTATTGGGATAAATCTAGTGTCCTCGATGCATAGGCGATCACATGTGAACGTCCCTCCACCCTATGAGATAAGACCGATCCAACCGCGAAGTTGGAGGCATCACACATAAGCTCAAAAGGAATCTCTCACCATGGGGGTTGTATGATAGGTGGAGTGGTCAGACACTTCTTCAACTCATCAAAGGAAGTCCTACAAGAATCGTTAAACACAAAATCAGAATCTTTTTGATGTAATCGTGACATAGGAAGAGCGATCTTACTAAAATCTTTGATGAAGTGCCGATAACATCCTGCATGCCCTAGGAAAGATCTAACATCACCCACACATGAAGGATAGGGTAAGGATGAAATAATTTCTACCTTAGTTCTATCAACCTATATCCCATGTTTTGACACTACATGCTCTAAGGCAATGCCATGCCCTACCATAAAATGACACTTTTCAAAGCTCAGGACCAGATTCTTCTCAATACAACGATTCAACACCTTTCCCAAAATACTTAGACATTCATCAAATGAAGACCCATACACTGTAAAATCATCCATAAATACCTCCATGGAAGTCTCAACAAAATCAGAAAAAATACTCACCATGCATCTATGAAAGGTACCTGGGGCATTGCAAAGTCCAAATGGAATCCTTCAATAAGAAGAGGTACCAAATGGGCAGGTGAATGTCGTCTTCTCCTGGTCCTCTGGAGCTATAGGAACCTGAAAATATCCATAAAATCCATCAAAGAAACAATAGTGTGTCTTCCCAGCTAGTCTCTCAAGCATCTGATCAATAAACGGGTGGGGGAAATGGTCCTTGTGAGTGGAATGATTTATTTTCCTATAATCAATACACACAGGCCAACTGTTTTTCACCCTCATTATAACTAACTCATCTTTCTCATTTTTAACAACAGTAACACCACTCTTCATAGACACAACCTGAATTGGACATACCCACTATGAATCTGAAATGGGAAAGATTATACCTACCTTGAGAAATTTCTCAACTTCTTTTTTAACAACTTCCAGGAGGGTGGGATTGAGTCTCCTTTGTGGCTGTCTCACCGGTTTTTCCCCATCCTCCAAGAGAATCCTATGCATGAAAATGGAGGGGGTAATACCTGATATGTCAGCCAAGGTCCACCAAATCTCCCTGATGTTCTCCCTCAAAATATTCAAAATCTTTTCTTCATGTTCAAATGGGATATTGTTAGCAATGATAACAGGTAATCTCTCACCACTAAACAAGTATGAGTATTTCAGATTTGGTGGAAATGTCTTGAGTTCTAATAAAGGAGGGTGTAGTATGGATGGAGACATTGAAGGAACCGAAATATGTGCACAAAGATCATAGGTATCAGAATATACATCATCAAAATTAGAGAATAAAGCATCAAATCAATCAGAATACTCTATAGCCATGTCATAATCAGAGTTCACATGATCAAAATCAGAATATGATTCCATTTCAAAATCAAATATTAGAGAGTCTTGTTCCTTAGAAACAGGTGTGGAAGTACTTTTAGACATCAAACTAGAACCAATACTCATAATCTCCCTAAGAATAGGACAATCCAATTCCATGGTGTTTTTACTTGGTGGTTCAAAATGGGAGATAACAAATGCAGAATGATCTTCTAAGGGGTACATCATGGAATCCATAACATAAAATATCACAAATTCATCCCCAAATTCCATGGAAAGTGTACCCTCATTGACATTTATGATAGTTTTTGCAGTTTTGAGGAAGGGACTACCTAAGATAATGAGGGCATGAGAACATACCTGATCATCCTCCTTGTTAAGAACATAGAAATCCGCTAGAAAGATCATGTCTCTTACCTGGACAAGCACATCCTCAAGAACTCCCGCTGGATATGTTGTAGCTCTATTCGCCAACTGCACCACTACTCTTTTCGGCTTCAACTCACCAACCTGTAAAGAAGAGAATACAGAGTAAGGAATCACATTTATAGATGATCCTAAATCACAAAGAGCATCAGATAAGTGCAACTCCACTATGGTACATGGGATGGTGAATGTCCGGGAATCCTTGCACTTTGTTGGCATTGCAAGAGTTGGTGTAATGAGTGCTGAGACATTCCTTCCAAGGTTGATCCTCTCATTTCCCTTGAGCCCTCTTCGATTGGTACAATGTTCTTTTAAGAATTATTCATACCTTGTAATTTTATTAATGGATTCAAGTAGAGTAATGTTGATCTCCACACACTTGAATGATTCCAAAACCTCCTTTGGCATTGCTTCTTCAGCCATCTTCTTGGTTTGAACAACCCTTTTGGGAAAAGTAAGGGGTTTAGGAGGAAGATCATCAATATTTTTAATACCTTTATATTTATCCTTGGATTTCTCATCATTTGGTTTGGAATGCGGCTGCTCCGGAGTTGAGGTGAATCCCGGTGGAATGGTAGGTACAAATGTATCATTAATTTGCTTCCCACTTCTCAATGTGATGGAACTGACATTCCCCTTTGGATTTGGAGTGGGTTGGGTAGGTATATTTCCATAATTCATACTCACATGTTCATGGAGGGTGGTGGCAATCTGGCTTATTTGAGTTTTCAACTCCCTTAACTCCGAACCTTGACTCTTTAGTTAATTCTGTTGATTAAGAACAATTTTCTTCAAAAGATCATCAGTTTTAGAATCTACCTTAAGTGGGGGATTCCCTTGTTGTTGGCTTGTTGATGTTTGAGCTTCAAATATCCTTTGGGGTTGTTGGAAACCCTGCTGGTAAGGGAGAGGCTACTACAGGTTTTGTTGAAAAGGGGGCCTTTTTGTTGTCTAGATCCATACCTCATGTCTGATTGATCCTTCCAACCTTGGTTGTATGTTGGAGAAAATGAATCAAACTTATTTTGGGGATATGGTTGTTGCTGCTGGTGGAATGGTCTCCCAGGGAATACTGCTGCACAATCCTCTGTCTGTTGTAGTTGTGGGCAACAATGACTTGGATGGCTTGTCTCAGTGCAAATTCGACATTGCCTTGAAGGAATGGGTTGGGATGTCTTTTGAGCCAAAGAAATATTCCTCACCATAGTGGAAAATTCTTCCAACTTTGTATCAATCAAATGACTTTCATGTGAAGAAGGAATTACCTGATGTACTCCCCTGACATTGGTGTACCTCTATTGCCAAATTGTTGGGAGTTTTGGGCCATTTTGTCGATCAATGCTCGTGCAGCTTCTGGTGTCTTTTCCACTAATTCTCCTCCTACTGCATCATCCACCACGCTTCTCTCCATAGGTGTCAGTTTTTCATAAAATTACTGAATGAGTAATTTCTCACTAATTTGGTGATGTGGGCAGCTTGCACACAACTTTTTGAATCGCTCCCAATACTCATAAATTGACTCCCCTTGTGCTTTCTTGATCCCCGATATCTCCTTTCGAATGGATTTGGTCCTTGATGCTGGAAAAATCTTTGCATGAAAAGACTTTTCAAATCATTCCAACATGTTACATCTTCAGGTTGCAAATAATACATCCAATATTTTGCAGCTCCATCAAGTGTGAATGGGAATGATCTTAATTTGATTTGATCTTCAGAAAAATTTCATGGTTTTAAAGTTGAGCAAAACACATTAAATTATTTAAGGGGTTTGTTGGGATCCTCACTAGATAAGCCATGAAACTTTGGAAGAAGGTGAATTAATCCAGATTTTAACTCAAAGATTGATTCAAGATTCGGGTATGCAATACAATTCGGTGGATAGTTAATATCAGGTGCGGCCAATTCTTGAATGGTTCTATTAAGTTCATTTTCAATATTTCTAGCCATTGGTTCTTTTTTTGTGTTTTAATTTGAAAAAATTCCAATTCCAATGTTTCAAGAAGTGATGAATTCACCAACTGGTTGAATATTGAAACTTCCCGTACACTGAGAGTGTATGATTCATGCCCTAAGGCTGCGTTCAATCTCCGGGTAAAGATATAAGAGATAGTCGGTATTAGTTCGTGTCATAAAACAAATAAAAATTAAAATAATGTGAGTGGACCATAGAAAAATAAAAATGTGAAGTTGAGTTGATGGTCCAAAAAGAAAAGAAGAGGATGAAAAAAAAGGAAATCATGAGAAATGGGAAAGATGAAAGAGAGAGGTGAAGAAAATAATAAAATGAAAAATAAAATAAATACCTCTAAATGGTTGAATAAATTACTTGTCTCCTCGGAAACAACACCAATTTGAAAGAGCGCTGTCGTGGGCGCCCTCAAATGATTAATGTGATTTTGGGGTACTTAGATGTAGCAGAGTGGCTGACCAATGTCGTCTCTCAAGAGAGGAATTGAATTTAACAACTTATTAAAGGTATTCTAAAAATAAAATAAAAGATAATAGAAAAAAAACTACTTTAAAGTATTGGGGTTTTTTTACAGTTTATGAATCTATAATAATTTTTCTGGAAGAAGATTGTATATTTTTTTTGTTTTTAGTTTTGAAATGAATTTCTATTAAAATGACACAACAAGAAGATGGTTTTTTATAAATGTATTTTAAAAGGCATAATCGATCTAACTCTACCGATTAATTTACATATTAATAATTATAATTTAAATCAATATACACTTAATTATGATCCCTTAATTTGTTCTCCCTCGAACCCTACAAGAGTTAACTTAACCACAAAGATGAAATTACTTAAACCCTAGGCTAGCTTCGGAACACGCAATCGCAGCACCCTGCTTTGATTGTTTTTCTAAGGATAGCTTATGGTTAGGGGTAAATTAGATCACATATCCATTCTAAAAATGAGGATGAATTTTGTTTAGGGAATATATTTTAAATCTACCAATTTATCTCGTGTGGTCTTGTATTACCGATTAAGATTACGCTCTCACAATTTACACAAAATCCCGACCTCGCTTGTTTTTGTGTTAATTGTTCAATTTCTTGCTTAGATTCTTGTAATTTAAAAACACAATTCATGGATCATATTATGTGAATTACAGTATCTCATTTATTAAAAATAAATAAATGAAGAGGGTAAAAGATAGATTGATTACTAATAGACTACTCTTCCATGGGTGGCGTAATCAGCGTAGAAGTGTTTTTGCATGTGCAAAGGTTTATAATGGGTATAACCCAATAACGCTTCAACTAAAGAATTCCAGACCAAATAGGAAGATTAATAGAAGAAATAATTTAAAAAAAACATAAGAAAATTGAAGAAATAAAATAATAACAAATAAGTTTATTACACAAACAAAATCATTACAACATGAAGGAGAAGAAGAAGGCTTCGTCGAAGAGGTCATTGCTTCAAGAGCTACCCTTATTGAAATGGTTGGAGAATTGGATTGGATCCACTTCTCCTCTGCCCTAAACTTTCCAAATCACGTCCCAACCCCAACAAATAAGATAAACACCAATTTATAGAGTGGTGGGGAGGCTAGGTTCAAAGTGGATTCAAGTGTGAATGGGGAATCTCAGCCAAATATTTTATGCCAAATTTCACCGAACATTTGACCACAAAACGCTTGCATTGTCTTGCCTTCCATAAGGATAAAATGTGCGTATATGGTTCCTTTATCTCCTCTCCAAATGTGGGCTTAATCCAGAACCATATGAAGCAGTTATGGCCGAAATACTGAAGCTTCTCCATTCTGGTGAGTGCAGCCCAGCTTTGACTTCATGGCCCATTTTCAACAACCAAATGCACTCTTCAGCTATAGAATCTTGAATAAAGGAATTATATAATTAAGTTAGAAACACTGTTACAATATTAAAAATTCAAATAATAAATATTCAAATATTTATCTTCGAAATACTACAGTGAACTATAAAGGGTAAAACTGTAATATTCATCAAATATTCAAATGAATCCTCTATTCCCAAATAATTTCTAATTAAACATATTTAACACAGTGTGAGGAAATTATATCATTTATTATCAGTAAAATATTCAATAAAATAGTTCTTTATAAATTAATTAAAATATTTCAATTTTTCATTAGGTAAAGTTCAGTTGAAATCTAAAAAGAGGAAGAATGTTGACAATAAACCTCTTACAATTGAAAAATGAGTAGTAATATTTTTTGAATTACCATATTGGTATAAAAAAATTTTACATCATTTTTTAGAAGTAATGTATATTGAGAAAAAATTATGTGAAAAAATTGATTTCAGTTCTTCTGTATATCAAGGGGAAGACCAAAGACCACTTCTGATCTCGTCGAGACTTGTTGGATTGGGGTATTCGACCAGAACAATATCCTGTGTGTATCAGTGAAAACAAATGGAAGGTTCCTTGTGATTCTTATGTTATGATACCATCATATAATGATCAATTTCTGGAAGTATTGGAGAATATCAAGCTTCCTAATGGTTATTCCTGCAACATATATAAATAAGTCAATAGAAGATATGTGAAAATAAAATCTCTGAAAACTCATGATTATCACATCCTTCATCATGAATTGATTCTAATAGCAATTTTGCATTTTCTATCCAGTAATTTAAGGGTGACTGTGTCTCTCTTATGGAATTTTATAGATACCATTGTTCCAAAAGGTTATCCAAGTCATTCTTGATAAAAATGAAGTAGGAGGCACAATTAATTTTATGTGAGGTGGAAAATATTTTTCCTCCATCCCTTTTCACTTGCATGTTGCATTTAACTGTACATATTCCAACTAAAACACTTCTTAGGGGACCAGCTGCTTTTCGGTGGATATATCCTATTGAAAGAAATATGTTCACAATGAAATCATATGATTGAAACAAAATTTATCCAAAAATTTCAATTGTGAGGGACATTCAGTTCCACCATATTTGACTCATAATCCGGTTAGAATGGGTATGAGTTGGGATTCCCCAAGACCTAGATGGAGCACCCATCATACCCATTTCCACACTAACCTAACATCAGAACCCCCTTCCACCACACCTTTCTATCCTATTTAGTCTCCAAGGTTGTTTTTATTCATGCCTCCATCATCATTTCAACTACCCTCTTATTCACATGCCATGAATACACCACCTCCATAGATGTTTCTACCATTACCATTTCAATATCTGATGATGTATCCCCCATCCTACTACCCATATGTTATCATATCTACACCGCCTCAAATTCATATCATCCCACCAACATCTGATGAGTATGTCCCATTATCTTCCACTCCAGTGCATGAAGGTCACCCAGAGCATGCACTGGAATAGAAACTTCCTACCAGCTCTGCTGAGTTAGGACAACCCACAGATCCATCACAGTCTATTGAGAAATCTACAGACAATATTTTTATTATAATGATTTCAAATTATATCACTATATTTTTTCTTGTTGTACCATGACATAATTCTTCTTTCCTTAATCTTTTTCTTATTCAGTGGGATATTCTACTAGGTTACATGGATGCACTCAGATGAAAGAAGTTTTTATCTCCAGAAACAACTAATGGTGGATTATGATTGACAAAATCAGATGGTAAGTCCAACTACAATTTAATGTAGAAGCTTTATGGACACTTTTTCCAAGTATCGCGATATCATTCTGGTGGAACCTGTGTCATTGAGACATATCAGTAAAGATATTAAGGAAAAAGAATGGGAGAAAACATGGATATGAATATTATATAAAGTAATACAAATATTATTGGTGTATATAAATGAAATAACATGTTCATTACAGATTCGGTTTAACATTCCCGATGGAGAGGCTGCTAAGACTGCAAGGTTGATGGATGTTGGGGAGTTATGGTGCTCAAACAAGCATGAACTGTATGATGGTTATAAGAGCAGGGTTGGTACTGACTTAGAGAGGGTACCCATATTACCCGACTATCTAAAAAGCCAATATGTAAAAATGATTTCACATTGGATCACGACTAAGATTATGGTAATATAAATCTTTAATGGTTGACACATAAAAATTTAACTCTTATTAATTTTAAGGGATGTTTTTTAGGAATTATTAGATAAAAACAAAAATAATAAGGATTCAATGACATATTTGAACACATTGGGGCGCACTACAATGCTTGATCATGAAAATCACCAGTATCTTTAAATAGGTATTGTGATGTTATACGTGATGTTCTATTGAAAATATTATTGAATAGACATAGGTATGACTTGTTCATTTATCATATATGGTACTAATCTAGATTTGTGAATTTCACATTTGCAGCAAGCTAAATTGGGTATCGAAGGTCTTGTACCTCATGCCAAATTATTTTTCTCCAGTAGTAAGAAAAAGGATGGATGTGAAGTAAATTCAAGGACACATGATAAAATTGTATGGTTTTTTTATTTATATTGTAAATATTTATATGAAATTAATAATTTAATATGTTTGTAATGTCAACAGTCTGCCTTGGTGGCCCTCCATGGTAAGGAAGATGACAACTTCGGGTCACATGATCATTTAAGTCAGGTATTAGGTGAGGAGCACCTGGGGAGAGTACGATGTCGACCAAGAAAAAATAGCATCCCCTCTACATATTGGTCTTCATCGGGCTCCTCTCAATCCCTCTTGACCTTTGAGTGGGAAATCGCTCATTCTTAGAATCTGATGTAAAGAAAATAGTTTTAGAGGACCATAAAAGAAGTAAGCTGATGACCGGTCATTTCCAGAAAGCTATGGCAGTTTTGAGTCAGTCGCTTCCATCAGAGTCTTTTTCTACTTTTGAATCATATATGGCATCAATTCACTCTTTAAATGTTGTATTGAGTGATGCCAATGAGTGTTTAAGTAGAAACTAAGGTTGTGTTGTTAGTTCTATTAGTGGTGATGATGTTGTTGATGTTGATGATGCTGTTGTTGGTGATGAGGATGTTGATGATGTTGATGTTAATGATGATGATGATTATGTTTATTGTCATGGACATGGGGATATGGATGTTGTTGATGGGGGAGGGGGGTTGTGTGTAGGGAGGTGTTGGGTTGGGTGCAGGGGGTGTAGGGGGGAGGGGGTGGGTGTTGGGGGTGGGGCTGGGTGTAGGGGGATAAGGGGATGGGTGCAGGGGGTGGGGGTGGGTGGTGGGGGGCTGGGTGCTGGGGTGGGGTTGGGTATAGGGGGGAACTTGGTTTCTTTTGGCTACCCAACTCAGTGTTCATGGAAATGTTATAATATTATGCATGACTAAAGAATTCAATGTGTTTGGTTTCATGATGTTATTTGCAATTGGGTTGCATGTATGGGATTCCATGGATCTTGTCTTTCCTGATGGTATGTTTCACTAAGGTGTGTTTTTTAAATGTGTTTTAAAAATAATTATAATGGTTTTTTTGTCTATAATTGTATTTATTAAGCTATGTGGGTATCTTATTTAAAATTCAATGATTATTACATTAAAACAACTCATATGACAATAAAAGAAACACATTTCAATTTGAATTCAAAATAATGTGTAGGCATAATGAACTCTACAACCAGATTAAACTATGGAAATGAAATATGCATATAGTTTAAAGACCTTTCAATTTTTATTCGAAACATATTAATTATATTCTTTACATGTGTAGGGAAACAAGAAGACAAGGGTGTGTTGATATCAATATATAAGACCATGTAAAGTATGATTTATTTATAAAAAGAAAAGAAGACCATGGATTTAATTTCTATAGAATGATGAATGAAAGTGGATTTACCCCAGGTAGTATTACTTGTAATAATATTATAAAATGTCTCAAACTAAATCAAATTGCAGTGGTGTTAGAGTTCCCACTTCTGTATCTATCCATGGGTCAAAAAACTAAATTATATTTCTATTACTCCATTGATTGCAACATACTACAATGAAGGAAGGCTGGATGAGGCTCTCGTGTACTAATTATCCTTGAATTCATTTCTTTAGGATAGTATTTTTAAGCCTTCAATTTCAACTAATCCATCCCGCACTTGTGCTAAAAACATCAATGTGTCTTCTGATATGAATGTTAAGCCCTAAAGTAGCTCTTATTCATCATGCTCTTCTGAAAGTGATTCTGAAAGAGTGAGCATTTATCAACTATGAATAAGAGTGGTCTATGATTCTCATGCATGGAATTCTTCTAACAAACCATTAAAAATTTTCATTTTTTTGTTTCATTGTCTTTAATGATTATTAAACATTGTTCTATTTTAGGATCCTCTTGGTAAAGCTTATCATACATTTAATTGGAAGTTTACTCCCTAAAAAAGACATTTTTTCTACCACCAAGGTTTTTGAGAGTGATTTCTACGTTTCATCTAATGTGATTATGATGAAGATTTGAGGGTTCTTATTAATTCTCTTGCATTATATAACTAGTTACAATGGTTTTTAATATGATATATTTTATATAATCTTTGAAATTCAGTTCATTAATTTTTCATTTGATGTTTTTCTGTAGGAAAAAGTACCTAATAAATGACTTGGAATTGTGAAATAAAGTAAACCATCAAGTCTTGTTGAAACAAAAGAGGATTCCAGTGATGAAGCATATACATATAGCTTTTATTATGATACATATAATATAGTTAGTATGAATGATTTTATATTTATCTATAC
Organism: Viscum album; assembly: GCA_963277665.1. NCBI lineage: Eukaryota > Viridiplantae > Streptophyta > Magnoliopsida > Santalales > Viscaceae > Viscum > Viscum album. Next base: position 1,845,028,921 of record OY728163.1, on the reverse strand, counting down.
TAATATTTCCTTTAATGAAATAATTCTCATAATTATTGTGATTGTATGACATGGATGTTTAAGGTGTTTTGTTACGAGGGAATAATCATTAGGTAGTTATTACCACTTTATTATTTAATATTTCAATTTCTATTACCTAAAACTTATAATAATTTTCCCAATCCTATTATGTAGGTTATGTTATTTTTAGTATCAGTACTAGACACATGTAAATTGATGATCAATCTCAATATTCCAATATTTGACACCATCAAAAAAGGTTCGAATACATATTTACATAACTAAAACTAGAATAAGACTAGAAATGGTTAATTTGCATTACATAAATTAGCAAAAATTCTAGTGTAACCTTTTTTAAGGAGTTCTAACACTAGCATCCCATACTAACAATAATGTTTACGCAAGAAATGTTTACATATTTATACATTAGTCTTCATTAGTAGCAACATTGCAGTAGAATTTTTTACTGGAGTAGTATTCACACTCGTAATGTTTATACATACATCATTACAGTAGCAGTGCTTATATTATTAGTTCATTGACTATCAATTCATACAATTAAGTTGTTCATAGAAACAATACCTATAAAAACACCTTTTCATAATTCATATGTCTAGGAAATACAAGGGTGACAAATATGGGAAACATTGGAAGAATCCTGCTGAAGCGATGTCTAAAATGACACAAGTATGCCACACATTGGTTCTAGGGAATAGTATAAAGGTATCTTGTAGTGGTGTTTTTATTTAATATTCATTATTGCATCAGCCTCATAGGCCTTTTACCGCATTCTACGGATGGAGGATACTTATCTTCTGCGAAGGGGGTATAAGGGAACTGGAGGCGGCTATGTGGTTTTCTTTGCAGGGGAGGGAGATTGGGGTAGTTGAGGGATTGATAGTGTGTTTCATTTATGTCTACTTTTATAGTGTTGCTTCTGGTTATTTTCTTTTCCATCGGCAAGGATGTCCAATATACGGTTTGGTCATGCTGAAATTTTATTTATTTTCTACTTCTGTTTTGATTAATTGTTTATGGGGGTGATTAATCACTAGTTCGAGACACCAAACACATATCAATATCACTAAATCATGAATTTCATTTCATTATGAAATTCTTCCATCCATACCATCACCCTTGGTCCTCTTCCAAGACATATTATTTATGTTAACACATTGAATACACTCTACATATATAAATTTTCAACACATCTTTAGGAAATAGATCTTCATTCCATTATTCTTGATAAATCTCAAGCCTCTTCAATCAAATAGTAATAATTCATACCTCATATATTTTCGACAAATCCAACCAATCATGCCTTGGTTGCTATAATCCCCCCCTTTGGATGATCCTTTTTTGGTTTTAGTTTCCTCTGGTAGAGTGGTTAGTGGACCAATTCCTCCCATTCAAGAGAATGTGAAAAATACTATCTTATGGGATGATATAGTAGATGTGTCTCAACCATCCTATGAAGTAATTTCTTTTAAATATGAACTATCAAGGGTCATCTCTGATGAACAGCTTGGATACGTATCCCAGTATAGTAAAGATTAAATGAAATATAGTGGATGTGTCTCATCTGCTCCCTTCACCCCTGGTCAGAAAATGCTACCACACTAATGTCGCGGGACTAGGCCAACAAATAGCTATCACGCCATGGTCACACTAAAGTCACGCCACGGTCACACCATGATAATGTCGTGATTTGGCCCTGCTCCTGGACGATACCCCATGACGGTTGACAGTCTTGTCGAAATTCGATGCATGATTCCAATGTAGAGTTTTAGATACATTTCCTACCCATAATGAATTGGGATGGAGGCCATCAAGTAGCAAATCTATGGATCAAGTCTCTCATGAAAATATTTAGTCACCTATAGACAACAATGGAGATGATGGTGAAGAATGATACTTGTATTCTACAAAGACCATCTAAGTGCTTGAGGGACATCATATTAAATGTTGGAAAATAAAAATACATGGGAAAATTTTATAATGATATTTTTATTTGGAAAAATGTCCTTCAGAGTTTGATATTTTTATGAACCCGATGATCGGATGAGTGTTTTGGCCACAATATGGAAAATGCTTCTACATTATCTTTTTTTATCTATGTTAGAATAGTAAACAACACACACCTCATATAGTATAGTTGGAGATTTCAACAAAAATGGAGAATCTGATGGATGATCAGTTCTGTGATAGTATTCCATGAGTCTAGTGATCAATATTGAGACTGACTGATAACAATTTTTGCATGTGGGGTGATGGCTGGAATGTTTCCTCACCTCCTCCTACTCCCTTCACTCTTGGGCGGAAGATGCTGCCCCACAGATGTTGTTGGACCAGGCCTACACGATGCGGTCACGCCGGGTTCACACCACGGTCACACCGCGGTAATGTCATGATTTGGCCCTGCTCTAGGATGACACCCCAAAACGGTTCACAGTCATGTCGTAATTCGATGTATGATACCTAGGTAGAGTTTTAGTTACACTACCTACCCATAGTTAATGGAGAGGGAGGCCCTCATGTAGAAAATATCATGATTGAGTCTCTCATGAAAATATTTAGTCACCAATAGACAACATTGGGGATGAGGGCGAAGATTGCTACATGAATTCTATAAGTACCATCTATGTGCTTGAGGGACATCATTATAAATTTTAGACAATAAGAAGACTTCATAATAGTATTATAATGATATTTGTATTCGGAAAAGTGTCCTTCAAGGTTTTATTTTTTTATGATCCCGATGATCGGATGAGTGTTTTGAACCTTGTAGAGAAAATTATTTAACATTATATTTTTTCAATATTAGAACGGTAAAGAACACACACCTCATATAGTGTAGTTGATGATTTCTAGAAAAATGGGGAATCTTATGGATGATCAGCACTATGATAGTATTCCATGAGTCATGCAATCAATGTTGAGACTGTCTAATCACAATTTATGTCAGATGGGTGACGAATGGAATGTTGCATCACCTCATCCCGCTCCCTTCGCTCTAGGTCGGAAGATGCTGCCCCACAGATGATGATGGACTTGTCAAACACACAGTGGTCACGACACAACCACCAGCACACCATCCCACACCGGCCACCACACCAGCCACCACACCATTACGATTCATGTGTTATTGGTACTAATTGATTCGAAAGTGGTGTTTGGGAATATAGAAAAGATAATTACTTATTTCATATTGTATTGAGGGAAGATTTTCCTTGGAATATGTGGATGTGGATGGCCAGAATAGTGGTAGATATTCTTATCAACTTATGCATTATCGAGGGATCGATGCACATTCTGCATTCTAAGTTTGTGTGGGAGGTTCTTGAAGGTCGTTCTCTATGAGAAAATTTCATATCTGTCAATGTATTGATCTGACCTTGTGGATCTAAGGGGAAATTCTACTCGATGTGGAAGGAGTTGAATTGGAACTTTCTGGTTCTCAAGAAGCATTCTCAGTGGATTATAGAATTAGGAACAATAAACATCTGGTTTGACCACTTGGCAGGTTCCCCTCTTGTCTTTCAAGTCTATCCGACTCCCAACAATTTGTTTTCCAAGGATTGTTGTTACCCCTTTTTACAAAGTTTTTTTAACCACCATCAAAGTGAATGTTTTGAAAATATTATTATTTCATCTTAAATTGAATGCTTAGTCTTCATGAAGTCTCCAATGGGGGTTTTCCTGGCCAAGATTTTCATGTCTATAAATCAGATTCAAAATGGTATCACTGGTGGGGAAAATATATACAAGAGTAAATAAAACCCAATTAAATGTTACTTGTTGGTTTGGTGAATCAATAAAGATTATATTCTTATGAATAAATCTATCATGAGCAGGGGGAGGGTGCATGTGGGTTGTCTAGGAGGGGCTGTCCATGAGGATTTTCCAAGGGCTGTCTGGGGGGGGTTTGGGGGGTCTATCGGGCAGGGGGCAGGGTGTAGGTGGGGGTGTCTAGGTGGGATGTCTAGGGGGTGTCGAAGGGATGTCCTGGGGGGGATCTATAGGGTAGGGGGAGGGTGCAGGTGGGGTGACAAAGAGGGGGTTTGTAGGGTCTTTAATGGGGGGAGGGTGTCCAGGGGGTTGTCCAGGGGGTGTATAGGTGGTGTTTAGGGGGAAGGGGGGTGTCCAGTGGGGGTGCATGGGGGCTGTCTAGGGGGTGAAAGGGGGTTGTCCATAGGGTCTGATATTGTTCACAGGGGTTGTCCCAGGGGGCATGGGTGTGTCCATACCTTATGAGAATTTCACAAATAAAACTACACTTTATTGTATCAAATTCCTTTTAGATATCAAGATTTAACGAAATGTTCCCATCTTTAACCTTTCGTCTAATGATATTAAGACATTCAATGGCAGTTCTGAATATTCCTACAAGGGATAATGCCAAACTGATTTTAAGAGATAAACTCCCTAGTAATGGGACCTATCCTCATAGAAATATTTTTTCTATTTCTTTTTTTAATGTGATTCCCAATAACAATAGGTGTAAAATACTTTACATCCAGAACATTTTTCTTCTTTGGGTTCTAGGAAAAAAAATTAGAGTTGATTCCATAGGTAATTTATACGTGGTTAAAGAACTCCCTCATAGCATTAAAAATCTCATCATGAACTATGTCCCAGTAGAACATAAATTATTTATTTTTGAACCCATGAGGACCATCCACACTCTCAATATTTAGAGAAAAAAGGGAGCTCTTAACCTCTTTCTCCTCAACGGAAGCAACAAGGGAGATTGTTTGATTGGTGTAGCCCGATCCTGTTGACCACACTCTAGTACAGGATGGCTATGTTTCATGCATCCTATGTTAGAAATTTTTTGGCTTCAATAAGAGATAAACGATTTTGATTCTTTGTCATTAAAAATTTATTTAGGACTTTTCTCATAAGGGATTTTTTCTTCTTTGAACACTCTGGCCCGCTTTGCTTATGTTTTAACTAGGGAAAACAATTCCTTTGGGTTAAATTGTGTTATCATTGTGGTTTTCATTATTTCCAAGTGTTTTCACAGGGATTGGGGGCTTGGTGTAGGGAGGGGGGCTGGGTGTTGGGGGGATGGGGGGTTGAGTGCATGGTTGGGTGCAGGTGGTACTGGGGGTGCAAGAGGGGGGGGGGGGGGTGGGGGTGTAGGTTAGGGGGATGTGGACCTGGGTTAGGGGGTAGTGGGGGGGATTTGGGCCTGGGTTCAGGGTTGGGTGCAGGGTGGTACTCAGGGTGTAGGGGGTGTCCAGGAGGGGGGAGGGGTAGTGGGGGTTCAGGTGGGGGTGGGGGGGATAGTGGGGGTGTAGGTGGGGGGGGGGGGACTTGAGATCCATGGGTAGTGGGTGGCTGGTGGGCTGGGTGAATGTGGTTCTGTGGGTTCGTGAGGTGTCCATGAGGGGGGAGTTGGGATGTAGGTGGGGGGTGGATAGTGGGGGTGTATGGGGGGGGTCCTAGGTGCAGGGGGCAGTGGGGGGGTGTATGAGGGGCAGTCAGGGTGCATGTGGAGAGGGGAGAGTGGGTGGATAGTGGGGGTGTAGTGGGGGAAGGGGGATCTGGGTGGAGGGGGTAGTGAGGGGGATGGGTGAAGGTGGGGATGGGGTTTGGGTGAAGGGCTAGGTGTCGGTAGTTCTAGGGTGTAGGGGGCGTCAATGTGGGGGGGGGGTGGAAACTGTGGGTGTAGGTGGGTGGCAGAGGGACCTGGGTGTAGGGTGTAGTGGGGGGCTGGGTACAGGGGGGTGTGAGGGCTGGGTGGAGGTGGTATTGGTGGTGTAGGGGGGTGTCAATGGGTTAAAGAATTCTAGGTGCAGGTGGTACTAGGGGTGCTGGGGGGCAGTGGGGGTGCAGGATGGGGGGTCAAGGGGGGTGTCAAGTGTGGGTGGTGTGCAAGTGGGTTCTATCCAAAGGGGGAAACTGATATTTCTGGGGAAATAATATATATCCATGGTTTGAGAAACATTAGTAAATATGTTGCTGGAGAACACTATATACCCATGGTTTTAAAACCGTGGGTAAATATGTTGCTGTAGAACCCTATGAACCTACGGTTTACTTAACCGTGGGTATCTAATTTCTACTATAAACATGTATACCCACAGTTCTATAATCCGTGGGAATAGATCTATACCCACGATTCTGGTGAACTGTTCGTAAGTTGAAATTTCAGTGGGATACCCACAGTTTCAGTAAAACTGTGGGTATAGTGAAATCTCGATAACTCGGGATCCCATGGTTTATCAACCCCTGGGTATAGCCTATAACCACAGTTTTATGGGCTATACCCATGGTTTGAAACCATGGGAATAGGGCACTTTTCCAGTACTTCTAGCGTGACAAAGATGTATCGAGGCTTGAGGAGTCAATTTGGGAGTCCAAGTCACAAGTGTGAAATTTCAAAGCTTGTGTCTCGATGTATGGTCTTCCTGAAGGAGAAGGCAGATCACTCTGTCCCCAGTGGTTGCCTCCACACATTAGATATTCCAAAGTGGGATTGAGAAGACATAACAATGGGATTTGTTACTAGTGTACCTCAAGCTTAGGGAGGACATGACACTATTTGGGTGGTAGTAGAGCATTTAATAAAATCATCCAACTATATATTGATCATGTTGTTGAGATCAGTGGATGATTTTTGATGAATTATTTAGAGGAGGTGGTGAGACTCCATGGAGTTCCAGGTATGATCATTTCCGATTAAGATCCTTATTTTAACTCTAGGCTGTGGAGAGGTCTCTGTCATGATTTTTATTATAAACTACTCCTTAGCACTTCTTTTCATCCACAGAGAGATAGTCATACATTTTGGATCATCCTCACACTTGAAGACATGTTGTGCTTTTGAGTCTTGGATTTTTGAGGTTTGTGGATGAGGCACTTACCCTTGGTGGAGTTCCCTTACAAAATTAGTTTTCACTCCACCATTAGAATGAAATCATTTGTACCCTTTTATGGATGACCTTTCCATTTTATATTGTGTTGGACTGAGTTCTGAGAGTCAGCGAATCGCTGATAGAACCTACTGTAGAATACGACAGAGATGGTTTATGGGATTCATGAGAGGATGAAGACAACACATGATTGTCCGAAATCATATGCCCATCAATGGAGGAGGCCTTTGGATTTTGATTTTGTGGATCATGGGTTCCTAAATGTGACTCCCCGTCATGGGAAGTGAAGGTTTGTTCATGTTAGTAAGCTATCTTCTGGGATTGTCGGGCCTTTCGATGTGTTGGCTCATGTAAGAGCTGTGGCATATCAAGTAGCACATCCCCTACATATGATCTGGATAGATTATATTTATCATGTGTCACATCTTCATCATTATATTTATTATGAATCTCACATCATCTATTGGAGAGACATTAATGTCGATGATGATGATACATTCTTGGTGCGGCATGTGGAAATCTAAGACTGAAAAGAGAAGGTGTTCTGTGGGTGTTATATCTCCTTAGTTCTGTTCTTATGGATACACAATGGTCTGGAAGAGAGTACATGGGAATGGGATTTATAGAAATGTGATCATTAACCAGGGTTGTTAGTTTTTTAACACATTCAATTAAATAAATTTAGTTTTTGATGGGATACTTTTCATTTTAATGAGATGGATTTTTAGGGGATTTTGGTTTCCTTCTCTCATTGAGAGGTATCTCAATGGGTGGTTGTACGGACCCCCTTCTTATCTGGGATGGCTTTGGTTTATCGAGGAAATGAATGTTCTGAGTGGTATCTGATGTAATGATCTGGGCCGTTCTTACACATTCCATTGCTCAAATCTGGAGTTTTAGGTGTTTTGAGATGTGCCAACACTTTTTCCAAAATTCCAATTCTAAAAATAGTTCCATCAACGATAAAAATGTCAGCCATAAATCGATCAGACTGATGTCAAATGTTCCATCTATGTGACTGATGTGAAGAGTTCCATCGGTGAGACCGATGTCAATAGTTCCATCTGTGAGAAAAATGTGAATAGTTCCATCGGTGAGACCAATGTAAAGAGTTCCATCTATGAGACCAATGTGAAATGTTCCATAGGTGAGACTGATGTGAACTATTCCATCAGTGAGACAAATGTGAACAGTTCCATCGGTGGGTCTTTTGTGAGAAATTACATCAGTCAGACCGATGTGAACACTTCCATCGGCGAGATCAATGTGAACACAACAATCGGTGAGACCAATGTGGACATTTCCATCGGCGAGAATGATGTGAATACTACCATTGATGAGACATATGTGAACACTTCCATAGGTGAGAACGATGTGAAGAGTGCCATTATTGTGATCGATGGGACCAGTCCCATCGATTATACCTATGCGAACAATTCCACCGGTGAGACCAATTTTAAAAGTTCCATCGGTGAGACCAATGTGAATAGTTCCATTGGTGAAACCGATGTGAACCGTTCCATCACTGAGACCGGTGTGAACTATTCCATCAGTGAGACTGATGTGAAGAGTTCCATTAGTGAGACTGATGTGAACCATTCCATCAGTGAGACCAATTTCAAAAGATCCACCACTGATACTGATGTGAATGGTACCATCGGTAAGGCCGGTGTGAGAAGTACCATCGGTGAGACCCATGTGAAGAGTACCATCGGTGAGACCTATGTCAACAGTTCCATCGGTGAGATCAAGGTGAACAATTCCATCAGTGAGACTGAAGTGAATAGTTCCATTAGTGAGACCGACGTGAATAGTTCAATCAGTGATATCGATGTGAATAGTTCTAGCTGTGAGACCAACATGAAATGTACAAACGGTAAGACCGATGTGAAGAGTACAGATAGAGAGACAATTATGAACAGTTTCATTGGTGAGAGAGATGTGAAAAGATCCATTAGTGAGACAAAAGTGAAAAGTACTATCGATGACAGTGACGTGAACAGTTCCATCAGTGACACCGATGTGAATACTTACATCGGAGAGACCGATGCAATCAATGACATTGGTGAGTCATTATGTGAATAGTTTTTCATAGATCGGTAGGTATAAATGATTTCCTGCTTCTTACAATTCCTAAAATAGATGTTTTGTTAAACATAAAATGAATTTAAAGCCTTGTTTTAAGGGGATTATGTCTGATTGAAATCCAATAACTCCTATATTAATTTCCCCATTGCTCAGGATTCCATTACTGGTTCAATCCACGTTGTATAATGCGATATGTTTTCAATGAAAAATATATTGTATCTTAAACCACATTCTTGTAAACAATTAGGATGAGATATATTCATTGGTTCTTATACTTTTTTGTCCCATGGTACGAGAGGCTCAATCCATTCCAACTTCAAATAGGAGAGGGGTGATTGAACCTTCATCCTCACATCATTTCCCCTTGATGTTTCTCTCTGCTTCCTGTGCACCCTTGTTTTGGTGAAACCAAAAAGTGTTTATCATTCATCTACAGACAGTATTATCTACCTCTGTTATTGGGTGTTCCTTGATCCTTCTCCCCCTTTTTATTTTTTCCATGTTAAATATTGTGATCTATGTACTTATAATAGATTTTTCCGGGCTGTCGGATGGTACAATCATGCTGTGGAGTCCACTGGAGGATGCAGTTGTCACGAGGGAGGAGATCATAATCCGTTGTGGGGATTGTTCTCATATAAAGAACATTAGGAACTGTTTGAGGTAGGGAATTTGTTTCTTCTCTATTCAGTTATGTGTAACTATAGATTTACATTGTTTTAGACCAATAAATCATAATGTAATGTGAAAAATAAATATATTAACTACATAAAAAAATTGATATCGATCATATGTTATAACTGAATGTTTTAATAGATTGTGTGATATCTATGATTTCATTATTTAGATTTTTGTTCATTATGGAAATTGGTAAAGAACATAAATCAATAATTAATTTATAATTATATGGATAAAGTTAAAGAGTATTGTAAATATATCTGGTTAATATTGTTGAAATTTGATTCTAGTCAAATTGATACAATATGCATGTTTATGTATTTGTGATAGCTTTGATAGCTTTCTGGTTTGGATGGCCATAGATGGAATATACTACTAATGAACAGATTAATTCAAGATGGATAAAAGAGATGGTTGTTTGATGAAATATATTTTCCTTATAGGGTTCCAAGTTACCCTATTTCTTGTTTAAGGGCCAAGAGCCCAGTTGATGGGATGCCTTTTTCATGCGCTTATGTTGTGTTGTGGGCCTCGATGGCTGTTCTGATATGACAGGGTAGGTAGTCCCATTGGTTGTTGCAGCGGTTCATGCATAGAGTGGAGAGATGCTTTAGTTTATGCATATGGTGGATGGGTAGGACACCAGAGATGATAAAATAGGTTGGATGTGAAGGTTTGGTTTCATGATGAGTTTTCTTGGTTGTTTAACTACATTACATTACCTATTGCACAAGGCATCTGGTCTTGCTTAGCCTTTTTCGAAAATGGGTGAAGACACGATAGTCATGCCACAATATTTTCGTGTTTAACTTCTCAAGGTAGGATGGGTATATGCTCATTCCATAGGAGGCAATGAAATGAATGTTAGTTCATCTACTCATCGACATGAGCCCCCTTATGTTTAGTAGCTTTTAATGTTTTCCTAGAATGCCTTAAAATATGGGAATGTAATAATTTTTTTAATAAATGATTGAATAAATAATTTTAAACCGTGGTGTTGGAGATTACTGAGAGGAAATGTTGATGTTGTAATTTAAAGGAAAAAAGGGAATTTTAGTGTAATCTATTGATTCTATTTTAATTTATGAGTTCTTATAGGATACCTTGTCTTAAAATTGGCAGTCGGGAGTCCAAAAGTCATTTTCTACAGTCGAGTCAATGACTAGGTTATATTTTTTTTTGTGGTAGTTTGATATATTATATTTTGTATTTTTTTTTGTTTTTATATGCTACTACACCCCATTAGATAGTTAAACTGAATACCCAGGGATTCTGAGGCATGGGGGTGTTTTCCACAAAATTTCGGTGGGAGGATGGATTTCTGACTACCCCCTTTATCCCCACTCTCTTATCTTAGTATTTACTTGTTCTAGTCAAAACAACAGTTAGTTTTCCCCATATATATGTGTATAGGGCTGTAATGGCTTCTCGTTATTCATGCACATATATTATGTATATACTTTCCAATGGACTACTATAGGTGTAACGTGTATAGGCTATGATGACTTGAGAATACTTACTCAGTGTATGGGCTATAATGGCTTGGTGATTAATTCCCGATGTATGATATACATTATTATAGGTGGGGTGGCTCTTGTTAGTTACATGGTTGCATTGATTACAGGTACGTGGTGGTTTTTATGTAAGATGAGTATGTTGTGGTGCATAGAACAAGTGTCTGTGGGGATACCTTTTTAGAGATAGATGCTTAGGATGTACAATGTGGGGGCAATGCAAAAGACTTGTGGGGAAGTAGTAGTGGGGTACCCTTTATATTTAGGTGATGAGTTTGTTTCAAGTGTTGTTTACAATGCATTAGTATGCTTTATTTACTATTGCATGGGAGGCTCTGGGAAGGATCCGAAAGAGTATACTGTAATACTCACCTTATGTATATATAACTTGTTTTTCAGGTCACTTTTAGCAGTTTTAAGATCATATTGGTAACTACTAGGTTTGGGATGCAGGAGTTGTTCGGTCTTCGTGGCGACTGCTATTTTTTACTTTCCATTGGTAATTAAATTTTTTCATTTCAATTGTAGCTGTTCTTTCGTGATATCAAATTTGTGTACTTGGGATCACTTTAATATTGAAGTCTCAGTTGAAGTATGTTGGTGTCTCCCTTATCTATCTATTTCACATGTGTTCTCTTTGAGGGCGATTCCTCCCATTTGTATGTTTACTATACCCTCTGTGCTAGTCGCCAACCCAGGGCCAATGGGAGGCAGGACTCGGGGGTCACTATCTCCCTTCTCATATTGTCGGCCCAGGAGGGGCACACCTTGTGGGAAGGGGGTCATGAAAAAAAAATTAACACTTATTAGTAGATACTCAAACATTTTTTATACCACCTTTTGAAAGAAAATAGGAATACATAAATGATAGAATGCATTATTTCTTCAATTTTTTTCTCATTAACAATTTTATCCAATGTTATGTGAATGAGGTTATATAAAAAACATAACATACCCTATATATTCAGGTGTTATATTTCTCATCATAATCCATATATGATGAAATATTTCCTTAGGAAATGGTTGAGTTAGAAAATCATCAATTTTTTCTTTTAAAACCAAAATCCATCATTAAATCAATCTTCTCCAATAGAACATTGATTTTGTAAATCATTATTTCAACATCCTTAGATCATCTGAGTTATACTATATTAGTTGAATGATGATTATGAATGTGATTATGAAATCACAATAGAAGTATAAATGTAACAATAAATTATTCATCTTCAATATGATTCTTTATCCACATAAATTCTGTTGGGGAAGGAATTGATTCCATGTATTAATCTTCCTCATTTGATAGTGTCCATAAATTTATCATCATTGAATCCTAATAAAATCATTTCTTAGAAAAATAATGGTCTTCCATATGTTTATTTCCTATCATTAATACTTCATTCCCAATATAGATCTGAATAACAAAAAAAAATATTTTACCCAAACATATCATATTTTATTCCATAGATATATGTTTTTGTTATATATTTATATTATATTCTGATACATGAAATTATATATATTTGGTACACTCTAATATCAAGCACAATGTTTTAAAATATGATTATTTATATAATTTATTTCATCTAAAATTACTATATAAAAATACCTTGAATCAAAATTTAAAGCATTTTCAACATTTCATTAGAATAATTCTCATGAAATTAAAAAATTTAATAATTTTAAAATAAAAATTTTAAACTTAGATTGTGTTGATCTCTGAATGCATAGAAATTTTTTCTATTATTATTTATTTAATTTGAAAACCCTTCAAAACAAATTTCATCATTAAAAGAAATAATAATATCTTATATATAAATTATAATTATATATATATTGTTATCAAATTTATTTTTTATATTTAAAGAAAAAAAAATTTTCTAAGATGAAACATCATAATTTTCATTCTTGTATAAAATAACATACTCTTGGGGTTTTTTTAAGGCCATATAAATATTTTTTAGTTATGAAAACATCATTATCATCCTTTTATAGTATCAAACCTCAGTATTTCACAATGAATTATTCTTCTTCCAATTCAATATTTAGGACGAGTTACATGATATCCATCTAAAAATTCATGCATTTCATTTTTGATGAAATTGAATGAAAAATACCGTTGGATTTACGACATAAATCCAATGATGATGTCAAATAAATTCTAACCGTTTCAAATTTTAGATATCCATTATACACAAATCATTCATTGTTTCTCATGACTCTTCATTTTCATTAATCTTATTCTAAAAAAAAACATCACCTATATAATTTTATTTTCTTCAGTATTGGGTAACAAATTCCAAGTTTCATTATTCCTTATATGGTAAAATTTTTCTTTCAAATAATCATTTGACTATTTATTAGACATAGATTCACCATTATATCTATCTTTATAATTAGAAAGAAATGTGGTATGAGTTTTTTTATCAAATAAATCCTAGTTTTATATTTATATCCATGAACCTAGTGATTTTTTGAACCTAGAAATTATTATCAAACTATGAATATTCGAATGACCAAGATACTCATCAATGAAAATGGATTAATATTCTATTCTAACTTGTAAAACATATAATTTATTTTCTATATGGATTTTTATCAAAAAATTTTTGTGAAATAAAATAAAAAATCTCCTATTGAACATTCCTCGTAAGGGGATATTCTATTCATTGATTGTTCCTTCATATTAATATCATCATCCATGATATTTTATTAAATTCATCACTGAAATAGTTATATCCTATTCTATATAAATTATATCCAAAAATATCCCACAAAAATCCTATTATCAAATAGTCAATGATTCTAACCATTTACATTGATAATTAAAGGGCTACCATAGTTATGAATGAAATTAATCGATGGTTATCATTTTAGAATATCACATAAGGTGAAAAATATAATATTGTTCCATAAAAACAATGATTTTTAAAATGATCTTATACAAAAATTGAGTATCTCCATAAATAATGAAAAGTTTCATTATTGGTTATTGATGTCTTTATCATCTACACCATACACCCATTCTTCTAATTAGATACATCATTTTGTTATGGTGTTAATGATGAACTATGAACATGTTAGATTCAACTTTTTCCATGATTATATTCAACCATAATACATTCAGACTCACTTTGATTGTCTATATGATTCTTCCTAAGATATAAACCACACCCTTTTCAGCAATCCTTCAAACAATTTTTTTTAATTTGTATAGCATCTAATATATTATTTATAAACATAATATGGTAAATATTATAAAATTCAGAATGGAAAATAATAATTTTTTTTTATCTTCAATAGATTATTACATCAATATAGTCCCACAGACATTTAAATGAATGATCACTAATGGTAGAGTACATAGAAAATACTTCTTCTTATTTGAGGAGTAAATGATATACCCCATTCAAAACATTGATTTGTTATAAACTAAATTCCATTAATTAAAACAAGGATAATGATCGTTGTCTCTTTGTGTCATTAAATTCATCTTCCATTGGCATATAATTCTATTATGTTGACTCAACAATTAATTTTCTTGTTTCATAACTGTATTGTAATAATTCCCTATATCACACAGTTGCAATAAGAATAATATAATCCTCCCTAACTTTATATAAATTAATTAATCTTCACAAATCATACAAAATAATCCCAATAGTTTTAGTATAAAATCAGGTAATTCTTTTAATTCCATTGAAGAATTTAGTTGATTTTATTTTAGTTCAACATCAACAAAATAATTTTTGGATTTCAACATTTCTTTTCTGAAAGTATCCATTAAAAGTCATTTTAGGTATAGATATTCATCTTTATAGACTAGTAATGATAATTCAATAGAAACACTCAAATAATTCAAGATTTTTGAATATCATATCATATGATGTGATTATATTTTTCTCATGATCCCAAAATATTCCCTCTTAAATTATTTATGTACTAAGTCAACAAATTTGGGCCTTATAATTCATTTTTTTATCATTATAATATTAATGTGACTACCAAAATAATATATATTTTTTGGGATGGTAACATTATAAGTAATTAATTATCATCATGAATCATATAATCTAGCCTTCCTCTAACTTCATGAATCATATAAAAAAATTTGTATGATTTCTCTATAGAGTTATTAACATGTTTATAATCATTTTTATATTTTTTATATAGGAATCCTCACAATAATTCCCTTGATTTTCTCATACATCTATTATCATGATGTTGAAAAACCTAACACATATTTTATTTCATAATGAAGCCCCCAAAATCCTAGAAATAAACATAGAAATTATATTTATCAATAAATATAAAATTAGTTCAATATTTATTTGACTATATTTCATCATTATTACATAAAAAATATATGTTTTTTTTATGAATAGAATTTTTGGGAACAATTTACTTATTGGTTCACATATAAATCTATTTAATGACTCTTTAGGATACCGTGGTTGTAATAGATTTTTAGTCACGTTGATTTTAAAGAGTATCCAGCTTTTGGAACATCACTAAATTTAAATATAATATCTTACATCATGATTTTCATATTATTAACTATGTATTTACTAATATATTCAGCATTATTATCATATTTATACGGTGTTTTGTGTCACTCTTTTTATAAATCACACTTCTTCAAAATTTATCATGATTTTGAAATAGAATACAAAACATTGGATATCACATCATAAATTTTCTTATGATCAAACACTGTATTATTATAAATAATAAAAAAATCATTATCCATCAATATTTGATCGAATGATAAGATAATATAATTATCTTCAACAATGAACTTATTAAACACTTTATGATCATAATGAACATAAGAATTTATTTTTCATTGATATATTAAAATTTTTAAATTTTTTTTTAAAATTATTAAATTTATTGATATAATTCACTTGTTTCGAAACCATTCAATAGAATTATCTCATTTTTATTTTCATCATGATGTAAATAAAAGTATATTCTTATTCTCAATATTTTTAACCATTTTAATCACATGAAATATTTTTATCATTCAATTTATTAGTGATATATTTTCATAATCTTCACCACTAATGGAAATTCATATACATCATCATATTTATTGTGTACACCTTCTTTACAAATAATTTTTATCCTTTAAAATTTATATAAAAATAAAATTGTACACATTTTATAAATAATGTGGAATATTATATTTCTAATGTGAAAATATTCAAGTCAAAACAAATTTATCTTCAATATAATTATTAGTTATATATTTTTGTAAATTCTTAGTAAAATATTTGATAGAACATCACCTAGATCATTTTTTATTATATTTCCATTGAACCATACATATTATATTCTTTTATTTCTTGAGATTAAAGACATAAATCCATCAATATTCTCTAATAAATATTTTAAAATATAAAATATATAATAAATTACAAAAAAAACCATTTTTTTAAACTTATATTGTTATATGGTATTAAAACTGATTTTTTTTCTATCCCTCACTTAATCCATTAAATAAATTTCACTCCTAATTTCTTATCAAAAAAAGTTACTCTAAAATTAATCAAGAGAATTTTCCTTTGAATTTTTTTCTTCCAATATGGAAATATTTTTATCAATAAAATATTATTTTATAATAAAATACATTCAAATATATCAAGACCTTAAATGTATCACTAGATCATAAGATAGTTCTCATTAATTGATTCATCCTTTTTAAACATCTATCAATAGACTAAACTTCAAGCATTTTAATATCATTAAAATTATTTCTCTAAAAATGAATCATATATTTATTTAATTTTTTTATCTATCATATACATTTTCAAGTTAATCTAGGAATTATATATTTTTATTTTTTATTTATAAATAAAAAAATTTTTAGGAACATCAAAAGAATATAATTATGTTTGTGACTTTTTTGTATAAATATCTTATTTTTTTATTAAAAAATTAATCATAGGGAGGAAATTCATCAGTTGTGACTTCTAATACATCGTAAAAGATATATAGTCAGTGTAAAATCAGTATTTCTTTCCATATGTGATTGATTATAACATAAAATATAACTATCCACTTACCATTCAATGAATTTAACTTCTCCATTAAAGACAAAAAAATTACATATATGTTCATCAAAATAAAAAAATATTAAAAAAACAATCACAAATGAATGGAACATTGATTAATAAATCTTATATGACATAATTAGTAACAAAGAGTGTTCATAGAGAGTTGTATTTAGTCATTAATATATACTATTTATAAATTGTTTTCAAAATAAAATTATCCACTTGTTATGATATAATGATTATTGGTGAAACATACACAAACATGAACATAAAAAGTTAAAGATAATATATTTATAGTTTTACCTACTCAATGTTAGAACGATAGTCCTTGGAATTGTACAGACTTCTATAGGATCAAACTACCCACTAAAATAATCAACTATGTAAAAAAGTTGTGTATGAAATTAAAAATCTTATTTTTTGGTCCCATGAAAATTCATTATAGCATCTTATAGAAACTTAAATCAATTAATTTAAAATTATCAATGATTTCTAAAAAATAGAGAATTATTCAACTATATAGACTCCTTATTGTTGATGACTGTACTGAAATCTTCCTCATCCACTTTATATTCCCTAAAATAAAATAGAAACTATGATTGCTTATATCTAATCATGAAAAAAAAATTCTTCATATTAAAACAAACCACATGAAAACAACGACTTCATTATTCATATTATTCCTTATTTTGTCAATTTTAGACCACCATAATATCATTAATATATCCTTAAAATACAAAATATAATATTATTCTTATCCTCTACACTTTTCATTATTCTCTTTAAATCATCCATGCTATTAAAATCTATGTTGTAGTCCAATAGTAAAGAATTTCATATTTGAAATTCAATTTTAAATGAAAATTAATTTAATGGGTAATAATATTAGGTTTATTTACCAATATAATGAGGACTATTAAATTTGAATTTTTTTATAATTGGTACGTATGAAAACTAATTTTTTAATTTGATTCTACGTAATCATTCATAAATTAATGAACTAGATTATCCCTTTAGAAATGACTATATTATTTGGATTGTGGAATCAAATAATAGAATAAAAAAATTATTGGGTTTCACACAAATTCCACAAATTTTTGTGTTGTTCCATATTTAGTACATCATGGATTTCATGAAATATATAATTAAAAAATCTAAAATTATTTCAACTATGAACAGATATGTTAATTTTGGAGCAGTCTAACCAATAACCTCATGACTACGTCCTCAGAAACAACCCATTATTCAGAGGTCCTATATTTTATAGGGACATTAAAATCTAGCATAATCTCAGAAGTACTATTCTCAATAAACTATATCATTGTCCTCAAAATTTTATCCAAAATATATTGTGGAATACGTGATCACAAACCCAATATAGTGCCGACTCTTACACAATTGTGTGAGGTCTTGCTGACTGTCTTCCATTAATTATTCAATTTAAGCATCTATTTTACATATCTTATGGTGAATCCAAACTTATTGTAAACTGATTTGGGCATGTACATGGGTTTCAATATTAAACATATTCTTTAGTAAATATTATAAATAAAATACATGATTTATTGAATTTAACACCATATAATTTTCATTCGAGTGTGCTTGTATCATGAATTATTTCCCATGATATGTAAACATGTTGAAAAATAATAAACATCATCAGTATTAACTAATAATACAATTTATTTTTTAACAATAATATCCAACCCAACCAATCATATCTTATTAATATTTATCAATCTCACAAATCATAATAATAATCGCATCACCTCTGGGACTCAAAAGTAACATCATTGGGTTTCCATTGTAATTATTAATACATAATTAAGGTTGTATTAGTATGTGAAACCAAAAATATTTAATCTCCAAAGAAGATATATAAAACTCTAGAGACCCAAAGCCTGAAGTACATGGACATTACATTACTTTTGTGGAATACTTAATACATAACAAAAACCAACACTCATGGATTGTAATAGTTTAGTGTCTTTGGAAACTTATAACATAATATTTTAATCATGGTGAAAGATCTTCAACATCTCCCATAAAGATCTTCCCCTTTTTGTTAACTTTCATTATATCCTGGGGAAAAGAAAACATTTAAAGGTTGAGCACAAATTCCTAGTAAGGGTAAACATATAAAACATAAACCAATCCATAAACATTTGAATGTAAAAACATGAGAAGAAAATAAAAACATCAAAATCTTGAGCAATGCCATAAACCATTGTATTACATAAGGAATATATCGTAATGGAACATAAATCATGATAAAATAGGATGGTAATAAAACAAGTAATTGTGGAAAACCATTAAGCACTTGATATGATTTCTATAGTAGCCGAGGCATTGCTGCCAGGACCATCTTAGTGGACCAAGTCCCTTACTGAACCGAGTTCACTCCTCGTTCTAGTCTTGTATCACTGAACCAGATTAACTTTCCCTTCTAGCCATGTTTATCTCATGAGATATAAATCATCACCGAATTCATTAGAGGCAGATATAGGTCCCACCCATCTCATAATGAAATCATTCTTACTTGTGCTATAACATGAACAAAAATCATTCATCATTACCCAAAGTATAAAATGGGTTTCAAAAACATCTTCCCATCATAACATAATCCATACAAAAAAATAGATATCATTTCATCATTAGAAAAGTGAAACCATGTAAATAATAGAGACATTATACTTGAAGCATACACATATGAAAAAATTCCATCTTATATGGAAAATGGTTTTGATAAAACTCTTGAAATGAATTCTTGAGGAAAATATCCTATGTTATTCAAAATCATTTTCTTTTCACATAATTCCATGAAATATTAAAAGAAAAGGATTTTTTTTGAAAATATTCATTAAATAATGTCTAGTAAGCTTCATGAAAATAAGGCTTTATGAAACCCTAAAAATCCATTCATGCCGTATAAGTTAAAAAAACATTTTCCTTGTACTTTTACCAGAAAAGTCAAAAAGTTCCACATAAGGTAAACAAAACAATGATTCCTTCCATAACACAATGTAAAAGTCAAATAGGGGTAAACATGACTTTATATATATATGGAATAATATTAAAAACTTTATAAAAAAATACTTTTATTGACATGGATGAAAAATATATCCCAAGTAAATACTTACGTATAAGCAATCTCACAAAAAATGAGATTTGAAAAATATCTGTTACCTAAGGTACGATATGATTCATACGTATCCTAACCTCTAGTATAATGATTTAAATAATGTCATTGACTTATTAAATAATCATATTTATTGATATGAAATCATATATGGTTCAGTTATGACTTTATATTTCCCGTTCTTTTGTAAATTATCTGTTAAAGCAGCGTTTTGTGTAAAATCGTTTCATTTATCGTATGTGTTTTGACATGTTGTTCTAGATATTATTACTTATATCCTGATTTACCTAATTCCATAATTTAATAAATGATTTATATATAATATATATTCAGCGTATAAATATATATGATAGATCGATAAATGGAATGAAATACACCGTTCATGGATACGGTAGGTCGTACGTATGTATGAACGTTGTTTTCGTTTCCTTATTGAGTTAAATGGAATTAAGTAAGCGAAAAATATATGTAAATAAATAAAGTATCATTATTATGTAATATCATTCATGATTATTTATTATATATACTTTATAATCATACTTGAATGATTACTCATGGAAAATTATTCTCATCACGTTCGTAGAGACGGTAGTCCGTACGTACGCAAAAGTGATGATATCACTCCCATGATCGTGGAATTGTATTGAAGTGTATTTATAATATTTTATAATCAATATCACTTTACAATAATCATATATAGTTATTTATTTACACCATTATTCCCATCAATGTAAGGTGGTGGTGGAAACAGATTACTCCACGGCGTGGAGATGGTATTCCGTACGTACGCACGCGTGGTGACTTCCTTTTCCGTAGGATGGATAGAATGTGTAATGGGGTTGTTTCATATATATAATAAAATATATTTATATGAGTTATACTTATTTTATTACTTTATAATGAAACAAATAAAGAAAATTAAGTAGAAGAAGAAGGAAATTTGAAAGAATCAGTAACAGATATTACCTCTTCTTCGACATGCCTCTTTGAAACCTCCATTTAGGGAACGAATATTGGTCTTTGAAGATGACCAGGACCTATAGAATGTTTCTAGGGAAGTTGAAAAGAGAAATGGGCAGGGTTTGCCCGAACTCTAAGTATTAAAATTGTGTGATGAGGAGAGGGGCACCTTAGAGAAAACTTAAAATATTATTTTATAATAACATCATATTCGGTTTATAATTTCCACAAATTAATTTATTTCGAAGATAAATTGGGTATGGGTATAAATAATTTTAACTAAAATGTTTTAGAAAAGTTTAGATTACTATTTTAACCTCATCATTTAGATTTAACTCTAAGTTAAATAATTAAACTTCTACCACGTCTTCTTGTTTTCTTACTCTATATGGTTAATAAAAATACTATAACAAGCCAAACGAAACCCAAGTGGTTCATTATTAATATATATAACCTTATATAAGCCATTTTGTGGAACCGTATATTTTTACGAATATAATAATAATTAATAATATAATATTTTTATTAATTACTATTTTATGTCATTTTTGACACTATTTGGTAATTGATTTTTGTGAAAATCATAACAGCACGATTATTATGAAAAAAGTTTATTAAATAAATACTAACATTTCATATTAACCTAAAAAAATTATTGGGATTTTTAAAAAGTCTAAAATTACATTTATTTGGGTATTTATAACATCAATTATGTTAATATTTCAGTAATATGGTAATTAATGCATCATCATTTTATCATAAATAAACTAAAAATTTTAATGTCTAAAAATTATAAATAAAATACCATTATGTAGGAAATATTTTTATCTTTCTAATTAATATTTATAGTCGAATTTATCTTATGTATAACCCTATATTAAAAAAATTTTAGTTATTAAAATTTGATTTTCACTCTTTTAACTCTTCTTTGAATTAAATGATAATAAATGACCTAATCTAATCAAAGTGGACCTAAATGAAAATATTATGTTCCTAAGGATGTTTTTGGTCTAATTATACTTATCCAATAGAATTAGTAAATGTGTTATGATAATAATAATATCATTTTTACCCTTAATTACAATATTTACGTTTAACCGTGGTAAATAAAAGAAAAAAGTTACTATTCACCAATAATTATTTTTATCTTATTGAACCACATTTTACTCCGTGATATTAACCGTTTCTTTGATATTTCCGAAATTACAATCACAGAAGCGGTAAAATGATGTTTTATGTAAATATTCAAATTCTCCTATGAGGTGGGTAAAAGACGATGAAAATTTTAATAAAATTTTTATATATCAAAAATTATTATAAAATGAATCCAATGAATTAAATTGAACGTAAATAGGTATTATGTCTCTTGTTTGACCTAAAATAAAGTTATATAAAATAAATAATTATTTAAATAAATAGTCGGTTTTTAAATAGTAACCCAGTGTTTTCACTATTCAAAAAAAATTGAATGTTTTCATAAAAATTTCAAAACATCACCCAAGGATAATTTCAATATTCCAAATCCCAAAATGACGTCCATTTTTATTGATAAAATTTATAAAATTTCAAATAGTTGGTATTACTATTCAAAACAGCTAGTTTATATAATATTTTAATAACATATCGTTGTTTAGTGAAACTTGGTATTGTGTACAACACACGCTATTGAGGAAGGTCATGATTGCATGTAATGCAAGCCAAGTCAAAGTTATATGTAGTGCAAGATTCCTTTGTTGTTGAATATAATAGAATCCAACCATATTTCATTTATACATTGAATACATATATATATACAGACACACACACACACACACTCAATGTTGGGTAGAAAAACTTCTATCCAACGAACATGAAATTGTATGTAACACGATTCAAGAATAGTGTTGCGTATACTGTAAGCTAATATTGTGTTGCATATAGCGCAAGATAATATCTGTGTAGCATACAAAAGAAGACATCAAATAAATTAAAAATAATACTTCTCATAAAATCTCGGGGTGTTACATTCTACCCCCATTAAAATTGATTTCTCCCTCGAAATTCATTGGGGTTTTAAATGGTTTATTACTTGATAGTTTCTTTCATAGAAACCCACATCATAAAAAGGAATACAAAAACTTAAATTTAAAAATTGATGTATGAAACATAACAGTTACCCAAATTAACTCATCACTAGGTTTCCACATTGGATATCATAGGTGAAAATATGGATATGGAAGAGAAATCTAACCATCATGTTCTGATAGAGAGTGGTAGAGAACATGACTATGAAAAAGCCATAAATCACAAAGCCATAAATCTTTGATGATCTAAGGTACCATCTGATTCATCGGATATAAGGGTACTACGACAACGTTTTTAGTTCTCAGGATCATATCTCTAATGTTGAAAAATTGGTGATTTAAAAGAAATACTTACTTTATTTTGGTTCAATCTCACAGTTTTTCATGCCTTGTACAATTTCCACTTCATCTCTTAGAGAAATGATGTTGAATTTTTCATTCATGAAGTTTTAGCAGATAATGCGATAGAATGATAGGTCATTCCATCTTTTTCTATAGCAAAAAATCTTAACACAATTTATTAAATATACATAAGTCCATATATGCCGAGATTAATCATATATGGTTGCTAAAATGGAATAATATTTCATCTATCATAGCACTTAATAAAATAAAACCAGTTCCTACTAACCAGGGACTTCATGTAGGCCAGTGGTAGACGATAAAGGCCTGTCTTACTTCGGTTGTGGGTTCGATTCCTGCCGCCTCGTCTGACGTGACGTGTTGTCGCCCGTTCTGCAGGTTGTACCTATTCTAAAACAACACTATTATAACATTCCATCAATAATATAAAAAAAAGTTCTAGCCTTAAAAAATATTAACTTATGGTCAACATATTCTATTCCAATCTTTTGGATTATCCAAAATACTTATTTCCACAATCATTGTATAAAGAGAATGATTACTAAAAAGGTTATATAAAAAGCACGTGAATACCATCATTTATACCTCATATATAACAAGATATATCTTGTTGATATCATTCCAAAAATGAGAATACCTTAATATTGTATTCTCTTGAAAAATGAATACCCATTCAACCTTAGTGAAAACATGAATCTTTTCAAAAGTTACCTCTTTTAACATACCAAAATCCCAAAAATCTGTATACTCAAACCATGATATCACATTGTCCTTATACTATCCATGAGCTCATTAATACTATCAAACATCTTATTATCTCCTCATCCTTTCATTATGAACATATCATCTACCATCCAAAAATATTTGAATAACCTTTCATGGTTACCGGTACTATTCATCATATACTTTCAAAAACTCAAGGAAAGACAACAGTGTAACAATCCATTGATCATTCTTTATTCTATAGTACCATAAATTATTCTTGATAAACATACAATCATTACACTACCTTCTTAAACAACTGACTGAGCATCATCATTTCTTTCATCTCATATATCATTTGTATTATCTTCAAAATCATCCACATAAATACAAAACATATGACCATGTGTATTCTCTTCAAGGGATTTTCCCTTAGGGCATTGGTTTGAATAATTCCCGCACATTCCACATATAAAACATTTAATCATTGTTTATGTCTTCGAAATACCATTATCCTTGTCCATGGTGTTAACTGAACCTTTTCCTTTATAATTACTGGCTTTGTTTCCTTCTTTTTCACTCCCAAAGCATCTTTTAGTTCCTTTGAAACATTCTCTCTAATGCCTATTCCCATATGATTTACATGAGGGAAATTGAAATTTCTTTCCTCTATGATCATCATAAAACTCCATCATTCTCTTATTAGCTGAGTTGAGAAACTTACCAAAGTTGAGATTATTGATCATATTATGACGTTACTGATTAGGCACAATAATGATGTTTGGACTTCCAAATCCCATTTCATTTGGTTACTCATGAATAATATCATTCCATTGTACATCATATCCTCCATTATCATTAATCTTCCTATTTCCATCCATTTTCTAAAACCCAAAAAGAATAGTAAGAGGGGAAAAAATCATGCTAGGGAAAACGACATAATAAAGGGGGAGTACCTTCAATATATAAAATCTTAGGGTTAATTATAATATTGTCACCATAATTATAGGACTATAACCTATACTTATACTTAACCTTAGATACATCCCTAGACAAACCATATAAATATCTCTAGGTATCTCACTAAAGTTCTCGCATCCTAGTTTTCAAAGGTTGACTAATCCTTTCCTATGATACCAACTGTAGAGACCCAAAGCCTGACGTACATGGACATTACATTACTTTTGCGGAATACATAATACATAACAAAAACCATTACTCATGGACCGTAATAGTTTAGTGTATCTGGAAACTCGGAACATAATATTCTAATCATGGTGAAAGATCTTCAACATCTCCCATAATGATCTTCCCCTTTTTGTTTTCTTAACTCAAATTTTTCATTATATCCTGGGTAAAATAAAACATATAAAGGGTGAGCTTAAACGCTCAGTATAGGTAAACATATAAAACATAATACAATCCATAAACATTTGAATGTAAAAACATGAGTATAAAATCTAAACATCAAATTCTAGAGCAATGACATATAAAATTAAAGAATATAAGGAATAGATCATAATGGAAAATTAATCATAACAAAATAGAATGGAAATAAAACATGTAATTGGGGAAAACCATTAATCACTTGATACTATTTCCATAGTATCCAAGGCATTGCTTCCAAGACAATCTTAGTGGACAAAGTCCCTTACTGAACCAAGCTCACTCCTTCTTCCAGTCTTGTATCACTGAACTGGATTAACTTGTTGTTCTATCCATGTCTATCTCATTAGATATAAATATTTACCCAATGTATTGGAGGGAGATATAGGTCCCACCCATCCCATAATGAAATCATTCTTACTTGTGCCACAACATGAACAAAAATAATTCATCATTACGCAAAGTATAAAATGGGTTTCATAAACATCATGCCATCATTACATAACCCATACAAAAAATGGTTATCATTTCATCATAAGAAAAGTGAAACCATTTAAATCATAAATACATTATACTTGATCCATACACATATGAAAACATTCCATCTTCTAAGGAAAATGGTATTGATAAAACACTTGAAATGAATTCTTGACGAAAATATCCTCTCTTCTTCAAAATCATTTTCTTTTCACAAAATGCCATTAAATTTTAAAAGAAAAGGATTTTGTTGATAATATTCCTTAAATCATGTAGAGTAAGATTCATGAAAATAATGCGTTATGAAACTGTAAAAATCTGTTCATGCCGTATAAGTTAAAAAAACATTCTCCTCAAACTTTTACTGGAATAGTCAAAAAATTCCTCATATTGTAAACAAAAATAGATTCCTTCCATAACACAATTTAAAAGTCAAAGAGGGATAAACATGACTTTAATATATATGGAATAATATTAAACACTTTATGAAAAACATTTTTATTGACATGGATGAAAAATATAACCCCAGTAAATACTTACGTATAAGAAATCTCAGAAAAATTAAGATTTAAAAAATATCCATTACCTTAGGTCCGATATGCTTCATACGTATCTGAAACTCTTGTATAATGATTTAAATAATGTCATTGACTTATTAAATAATCATATTTATTGTTATGAAATCATATATGGTTCACTTATTACTTTATATTACCCGTTCTTTTGTAAATTTCATGTTAATGCAGCGTTTTGTGCAAAATCGTTTCATTTATCGTACATGATTGGAAATGTTGTTCTGGATATTATTACTTATATCCTGATTTACATAATTACAGAATACAAAACATGATTTATATATAAAATATATTCCACAAATAAATATATATTATAGATTGATAAATGGAATGAAATACACCGTTCATGGAGACGGTAGGCCGTACGTACAAATGAACGTTGTTTTCATTTCCTTATTGAATTAAATGGAATTAAGTAAGTGAAATATATATGTACATAAATAAAGTTTCATTATTATTTAATATCCTTCATGATTATTTATTATATATACTTTATAATCATACTTGAATGGTTAATCATGGAAAATGAATCTCATCACGTTCGTGGAGACGGTAGTCCGTACGTACGCACAAGCGATTATATCATTCCCATGATCGTGTAATTGTATTAAAGTGTATGTATAATTTTTTAGAATCAATATATGTTTACAATAATCATATATAGTTATTTATTTACACCATTATTCCCATCCATGTAAGGTTGTGGTGGAAAACAGATTACCCCACGACGTGGAGACGGTATTCTGTACGTACGCACGCACGATGATTTTGTTTTTCGTAGGATAGATAGAAGGTGAAATTGGGTTGTTTCAAATTTATAATAACATATCAGTATATGAGTGAGACTTATGTAATTTATTTATAATTAAAAAAATAAGAGGAAGTAGAAGAAGGAAATTTGAAAAAATCGGTAACGGATATTACCTCTTCTTCGACATGCCACTTTAAATCCTTCTTTTTGGGCACTAAATTTGGTCTTTGAAGAAGACCATGACCTCTAGTATGTTTATAGGGAAGTTGAGAAGGGAAATGTGCAGGGTTTGGCTGAGATTTATGGCTCAAAATTGGGTGAGGAGAAGAGGGAGGAGGTACCATTTTATAAGGGAGGAGAGGGGCACCTTAGGAATAACTTAAAATATTATGTTATAATAATGTCATATTCGGTTTATAATAGCTAAAAATTAATTTATTTCAATTATAAAGTGGGTATGGGTAACAATAATCTCAACCAATACGTTATAGACAAGTTTATGTTACTATTTTAACCTTATCATTTAGATTTAACTCTAAGTTAAATAATTTAACTTTTATGGTGTCTTCTTGTTTTCTTACACTATATGGTTAATAAACATACTATAACATGCCAAAAAAACCCCAAGTGGTTCATTATTAATATATAAAACCTTATCTATGTCATTTGGCCGAACCATAGATTTTTAGGAATAGAATAACAATTTATAATATAATATTTTTTTAAAAACTCTTTTAAGTCATTTTTGACACTATTTGGTAATTGATTTTTGTGAAAATAATAACAGCATGATTAGTTCGATAAAATTTAATTAAATCAATACTAACATATCATATTAATCAAAAAATATAATTGGAATTTATAAAAAGTAACAAATTACATTTATTTGGGTATTTATAACATTAGTTATGTTAATATTTCATTAATAAGGTAATTAATGCATCATCATTGTATCATAAATAAATTATTTATTTAATGTCTAAAAATTTTAAATAAAATACAATTATATAGGAAATAGTTTTACCAATCTAATTAATATTTATAGTCTAGTTTATGTTACGTATAACCCTATATTAATAATCTTTTAGTTATTAAACTTTGATTTTAACTCTTTTAACTCTTTTTTGAATTAAATAATAATAAATGTCCTAATCTAATCCAAGTGAACCTAAATGATAGTATTTTATTCACAAGGTTGTTTTTGGTCGAATTATACATATCTAATAGAATTAGGACATGTTTTAGGGTAATAAGAATATCTTTTTTACCCTTAATTAACATATTTACTTTTAACCGTGGTAAATAAAAGTAAAAAGTTACTATTCAAGAATTTTTTTTTTATTTTATTGAACCACATTTTACTCCTTGATATTAACCGTGTCTCTCGGATTTTTGAAATTCCACTCACAAAAGAGGTAAAATTTCTTTTTATGTAAATGTTCAAATTCTCCCAGGAGGTGGGTAAAAGACAGTGAAAGGTTCAATAAAATTTTTATATATCTAAAATTATTATAAAATCACTTCAATGAATTACATTGAACATATATAGGTATTATGTATCATTTTTAACCTAAAATAAATTTAAATAAAATTAATAATTATTTAAATTAAATGTTGGTTTTTAAATAGCAACCCAGTGTTTTCACTATTCATCAAAAATTGAAATTTTACAGAAAAATACCAAAAATTCACCCTAGGCTAATTTCGATATTTAGAATCCAAAAATGAAGTCCAGTTTGAAAGATAAAATTTATAAAATTTCAAAAATAGAGTATTACTATTCCTAACGGCTAGTATATATAATATTTTAATAACATATCATTGTTTAGTGAAACTCGGTATTGTGTACAACACACGCTATCGAGGAAGGTTGCGATTGTGTGTAATGCAAGAAAGGTCAGGGTTGCGTGTAGTGCAACATTCCTTTATTGTTGTGTATAATAGAAACCAACCATATTTCATTTATACATTGAACATATATATATATATATATACACTCAATGTTGCGTAGAAAAACATCTATCAAATGAACATGAAATTGTGTGTAACAAGATCCATGAATAGTGTTGCATATACTGCAAGATAATACGTTATTGCGTATAGTGCAAGATAATCTTGGTGTAGCATACAACACAAGACATCAAATAAATTAAAAATAATACTTCTCATAAAATCTCAGGGTGTTACAAAAACAGCATGGAAAATGGAAATAATGAACTTACATATCATTCACTAAAGAGGCCATGGGAACCTGCTAGGTCTTATTCGGATGCATTTGATGAAGATCACTAATATGAATGATAAATGATTCCATATGTAACATGTTTCCATAAGAAAATTGGGTCAACCATCGCACAAATCAGATTCTCATGTACTTATGGGGTGCTAAAATGTCATTGTGATACAGTATAAGAATATGGGAGAAAAAATGAGGAATATCTTATTGTGAATTAATATAACAAATATGAAAATATATAAGAATTTCATATAGAAAAATGACACACCATGGAGAATCACTCATTAACTCAATCATCGATATACTTGAATTATTGATATATACAGTTCATGCATCACATGATTGAGTAGATCTCCCGTAAAGGGTTCAAAATATGAAAAATTGTATTCAATAATAGCTATGTTTAATAACTCAACATCCCATGAAATCTAATCCAAATATAATAATCCAATATATTCTATTGATTTAGATATTGGCTTCATAAGAACCGCAATAACAGAACAATGTCTATTTAGTCCATGACATCTCCTACACCACCACAATGTTATGGTGCATGTTTAATTTAATATCTAAGATATTATAAAATAATACATTCTTTAGAGATGAAGGATTATTATTAAAATCATCAACATACCAGAAAATATTAATTTCATGTGTTCCCATTAATATTTTGTTTAATATTTTCCATAAATGATAGATTTTTCCATTAAAAATTATTGTACTATTATAATAATATGATTCTTTTAGAGAATATAAAATATATACTTGTAATCGATATTTCTATTTTTTAAAAATATATCTTAATAAGAATTAGTTACAAAAAAGTAACTAAATAATGTATACACTATTATACTAAATATTTTCCCAAATATTTTCAATAGGTGAGTGAAATGAGATTCGGAAATTGAAAATTAAAATATTGTAACATTAAAATTTATAGTAAATGTCCACAAGTAAATAAAATTAATTAAAAAAACAATGATATATTTTTAAGGACATTAATATTAAATTTAATAAATTATTTAGGAAATAAAAAATCCATACACTATTAATTAATTTCTACAAAATACATATCTTTTGAAAATCCATTACTATTGGTAGAAAAAGACTAAACTATAATAGATAATGAATTAGAGTGAAATGGATTTAATATAATAAATGTTAAACAATATTATATTTTTAATTAATTATTTTTTCATAAAAATTGATTAATGAAATTTTTTCATGAAAGAATCAAAAAAATTATTTTAGATATAATGATAAATTAAAATAAAATACAATAATATAGAATAATTTAATTTAAATCATGTGGTTGTGATATATGGATGATCCTAGTCCCCTCCACAGGATAATAGCCACCACCAAATACACATGTATACTTAATTGATGCATCATGTTTAATATATTATTCCAGAATATATAACAAGTTTAACAGATATTATTGGTACTCTAATAACTTTATTAATATAAAAATATTATCCATAGTTTACTATGGGAAATAGATTGAATTAAGATGAAATGAAAAACTATTTAATAACTAATTTGTATAATTATTTGGGGATTAGTGAATAAAATATAATAAGGTAAAATATTATGAATATAATGTAAAAATTTTACAAAAGAAAATTAGTATAGAATTCGTTATATAGAATTTTATTGTGATGAAAATGAAAAAATGAATGCATATATTCATAATTTATAATTATAATGAAATAATTTTTTATTGAAAAAATTATGATAAACATATTGTTCCAAGGGGTATACATAATTTTATTTCATGAAAGAAATGTACACATCTACAACCAAAAAATGATCTCATTAATATTATAATTCTTAATAATGAACAAATATTACTGTAATAACATAAATATTTATAAAAATATTCTATCTTTAAAGTCCCATTTAAATACTAATAATGAAATTTCATCATAGTAAAAAATGTTAATATTATAATTTTTAAAAATCATCTTTTTTCATAGTAATGAAATCCATTTTGTGTGTTGCCAAAGTCCATTAGGAATATTTAATCATTCTAGTGAGAAAATTAGTCATGTATAATTAAAGATATATCATATCATATTATAGGTTCCTAATGAGTTAATAAATTCAATTTCCCATTTATATTGATTGTCAGAAAATATTTTTCTAATGTAAAAATGAAATTATAATTATGTGGTTAATTAAATGTCATTTATTTTATGAAAAGTACAATTTATAATAATGAGGTGTTGTTAAATAATAAATTAATGATGGAAAAAATAATGCTGATGATGGATCTTCGAAACATTTTTTTATTATATAATAGTTTTTTACAAGGAAAATATAATTGATAGTGATAATTTCAATCACTTTAAATAAAGGTTCATTGAAAAAACTGAAAAAATTTTATTATTTTAGATAAATAATCGTAGAGAAAATATACATGTGTTGTTGGATGAGAATATGTTCTATATAGTAATTGAAAATGTATTTTGATGTAGATGCATAAAGGGGATAATGAAAAAAATATTTAAAATAAGACACCGAAGGAAATAATTATAGTTGCATTGCAGCTACTTGGGATTTCTCAAAGATTAATATTAAAATGTTTTATATAAATTTAAATAAATATAAATACGATATACAATATTATAGTAATTTACAATGATGTATAATATGATTTATATTTGTTTTTGTGTTCTAGAATAAGTCCTTAGAATAATTAATTTTATTCATATTTAATTGGAAAAAATACAATAATTTAGTTTTGGGATAGAAATTTATCCCGGTTAGAACATTTATTTAATGATGACTAATAGTATACTAAAATTATATTTGATTCATATATGGTAATTTATAAATGATTTTCTTAAATCAAAAAGAGGATTAGGGATGGTACAATTATCATTTCATATGTATAGATGAATTTTTGAAATGGAATGCAGTCATCATATATATGATTGGATTCATTATAAGGAATATTGGAGGCCATGTAAGGGTAAATATTCACAGTGTATGGACTATTTGAAACATATTAACTGATATTTAGTATTTCAATGATAATTTATGAACATCAGAAGTATCATAATATTTCTCAAGATCATCATATGTATTTTAATATGGTTGACAATATTCAGGATGAATAAACATTGTAAAGACCATATAATGTTACTATTATTCCATTATGTGTATATATTAATTATTATGGTGATAAAATATATATAATGACCCCAAAACATGAAATATAGTGAACATATAAATAGTATAATTCTATTTTATTGAATTTTTCATCATAGAATAAATTCCAAAATAATTTTATATAATATTATTTTATTAAAAAGAAATAATTTTTCCCCATTACAAAATTGAATGTTCCATGTAAAAGTGATGAATGATTCCATGAAAACATGTATGCATTAGATGAATTTGTTATAAGTATTTTATAAAGGTGATGAAATTTTAATTATTGAAATATGGCCTAAAAAATATTTTGTATCATTGAAATTTATATAAATACGACGATAGATATTAAATCATACTATTGGTAGAGATTATGTTGTGTTTTCTAAATGATTTAAATATATGATTCTATGAATAAATGATGTCTTTATATTATCATTATGGAAAATATATTAAAAATAATAATGTCATATTATGTGAATTAAAATTTTCATTTGATATACAATAAGAGATAGTATGGTTGTTCTCATTTTTTGGTGATTCTTATGAAAACAAATTAAATTATAATAAGTGTAGTTTGAGAATATATTTGTAATATATAAATTTATAAGGGAAATTATAAAGACAAGAAATTCTCATAAATGGGGTTAATTGTAATTCTTGGGTTCTCGATAAATTATTGTTGAGAAAGATTATTGAATATCTTTAGTTTTAAGGAAATACCAACCAATTTCATTTTATTCATTATATTTTTATGTTAATATCCAATTTATCACATGAAAATTCAACCGAAAGGGTCATATAGGTTTATTTTATTCAACTTGAACATAAGAACTATTATTTATGTAATGGTCAATATAATGTTTTTCAAAATATTTTAGATTAGTAGTAATATATTGTAAATTGTTTTAGACTCTGTAAATCATAGTATAAAAATATGACCACATATATTTGATGATGTTATAATAATGATAAATATTATAAAAATAAATATTTATATTTGTGAATCTATGTTTGTGAATTTAACTAACCATATGAAGGTGTGGTCTCTATAATTAAGGTTGATAAATTTAAAAATCATTGTTTATTATTCCACGTACGACATTCAATAATCCTGAAAGGGTAAGAAAATCATGTTGAAAGGATCTTCATATTATTTAATCATAGAGGTTATATTCAAAAGAGACATTATAGCATACCAACCATAGAGGTATTCAATAATGAACGAGGGTGAATCCATTTTGGTGATATTTATTATAACATATAATTTTTTACCCCCCATATATTTACCTCTATTTCTTTGGAATATGAATAGATATCATGTTCTACCTTATCACCTTTATTCATACATGAAAAAAATCCAAAACACACTCACAGATGGGGTAATTATTTACAATGTTCACCTCATAATGTTAGTAGGTTGATTCTAGAAATGATATGGATTCATAAACAATCATCTGATCAACTAGAAAATTCCTTTGACATTTACACTATTGAATATTGATATTTTTTCTAAGTAAAAATTAAAAGACATGGTTTTTTGTATCACTTACTCAGGAGGTTTCTACACATTCCAATTTAATATTTAGGGTTACAACATTATTGTCTTCCACCACATGGGATCTCGTAATTTTATAGGTTCCCTCCTTTAATTTCGCATTTTATTCATTCACTTGACAAAAATAATTAATGTAAATTCTAGTATTGTTCTATCCATGGAAGCACACATAACCAGTTTATCCTATTACTTGAAAAAAAAAATATTTTTTCATACTTCGTCATATTTTTATTATTTAGAAAACTGAGATCTATAAAACCCTATTATAATTCTTTATTATACTTCTTTATCCATATTGTCCTATTAATTTAATTAATTAAAATATCTGGTTCTTTTCCCTCACTTTTCATCGTTGACCCAAATATTTTATTCGGTATAAATGATGTATTATATATCATGTATTACTCAATATTAATTTTTTATTTCAGGTTCTGTATCATACCAATTATTCTTTAACCAACAAAATTGAAAAAATATATATACCTATAAAATTATATATAAATTTTTTTATTGATTAAATTAGTAATTTTTCATTTTCCCTGTTTATAGAAATTTTGTGAATAAATATTTTGGATTACAATGGTTTTATTAATTTCAAATTATCTTGAATCAATTATAGATATATTCTAATTGATCCACCAAAATCTACATCAATCCCATAAAATCTGAAATAATTTCAAATTATTTGATACTTCATTCCAACATCATAAAAAAACACCAAAAAACAACCCATAACCACAATGTATTTTCCTCACATAAGAAACATTATTTCATGAAGGCTTGAATATGATTTACACATCGAAAAATGAATCTGACACATAAAAATACTTTTTTTACACTTAAAAACATGTTAAAACATAAAATCACATGACATATACTATATTTATTACATAGATCTGTAGAACCAAATTCCTCAGTGTAATGCCTATTTTTTTTTATTTTTTTCATTTAATGTAATATGACAAAACATAATCATAAAAACATTTCTCATCATATTCATAAAATAAATATAAATTCTCACTATAGTTTTATAATCCATGGAATATATGTTTTAGTATCACTAAGGATTAGATAAATAAGAAACTATTTTTAATTTAAATTATCAAAAAATTCCCGATAAATTATCAACAATATACCACTCTAAGACTCATAATTGGAAGTATTCATTTTTATGTCATTGGGAATGGAGACATAAAAAACATGTTCGATAAAATTATTAGTAAGGGTAAACTTATCAATATTTCATCAAGGGTTATATAATAATTAGAGGAAAAATTATGATAGGTAGTGAAATATCTTATTAAAATGGTCCTGGAAAATATCTGTTTTCTACCAAGTAGAAAATAAAGTATAAAATTAACAAAAAAAATTAATAGTATGATAATGTGATGTAATACTAGAAATAAGGAATTTGGGACTGATATCATATGTTCATGGAATCATATAAAAATGAGAAATAAATATAAATAATGACATCACATGAATAAATAAAGGATCAATTCGAAGACAACGAAACATAATGTCATATGCTTACTAATCTTGCACCATATATGGTAAATCATGAGGTGAAAAAGTTACCTAATATATTTGATGGATATATATTTTTGGTCCCACCAATCATGTAATTGTTATCAAACATTTTATTTCTAGAAGAATATGAAAACATTCATAATTTTAGGAAAAAATTAATTGACCCACGAAAAGAAAACAGTTTCCAAAGTCATCCACATAAAATAAAATAAAAATATTTTTATAAAAGGTAGATGTTGTATTAATAACATACAAAAAGTATATCATTATTAAAATTATATATGTTGTAAAAAATCATAAAATTATTTTTAAAATCATTGGATAAATCCGATTTATGAATAGTTAAAAATAACTCATATTATTTCAAAATTATTATGACATGTTATTATTTGGGATACAATTTCTTGACATGGATGATTGGATTTCGTGAAGAAAATGATTAAACTATAAAAAGAAATTTTTCATATGAAAAAATATACAAATATATTTTATAAATAATTTATAAAATTATAAAAAATGGCGATGTTAAAGGACACATTCAAATGTTGTTTTAAAAAATGTGATAAAAAATTTATTGGATGATATTTACTTTTAAAAAATAATGTTAAATAATATATCCATTAGAATAACATAAATTATATATCAAGGAAATTTATCATTAAAAATAAAAAAATTATTGATGGAAATCCATTTTAATGTTTTAATATAACATTGATGAAATTCAAGGGCATAATAAATAGATAATGAAAATTCATTTTGAAAATAAAATAACTATAAATATGTTGTTTACATGGAATGAAACATAAATAGGTTTCTTTATTTAAATTGGATCTTTGGTGATAATGTAAAATAAGGAAATATAGTAACAATCATCATTATAGATAATGTGGATTACTCTTAATAGTGGAATATATTTATAGGTAAAAACATCAAGGATAGGGGTGATTTGGATCAAAGGATGCATTTTACCAATAATTAAAAAAACTGTTCCTTGAATGTCATTTGGTCAAAGAAACTACTCATGAAAGAGAGAATTTCAATATGTAAATTTATATCTTAATGAATGGAGGGATTGGTTTTACTAAATATATGCTGACTTCAGTGATGTTTTAATCAAAAATTCATGAAATGAGATCTCATGATATTTTATTTGAATATATGTTATTTAATAAACTGTATTTAAAAAATATCAATGTGCTGTATATAAAAAAATTGGAAACTATTGGTGAATTTTTCATAGGACACTAAATTTTGAAATTGATTCGAGATCCCCATGATAGACGTCATAATTGATGATGTTTTTAAATCTGAAAAGTGGTTTTTGTAATAGAAATGTATATATAGTTAAATAGTAGATGATGTTAATTATTATTAAATCATAGGTCCAGGAATTATAAATTTTTTAGAAGAACATACAGGAGGCCAAGAACCTCTAAATAAATTATAATTTAGTTAACAATAAACCCCAGCTTTAGTATTGATTTGATGAACTTGATCTGACATCATGTATGTCAAACAATAACTATATTAATCAAATAATTTACACCCTAATAATACCTAAATCGTTTTATAATGATAATGATAATTATTTCATTAAAATATATGTATTTTTTTTATTTTATGCATGGATATTAATAGTTTGGATTAATTATTTAGTAATGGTGTCATAATGATGGTGTATATTGTCATTTATTAACTCCAATTTAAACAATAAAATATCATTATAGATATATAGGATATTTATTATTAATATTATTTAAAAAATTTATAATTATATTCAATAAGTATTTAATTTATAAATCACATAGATGAAGTTTGTGAGAATATTGATTCAACATGTTTTAAAAAAATGGTTGTACACTAATAATAAGAAAAATTTCAATATCAGCATTACAAAAATATAATTCAGGCATTATTTTATCATTATTATCCAATAAAACCATTATTTATGTTTCCACTACACTCGATTATATAATTTTATATAATTATTCAAATGAATGGATAAATTGACCTAAACAAGAAATAAATATATTCATTGAGTTGATAAAAAATGACACAAATCACGTGAATTGAAATGGTAGTCAGTACGAAGAATTTGGAGACACATTCATTTGAATAGAAATTGGGAAATATATGCCACAATTCATCATTTTTAAATCATAATAATGTTTTATATTTAATATTTATCCATTGATTGACCCTCTAAAATTAGACATGCAATGTGGTAATGAAAAATTATTTATTTTATTCAAGGTGGAGTTAATATACATGTATATATTATGTAATTTTCATTTTTCTAATGAAAAGGGGAATGATGCATAATTTTTATTCAATAAATATAATTAATAATGTACATATATTAATATTTTATCTGCAAAATATTGGGAATATTATATTTTTATGTGAATGAGAAATTATAAAACCAGATAGGGAATGATCATTACTTTTTCTGAGATCATGAGGGGCCCAATAAGGGGATTATAGGAAATTTTGGACAAGAATATTTTTTGTGGATAAAGGGGCTACAAAAACATTGATAGGGATATATGGGATATATAAATGGTAAATATTCAATATGAATTGTAAATTATCTGTGGACATCAAGTGGTGGTGTATGGACCCTTACATAAGTGGGGAAAAAATAATATTTTAAAATATAACCTCAAATTATAAAAGTACAACATGCTTCAAATTGTAATTTGAAAAAAGTAAAAAATAATTTAGTGGATATGATTTCATTCTATAAAAAATCAATCACTAATTTGGCGACATTTTTATTATGTTTTTGTTATTTTAATAATTTCGTTACCTATTATTATTTTATTATTTTTACTATTATAAATATGTTTTGATAAACATAATTTAATTTTTTTCAAAAACTAATTTGAGACATTATATATAACTTGTAAAAACTAATTCGATAAATGAAATCAATTTTCCCAAATGGAATTTTTACTTTTTAGAAACAAATATTTTTAATTTCATGTCACGTAACACGTAAAGACTCTTCTAAAAAGTTTATTTTTCTGTGAAAATATTGATGATTAATAAAAAAACGTCAATTCTATTGATTCCCATGTCATTAATTTGATTATTAATAAATAAAAGTAGAGTTATGGGGATTTAAATTTAATCCCTAAAAACATTACATGTCATTGATATTAATTGTAACACAAAAACCCAAAAAAGTTTTCAATTTACTAAAATATTACCCATATTTAATTTTTACACAATGTTGTTTTTAATTTAAAAAATTTACTTTTAATTTTCCTATTATATACCTCAAAAAAGGTTACCATTTAATTTTTTTTAAATTTTTATTAGGTCTTACTTACATCATGATAAGGTCATATATCAACCATGTCAATGGATAATATAATTTTTGACAATTTGACTATAAAACAATTTTAATAACTAAATTATAAGAATTTATCCTAAAAACAAGAGGACAATATAATCTAAAAGAATATATATGTTATAAATTTAAATATCAAAAATACATGTCATTAATTATTGATATCAAAACAAAAATATAATGATAAATTGTTACTTATTGAGAGATAATGTTATTATTTTTTCTAAATATTAATTCATATCTACTTCCAATTTAATAAATTTTACAATATTTTGTAATATATAAGACTTTTAATAACGTTTCAATTTAATTTATTAAAATAAAATATTGAACCATTAAATAATGATCGTCTATAGATATTATTTTTTTATTAAGTAATCACTACTAAATACAATGTAAATGAATGAACTATGTGTGAAAATTTTTAAGTTAATAATATATTTTAATTATTATATTTCTTTATTTTTTAACCTATTTTATTAAAATAATTATTAAAAATAATAAAATAAATAATATATCTAACATACACATATACAGTGATTTAATAATTTAATTTTGTTATAATTATTAATTTTCATGAATTATAATATTTTTTACTTTAATATAATGATACCAAAAATCTGTATATGTATTGGATAAATATATGTCACATGATATTTTTCTTATTACCATATTTCTATGATAATATTTCCAATGACAATATTTATAACAATCATAATTTATTTTCTATATAAAACCATACTAAACTCATTCATTCCATTCAAACAACTTATTTTACATAAAAAATTTCTATTTTTTCAGTTTTTATTGGATAATATAAATTCAATTTAAATAAATTTCATATTTATTATTTTTTTCATTGTCTATTAATCATTATTAGAATTGATGATAATCCAGAATACCTCATAGTGTGGGATATTTAATTATTTATAATTTTATTCCCATTTTATTTTATAAACATTATTATATGTTATAATACTTTTGGAAGAATAATTAGATTAATTTTCATTTATTTTAATGTATTATAATTAATATATAAAGAGAAGTACATTAAATATATTTCATGTATGAATTAATTAATAATTTTTTTCAATTACAGAGAAAAATAAAAAATATTATATAATTATTAACATAGAGTTTAATAATATAATATGTTCTAAAAATCTAGTTTCTTACATTCCCCCAATACATAAATTACCTCATCATGATTTTAATTATAATTTAATAATCGTTGTACCTTATGGTATTTTCATGATAATCATAACTCAAAATAAAATTATTAATATTATTATTTCTAAATGGTAATGCCTTGGTCAAAACGACCAAAGAACAAATTTTATTAAAGCAGATATTTCAAAAGTCTAATGTATGGGATCATATTTCAATCTTCTTCAATTAATGGAAAAAGATTAGTGGGGAGGTCTTCACACTAGGTTATATCTTTATTAAATCCCATGTTGTACTGGACATCAGGAACCGTTTTTCTTCTCAATTAACATGTGTGTAGATGTATTTCTTGTAATTATATTCCAACATTTCTATGTTGGGGAAGACTATGTAATAAATTTTATACCTAATAATTGGCTTATATTATGATTCTAATCCATTTTGACTAATATTACTCTATTAATATTTTATATGAGTTTCTAAAGGCATACCTTATAATGTTCATTATCAAATCCTATTTCGAACCAAATAATAAAAACAAAATGATTGTGATTATATCAAATTGAAACATATTAATTGATTATATGAAAATTATCTATCAATAGTAAAATTTCTCCCCCTATGACACATTGATTTGAGATAATTAGAATTTATTTTCATCTATGTCATGTATGGTTTTTATAATAAAACAATCTATCTCAATTTAAAGTAGGTTTTCCATGCCCATTTTCCAATTTCGTTCATTAATCATACTATAATGTTGCTCTAAAATTCTTTAGAATGGAAACTAAATGAAAAATGATCTACCAAAGAATAACCCTTATGTTTATTATGTAATGTGTGTAGACATAGGTGAAATAATCATGTAAAGAGTAAAGATCAAGTTGAAACTCAATCATCCCTTTTCAATGTCATTTCAACCAAATTAATCTTTCTCATAACTATAAAGAGTTTCAAGTATTCAAATATGGATTCAATTTCTAGGAAACCATGAAATATATTCAACTACAAATGTTTAGGGTATCATCCTTACAAACTCTCAACCTTTGAGTTTCACTGATTTTATCTCATACTAATTCCTAAAACTAATACATTAATTCTCAATATTAACTAATCTAAACTATAATACAAGTAAAATGTCCCTTTAACCAAACTCGCATGTTGTGTACTAATAGCAATTAATGTAAATACTACATTTCATATTAAATTATATGACTGAATATAAACATAAATATACATTACATCATTTCTTTAATGTCAATATTTTGCCTCAAAATATTCTCAGAAATTCAATTAATGAATTTTTTATTATCTTTGAGGATCATCTACATAAATGCATCTTTTTATAATCCAACTCTTGGACATGTCTCCATAATATATCTACACTAGACCCCCTTTTGACACCTCATAGGATATAATCGTATTCATGACATGGGGAATATAAATATAAAAAATATGGGAGGTGAAACACTCATTATGTGAAAACACATCAACAAATATGATGGGACTAATAATAAGAATTTAATAAAATAGGTTCCTCTATGAAATGTCTTATAAAGATAATATATAACATTAATATTCTTAGACAAGATATGACAAAGAAAACTGAAATATCAAATAATAAACAAGTATCATACCATAAGAGTGTGATAAAATATTGGAAACGTGGAATAACCGAATATTATAACAGTAGTATTTTTTTGTATAATCCAAATTATTTGGATAAAACATAAATAATTGAATCATATTCATATATCAGAGCTCATTTTGATGATAATAAGTCATGGTGTGATAAGTTTAATTATACCAAACAATAAATGGTGTCTTATTATATTAACTCATTACATAATTAATTGTAAGGATATATAATACTTGTCCAAACATCACATAATTCTAACTGTACATACATGTTCCATATGAATTTGAAAAAAATTATTTTTAAAAAATAAAAGAATTAACAAGTTAAAAATAAATGTATTTATATATACTTACATAGAAAATTTCATAATATATAAAAATAATTAAGGAAAATGCATACATAAGAACACATTCTATGAATAACAAATGGAGAATTAGGGATACTAAAAAAGTTTAAGCATACATTTTTATGAACATTGGAAATGTCCTAGGCATGAATTGAAATAAAAAAAAATTTAAAATAATTTTTACCTATGTTTATTGATAAAAAAAATTTAAACATTTAACGAATTGTTAATTAAAAATAATGTCCATAATGGTGGAAATAGGATTTGTGTGGAAAACACATAAAAATAAATTTCATAAAACATTTTTTAAATTTTCATAACAAATAAATATTTTAGTTCACATTATATATTTATTTTTAAAAAGTTAACGTGAAAACCTATAAAAACATTCTTTTATAATAAAAAATCAATATAGATATACAATAAATTAAAAAAATACAATCTAAATGAAATTTCGAGT
Organism: Viscum album; assembly: GCA_963277665.1. NCBI lineage: Eukaryota > Viridiplantae > Streptophyta > Magnoliopsida > Santalales > Viscaceae > Viscum > Viscum album. The sequence goes on along the minus strand of OY728163.1, from coordinate 1,844,985,838 downwards.
ATCTGAACTAAATATCATGAAATGAAAACTAATTTACCATATAGAAATAATTTTACCAAAATATCAAAGAACAAGATTGGATGATAAAGCAATATTTTTTGAAATTACATAATTTAAAAATGAACATCATGTGAGGTAACACATAATTTAGATTTAAAAAAAAAATTAAAGAGTTGTTAGATGGAAAAATATTTAAGTCAAGGAAAAAATATCAAAAAAATATTATTAATATTTCCTGATAGATTCATATATTTTATGGGTAGAAAATAATAATGTGTCAATTTTTGAATGAAATGTTTCTATATCATGTGTTAATGAAAGAAATTAATATATAATATTAGGTTGTATAAAACCAATTATTTAAAAAAGGCGTATAATATGAAATGATATAAAATAATAAAATTGGATATCTTTAAAAAGATCATTGAGATTAATTAATATTTGAATTGAAACTTATTTTCTATATGTATCATGTTGGATTTGTTAATATCATAATATTATAGAAATCCATGATGATAAAACATTCTAATAAAGTATAGAGATAATAAAAAACTAATAAAAAATGACATTTTGGTTATCTAACAGAAAAAAATGTAATTAATAAAGTGATTTTTATGTTGATTTTTATTTACATAGATAGAACATAATCCTTCAAATTTTATATAATATTTATTTTCTATACAATAGTGAATTCAAATTTTATACCATTTTTTATTATAAATGTTTTAAAAAAGGTTTTCAATATGGGTTTTTTACAATATTTCTCAAATTAATTCAATTTAAATACTATTAAAAAATTAATGTTATAATTTTGATTTGTAATTTTAGTTAGCATCTCTAGATTAATATCAATATATGAACTGTAACAATTATTATTTAGAACCTCCAACTCCCAAAACCACTCATTTTTATTTATTGTAACTATTTTCATTACTGATGCATCTAATCAGAATTAGAACCATCTCTATTAATGTCACAATCCCATTACCACATTCATCATTGTGATTCTCTTCCATCATCACCTTCCATTATTTATTCTCTCTGATTATTTTCTCCCATTTATTTTTCTTCTATAATTAGTTTTTATATTTTAAGATTGTTATTGTATATTTTACTCATAATTTTTTCATATTTTAAGTCAATTATGTTATGTGTCAAACATTATATGGTAAAATTTATTCCTAATAAAAATAATAATGTTCCTGGTATTTTGTGAATTACATTATCACATTCAAAAATAGTTAAATGTAACATTATAATACACTGGAAAATGTTTATAAAATTAAAATAAAATATTATAAATGGAATTTTAATTAGAATTTTTATAATTATATTATAGAATTTTTTTTAATCACTGTAAAACTATTTCCATTACTGCATGAAAATATTAATTTCTTATTTTATATTATATTTTATTTTATCTTATTATATTTTCTTATATTTTCATATATTTTCTATAATTCATAGAAAATAATTTGTCAATTAATATATTAAAATTCTATTATATATGAGTAGTTGCAGATTGGTAACGGTAAATTAAAAAAAAATATTTCAAATAATAAATTTGTTTTATATTTATATTGTTAAATTTACATTTATATTATGATAAAATTAGATAGAAAATTTAAAAAATAAATTATATAAATATTGAAAATTTATAATTGGTGAACGTTTTTAAGTCCATGATGATATTACTAAATTTATATGAATTTGTTTATGGAATGTTTTTTTACTTTTCGTTGTGAAATATTTTAGGTTTTATTGATTTTAATATAATTTATGAAATAAAATTTAAAACTAAATATTATGATACAATAACATAAATTCAGTAATTTAAATTTTCAATAGCAGATAATGTGTCTTTTTTTGATTAAAATAACTTGAAAATTTAATTAATATAATGAAGGAGTAAATTGTCATTTATTGTTACAAATAGTTTGTTCCAAATGAAAACCGTCATTGTTTTCCTTGATCGAACTATTTAAATATGAAATACATTCAATGAAGATAATATTATGATCATTTACATTTTTATTATTTGATTACAGGTACATTACATAGATTTTCAATGGTGGAATTGGGAATAATTTAAAATCAATTGATGAGGTATGTCTTAATGATGTTATGATTAACAAAACTATTGAAAATATTCATTATATTTAAAAAGAGGTTACTGGGAAATCATTAATTGTCAACAATTGATAATTTGGTTCTGTAAAACCTTTGTATCTTGGATATATAATATTTTTGGTTTTATCATTGGAGTCAGGATTGAGTAATTTTATGACCAAAAGTGGATTTATTGAAATAAAATTATTAGAGTTTCTATTGAAGATAAAATTAATTCTTCTACAAGAAAATGATCCTCGTGATTTAAGTTATAATGAGAATAAAATGATACATCTAAGGGGTTTGTGGTACAAAATTATACTTGTAATATTGAATGACATTGTGCTATATAGCATAAAAACACATTTTTTCAAGATTATTGTAATTGTGTGATATCATGGAATATGTTTAATTAAAAATTAGATGTGAATTTTTTAATTACTAAGACTCATTCAGTTTAAATTTTGTATTTACCAATAATTCTCAATGAGAATGATTATTTTAAAATAAAATTATACAAAATGGATAAAATGTTCTACATATGGCTGAATATCTGATAGAAAATGATAGTATCCAATTGATTTTCTACATTGGAGTAATATTTATCCCTGTTTTCTTTCCATTATAAATAAATATTTCATTCTCAATATTGGAATATGAATATATTGAATAAATCCATATTAGATCAATTGTTGAATTCAGAAATCCTCGCCTATTTTATTTTTAATTTACAACTTATCTCTATAATTTTATATGATGTCTAAATATATCAGGTACAGTTTAATCATTTCAATATCATAATAGTATTGAAATGATATTATATTTTCATAAAATTGATTTTGGATCATTTGAATCACTTATAGAATAATAATATCAATGATTATAATTCTTATAAAATGGAATATTTTACATTTCATGAAACTATTATGTTCACTATAAATATCATACCATCATATTGAAATATGTCCCAATATAGTGTTAATGGATGTAATTCTTGTCCAGTTCTCCAAGAATGGAATTCATAATGTTAATTTTAACATTGGATAACAATTTAATACATTTTCCAATAATTTTTTATTCAATTTACCCCTATTATAGATGATTAAAAATAAATTATACATCTCACAATAATGTTATATTTAGTCAAAATAATTTTTAATTTATCATCTCTTTTATAGGGTAATTAAAATTGATATAACGTTCCTAAATACATGATATCTTGTAATGATAAAAATATATGTAAAAATTATTAAAATTTATTATGAAATCATATTATATATATCATGAGGATAAATACAACAATGATACTGTTCTCAATGTGAATAATATTTTCAAAAGTCTAATTGTGATGTTTTATGATATTAATGAAAAAACAATCATTTGGTTAAATATAAGATTGAGTTTAATTTTTTAAGGGAATACCTATATAGTAAGCTAAATAATCAAATGGATTTCGAACATACCTACATACGGGTTTATAAATTATTTAAGTGGGAGACAATTAATTTTATCAATTGCCTCTATGGAATCAAAGTGTAATAGGGTTATCGTTCAAATGTAAAACAAAATCCTCATAAAATTATTTCATGTAAATTGGAATGAAATATCATGATTTTCATGACATAATGTAATGTATAATACTATTTTAATGACAAGGAATACTTCCAATCCATGTTACAATGCCTATTGAGATGTTATTTAATTTTTCCAATTCAATTTCTAAATTTTTTATTTATCAAATTTCACTAAATAATAAATATAATTATGCATGTTGTATAATTTTCCAATCATAAATATGTACTACACCATATTATTTCAATATAATTTCACATTTAATGGTTCCATTGTCTTGATACATTACACTTATAAGGTATTTTATATCTATATTAGATGTATCAATTGGAAATGTATATGAAAATATTGAATGTATATATTGTCAATCCATATATACTAGATTTTTAGACTGTTGAGAAGTACATTTTATAAGAGTTTATAATGTTTTGTACTATATAATTTTCTATTGTAGAGAACATTATTTTTCATACACACCACAATCAACATCTCATTAATGAGGGGGAAGGGATTCATTGTGTGAATATAATATCATCTAAGATTGAAAAATATTTACGGTAAATTTATACATATTGAATAAAACATGTGATGATCTATCATATAATAAAAAGAATACAAATTTGATAAAATAATTTTATTCAGAAAAAAACGATGTCTGGATATTTAAATAGAATAAAAAATCGTATTTTCTTTGGTTTGTATATAAAGTTATATATAGATAATGCGATTAAAAAATATTTACATTGATTGTGAGAATCCTATGATTATATATGATAACATGTTCCAATTATTATATTAATGGCAATACACAATACACTAAATATTTGGACCATATATGTATAGTTTAAAATAAAAGTGGTTTATTTTCCCTAGATGAAATGTTAATTTTTATTTAAAATAAAGAACTAATCTCAATTATAGGGGAATATTAAAATATTGATTTGATGAATTATGGGATACTATCTATAATAAATTTATTATTCCATTGTTTTACATTATATGGGTTATCTATAAAATTGGTGTCAAAATACTGAATTCATTGTGATATAAGAAAATTTAAAAGCCTTTAATACTAAGGTGATCCTTTTAATCATGGTATCAAATATAGAAAAAAAATCTTTATAAACCATCATATGTTTAGTGGGTTTTTATTTATTTTTAAAAAGTATTTTTGAAATAAAAAATGCGACGATGATTTAAATAATTAATTTTTTATGTTTACACCAGGTGTTTTGAGGGAGTTCATTTCATAATTTGAAAATTTAGTTCTATATTTTGAAAATAAACAAATAATCGTTTATTCCATCCATTAAAACAAAAATAATTAGGGAATAATTATCATTTTAATAAATTAATGATAATTTTATAATGAACTTTGTAAGGGAATTATTAAAATAAATTACGTAATAAGATGATTAATATAGTCTGTATGTACGCATGAGTAATGTTTCCATTTTTCAATTAACTTGTCATAAATAAAGAAATTATAATTTTATAATTATATAATAATTATTATATGAAAAATATATTATTATATCTTTAAATACACTTATTTATATTTTCTATGATAGGTGGTGATGAAAAATGAATATTATCGCTCCATTGATTTAGTAATCCAAACATACACACAAACAACGTTATCATTTCTAAATAGATGGAGTGGTAAGAAAATATATGATATAATATATTTTTATAATGAAATTTTGTTAATTAAATTCATTTATATAGTTTAAATACTTTATTATTTCTATCCAAGATAGTTGGTGATGTAAAATGCATTACATTGGTTCCGGATGAAGTATTATGTCATGCGCATGAATGATTCTTTAATTATAATTAAATAAATATTATTACTGATTAATGTTAATACACAAACACAGTAATAAATAATGTCTATTATGAAATATTATTATTTCTATTTTTGGAACTATTATTTATATTTGACTTTTTAGACATAAATATATAAAATTAAATATAATATAATATATTTTACAAGTAATAATATTGTATTATGAAAATTATAATATGTACTAAACCATAATTTATCCAATAAAGTAATAATTTTTTTAAAATAATTAACAATTAATTTTCTACAGCTTTCATAAGCATTGTCTTAGTGTTGTATAATAAAATAATTTTAATAATATGATTACCAAAAAATAAAAATAAATTATCATCTTAAAAATAATTTAATTGAGATGAAAATAAAATTTACGATTCACTGATATCAAATTTTTATTTGTCTAAAAATACTTATCAATACATTTAATGCCAAATAGTGTCATTTTGTATTTATTTCTAATAAAAAATTTATATATCTAATTATCATGTTTAAAATGATCCGAGTGGAAAAATATTTGAAACATAATGGATTACAAAAGAAAAATTGTCACAAAAAATTTTAATATTGATTTTTAGGTTAACTTAATGTGCTTTTTAGATTTTTTTAAAAAATAATTAACATTATTTACAAGTTACTATGGTTATAACTATTTACCATATTTATTATTTATTATTACAATTAAATATATTTTTCTTGTTTACCAAATATAATTTTTTTAACTGCAAATGAGAATGTATACTTATAAATTTGAATTTATAGAATTGGAATAATTTAATTTAAATTTAGTGTATCAAAAGTCGAAGAATTATGTTTTATAGAAAAACATTTCATCATTAATTTTATATTTTTATAGACACAGAATGAATAAATTTTTAAAAAATAACCAAAATTTGATTATTTATAATATTAAATTAACTATTTAAAAATTTACATCATTTCGGAAATAAATTGATTCATAATAGTGTCTCGAAGTGCAATGAAAATTTTCAATAAAAATCTATATTTTGTAAAATTCATTCAAATATAAAACATTTATAAAAAAATCAGAAATATATAACCATAAGAGACTATAAATTATATTAAAAAAATATTTTATATATTTTGAAACATAATATTTCTAATCTGTTAATAAATGATTTATAGTATATACACATAAGGAGAAATAAAATAAATTTTTGTATAAAAATTATTTTTGAAACATAAAATGTCTTTACTAATAATTGAGTGCAGATTTATTATTTTTTTATTTCTTATTGAATACAGACATAATAAATATATCAAAATAGAGTTACATTTTTTCATACCCACCAATTCATAATTTTGTTAGTCCATTGTAGTAACATAATTATAGTTAATAGTACATTTAATCTATGCTTTTCTAGTCATATAAAATATCAAAAATAATGATATATTTAAAAAAATATGGGTTTTACATTCCCCACAGTTAAATAAAATCTATAATCATAGTTTTATCTTGATATTGGTGATCAATGGTTTAGTATTTGAAAATGCATTTATTAAAGAACCCTATCATAGAAATGAATAATAAAACTAGCTAGTGAATAGAGGGAAATTTCACAATGAATAACAGATTACTAGTATTGTAAAAAGTAGAACATTAATGGGATTTAATAATATAGTGATGGACAATAAAATTTTAATTTACATATAATGATGAATAATAATGGAGAGCATTAATCAGAATAGATTGAATTATTATGAGAAATAAAATAACATAAAACTAAAAAAAATAAGCGTTGAAATGGTAATATATTTTTGGAAAAAGTAAATGGATATCTTTATTTCATATAATTTCTAATAATTTAATGATTTCATTTACAATTTAGATATGAAATATAATAATATATGCTTATTTTATTTTCTTCCATCTCATAACAATAATTTTTACCATTGGTTGCTTCTTTCATATTGATTCTACATTTATACCATCTCTGACATAATGAAATTAATACTGAAAAATGATTTTTTCATCTTGTATGCACTAAAATAAAATTTTAATGGAAAACATGATCCTAAAAAGATATCAAGTAATTCATCCTATAATAAAAAATTACTGAAAATCACTATGGATAAATTAAGGATAGACAATACCCAAAATCAGTAAACCATATTATTTAAAAATAATTAATTAATATATAAAATTTTAAAATAACACAAAAATGATTAATATATAGAATTCCATAAATTAATAGCACGATATAACATTTATAATAAAGTTACATAATAATAAAAAAATTATTTAACATTGATAATAGTATCATGACTTTATCCATAAATACTCAAAAACTGTAATAGAATAATTCTTAATAATACATCATCTTAGTCTAAAGGGTTATATAAAAATCAACAGAATATAATATCGCAAAAAATATAAATAATAACCAAAAAAACCAATCACCTAAAACATTAATCAGGTTCTTTATGAATTTTAATTTCCGATAAAGAATAAAAATATAAAAAATTATATATATATTATCCATGTCATAAATATTAAAATCATATTACTAAATTTTAATATACAGTGGTGTCTAAACTATGGCTTAATAAAAACTATAATATTGACAAACAAAAATAGTGAGATTTAGTGCTCATTTTTTTTAATTTATTGATTTTGCATATCTAATGTTTAAACATCTACAACCATTAAAAATCATATAAAATCATCCTAAAATATTGGGTCAAATACATACCCATCAATTATTTAATTTTAGTGTTTTATAAAATTGTATAAACTCTTGTATAACAATAACCCTAAATTTATATGAGTACATTTTCTACTATAACCATATTTTCCTACATAAAATTATGAATTCATATTCATAATTATGAAACTACTATAGATATTATTAACATAACATAAATATTCATAACATTGGTAATGTAATTATCAGAATATTGATCTCAAACACTCATTAGGGATTTACATCAGAATTAAAATTTTAATTTCATTATTGATTATTAGTCAACCATAAGTATATAATGATATAATCAATATTAGATAGCATATATTTAATAAATTCTTACACACAAATACATGTATCAATGTTCTCTATGTAATAAATCATAAAAAAAATAACATTTTGGAATGAAATCCCCATCGGTGGGGTGTAATATTTTTTTGGTAGATTATGTTTCTCGACAAGAAATGTTTACAATGATTCCAAAATATTTTTACCAAATAAGTTGTAGTGGTGGTGGAATAGGATCCCAATGTTTTCCAAATAATAGTGTATGGAAATATGTACTTTATTTTTAAAATGGAAAAATTTCCTCAAAGTAAATTATATGAACCATAGGAAATAGAGAATAGTTCACAGGGGGATTTTATCAAAGGCATCATATTTGGATAGAAACGATTCTATACAAAACAAGATGGGTACTTATTATTTCTGGATGGAGTCATTGATTATATGTCCACTTTAAAGGGGGTGGTTTTACTTTTAAGATTATATTGGAATGTTAATGGACCCCATAATTGTTTTTTAAGAGATACAAATTTAGTAGATTTTTTTGGGTGAGTTATATGCTTTGTGAAGTGAATAATGAGTTCAGTTCATTGTAAATGATAAAAACATAAAGAACTAAAATTTAATGGTAATGATATCAGTTTTCATGTTTCATTTACTCTATAAATAACTACTAATCACTTCTTCATGATGAGTTATTTTGGTTATAAATTCATCACTATAAGAATTTAGTGAGGCGTGAAAGTGATTCAGGATGGATTTTTAATTTTTAAGGGAGTTATGTCCGCAATTGATTTGATGTTTGAGGATGATCTCTATTTCCATTGTAGTAAAACATGATAATTAGTGACATTTCAAAAGTTATAATTCATATTTTATAAAAATTTATCTCTCAATAAATTTATGACGTGCTATGAAAAACATTTCATTCTGGCTTTAATGAAGTCCACAGTTGATAAAATAGCTTAAGAAAGGCATATCGATAAGGAAATATCAATATATTTAAGTAGATTAAAATACATAGGTGGAGAAATTGTTTCATGGAACAATAATAAATGTGTAAAGAAATTTTGTAGTGATTTAGATAAATGGAATAATCTTATGATGGAGTAGTGTTCCCAAATTAATTGAAGATTCATTGATTATTCCAATTAATAATGGTTGTAAACAAGGATGAATAATGGGTAATATCCGAGATGTTTTACAATATTTTACATTATTGGATTCTATATATTGATAAATATCATTTCAATATTCTTTTGATATAGCTCTGTGAGAATGAAACATGTATACATATGTGTGTCCTTGATATTTCATTCTAATATTAATTTTTATGTATCTTCATCTGAAAATTGCATTATGTACAATATCAAAATATAACATTAAGATAAACTTATGTGGGCCCACTAATAAGTAAGTCATGATATTTTGGAAGATAAATTTTTTGAAGAAAATATCCATTAATATATCCACACCCCCACTCTTATTGTATTATAAAACATTTTTTTGGAATAAAAATTTGTATCTAAGAACTAGTTAAATTTATTATATATTCTTACTCTTACTAGGTTTCTTCTCCAGGTGGAATTGATGTTTTAGATTTCAATTTTCTCATTTTCCATGATAAAGGGAATAACATCGAAGAATACCAATAGGTATTATTGAATTCTTAAATGACATTTTTTTAGGGAATGAGTGTTATTCAATTGAATGAAAACAACAATGTACTAAATAATGGTTTGAATGAATTATATTATGATATTATTTACTCACATAGTTATGGATTAGATATTAGTGAAGCACGAACCATGCCGATAGATGATGTAATTACTCATGATGATTAAATTCAAATGAAGGAAAAAATAAATTCTTTTGATGGTGACAATTTCAATTTATCATAAACTAAGATAATAAAATAAATCTAAAGATAAATCCATCCCATCATTGAAAATTCTGTTCAATATTTTTAAACCTTTAATACATACTTATTGAAATATCCGATAATCTAATAGAGAAAAGTGATTAACAATATAATTTTTTCTACTATTATCCATAGATATTGAAAAAATAAAATATAATTACAAATGAATGAATCTAAAAAACAAATGTCATTAAATAATTAATTTTTAGAAATTATGATCATGTTATAAAGGTTTTTAAACATTTATAAGAAATAAAGTTCGTTATATATTCTATTACTCATGAATTCAAAAAAAGGTGAACAATTGGATATTCTATCTCATTAATTTTTAGATGGAGTGATTACAAGTAAGACTCTTAATAAAGAACATAATTTTCAACATAAATCCAAGAATAATTTTATTTGTTATTATGTAGAAGGGCCAGAATAAGTAAATAAATAAGTTGAGTAATTTAATTCTACATGATATCATAAATTTAATAACTCATGGAATTTATTATATTTATATTCATATATAGAAAATAATAAAATGAAAATAAAATATTGTATTTCGATATAAAAAATGAAATGATAATCTTATCTCAAATGATAGATAGTTTGGGAAATTCTGGTATTGGCTATGATGATCCCTCGAACATGAATGAGTGGAATATATCGATAAATTGATCCAAATATGTGAAAAATTATACAGTACCAAGAAACATATATATAATATATTTTCAATTTAAAGTATAGAATTTACTGTTTCTATGGGATGAATGGTCAAATATAATTTTTTTTGTTTTAATGACTTATAATATATATCATGTAATGAAGATATAAATATTAGTAAATATGAGAATAATTACAAGCTTATTGAAATGTCCAAAAGAAATATTTATTTGTAGAACGTTCCCATGAAATGTAATTATTTTTATGTAGTGGGGAATACCATGAGTATGTGTCCAGAATCTCGAGGCATCAATTTTAGAAAATCAATTATAGGTGCATCAACAAATATTGTGATTATTTATGATGTGAGGTGTTTTTTAGTGAGAAATGTTTCATATGATCATATTTAAAGAATTTGGAATGATACTATAGTAGAATAAAAGACGGAATGAAAAGAAACCTAAAAGAAGATCAACACTATTTTGATGTATATGGATATATTCTATACTATAAATGAACTTTATAAGTCTATGAATGGGTTTAATATATTAGATTAAACATATGGATCACAATGGATGTTTTTTCAAGAACCCAATATTTTATAATCAAATTACATACGTGAATGAATATAAATATACATGGAATAAAATAGGAGGATATGCTCTAGTTGTGCGTACGAATGATGTACATTTAGTGAACAACTCACTCCTATGAATAAAGGGAATGTTAACATTGATAACATATAAATGAATATTTAAAAAAAATACTTAATGAATAATTGTTTCATTTCATAAGGAAATAAGTACAATGAATAGTAAAATAACTCCAATAGAGAAAGAATCCATACAATTTTACTAGTGTAAATATTCAATCTTAGAGAGAGAGAGAGTAATGAAAAATGGAATATTTATTGGGTTTCGAAGAAAAAATGTGTACTACTGGGATAAATCCTAATATTTAAAAAAAATCATAAAAATTTACCTTTTTAAACAACATTAAGAATTTTTTCAATTAATTTCTTGATGTATGTCTAGATATGTTGATGATACAAAAGAATATTGAAAACATATTGAAATAATACAATGAATTATAAGAAAATATCAAGGGGTCATTCCGTCATGATCAACCCCAATCCTATACTATTGTATTCTAAGGGTACCTATCATCCCAGGAATTTAACTATTTTGGTTATGTATTAGAAATTATATACGTAGATGTAGGAGATACAATCCATTTGGATTTTGTGATTAAAGTTAACATGTAATATTGATGAATAAAGATACACTCTATAAGAAAAATATAAATTATAGAAATTCACACATGGTATCAGATTCAACATGTGGTGTTATAGAATAAATATATTTGTCAAGACACTATCTAGATGGAACATGATGAGAATGTGGAAAAATTTGCAATAAAGATCTTCATATGCAATTGAGGAGATATGAATGATATACATGACTAATATAGTGGATTCCAGTAACCTTAAATATCCATCATGTGATATCAAACGACAATTTTAGTCTAATTTTTTCACTAAGAGAATACATATACAAGGATAATTTATAGGATTTATTTATTTCATGGTTGTCATTTATTTTATAATAATGATCTATTATAATATAATTTTTCGGATACCAAAATTCTACTAAGAATTAATATGATTTCAAAAAAATGTTATCATTATTTTAGAGATTAATTAAAAATGAATCCTCATCCCAATATATTGTATTGATTATCTATAACAATTAAAATATAGTTTTTTATTGATATATTATTGAAAGTACTATAGGCGGCTTAGCCTTATATGATAATATTATCCCTTAAGGAATATAAGATAATCATTTTGATATCATATATGGAAGTAAGTTAGTGGCATGGACAAAGTTTATGTGAATTGAAATAAAATATTGTTAGAGAATAATATTTATCAATCACTAGGAATAAAATATCTAACAATTAATCAATGCTAATTGGTAATTTAAATTACTATCAAAATTAGTAATGTCAAGTTACAAAGAAGAATATGGATTTGATTTTGAAAAATACTAATCTGAAAATTGTTACAGCAAGAATTTGATAAATTGAGTTGAAGGTGGAAATTGAAATATTTTAAATAGCCATGTGGCCTTTAGATGTATGAACATTGTGTTTTATTTTCTACATTCTCTTGTATGAAAATTGGGGGATAACAATCTCTCTTTAACTGGATTTATGGATTCATAAGAGAAATGTTTGTTCCCTCAAGATTTTTATGATTTTTGAAAATATAATCTATTGGGATCCTCGGTTAAAGGGATGTATAGTAATATTGGTGGAAAATCATTCAATATCATAGAATATAGTGAAATCATTCTAAGTATATTTTAATTCACATAGACACAACCTGATACTATTTTCGCCAGATTCTTTGTAGTAAGGTATTAGTTAAATCCATTAGAAATACACATTGTTGCAGCGAAGTTAAAAAATATTTATATAAATGGGATAATGGATTTTAATTTTGTACACTGAAAAAAATCATCAACATTATTTGGGTTATATAGGTGTAGATCATTCCACTAGTACAGATGATATAAAATAATTGGAAGGTACTGAATTCTATCTTGGATATTTTTTAATTTCATGGATATAAAAAAAATATTGAATTTTATTGACCATTTTAGAACCTATATATATTTCCACTACATAATATTTTATATAATTACTATTGAAGAAGAAATAACATGATGATATGGTAGTCTAAGTGAAGTCTTCAATACGAATCTATTATGATTATTATTTTTATATAAATATTATCAAAACAATTATATATTACTCATAAACCAATAGAATTGAAACAATGTATATGTAGAAACTATAGTTTTTTGATTTATTTGTTTCAATATTCCTATGAATATTTTCTATGTTAGGAGATGAGAAGACATGAGACTGTGATACCTATTGAGACCAGAATTAATTTTATCAAAATATTAAACATATTCTTATTTCAAACTCAGATATTTCTTAAAAAATTGGAATATTTCATAATGGTAGTACCACATTCGAAATATTATTCCACTGTTGAATCTAGAACATGGTGTTTTCCATAAGATAAACCTATAGTTTCTCAATGGTGGGATTTCAAATGGGGTATCCATTGTGGGGTGGGATGGATAAATTAATTAAATTAATTAAAATGATTTATTTATTTAATAAAAAACCAAAATAACTCATAGAAAGATACTCTAATAGGAAATTTGATATTAGATATGAGTTCAAACGGAAGTGTATATCTTATGCATGACCAAATGTTGGTCTAAAAGGGATGTTCGAATGAGGTATCAATTCTTGAGTATTTTTAATCAAAATAGATAAATAATTTATTTGATAGTTATATTAATTGAACTAATTCAATACTATATAAATACCATTTTATTACATTTTATCATTGTATGGACATATAATCACTGGTAGATCAAATAGTTATAATAGAGTATCCTTCATTGGAATATTGAGATCACATGATGATTAGTGATCTGGTCGAGGTGAATCGATAGTACGCAAATGTAGTAGATCATCGTCATCCCTAGTAGACACATTTTTCTGAAACTATTAATCCATAAATAAGGTGGGACTCAAAAAATGTTGTCTCTACCTATTTTTATTGAAATATTAATCTGGATAAAAAAATTCCTTGATTTTTGTTTTGAATACTCATTCAAAAGGCCACCTCTAACAAAATAAATTATTCCTTAAATTTATATCACGGCCATGTCATGTTTGTCAACCCAATTTAAGTATGATAAAATCATTTTCTAAGATCGATTGTCCAATGTTGTTTATCAGCATTTTTATTATTGACTTTAGACCACCATTCTTCATGTTATTCATTATTGGACCATGGGGTAACAATTCATGTTTATTTGGGAATGTTTGACCATAGTCGAAGCCATGGAATCATGGCGGTAGCATGAATGACACATGAATCCGAGGTTTTTTTTGAAGCATTTATAAATTTTTGGGGTGGTGATTTTGAATAGATTAGATCAGTACTACATGTGAAGGATAATGATCATAGGTTTTTTGGGATCATATCAGTGATCCATTTTTTCCCAGTTGGCATGTGGTGATGACATGGGGCATGGTTGGATCATATTTGAGTAGAATCCATTCATGGTGTCTCAGGGTAGGGGTACTTATTTATTACGTTATAGTGGCAAGGATTAGATCTCTGTTGAGGTGATTTGTTATATTCTATACAGTTGATTTTAATAATAAAAATAATAATAGTGATGGGTTAATAAATATAAAATGAGGAATTTGTATAATTATATTAAATAATAATAATAATGGTTTCATAACAGGTGTGGTTAGATAATAAAATTGAGAGATATTTAATATTGAAAAATAAAATAATTTTTGGAAATCCAGAAATGAGGTGATTTTATTTAAATTAATTATATAATTAATTTTAATTTTAATTATTTTATAATGATGATATGGAGGGGTGGATATAAAATAAAGGTGTTAACCACTATTTTGGTAGCTCACAACATAGAGTCCATAATAGATGTTTTCTTTACATATTTATAATCATCATTATTAAATATAGTATTGTTAAATAATTTAAATTTTAAATCTGAGGAGGATCTCTATAAGTGAAAACCAAAAGGGGATGTGTTCTATCAAATTTGATTATAGATAATATACTAATATTATTGTTATTTATTTCAATCATTTAAATCACCATAACTTTTATATGAAAATTCAAATTGATGTGCCATTATTGGAAATGTGACCATAGAATTGAGATAATCTATTTATGATCAAGGTTGGATACCTTCATCAAACTCATGCATCTGGTCAATGAGACACCCAATTATAATAAAATTATTGTTATTATTGAATCATGAATATGAAATTCCATCATCATATGGTTTCAGAATTACATACATTATAAGACTTTGTGATTCTAAAATTAAGTCATATAAATCAAGGAAAATATAATTTATTTATTTCAGACTCGTTACATGGCCCATGGAGTTCCATTCCTAAATTATATGGTTAAATGTGATGTTTTCAATGAGTATCTAAATTTGATATTTGAATAGAATATTCTCAATTTTTTCACTGAGGATTGAAACAATGTGATCTTTTTGGCCATCGTGGGCCATTTCTATAAGTATAAAAGTGGAATTATGTTTTTTCCCCTTTGATTAATGATATGCCCCTTGAGTTTATCAAGAATTTGGTTGAGAAAAATTCTGTAATAACATTACACAACGTGTAGTAGTACACATACTGATATTCTAGTAAGGACACACATGGTAGTATAGTGGGACCACATATAGTGTTGGTCCCTCATAGGCCATTTACATCCTTTTGAGGAAACTTCATGGTTTCGTATCTCCTTCATTTGGACTCATATTTTGGCTTCTGAGGATCATATCATTAGTGTTTTTTATCACTTGATAATCACCCCATTTGTGGGTTTCATTATAAGATATGGAATGTTGTTGGAAGAATTCACAGTTAGTCAATACTTGGTGGAAAAAGAGATCACACATGATCACCAGAGAATTTCTGAGTAGAACCTCTAGTAGAGAGAGGGTAGTGGACTCCTCGACGATTTACAAATATACCATATAGTAGAGATTAGATAGTGGAATCCTCGATGGATTCCATGTAAAACCTCTAGTAGTGACTGGGAAGTTGATTCCTCAACTGTTTCTGAGTGGAAACTCTATCAACTACAGAGTAGTGGAGACCTCGATGGGTTTTTAGTAGACCCTATAGCAGTGACAGGGAATTAAAGACCATAAAGGTTTACAAGTATACCCACAAACAAAGAAGATTCATTGGATTCCTATAATATTTCTATTTAGTTGAACTAATAATGAATTAGAAATGGTGTCATCAACGACATCCATGTAGTCCCTCTAGTAGTGACTGGGATGTAGATTCCTTGACGCTTTTTGAGTAGATCATCCATTAGTGATTGGTTAGTGGAGTCCTCAATGGTTTTTGAGTAGAACCATGAAAATTTATTGGGATGTGATGTCCTTGACGTTTTCTGAGTTCACTATACACTAAATGATTGGCTGTTTTGTCCTCGAAAGATTCTATGTACTCCCTCTCATTGCAACTGTTTGGTAGATTCATCGATGAGTTTTGAGAGGACAAAAAATATAAATATGTATACATATTTCACAATCATTTTGTTAATTAATATTCATGGTCTCATCACAAATTCATTGGCTATGAGATAATTATTGCAGGAAATATATTTTCATGGTTTCAATAGAAAATATAAAGATAATGGAAAAGAATATCATTATATATCATGAAATTCAAAAAGACGATGAGTAGGAATGTCTCACATTATATCCCCATGTCAGGATTAAAATCAAGAAGGAATTAAAATCAATGAAAAGATTACACAACATGATTTGACAAATACACATCATGTAAATTTTTAATTTCAACTCCCACATTGAATATATATACTTAATGAAGAAACACGGTGTGATTACTAGTTACACATTCTGAAGGGAATCAAAATTCAACATCACGAAGATACTGAAGGCGATTGACATGAGTTTCCTTCTAGAATATAAATTCATTGATAAAATCCTAAATCATAATTATAAAATGTGAAAATTTATACACATCATGTAATATCCCAATTCTATATTTCTAGCAAGAGAACATCACACAGAACATTTGACACATTGGTAAATATCTCATTTTCTACGCATTATTTCTTCTGTCTTCTCCCACATCTCATATTTAATCCATTACATTAATTTTATAACATCTATTCTTGATCTTCTGATCAAAATTACAATGAATTATTCATTATTTAATGTCACCAATTCATGTTACGTGCGTTCTCCATCTCAACCACTAATAAATTATGATCCATTGATGTGTTATTTCATGTTCATATCTCATGTAAGTGTTTTGGTGATGTTTTTATTGATTCAAGCATTAAATAATTCATTCTTTAATGACTGATTTTTATTTTCATGATTTAATTTTTTATTGGTATCTTGATTGTGTTTTCAATCCATTACCCACTGTTTATCGATTGTATGAAGAGTGTATTACCCGTTTAGGGTAGGGAATTAATGTAGGGTTTTATGAGTTTAATAAATCTTTAATTCACATCTTGGATACACTACGCATAGTATTAATCTTATGAAAACTATTTTTATCTAATTATTTTAAGAATCCCTATCCTTGGGGGTTTGAATGAATGACCCTCGATGGATTGTAGTAGAATTTGTGAGGACCAATAATCTATGATAAATTCTACAATAGATTCTGGGATTAATGAATTTAGGTTATAGCTATCTCCAAGCTAAGTAACAGTTTCTCCTTCGACACATATAGTCGGTTGACCATAGATAACTAGTGTTTTTTTCTTACTTCATAGCCTAAAATGATGGACCATAAAAAGTTAGCATTATGATTATTATTTTACTTGAACCAAAGAATTTATCCATTTCATTATTTTATCTGTGATATTAATCACCAATCACATAAAATCATTTCAATCCCTTGCCTAATAATTTTTTTGGGGACTCTAATACATATGGTTAAAATATAATATTGGTTCAAGAAAATTCAATCCTTATGTGGAGAACATATTGGTAATACTATACTATTTTTTAGTAGAATTATTTGTTTGGGATACCATAAATCTAATCTGACCACGTACAACTCGAATTAAATGAGATGTTTGGGCGCATCAATATTTTGCATTACTTTTGAGGATCAAAAAAACATGTTTCGGCTTGCAAAACTATTGGATGTTACTGTTATTTCCACACCCATTCCCTCTTTCACTTTTTAGTAATTATTTTTTTTTGGAAAACCAACACATCCTCATCGTTGTGTCCTTGTGAAGACATTAGAAAGCTATGAATTATTTAAGAATCCTTAATGCGGAAAACTACTTACCATCATACCAAAAATTGAATGGTAATTCTTAGAACAAATTAGATTATAATTTTTAGACTACAATAATCTGGTAGTTACCAACCCAAATAACATACAAAACATGTGAATTACTCTATATAGAGAACATTAAATGCATCCACAACACACAATTATGGATTATTGATTTCTTTCAATCAACTATGTTACACAAAGAATTGTACATTGTACTATTTAGGCACAACAATTTGATATTAATATTTGATTCATTCATATGATCTAAAATATGGGTCAGTCTAGTGGGATTCAATGTAAAAAATCACCATGAACAAATCTAAAAAATTCATTAGCTCTGTGATATATTTTTAAAATTGGGAGTTTCCTCTGATGTTATAATACTATGAGTCATTCCCATTTCAATGAGAGAGAAATCCATGGAGTGGATCAAAATTAAAGCTCATGAGTCCATCATGACCTGTGGTGAATGATCCAAGAAATTCGAAGATATGTACTTCTTGGATATCTGAACATGGAAATTACAAAATTATATCTAGAATTTTAACTCGAAATAATAGAGGGTTAGCATGGGAAGCATGAGATCATTTCAATAAAATCACTTAGATGTTCCCACATCACAGGATTGATATGTGGATATATATCCCAACATTCTATCAACCACTGAAACCAGAAACTAACACAGTTGTTGATGATTCTTCTGATGGATGAATGATGTTTAAAACACCCAAGGAATGGTGATAAATTTTAGATGAGGTCTGTTATAATGCTAGTATATGGAAGGGAAATCATGGACCACACTGATGTGGAATCCACAAATTTGAATGAACATACTTGATTAGATGTAGAAGAAGATGGCTTAACCATGATACCAGAATCATTTTAGCTATATGCATCACCCCCTCACCCTCATACTCTATTCATGGAGATTAAATCCTTTGAAATGTGTGTTTGACTACACCAATATCAAGATATCATGATAGGTGTTTTAGATCAACAAATACATGATTGTAATTAGTCTCATTAAAATCTAAAATGTCAATAATCCCAACAACTGGAAAAGTGTTGTTATCTAAGGCCCATACAACAACCACAATAATATAATAAAGGATTCTACCCACACTAATGTGTTCATGCTCCATTCATATACAAAAGACCACTGAGATTTCCTCTAATGAATCATGTTCCTAATCCAACGCAACTATTAGAAACCGGGGGTTTAACATTTCATTTTATAAAGTATTATGAGTTTTTTAAAATCATTGATATTTTGAGTGATGTTAATGGATGTTTAACAAAACATAAATATATTGGTTAAAGGATCCATTAAATAGCACTAAAAAAGAAATGTTAAGGTATCCCTTTATCAGTACTTTGTTAAGTTCTATTGAAGGGACATATTAACAGTTATTTTTAGCACTATTAATGGGTTTCTTTAATACTGAATTTGTAAGTGATATTAAATGTTGTATTTTCATATCTCAAAAAGAAATGCAGTTAAAATAATGAAATAATTTATTCTTCCATGCACCCACGACACCCCCAATATAAGTGCCTATAAACCATTTCTCACAACATTCCGCTACCCAATCCTCAATCATGCACGCCACCCCCTTCCATAAAAATAAAATTCTACCAAAAATACATATCCATGCCTAGATTTGATTCTACAAACTCATTTCTTTGTCATAATGTTTTTAGCAACTATTCTATGCGTATTTTGATTTTTATTAATTACCATTCAGTTTAATCTTATATATTGTTAAATTTATGATATATCAACATTCATTTATATATATTTAAATATATTATATATAAAATATCATTAATTTTTATTATAATATAAATAAATAAACATATATATATTAGTTCACATACATACATACATATATATATATTCATATTATTTCATTCTTATAGTGTAAATAAAATTGATAATTTTTTAACATATGTAAAATGAATGATAAATATTTATTTTTTATATCTAAAAATAAAATTTTATGTAAATATGTTGATATATGTTTTTATACATGTGGTTAATTTTAATTGGTTATTAGAGAATATACTTATATTTAATTACAAATATTTCTTTTGAAACATAATAAAAGGTCAAAATAATAATATCAATATGAATGTATGACCTAGGAATAAATTTTGTATCCACAAAAAACAAGAAAATAAGATCTTCCTAAAAACAATGATGAGAAATCCTTCCAATGTTAAAAAAATACGGTACCTTGACTATTATCCTAGTTTTAGAGGCCTTATGAGACTTTTTAACCTCGAAAAATTGTTATTGAGGCCCCTATAATAATGGGGTATATCTCCTCTAAAAACATGATTTGAAATGCGTTATATCCCAAATGGGAACATAGATCGAATTTTAACGACATTTTTTGTTCAGCGGACGATTTCAACTTATTTTAGATCACTTACTATTTCTTTTAATTTTATTATATTCAAATTGTGATTAAATGTATATTACTCAAAAATATATATCATATAATTAATTTAAAATAATCATAATATAATTTTATAGGTTTTTTTAATAAATTTACTATATAATAAATGTAAATTATTATTTATCCTTATATAAAATATAATTAATATATATAATATATTTATATTAATATAAATATATTTATAAAAACATATATTGTTTTTAGTGAAATGTTTTTTTAATATGTAATTTTTTAGTGATAGTCCATAAAACATAGATAATGTGGCAGTATTTATCTGTGCTTATATATACCCCCCCCCCCCCCTTATCAGTGATTTTTTAAATGTTCATATAAATTCTCCCCTATATCATAAAATCATTAGAAGAACGATAAATTCCCCCCATTATTAGTGGTTTTTACTAGAACTGATAACGGGGGAAATTTCAAGAGCTTTTTTACGAGTTCTGATAATGGGACCCCTATAATAGAAATAAAAAATGGCTATTAAATTCACCCATTGACAAAGCTTTCTGAAGCATTGAAAAATGGTGTCTTTATAATTTTTTAGCTACTCCTGTTATATACCTAAATATGAATAAACCATATTTTTAATAGATCACAATAGGAATCCCAACAACCCTCATCTCATAGATCCCCAAAAAAATTTCAACCTGATCCAATATGACCATATTAACAAACCATTTATATTGAATAAAATATATAAAATCTACGTTTATCCTTTGATCAAAAGGAAGATAAAAGGAGGAACAACCAAGAGAAAATACATCATAATCTGTTTGTGGTTCTTAATAACCTTGAGGATCAAATGGGAAAAATCTCAAAGGCCTTGTTAGAGAGATTTCAAATTACTCTACTTAGTAATAAAGAGATATACCCTTGTAAGGAGGTAAATATAGTGGTTTTGAGGAGTGTAATATTGTGTTACGTTCAAAAACCATGAAGTGGAGAATAAAAACAATATGACAAAAAAGCACAATGTATACTTTGAAGAAACAAATGAGGAACAAAATTTAAACAACTCAAGAGATACCTTGATATGCACAAACTTATATAAATGATCCAACTAAAGAACAACCCAATTAGGATGTTTACATTACGCCACCACATTATAATAAACCTCTTTCTTTTCTGGAAAAAATTGAAGAAATGATGGATTGATGGAAAATATAAAAAAAAATTGATGTTCAAATAATTTCATAGCATTCCATTGGATATGGTAATTGCTACAAATCTTTCTTATACAAATTTCTATATAGAACTACATTCTAACAAAAGATAAATTAAATACCCAGTGTTCATCTAACTAAATGAATAGTTATCTATTTTTTATAAAATTCCATTGAAAATGATCTACCATGGTATTTTCTCAATCCTTTGAAAAATACTACATTTTAATAATATAAGTTCTATTGGTGATTTAGAATCCAACATTAATCTCATGATGAAGAGTGTATTTTGTAATCTCATACTCGAGGAACTCAAACAAACAAGAGTGTCACTCAAATATTTATACCGATCAGTAATGTATCCATGTGAACTTATCAATAATGTCTTAGTCAAAGTTAGTAAGTTAATTAGTATAATACTCATCCACATTACTAGTATGAAGGATGATGGAGACCTTCCAATTATCCTAGGCAGACCATTACTGTCACTAGAAAGGCATGGATCAATGTAAATAAATGAAGACTCAGATTAGAAGTAAGCAGAGAATAATTCATGTTCTACATAGAGAAATAATAAAAACAAATACCTGATTGTTTTTTACAACCATGCCATATTTTTCAGAGGAAAAAAGTGATGTCTATATATATATTTAAAACAATAGTGATGAAATTCCCCCTAATATTCAAGAGTATGACCTAGACCACGTGTGCTACCTAAAACCTCTTAAGAGGGATCCATCCTTCATTATGGACTGACATATTCATAAGAAGAAAATTTGATATAATTCATAAAATTACATAAGAAGTGTATTTCATGTGGGTTTTGATATCAATGGGATCCATCCTTCATTATGGACCTATAAAATTTTTCTCCAAGATGGTGTCAAACCTAAAATCCAATCCTAGGGGATAATAACCACACTAATAAGATAAGTTGTTATGTAAGAAGTAATGAATCATTGAGACATTATAAAAATTTATTTAATCATACATCTTAATGGGTCATCCCACTATAGGTCATTCCAATGACATAAGCATCATAGTTCAAAAAAATGACAAATTTGAATGAATATCAACTCCCACAGTCATTGGATGGTGAGTATATAGGGATTATAGAAACCTAAATTTGGAATCCCTGAAAGATAATTTCTCCATTCTTGTCACAAATAAAATAATGGAGAGTCTAGCTAGACATGAATTATATTATTTCATCATTCGATATTCAGGATAAAATCCAATATAATTAAACCCAAAATATTAGTCTAAAATAATATTTAGGAGTCCATTTGGTACCTTCTACTAAAGAATAATTTTTTTCTGTTTGTGTAATTTACTACTAACATTTCAATAGTGCGTGACTCAAATATTCCATGACATATTAGATGAAATATTTAAAATATTCATTAAATAATTTTCAATTTATGAGTGATCATTTGAGGTCAAACAAATTAATCTTGATTCATTACTAAAACTCCAGGAAAAAATTGCCTTATCTAAAATTGGGAAAAATAACACTTCATGGTTCAAGGAGGAAAAATCGTTGTTAATTTTCATTATAAGGATGGAATTGAAGTGGATCGAACTAAATGAATATTAATTGATTATTTTCTTGATCCCTCAACTTTTAAAATCATAAAAATATTTCAAGGAGATGGTAGATTGTATTGGTGATTCAAGAATGCTTTTGTGAATGTTTATGTCCATATGATGCACATGTTATCATAAGAAAATCCATTTTTATTCACTTGTGAATTTTTGTGGGAATTTAATACATTAATTAAAATATTGGTACCTTCTTCTGTAATTATTTCACTAGATTATAAATGATTGATTTTATGAGTGACGCCTATTACTTCACTGTTTATATAATCCTCAGATAGTGAGGTAGAAACATATTCTTCGCTATATACTATTCTGTTAAAATAATTAATTAATCTTAGTCAAACATCCTGACTAAAGTGAAGGATCTATTAAAATTATTATTTTTCTTTTTATAAATATCTCTCTTATACGGTTTTCTCAAAATAATTGTGTACACTTACCATGACGCCCTACAATATTTTATGACTAAAAATGATGAAACCCCCATCTGGATTTGGTGGATCCAATTGATGTAATAATTATATGTCATTATCGGGGATACCAAAATAACATTAATTGTTTTTATTGATCATTTGTCCCAACTTCCTCAGCCACTTATAAATGATGATTATTATCTAGACATAATATTTGGCATTCCTGATGAAAATCCCTTTCCTGTAAAAGAAAAACATTGGTTTTTAGATATTGAAACTATATCACCATGATATCTTACTATAAGGACCTCACCAATCATCAACAATGAACATTTTTATATTAATCATCATAATACTACCAGAATGAACCACTCCATTCAAAGTGTTTTTATGATAGTTTATTACAATATCATGTCCCATAGGATGAATTCAAAAGTGTGTTAGACATGTTTCAGAAGTCACTAGCTATATAATTATATGAAATTCTCCATATGATTTTGTTCCTGAGCAATATGATCCACTACTAGTGAATCATGGGAGATGTTTGACATGTGAATCACCTAGTTCATCTTCTTCCTCCAACTCCACTAACGATCCTAATGAGACAACAATTCCAGAGTATTCTCAATCAAAATCTAGTGGTTCATATGATGAATATCACCCACACCATCACCTCAACCTACACTTTTCATAAAGAAATAACAATGATTCACTCAACATGATGTAAGAAACCCCACTGACAATCCAAAAAACACTCGATATGGTCATCCTCACACAAATGTGTTTCATTCGAATATTCATCCCACTCTTTCGATTCCTAATTATTTCCTATAACATCAATTAGCATGAGGATACATACTAAGATCAATTTATAGTGTTTTAGCCAGTTTTGTGATTATAGTTGGAATCATCTTCTTCAGATTTGGCAGGTGACCCCATAACCTTTATCTCGTGGAGTTTAGAATTGGGCACAAGATTTATATTGATGACTTCACCACATATGAGGTAATAGTCACACTGCAATATGATTAATCCAATTCGGATTATGTATACCACTAAAATATGATGGAACGAGATGGTCACACTATATGAGATCTATGTATAACAAATTATGCCCAGATACAAGGTTCAGTACTCGATTCCCTTCATAGGGCTTTGAAACATTCATAGTTTGTTGGGTAGAGTCGCATTAAATTGTTATACAGATGGACATCATCTTCTTCATTGAAGTAATGGGTGGCCCAGCTGTCATCATGGCCAATGAATTTTCTTTTTACTACATAGATCAAACATATAATATGTGAGTTATGTAGATGGGTGTATATTTCCTCCCAAAATTAGATCGTTATCTAGGTGTTTTTGATTCCACCCTTCCACTCACCTACATCGTTCACATGGAGTACATTTATTTCATGTTGATATATACGGTTCATATGTTAACTAAAGATGGTTACAACTACCACTGGTCTCTAGGAGTCTTTAAGGATATTATAGATGTTCTTGGATAACATAAAGAATACCTAACACCAACTATATCCACCTCCTCTAGACCAGACCCTAAAACTTCCATTCCATCACTCGACCCCACCTATAACACACCATCTACCACCCCCACTTACCCTAATTCTCCCCAAACCCCGTCATATACAACCTATCTCTAACCAATGTAACTCAACATCCTCGTCAATCTGCATTGGACCACCCAACACCTACGCATCGATTTTACAAAGTAATCTAATTTCACTACACCTAAACCACCATCATCCAAGGAAGATTCTCATCCCCCACATCCTCAACATATAATTATTCATATACCTCCCCTAAACTAGCCATTTCCCCATATCACCTACAATCAAAGATGATAAGACATGTTTCACATTTGATGTACCTGGTAGAACGGGTTTCGATTGGCTAAGTCCCAACAATCACCCCATTCTATAATGATTCCTTCATTGATCCAACTTCTAGATCAATGGTAATAATCTAGATAATTTCCTCCTCCCCACCATCCCCCTCTACGATAAATGGAACCATTGAGACGTAGCCTTCTATGTCCAATCGTCTACCACCATCTACCATTACAACCATTGACCTGATGGGATAGTTGTATCGACACTCTATTTGGGAGAAATCATTATATGGGATATTTCATAATGTTGATATCACTTATTCTACCCCAATCCATTCACCCTTTTTTTGTATACTATCTGGGAACCATTTTATAAACAATCTGTATTCCATTTCATTTTTTGTATCATTTCACCTATTATAAAAATGGGATATAAATTTTAATTTTTTTACTAAGAAAATTTTAAAATTATTTATACTATTACTGTGTCCACACCTACTTCATATTCCTATTCTTGGGTTATTGATGTTCTTGTGCTAACAATATCATCCATTTTTATACAGATGACTCATCATCGAGATGAAGTCACACAAAAGCTTCAGGATCTATCACTCGAGATTCATACTCAGGAGACACCACAACAACAGAAAACGATGGCTATATTTCCTCCCACACTAGATTAATGCTTGATATGATCTGGATGTGATCATCGCTACCAAACATCAACAGGAGCTAGAGGATACAACCACTAGTAGCTCTAAATGTCTGCGGAGAACTGAGCTGATGGATATTAACGATTGATACACTTGTTCATATGTCTGGATGATGATTTCTTTATTAGAATATTAATAGAATAAACCAAATATTCATCTTTCCTTATTATTTATACTAATGAATAATTTTTTTATTTATTTTGTAGATTTCTATTTTTACTCAATAGTCACTCTCATCATTTTTATACACACATACCCCAATATATATAACATAGATTTCATTACTATTAAATATGTTCAATTTTCAATTTTACAGATTACTAAATGATTCAAACCTATTGAAAATTGTTTTATTTTGTTTATCATTTGTATTTCAAAACAATTTTTGAGGTAGACAAAATAAAAAAAATATTTATCAAGTTCCCATGCTATGACACTCATTACAGGATGATATAGATTCCATAGTAATAAATTTTAGAAAGAAATCATTCTTTTAATCTATAATTAATCTTTCTTACCCCTCCCATGTTACATTAACAGATAGTATGGACACTGTATCATTCTTTATTTGGGAGGTACTTATCAAGTATCAATATTGATACACTAACAATTTATCATTTTATTAATTATCTAGGATACATTTCTAATTCAAGATAATGTTTTAAACCTAAAAATCATTATACTAATTTAAATAAAAGAAATAGTTATGATGTAATTTTATCAAAATCTATATTTTCCTTCAGATTATATTTTGTGAATGACTGTCGATATTAGCAATTAAATAAAATTCATGATTATTTTAAATTTATTTTACTTGACTGATGACATGATTTTATACATTCAGTGATTTCAGTATTTCTATAATTAATATTCCCAGATATGATTTTGAAAATATGATTTCATTTTATTCTTTTGAGAATATTTCTAGAGTGACACTTGGGACATGTAAACCTATCAATAAATGAATTGAGATATTATTGAAGAATTGATTGAACGAATAAATGTTTACATGGTTAATAAAATTTATGTTCAGATACTATTTAAAAATTCCCACCATACATTTTTTGATAATTTAACCAGTATTTTCATTGAATTTCCTTTGTAGGAAACATATATTCCAAGATGATTATCATGTCCTACAATTCTCATTACATTATGAATTAAAGAGAATTGAATAAGTGTGGGGAAGTCTTATAACAACCAATGAAATGTGATTATTTGTCCGAGGAGATGTATTTTGGTGCTTACTATACTATTTTATTATTATTCATGTGTATTTTTTTTTGTATTTTACAAATACCCCATTTCATTGAGAAATTCAAAATGAAAAAGATTAATATATTTCTGTCTATGCATTAGGGTGGTCAAAAATAAAATTTTTGATACTGATGAATCTCGTGATGGATAAATGTGGTTCAGGGATGGATGTTAGATCTGGCCTGCACATTACTTTCAAAATTTAAATAATAAAAAAGTAAATGAAAAGAACGTGATAACATTCAGTGAAGCATAAATATTCATGGATATAACATGATCATTTGGGAATATGGAATTGATTTTTTATGGAATTAGATAATTCATTACTATATTCACACCATTAAAACATTATTAATCAGAGCATAGGAACCTTTTTGAGCGTGTTTATTTCACTTTCTAACAACCTTACCACATCCTCAAAATAATTTGATCCTTTTTTGTAAAGCCCTGATGATTGATTGTGTATTTTTAAATACAAAGTGATAATGATTGAACTAATGAAATACTATAGTCTGGAATGTGAAATTAGTTTACGATCATAACAATAGTTTTACATTACCACGAGTGACGAGAAAAAATTCAAGGACATGTTAATTGAAATGGTTATATAATTTATGTAACCATTAATAAATTGTAACTAAAATATTTAAATTTTTTTATTGAATTGAACAACGAGGCATATAGTTTTTTCAGAATATATGATTCAAGAGAAATATTTTTTCTATATACACATTGTTTCATTTTATATATTATAATGAATGATTCTAATTTTAATATTTCTTTCCTCTTCTTTTCAATATTGGGATTCTTTTTTCATGACGACAATAAAGTGTTCAAGTGTGGGTGAAATTCATAAGCACAAATTCTGTACACAGTTATAAATAATTTTAATATAACAAAAATTCATATATTACTCAATAATGATCTAGGTAAGTGTTAATTATTTTAGGAAATAAGATTTATATGTTTTTAAGAAGAAACTGATGAAAATGGCCAAAAATGATCATTAAATGTCATTAATGCCAATTTAATGAATTTTAAGAATACTTAAATCAATATATCAATTTCATTAAGAAGTTCATGAATTTATTTTAATCTAAGAAGTGATTAAATGAGGTAATAACCCCATATAATTAATCTAACATTTAAATTTGATGTCCTTTGAAGATCAAGTCATATGGAAGAAACAGGACATGAAGACCAGTTACAAGTCATGAAAGGAGTCAATTGCCCAAATTTCTGATATATGTGATGATATTCATAGGATTTTCTAATTATATTACAAATTCAAAGAAAAAATCATGGATCACAATTACATGAAGTGGAATTGTTCAAACATTATGCAATATCCTGATTATTTACTTCTTTTTGCCACGCAGTGGACCTAATGTTAAACACGTTTGACACTCTCTCGTTTTTTCAATCATTTTTCTCACATTACTTTTTATCCCTTCTCCCTGAACACAAAACTCATCCCTTCCCTTTATTGTTTCCCATATAATAATGAAATTTTTATAAAACATGAAACATGTTCTTCATTATTTTACATCCCTAGTTTGAGTTACATGTTTTTATAACTGATTGACCATGAACTAATTCTAAGTTCGTTCCTTTTATTGTTTCATGTCTTTGACATGTCAATGGCGTGATAGATTTGTGTTTTGAATTTATTATTACTAAAGTAAAGATACTTATTTTCTTGATCTCATATGTTATTGGTTCCATAATTATGTTTTTAATTATTTACCCACTATTAATTAATATTATCATGAGAATATACACCACTAACCTCAGAGACAGAGAGTATGGGTGTCGGTATTTAATGAATATTTTCTTCTTAACTCATAAACATTAAGAATATTAACCACTTTATGAAGTAAATTGTTTATATAATTTTTTTAAGCAACCGTTACCATGGAGAGTTTGAATAAATGACCTTGACAAGATTGGAGTCAAATATGATATAAAAACAACTTATAATATTTTCTTAAATAAAATCCTGGATTAATGAATCATGATTGTATCTATCATCAGACCAAGAAATAGAATCCCCTTGTATGGATCTAGTTTTTTTACCATAGTAAACTAGTGATTTTTTCATTCTTTATATATTAAACCATAATACCATACAATGTTATGATTAAAATTATCCTTTTACTTGAACACTAACAATTATCATGATCCCAATTATCACATTGATCTTAATCGCCAATCCCTTAGTGTTAGTTCATTCCCAAACCTAAAAAATTTTATAGTATTCCTACACAAAGGATTCAATTCCATAGTTCCTCCTAGCCAATTTTATCCTTGTGTAACAAACCCAGTACTATTATTATACATTGTTTTAGTAGAATGGGTAATATGGAAAACAATAAATCTAATGTGACCATAAATTGTGTGAATTAAAAATAATCAACAATACATCACATAACCTCTTGTAAAAACTAGGTGGTGGAGTCCTTGACGGATACTGACTTGACACTCTGTTTTAGAGCAAAATTTCTATCCTTAATGATTAATTAATAGGCCATCTAGTAGAGATAGGATGTGGAATCCTCAATTTCATGTACAATTGAACCCACATAATGTTTAAGTTCTCTTGTCATCTATATCGATTATATACCCACTCAACTATGAGGAATAGTGAAGATTCATAGTTAGACTTATACAGTTAGTTCTGAGAAAACATGTGAGATTATTGGCATCGTTGATGGACTTTTGGAACTTTTGGGAAGATGTCATCATGGGTTGTGTCATTAGATTTTGATCCCCTCACTCTTTTAATTCAGTATATTTTGAAAGAGTATATATACGTATATATACCTTCTTATATTTGGTTACTCATTCTCAAGGAGAGTCAAATACATGTGGTGTATGACCTGCCTTTCCTTGTTTACCTCTTCATGGTTGATGAGTCTTATATTCTGTTATATGTTGTTATGATTTGATGGTTAGATCATCTACTGACGATGTTGGGCCCCATGTATTTTGAAGAGGTTACTTTTATGCTCGGTTTGGGTTGAGTCATTCTCTTTGAATGTATCATTCTTCTATAGTCTTTCTACATATATTTTTATTTCTTATTTCACACCTATAGCTTTTAAGGAGTCCTAATAGGTATGTATCCACTAACCTCTACATCGCCTTTTCATGTACATGTTTTTTCTTATGCAGAGGACGTCTAGGTTGATGGTGACTTTAGAAGACAATAGGTATATCTAGTACGTTACACTGCACATGGTTCTTCCATCTTAAAGATCATGATTTTGATT
Source organism: Viscum album (assembly GCA_963277665.1). NCBI lineage: Eukaryota > Viridiplantae > Streptophyta > Magnoliopsida > Santalales > Viscaceae > Viscum > Viscum album. The sequence continues at coordinate 1,844,954,083 of OY728163.1, read as the reverse complement.
CTCTCAGATTTTTACGTTCTATTTTTTCATGTTTGGACAATTTTTTGGTTAGTAGTGTATTTTTCCCTTTACATTCCATTTTAAACTATTGTACTCATGTAATGGATAATTGTTTTTCATGCACAGTTTTTACCTTGTTTTTTTTCATTCTCTTGCAATCCCTTAATATATATTAATACAGATGTCTATATGTTTGAAAACATGTAATTATGAAATGTCATCCCCATGTTGGTTTTTCATTGGGATCTTCTCACCACCCATGGCCTATAGAGGTGGGCATAGAGTAGTTTCATTTTATGCCCCATAACGGTTCAGGTCATGAAATATTGGTATCATGTTAATTTTATTCCATAGGAATTAATTATGTATAGACCCCTTAATAGATTTATTTTGTGTTTAGGGAAACATTTTCAATATTTCCCATGTTTGAATCTCATACAAAGGGTTAGCTGCCCATATATATATAGGGATAACTGTCCATATAGGGTTAGCTGCACATATATATATATAATAATTTTACTATACATCATCATAATCACTTTTGAGAAGCCTCTACCATGACAAAAAATCCTATTATGAAGTTCGGTATCATGATGAAGATCTGATGGGAGACAAGGATTCAAATCAGGGTCCACCGCACAAGATATTTTCCTCTTGGGAGGTTAGTAGTAGCACCCCCACTTGTCAAGAATTTTTTTTACATGTATTGGGGGTATAGGACGTGCTCAATCATTGAACACCATATTACTTCATGAACATGAGGTTTTTGAAGTTTTTTGATGATCAATATCCCCATGTATCATAGGTCGACTGAATTTGGTGATCCGAGTTTTCCGAAATGTGCATATTATGGTCGACCAGATGGGTTCACATACAACCAGTTCACTTCATAGATAAGTGGTTGGTTCTAGTGGCACTAGAATATCAACAAAACAATACTATGTCCTCATATATGGTTAAAAAAGGGATCAGTTAGGTTATTTGTAGTGTCATTATTTCTTATACTGCAGTTCATGTCATTCCTGAACATGTGTTTTGGATGAACTTCTTGGATAATATCCCTTTTGATGGTTATACTTATGGTGAGACCACTATAGGATGATTTTGGACATCAGGAGAATCTTGATATTGGTATGTTTTAGCATGAAAACATACATTTAAATAGTATTGGCACTTCCCCCACAAATACACATCCTTGGGACGTGATTCAGTGCCTTGAAGGTGAGTCAATTAAATCCTAATTATGATGATATCTATTTGTGGTGGAGGAATTCCAATTAATAGTATGATCGTGATGTGCGTATGTGATAAGGTGTTGGAGTAGAAATTGGATGAGGTGATCATGTTGGAATTGTAATGGATTTCTTCATTTGTTTGAGATTGTGTCCTACTGGCTATGAGGGTGATTTGAGGTATGTTATATCTCTTAACTGCTACATGTCTAGTTATAACAAGTAGTCATCAAATTCATTTCAACGGACATATCCCCTTATCTTGACATGGAGATACAAATGGGGGTCGTTTTTCATGACCATTGTACTAAAGGTTCCTGTAGAGAGGATCAACGATCACATGATTCTACATACTATGTGACTTGAATATGCAAGGATAGAGATAAAACCTTGCATGAAATGTTTTTGTAGCAGTAATGGGACCCTACAATGTATTTTATTAATATAAAATTTTCATCAACCATCAATGCGTAGATGGTTATTACCAGTGAGTATGGTATTTTTTTCCAAGATATGGGCTGTTTGTTTCATCCAAAACAAGGAATGATCCCAAGACTGAGTAGGATGAGCTCATTCACATGAGGTTACAATCAATTCAACAGTTGGTTTTTATTTCCCATGGAATGGTTGATGTTATATGATATTGTCTCCCTCCAAAATTTATGGTATATTATGGCATTCTTGTTTACATGCACACAATGAGTTCTGCCACTATAAAGACATTCACTGTGGAAGACCAGATGTTTTCTCTAGCACATCAGTTTTCCTCGTGGTGATGTAAGAGCTATTGGTGTAGTTGGACGGTCTATAGGGGTAGGTATTTGTATCAAAAAGTGTGTTAACCTAGGAAACCATATTTTTTCTAACAAATAGATAGATAACATTTTTATTACATGTTTTTATTGGTTTAAAATTAACCATGTGTAATGGGGAAGATAATTTTCACCCTTGAATTGTTAGTTTCTTAGACCAATTGTTTGGGGTGAAATGGTTTTAGTAGTTATACCTAAATAAGGGTAATCACCCACTCTAGGTTATGTGGGTAGATGTACCAAGAATGGATTTCTGGAGCCTATGTGGTTTATTGAGTTTTTGGTGATATCCATTAGCATGTTGAATTCCACAAAATAGTTTATAAGACATAAGAGACAGATCCTTTATCATCCTTGAATCGGTATATGGTAGTATTTTTTGATGGAACCCTCATGTCCTCGATGTCGGATTTGGAGAATGTGAGACACAAGATGATGGTTCTAGGCATTAGTTGGTAGTGTTATTAGTATGAAATCTCTAATGGGGTCAGTTCTTGATTTTAAGGCCTGATTATCGGGATATGTCTTCTCAGATAGACAAATGATAGTGAACCCTAAATAGGTTGAATTGATGTGAGCATGAGATTCACGTAGGTCCTATTTGTGGTAGGATATTATCCCAATAAGGTTTTACAACCTTAGTTTTTTGAAAGGTGACAGAGTAGTTGAACTCTTCATCATTGACCATTATAGGTGATGATGGGGCAACACACCTCCAGTTGCTGGTTGTTAACTCCCTCTTGATTAGTGAGTTACGAAATTTCAACTTCAGTATATATTTTGAGAGATACTTCATGACCAAATATCCTCAAGAGTTTAACCAGATGGGATTTTTGAATAATAGAATCACATCTTCCATTTTATGGATGGATGGAGACCCCGATCACATTATGAGTAAATGTAATGAGATAGTTTCACACATATCCTTCGTTTATACATCCCGATGTAGGAAAAATGTATGATCAGGATGTGGACTCAGTATCCCTACCGTTATACATATATAGTGATTTTTAGGTACAAAATTATTTTAATAAAGGAATAACGTAGAGACTCTTGTTTTTCCATGTAGTAATTTAAACTATTCTTAAAATTTTTCTTAGATACATGCATTCAGACTGCACATGATTCTATGGCCCAGTGACCCTGAAATTAATTTTATAAAAATATTAAATATGTTTTTATTGGGGGAAACAAATCATAGAAAATGTTGATATCACATAAATAGAGTCTTTATATGGAAATTTAAGACTATGGTTGAATCTATAATGTGGATTTTACTTTAGGAATAACCTAAAGTAGGACGACACAAGGCAATAATATGAAACAGTCATTGGTGGGGGGAAAAGATTAATTAGTTAATTTCAATAATTTATTCACTAACTAAAACCTAAATAACACCCATACAGAGACCCATATGGTAAATCCATGAACATCATTTAGTTCAGAATGCAGTGTTTATCCTTCATTTGACCAATTGTATATCAGCATGAGATGTTTTTATGAGGTAGCTGTTGTAGGAAACGTTTATTTAAAATAAATAAATTTTTTATTTATTTTATATATTAAATGACATAATTAAGTACATTATGAAAACCCTATTCTGAAAATTTTTCATGGGTAGACACATAACCAATGATGTATCTAATAGGATGAAGAACATTTCTATAATTTTGGAATTGTGATCGGATGATGACATGGGATTTAATCGAGGCTAGTCAACATTTTTATGTTTCATTAGAACACCATTATCTCTAGTTGATGCGTTATTTTTTAATTATTAATCCATAACCATGATAGGATGAATAAATTTTGGTTTCATCTCCTTTTGATTAAAAGACTGAGCATGATAAAATTTGATTCCTTGATCTTCATTTAAATAAACAATTGGATGATATAATGGGTCAAAATAAAATATTCATTAATTTTCGTCCATTCCATGATTCTCACCCCTATATTCCCACTATGAAATCACTATCATATAATCATTCAACAAAGATGACTATTAATATTTTTATTCAATCATTTCACCCATAATTATTCTTGTACTTGGTTATTGGACTATGGTGTCCTAATTTTACTTTTTTTGGGAGGTTTGTGCAAAGCAGAACCCCCAAATTCGTGGTGGTATGATGAATAACATTTGAATCAAAAAATTATGGATGGATTGACAAATGTGTGTGATGGTGTTTTGAAAAGATTGGATCTATAATATAAGTTCGGTTTAGTGATCAAGGGTGATTTATGATCATATTAGTGATCCAGTTATTCTCGTTTAAAATGTTGTGATGATGTGTGGTGTGATGGGATTAGTTCTGAGTGGATGTTATGTGTGGGTTACCATTGTGGGGGATGCTCAACATGAATGTAATGGTGGAAATCCTCAGATCTCTGATACATGATCAGACATAGTCAATGATATGGATATTAATAATTGATAATAAATAATAATAATGGTGTTGGGTTGATAAAAATTAAATGATAAATTGTTATTAATATATTAAATAATAATAATAATTGTGTCGTAAAATTATTTGTAAGATCATAAAATTAAATGAGATTTAATTTTCAATTATGAAATTATTAAGGGGAATAAAAACCTTAGGTTGAGTTATTTAAATTAATTAATTAGTTTATTCAAATTGCATATATTTTATAATAATAAGATGAACAGGTGTACATGAAGGGATGGTGTCGTGCACTATTTGAAGAGATCCCAGTATGAAGACCATAATGGGGGTTTTATTTACACATTTATTATTATATTAATTAATGATAAAAATGATAAATTACTAAATTTAAAATTTGAGAGGGGATGATCACCACATGTGAAAAATAATGGGGCAGAATCTCTCTCAATTTTATTAGTCTAAAATTATAATTATAAAATAAAATAATTATTGTTTTGGTTGTAAATCATTAATATAGCTGTAAATTTTATGTGCGAATTGGATTGATTCATTATCAATAGAAGCAATACCCAATAATTGAGATTGTCAATTTAAGAATGATAATGGATACGTATTTGGAACCCATGCCACATATCAATGAGACACCAAATAGTATTATAATTATTATTATTTTGGAATATTTTATTTTACGTAACTTCTTCATATGGGGTAGTATTGATGAAAAGTCTATGAAATTTGGATCATGAAATTGAGGCAGATGATTCTTAAAAAAATTAGTTTATTTAATTCAAACTCTGGTCTTAGGTCCATAGACCATTTTTTTGTGAGTTATGTGGTGAAATGTGATGTTTTCATGAACTGTGTAATTTTTAGAAATTGAATAGCCAATCCAAAGATTTATTCAATGGGGATCTCAATAGTGTGATCTATTTGGCCATATGAGGCTATAATCATATTTATATAAATGATATTACATTTTCCGCCATGGTTCTATGATGACGATCATGTGTTCATAGTGATTTTGGATGAGTCACATCATTATGTACCCATACATGCCATGTATAACTAAATATATTGAAATTTGTGTTCCTAAAAGGACTTGACTAGGTAGTATAGCAGGATCACACTCCACATGGGTCTCGTATAAGTGATGCCCCTCCATTTGAAGAAACCTCATGTTTTATTATCTCATATCTTTGGACTCATATTTGGATCCGTAAGTAGCCGATCTAGTGTATTTTTTACATAGAACAATATTGTCCCCTCTTTTGTCATCTTCAAGATATGATGATGAATATTCTAGTTAAGAGGATTGGGTAGAAAATTCTTGATGATGGTAATGATCATGTATGATAAAAAAAATTTAGAGAAGATCATCCATTAGAGACTAGGAAGTGGAGTCCTCATCAGTTTCAGAGTAGACCCTCCAACAAATATTGGTTAGTGGAGTCCTGAACATTTTCTATGTAGACCCTCCAGTAGTGACTGGGAAATGTAGTCCTTGATGGATTATGAGTAGTTCATCCATTAGATACTTGTAAGTGCATTCCATGAAGGTTTCCAAGTAGAATTCTCAGTAGATATTGGGTAGTGAATTCCTCAATGGTTTATGAAAGGATCCTCCATTAGATACTTCACAGTGTTTTTGTCGACAATTTATGTGTATACCCTCAAGAAACGAGAGAGTATTTGGATTCCTCGATGGTTTCTAAGTAGACCCTCTAGTAGAGACTGGGTTGTGGATTCTTCTTTGGATTTGGAGTTGGGAATCCAATATATTTGTGTAGAGGATTCATCAATGGTTATTGAGTTATCCCTGAAATAGATATGGGCATTGTCATCCACTATGGCTCATTGAGTGGGACGCCTCGATGTACTTGATTGTGGTTCCTCTACCTCAATTTATTCCCAGTCTACATTGTATCACAATGAACTGGAATGGTTAACCTTGTGATATTATATTTGAGAAGACACACGAGATGTTTTGAATCATTTAAGAACTTTGGGAACATTTCGCCACACTTCTTCCTTGGTTGAAAAGTAAGATAGAGATCCCCTTACTCTCTTGCTTGGGTCTTTTTGGACTATGAATATATATATATATATATTTATATATTTCTTCATTTATATATATATATATATATTCAATCACGGATCTAGTTACTCTCCTTCATGGAGAGGTGATGACATGTGGGGTATACAGAGTACTTTCTTTATTGAAATTATCGTGGATTGATGAGTTTACTCTCTTATTGTAGGTGGGAAATATAGTACATGTAGTTCATCTACTCCCTATATTGATCCCCTTGTGTTTCTATGAGGTTAATATCACTCATGGTCGGGTTTGCAATTTCTCTCTTTGAATATATTTTTCATCTTCTAAATTTCTTCTTCTTGATGTATCTATTACTACTCACCCTTTAGTTTTTGGGTTATCCTTATAGTGATCTATATACTCACACCTTCATGGACATTTCCAAAATGTTCCATATATATTTTAGATGACAGAAAGGTGAATGGTCAATATTTCGGATCTTAGGAAAACCAGATACATTGAACTTCTTATGTTGATCACAACATGGAGATCAAGAGTGGGTGTCACTTAGCATTTTACTCCCCAGGGTTTTGAGTTGGGGAATATTTCTAGTTCGGTGTGTATTTTTTCCCTTTAAATGTTATTTTATAATACTATACTCCCTTAATGTCTAGAGAATTTATATGAAGGGAACAACTCTAGTTGTTTTTTTTTATTTCAGTTTTACTACCTCTACAAATTGGAAACAAGATGTAGTGTGTGTGTTGATACAGGTACTTTGGAAAATTTATCCCTATGATGGTAAAGACTTTGACACATTTCTCCACCCCTAGCCTATGGAGGATGGCTTGGGAAAGTAATGGATCTATCCCTATCTTGTGTCAGGTCAAGAAAGTGTAATTTTATCAAGAATTAACAAGTTATTGAACTTTTAAAATTAGAGTGTGTTTATATGGAACTACATATTGTAGTCATCCTGTAGATGGTGTTTCAAAATGAATCATTTAAAAAATGTCAACTAGAACATGGAGTTTAGTTAACAATCCACAAATGAACTATGAGGATGTGGGATACCCACTCCCTTATTTATGGTGTGTTTTACCCTATAGATTGATTTTTTAATTACAATATTGAAAAACATAATGGTGGGACAATTGGTTTCATTAGTTAATGGAGTAAATGTATGGAAAAATAAATGTGGAAAAATGGATAGCTGGAGTTACAAGATAGTGGGAGTTTAAAATATGACGATTAATATTAGTTTGTTTAATGAAGATAAATCACGATTGTAGTTTTTCATATTAGAATATAGTAATTTATTGATAAGAAATGGCATATTATTGGGTCCCATGTGTTGTGTCAGAATTGTTATCAAGGACTTCATGTCAATTCATTTAGTAAATGAAGGGTTTTATAATTGAATATTTCATGATGCTATTTTTTTGTCACACTGAGAATTGATAGGGTGGTCTTATCCATCTTATAGAGTAATTCATTAATCACATTTTTTTTTGTAGTGAAAATAGAAGACACATCATGCCATTCATGAATTTTTTTATTTAAGAAGGGACTTATAAGATTTTTTGTGTATTCAACTCTCCCAAAGGGGTAATATTTTGGGAAAAAATACCTTCAAGTTTTGATTTAAGGTATTTAGATTGATTTTTTTTTCAAGACGCTTATGGAAAATGACTCATATAGATATATTTCCACAATAGTGGTTTTATAGGTGGTTTAGTTTTCTTGTTTTTTCTAGTTTTTTGGAATGAAATTATTATTTTTAATATGAACGAAACAACTTTCACATAGAATAATTTTCAAGAAGAATATAATGTAAAAGAGTTTGTGGTTCTTTTTCAATGGATGAATGGAGTCTATATAAAAATGTGTAAAGATAATTGAAATGGAAAATAATGTATTTCGAAAAATGGTTCTGATTATTTTTCCATTATAAAGGGGTATATAATAATTTTATTTCAATGTAATTAATATAAATGAAAAAAATAAGTTTTTTTCATTTTTAATAAAGCTGTGTTAAACAGGCTTCCACAAGTGGGGTTATATGATATCTGAATCACATTTCTAGTTTAGTTTGAAGAGATGAATTACTAAAAATAATCATAAAATAGACTATTATTAATAGGTTTTAAGGGTTAATTTTCCAATATAATACACCTCATATCAATTAATTTAGAATATTCTGGAGGATTAGATAATCCTAGCTTGAAGCATTTGGTGATGTATGAATGTGGTTTGTGAAGGATTTGAGTTTCGAATGGGAGTTCACTATATAGTTGAATATAATTTTGTGGAGGAGCACAATTTGTGGCACACTATATATCGTAATTGATAGTTAGTTCATATGGAATCATTCACATATGCGGTAAATTCTACTAAAAAAACTCTCATTCCATGTATTGTAAGTCATTTAATGAAGGGTATATTTTATTTCTTGGAGGAATAGAAATAGGTTGTGAAAGAACTCCCCACAACGAAATATGAATAGGGTGAAGTATATTTCATTTTAAATGAGAAGAAGATGATTCTTTTAATAGTCAGATATATATTGAACCTCTCTTTTTACACATATACATTACCTCAATTTTTCAGAACACTAAAAAATTATACAAATACAATCCTAAAGACTATATAATTTATATCCTTTAGAAACATGGAAACATAAAAACTGGTACAAAATAGATCTGCATTATCAACCACTAGGGTCATATTTATTAGAAACCTTCTTAGACACAACCAACACAATACATATCTTCATAACACGGGGAAGGAAACATGACAAGGGGTATGTTTTCAGTCTATATAAGTGTAAACAACAGAGATATAGAAGAATAATATTTAGAATAATGGAATGATAATATTATAATAAAAATAGAAGATCATACAATTCATATCGATGATAATAAACATAATCTATGGAATAAATATTGAAAGTTCATAAGACTTCAATAATAATGAAATAAAGAACACAATCAAGGGAAGAATAACATAAGAATTAGACATAGAACAAAGTTAGATACATAATAAAATAAAATTATTTCCATTGTAGTTGATGCATTATATCCAAGGCCATCCTAGTAGTGTGAGTATACTCTAATACCATCTTAGTAGTCAAGGTTCACTACAATGGACAAATTAGTAGTATGATTTCACTTCTCATCCCATCCTGGATGCATGGGTTCACTATCATGGTCATCTTAGAAGTTGAGGTTCACTCCAAATACCATCATTTTATTTCTCATTAGATATATATCTATACCCAATTAATTTTATGGATATATATCTCCCTCTTATCTCATAATTAAATCATACATACATGTGCCAATATATCATAAACAATAATATCAAAACCCTTAAAATAACATGGGTTCTATAAACATGTAATCTTATCAATATATCATGAAATGTGGGTTTCATAATCATATCATTGAATTATGAACCCTGAAAAGTAGTAGGATTCATAAGAATAAAACCGAGGGAATAAGGACTACTTTCCAAAAACTAATACCCGTTAATGAGAAAAAAGTTTCATAAAACATCTTGTTGTCAAAACAATAATGATTAATGGAATTAAAATAAAGGGAAACATATAATAATTTTCTAATAAATAAATGAGTGGCACCATCATATGTCATCTAAGATAGAAAATCATTGGTTGGAGTGGATACTCAAGAGGGGGGTGAATTTAGTTCCAATTAAATTTTATGTTAAAAAATAATAGGATTAAAATCCCCCAAATTAAAACAGCCCAGTTAATTAAGGATGTTGAGATATATGTAATTTATTATTCAACAGGTTTCTCAAAGGTTGATTAATCTTTAGTTGAATAAGTATGAGTACTAATTCAATTTTTTAAACAAGTTTACTAAAAGAATCACATATACACACTAACCAGATCTAACTATCAGAGTGAATTTAAGAACATATTTCTGTCTTTGAAAATAAGAAACGGATAAATGTAAAACATAGTAATTTAAAGATGAACACAACAATTTAAACAAGAGGATCAGTCATAAGCCAAGACCTAATCCTCTCCACATGGTGATCACCTGCCACCATGCAGTTATATTTAAAGAATGCTACACAGCCTGTATCAGGCTTTACAATAGTTTTCAAACTTTCCAGGTTTGGAAACCTCTACCATAGTTATACGTGGGAAAATAAACTTCCAATCCACACTAGGCTTCTTCCACAGTTATTCTTGGGAAACAAATGTAAAAAGAGTTTGATATGGGGATTTTCAGTATCCCTCATTTCAGGAACAAGAGTAAGTGTGTGAATGACTTAATGACTTCTCACAATTGTAAAATACTAAAACACAGTAGAGCTAAAGATTTATGAATATGTTTAAAATGCTCTGTGTGTTGGCCGATTAACTCTAGACTCCTTGAAATGAAGGAAATGATGTCTTGGTCCTTCTCATCATGTTTCCTCCAAAAAAGAGTGTCGAAAATTCCAAGTTCTAACTTTGAGATGTAGAGATTATCAACTACTTGGGTTAGAAGTTCATTCTATCACACCACCACAGTTTTGAAAATGTTCCTCCAACAGATCTTTGTGAAGCTCCAAGAACTTCAAAATGAGTGCTCGAGTGCTCTTCTTCTTCTTCTTCTCATTTTATCTATGGTATATGTCTATCTTTTGTGTTTATATTCAATATACTCAATATATTCTCTATTTTTTATGTCTTTCTCTACTCATATATATATATACACAATTTTCATGCTCATCTTTTTAACATTTGGTTTAGCAGGGTCTGAAAAGAGAAATGATTCAACCATATGTGGTCTTCCTTGTACCTTGTTATATGTCCTATTGTGCCTTCAAATATCATTAAATAATGAAAAGTGCATTAAATTGTCTAGAAATTAAAGTTATGATATTATTAATAAAATTGTTAAAGTAAAGATAGGTTATCATTGGATTGGTAGAAAATGCATGTCACACGGTAAAAGTCAATGATAGGCTCTTCAACTGTGGACTTCATCGGTAGGCTCACAGTATACCATTAACTGTAGGCTTCAGACAGTAAGCTTGATCAGTGGTAGGCTTCAACAGTAGGCTTCAAATGGTAGCTCTGTAACAACATACTACTTCAACAGTGACCTTTTCAGCGGTAGAATATTTCAAAAGGTAACTTCATTAATGGTGGGGTTTTTCTATCAGCTGACTTCTACTAATAGTAGAAATGTCCAATGGTAGACATGAACTTTGAAGCTCCCAACAGAAGACTTAAGAAAGAGTCAGACATTAGACTTCTAACATAGGCCTTGTCACAGTAGTGACCTTGTAATAGTGACACTGTCTATAAGCTTTGATAAGCAGAGCAACAGTAGACTTGTGACAGTGACCTTTTAACGTTAGCTATATAACAGTGAAAGTAGATCTTCAATGGTGACCTTTTAGAAAATGTGACCCAGAGTGAAAGTGACCTATAACGGTGAACTAGAATATAATTCTCCTACCAGTAGCCTTTAATAGTGGTCTTATGCTTATATAAATTTAAACTGTAATCTGATGCAACAAAGTCATGAGACCAAAAAATATAAATTGTTAAGGATAAATTATAAAAATACAGATTTAAAAGGATTTGTAAATGAATTAATATATATCATGATCAGTATTTAAACTTGATTTGGGATTATCAAAACATGTGACTCCAACAATATCCCCCTTTTTGATAATCACAAATTGTGTCAGTATGTATTAATTATAGGTATCATAGATAAACACATATAATACAATTACTAAACATAGACGAAAATGGAACCATAGTTCAGTTGTAATTATAGAGACCCAAAACATGATGTACATGGACATTAAATTACTTTTGAGGAATACTTAATACATAACAAAAACTAACACTCAAGGACCGTAATAGTTTAGTGTCTTTGGAATCTCGGAACATAATTTTCTAACCGTGGTGAAAGATCTTAAACATCTCCCATAAAGATCATCCCCTTTTGTTTTCTTACCTAAAAGCCTTATTTAAATCTTGGGGAAAAGAAAACATATAAAGGGTGAGCTCAAATTCTATGTTAGGATAATCCTGGAGAAATTAAAACAAATCATATACATTTTAACTTAAAAAAATGAACATAATGTTTAAACATCAAAATCTTGAGAAATGACATTAAACAAGGCAGTACGAAACAAATAGATCATAATGAAACTTTAATCATGATAAAATAGCATGGGAATAAAACATATAATTGTGGAAACCATTAATCAAATGTTATGATTTCCATAGTATCCAAGGCATTGCTTTCAAGACCATCTTAGGGGACAAAGTCCCTTTCTGAATTGAGTTCACTCCTCGTTCCAGTCCTGTAGCTCTGAACAAGATTAACATACTATTACATCACTGTCTGTCTCATGAGATATAAATCATTACCCAATGAATTGGATGAAGATTTAGGTCCCACCTGTCTCATAATGAAATAATTCTTAGTTGTGTCATAACATAAACATAAATCATTAATCATAACCCAAAGAATAAAATGGGTTTCATAAACATCATCCCATCATAACATAATCTATATAAAAAAAATTGATATCATTTCATCATAAGAAAAGTGAAACCATGTAAATCATAGAGACATTATACTTGAAACAAACACAAATGAAATAATGTCATCTTAGATGGAAAATGGTTTTGATAAAACACTTGAAATGAATTCTTGAGTAAAATATCATTTCTTTTTCAAAATCATTTACTTTTTAGAAAATTCCCTGAGATTTTAATAGAAAAAGATTTTTTAGAAAATGGACATTAAATATTTTATAGTATGCTTCATATAAATAAGGTGTTATGAAACCATAAAAATTCGTTCATGCCGCATAAGTTAGAAAAAAAAAATTCTCTCGTACTATTTCCAGAAAAGTCAAAAAAGTACCTCGTAACGTAAAAAAAATAATGATTCCATAAATACCATGTAGTAAAAGTCAAAAATGTGTAAAAAGGAAAATAAATATACATGAATTTTCTTTTGAAAATAGGGACATGGATGATAAATATAACCCCAGTAAATACATTCGAATAAACAATCTCATATAAAAATGAGATTGGAAAAGTTATCCCTTACCATAATTCTGATATGCTTCGTATGTTTCTCAACCTCCTGTATAATGATTTAAATAATTTAATTCACTTATTAAAGATTCATATTCTTTGTTATGATATAATACATGTTCATATTCTTATCTTCTTATTAGTAATATTTCATTGCTACTTGTTATTAGGGTGTTCATTGCTTTATGTTCTTATGCATGTCTTGTCGAATAAATTCTTATTACTCTTTATAGGTTATAGATAACATATATACAGAATGGTATTAGTGTAATATAAATCATACATTTTCATTCAATTCATTTATATAATCATTATTCAATGAGGATCATGTAGAACGAGTCGCATCACATCGGGGAGACGGTAGGTCATACGAACACACAAGCGATGATTTCATTTTCCGTAGGATGGATATTAGGTGAAAAATAGTTATTTCATATTTATAATAACATATATGTATATGAGTTATACTGATGATATTAATTTATGATGAAAAAATTAACGAAGAAGAAGTTGAAAAAAAAGAATCATGAAGGAATAGGTAGAAGATATTACCTCTTCTTCGACGCACCTCCTTTAAGCTTCCTCTTAAGGGACTAGAGTTAGTCTTTTGAGAAGACCAGATCCTCGAGAATGTATCTAGGGAAGTGGAGAAGAGAAATGGGAAGGGTTTGGCAGAGCTTCAAGGCTTAATGTTATCTGAGGAGGAGAGGGAGGACGTGCCCTTTTATATAGGAGGAGAGGGGCACCTTTGGAAACATAAGAAATATTAGTTTATAATAAATTCAAACCCCACTTAAATACCAGGAAAATTGACTTAAATACGAATATTAGAAGATATAGGGTTGTAATATCATCAGCTGATAATATTTATACATGTTGGGAATTTATTTTATACCTTATCAATTTCATTTATCCTTATTTAATTTATTTAATCTTATTTGTGGTAATAATATTCCAAATTTTAAATTGTTATGAATAATTACTTATGTGTAGTGAAATATCCATAATTGGGTACTTTATGAAATTTTGGACAATATAAATTTTAATTTATAATTTTTCAATATTTAGTTATTTTTAAACAATTTAATTATATTTTATTTTTATAAAATAACAATAGTGTTAATTTTGACACTATTCATTTATTTCAATTTAAATAAAATCCACACAGAGGATATATTTGAACCAAAATATACAATATATCCCTAATATGTCATATTCATCAAAAATATTCAGGGGGCACATTAATTTGTTCATATATTATTTATTTTAATATTTTTAAAACCATTTATTTGGTATATCTCTTAATAAAATAATTATTACAACATTTTTATATAATTATTTAATATACTTATTTGTTGCATAAACAGTAAAATTAATATTCTATGATAAATATGAATATAATAACTTTCATTATAATATTTTTACCCGAATTTATCATCTTAAAATCAATACATGTAATTTTTATATTTATTAAATTATTAAGGTTACTTCTTTGACATCATTAAAAATAAAACAATATAAATTTCCTAATTGGTTTTATAAGGCCCCAATTGGTCAAAAAATCGACCCTCGGATTCTTAGGGTATATATATAATCAACCAATAATGTTTGGTCGAGTTTATGGTCCTTTTAATAAGTATTTGGATTTTAATTAAAACAATATTATTGATTTTTCGCTAAATAAATATTTTCTTCATTATTAATCTATAAGCTTTTAAGGTAACTAAATAATTCTTAAAAATTACAAATAAATTACCACTATAAATAAAAGAATTTTATATTTCAAATGAGTATTTATAATTGAATTTATATTCTGTATGACCTTATATTAAAAATAATCTAATTATTAATGTTTGAGTGAGACATTTCACATTCATTTAAATAAAATAAATAAAAGGTCTTAATCAAATATAGGTGGGTTACAATAGATTCCATTTCGACCCAACTATGATTTAGGATAAAATATAATAATCCAATTATATTAGGAAAAATGTTAGGGTAATTTTATAATATTATATTTACCCTTAATTACCGGATTTACCTTTAACTATGGTAAATAAAATTTACCATATTTACTATTCATAATGACTAAAAAATAAAAGTAGCTTATTACCATAGTTTGGACCAAATGATTCCAAATATGGAATCTATTTTTACAGATTCAAATCACAGAAGTTGCAGAAATTAAATTAAAATTAATCTCATTTTTATGAAAACGAGTTTTAAAAGTTAAAACATTGCAATAGATTGAAATGATTTTACCAATGAATTCAAAGTAAAATCAATGATAATGGCATAAATTATATTAAATGGTAAAAATATATTCTATTTATACTTTAAAACTATGAAATATTATAATTTAACCATATAAATTATTGTGATGAGAATTTTTTTTAATTAAAATATACCGTGTATTTCCTATTCATTAATATATGAATGTTATCAGAATAATATGAAAATTTTATCCAGAGTAATTTTTTGTATCATGATTCCAAATATGAATTTTATTTTTTCAAAGTGAACATATAAACATTCCAAAACTATATTTAAAGTGGGTGTGCCATCAAAAGGAGACAAAACTGCATTTTTTGAACACAACATATTTTTCCTGAAAAATTAATTTTTTTCTCATACCATGTTCTAGAAAATGTGTAAGATGAATACTAATGTTATAATATTAAAAATGTATCTAATACTATTCATAATGGCTAGTCCATAATAATATTATAACAATATATCGTTGTTTAGTGAATCTCGGCATTTCATACTGCACACGCTATCGAGGAAAGTCGCAATTGTGTGTAATGCATGCCAAGTCAGGGATTCATTTAGTGAAATATCCCATTGGTGTTTCATATAACATAATTCAAAACTTATTTCATTTATACATTAAAAAAAATCTACACTTAATGTTTCATAGAGTAATTTTTAAAATACAAACATTAAATTGTGTGTAACACGAGCCAATAATAGTGTTGCATATACTGCAAGCTAATAAGGTGTTGCATATAACACAAGCTAATTTTGGTGTAGCATAAAACACCAAACATCAATGAAATTAAAAAGAATAATTCTCATGAAATCTCAGGGTGTTACATTCTACCCCTTTTAAAATGAATTTATCCCTCAAAATTCGTCGGGGTTATAAGTGGGATACTACTTGAAAGTTTCTTTAATATAAACCCACATCGTACAAAAGAATTCCAAAACATAAATTTAAAAACTAAATTATGAAACGTAATGGTTACCCAAATTAACTAATCACTGGGTTTACCCATAGGAGAACATAGGTGAAAAAATGGATATGGAAGAGAATCCTAACCATCATGTTCTAATGGAGAGAGGTATAGAACATGGCTATGAAAAAGACAACAATCACAAAGAGATAAATTTTTGATTATCTAAGGTATCATCTGATTCATTAGATATAAGATCACTAGGACAAAATTTTGGGTTTTCAATATCATTTCCCAAATGTTGAAAATTTTGAATTAGAAGAAATACTTGATTTTGGTACAATATCACTATTGTTTGTTCGTTGAACAATTTCCACTTCACCTCTTAAAGAAATGAAGTTGAATTTATCTATCGTGATGTGTTAGCAGATCATGTAATAGAATGATAGGTCATTCCATCTATCTCAAACATAACTTTAACAAAATGTATATACAGAAGTGCATCTTTGGTGAGATTAATCGTATATGGTTCCTAAAATGGACTTATACATCATCTATCATACCACTTAAAAAAAATAAAACTAGTTTCTACTAACCAGGGACTTCCTGTAGGCCAGTAGTAGGCAATAAAGGCCGGTCATACTTGGGTTGTGGGTTCAATTCCCACAGTCTTTTCCGATGCGACGGGTTATCGCATATCCTGCAGGTTGTCCTTTTTTCTAAAACTACATTATTATAAAATTCCTACAATAATATCGAAAAATTTTCTACCCTTAAACAATACTATCTTTTTTATAACATAATTCATTCCAATATTTAGGAATATCCAAAATCCTATTGTCCAAACTCATAGTATAAAGAAAACAATTACTATAAATGTCATCTATCGAGCATGTGAATACCATCATTTATCCCCATATATCATACGATATATCATGTTGGTCACATTATAATCATGTGAATACTTTAATCATGTATTCTCTTGAAAAATGAAAACCCATTAAACCTTAGTGAAAACATGAATGCTTTCAAAAGTTAACTCTTTCAACATACCAAAATCCCAAAATTTCTATATAATCAAACCATGATATAAATTTTTCCTTATATCATTCATGAGCTCATTTCATTATCCCATTATCCCTTCATTATGCACATATCATCTTATTTCCAAAACAAATTCTATCAATTTTCATGGTTACCAGTACCATATAATTATTGAAAACCAATATAAAGATATTCCAAAATTACACGATACCATAAATGAGATTCCATGATACTATTTTGAAATCCCATTACATAAACAGTTAATCATCCAACAATAGGATTTTCATAATTAATATCACAAATAGTTATCTCATGTGACATCCCTTTATCCTTTTCCTTAAGAGGTTTCTCACGTCGATCATCATTAGCCATTGGATTAGGGAATTGATTAGCATAATGCCCCATTTCCTTGCAATTGAAGCATTGAAGTGTTCGTGGAGCATTCTCTATAGTCTTTTCTCTATTCACATCATTAGCTACCTTTTTCCAATTACTTCGACACTAAACTACTTGATGAACTTATTTTCCACAATTAAAACAATTTATAGTACCTTTTAGGAAATCTCCACCATGATTCTTTCCACACTTTGAGCATAAAAAAACATTCATCTTCTTTTCACAATTGTTCTGAGATTTCTCCTTGAACTCCATCTTTTGTTTATTGTCAAAACCATTAGATGGATATGTAACACCAAATTCCAATTATACCTTGATAGCACAACACACAATTTCTTCATAGCTACTAAAGTATCTTATATCTAATTCCCTTCGAAGACTTGGATTTATTCAACTAATGAATTGATCAACTTTACTTTCAGGTTGGATGACAAAGCCAGATTCATACCATCCAATACTTGTAAAATTTGCTTCGTATATACCAATAGATTCATCATCCTTTTGCTTATTCTCAAGGAACTCATTTTCCATCATTTTTTGAAGAATACGAGGGATGTACTTATTGAACAATAAGTTCTTGAACTCATCCAATTCCATGGATTCAATTTCACCTCAGGGCCTCCTATTCTTAATTAGAGTCCACTATTGGTATGCTTCATCTTCTAAATGGTAAATAACCAGAATAACATTTTCATGTTCAGAATAGAAAATTATAAAAAATATTTTTCATTGGTACTGATCCATTGTTCAGCAACAAGTAGATTATAAGACCCACTAAAAGAAGGTGGACATTGCCTAATGAAGGACTCAATAGAATATTGTTCCCATATCCACTCATTTAGAATTCTAGAATGATTCATAACTTATCTAAGTATAGAAATAATATTTTTCACTCCATCTCCCATAACATTGGTTTGTTTAAGAGGAAAATCATTACATTTTCCATTACATTTATCAACTCAGTTCCTTCGGGTTCAATCCATCGTCTAAAACCCAAAAAAATGGTGTGAGAGGAAAAAATCATGCTAGGGAAAACAACATAATAAATGGGGATTACCTTCAATATCTTACATCGTATGTTTAATTCTAATATCGTTACTGTAATTATTGTACTATAACATATACATGTACTTATACATAGATACATCCCTAGACATACCTTATAAATATCTCTAGGGATCTCACTAAAGTTTTCACATCTTAGTTTCCATAGGTTAACTAAACCTTTCCTCTAATACCAACTGTAGAGACCACAAACATGATGTACATGGAAATTAAATTACTTTTTCTGAATACTTAAAACAAAAAAAGCAACACAAAAGAACCATAATAGTTTAGTGTCTTTGGAAACTCAGCAAATAATCTTCTAATCGTGGTTAAAGATCTTCAACATCTCCCATAAAGATCATCCCATTTTTTTCTTATCTAAAACCTTTCTTTAAATATTGTGGAAAATAAAACATATAAAGGTTGAGCTCAAATTCTCAGTAAGGGTAATGCTAGAGAAAATAAAACAAATCATATACAATTGAAATTAAAAACATGAACATAATGTTTAAACATCAAAATCTTGAGCAATGACATAAAACATGGCAGTACGTAAGGAATAGATCATAAAGAAACACAAATCATGATAAAATATCATGGGAATAAAACATGTAACTATGAAAACAATTAAGCAAACATTATGATTTGCATAGTAGCCAAGGAATTGCTACAAAGACCATCTTAGTGGATAAAATCCCTTTTTGAATCGAGTTTACACCTCGTTCCAGTCCTATAACACTGAACTGGATTAACTTACGTCTCCAGCCATGTATATCTCATGAGATATAAATCTTTACCCAATGCATTGGCGGGAGATATAGGTCCCACCCATATCATAATTAAGTCATTATTACTTGTTCTATAACATAAACATATATCATTCATCATAATCCAAAGAATAAAATGGGTTTTATAAACATCATCCCATTATAACATAATCAATATAAAAGAAATTGATATCATTTCATCATAAGAAAAGGGAAACCATGTAAATCATAGAGACATTATACTTGAAACATACACATATGATATAATGCCATCTTATATGGAAAATGGTTCTGATAAAACACTTGAAATGAATTCTTGAGGAAAATATCCTTTCTTTTTCAAAAGCATTTTCCTTTCACAAAATGCCATGAAATTTTAAAAGGTAACAATTTTTTGGAAAATAGTCATCAAATATTGTAGATTAAGCTTCATGAAAATAAGGCATTATGAAACCATAAAAATCCATTCATGCCGTATATGTTAGAAAAAAACATTCTTCTCGTACATTTTCCAGAAAAGTCAAAAACGTACCTCGTAACGTAAACAAATGAATGAGTCCTTACATACCATGTAGTAAAAGTCAAAAATGGGTAAATAGGATGTTAAATATACATGAAACCATTTTTAGAAAACACGGACTTGTATGATAAATATAACCCCAGTAAATACTTACGAATATACAATCTCAGATAAAAATGAGATTGGAAACGAAATCCCTTACCTTATGTCCAATATGCTTTGTATGTATCCGAAAAAGCTACATATTGATTTAAATAATGTCATTGAATTATTAAAAAATCATATTAATTGTTATGATATTATACATGGTAATATTATTATCTTCTTATTAGTAATATTTCATTGCTACTTGTTATTCAGGTGTTCATTGCTTTATATTCTTATGCATGTCGTTTCAAATAAATTATTATTACCCTTTATATGTTAGAGATAACTTATTTACAGAAAGGTATTAGTGATATATATATATATAATATATATTCATTCAATTCATTTATATAATCATTTTTCAATGAATATCATGTAGAACGAGTCGCATCACATCATGGAGACGGTAGGCCGTACGTACGCACAAACGATGATTTCATTTTCCGTAGGATGGATAGAAGGTGAAATAGAGTTGTTTAATATTATAATAACATATCAGTGTATGATTGATACTGATGTTATTAATTTATGATGAATCAATTAAATAAGAAGAAGTTGAATAAGAAAGAAACATGAAGGAATCAGTAGAAGAGATTACCAAATCTTCAACACACATCATTTAAGCTTCCTCTAAAGGGACTAGAGTTGATCTTTTGAGAATACCAGATCCTACAGAATTATTCTAGTAAAGTTGAGAAGAGAAATGGGAAAGGTTTGGGGGTTCTTGATTGCTCAAAGTGGTGTGAGGAGTAGAGGGAGGAGGTTCCCTTTTATAATGGAGGAGAGGGGCACCATTGGAAACAAAAGAAATATTAATTTATAATAAATTCAAACCCCACATAAAAACCATGAAAAATGACTTAATTCCAAAGATGAGATGATATAGGGCTTTAATCTCATCTTCCAATAAAATTTATACTTGTTGGGAATTTATTTTAAACCTTATCAATTTGATTTATCTTTATTTAATTTATTTAATCTTATTTATGGTAATAATATTTTCAATTTTAAATTGATATAAATAATTACTTATGTGTTGTGAATAATCAATAATTGGGTAATTTATGACATTTTAGACCATGAAATTTCAATTTATTATTTTTAAATATTTATGTTATTTTTAAACAATTTAATAATATGATATTTTTATAAAATAAAAATAGTGTTATTATTTAAACTATTCATTTATTTGAATTTAAATAAAATCCACACAGAGGATATATTCGAAGGAAAATATAATATATCCCTAAAATGTCCTATTCATAAAATAAAATTCATGGGGAACATTAATTTGTTCATATATTTTTTATTTTAATATTTTTAAAACCATTTATTTGGAATATCTTTTAATAAGATAATTACTACAACATTTTTGTATAATTATCTAATATACCTATTTGTAGCATAAAAATAGGACTAAAATCATATGATAAATATAAATATAATACTTTAATAATAATTCTTTTACTCTAATTTATCATCTTGAAATAACAACATTTAAATTGATATATTTATTAAATTATGAAGGTGACATCTTTGACATCATTTAAAGTAAAATAATATAGATGTTCTAATCGGCTTTATAAGGCCCAAAATGGTCCACAAATTGACCCTTAGATGCTTAGGGTATATATATACTCAACCAATAATGTTTTTACAAGTTTCTTGTTCTTTTGGTAGGTATTTGTATTTTAATAAAAACATTATTATTGATTTCTGACTAAAAAAATAATTTTATCATCATTAATGTATAATCTATTAAGGTAATTATTTTTTTTTTAAAATTAAAAATAAAGAAACACGAAAAAGTAAAACTTTTTATATTTAAAATGAGTATTTATAATTGAATTTATATTATGTATAACCTTATATTAAAAATAATTTAATTATTAAGGTTTGAGTGAGACATTTCACTTTCCTTTAAATAAAATAAATAAACGTTTTTAATAAAACACAAGTGGGTTACATTATATTCTATTTCGACCCAAGTATGATTTAGGGTAAAATATATTCATCCATTTATATTATGACAAGTGTCAGGATAATTTTATAATATTATATTTACCCTTAATTACCTGATTTATCTTTAACTATGGTAAATAAAATTTACCGTAGTTAATATTCATAATGACCAAAAAAATATCTTTTTAACATAATTAGGACCTACTTATTCCAAATATGGAATCCATTTTTCCAAATTCAAATCATATAAGTTGTATAAATTAAATTAAAATTAATCATGTTGTTAAGAAAACGAGTTTTAAAAGTTAAAACATTGCAAAAGAGTGAAATGATTTTACCTATGAATTCAATGTAAAATCAATGCTAATGACATAAATTATATAAAATTGTAAAAATATATTCTATTTATACTTTAAAACAATTAAATATTATAATTTAACCATATAAATTATTGTGATGAAAAAGGTTGTATTTAATTAAAACATAGCGTGTTTTTATTATTCATTAAAATATGGAAGTTATCAGAATAATAAGAAACATTTATCCAGAGTAAATTTTTATATCCTGATTCTAAAGAATAATTTTTTTATGTCATGTTTAACGTATAAACATGTCAAAAACTAGATTTAATGTGGGTGCGCCATTAAAAGGCAGCAAAAATTAATTTTTTAAAAAATACTTCTTTTTCCGGAAAATTTTATTTTGTTCTCATACCATGTTCTGGAAAATGTGTAAGATGATTAATAATGTTATGAAATTAAATATTTAGTTAATACTATTCATCACAGCTATTCCATAATAATATTATAACAATATATCGTTGTTTATTGAAACCCGGTATTGCGTACTACACACGCTATCCAGAAAAGTCGCGATTGTGTCTAATGCAAGCCACATCAGGGATGCATGTAGTGAATGTTCCCTTTGGTGTTGTGTATAACATAATTCAAAACATATTTCAGTTATACATTTAACAAAATCCACACTTAATGTTCCGTAGAATAATTTCTACAACACAATCATGAAATTGTGTGTAATAGGAGCCCAAAATAGTGTTGCGTATACTGCAAGCTAATATGGTGTCGTGTAAAGAACAAGCTAATTTTGGTGTAGCGTACAACACAAGACATCAATGAAATTAAAAAGAATAATTCTCATAAAATCTTATGGTGTTACAGTAATTTCTCAAGTAGCAGAGATTAATAAGAGTATAAAACCATAAAATATGCATTAGAGAGTAAATTCATACCATTTCTCCCCCTTTGTGATTAGAAAAAAGAAGAAAAAATAGAGAGAATAGAGAATTCTTGTATTAATGTAATTCTTTTAGATGACCCAAAAATAATACACATTCCCTATCAAAAGACATAAACAAATTCAATCCACATCATCTATAGTCAAGTGTTCTTTCCCTTTGGAAGAAGAAGATAGAGGATGAGCTGGTGGATTAGCAAGTTTAGGAATTGTTGTAGGAATACTGGAGGGGAAGCAACAGAAGCTCTTATGGGTCTATAGTGGGTATCTCTATGAGGTATCAGTAGAGTAAGGCTTCTGATGGCCTCAGTAGGTGACATAATGGAAGAACTACTGGATTGACATTCAGGTAAGGCAGGGGTATTATGACAGGGGTACATTCGACATAGAGAAAGTGTAAAACAAGGTTTTTGAAGTCCATAATAATTCTTCCTCCTATTTCCATAGATGATTTGAAATCATCCTTGTTCTACATAAATTTCTATAAGGCTGGAGTCAACTGGCCCAACTGAGTGACTTATTCCTTGAAGGCAAAGGTGACTGGTGGAATCATGAGGTTTTCCAATAGAAGCATAAAGTGTGCCTCCATCTAATGCTTGGAGTAAATCCTTTTATAATATAAATTAATTTGTTCCTTTATACTCTTTTGGTCCTGGTCATCCTCTCTAATGAAGTCACTAACTACCTTCTGAACTTATTTGGTAGTGGGGAGAATCTGAGTCACAGATTGAGGATCATGTGCACTGACACCAGAAATCATTGCTATCTCTTCAGTGGCCACTGCCCTGAATGCTGACATGTCCACAGGTGGTGTACTGGAGTTTGAAGCAGAGGCAGAGGCAGTCAATGGTATTATAGAGAAGGAAATTGTTTCCTTAAAAGACATGGTCTACCCACTAATGATATTCTTCACATCTTCATCCTGACCCTTCACATGAGCTTTCATGGATTCCTTAAAACTTTCAAACACTACAACCATCTATTGCACCACATTTTTGATGTGGTGAATGTCCTTATCTGTTTAGCCCTTAGAAGACATTAGAGAAGTCAAGATTACCACTACTATCTTAGAAGGTCCACAGATGGAGAGACATCCTTGAGTTGATTTTTGAATTGAGATACTTCTTTGGATGAGCTAGTTTGAATGGAAGACTAACCTTTAACCATCATAGAGACAGTAATCTCTTGAATTAAGCCCTTTTCCTTTTACATTTCAGAGGCCTTGTTATCAAACATCTGGTTCAGATTGGTTTTATGTTTCTCCAGATTATAATTAGTGACAAGGTTCTCTGGAATGGAAACCACTCGAGGTACTGTGACAGGTTATAAAACAGAAGGTATAAGATTTATTTTTCTTGACATATCACAATCTAAATCATCATAATCTATCCCATGTACCAGTTATACAGGGTCTTCGGACCATTATTCAATTTCATGAAGGTCATATACATAACCAAAATTCCTCGCCTTACATGGATCACTCTCTCGAGTATTATCCTCTACTTATTCTGCTCTAGGTAACTCCACAACCTCCTCTTCAACTCCAGCAGATTCAATATCTGTCTGCTCCGTTAGTTCACCAGTGGGGTGAGTCATAGCCTCCACTAGGTCATCAATGAATTCTATTTAAATGGAAGTAGATTCCAATTCTCCTTCATGATCAGAAATTGTCTAGTATGTATTATCTATGAGAGGGCTCAAACTAAGCACCTCTTCTTCATTGTCCTCATCATCTGCTTCAGCAACAATAACCTCATTTACTTAATTCTTATCACCATACTCCTATTCATTATGAGAAGAATGGTCAGACACATTACCCTCATCTTCTTCAGAGGTGTCTCTAACAATATTATGAGATTCTTCTTCTTCTTCACTAGAATTAGTATCACTATCACATAGAACAGTCTCTCTTCTTGGCAGTTCTCTTGGAGGGCTAGGTTCTCCGAAAGCTACTGTCCTGACAAAATGTGTAGGTAAATCGGGATCACTCCCATAATCAGTGGGGGTGTTCTCTCTTTCATGTTCCACAGCTCCTTATACTTCCTCCTCCTCATCTAAATAAGCTGGTTCTGGCTCATCAGGATTTAGGCCTGGATATCTCTTGTCTTTTGTCCTATATGGGTGAGTAGTAGGGTCAAACATTTCATTCAATTTTCCTGAATTTGAAAATAACCTTGGAGATACAATGACTGCTCTTATCCACTACCATCTCTTCTTTATTTCTAGCCACACCCTTTACCTTTATCATTATTGAGGTTAGCATGGCATGGAATAGGGAGTTGGACTTTGAGCATGACTTAGTCATATGCTCCAATTGTTCCATCAATAACCTTCATAGGTTAATATTCTCTCCAAGATTCAGTATGTACATTAGGAATATGTACTGGTACTTCAGCCCTGCAAAATCCCATCTCCTGGGACTAATCACATGCTGAATGAACTTAAATAATAGTCTCTCTTCCCCATTCATCTATGCTGCAATGATCTTCCTTGATATTCCATTCCCTGTCAGCTCTTCCAGATCTTTTTCATACTAAAAAACAACACTATCTAGAGTATCCACTCCAGAATAGTATTCATAAACTCCTTCATGAGGAACTCTCAAACAAGAATCCCACTCAATAGACGATAATCTATCTTTATTTCCATTAACTCTACATACCATCCTATGCACATATTCTTCTTCATCAAACATTATATATTCATATAATTCTTTCACAATATTCTGGTAGTACATTCCATTGTTGTTGGAAAATAATTTGGTTCGTCCTTCGAATTCCATTTCTTCCATCACTAATGACTTGCTCGACAGTAGCCATTCTTCACTCAGCTCCTTATCAACCACATTTTTTGTATTTGATAGATGTTGGTTGAATGGTCCTGTCGGGGTAATACGAGTGACACATGACTCAGCTCAAGTATTATTTGTCTTTGGCGTATCCTCATTGACAGTCAAGTGCCGCTTGGTTCTGGCCATGGAGATTAAAGGATGTTAGAGGGTTCAAATAAAGAGTTAGGGTCTATGGATTTTGAGAGCAAGGATCAAGATTGAGAAAGGATGGAGGATTTTGATATGTTTGTAGCCTTTAGTTTTATCATTTAGGGATTGTAACAAAATAAAACAGAAATAATTAATAGGAGTAAAAACGGTTTGGATTTCTGTATAAAATAAAATCAAACATCGAGGTATCCAATAGTGAGGTACACCAGTGAGGTGAAATGGTGAGGTGTATCAGTGAGTTCCAACAGTGAGGTGTATCACTGAGGTCCAATGGTGAGCAGAATCAGTGAGGTCCAACAGTGTGGTGTATCAATGAGGTCCAATAGTGAGGTGTATCAGTGAGGTCCAAAGGTGAGGTGTATCAGTGAGGTCCAAAAGTGAGGTGTATCAGTGAGGTACAACAGTGAGGTGTATCAGCGAGGTCCAACGGTGAGGTGTCCTATACTGAAATTAATCATATCTAAATCATGTTTGATGTATTTTAACCTCTCAAAATTCAAAGGCTATGTGAATATATCAGATAATTGATGTTCAATGCTAATGAATTCAAGAGTGATATCACCTTTTTTATAATGAGCCCTCAAAAAGTGATGTCTCACATTAATATGTCATTTCCTAGCATGAGATACTAGATTTTTGGAAATGTTAATAGCACTTGTATTGTCACACATTATATTGACATGTTTTAATTGATATCCAAAGTCTAGTAAAGTGTGATTCATCTACATTATTTGAGCACAAAAACTACCCACTACTATGTATTCAGCTTTGGCAGTAGATAATACAATAGAATTCTGCTTCATACTACACCATGATACTAGTGACATGCCAAAATGTGACATGTCCTAGAGGTTCTTTTTCTATCTAACTTGAAACCAGCTAAATCAGCATCAGAATAACTCATCAAATCAAATGATTGTCCTTTTGGATAAAATATTCCTATGTTGGGAGTATGTTTGAGATATTTAAAAATCCTTTAACAGTAGTTAAATGAGACTCTTTTGGATTGGCTTGAAAGCGATCACACATACATACACTAAAAATAATTTTAGGTCTTCTGGCTACAAGATAGTGTACACTCCCTATCATACCTCTGTAGTTGGTTTGATCAGCTGGTTCTCCAGCTTCATCAGCATCCATCTTATAAGTGGTACTCATAGGTGTGTCACTTCCTTTAATGCATCCAAAGTAAAACGTTTTAAAAGATCCTTAATATATTTACTTTGATTCAAAACAACGCCATTTTTTTTAAATATCTAAAATCAAAGGAAATTTTTTTGTTCTCCCATTAAACTCATTTCAAACTCATTTTGCATCATTTTAGAAATATTAACACATAAAGAATTTTTAGATGATCCAAAAATAATATCATCCATATAAATCAGTACTATAAAAACATCTTTTGATATCCTTTTAATGAAATGAGTAGGATTATCTATCCCTTTGGTAAAACATTTTGAAATAAGAAAAGAGGTGATCCTATCATACAATTCTTTGGATCTTGTTTTAAACCATAGAAATCATTAGAATGTTTAAAAACAAGAGTCGAAAAATGGGGATTTGTAAAACCAAGGGGTTGTTCGACAAACACATCCTCAACTATATACCCATTTAGAAAACCACTTTTAACATCCATTTGATATATTTTATAATTTAGATGAACTTAATATGAACACATTATCCTAATGGCTTCTAATAAAGGTACATGTGAAAAGGTATCCTCATAGCCGATTCCTTCCTCTTGACTATATCCTTGTGAAACTAACTTGGCCTTATTTCTGTCAATATTTCCAGACTCATCAACATTTTTCCTAAACACCCATTTAGTACCTATTGTCAAAGTCTCCATAGGCCTTTCAACTAATTCCTAGACTTTGTATCTTTTGAACTGATTTAATTCTTGTTGCATAGCCATTATCTAAAATTCATCATTGATAGAATAATTAACATTCTTGGGTTCAAGCAGTGGAAGAAAATCATGATGTTGAATCTGGTATCTTTGAGAATCTCTAGTTCGTGTTCCTATATTTAAATCACCTACAACAGCATTTAGAGGATGATTCATAAGAGTCCCAATACCTGTAGTAAGGGTTGAACTAGATTCTTCATTATTGTCTGTTGGTTTAGAATCAATAGGTGTCGATTCAGGAAAATTCCCAGAAATGGATACTTTTACCGGGGATTCACTATCTTAATCATTAAGGTTCATATTTGACAAATCATCCTCAAGATGTTCAGGAGCGTTTTTAGAATCATGTGGTTCAGTATAATTAAATTTGACATGAACTAATTCTTCCACACATTTGGATTTCTTATTGGAAACTCTATAGGATTTATATGAGATAGAATAACCCATGAAAATTCATTCATCACTTTTGGGAGAAATTTTATCAAGATTATCTTTAGTATTAAGAATAATGACTTCGCAACCAAAAACTCTAAAATAATTAACCATAGGCTTCCTATTGTTCCAAATCTCATAAGGGGTCTACTTTAGAACATGTCAAATTAAAACTCTATCGATGATATAACAAGCTATATTTATAGCTTGAACCCAAAAATAATCACGTAAGTCATACTCATTAAGCATAGTCCTTAAGATTTCTTGAAGGGTCCTATTCCTTCTTTCAACAACTCTATTTTGATGAGGTGTTATAGGGGTAGAGAAATTGTGACAATAGCCATTGTGTGATCAATAATATTCAAACTCATGATTCTCAAACTCACGACCATGATCACTTCTCTAGGTCTTGATTCTATGTCCACTATGATTTTATAACAACTTGGAATATTTGACAACATAGGAACAAGCTTCACTTTTGTGAGATAGAAAGTATACCCAAGTATACCTAGAAAAGTCATTTATAAGAAAATAAACATAGTTCTTTCAATTTAAGCTTGAAACTCTTGATGGTCCAAACAAATCAATGTGAACCAACTCAAGTGGTTGAGAAGTTGAAACTTATTTCTTTGGTTTGAAAGAAACATTGTGTTGTTTTCCATTTTGATAGGGCTACATACTTTATCATGTGGGAATTCTAGTTTAGGTAAGTCTCTAACTAAACTTTTCATAGATAGATTCCTAAGTGAGTGCACATTATAGTGTCCTAATCATCTGTAACACAACCAGGACTCTTTATAAAAATCATTTAAGGAGGATACAATTTTTTTGGATAAAGAATTTAGATCAGCAGCATATACATTATCATTTCTACATGCAGTGAAAACTAAATCATTTTTTGAGTTAAAAATATTGCATGCATCATTTTAAAATTTATGATTAATGAAATCATCACATAAATGGGATATTCTATGTAAATTGTAATTTAATCTATCAATAAAAAGTACTATAGAAATAAATATTGTATCAGGGTTACCAATCTGGCCGAAGCTGACTATTTTTACTTTTTCATTATCACCAAAGGTCTCATGCCCACCATCAACATAAATTAGACTCTTTACAAAAGAATAGACTCCTGTAATATGTCTTGGACATCCAAAGTCCATGTACCAAAGAGTATTATAGGAACTCTTTTAAAAACTTCCCTACAAAACATATTAAACATTGGGTAATTTTGGTACCCTGATCTTTTTGGGTCCAGAGAGGATAGCAAGTAAAACTTTGGGAAACCATATTTTCATTATAGGTTTTATATAATGAAAAAACATATTTTCAGGCTTAAATACTTTTTTAGGTCCATTAAAAAGTTTTTTCTTAAAAGATTATCCAGAACTAGCAGCGAACTCTCCAGATTATTGAACAAATTTGGTTTTTCTAATTTGTCTCTCTCCCGGCTGATATCCTAGACCAGTTGTATATTTTAGAGCAAAATGTTTTCCTAGAAACTGTGTCAAGGTATTCCTACCAGTAGTGAAATTCTCAAGATCCTTTCTTAATAGTTCATTAGATAATTTTAACTTTGTATTTTTCATCAGTAGCATAACAATTTTCTCTTTTTCTATATCCTAATTTGATTTGTAATTCGCATTTTAGGAATGTTGTCTTTTTAATGAAATATATTTGTCTTTGAGTTCATTAAATGTATCCTAAATCATTTCATAATACTCAAATAATTCTTCTTTAGTCATATATTCATCATTATGAGAGTCACTTTCATTCCCAGAATAATAAGTGTTATGAACATGGGAAATAATTGTTACAGTAGATATCTCTGTTATAAAACATAGATTTTCATATTTGTTATATTCTGAGTCTGATGCATCAGAGCCAATCGAACTGTCTTCCGAAGCACTCCAAGTTTCTTTCATATCATTTTTATAACCTTTTCCATTTTCATTATATTTTCTCTTGAATTTCAACTAGGGGCATTCTTCTTTTAAATGGCCTTTTCCTTTTCATTCATATAATACAATTTCACTTGTGTTCTCATTCTACTTCCTATATTTCTTCCATTTTTTTATGATCATACATTCCTTTGATGTTTGACTTCCTAAAGAATTTCTTCTTTCGGTAGAATCTTTTGAATATTCTTGCAAGTTGTGCCATCTCTTAATCACTATCTGATTTTGACTCTTCAATTGTCGAACTATCTACAGGTCCTTGAACATTTTCTTTGTCTTTGCTATTTGAGGAAAAAGTATTTAATGCTAATGACTTCTTTCTTGGTTCTTCATTATTTCTTGATTCACTTTAATCTCATTTTCATACATCATCAGTTTTCCAATTAGCTCCATTACAGGTAGCTTGCTCATGTCATATGATTCTCGGATTGATAGAGAAGTGCCTCTCCATCTGTCAGGTAGGCATCTATGCAGCCTCATGATTTGGCCTTTGCTTTCCACTGGTTTCCCAAGAAGATTCATGGTGTTTACTATCTCATTAAACTGAGATATATTTCAGAGATAGATTCATTAGTCTTCATCTTAAAATTATTATATTTAAGAGTATAGGTATTTAATCTCACTTCTTTAATATTGATTGTTCCGTCAAGAGAAACTTCCAAAGTATCCAAAATTTCCTAAGTAGTCTTACATGAAGATATTAAATTGAATTCTTCATTACCCAAAGCACAATATAAGGCATTCATTGCTTTAGAATTATTATTATAAGTAGTTTTAGTTACATGAGACCATTTGTCCCTAGCAGTATTAGGTAATACATGTTGTTCTTAAATTTTGTCCTAGATTTCAGGTCATAAGGTTTCATGATACATTTTCATTTTCATTTTCCACTAACCATAATTATTACCATTAACGAAATGTGGTCGGTTAGTACAATAACCCTCAATTCGGTTATACATAGAAAATTAAGAGTTCAATGAACTGAATTTTTTTGATATAACCGAAATTTTGAGATCTTAATGATACAACTAAAATCACAGTTGAAAAGAAATTGAAAATCTTGAAAAACTAGTTTGATGGTATGAATAATGTAAACTAATGATACAAATTGTTGGTCAGAGTGGATACTCAAGAGGGGGGTGAATTGAGTTCCAATTAAAATTTCTGTTAAAAATTTTTAGGTTTAAAATCCCCCAAATTAAAACATCCCTGTTAATTAAGGTAGTAGAGATATAAGTAATTTATTGTTCAACAGGTTTCTCAATGGTTGATTACTCCACAATTGAATCAGTATGAGTAATAATTCTACTTTTGAAATAAGTTTACTAAATGAATCACATATACACACTAACCAGAACTAACTATCAGAGTGAATGTAAAAACAAGTTTCTGTATTTGAAAATAAGTATCGGATAAATATAAAACAGAGTAATTGAAAGATGAACACAACAATTTAAACAATAGGTTCAGTCTTAAGCCAAGACCTACTCCTCTCCACTGGGTGATCACTTACCACCAAATAGTTATATTTATAGAATGATACAGAGACTGTATCGGGCATCCCAATAGTTTTCAAACTGTCCAACTTTGGATACCTCTACCACAGTTATATGTTGGAAAATAAACTACCAAGCCACACTAGGCTTCTTCCACAGTTATGCGTGGAAAATAAATGTAAAGAGAGTTTGATATGGGGATTTTCAGTATCCCTCAGTTCAGAAACAAGAGGTAGTGTCTGTATGATAGAAACAATAGTCACAAATGTAAAATACTTAAACCTAGTAGAGCTAAAGATATTCGGAAAAATTATAGAATGCTCTGTGTATTGGTAGATCAGATCTGGACTCCTTGAAATGAAGGAAATGAAGTCATGGTACATCTTTGAATGTTTCCTCCAAAACAGAGTGTCAAAACTTACAGGTTATAACTTCTAGACGTAGAGATGATCATCTTCATGGGTTAGAAGATCTTTGTAGCACACCACCATATCTTTGAAAATGTTCTTCCAACAGATCTTTGTGAAGCTCTAGGAACTTCAGAATGAGTGTTTGATTGCTCTTCTTCTTCTTTCTTCTTATTTCAGGTACGGTATATGTCTATCTTATGTGTGAATATTCAATATACTCAATATCTTCTCTATTTTTGATGTTTGTCTCTACTCATATATACATACACTTTTCCAGCTCATCTTTTTGTCATTTTGTTCAGCAGGGGCTGACAAGAGAAATGTTTGAACCACGTTTGGTCTTCCTCATACCATGTACTGTCTCCTTATGTTCCTTCAAATATCATTCAATAATGTCAGGTGCATAAAATTGTCCAGACATGACCATTATGATAGTAGTAAAAAAATTGGTAATGTAATGAATAGGTTTTCATTAGACTGGTAGCTGATGCATGTCACATGGTAAACTTCAACGGTATGATCTTCAACAGTGGACTTCATCGGTCGGCTCACAATAGACCTTGAACTATAGTCTTCAGTCAGTAATCTTGATCAGTGGTAGACTTCAACAGTAGGCTTCTAAAGGTAGCTCTGTAACAATAGACTACATCAACAATGACCTTTTCAGAAGTGGACTATCTCAACACGTATCTTTATCAATGGTGGGGTTTGTCTAACAGAAAACTTCTACTAAAAATAGACATGTCCAACGGTAGACTTGAACTGTTAATCCCTCTAAAGAATACATAATAAAGTGTATGATAGTGGACTTCTAACAGAAGCCTTATCACTGTAGTGACCTCGTAACGGGGACTCTGTCTGTACGCTTTGATAAGAAGTGCAACAGTAGACTTGTGACAATGACCTTGTAACGATAGCTTTATAATAGTGACAGTAGATCTTCAAAGGTTACCTTCTAACAACAGTGATCCAGAGTGACAGTGAGCTATAATGGTGACCTTGAATAGAAGGCTCTTACCAGTAGCCTTTAACAGTGAACTTATACTTGGACAAATGTAAACTGTAAGCTGATGCAACAATGTCATGAGAATAAAAATATAAATTGTTCATGATAAATAATATAAATACAGATTAAAAAGGATTATAAAATGACTTAATATATATCATGATCAGTATTTAAACATGATATGGGATTATCCAAACATGTGAGTCCAACAAAAATAATTCTGAAGCATTATTTAAAAAAAATTCATGTTGAATATATCATTTATTCCAGGAAAATGATTTTAATTACATAAAACCATATTCATTGATGATATATTGAAAACCTATAATGAAATCAAGAAATTTATTTGAAATTATTTTTTCTTGAAATCCTATAAATAATATTTAATTATTTTTAAAATATATATCCTTGAAAACATATAATAAAATCCTAAAACCATGTTAGAAATCTATTTTCTTCAAAAAGTTATGAAATGTGATTCAAAAATTGGAAAAAACCAATGAACACACATCATAAAATTTTAAAAAATGATTGAAAATTATTTCAAAAACATTTCACTAAAAATAACATGAAAATATATTAAAAAACCAGAAATTTTTTTAAACCAATTTCGTTGAAAACACTTAGAAATCATATAAATAAAGATTTAATATGATATGAAATCAATTTCCTTGAAAACACATTGAAAAAATAAAAATTATTATTGAAAAGAAATTGAAAATAATATATTTTAAATTAATATCAATACATATAAATAAAGGATTATAATGTTTTTATACCCTTTATATAAAACATGGTTTTTAATGAACACATATTTTAGTATGAAGAGATAAGTAAAGTCATAGTTTCGTAAAAACACATTCTTAATCATCTTATGTACCGAAGAAACGATAAATGGTAATTGTTCCAGTAGATAATATTAGAATACATAAGATAATAAAATTCATGAGTTATCATGGTAGATAGATAATAATATTTCATCAATGGAAGTATAATAATAAAAAAATTGATATACAATGAGATTGATTCAATAAATTTTTACCAATTTTGAAATATGAATTATACTCCCCATGTTTCAAAGTGAAATTAAATGAAGCATAAAACATCTTGAATATATCTATATTTGTGATTTAACATTTCAAAGTTATCTTATAAACCATGTAAAAGGACATTGATGCATAAAAAAGCATGTGTCTCAAATAAAGAAAAATGTGACAAGACTATATTAACGAATTTGTTACATATGAACCATAAAAACCAAGAAATAAAATATAATTAAATGGATATTTAAATACCAATAAATATTATTATATTAAAAATTGAATAAATACATGGGAATTATATGTGACATAAAAATGAAAATAGTTGTGAACATGGCATGTATCTCATGAATACAAAAGGTGAGTTTAAATTCCCTTACATCTGTATTTACTCTCATTTTTCTCATTCAATCCACCTATATAATATCTATAATCTTATTATACCTAAATAATAGAAACATATTATTATATATAATATCATATATGTTTTTATAATGGCATTATATTACCCTTTTATTGACAATTTCATGTTAATACTATGCTTCAAGTATTATTCTCTTTTATTCGCATGTGACATAATTTATTATATATTTGGTCTATTTAAATATATCATGATATACATAATTAATAAAAATAAATAAATTTAATTCATATTTAGTTCATTTTAATTATAATAATCTTTATAACGTAGGATTATGACATGGAATACATCATTAATGGAGATGGTAGGTCGTACGTATGCATGAACATTATTTCTATTTTATTTCCATGTTAAAAGAAACAAAAAAAATGAAATATATTTATATTTTCCTATATAAATATATATATATATTAAATTATAATTATAATTTCACATATATAATAGAAGTTCCCTAAATTTTTCTTTAATACATTCCATGTTTTTTATGAAAGAATCACATCACATTCACAGGGCAGTAGTCCAAATTTCCAAAAATGATATTAACATTTTTACACAAAATAGAATGTATAAAGATAAGTATTTTAAAATAACTATATCATCATAAAGAAATAATTTTAATCTAATAATTCATATATAAAAACAGATTAAATTTAAATTCACAATAATGAATGGTGGTAATGGAAAAAATGGACAATCATCACTTTGTGAGGTGGTATTTAACCATACACATAAAAAATAAGATTATTACCCATTAGATACATGTTGCTATAATTTTTTTTAAACAATTAACATAGAAAATTATTATTATATTCAGGATACTAGTTCTACTATATATTCCTATAATATGTAGACTGGAGGGGCTAGAGACTGAAAATAATATAAAGGATCTTGAGGATGGATGTTACTTGTTATTTGGGTAACTCCTTTTTGTTGTCCCCAAATAGATTCATTGGATTTATTTCACCCCCAAGAGAGGCTTAAAAATAAAAGTGGGGATTTTATTAATTTTATTGGTCACATCATTTCCAATCATTTTTGGTTTAAGAGTTGTGATGAAGTGGGAGGATATGAGTTATTTGTATTGTGGAGGAGGAGTTGCACTTTAGTAAATACCAATGACATACATTAATGGGAATTATTCATTAAAAATATTGTCTAAAAATGAAAACAATGGTTTATATGAGAATTAATTTCTGAAAAATTCCCCAACACACAATTATGAATGATTTTTTTGAATTTTTTTAATTAACCTTTATGTCTCACAAATTTTATCATTTTGGATTTCAAAAATGTATCTAGCATTATTACATAAGTAATGTAATAAATAAGACTAAATTAAATTAATATTTATTTTAAAAAAATATAATCAATGAATTTTAATTATGATATATAATTTCATAATTGAAAATATTATGTTTTTTGGAAATTTATTTTAAACAAGACGCTTGTAAAGCTTAAAAAAATACTTTAAACGGGACCATGAAAATAATTTTTTTATTATTTATGGGTAAATATGTTAAATATAAAATATAAAATTGTCCATTAGTGGACCATATATGATATTTATTAATACTTACAAATAACATGGCATAAGTTATGTTTTTATTTATATTATATCATTTACGTAAATATTATTTATTGTAAAATAACATTAATGTCAATTTTTACATAATTTATTTAATTTTAAAATAGAAATATCAAAAAAAATATTGAAATGAAAATATATTAAGTTAAAATATGTATAACATGATATATTAATCTAAAGAAATAATTTTAGGGAAAAATTTTATCAATTTACATCACTTAATATTTATAACATCATTCATTTTAGTTAATTATTAACTAAATAATCACAATTTGGGTGTTTCAATGAGCATTTAAAGTAACTAAATCTTGTATAAAAAATAATGATAAATTATTATGACAAAAATTTCTAATTTATAATTTAAATGGATATATATTACCCAGAAAATGTTTTTATTACATGTCTCAATGTTATACAAATGTTAATGGTAAGGAAAGTTAAATTTTTTCTTTTTCTATACTTAACATTTTATTTAGGGAAACTCCATGTAATAATATCACAATAAACCATATAATTTGACATAACAAGGGGTTTCGTTGAATTATATGCCACCAATGTCATTTGGAAAAGTTTCTAAGTCATTTCATTCCTAAATATTTTTCATTAGTCCTTTATTAAGCTTAATATTAATTTAATCACCATAACTAATTTTAATCAGTTTCACTAATTATAAGAACCTAGGTGTTCACTCAAGTATGGATCCATTGAAATTTGGATTAATTCATTACTTTGGAATTATTATGGATTACAAATGGGTTAATAAATGTCTCTGGGGATTCCATGGAATGTTCCAAACTGGAAAACCATTTTTTGGGAAAATAGGCCTGGCACATGGTTTAAAGTAAACCATACTGGAATTCAAAATAGTTTGCAAAATAGTGAGACTTGTTTTTTTGACAGATCCACCTAAAATGGTTGGCAAATGACCATGTGTCCTAACCACATGAGTTCCCCTTTTCCCCGGTATCTGTGCATGATTTGCCCAAAATTTATCTAACAGTGTTGAAATACTATGCACATGTTATCTTTTTGGGTTAATTTTTTATTTTTCCCTTAATGATATAATTATGCTACATCCATACCTAATATGAGATTTTTCATGATTAACATATTTCAATCTTCGTTTGTGTATTTTTGAATATATAACCTAGGAATCAACGAATTTCCTTAGTCATGGATCCGATCTAGCTTGTGTTCATCATTTTGGATGCACAATGATAAGTACCTAAGTTCTCTTATTACATTATCCTTTAAATTTTAT
Organism: Viscum album; assembly: GCA_963277665.1. Taxonomy (NCBI): domain Eukaryota; kingdom Viridiplantae; phylum Streptophyta; class Magnoliopsida; order Santalales; family Viscaceae; genus Viscum; species Viscum album. The sequence goes on along the minus strand of OY728163.1, from coordinate 1,844,915,671 downwards.
CTTGACCATGATATTAGGGTGAGATTTTATTGTAGTTTTTTTAGATCTAATCTAATCTGATAAAAATCAAGGACCAATACTGAAGGAGGGAAGTCATACAACCCTATGGTGTGTGGTCTATAACTCAACCCTAAAGTTTTATTATTTTTTATTTGTTGTGTGGGGACCACCAATTTAATCAATTGTCATTTATATAATTTATATTTCTTATTTATATTCCATAAAACCTTATGGTCATCCTATTTCAAAATATTATATTAATTGATTGTTTTTATAACCATAAATCAATCCCCTACATTAAAAAGGTGATTCCATAACTGTGGTTTGTTGGTTTGACATATTAGTGCCACCGTTTGGGTGTTCCATGGATTTATAACTCAATGGGAAATCCTTTCTATATTAAATGGATTGATTTATCTTAAGAATTTCATAATGGAAAATACCAAGTATTCAGACCACATGGAACGCCAAATGTAATTCCTTTAAATTGATATTGAAATGTGAATGATAAATTTATTTTATATCCATAGCACCCCTTACAACATTAATGGAAGGTAGTGGAATGGACATTGAATATGGATCATACCTTAAATGGAATAATTAGTTGCATGTTACTTGACCATATCACACTAATGAATGGAATGTCGTAAATCTAAAGATATATTACATGAATTAAGAAAATAATAGGAATGTCTTAACTCTATATCACCATGGATTCTAATCGAGGAATTCCATACGCTCTCAGGAACCCTAATATGTTTCAAGGAGACAACTTGTTTAGGTCGAGAATGACCTATATCCTAACCCTTCTCTATTATTGGATGCTCTGAATGAGACCATGTGATCCCTTCATATTATTTTAGGATGATACGGATACACACCTTGGGTCCATTATTGAAAAGTAAGTTCCATGGTAATAGCCCCTAGGTTCTTATCTACACTTCGACCTATTTTACCATGGAGTTTCACCTTGGATTTGGTGGGAACCTTATTGAGGAATTCCATGGATATGATCCTTGAATTACACTCTTACCATTTGTCAGACTTCTCTTACTGCTGATTTGGTGTCCCTGGATGTCTACATTTCATTTGTTATTATCATGAAACATTCAATAACTACGCATCAGGAATCTATGTCAGTGTAGACCATACCTCATATGAACTATTAATAAAAACTCATTATTGATTGATTAATGAACTAGTTAAACATTCAAAAAAGAAACTAAGGGATAAAGCATGCACATGGTTATTTATTTACATTTTGGTTCATTACATTATATACATATGCATGCACACTGTTACATTTCCATTACATGGGCCAGATGTTATAGATAACAAAAGTGGTGGCCCACTAAAATTTATCTCACACCCTCTCTGGGAGCTGTTCAGTACCAAGCATACATACATGGTTGCATGTGTGGACAAATCGAAGCATACATCTGTGAGCAGTTGATTTTTTTGTTGTTCATTATGTAACATGATAGTAGAGGACCGCGTACGAACTTTGGATGCTTGTGATAATCATTTTTTCCTTTATAAATTTTTTTCATTTTATTTCTACTATCTTTTAACAATGTATTCTACATTCCTAGTACATGAAATATAATCATCAGCTATTGAATGTTAATCTAGGTATTTTGGATATTATTATCATTCTCTATTTTTCTAATATGCCTACTATTTACAAATATTGCTTCTGCTATTTTCTCATGTTTACATTCACCTGCTACACTACACTTTGGTAATGAGGGTATCATCTCCCCACAGGCACACCATTGGCCCTCTCTACATGTATGCATGCTTTGGAATTTAGTGAGATGTGCTTGAGGTCATGTAGCCCACCAGGTTTGAGGAACCCTTTAAATGGAATCCTGGTTTGGGACATAACAAAGTGGTATAAAAGGTGTTTTATTTTCTTTTCATTACTATTTAGAGACAATATATTGGAGGTTAGGAATGATTGGGACTTGATCATAACCCATTCATGGGTGTCAGGAACCCATGTTTACAGTAAAAACAATGTTTCATAAATTGTAACTATTATTCTTTATTACCTATTACATTTTATATTATTTCAATATTGGGTGACTCCCATTTTGTGTGGTGTTTTTGAATAATACTCTGATTGAGGATTTATTTCATCCCTAGACCAATTATATAAGGTCATGGATCATTTCAACATGAATAATTATAGGTTCCTAAAATTAACATTTCATGAATATTTCTATGACATTTAGCTGCATTTCACTACTTTTCATTAATTGAAATTCTTGTTTTTGTCAAGTGATTATATGATATTTTTGATATACATGTATTACTCATGGTTGAAATTTAGTGATTTATTATCTCAATTCATGAGGTGCATGGGCCCTCATGGGTTGGCAAGTGTAATTTACTGCGTTGATACATTATGATAAAAATAAATGGTTATTGTTTCTTGTGATAGGTGTATGGGAACTGATTCATCATAAATGACTATCCATTATGAAGTGAATCATGAGAAATAATATGAAATATTCACACATCATTATCCATCCTTGTAATGTTTATGAATGGTAATGGAGTAAACCCAGTAATTAAATGTTAACTGAATTGAAATATATACATGAAAACATACTGATACATGGTTGTCTAAGTTGGTAGTTTGGGTTGTATTCCTTGGGTAGTGAGTTTTCCTACATTCAACTTCCTCTATTGTCTCTATCTTATAATTATAATCTAGTTCTGAGGTGTTTACAATGATATTTTAGTCCAATTTCTCCATAAAGTATTCGTATTGTATGCTTGGAGGATGATGACTACCATGAACTAGACATGTTAGTTCCTCTGCTTCCAGTCCTACCTCCTAGAGTTACAGTTGTGAAACTACATACTGTATAGGAATTGTACACTTACACTAATGATTGTGATTGTTTCCTATGTCTAATGCAGTCCATGCATGGTTCTCCATAGATTTCACCTATGATGGATGATCCAACACGTGAGTTATAGCTGCAGAATAATCATACATTATTAGGGGATTGGGGTCCATAAGATGATGAGTCTTGGATTGTAAACACTTTATATACCCTTCATCATTTGGAAAATACTCTAAGGGATGTTTAAGATTTCCACATACGTAATTTGGGACTCATCCAAGAAATGATGGGATGTGATAACCCAAGATGGTCATCATCAGAGCATGTAATGGGTTGATTTCTAGATATATTTCTATTATTTGTTCTTTCCTCATATGCTGAGAGCTGATAATGCCATAGTGTCCATGAATCTCGGACAGGGTTCGATGTCAATCGTATAATATTTTCTATGTTTCAGGAAGTTATAGTTCTGTGCAACACACCTTGTGAGAGATGATAATTTATGTACTAGATGTTTCGAGGAAGGGATCCTCTTTTCCATCAATATGAAAGTTAATGCCTTTCATCTACCTAAATTATCAATAATAGTATATCATGATCTTATCACTGAGTGTAACCCAAGGGAATGAAATAGTACTAGGTATGGAGGATCAAGTTCGTGTCGAGCTAGTAGTTATTTCAGTGGAAGGAGAGGTTTGCCTGAGTTTCTTGTCAGGGCAATGACAATCTGAGTACCCATATCTATATCTCTAGAATGGTTCATCAGTGTGGATGATAGGGGAATTCAAAGTGTTTGTGTGATTGAAAAATAATGGAGTTCTAGGATTAAGGACAAATAGGTAATCTCAAGTGCTTTTCTAGGACCTTTCCACCAGATTCGAGCGGGAATGCATCTGAAAGAGTTACACCTTCAGGAGCGATAACATTTATGCCGCATCAGTTGTGGTGTTAGAACAACACCGCCGAGTCTTTTTGAAGATGTTGTTGTATCCATTGTATCCAAAACTTTGATCAATAGTAGAATCAAAAATTCTGTTTTGATCATTGTAGTCTATCTCTTACACTGGTTTATGGATCAGGTCAGTTGCACGCACTATAGCCAATAATAGAGGATTTGGTATTGGGACCTTCTATAGTACGACGCACAATTCCAGTGTCCTCTACTATTTTATATTCATTGTTTGATATATTTTCATCAAAATAATTTATCCTTGTATCCATTTTAGAATTTACCCGACTAGAGATACAAAATAATTGTGGGATAATGACCCTGGATACACATTTAGGGTTACAAATTGAGGGAATATTCCCATGTAAGGATTGTCACCTTGAGGTAATCAATTATGATTTCTTATGGAACTTTGTTTCCCTTGAGATGACAGGATTCAATACCAATCTAGAGATGGATTGGTTGGTTTGCTAATGACCTTTTGTAGACTACTATCTTCACATGATATCATTAACATCACTAGAGAGAAGTAGTTATCTACCTAAAGGGGATTTGGTTGTCCAATATGGTAGATCTGGACCACAGCATCATGGGTCAGGTGGATTGACTTTTGAGATTGAAAATATCTCAATGGGGGATCAGAATTTACATCAAGATGATTTACCTTTCGCAGTTTTTCATTTTAGGTATCTATTTTCTATTTATATTTTGGGATTACATTATAAGATAATTCTATAGTATGCATTCTCTCTTGTTCTACGAGTATCTATATTTTCTGTTCCTCAATAAAGAATGTTCCTACGTAGAATCAAGAGATCCAGAAGATATTAGAGGATTTAGAGGCCAAAGGTTTTAAATGGCCCATTATGTCCTCTTGGGGTTTTCATATTATTTTTACAAAGAAGAGGGATGGTATCTTACGTCTATGTATGGATTATAAATTTTTGAACTAGATTACAATAATGAATAGGTATCCACTTCCAGGAATAGATGATCTCTTTGACTAGCTATATAGAGAAAAGATATTCTCTATGATCGACATGAGATTGGATTATCATCTAGTGTGAGTCAGACTATCATGCATACCTACATAAACATTCTATCATAGGTATGGTCTATATGATTACCATGTTATGCCATTCAGTCATTTTACTGTCCTTGATGTTTTCATGACGTTGATTAATGTAATTTTCAACCCCTTTTGGACTCTTTTTTTCTTGCTCATTGTGGATTACATCTCTGTGTATTATCAAACATGTAGCGACCATGAAAATCATCTTGAGACCGTTCTATGTACACTGAGATAGTATAATTTTTATTAAATTATCTCTATGTTCCACTTTTGGATCGAAGAAGTCCACTTATTGGGTCATATTATCTCAAAATATGAATAATATGATGACCGTGAAAAGAATTGTGTGGTAGTTTCTTGGGAGTATCTCAAGATCATGTTGGACATACAGAGTTTCTTGGAGATGTCTAGATATTAGAGGAATTTTATAATAGAGTTTTCTCTTCAATTCTACACCTCTTAAATGTATTAAAATTTAATATTTCATGTTCCCATGGAAAAATTCAGTTGTGAAATACATTCAAAAGATAAAAATGAGGATTGTATCAGCACCTATTCAAATTCTTATCGAGCCGGGAATAAGTTATAACATATTTTGGGATGCATAAAGCATATTGCTAGTTGAAGTGTTGATGTAGGAAGAAATTGTATTTGTGTATGGATCTTCATAGTTGAGGTCCCATGAGAGATATTACCCCACACATGAACTTGAGCTAGCAGAAGTTTTCCATGAATTACATTGCGGGAGAAATTATTTGTCAGGTAATCACCTAGTTGTGTACACAGAACACAAGAGAGTCAAATATATCTTTAAAAAGTGTGATGTGAAACTCAGGCATGGAAGATGTGTCAAATATGTAAAATCGATTTTTTTGAAACATTCATGTACGCCTAGGAAGGCAAATGTGGATTCTGAAGCAATGTTTTAGAAAACTCAAGCACATGACATATGGGAAGATGGTGATGAATGGAATTTAATGGCCTTTTTTAGAGGTCTATTTAGAGTTTCATGATATCTATGATAGGTCTTACCTCACAACATTGAATGTTACCCCTTCCATCCATTGGATGGTGACGAGTAGGTAGTTTTCAAATCTTGAAGGCTTGATTCTCCATGAGAGTATATTAGGAGATAACATGCGTTCAGATTGTTCTATGGATAGAGATCATGCCCTGCATCTATGTGGATGTATCTAGGTTCCTACATATATTAGAGAGGATATGATGTTGGTGTCCCACACTTCTCCGTGGGTATTTTATCCAGGCATCTTAATGAATTATTGAGATATGAGACACCAATATAGGTGGCATGGGATTTAATGAAAGATAATATGGTTTATCACAATGTTTAAAACTTATTATCAGGTTAATGAGTTGCATCAGAGACCTGTGGGCCTGTTAAAACAACATCTTGTACTGGAAGGGAAATGAGATGATGTTTTTATGGTCTTCATATTCAGCATACCTTCATCACTTAGGGGTTGCGATGTTATCTAGGTAGTCATTGATCGACTGAAAAAATCACCCCCCATCATTCCTTTTAGGGATATAGACTTATTTTATTATTTGGAAGGATTGGATGGTCATCATTTCATATGACTACATAGGATTCCATGTACTATCATTTTCGACAGGGGTGTTCATTTTATGTCATGGTTCTGGTAGGGATTGTAGAAGGATATTTTTTTAAATGTAAAGGAGACAATCCCCCTGTAATTGAACAAAAAATAAACATATTTTGAAGGGAAGAGTGTGGAACCCATTAAAGAGACAAATGGAAAACATCAAGAAGAATAGGTTCTACAGAATATTTCCCAAGAACGTGTCCCTTATTTCGGCATTTTTTGGAAAAATAATATCCTTCTCATTGATTTTTCCTATAATAACACATTTTAAACCACAATTAAGATGGCTCCTTTTGAGGCCTTATATGGTAGGACATTATATTCACCCTTTTTCTGGCTAGAGGTAGGTCAATAAACCCTACTAGGTCCTCATCTCATTAAAGAATCTTAGAGAATGTTAACCTGATCAGAATGTGTATGAATACTGCTCAGTCCAGGAATCATTTTTATGTAGATCGACATCGAAAACCTCTTAAATTCGAGGTCAGAGATCATGTTTTTATTTGTGTATCACCCATTCATGGGTATAGATGGTTACAAAATAATGTAAATACGTGGCCTCATTATATAGGGAAGTATGAAATTATAGAGAGATTATGGTTGGTAGCCTCTTTGATGCTACTACCTCAGAGGAAACGTGTCATGCACGACATCATTCATGTTTCACTACTTCAACAATATCATGATGAATCATATCATACAGTTGAATGTAAGGATTTTTAGTTTGATATTCAGGCTACCCTTGAAGAATATTGTGGATACATTGTCGACCAGAGCATGAAGTCTCTATGAGGCTAGTCTGTCCCTCTAATATGGTTGCCATGGAAGCACAGCCGAGTACAGGACGAGACACGGTAGATGGAAGTAGATGTATGTGCCTAATGGCCAAAGTTGTTCTAAGGACATGATTCTCTACCTTCAGAAGTAGAACTCAAGGATGAGTTCTTTTATGGGGGAAGATTGTAAGAACCCTTTTTTTCACTCATTAATGAATCACATAAATTTTGGACTAAATATTATCTATGGATGTAATATGGATCTCTAAGGGGTTAATACATTTCTAAAGGGTGTTTGAGACATGTTCGAATCCAGAAACCCATATTCTGTGAAAAAAGGCTTGTTTCACAGTATAGAGTAAACTTTGGAAGAATTCCACACTGTTTGGAAAACCGTGCAGATTTTTTATTTTTTGACAGAGCCACCACATAGGGTTAACCCACGGACTTGTGGATAAATAATGAGAGTTCCCATTTGTCCCAAGTACCTGTGCGTGGTTTTCACATGGAATATCATACCATGATAACAAACCATGCACATTCTAAATTTGGGTCAAGTTCCATTTTTCCCTTACTAATCTAATTAATCTCCCTCTTTCTTCCCAAATCTGAGTTTATGTGAGACTAACTTATTTCACACTCAGTTTAGGCATTTTGAAAGCCTATCCTTTGAATAAAAAGATATCCTTTTTTTCAGGATCTAATTGAGCATCCATTCATCACATTCAATATGAAACAGTATGTACCAGATTCCTCTTGAGCCATTCTAGTTCAATTTTTAATTCAACTATGATATCAGGGTATGAGTGCTCTTCTCTTTTTTAAAGATCTACTCTGATCTAGGACAAATAAAAGGCCAATATTGAAGTAGAAAAATAGTACATTTCTATGTTTGGGGATCTATAACTCATCCCTAATGTTCGAATTTTTTGGATTATTTGTGTGGGGTGCATTGATTTCATCATGATCTATTAATTGAATTTTTATGACTTTTTTATAAGGAATAGAACCATATGGTCATCCTTTTTCCAAATATGAGATTAATTGAAGGTGGTTATGACCATAACACCATACCTTCCATGTCAAGTATTATTCCCCAATTTTGGTGTATGATCGAAATATAGATATAGATGACCAATTACAAAAGGGTCATGTGAATTGTAGGATTAAAAGCAATCATTTTTATCTATATGAAATTATATGTTTAATAAAATTAAAAAAGGTGGATTCATAAACCCTAATTAGTTATTTACTATGAAACAATCATTATTAGGATCTAGAAATATAGATCTGACAAGGAAACATAAGAAAATATTACTTAGAGAATTATTCTACTGTAAAGCATATAGAATATTATTCATTATAGTATTCAAGTATAAGAATTTATACAAATTTTATTCATTCTATATTTATTAAAATTCAAAAAATTAAAACATGTAACGAATACAAGTATACAGTTTTATGAAATCATTTAACCTAATGAGTGGGGTATCCAACAACCATTGATAAAGGTATCTTGATTTATTTGTTCAAGAAATTATGTCCTAACCACACTAGGGTAGGCACTCGATAACATTATCAGAGTCTATCTTGGTCTCCCCACATGCCCTCAATATTTACGGGTGTCAAAACCTATATATTCATATCTCTATAAGCCATCGATTGATCAAAAAATCACAATCACACTAGGTAGGTTGAACTAGTTGTTCATAGAATTCACACAAATAATGAGAGTCTCTCTCATTATAAATATCATCACATCATTGCAAAATTAAATCGCAAGATTGGTGTCGATGTCTCATTGAAAACTATAAAAAACTGTGGGATTTATACCCAAAAATCCCATCTATCATCTCCTCCTTCAATGGTCATATTTTTCCATGAATTTCATAGGGACATGGACATGTATCACTTAAACAATGGTTAGTTAGAAAATGATTGTATGAACACTTTTTATGTAAGAAAACATTCTTAGGAATATGAGACATATGTAAACAAGTATTTGAAGAAGTTGGTAAAATATCTTTAGAAAGATATGTAACATTGAAATGTATGAATAATAATATTCTAAATATAGTGGGAAACATAATATAAATATTTTTACAAATATAGTATAGAAAAAAATGGAGTCTGATTTTGGATAGAAATTAATTCGTATTTTATATAGAAATAGACTAAGATTTTAGATAGAAACGAGGAGTGATTTTAAAAAGAAACAGAGTCTGATTTTAGATATAAATGCAGATTGATTTTATATAGAAATATAGTCTAATTTTTAATGAAATTGGAGTAAGATTTTTTAAAAATTTTGTGTCAGAATATTTGTGAATTCAGAATTAGAATTTCTATGAGATCAGAGTTAAAGTTTATAATAATTTAATTCCATAATTTCTGAGAATTTAGTGTCATATTTTATGAGAATTTGGAGTTATAATTCACGATAAAACGGAGTCATAAAACATATTTATCCATAGTCTAAAAATAGGGAGACTCAGATTCTCTGAATCTATGATGTTCTGATATTTAGATAATGATAAAATTATTCTTATGGTAATCCTGTCTTAAGAAAAATATTATTATTCCTAGATAATGGCCATTAATCATAACATGTAAAATCTTCTGAATTATTATGAAAATAAATTTCTTTAAATAAATAAAATTATCTTTATGGATTTTGTGTTTTTGAATTTACCAACATAACGGAATGGAGAAGTCATAAAACAACTTATTGACATATCAATATCCCCCTTTTTGTAAATAGAAAACCACTTTTTAAAAAATAATATTATGTTGGAAAATATTTCAAATAAAAAAATAATATCCAATAAATTTTTTTCTTAGTGAATATGACTAAAACACACATTTGTTTTTTTTCACCTTGAGGATCATATTATTTCTCATAATAAACTATCTAGAAATTATCATTCCTTTTCTTGAGAATGTTTTCATTCTGATTATTCTGCACATTTCATAAGAAGATTCGTATTTTGAGTAATCTAACACTTTATGAAATATTCTTTTTAATCGCTTCTCCCGCTTTGTGATTTTCAAAAAATAAAAGAATGGAAAAAATGTGGCACTATAATGATTATAAATTAAATATAGAAAACAAATTATAAAAATTTATTTCATTAACATAGAACTAAATGTTTTGGTACAACAAAATATTGGAGTATTTTTAAGATTACGATTCATCCTTCTTCTTCTATGGAATAATATTATTGAGGATATCCTTCATATTCAATATCTCATTATAATATTCTTTGTACATCATGAGTAATTCATCATGCCTACTGTTCCTCTTCTCAAGAGAATGAATCTTTTCTTCTTGAGATTTTATAAATTCTTCTTATGAGGTGAGATTCTATGGTAACTGATCTAGAGTATTTATTTCTCTTTTCTGGGTAATAGCAATAGAGTAAAGCATTCCATACTGATCATTATCTTGTTGGATATGGGTAGCTTTCTCGTGATATAAAATTTTAGAGAAAATCTTGAATTTCTCAATAATGATATTGATGGATCCTCGACTAAATGCATATAATTACCAACAAGATTATGATCATAAACTAATGACTTTAACCAAGACGTAATCTTCTTGAAATAAATTTTATGACCTTCATAGTTTATGATGAAGGATTTAAAATATGTTTTTTTTTCGTATTTAACTTGTCCATGAACAAATTTGTAGAATTTATTTTTTGGTTTACTTACTTTAGAATAAGCTGACATCGGGATTCAATATTTTGAATGAATGGTGTTGAATAAATAAGATTCAACAAATAATTCACCGCAAATCAATTTCCCAAGGATGATGATTATTCAGAATATGAAGCACCATTCTATGGATGATTATCTATCACTTCTTCAACAAACATCGACTTAGATGAATCAGATACATCATTCTGAGGTGTATCATGAAGGTATCATTTTCTTTTAGAAATAACCCTTTCAACAATACCAACTACTTCACGATTTTGTTCTTCGACAATAACTTTTTCTCCATATTCTTGAACAATATCATCATTATCTTCAATATCTACATTAGAATATATTTTGTTATTTTCTTTTTCTATAGAATTTTCCATCTTCTAATCAAAGGCCATATTGGTGGATGATGATTGAGATGTTCTTATTGAGAGTTTATCATAGGTACTCTTCTTTTCATGATACTCTTTATCTACTTTTACCATATATTCACTTTCTTATACTTCTTCTTCTGCTTCTGGATGAATTTATTCTTCTTCGATAATCTGTTCAGGATGTGATGTTTCCTTCAACAATAATTTTGGTGCCTACATTAGTTTTTAATCTTTCTCAACATCTTTTAAAAAACATTTAACAAAATATTTTTGCAAATCTTTTTCTTTTTTCTTTTTAATCCTTTTACTTATTCTTCATATTTTTAGCTTTCACAATATTCAAAGACATTGCCTCCATGGGGTCATGCAATAGAATATGATCACCTTCATTTCTCATTTTCTTATGATCTATCCACATTAAACTAATTCATCAAAAAACTACTTTTTCTTAAATGGTTTAGGGATTTCTTATTTAGGTTCAAGAATAGGTTTGATTGAATGTTCTTCTAGCTTCTTATATTTTTCTTTCCTAAAAGGTTTTGCAACATCATATTTCTTATCTTTAGGAAAATAATACTTATTAGTTTGATCAAAAATATCTAAGGATCCCATATTGAATTATATTCTAAACATTCTTAGAGAATCATTTGTAAGTAACATAATATTGAAATTCTTGGCCTTTGAGGTGCAACGAATCTTGAAATATTTTAATCAAAAGACTATAATCATTGAAATGATCACTAGAAACATTACGATATGAGACTTTATATTTCCATTTTTGATGATATTGATCTTCATAAGGATGTATTTCACCAAATATATTTTCCTTAGGATCACCATGAAATATATGAGAAAGTATCACATATGTTATGTTAATCCTTATCACAATTCCCTGGGATATAGAATCCTTGAATCCACAAAGAAATGAATCTATGGTGTGTTGAGAGATGATAAATCATGGGTTTCTGGACATTCATCATCCCAAGGCACTCTATCCCTTTTAATCGTTCGAATAATTTTTCATTATCATGAAATGGGTCTGAGAATATAATAGCTTAACCTTTATAAGGGATATCAAGGATTTTGGTGTCATTGTTGAAATATAATAAATACTACTTCCCATACCATATGAACTTAAACATATATTTTCCACCATGCTTATAGAAATGAAATGAATCATAAAATTCCACAACAATGTCTTTTTTGACCAGATCTTAATTATTTTCCTTGGAAATAAAAATAATTTCCCATCTGTTAAACTTTATAATATATGGAATCAATTAACAATACTTCACAAAAAAAATTGACCCACTAACCTATCTCATAACATCAACCAATCCTTTTGTTCCATGCTGGATTGCGACATCATCAATGTTCGAGGAGAATCGTCGAGAGACATTCATAATGTAAGGAAAATGAATAATTGGAAGGGCACACATAATGATCGGTAGAACCTTGATGATAAAAAATATGAGATAACTGACGTGAGATGAGAAAATTGGGTCCCTATAAACATGATTCATGAAGAATTTTCAAATTCTCTGATAGATAGAATGGGCAGGATTAATTTGACTTGATCAGAATATTGATATCAATACCGAAGAATGATTTTGATGGCTCTGATCTTCAGAAGTTTTAAAGAAAAATTGGATTGAAGGACTTTTAATCTAATTAATTTCTCTTTAAACAACATTGAAATACCAGTAAGTATAATTTCAATTATGATGATTTAAGAAAGGAATCATACCTTCCAGAATGTTGAAAATAAATTTTTTTAGTTTTTATGAAATTATTCTTGAAAAACATTAATTCCCAAAAAATTTATTAGTGAATGAAAATTTAGGGATCCAAAAATATTATTATTAAAAGAAAATTTTAGATTCCTCAAATTGTATTATGAAAGTTAAAAATTTAGAATCTGAAAATTTTATTTAGAAAGGAAAAATTTTAGATTCCGTAAATATTATAAACATATCTACTAACCCAATGAAATAGAGTATCTTAATGTTAGGATATGGTTTTAATAGAATGTTAATTTAGAAGATTGCCTTTCAGTTATTATTCTTAGATTTTTTACAATTTATTCAAATCTATTGGAGGATACTGACTTTGTAAATATTTCATCATTATGATCTTGAGTTCTGATAAATTGTAAAATAATATCTCATTTCTGTGTGTGATCGTAATGAAAGCGATGCCTAATATTAATGTGTTTTTCACAAGAGTGATGTGCATGATTTTTTATTTGGTAAATGGAACTATAATTATCAAACATCATCTGTGTTTTTCTAAAACACATGCAATAGTCTATGAGTGTGTGTTGCATCCACAACACTTGACCAGAATAACATCCACCTGTTACATATTCATCTTTAATAGTAGAAAGGGTAACTATGTGTTTTTTATTTCATTACCAAGAGACTAATGCATCTTCTATGAAATGACGCGTTCACAATGTAGTTTTTCAATCAATTCTATATACCTCAAAATCATCATGTCAAAAAAACATATTAAAAAAATCATTTCAAGAATAATCGGAAAGTCTTAAATCCATGGTTCCCTTTAAATAGTGAAAAATTATTTTCACTTATTTTAAATTAGATTCTTTTATATTAGATTTATATCTAGATCATAATCATAATAAGATAGTTATTCCCATATGACTAGGTATTATTTATAATTAACATCATATCATACCACTAATATACGTTTGATCTACCAGTTTCCTAGAATCATCATTCTTAATCGTGGTCGAGGTATAGATTAGAGAACATATAATTTTAGTGTTGTAATATCCATAATATTTAAGAAGATAATCAATATACTTATATTGATATATATATATATATATGTTATTTCGAGTTTTTTTGAAAATTTGAATAAGAAAAAAATTGTTAAATCACCCAGCATGCTCATTTCAAACTCATATTTCATCAGATTCACAAATGAATCAGTTGAGGATTGCAATGTTGATCCCAATATAATTTCATCAACATAAATTTGAATAGTAAAAACTTTTTTATTATCTTTCATTCCAAAAGGGTTGGATCAGTTATTCCCATAACATTATGATTTTATAATAAAAAATATTTTAATTCTATCATGCAAATATCTAGGGGCTTGTTTATGTCAATTTAAAGCTTTGGTATGATTAAAAACATATTCAGGATGTATTGTGTCTTCAAATCCAGGAGTTTGTTCAACAAAAAACATCATTGGGAACATATTCATTAAAGAAATCACTCCTCACGTCCATTTGAAATTTTAATAAATTAATGAATATTGCAAAGGGTTAGAATATATGAATTGATTCAAGACTAGCCAGTAGAGCATATGTTTTTTATAATGTATTCCATCTTCTTGATTATATACTTCAGTATCTAATCAAGCATTCTTTGTTACAATGATTCCATTTTCATCAAATTTATTTCAAATTACCCATTTTACAACAATTATAGAAGTTTCATTATGTTTTTCAATCAATGTCTAGACATCTTTCCATTCAAATTTATTTAAACCATCTTGTATAACATTAATATAATATTCATTAACTAAGGAATCATTAGTGATTTTAGTTTCTTATAGGAAAATAAATGAAATATATTATAATTCATTTCATAAAGAATATATAGTCCTTTTAGGATTATTTAAATCATCAATTATACTATCATGGGGATGATTATTAAGAAACAACTGGTTTGGGTTTTGTAAATACATTTCATCAACATAAAGTAAAAATATTCAGGGGTATGTAATAATAAAACTTTTCTTGAGTATTTTCTTTATAAAAATATTCTTCCATCAAAGTATAATATTCTAGTTTCGAAAACACATCTGATGATGTAGGTTTGGGAAATTTAAAAACAAAAGGGTCTGTTTCCTAAAATTTAACATGTATTTTTTCATCAAAATTACAAGAATTTTTTGTTAAAAACATTATATGCCTTAAAATATTGTAATATCCGAATAAACTTCCTTCATAAAATTTGGGAGAAAATTTATGTAAGTTATATTTAGTTATAAAGATGAATACATTGCATCTAAATATTTTTATGTAATAAACATTAGTATTTAGAGAATTCTGTAATTCATAATGTGTTTTATTATGGAATGGTGTCATTGAAAATTGATTTTAAGTATAACAAGTATTACTTATAGATTTATCCCAAAAGTGTTAAGAAATATATCATTCACTCAACATATTTCATTTTATATCATGAAGAATTCAATGTATTCTTTAAAAAAACCAATTTTAGGTGTTCTTAGAGGTGAGAATTTATGAGTAATGCCACTCTCACTGAAACAAGTTTCAAAATATGAATTTTCAATTTCTCCACCATGATCACATTGACTAGTCATCAATTGAAGGTTTTTATCTTTTCTAACTTTGGATGAAAAAGATTTAAAAAAAGAACAGGATTTAGATTTATTTTCTATAAAATCGACCCAAGTAAATGTTATCAAATCATCCACAAAAATATATATATAGTATTTTCCACTAATACTTCCAGATTGTTTTGACCTAGAAGATCAACATGCACAAGTTTTAATGCATCAAAATATGAGACTTCACATATTGATTTAATTCTTTAATTATGTTTTTTATATATGTAAATGGATAATAAACTTTTGATGATTCATATCTATGCTCTAGTAGATCCCTAAGGAATATTTTCTTTGAGAGTTTGTAAATGATACTGTGATTAAAATTTCATAGACTTCTATTTCATAACCAATATTAATATTACATTTAACTAAGGAAGTGTTGGTCTTGGATCCTAAGGTCTTCTATGTTTAGTGTATGAACTTTTTCATGTATATGGGAAGAGAGAATAAACACTTCCATTGAATTGTGTACAAGGAAATAATCATTCCAAAAATTCACAATGTAACCTTTGTCACATTATTGTATTATGCATATAAGGTTGATCTTAAGACCTTTAACAAATAAAATATTTGAAATTAAGGATTTTACAATAATAAGAATGTTACATATACAAATAATTTCTCCCGAAGATTTTTCATTGAATGTTAATTTTTATACTTTCGTCTTGATAATATTTTCAATAAATTTTTTATTACCAGTCATGTTCTAGGAACATACACTATCCATGTACCATGTTTTGTAGTTGGAACATCCTTTAATTCCTAAAAATAATATAGTTCAGCTTTCAGAATAAATTTTTATTGGATTCAGAAATTGTATAATGAAAAAGAATAGGAATCCAAATCTGCATAGAAACTAAATCTATTTGGAAACATAAGGACTGGGTTTTATATAATGAACAAATTTTATACAAATTTCCACCATATTGACACTTAGTGAAAAAAACTACTTTGGGGAACAAAATAATATTGACTAAAAAATGGGTTTGAATGAGTATAAACAATTCCATATCTATTCTTAAGTAGGTGAATTTGTGAATAAATTTATCAATTTATTTCATTCCATTTGTAAAATTTAATTTTAGTTTCTTTTAGTAAAATATTTCATATTTAAGTGTAATGTTAGAATTATTATCTTCATTATCCTTAGTCTAAGAGTTTGATTTATTATCAAAAACATTTGTTGTAGAAATATTTTTTTCATGATACTTAGAATGTTTATCCTTATCATGAATTAACTTCCATAATGTTTTTTGAAATATTACCAAAATCCACGTTATTATGAAAAATATATTTTGAAGGATATGATATATCTTTTGTTAAAACATAAATTCATTAATTTAATTTCTCAAACTAATTATTCATCTTAGAGTTCTCATTATAATATAATTTAAAAAATATATAATTTTATTTAAACAATGTTATGGTATTGTGTATTAATGGGGAAGATTCTTCATATGATGATTGGTAATATTCATCATTAAGAGAATTTTCATTTAAAAATATGTTGGTTAAATATTCATTATTGTGTACCTTACCCATAAGAAAGTGATTTTCAAGAGGAATTATGGATTTAAAAAAACATTCTCTTTGATCTAAGATTTATATTCCACATATTATTCTTAAGAGTAACCATGACATTCACTCCTAGGGATGTTAGCTTTGGAGACAATTTTAGCCTTAGATTTTTATTACATCATTTTGTTCCTTTCATAATTCTTTTTTTATATATTTTATCATTATAATAGGATAATATGTTCTTATATGTCCAACCCTTTTTCATTTATAACATGTTATTTTATAATCATTCTTGTCATTTCTGACTCTCTTCTTATATCATTACAGAAAATTATTCTTTCCCACAATCTTCTTTCTTCCTTCAGGAAATATTGGACATTTCATCATCTAAATGATCACATTCACATGATTTTGTTATAACAACATCTTTCAATGATTTATATATTGTATCTATTTCCTGAGTTTCAAATTATATGAAGTAGAAAAATCAACGCTTCAATTACCATTATTCATCATATTAAAATCAGCATCTCTCTTAAATGTTGTCTAATGCTAAAGAAGAGTTCGAAATAACTCATCAAGAGTAATTTTATATACATTACAAATTTCATCAATAGACACCCACTATGATTCCCAGTCATTGTGAATGATGTCAAATATCTTATCCACAAGAACCTCATCATCGGGTCCTTTTTCTCCCATAGATTGGTGACTATTGACAATAGTCATAAATATTTGTTGTACATACAAAATGATTCTCTATAAGGAGACATAAATACATGATATTCATCTCTTAAAATAGCTCTTTTAGTTTCAATCACATTTTAGGTTCCAAAGTCTGTAACTTAAAGTTTCTTCTAGATACTATTAGACGCTTTATAAGATGGTATCTGTCTATAGATATTACTCATCATGGAACATAAAAGAGTATTGTGTACCTTGTAGTTTAGTTCATATTATTATTTTTCTGGATTTTTGAACTTTCGGATTTCAATGTTAGGAATATTTTAATCACCAGGGATAATGGGAAATTTATATACTCAAGTGTTAATAACAAAATTCTCATCTTAACTCTCCAAGACTTATAATAATTACCATAAAATATTTGTGGTATAGTTGGATTAATATTTTCAATTAAACCAATATTTATTCCTATAATTCTATAAGAAAATACAATATCTATTATTCATAAGAATGATTAATACCATTTGTTTCAAAAATATTATGAAAATTTTGAGTATTTAATGATTAGAAAGAAAACGTTGAGAACAAAAAATAATAAGTATGTATAAATACATCGGGGGCCTCCTCTGATACTGTAACATCCATGGAAAATAATGAATATGACATATTTCATGTTTATTAATATTTTTAAATTAAATATTCATATTATTTTAAATTTTATGCTATTATCGATGATGTACCTGATAAGAAACAATGGGTTTCTTTGAAAACATATTTTGCACTCAACATTGAGTTATACCGATAAATAATATAGTATTATTATTAATTTAAATGGTATTTAATGCCTATCCATTTTATTGAAGATAATGATTATAACTAACTAAAATATTATTATATATGTTTTTAAATGTTTTTACATTTATCACATAAATATTAGAGGTTTAAAATGAGAATGAATCTAATTCTACGCATTAATAATCTAATATTCATTAAATGGTCGATTTAACGCCTTTTAATGGAAAACCATTTTTCAATCTAGTTTTTCTCACATTTATATACTATATTTGATGAAATAAAATACTTATTTATAATTGACACCTAAAAATTTACTTTGGGTTATTTTTTAGTTTTTTTTCTGATAAAATTCATTTCTTAATGAATAGTGAAAAATGTTGTATTTTAATTCAAAACCACCTTTTAAATTAATTTATTTATATGGTTATATTATATTTTTAATTTTATTTAAATTATAATTAAATTTTATTTTTATCATTTAATCCAATTTTGTTATTGGATGTAATTTCACTTTTAAATTGGACATAAACAACTGTCAATCTTTTGATAGTTATTATTTTCTTAAAAACACGGTTTTTGTTTTGACAATGAGAATTAACATTAAATTAATAAATTTAACAAATATATTTTGAATTTTATAAAATATATATCATTTTTGATTTCGTATTTTCAATTATAACTTGGGATGAATTTTTGGTATTTTTCTGAAAAACAACAATTTTGGATGAATTGTGAAAATACTCAGTAGTTGTTAAAAAAATGTTTTTCATTTAAATGATATTTTACCGCATCTGTGAATTTAATTTAAAAAATATATCATACATGGTTGTTATCATTTAGTAAAATTTTGTTCAATAAGATGAAAATAATGTTTCCTGAATTATAATGTTTTACTTTTATTTACTATGGTAAAAGGTAAATAGGGTAAGCAATGTAAAAATAATATTATAATAATATTAAATTACCCTAACATGTGTCCTAATCCTATTTGTTGATATATTTCAGACCGTGGGAATATTTGGATCTATTTTGGGACCCCATGGAGTCACTTAATAGTGATAATGACACTTTATATTAATTAATTTAAAGTAAAGGCAAAAATAACTTAAACAAATATCTTTTAGTAAAAAAAATTTCATATGGGGTTATATAAGTTTTATCTTTGAATATAAATATTAATTAGAAAGATAATAATATTTCCAAAATCATGGTATTTTATTTATAATATTTATAAATCAAATGAATAAAATTATATATGAAAAATTGATGATGGAATGTTTACCACTTTAATGAATGAAAAAAATAAATAAGATTATAAAAATTAAAAAAAATATCCAAAACCCTTAAAATTTATATTGGATGATTTCATTTCAAACAAGAGTCAACATATAATATAATTTAATGAATTTTTTCCTTTATAAACCGAAAATTTTTATATAATAAAATAATATTTTCAAATGTCTCTAAAGTGACCTGCCTCCCCCTCATTAAAATCCCTCACCTATAATCCATTAGTCACTCTTCTAAAGCACCATGGAAAGTCCAAAAATTCCCCAATTAATTTTTTTACATATATCTACTCCTCCTAGAATCCTTACCTTAGGCAGAAGTCACATCAATTAAACCTTTTGGTTCAAATCCAAGGGAGTTACCTGATTTAAAGGCTACATCTTCTTTTATATTTTTTTCATTATTTTACATTTTCAACCCCCTAAACTCATTAATTCCTTTATTTTATAACAAAATTAATATACTAAATATAATAGTTTGTTCTTATGAGATGTATTTTAACTACACTTACACACACCTACATCTAATGGTTATAGAACATAATTATTCTATGGATGGTGAACTACTGCTTCATGAAATGATGGTTGTTCAAACATCTACTACCACCTCCCACGGTGCCCATTAGGGTATAAATTTATTTAAATATGATATAAGTTATGATTATATTTTCTCTATGCTTCTATAATTTTTATTTACAAACATACCTTTGTCCTTTCAAATATTTGTAAAGATGATAATTTCATTTGAAGAAGTGTGGACTACCGCCCCATCAAGGTGATTTGATTCGTTCATGACATACATGTAACATATAAAGGATTGCATGATGACATTATGTAACATATATATAATAATATATTAAACATTAATTATAATATACATTTTTCTCATTAATTTTTCATTCCATTGAATACAAAATAGAAATTAATTTAGCGTTCAAGCGTACGTACGGCTTACCGTCCCCATAAACGGTGCATTTAATTTCATATCTCCAAATGTTATGTACTATTATAAATACATATAGATACTGGATATTTATGATATATATTTTATTTAAATAATAAATTTTATTCTGGAGATAATATACTTTTGACGACCAGTACAATTTGTAATTATAATAGGTTCATTTTTTACTCAACTTCCTAACATCGACAAAATGTCGGATATACACTCTAAAAATTAACTAATTTCTATAGAAAGATAAAAAGTGATATAAAAGGATTAATAAATATTGAAAAATTTTCTTAAGAAACTATAAATTAACTTATGATTATTATTCAGGAAGAACAAGGAATCAACGATTAATGTTGAACACAATGTATGGTATTTCTTGTCTAACTTTTAATTATGTGAGATTTCCATTGTTAGCCACTTATTTATAACATGAGGTGTTTTGGTACTACCTTTTTATATATGTTATTATTATTATTATCATTATATTCAGGTTATTATGTGATTCATTTTATGGTTATTAAAATTTGGTCAAACGACTCGATTTATTACGTTGTGGAAAAGGGTTTTTCATCTCACTTCTTATTCCAGTGAGATTAATGCTATATTGCCAATATTTCCTTTTGTGTGGTGTATTTACTTCCCCTGATTCTATTATTTTTTTAATATTATTTAATTTATGGGAATTCAAATATTCATTTAATAATCCTTCATTCATGTGGTGTACATTTCGTAAGTAACCAAATCGGTTGGCGAACCTTTCACCTGCCTCTTTTAGTTAAAGGTATATATTATATTCTGTCTTATAAATTTCCACATTCTTATTTTGGGATATTTCCTTCAATATCCTTATTATAGTAAATTTTATCACCAGGTGATGAGATACCCTTTTCTCTCACATCATATCATTTTCTAAATTTTAAAGTGACGTTGTAAGGCTGCTGAATTTCGGTAAGGGAACTTCGTAAACCCATTTCCATTCGTTGGTTTAAACACATACTTATTTATTATGTTGTGCTATGAATATGTGTTTAAAATCAATTATAGTTTTAAACAAAATATTCACTTATATTGGGTGTATTAAAACTTTTCACATACATAAATTTCATTGAATTATCCTTAATCTATATATAAAATATTTATAATGGATTTCGTCTCAATTTACATTCCATAGTGACTTCGTTGTTGTTATAAACAATTTCACTTTTATATGATGTATATATTGTCTTTTGGAATTTTATATCATGAATAAGATTATTTTAATGATATTATAAGGGTTTTATTATATGTTATTCCACAATTATTTCAATTCAACAATCCCACATTTGGTTAAGAACTCCTTAACTAACATATTTTTTTAATGATGTATTCTTCTAAATGTATATCATTAATGTCCATCTTTTGAAAATTATTTGATGGTTATATTTATATGGGAATTAATTTTTTATTATGTTAATCCCTTTAAAAACTTTAAAGTGTTATGAGACACTTTGATTCAAAAATATCATTATTGAATTTTTTTGATGGTTTTTGAAATGGTTTGATTATCTCAATATCTTGAAATGATTTATTGTCATTGAAAATAAAATGCTTATATTTGCAATATTTAATGATTTTATAATGGTACATGGACAAATAATGGGTGGTGTCATGATAAAAGAGGACGAATGGATATGTTATGACCTCTAATTCATTGGGTTTGGAAGTCGGTCGTGTGGCTATTCAATTTAGTGATATGTCTGGAAGTCGATCGTATGGTTATTAGATTTAATAATTTTTATATCCCATGTTTCCTATGTATGTAATGTGTTTTTTCTATGGGAGTTATGGTAATATTTTGGTTACAAAATGGTATGAAATGTTATTTTATTATGTGAAGAATTTTAACTACTTCCTAAATGTGAAAAGTATTACTAATGAAAATGAATTCATGGTTTACTAGTTGTTTTAAAAAACTATTATTTTTCATTCTTTGTGTATCCCTTACTGAGATGTTTTCTTATCACATGTTTTTGAAAATATTTTTCACATGACATAAAGTGGACTACTGTCAAAAATGGGATTAGGGAAAATTCATTCCATCTAAAACATGGAACATGACATGACTGATTTTGTAAGAGTTTATATTTTATGAAGAAATGGTTACTAAGTATAGATGTATACTTTTTAATTTTTTAAGATGTAATGTAATATTTATTTCCTAATTCTCTAAAACTAAAAATTTCAATAGATCCTAAATTTGAATTATTCATTTAATTCAAGATTTTGTAATGTTATAATGCCAGGTCATTATAGTGGTTAACATAGGTCGGTTTAGACAACTTTAGGGAGTATAAGTTTTTATTAAACACATGGTTGGTCCATATATCTATTATTTAAGTTTATTCTTTTTTTACTTTTTCATATCATGGAATTTCAGTTACAAATTAAAGGAGGAGGAACTCAAACAATATTATTATATATTCCAAATGACATGCTTGCAATAATTATTTCAAAATCACATTCATATGATTGCGAAAAATTTTCTAGCATACATCTGACTTGCAAGAATTTTATTGATCTATCAGAAACCTCCACTATAACTTGATATCATCATGGACATTTGGTTGTATTTAATAATATCCTATTTTTAAAATATTCTCATATTTTCACGAACGGTTAATATTGACATTTTAAAATATTTTACCATATCTCATAATTTTGATTCATATTGTGATTTGCAAAGAGGTTTTGAAGAAGTAGACCCTTGTGCAACCTATTTATATTTGATTTTACAATGTATTCTCTCGTAACATTCTTATCGTGTTTTAAAATGACCATTAATTGAATGTTTCAACTCAAATTCGGAATGACTATTTTATAAAAATCATGTTTTTTCAGATATTTAGAAATTATATGTAATACTTGATTATTTTCTGAAATTATTTTTCTATGAACATCTATATTACCCATGTTGTACAAGGTTTATTTTGTATAAGGAATAAAATGATTTTAAAGGATCTATAAATCATTATTGCAATGCACAGACCTTCTACCTACGTGAAAATGATTACAATTAAACCATATGGACACCATGGTGATTGTATGTTGTTCCTTCTATTGGGAATTTATTTCTTTTATCATATGGACGTAATAAAAATGAAAATATATATAAGATATTGGGGGATTAATGTATGGGGATAAAAATGAAAGGTATAATTAAACCTTGGATGATAAAACATGTTAGGGTTATTTTTGAGTATTATAAAAAGGACAACTATTAAGATGGGTAACAACTCATCACATTTGGCAAGGCTATAAGAATCAAACCCACAACCAAAGGGAAACTAGGTTACATCACCTACCACTAGCCTATGTGATGTCCCTGGTTAGTATAAACAATTCTTTTTAGTTAAATTCTTTTATCAAGAATATGTTGATTTTGGGAACATATTTTTTATCAAATGGATATCCTTAATATTAGAAAATTATTTGTTGAGAAAATGATAATTGTTGTTTTGGAAGATGTTTTCTCTTTTGGAACATTATGCGCTTAAGGGAAATAGAATACAATGGGATCTCATTGCTGAGTAATGGATTATATTTTATTTTGGAAAAAACTATGTCTATATTGTGGAAACATTGTGTTTTGGGCTATTTTTGGAAAAGATTAACCCATCATAAAGAATACCTGATTAGGTTAATTACAATTCAGTATGAGACTTTAAGAGTAGTCGATGTTATTTGGTGATAAATGTTGACATTTATTATGGAAGGATATGTGATTAAATCCTTCTGAGTTTTGGGATTCAATTTTAGGTAAGATTATTTTTAATAATTTTTAGGACAATTGTATATTGAATGGTCATTATTGAACATTGGGTACTTTTTGATGAATTGTGTATATGAAGAGTAGTTTTTAATTTTATAAATGATTATTCTTTTTCATAATTTTCGATCTTGAACTAATTTTTTTTGTTTTGATTGATGTCTAAAGTAATGGAAAAAATATACATCATATTTTTTGGATTTTGTGATTAAGTTACCAATTAGGATCCAAGTATCACTGAGAGGGGAGAGGGTGATTCAGTGATACCGTTTCTTTTTAAGTTTCTCTATTTTTGAAACATCCTTCGCCTCCTGTTAAATAGTTTCTTCCCTGCTGAACACACACAACAACAAGAACACAATATTTACAAGGTTCACTACTCAACAAGAGTAGCTACAGCGTTGGTACTGTACAGAAAAAATCCAGTACCACACAATCCATTAGAAAACAATCCTTTGATGTGGAATACTACGAGTAGGATTTACCCTTACACTCGTGCAAGGCTTTGAAAACAATAAAATAGTGTGTGTGCTCTCTCTTGGCACAAATACCATAATACCATGGATCAGTGCTTCTTAATGAGCTTATACAAATCTAATATTTCAAACTAATTCTTTACTTTCCTACCCAGAAGCAGGCAGGAACCCCTGGAGCAAAACAGCCTGTGCACCCACTTTGACATGCGCGACCTATACCTGTGAACCTTAGTCTTGTGCGCCTCTTCGTCTTTCCTACCCAGAAGCTAGAAGGAACCCCATGATCAAAATAGCATGCGCACCCTCTTCGACCTATGCGACCTATACTTGCGTGCCAAATAACACTTGCGTGCCTCCAGCTTGCACGCCCCCAACCTGCGCGCTTTCTAACAATCTTCCACTTGCACGCCCAACTCTCTACTTGCACACCCAAATATGAAAGATAATTATCAATTACTGAGCCTTAATAAATGAGGAGGCTAGTCATCTATTTATAGGCATTTGATGACTTGCGTGACCCAGACCTACGCGTCGTTACCTATTCACTGCTCCATCACCTGCACGCTGCTTCATCACTTACGTGCACGTCCTATCCTTTGTCATGTTTTGATTGGATGCCCATTTGACATAGGTCTTTCACGCCATATTTTACTTGTGCTCTAATACCTGTGCGCCACCACTTTCGCGCCACCACTTACGTGCCACCACCTGTGCGCCAATACATGCGCTCCATACTCTTTCATTAGCCATATATATGAAATAATGCTATTTTTGAAACATGACTTGTGCACCTCTACAGCACTTGCGTGCGTCCACCTGCGCGCCGCCACCTGCGTGCCGCCACCTGTGCGTCACCACCTGCATGCCTACTTCTTTACTTTGTCATTTTTGGATAGTATGATATTTAAATGTATTTTCCCAAAAGAACATTTCTTTACACAATCTATCCTTATACGGATTACACCAAAAGTTCCCAAAACATGTGATGATTGTAAAATATAAATCAGAAAAGAATCATCTAATTTTCATGTTCTTTTCAAAGTTAATTGACATAGCTTTTTGAAAACAAAATACAACACTCGGTTTCATGAGACTTTTCTTACTTTATTATCCATCCAACTTGGTCCCAAAAATCTCCCCCTTTTATTTTTTTGTCAACCAATAATCATAAATAAATGATCATTATAACCATAAGAAATGGATTACTTATCAAGAATTCAAATCCTATGTGAGTTAACTAATTGGAGGAAACAAGAATTATTGATAGCCAAAAACCATGTTGTCCAAAAGCAGTGACTATGATATCTCCTGAGCGTACCTCCTCAGCCTTCTTGAAATCAACTTTAAAGCTTCTACCATAGAATTCTACACTTCATTGACTTTCTTGGAAAACAAAATTGTTTCCTACAACAACTCCAATAAATAGTTAGAATAGTTCACACACATACATGCTGGTTTTACAGCTTACCCACAACTCCCCATTTATTCATGCGTTCATAAGGATTGATTTATGAAATTAATATCTACCTTGAAAACACAATACAAAGGATAGAAGAGATAGGGGATAGAAACACATACCTTAACCATCATGTGAAGGAAGTTGGACACCCATGGTCAACCTCATGTTTGAAAATGGTTCCTTCGGTAAAGGTTTTTTGAATATATCAGCATCGTGTTCAGATGTAGGAATATACTCTAGCCTCAATTCATTCTTCCCCACATACTATATGATGAATTGGTATGTTATATCAATGTTTTTTGAATGAAAATGTTGTACTGTATTTCATTTAAAATTGATTGAACTCTTATTATCACACCCCAAGGGAAATGGTATCTTTACATCAACAAGTAGATATTCTAACTGAGTCGTCATCCACATTAGTGGAGTTGAAGCTTGAGTAGAAGAAACATACTTAGCATATGATGTGTTAAGATTTATTGAATTATATTTCTTGGTATGCCAACTAACACAAATTTTCCCTAGAAAGAGAACTACACCAGATGTGGATCTTCGATCATCAACATTTCCTACACAGTCAGCATCAGAATGCCCGAATAGATCAATATTTCCAGAGCCGTCATACCAGATTCCAAAATTTGTTGTTCCTTTGATATATTTGATAATTCATTGTCTAGAAATAAAATGGGATTCTTTAGGAGAACTCTAAAATATATCACATATAGTGACAATATAGACGATGTCGGGTCTTGAGGCAGTCAAATACAACAAAAATCCAATCATCTTTTGAAACTAATTCTGATCAACTTCCTTGCCTTCTCCAAATTTAGAAAACTTGGTTCCCACTGAAATCTGTATGGAAACTGGTTTTGAATTTTCCATTCCCAACTTATTCAGAAGTTCCTTCACATACTTTTCGTGAGATAAACAAACATGATTCTTCTTCTGTGAAATTTTTATCCTAAGAAAGTAAATCAAATCTCCCCGCATAGACATATCAAATAACTTCTTCATCTCCTCAGCAAATTTTTCACATGATCATTCATCATTTCCAGTAAATATAATATCATTGACATAAACAATAACAATCAGTGAAACCTGTTGATATTCATTGGTATAGAGATTGATGTCAACTCTCCCTTTCACAAAGTTCATCTTCTTTAATAAAGTATCTAATTTAGAATATCATTATCTCGGAGCCTTTTTTAGCCCATACAAAGCCTTCTCCAACCTACACACATAACTTTAATCCTTTAAAATAACAAATCGACAATGTTGATCAATGTAAAAATCCTCTTCAAGGTCACCATTCCTGAATCCAGATTTTACATCCATTTGAATGATTTTGTAACCTCATTGTGTAGTAATAACAAGAATGATTATAATTGTTTCTAATCGTTTCACCGGAGAAAAGGTTTCATCAAAATCAATTCCTTCAATTTTTGAATACCCTTTGCAAACCAATCATTCATTTTTTCTTATTACTTTAACTTCTTTATTTAGCTTATTCTGGAAAACCCACTGTGTACTAATAATGTTCTTGTTGTCCAGATTGGGTACAAGTTCCCATGTAACATTCTTCCCTATCTGATCAATCTCTTCATTCATTTCCTGAAACCATTATCGATGCTCAAATGATATATTTATATCATTCGGTTCAACATTCGAATAAAGAGATGTATGTGATATAACATCCGTTGTTCTTCTTGTTTGAACCCTA
The DNA here is from genome assembly GCA_963277665.1 of Viscum album. Taxonomy (NCBI): domain Eukaryota; kingdom Viridiplantae; phylum Streptophyta; class Magnoliopsida; order Santalales; family Viscaceae; genus Viscum; species Viscum album. The sequence continues at coordinate 1,844,887,225 of OY728163.1, read as the reverse complement.
TGATTTTTATCTCCAATAATATTCTGAGCATCCACTTGTTTCCTCAATATAGGATGAGTTGTTTGAACTTCATCCTCATCACTCGGGATTTATGAGTCAGATTCCTCTTCAATGGAAGGATTCACAGAGTCTGTAGCATTATCAGAATCATTGACAAACGATTCTCCATCCTGCCCAACTTCCACATCAACATATGACTGCTTATCTTTCTCAACATTTTCAACAAATTTTACATCTGAATAATCAACAATTCTTCCTATTTCTTTGTTGAGAAATCTATATCCTCTTCCTTCTAGAGAATAACCATGAAAAATTCCATCATCTCTTCTTTGATCAAACATTTAAAGGTTTCCACCTTTCTTCTTTATAATGCATGGGCTCCCAAATACTCTTAAATGTATCAAACATGGAGTTTTTCCATCGAACATTTCATATGGAGTCATATCTGAGTTTGGTCTATAGAAGCATCTATTATGAATATAAACAGTAGTTCTCATAGAATTACTCCAATAATAATGAAAAAGACTATGTTCAAGTAACATAGTTCTCCCCACTTCCACTAGACTTCGATTATTTCTTTCAACAACCCCATTTTGTTGAGGTGTGTATGGTGAACTGAACTCATTCTGAATTCCATTCTTCTCAAGATAACATTAAAAATCTTCATTCTTATAATCAAAACCATTACCATTTTACAACTTCTTCCCTGAATACTCACATTCTTTTTCCGCTTTCCGCCTAAAAATCTTAATCATTCTCCGAGAATCTGACTTATGTCTCATGTACATAACACAAGTACTGAGAGTAAATTAATCAATGAAATTAATTATGTACTTATCTCCATTTGTTGATTTCTTTCTTATTGTTCCACATATATCAGAATTTATAAGTTCTAAGGGTTTTTTTGAGCGAATTTAAACTCTCTTATGAAATGAGTTTGTAATCATCCCTTTTTCACGAATAGTGCAGCACCAGTCTATTCTTCTTGATAAATCAGGCATATCTCGGACATCGTCTCACATTGATAACTTGCACATATTTATTTGAAACATATGTCTCAGCCCTTAATTCCATAACTGATTTTCATCCACTACACCCATGTAACGTGAGTTCTTCACTTCACCAACTTGGAACAAATTTCCTCTTGCATGTTGGCCCTTTGTAACTAAATTCCCATCATTTTTACTTTTCACAAAAAATCCATCTTTTTTTAAGATAACTTTGTTTCCCTCATCATAGAGTTGTGAAACACTAATTAGGTTATGTTTCAGCCCATCAACATATAGTGTTTCCTTGAATTTCATCTTTTCTTTTCCAATGATGGTCGATCCAAAACCTTTGATCCTTAGATATTCATCATTTCCAAATGTCATTGTTCCTTCTTTGAAGTATTTAACATTCTTCAACAACTTTAAATCTCCTGTCATATGTGAAGAACATCCACTATCAAGAATCCATGGACATTCTCCTTTTTTAGTATTAAACGCAGATTTGACAACAAGGGCTTTTTGTTCTTCTTTTTCCTTCCCTTTCTGTTATGCATCCTCCAATTTCATAGCCAGATCAATGGGTTCTGGCTAGATAATCATGCACTCTTTCCTTTCGGACTTATCAGACCTATCCCATTCATGTTTTAAAAACTCAGGTTTTGTTAATTATAAATAATCTTTTGTGGCTTTGGTAACACACTAAGGTATCCCTTGGAAATATGTCCAGGTTGATCACATCTTTCACAAATATTTTCCAATGGTTGGAACCTATTCACAACTTTCACATCAGTCTTCTCAGATATCTTCTGAAATTTTACTGGAGAATTTCTATTTTGAAAGGCTTGACTCCCCCTTAATCCTTGCCTTTCAAAACATGTGGAATAGTTTTAATGTTGTTGTTTGAACCAAAAAATATTTCCATGTGTCCGAATCCACCACAGTACCTTCAGTAACAAAAAAAATAATATTTTCCTCTAAAATTTCAATAATGACCAGATTTGTGAACACGCCTCTCAGCAACCTTTTTAATAGAACAATGTTGACCATCAAACATAATGTTTTCATCTGTAACTCCCTTTCTCAATTCAGATTTAGAATCACCAGATGTATTATAAGTCTTTATTGACTCGTGATTTTTATGCACTTATGATTTTTCATCATTGCTAATTTTGAACACATACATGGCCATTCCATCCTTTTTCTTACCAGAACTAGTATTGTCTTAAATTTCAACCTTTGAAGGTAACTTTTGTGACTCCATGTTTGATTCACTCTTACTGAAACATTCACCATCATCTGATATAGAATTTTCGAAACTAATATTCATTTCTTGAGCTTTATAATGTTTCTGTTGGACAAGATCCAACTCTTCTTCTTTTTCCTTCATCTTTACATCACGATGATCATTACAATTATTTGAATTATAAAGAGAAATTTTCAAGTCATTCATCTTATTTTCCATCTTGATTTTCTCTTCATTAAATCCTTCTTGATTTATTAATGTGGAATTTTCATTTATCAGCTTGTTGTTTTCCTTCCCAAGCCTTATGATCTGCCTCAAGTATTCATTCAATTCGCCATTCAGATGATATTCATGTTGAGTTTCTTCTTCTACTGAACTATTTCTCTCTTACTCTTCATTAATCACAGCTACAATAAAGGTATTCTCTCTAGATTTGTCATCAAATTATTTCTCAAATTCATCTTCACTATCCTCTACTTCTTCATCATTAGATAAAAATATTCTTCGTTATGATTTGAAGAACTTTTTATCCTTACATTTGAAAAATATTTTTCCATGTTAGTTTGATTATTCCACAACCTTCTTGGCCTTCTTTCATCATCATCATTATATTCTTTTTTATTTTGAGGATAATTAGTCACAATGTGACCAACCGTTCCACACTCATAACATTTCAAGGGAAGTTTCCCCTTGTATTTCCCTGTACCTCTTTTCACATTTTTATAATACAAAGATAAAATTTCATCAAAAGTTTTTCAAACCTCATCTTCAGAATCGGATTCACCAGTATAATCTTCAATATGGGTCTTCTTAGACTTCTCTCTCTTTGTATCCTTGAATGAAATTTCTCTTTCAGATTATTTTTTCCCTCTTCATAGTCTTCTCCCTTCTCATTTCATAAGTAATGAGAGTGCCCGGAAAATCATCCAGAGATAATGTTTCAGAGTCTTTTTCTTCCAATGAATACACTTTATCATCAAAAATTTTGGTTAAAATTCTCAAGATCTTTTTGATAACTGTATAATCCTCTAATGTTTCACCAAGACATATGATTGTAATAAAAATGTCATTAATCCAGATCAAGAAGTCCCCAACAAATTCAGATTCTCCCATTTTCAATTCATCATACATCAGCCTCCGGATTTGTAGTTTTTTCTTCATCACTTTTGTATTTCCTTCATAGATGTTCTTCAACTTATACCATATGAATTTAGTTGTAGCAACACCTTTCACTCATAAAAATCCACTCTCAAAAAGAGTTCAGAGTAACACATTTTTACCTCTTCCATCATTCTCAAAGTTCTTCTTATCGACAAGAGTAAGAGGAACCTTGTCATAAATAGTAGGAAATCCATCAGTTGTAGTTTCAAAAAAATCACATCCAAGAGACATAATATAAGGAATCATTCTTCCCTTCCATATGTGATAGTTCTTTCCAAAAAAAATCAGAATCCCCTTACTGTTCACACAATTTAGTTTCTCTATCACAATTTCTCATCAGCTACTTCACCAAAGAATAAACGAAGGGAACCTCCCTTTGATACCAATTGAAGTTCCATGTTAGGATAGAAGTATCACAGATAAGGGGAGGGGGTGAATTTGTGATATATATTATTTTTATGTTTCTCCCTTTTTGAATCAACATTCGCCTCTTGTTAAATACTTTCTTCCCTGCTAAACACACACAACCACAGGAACACAATTTTACAAGGTTCACTACTCAACAAGATTAGCTACGTCCTTGGTATGGTACGGAAACAATCCAGTACCACACAATCAACTAGAAAATAATCCTTTCAAGTGGAATAAAATAAGTAGGATATACCCTTACACTCATATAGCACTTTGAAAACAATACAATAGTGTGTGTGCTCCCTCTTAGCACCAATAGGGTAATACAATGAATCAGTCCTTCTTAATGAGATTATACAAATAAAATCTTTCAAACACATTCTTCACATTCCTACCCAGAAGCTGGAAGGAACCCCTGGAGAAAAACAGCCTACACGCCCACTTTGACCTGCGCGACATGTACATGCCCGCCTCTTCTTCTTCTTTCCTACCCAGAAGATGACAGGAACCACTGGAGCAAAACAGCCATCATGCCCACTTTGACCTGCGTGACCTATACCTGTGCGCCTAATAACACTTGCACGCCCCTAGCTTGCGTGCCCCCAACATGTGCGCCTTGCAATAATCGTCCACTTGTGCGCCCAAATCTCTACTTGCACGCCCATAGCTCAATGATAATTTTCTTGTACTGATCCTTAAGAAATGAGGAGTCTAGTCATCTATTTATTGGTATTTTGATGACATGGACGACCCAGACCTGCGCGCCGCTCCATCACTTGTGCACCTCTTCATAACTTGTGCACCCTTCCTTTCCTTTGTCATCTTTTGATTAGATCGACTTTTGACATAGGGCATGCGCACCAATTTTTACATGTGTACTATTACCTACGCGCCACCACTTTCACACCACCCCATGCGTGCCACCACCTTTGCGCAAATACTTGCGCGCAATATTATTTCCTTTTCCATATTTCTGAAATAATGTTATTTTTAAAATATGACTTGCGCGCCTCTACAGCATTTGCATGCTGTCACCTGCACGCCGCCACCTGCGGGCCACCACCAACGTGCCGCCACGTACGCGCCTACTTCTTGCCTTTGTCAGTTTTGGATAGTATGATATTGAAATGTATTTTCCAAAAAAACACTTCCTTACTCTCTCTATCCTTATACGGCTTGCACCACAAGTTCTCCAAACATGTCATGATTGTAAAATACAAATCAACAATGAATCATCTGATTTTCATGTTCTTTACAAAGTGAATTGATTTAGCTTTTTGACAACAAAAGACAACACTCTGTAACAACAATCTTTTCTTACAACCTTAGCCATCAAACATGGTCCCAACATGTGATACTCTAAAATTTGATTCTAGCACATTCAATGTGACCAAGTCATTTTCAATAATCATCATTTGGAGAAAAATTGAGTTTGGGGTAGAAATTTAGTAACGGATGAAAGTATTCCTAACAAGTATGGTTCATTATGTTTTTAGTTATGGTCATAAATACATTCTTCAACATTATTAAAATTATTTTAAAACAAAAACTGTGTCTATTAATACAGTCCCTGGGGAATCAAATACCATTTAACCAATCACATTTTGTGATTTTATGGTGGTTAGCATTCTGTTAATCATGTTTTCTATAACTCTCCATCATAACTTGGTGGTTTGTTTTCTCCCCCATATCCATTTTTTCATGGAATCCTAGTAACTGTTATCTTGGGTGACCATTGAACTTATCTTTAATTATTTTAATGTGATAGTTTTATTGACTCATTTTCTGATGTGGGACTTTTAATTATGTTTCTTTTCCCAATATTAAAATTGGGAGGATGCAATTTTAAAAAGGTTGGATGGATGTAACATCCGAGGAAAATAAAGAATATGACATTTTTCATATATATTAATATTTGAAAATTAAATATAAATTTTATTTTAATGTAGATTCTATGATCGATGGAATACCTGATACACAACAATTGTTTTCTTTGAAAACATATGTTGAACACAACGTTGAGTTATATCGAAAAAAAATATAATAATGTTAATAATTTAAATGGTATTTTACTCAAAGACATTGTGTTGGAGTCATTAATATAACTAACTAAAATATGATTATATATGTTTTTTAAATGTTTTTACATTTGTAAAATACATTTTATAGGTTTAAAATGTGAATGAATCGAATTTTAAGTATAAATACTCGAAAATTCATTAAATAGTTAATTTACCGCCTTTTAATGGTGAACCATTTTAAATCAAGTTTTTATTACTTTTATATATTTTTTATTTAACAAATTAATATTATTAGTTATAATTAGGACATAAAAATTTACATTGGGGTAATATTTAGTATTTTTCTGGTAAAATACATTTATTAATGAATAGTGAAAAATACAGTATTTTAATTCAAGACTTCCTTTTACTCTAATTTATTTATATTGATAAGTAATTTTTTTAATTGGTTAAAAATGTAATTATATTATATTTTTACCATTTAATCCAATTTTGGGCTTTGGAAATAATTTCACTTTGAAATAGGATATAAACAAGTGTCAATCTTTTGATAGTTATTATTTCATAAAAACATGTTTTTTGTTTTGAAAATGAGAATTAATTTTCAATTTATTAATGATAGTTTTATGTTTTCAATTTGGAAAGATATACATCATTTTTTTATTTGGAATATCAAATATAGATTAGGCTGAATCTTTGGTATTTTTCCAAAAAACGTCAATTTTGGATTAGTAGTGAAAACAATGAGTAGTAGTTAAAACCCGATAGTTTCAATTAAAGAAAATTTTACCACTTTTGTGAATTTAATTTCCAATGTCTGACATTCATTGTTTTTATCATTAAATAAAACGAGGTTCAATAATATGAAAATATGTTTTGGTGAATAGAATTTTTTTCTTTTACTTACAGTAGTAAATGGTAAGTAGTTTAATACAAGGTAAAAATAATATTTTAATAAAATTAATTTGCGAAATTGTGTCCAAATTTTATTGGTTGTTACATTTTAGACCATGGGAATATTTGGGTCAATTTTGGGACCCCATGGAGCCACTTAAGAGTGACATTGACACTTTATGATAAATAAGTTAAAATAAAGGAAAAAATGACATAAACAAATATTTTTCTGTAAAACTATTTTTTACATGGGGTTATATAAGTTATCTCTTATACTATAAATAATAAATAGAAAGATTAAAAAATATCCTACATCAAGTTATTTTATTTATAATTTTTAGACATCATATAAATAAAATTATTTATGACACAATAATGATGAAATGTATACCTCATTAATGAATTAATTAAATAGATAAGATTATAGTAATTTAAACAATATCCAAAACATGTAAAATTATTATTCGATGATATTATTTCAAAAAATAGTCAACTTATATTCTAGTTAATTTCTTTTGGACCTTTAGAAACCGAAAATCATTACATAATAAAATAATATTTTCAAACATTCCTAAACAGCCTCTCCTCCCACTTATAAAAATACCTCACCTCTAAACCATTACTCACACCTATAAATCCCATTATAACATATAAAATCTACCAAATTAAGATCCCTACATTCATATCCTCCTCTTAGAAGCCTTAATTTATCCCGAAGTCACTTTTAGTAAACCATTGGGTTCAAACCAAAGGGAGTTATCTGATTTAAAGGTAACATCTTCTCTTAAGTTGTTTTCTTTATTTTTACTTCAGGAACCCCCTAAAATATTTTTATTCATTTATTTTATAAAAACAACAATATCATAAATATACTAGGATTTTTTATGGGATTTATTTTGACTAAACTTACACACACATCCTTCTAATAGGTATAAAACATAATGTTTATGTGGACAATGAACAACTGCCTCACGAAATGATTATTGTTCAAACATCACCTAACACATCTCATGGATGCCATTATGATGGAACTATATTAATATATGAAATAAATTATGATAATTTTATCTATATTCTTTAGTAATTCTTTTTTACAAACATACCTTTTTGCTATCCAATAAATGTAAACACGATAATTTCATTTGAGGAAGTGCGGACTACCGCCCCCTAAAGATGATATGATTCTTTAATGACATACTTGGAATGTATAAAGGATTGATTTAGGAAATTATGTAACATACATATCATATTAAATTATTTTGTAATTATAATATACCTATGTATGATTAATTATTCAATCCATTAAAATAATAAATAGAAATGAAAGTAGAGTTAATGCGCACATACGGATTAACGTCTCCATTAACAATGCATTTCATTTCTTATCTCCAAATGGTGTGTACTATTAAAAACAAAAATATATATAATAGATATATATGAGGTATATGATACTTAAATGACAAATTTTACTCTATATATAATTTAATTTTGACCACATGGACAATTTCTAATTATAACAAGTACATTTTGGACTCAAGTTCTGAACATCGATAAAATGTCCGATATTAATTCAAATAATTAACTAATTTATATAGAATGATAATAAGTGATATAAAATGAATAATAAAACTTGAAAAAATTTCTTAATAATTTATAAATTAACTTATCTTTATTATTCCGGATGAATAAGTAACAAACGAGTCAAGTCATATATGAGGTAAGGGATTTCTCATCTCACTTTTAATTCTATGAGATTTCCATTGTTCACTAATTATTTATTGCATGTATTGTATTGTGTACTACCATTATATATATATTATTATTATTTTCTATATATTCATTTAATTATGTGAATCATTTTTTGGTTATTATCTTTTGGTCGTACGACTCGATTGAATATGATGTGGTAAGGGGTTATTCATCTCATTTCTTATTCTCCTGAGATTGATGCTATATTGAAACTATTTTGTTTTGTGTGGTGTATGTACTTCACATTAATGTATTCATTGTGTTATATACTTTAATTTATGGGTTTTTACATCTTTATTGAATAATTATTTTTTTCATGTGGTGTATGTTTCTTATGTTACCAAATAGGTAGGGGGACCTTTCACCCTCATCTTTCAGTGAAAGGAATATTTTATACTATGTATTCTAAATTTCTACTTTCTTATGTTGGGATATGTTCTTCACTATCCATATTAATGTATATTTAATGAACATGTAATGAGATACCCTTTTCTGTTTCATCAAATCATTTTCTGAATTATAATGTGAAGCCGTTAGGCAGTCGAATTTCTGTAAGAGAACTTCTTATCCAAATTTCAATTCTTTTGGTTAGTCTTCTACTTCGTAAAATTTTCAGTCTATGAATATGTTTGAATAATATTTTATTATTATACACTTAATATCCACTTATTTTGGGTGTATTAATACTTGTCACACATAATAATTTCATTTATATATCCTTAATCAAAGGATACCATCTTTATAAGCAATTTATTCTCAATTTACATTCCATTTAGACTACATTATTTTTATACACCAAATCACTTTTATATGGGGTATATATTATCCTTTGGATTACTATATCATGAATAACTTTAATATTAATATATTATAAGGTTTTGTTTAAATGTTATTCCTTAATTATTTGTATTAGAGAATGTCGCATTTGGTTATGAACTCCTTAACACAATATTGTTTTTAAAGATTTATTCTTATTAATATTTTTTATTAATGTACATCTATTAAAAATTATTTTAATTACATATTTATATAGACATTAATGTTAAAATAATCTAGTTTCATTAAAATCATCAATGTGGTAAGGGTCACTTTAATAAAAAATATCATTATTAAATGTTTTTAATATTTTATGAAATGGTTTGATTATTTCAATATCTTGAAATTTTTTCATGAGATTGAAAATGAAATGTTTATATTTGAAATATTTTATGATTTTATAATGGTACATGGACTATTGACAGGTGCTACTATGATAAACTAGGACAAGTGTTTAGATTAAAACCTCCAATGCATTGGGTATTGTAGTCAGTTGTATGGTTATTCCATTTAGTGATATCAGTGGAAGTTGACCTAATGTTTTTTCAATTTAATTATGTTTATGTCCCATGTTAGCTATATATGTTATGGGTTCATTATATGGGTTTTGTGGTAATGTTTTTGTTAAAATAGGGGAATCAATGCTCTTTTACGAAGTTACCAGTAGTTACTTCTTTATAAAGATGAAAAGTATTACATATAATAATGTATTCATGGTTTACATATTGTTTTAAAAAACTTATAGTTTTCCATCGTTGTGTATTCCTTACTAAGCATTTTTTCACATCCCATGTATTTGAAATGTTTTTTTACATGACATAAAGATGAATGGGATCATGGATGGGCTCAAGGAAATTTCATGCTACCACAAACATGGAACTAGGCATGAATCTTTTTATAAGAGTTATTTTTTTGAAAAAATAGTAACTGAGTAGAAGAGTCTACTTTGCAATTTTTGGAGATGTAAAGTAATATTTATGGACTAATTATCTAAACCTCTAAACATGAAATGATCCTCAATGAAAATTATTCATTTAATTAATTATTACGTAATGATATATGGTCGGGTCCATATAGATACCTATTGTAGGATTGAAATACAGATTTAGATGCTCAATTAAGATATGGGGGTCAATTATATGTTTAAAGATTTAACTTTTATCCGTATTAAAATACATGTTTAACGAAATTAAACAATATGGATTCATAAACCCTCTTTAGGTCTTTTCATTGAAAAAATCTCTACATAGGATCCAGAATCATGGATCTAATAAGGAAATGTAAGAAAAGATTACTTAGAGAAATATTTTACCTTAATAAGTATATAATATTATTTATCAGAGTATACGAGTATAATAAATTATAAGAAGGTTAAAAATTTATTCTTTAATAAAATTATTTTGAATTAAAACATGTAACAACAATATATAAATTGGTATAAGAAATAATTTATCCAAAAGAAAATGTTATCCAACAAACATTGATAAAGGACCCTTGATTTATTCATTTAATAATGTTTGTCTTTCCCACACCAGGGAAAGTCCTTGAAATGAGTATCTGAGTATGTCTAGCTATACCCACAAGCCCAATAACATTATGGTAGTTAGAACCTCTGTCTTCCTGTCCCTAGAAGCTCTAGATTGATCAACCAATCATAATATCACTAAACATGATAAATAATTTATTCACATATTAAACAATTTGTTCACAACATTCACACAAAAAATGTGAGTATCTCTATATAGAAATCTCTTCGTAGCATCAAATAATATAATCTCTAGATGTCTGTCATCATCTATTTGAAAACATTAAATGACTAGGGTATTTATATGAAAAAATCACAATAGTCATCTCCCCATCAAATTTTCATATTTTTTCCTTTATTTTTTCAGGGGCCTAGACAGGGGTAACTTAACCAACTGTTAGTTAGAAATATATATTTTGACATCATTTCCTGTGATATATTTTTTATAAATTTAATAAACATAATAAAACTGGAATTTGATAAAGTTGGAACATTATCTTGAGAATGAAAAGTTATATTAACATGTATGAGTAATCAGATTCTAAATATAGTGGGAAATGGAATATATATATGTATACAAAAGGAGTCTAGAAAAATAAAAATTTATGTGATGGTTTTGGATATAAATAGATTACTATTTTAGATGGAAATGTTGTCTGATTTTAGATAGAAATAGAGTTGGATTTTATATAGAAATAGGGTCTTATTTTAGATAGAATGGGAGTCAAATTTTAGGTAGAAATTGAGTCTTGTTTTAAATAAAAATGATTTCTAATTTTATAAGTAATTATAATCAATATTTTTGTGAATTCAGAGTCATAATTTATTATAAATTATATGTATAATTTCTCAGAATTTGGAAGCAGAGTTTTATAGAAATCGAATACCAAATTTTAAAGAATTTTTTTTCAGTATTTTTGTGATTTTAGTCAATGTTTATGGAGAAACAGAGTCTGAAACAGATGTAACTGTTGTCTAAAAACATAGAGACTCAGATTCTATGATATTGTAATGTTATGAGGTTTAGATAAGGATCTGATTATTGCTAATGTAATTCTATCGTAAGAAAAATATGATTAATATTTGATAAGGAACATCAAGAATAACATGTAAAATCATGTTAATGTAAAAAATATTCCTTATAAAAAAAATAACCTTTAGGGAAAAGTGTTTGTGATTTTCAAAACATAATGGAATAGAGAAGTCATAAGACAGGTTATTGACATATCATGTGGTTTAGTGATTTGACATGTCGATGTAACCATTTGGGTGTTCCATTACTTGATCACTCTAATAGTATGATTTTATTTATTCAATGGATTTATTTATAAAGTAAATTTCATAATGGAAAGTACCATGTATGCATAACACTTTACCCACCTAAGTTAAGTGCATAAATTGATAAATATATGTTAATGATTAATTTGATTCACATCTGTATCATACCTTACCACATTAATGGAAGGTAGTAGAATGAACCATGAATATGGAATATACCTCAAATGGAATAATTTCAATCATGTTACATGATCTTATAACTTTAATGAAAGGAAAGGATAGAACCAATGGAGATATTACATTACCACATAAATAAATAGTAATGACATGACCCGATCACAACTTGGATTATGATTGGGGAAAGCATTGACCTCTCAAGAACCCCACACTGATTTCAGGATATGACTTGGTTATGTTGAGAACCACATATATTGTTATTTTTATCTATTATTGGATTCTCACTATGACACCGTAGGATCCCTCCATATTATTAATGGATGCCTTGGATACACTCCTTTGATCTTGCATTGACAAGTACATTCTGTGGATGCAGCCTGTAGGTCCCTATATATGTATAGACGTGTTTTACCTTTTGATGATAACCATTGATTAAATAGGAACCATATTGTGGAATGTTTTAGGAATTAAACTTGGATTACACACTTAACCTTAGCAAGGATACAGTTAATATTGAGTTTGTGACCCTTGAGGTCTACATTGCCTTGGTTATTAGCTAGGATCTTTCACTATGTACACATCACGAGACTATGTCATCATTGTCCATGCCTCCCGTGATCTATTTATATAATCCAATAATTTATTGACTAATGAACCGGTTTCATGTTCAGAAAAAAACCGAGGGATGAATATTGTACTTGGGTATTTAGTTACATTGTGCTAATTTAATTTATATATGAATGTCTTCACACTGTTACATTTCCATTACACGGGCTGAATGTTATAGACTCTATTGGTGGTGGCCCACTAGGATTTATCTCACACCGTCTTCAGGAATTTTTCGGTACCCAATGTATATTACATGGTTTCATGGGTTCTAAAAAGGATGTACACGACATTAAACACATTATTTCTTGATGTTTTGTATAAATCTAGATATTATAGGACCATGTTTAATCTTGGGATTCTTGGTAAAAAATTTGGCTTCCTTTATACTTTCTTAACATGGTATGGCTACTATATTGTATCCATGTTTTTATGTTTTCAAGTACATGAAATATCATCATTACTTGTTGAATGTTATTCCCGTTTTTTCTGTTATTATTATTCTTGTATCTATTTTCCGCAATTCATGTTATTTACATATATTACATGTACTTTTTACTGATGTTTACTCTCATCCACTATAATACACTTTGGTAATGATTGAATAGTCTCCCCATAGAAACACCCTAGTCCCTGGCTGCTAGTCGGTAGCCTCTATAATTTAAGGATATGTTCTTGAGGTCATTTGGTCCATGAGGCTGTAGGCACCCTTTATGTTTCATCTGGGCCCAGGACATCGTAATTATATTTTTGGTTGAAAATATATATTATCATATTATAACTAGAATATTATACTAATTATATGCTTTTATGTCCATTATTTGAAATTAAAATAACAGAATATGGAAAATAATGTTTAACAGTAATCCCATAGATGTGTTAAAAAGAAGGTTTTTAATTTAAAAATGTTCAAACGTTCATTTTGTATTTATAAATAATTTCTATATAAAAATGATTCTAATGACCTATAGTGGATTAATATATTTTTAATTAATATGTTCTGACTTAATTAACCAATTTAAAATATAATTTATCATTAAAAAGTATTTAAGGGATGAGGAATATTTTAACTAAATTATAATATTTTACACTATTCATCAAGAAAATATTTTTTTCCAAAAATATCCAAAAAATTAAACCTATGAAAATTTAAACATTATAAAACAAAACATGATATTTAATTTATTTAAAAAAAATTATGTCTATAAATTAAAAATATTATAAAATAACTACGCAATTAAAATAATATATGACCTGGTCTTGCGAGTACAACATGCTAACTGAATGTTGTCTGTACCACTAGATAATCTTTGTGATCCATGTAGCATAGTCATATCGTGGTGTTACATGTAGCGCACCCCAATTTATTTTCATTTCAATTGATATTTTGACTTAGTGAAATGAAATACATCAATACAAATTACTTGATTTGAGAAAATGGACCATAGAAACTAAAGGTGTTACATTCTACCCCTCATAATTGAATATCTCTTTCAAAATTTTTCTATGTTATCAATGTTTAAATACATTTATATTCCTTTTTTGAAAATGACGTCAAAAATATGATCACAAAAACTTCCATAAAAAGAATGTTTGAACCATAACGGTATCCAAGAGAAACACATTGCTGAGTTTCCACTTCCGAGAACATTAGAGGCATGTGAAAACATGGACAGGGAAAAGAAATACAACAATCATTTCATGGAGGAGAGGGATAGATAATTTTATTATCAGAATATTAAATATAAAAAACCAGAAATATGTGATTATATATGGGACCATTTGATTAGTTGGAAAAAGGTAGCGGGATAACCATTTATATTTCAAGATCATTTTCCCTAGAGATAATGAATTTTCATGAGAAGTTATTCTTTATTGAGTTAATTTATTTTCATAATAAAATCTCACATTTTATCCTTGTATTGACTAATTTACAGTTTACGTATTTCTCTAAAAGGGCTGATGAATTTTTCATTCATGAATCATTAGAAGATAATGTGATCCATGATATGTAGTCACATATTTTTTTATTTACCATCAAAACACACAATAATTAATTACGAAATAAAATATGATAAGTACTCATACGTTGAAATAATAATTTCATCTCAAAAAATTCATCTGATGATTAAAATTAAAATTATATAAATATTTAACCTTATAAACCTTTTGAAAGTTGAAAATCAGCATTCCATTAACCAACAATTTATCATAAGGTAGATTTGTTTTTCTCATTCCAAACATCTGAATACCTTCATCTGGTATTCTCTTTAAATATTGATATGACTTGAATTACCATAAATAATTTTGTAAAACAGGGATTATTTTTTATTCCAAAGGTTACTAAACATATTCCTTAAAGACATGAAGTTTCATACTTAATCCTGGATGAAATAGAAAACATTGTAAATAATTAGTTCTCTGGTAATAGTTAATGTCCAATTTACAAAATCATATCCAACATATATTTATCCAATCATTAGTATCTCATTATAATTTATTAATTAAGGGTCACCATCCCTTAATCAAAATATCACATTTCTATGAAATCACTGTTCTAGTTCTTCATCCCCATTCGACATGTCCTTTTAAATCCTTGCTGAAAACTTATACATAAAATACATATATAATACATGATTTAAATAAACAAAATCAGTGAATTCCAAAACATAAATACTTCATTTATCAAACTTTATTCTTAAACCATTACTCATGCTTTACTAACTTATTTCTTAATTCCACTTTCCTAGAATATGAAATATGAATCATGAATTAAGGTTTATCGACCACAATCTAACAATTAATATTATTTTTAATATAAATAAAAATTGAAGAACATCATATACCTTTCACAAGATGTTTGTGTTATCTTTATCTTCTAAAGAATAACTAATAATCCTTCCACCTTCATGATTCTTTTTATGATATTTTCCCTTAGAATATCCTTATTCATAATTACCATATATTCAAAATCAAAAAACACTCAATGTCAATGAATTTCTTTATAGTTCTCACCATTTAATTATACCAGGATGAATATTGTAATAAGAATTTATAAAAATGGCATACCATATAATCCTAAAAAATAACTATTTGGATTCCAAAATCATGGATCAGACTTCGTTAAACTGTGAAATGTTTGGTTGATATATGTTCATTCATAGTCATATTGTACGTAAATACTTCATGATTTTTTATACATAGTTTCTTAATTCCCAACTCATATCCTTAGGATTTTGAAAACAAGTTTCCAATATTGAACGTTGTCAGGTACAACGTCACACTGAGTCAGTCCATACACACCTTGTTCTGGTTATTATACCTAGGTAAATCTATTCCAGATCCACATTCTCTTTTTAAAACAACACATAGATGTAATTATAGGCACCCACTCACTATATCCTTGTACAAAATTATAGGTCATTTCCATAAATGTTAACTCATCTTTATAATTATACATAGAGACATCCCTATACATATCCTTATAAATATTCCTAGAGATCTCACTAATATTTTTATCCTATATTCTAATGTTTGACTAATCCTTTAATCTGATACAAAATATAGAGACCCAATCCTTCCATTAATAAAAACTACATCACTTTGGTGAAATATATATAACATTATACTAATAGATTCCCAATGATCATAACAGTTTAGTCTCTCTGGAAACATGGAATCTTAAAAATTGGTACATAAGTGAGTTGCATTATATCCCAATATTTTTTTATTAAATAGAAACCTTAACACACAAAAAAACATAATAAATATCTTCATATCCTAGATAATAATACATAATAATTAGTAAGCTATGATGGTTATTAATGGTAAAAAGGGGGATATATGAGCATAAACATGAACGTAAGGGTATATGAACATGGCCATGACATTAAAATCTCATACACTTTATAGAAATGATCATATACATGAATCATGGAATAAATATTTTCCGTTTATAAGAAAAGATTCATAATGAAATAAATAACATAATCCATTAAATAAAAACATGTCAATATGATATGGAATAGTAGGAAATACATATGTATATAAAATGATTTCCATATTAGTCAAGGAATATCTACCAAGGCCATCGTAGTGGTATGATTTCACTCAACATATCATCATGGTATTCATGGTCACTACTCTATCCATTTAATAGTATTTGTTCATTCCACATTCCATCATGGTGGTCATAGTTAACTCCCATTGCAATCATAGTAGTCAAGGATCACTCTTAAGACCATGTTAGTCTATCTCAAAAGATATAAAAAATTAACCAGTATATTAAAGGGAGATGTAGGTCCCACCCATCTAATAATATAAGCATACTCACATGTTCCATAGGATTGTAAACAATCATATCATGACCCATGAAATGAAATGGGTGTCATAAAAAAGATATTGTATCTTAACCTATTGTAAAATAAATCTTCCATAATCATTTCATTAATTCATAACATGTGAAAACGGATGGGTTTAATAAGCATAAAACCCATGGAGGAGGGATACATTTTGTAAAACTATAACCCATTAAAAATAAATTGGTTTCTAGAAACATCATTCCATAAAAAAATCATTTTTATTAATGAAACTGAATCAAAACATTTAATATTTTACCATGGAAGGCATGCGTAAAACCAATAGATTTTATCTAATATGGGAAATAATTATGATTTATCTTCTAACATTATTTCTTTAGGAAAATATCATTTATTATTTGAAATAGATTTTGAACGAGTAAATCCTTTTGAAATCCATTTTCTATGAAAATTCATTGATAAAATTGAATATAGGCATAAATTCACTGTGAAACAATTTTCCCCACCAAATTTTAAAATATGCTTGAAAAAATATTGAAAATAGTTTTCCATGAAAAAATATTAAAGAAACCAGAAAACATTTTTGAAAAGTATTTTCCTAACAAAAATATAAAATATGCTTTATAAAAATTTAAAATACATATATCTAGAAATCAAATTGAAAAAATTAAAAAAATGATTTAATTTTTTTTAAACTAATTCTTTCAAAATACATTCAAATAATTTATATAAATATTTAATTCATTATAAGAAAAACTTCTTTGAAAAAAATGGAAACATATAAATAATGCATAATAACTATTTGAAATAATTTCTTTGATAATTTATTGAAAAAATATAAATAAATAATGAAAACATTGAAAACATTTCTATGAAAATAATTTGAAAACATTTAAAGAAATATTTTAAATATTTTGAAATCCTTTTTACAGAACACAGTTTTGAATGAAAAAAAATTTAACTGAAGAGAATCATAAATATGAACATTCATAAAAATGATTTCTGAATAATCTATTTAACTAAAGAGTAGTAAAGTAGACTTAATACGTTAGTAAATCATTAGAATACATAGGACAAGATAATTCATTAGATTTCTTGATAGAACGTTCATAATGTTTCATCAATGGATGTATAATCATAAACATTCTCGATATACTATGAGATCATTTCAATAAAATCTTACCAAATGGTAACATTTAATTATTCTCCCCATATAAGAAAATGAATTAAATTATGTATAAAATTTGATAAATATAAATATATTCAGGATTTAGTTTTCATATGTATTATATAAACCTCATTATATTATATAGGTGCATAATCGATCTTGTGTCTCAATGAAGGAAAAATATGACAAAACTACTTTACTGAGTGGGTATTATTTGATCCAAAAAACCCTTGAAATAAAATATCATCAAATGGATATGATAATAAAAAGAAATTTTATTATATGAATAATGTAATACATTCAATGGAATTTAATTCACAATAAAAAATAAAGTATTGGTAAACATGATATCTATTTCACAGATATAGAATGTGAGATGAAATTCTCTTACAATGTTTCTTGACTCTCTCCATAATGATTTAAAACTCATGTATAATAAATATAAGTTTATTATATATAAATAATAGAAAAATATTATTACATTTTACACCATTTATGGTTTCATTATGACTTTATATTACCATCATTTTAACAATTTTAATGTTAAGGTTACGCCTCAGGTAATATTTACATTGTTTTTCGTATGTCTTGATTAGTTATATATGTGGTTCCTATACATATATAGTGATTTATGGAATATAAGAAATGATATAAATAAAATTTATATTCACTAAATGTGTACTAAAGTAATCTATATTATATATATGTATGAAAGGGAATACATCATTTAGGGAGATGATAGGTTATATATACACATCAACATAGTTCCCATTTTATTATTAAATTGAAACAAAGAAATATAATAAAATATTTTTATATATGTATAGAATATAGTTAAATTATAATTATTATTACTGTTATATCCTGTTATTTTACTAAGAACATTTTAAATACATTCCATGTAATTTTTGAATGAATCACATCTCGATGAGGGGGCAGTAGTCCACACATCCTCAAACGAAATAATTTTATTTAAAAAATGGAAAGTATAAAGATAAGTATTTTATAATAACAAGTTAATCATAACGATATAATTATTATTATTATATATATCATATATAATCATTGTTTTCATCACAATTCCAAACCATGAAAGGTGGTAAATGAAAAATGAACAATCATCATTCCTTGAGGTGACAAATTACCGTACACACAATCAGTTAGTTCATTGCCAATTAGACAGAAGTAAGTGTTTGTGTAGGTAAAAACATTAATATTAAAATATAACTGTATTTTGACGATACAATGTTATTTATATAATCATTGAATATGTATAGTGTATGGGTGGGGAATACAAATAAGATAAAGGAGAAGGATGAAAGATGTTACATCTTCTTTGTCTAACTCCTTTTAGTATTCAAAAAACATATTCCTTGGAATAATTTCTAACCAAAGGGTGGTTTCAAGGTTTAATTTAGGGATTTTGGAATTTCTATTGGGAATACATTTTCTATCCCTAGTTGGTTTTAGGTTTGTGATCAATTGGGAGGAGAAGATGCCTTTTATGGAAGAGGAAGAGTGTCACTCTTGTAAATACCAAAAGGTTTACATTAATGTGAGGAATACATTACCTATTATGTCCCAAAAAAGAAAAAATAATGGGGTAAAGGTGAATCATGGTATACAAAAATCTACACCCCACAAAAATAAGTTCATTTTTATAATTTTGTTTCTTAACTTTTATGATTTCCCAATTTTATCTTTCTGGTTTTTATTTAAGTGTATATTATTAAAATATAAGTGATTTAACAATAAATTATAAATTAATGTTATATTTATTAAGGAATATATACCAATATATTTTTATCTATTATATCTAAATTATATTATAAAAGTTTCATACGTGTTGGGAATTATTTTTTAATCATTCCCATGTAACGTGTAAAAATATTGCTTTTAAAATATAGTGTGCTAACATAGTTTTTACTATATATGAGTCAATATGATCATTATATAAAATAAATTGGCCCATTAATGTATTATATTTTATATTTATTAACCCTTAAAAATAACTATTTATCAGGACTTTTTTTATTAAATTTAAATCATTTAATAAAATATCATTTATTTTAAAATAATAGTAATTTCAATTTTGACATAATTTGTTTAATTTTAATTTTAATATTTAAAAATATTATTTTTATTCATATATATTATGTTCAGCTCTTTTGGAAATTATTTATTAATCTACAAAAAATATGTACTTAAAAAATTAATTCAATATCATTCACATTTAATATTTATAGAATCATTTATTTTTATTAATTGTTTACATAAAAATTTGTACATAATAATTTCATAAGCATTTTACATATCTAAATCATATATAAAAATCAATGATAAATTATTATAACAAAAAAACCCTTTATCATTAAAATGGATACGTATAACTGATAAAATTATGTTTTTACATTTTACAAATTTCTATTAATGTTAATGGTAAGGAAGGTACCCTTTTGCATTCTTCATTACATAACCTGTTATATGGGAAACTCCAAATTAATAATACCAAAATAAACCATTTAACTAAACCAATAGTGTATAAGGACGAATTATTGGAAACCAATGTCCTTTTTATGAGTGTCTTGGTCATGTTTGTCCTTAATATTATTTTTTGTCGCATATTAATATTAATTTTACTTTATTCACTATAATTATTTTTAATCACTCTTTGTAATATTTTTTTAAGAAATTAACATTATCTTATTTGAAAATAAATATTATAGTAATTACAACGTTTTATGAATTTTTTATATTTTAATCATAAAAGTGGGAAAATAATGTTAATTGATAATCTTGTAGACATAGAGATAAAGTGTGTATTTAATATAAATATATTCAAAAGTTCAATAAGTATTTTTAACTAATTTCCATATAAAAATTATTTTAATTACCTATATTGGACTAACTTACGTATAATTTATCTCTTATTTCATTATAAACCAATTTTAAATATAATATAACATTAATAAAAATTTAAGGGAAGAGGTGATTTTTTTCAAAAATAAATTATTTTCACTATTCATTAAAATTGAATTTTCCCATAAAAACCAGAAAATTTACACGTACATAATTTCAACATTATCGATTCAAAATGATTTTTATTTATACAAATAATATAAATTAATTTTTTTAAAAATATTAAAAAATAGAGGTTCCATTAAAATCCAGTAAAACTCATTCTTGTTTGTACCAAAAGTTAAAATTTTATTGTGTGTACCACTAGATAATGTATGTGTTCTTTAAAGAAAAATAATAATGTAGTTCTATGTGTAGTTTATGTCATCTTGGTTCATTTTGAATGGAATGTTTTACTTCATAAAATGAATGGCACCAATGAAAATTACTTCAATTGAAAAAATGGTCCCTAAAACATGATGTGTTTGAATATATATTTGAAACTATTATGAGGTGATTAATAGAAGAGGAAGAAACTTATCAATGATTATAAAATAAATATTATTTGTATGAGAAATGGGCTTAAACATTGTTTATAGTTATAAACTAGGATGTATAATTATTGTTCCCTTAAACACTATTACTTCATGGAACTTTAGTAAATTTAGTACACTAGATCATTGGGTTGAATGTTCCTTAGATGTAGTTTTGTGATAATTAACTATGAAAAACTAATATTATCACAGTGAAAGATTTTGTAATTTACCTTTTGTGCAACATCATTAGAAGGTTTCGTAAGGATAAAATCAATATAAACAAATAAGTGTGAAATAATTGACCATAAGAATAAAGCGGTCATGTTCTAGTGGGGATGGAAATTTTTTGAAAATATTATCCACACCCTTATCCACCCCACTCAGGTTATCTAATTACTTTTTTAGGTCTAACAGAATTAGTAATAATAACAAATAGTAAAAATACATGAGATGTCAAACATTATCAAAGGAACCTATAGAACTCATGAAACTAATCTATAAGAGATGTTAGTATCATGGATCATTATCCTCAAAACTCATGATAAATCATGGTATAAATAAATATATATGTGAAGAATCAATCACAGAAACAAACCTAGTTAACTCCCAACATATTGTTATAAATAGAAACCAATATTACCTACAGTATTTGAGAGCAATATCATTATCACCTATTGCATATTTTGTATCGGTCTCATAAAATATATAACATGTATTAGGAAAAGCCTTAATCATCACTAATTTCTATATATTCTATATTGAATATAACACATCTATGATTATATTTTCATTTTTAATATTTTAACATTAGAAGTTGTCCATTAAAATTCTATTTACCCATGTAAAAAAAATTGGTTATGTCATTGTCTCTATAAAACTATCATATTCCATTTGGAAAAAAAAATATTGATGGTATCATTACAATATATCCCTATTAGAGAATAAGAACCATCAAGAGTAGTTGTTTTGGATTAATTGAATTACCTATAAATAATCATTAAATTTTTTATGGGTAATATATCGTTTCGATATATTATATCACTTTTGAAAATAGGGAAAATATTGAAAATAATTTTCTTTGAAGATAAACATGTAAATATTTAATATATTATTTAAGGAAAAAATATTCACAGTGGATAAAATTGTGTTTGACTAATATATGTTAAAATAAACCACCCCTTTTACCCTATGGTAATGAATATCTAGATGTGTTGTACAGATTATGTTAATATGATTAATTTTTTATTTTTTATGAATAATATAGAAGATAAATTAATATGCACATTTTATATAATTGAATATAAAATTAATGAAATATTAAAAATAATTCAAAATCAAGGATAATGATGATAAGTATTCAAAATCTAAATGATGATACAAAACCGGTATAACATAAAAATAACCTTAATTATTTTTCTTTAAATAATATATTAGGAAATTAGAATTAAACATAAAAACCACTTTCATATATAGAGTATAATAAAATGGATGTGGTTCCTGAAAATAAGATTATATGGTTCCGATGAAAGGAAATTTGAATAAAGACAAGACCAAGAGAAGATGATGTTTTGTAAAAAAACCTTACAATTTTATTATCATTAGAATTATATGCTCATGAAAAAAATTACTAAAAATGAAAATGTCAAAACAAAGAATCTATCCAGATATGGATATGAAAAGTCAAAGGACACCAATAAAACCATCAATAGAATATAAGGTTTGAAAATAAATATATTTTCTAATGAATGAAAAATTGGGATAAATTAAACATACAAAGATAAGTTCATTGAATTAATAAATAATAATTTGAATTAGTTTTTATTTAACAGTAAAAAAATGATTAAATATCCTATTAAAAAAATTCAATTAACACATTAGATTTTAATAATATAATATTAGAATAAATTATATTACTGAAGGAGAGGATATTCAATTAAAAAAACATTACCAATGTTTGATCACTAAAAGGATAATTAATAAATTATTTTATAAAATTAGAAAATGATAAAACAAAAAAAATTAATGAATATTAAACATAATTTAATCATATTTTATCACCAATTTTTTTTTTCATAGAATAAAAAATAGAGAATCAGAATAAACAATGAAAAGAAATTCTATTATGAAATCACTGACCTCGAGTCCTAACTAACTACATAAATTCTTCAAATATAATATAATAAATTTATATTAATTATGTAATAGTTTAATAATATTTTCCATTTTTATTTCCTTAATGCAAAGAAATTTATTTTATTTTTTATAATATTATATTAAATTAAATTATCGACTGTACCTTATTGAATGTTTT
The DNA here is from genome assembly GCA_963277665.1 of Viscum album. Lineage (NCBI taxonomy): Eukaryota > Viridiplantae > Streptophyta > Magnoliopsida > Santalales > Viscaceae > Viscum > Viscum album. The sequence continues at coordinate 1,844,863,123 of OY728163.1, read as the reverse complement.
GTGGACATTTTGTTCTCAATTCCAATATAATTATCTTATGTTGATCGTGGATGAATAGTTCGTTATTCAATCATATCCATACTTATAATAATGATATAATTATAATTTATATACGTATATTATACCATTTTAACAAACATTGTTTTTATGTCATGAAAAATTAAATATGTTACAACATGGATACGATAGTCCATATGAATTAATGAGTAACATTTCCAATTTTCATTGATGAAGTAGTAAAAAAGATAAATTAAATTTTATCATCCTATAATCATTATTATATCTTAAATTTCATACAACAACTTTTAATACAATTATGAATACCTTCCATGTTATGTAGTGATGAAAAATGCATCATGTCTCTTTTTGCATGTGGTAATCCCCACGTACGCACTAAAAAATATCATTTTAAATAAATGGAATCGTAAATAAATATATGATATATTATCACTATAAAATTATTATTATTTATTGAATATAATATATAAAATATAAATCAATCACAATATCTATTCATCAGAGGTAGTGATGGGAAATAATATTAATCAGTTCACGAGGTGAGAGTTCTCCTTATATATTAATTATTTTTTTATAATTTCTTTCAATATTCTCTATTAGAAAGAACAATTATCAATAAAATAAAATTATTTTAAATGATATACCTCCTCATCAGGAAACATCCGCTTATTTAAATCTCAATCTGTATATGGTTGGTTTTATTAGTAAAATAAGACCACTAGAGAATAATTAAAGATTTTATTAATAGATTTGGGAAGGTGTGGTATAAGTGAAATGGATTCTGAAATTTTGAGAGGGGGGATATGTGGTATAATATTATAAGTGAGGGGAGGTTAACTCTTGGATTTTTTTAAATAGTTATATTATTATGAATTTATTTTCATGGATAAGTTCTATGGAATAGATATATTTTTATGATAGGGTCTGGATGAGATTTATTATCTCATATAATAGAATTTGGATAGTTATCCATGATATTTTCACCTGTATCTTTCTAATTTAATGCCTCATTAATCCATATGATGATAACTACATTATAAATATTTTTTAAATCATTTGGGGATAATAAATTAACAATAAAAGTAAATGATGTTCATAAATGGAAGAATGTTGAAATTATAGATCACATATAATTCACAGGGATAATATTTGGTTTTCATATATACAATATCATTAAACAATATATTTTAAATTACAGGATTTTTCACGTGTCATTTTTTAGAAATGATCATTTAATTTGAAATTAATATAATAAAAATAATAAGGGATTTAGAAAAAAACAACTAACAAAGTATTTTTTACTATTTAATACTTCTAATATAATATGTCATCCATTATGAAATTGAAGGATCCCAGAACACCTTGAGAGGGGAGGGGTGAATCAGGGTTCCAACATTTTCTTTTTAATGTTCTGGATATTGTTCCCATGATAGTAGGAACTTGTTAATATTTTTGAACAAATGAATGTAGGAAGATGGAACAGTACATTTACATGGTTCACCATAAAGGGCTACGTCCATGGAGCATATAATGAAAGGTTGTTGGCTGTACCTAATTCCACTAATCATCACAAACTATGGATTACAATGTTCATGTACAGTTACTCTGTCCCAGGCACACTGTCTTTAAAAATATTCAGGTGTACCCCACTATGTCCCTCAGGTCACTCCAATTGACTCGCCCTGGATCACTACTTTTTGTGTGTAAAAATATTTCGTGCAACTTCATCTTTTCATGTGCAATATCTCTTTTTTCATGCAGTTTCCAATTTTTCATGAATGTCAGAATTTTTCGCGCAGTTTGTTCTTTTCGTATAGCTCATCCTATTTCACGTAGCTCGGACTTTTTTGCACAACTCAGAAATTTTCTCGCAACTTCCTTTACGTGAACCTTTTATGCACTTCAGCACTCAAATATTATCTAAGTCTTCTTCCGCTCATAATGAGGGGGTTCACCACTTGTTTATAGGTTTCACCAACCCCCTGTGCACAAAACCCAACATGGCCTGAAAAACCTCTCATAGGTGCCCAATAATTTCACACAGGAATCGTTTTTCGAGCACATCTCTATGTTTTTCGTGTAGCCCATGCCTTTTACATTTTTCTACATTCTGATTCTGAAACACCTCTTGTGCGAAAAACCTTGCTCCACTTTTTTACGCACCATGCTGTTTTTCGCGCACCACCCTTGAACTATATGATCACTTTACTAGGAAACATTATGAACTTCCAATGAGGATTGACAACAAACACAAACCACACTTCTATTCTTGAAAACAATAGCTATGGTTTTAACAGAAATTAATTTGGATATTTCTAATATAATTTACATTTATTTATCTTCTCCTTGCAGAAGAATTGTATCATTGTTGTGTAAGAATTTAATGTAATAATCTAATTACTATAAATTAAAAATAAATTCAACAGTATTATTAATTTAATTTATTATAAAAGATTTTGATATTATTTAAATACTTTTTAAATCCATATGTTAATGTATTAGATAAATTTAAAATTAACAGAGTGGAATTTTATATTTTTTAGTATTAAATATATTCTAGAGGTCAATATCATTGAAAAACATAAACAAGTGGCCAAAAATTTAAAATATAGATGATCTATGGTAGAACTAAACCCATACTATTTGGTAATAGAATTTTCTAATTTTCTAATATATAAAATCTAGTTTTTTTCAACATTAATAAACATAAAATACCATTATTTTAACTATTTACTATTGAAATTATACATAATGGGAAAAAATAAAATTGGAATATTTGAGAATATTAATTATATTTATTCGAAATAGTTAATCATTTGAATTTAAATATAAATAGAAAAAAAATTTTAATCAATATGAACCCCACAAAATGAAATGATAATAGGCTATTAGTAAAGTTATTTATATCACAAATATGTTTTATTCAAAAAGTTGTTTTTATGCATTTGATGACTTAATATTATAATTAATTATTTGATATTTTAGAATATTATTTTTAAAAAAATTAAAATAATTTTGAAATAGGATTATCATTTCTTAATTTTGTTTATATTCATTGATTTTTAGAAGTATATTTGGTTTTTTAGTGAAAAGTAAAAAATACCAAATTTTTTAAAATTTTAATTCATTTCAATAAATTAAACAACATAAAACTGTGAACATAAGTAATTTTTAATTAACTATATACTGTTATTTAGAATATGATTATTCTTGATATTTCATATTGTATTTTTCTGAAAATTGTTTTAATGTACCTAATATTTCTACATTTTAATATATTAAAATAATACCTAATGGTGAATTTTTAAAATGACAAGTAAATATTATATTTCATTAATTATAAATTTATTTGCATAAAATCATTTTTCTTATTCATAGAGTTAATATTAAATGATCTTTTGATAGAAAACCCCCCTTCTTGAAACCCCAAATTTTCATTGCATAAGGTTTTTTTGTTGTAAATGTAATTTTTATTTTTATATGAATTTAATTTTGAAAAATGGATTCTATATTAGGAAAAAATGGTCCAAACTGGTTTACATAGTAATTTTTGTTTTGATAAAAAATTGATTTACCATGGTAAACATTTTACTTTGGTATAGGTAAAATAATTTAATGGGTTAATGGTAATAGGTGAAAGAATAAAATAACAAAAAAAATACAACATTAAAAGGGATTTTTATGTATTTATAAAGAATAAATTTTATTTAAAAAATTATTATTTTTACAATTCATTTAAAATAATTCATCCCAAATGTGTTATTAATTAAATATAAATTTATCACTATTTCAATACCTAAAACAACCCCTCCTCAAGTATGAATTCCACTCCTCACTAACACATTTATTCTAAATTTTGTGAATATATTAAATTATCTATAAATAAAATTCATTTCCACTCTAAAAATGTACAATTTATTAAGGTTTCACCAAAAGACTAATTCCATGATCCTTAATGGGATTCTGAGGAGGTGATATTCTAGAGATAACATTATAAAACCACCTCTCTTAATATCTATTCATATTCTACCTTCTACTATCCTTATGCATCCATCAATGAATAATAAATATAATATAGTTTATATATTTAATTGAATATTTTATTTCCATCCCATTTATTATGTTTTATTATTCATATAATTGAACCCATTCTCCATTTTATAGAGGCTAATCATCTTTGTGGATAATGAGTATCTGTTTTACATTATGAAATTCAGGGATTATCATAAAAGTATTGTTATGGTTAAATAATATTTTAATATGTTTAATATAACTTATTTCAGATTTTGAATTAACATATTAAAATAATGTTAACTAAAATGAGACTATTATGTCATGGTGATAAAAACAGAAAAAATAATGATGCACTTATCAATAAAATTTTTATCCCATAAATCATCCTCATTCAATAATAAATGATACATGGGAACGTTTATAATTTATAGTTTTATTAATACCTTATAATTCAACTTATGTAGTTTTATTTCCATTTTACATGAATATCCATAGTTATACTCCATGGAATTGACCAAATAAACCTTGAAACGAAGCCTCCTAAAACAACGAAATTGATATTTATAAATCATAAAAATGTCTAGAAATTTAATGAATAAAATTATATTAATCAAAATATATATTTATATGGTTATTAATTAAGTAATTAATAAATTTAATTTTATTATACATGAGATTAATAGCATGTTCTGAACATTTGATCATAAAGAAAGGGACCCCACTACCTCTCTCTCTCTCTCTTCTACTCTATTCAAGTTAATTATTCATTTTATGTGTTTCATCATGAATTACAATTGATTTTATATTATTTTAAACCTACTTAATTTTTTCCTCTCAATTTTATAATTATTATATGAACATTTATATCTCATTAATTTTTTAATCATTATGCACTACCTTTATGCTACCAGAATTTATTAATAAAATCATTCCATCAATTTACATTATTAGGATTATGCCATGTTTTTATTAGGTGTGATATTTTTTTATATGATGTAATATTACAACATTTTTGAATGTACAACTGATACACATAATCCATTCATTTTATTAAGAATCTATAAAATGATATGATGTTTTTAATGAACAATAAATTATAAATTATGTTTTAATGAATCATTTTATGAATTTATAAAATAATGTTTATTTACATATAATGAATTAGTTCATTTTATCACCACCATGAATCAATTTTTGTCTCAATCTTCCATTATAATTTTAAATTTTCATTTTCCAAAAAAAATCACAAACTTGTGAGAAAAAAATAAAAAATAAATATTTTTAAATCAAAAGATTACATTCCTCAAAAAATGTTTTTAATAATATTTTATTAAATGAATAAAACATATTTAATCTCCATTATTTATTTTGGTATTGAAAATGGTTTTTTCAAAAGAAAAATTTATTTTGGAATAGAATATGGGTTTTTAAATGAGAAGGATATTCTGATATCCAAAAGTAATACATTATCATTATTAGAAGAATATTTCAAAACATATAGCATAAAAAATTTAATCATGTTACACACGCATTATATATAAGAAAAATGTGCACCCAGATCGGCTTAATATATTATATTAACAATTATAATCTTGGACTAAAAAGATAAAAACGGGTGATCCTTTTACATCTTATATGATGTGGTGGCCTAGATAGAGTTCGATGTGCCCATTATGCCTTATATGATGGGCTGCCCAATTTATTGCAAGGTGAGAACATTATATAATTGGGTGCACCCATATAAAACTCAAATAGTATGGGTAGTGATTACATTGGAATTATCTCATATGGTTATTCCTATTAAATATTTTTGTAAGGGTTTTATGAATGCGATGCTTTATGATTTAGAAAAAAGTGTTTCTTTTACATTCTATCGGCTTTAATGATGTTGATTAATCTAAATGTTTTTTTGTTTTATAGTAAAAATGAACTATTTAATTTTTCCAATAACATTGAGGTATGATTAAAAACTTTATACGCTGTCATTTTTTTCTCATAACTAATAGTTCTCCAATTTTTATTTACCTTAATGTTCTCTTTATTCTCATATAATGTTCAAAAATGTTTTTCAATGGATTTATGGATGAGTAAATAAAATGATGTAAAAAAGATGAAAAATATGAAGACCGGTCATTAAAAGAAACCATGATTTTTTCAAAAATAGTTTTTCTGGTAGAAATAATTGAAACTATATTTAATTTTATTATTAATAATATTTGGATTCACTACATAAGAGTTTTTTTAATTATATAAAACTCTAAACAGAAAATATATTTAGGATTATACTAATGTGATTTTAAGTTACAATAATTACATTGTATGATGTTTATGATCAGGTTGATACCTAAACCTCATCCACTATTTATCCCATTTTTTCATATGTTTTTAAATTAATAGTGGCATTTTTTTATTCTTCCTAATATAAAACTATTTATAATTATTTAAATAAAATCTATATTTATTTCTATCTTTGATAAAAAATTATTTTTCCTACATACAATGGTTGTTTTATATTATTTAAAAATGTTTCCAAACAATAGTAAAATTGTCTTTTATAGATATTTTTACCCATGATTGACATTATTAGAATATATTTTAAAAGGAATATTGATGTCATTTTCCAAAAATTAAGAGTTTGTATTTTAATGAATTTTTTATTTAAAAAATATGTTAATAGGTACGCTATATGTGGAATTTCATACAAACATGATCACTAAATGTTTTAAAGCCTAAATTATAATTATAAAAGTATATTTTCAAATATAATTCCTTTAAAAATTATTAGGATATTTTTTTAAGAAGTTATTTTCCAAAGGAACATGATATTTTTCTCACAAATTTTATGTATCTTTTCATGTTTTTTCTATTAATCAATAACAAAAAAACTTTATTTTAAATATAATCTAAAGGGGATATTTTTTATTAATAAAAAAATAATTATTCATACATATAGTTACAATTATTTCATACAAGGATTGGTTTGAATACTAATTCCATGATTTATTTTTTATTCATTATCATTACAACGAATTATTTACATTCATCTGTTAGTTGAACATTAAATTTATACTACATATTTATAATCTCTATGATGTATTTTCTTATTTCTTAAACAAAATATCCTTTTTAAATTTGATTTTTTAGTTGGAATGTTATTTTATTAGATGTTGAAATATTGATAGTCTGTATGTTTTATTCAATATGGATATTTAATGGTAAGACGTATTACTATATAACTCAATCTAGTTTTTGATATACGAGGATTGCTTTAGTCATTATGATATGGAATGTTATGGTTATAGATTTTCCCTTGATGCATTAGTTGTCCCGTGAGATAAATATATTGGCTATCATTAATTAATTAGTTTTATCATTTATAGCTATGAATCATTTTTAAACTGTGTGAGGAAGATCTTGACTGTAGAGGTATCCATGATTCTAGAGATCATGACATCCAAGAATGAATAATTTTATTCATTGTAAAAAATGTTATTATTATACATGTGATTTTTGAAATTATATTATTAATAGATTCATTTTATTATTATATTATTGATTAAATGGATTGTGTGTTCAGTTATTTAACGTTCCATATTGATTATGAATTTTCCAGTTATTATATATATGATATTGATTAAAATGAAGTTATTTTTAGATATTTATTGTATATATTTAATATAATTGTCAAAATATTTAAATTGATTTTTTTGTTATTTAATATTTCATGTTTATTAATATTGTTAATTCTTGATTCGTTCAGTTGTACATAACCCATAAAGAGCATTTGATATCACATTGGTTTTTTTCTATTCCAAAGAAATAGGAAGTCTCTTATAAATGTTATTCATTGTTATGTATATGGAATAAAATTATTTTTAAAACAAATACGTTTAGTTTTTGTAATTGATATATGTGAATAATTTTTGTAACTAGTTTTTCAAGACTACTAAACACTTCATTCAGTTGTGATGTGAGTCTAGGAATTATTTTTCAATGTAATAAAGTATGGAACCAGATTCATGTAATATTATTATGGTTTATTATAATAAAAAATATTATATTTAGAATAATTTATTATAGATTAACTATGTGTGAATGAAACATATCCCATTGTAGTATGATAACAATTTAACAAAAATAATGAAATTATAAACATATTATGATGAAAATAATCAATAAATAATACATATATGTGTAGAACATTATTTGATAATAATTATATAAATATTATCAATTTTTAATAATATTTTAATCATGTTATTATGAATGTTAGGTGAATATTTTAGGATGATAGAATATGGTCGGCCAAGCATGAATCATATGTAAGGGATTTCATAGAAATTTTCATCCATTGGGAATTCATCCATATTGTATAGTTTATTTTTTTATCATATATACTTATTTTATTATTATTTAGATAAATAATCATTTAATTCATTAGATTTTAAAATCTACATCACTTTCAACCATTGATTGGGTTCCAATATAGAAAGTACCAATGTTGTAAATTTTTTATTTCCCAAAATTTCCGCCTTTAATATAGGATTCATGTTATACACCTATTTTTTTATATTTAGTTTATATAATGCATGTTTCATATATTATATCAAAGTTATTTCTAAATTTATGTCTTCAAATATTCTATTTGAGGAACTTTGTTTTAAGATAATTCATTTTAAATGATTCCACTATTATAATTTTTTTTTCTAATCAATTTTTTTCATTATGTTATGATAATTATTCTTCAATTTTATACATCAAAATTTAATACATTATACATTTCATGTTTATTATATTTTATATTATAAAAATTAATTGGTATTTACATTTCATTCCAATAAAATCTTTTTTGATAGATTTTTAACTCAATTCATTATCTTTGATGGATTCCTTATTTCAAGAATGTGAATCATGGGTAAGATTAATCTTCATCCCAATTAGTCTTTTTTAACTTCCATGTCTATATTTTATCAAAACATAAATATTTTAATTTTATATTTTGAAACCAAAATTCTATATCTTTTTATTTATCATTACATATTTTTATAATATAGTTTTACCGTCCTTTTTATGATGTATGTTCCTTAAAATTATTTTTGAAATATAAATAAGTATTTCCCTTTAACAATCATATATTTTATCTTCCACACCACATTATCTTAAATAGAATTTCAATTTATCTAAAATTAATTTTTCCGTTTTCTCTATTGATATAATATTTTCAAAAAATCTTAGGGACTTCTTCTATAAAATATTATTTAAAATAGACTCATTGATTCATTTCTATAAATGATATTTTATATGGAACTTATAAAAGGTATCTATTATTATCATTTCCTTAAATATGCATTTTTCAATATCTTCATTATTAATTTTATTTAAGAAACATCACCTCTATTTTTCAATGTTTTTCAAAATAAATTTATAGTCCCCTTTTTTATAAAATGATATCCTAAATGGTTAATGAAATGATAAGGGTATTTTATATGACCTCTAAATGTATATTATGAGTATTATTTTAAATTATTTTTTTCATAAATATCAACATCCTTAAAAATTTATTGTTTTTATTCAGTTACATTCTCATAATTATACCTTCCATCTTATATTTATAGATGACATATGATAATGGTATCAGATATAAAATTTTTGGAATGTATAAGAATCTCATAATTTCAATATTTTAATATGTATTTTTATAAACTACTAATCCATGAAGATTGTAAATTTTATATACCATTAAATATATGATTAATGAAATGTACTTATATAAGTGATATGTGAGGTCTAGAATTATATATCCCCTCAATGCAGAAGTATGACTCCTGGGACAAAAAAAATGTCATGGATTTTATTTTAATCCTACCAATTTATTAATTATGTCTTAGATGTAGTCATAGTGGAAATAATAATATCTTGGCTATGGTCATGAGTGTAGTAATAATTTCATTGATATAGTCTTGATGTAAATAACTAATTCTGTACTGTTTTCATGTCTATTAGAATATGTCACGGTTGTGGACAAGACAATCATATTTATAATTTGGTGGTGATCATGACTGTATGAATATGGTCTTCTTTGTGTCCATCATAGATAAAATAATTTATTATAAGTAGTCAAGATTTTATGTATAATGTTTTTTAATCTCAAAATGGAATGAGTGGTGTTTTGGAAGCGATTAGGAGGGAAAGAATAATTTATTGTATGTGGTCAAAATTGTATTAATGATATCATGGTTATGTTTATATTGGTTATAATAATTATTGGTATGAGGTAGTGACTATATGAATGACTTCGATACTTTTTTTATGATATTATGTGTTTTTTCATCATAATAGACATTTTGATATGAATAATTTATTCGTTATGATCACAATGTTATTAATGATTCCATTTTTTGGTATTGATGATACTCATGATGTATTGGATGAGATCGTAATGTTAATATTAACATGGTTAAGATTTTGTATTCCATTATTTCATAATTTTTAATTGTTACTCATGTGATTATTTATATTGTTAACCCATCCAAGGATTCATTTCATGCTCAATATATCATTTCTATGGAATTATTCAATTCACTAATTCAGGTAATATTAATCATACCTTTAATATTACATGATTTCAAAAAATATAAATTACATCTTACTGAGCATTTTATCTCAATATTATTATCCTTCCATTTCCCTCAATTATCTATAAGGGTAATACATATGAAATGTACCATAGGGTATCATGTGTGGAGATTTTTTTTGGCTGATGTTGATATCAAGTTTTATAATAATGATTTCTTCATAAAATATGATACATTCATATTGAATTAGAAATATGTGTGTTCTATGAGATAATTTTCTTCTCTAACACTCTCAGAATCTAAATCCTCATGGCTATGGTTTTAATTTGATTGATGAATTATAAATCATACACTAATAATGAAATTATATTCATGGTCAATTAAGTCTTTATGGAATGAATGAGTATATTAGTAGCGAATTCTGTTGTGTAGATTTTATGAATAACATGATTCCTTTAATAGAATGATTCATGAAGAGTTTATTTACATGGAAAATTAAATTGATCCCACCTATTGGAAGAAATTATTAATTAATTAGTAGGAAAATAACCTAAAATCTAATGATTATAAAAATCATGTTATAGAAAAAAAATAGAACTATTTTTGAGTAAAAATAAACTATCATTAATATATTGGAATGATTTTGGAAGGATATGGAAGTAAGGGAGACTGGTACACAAGTATTAAAATAGGACAAATCTAACTGGAATTTAAGATGTCCTGGAAAAGATTAGGAATGCTCAATTTTGTGAATTTAAATGCCACATGAATTTATAAATAAGGCCTTATTTGATTCAAATTATTCAATTAATTGATAATTATATTCATAGTGATTATTTTGATTTTATATTTTGAATAAATTTCATAATAATATTGTTAGAAATTGTAATTTTTTAAAAATTTGTGAAAATTGTTAGTTGATACTGAATATTGGTTCAGTACAAAAATCCCCGTAATGATGAATTATAGACAATATAAGATCAATTTAGACACTTTAATTAAAATTTTCAAATATTATTATGACTATGTATGCATGATTGATTACATTATAAGGATAATTTAAACTCTATGGTGGATATCTGTAATGACATGAAAAATTTGTATTATATGATTAAATACATTTTATTGGTAATTTTAGGTTTATAAGAATCAGTTTTTAATGAATTGTTATGATTCTATAATCTTTTTTAGAATTTTTTGAGAATTCTATTTAATTATAAAATAAATACTATTCATGTTTAATAATTTAAATGAATTAGATTGTTGTATTAATTATAAAAAATATGTAATATTTAAATTAAAAGAGAAATATTTTTAATTAAATTCATTTATTGTTTAGTATTTAATAAAACAAATACCATATTATATAAATTTACATTGAAAAAATTAGTTTCAATTATTAAAGTATAATATAAAAATCAACTAATAGTAACATTTCATAATTTTTTTTGAAAATCTTCATTTTTTGTCGATACTAAAAAGTATCGATTTTTGTAAAGATATCATTTATTTATAATAAATTAATTAAATTAAATGAATGATTTTTATAGGAAATTTAATTATTCAAACATAATTATAATATATATATATATTTAATCTTATCTTTTATTGTTGAATGATATTTATATAAGACTATAGTATAAGATTATTTTTTTGGAAAACATTTTTCAAAAAACTATTTATAATTAAACAACTATTATTCTTTTTAAAAAATTTAAAAACCTAAATTGAAGAATTATTTAAATTAAATAATATATATATATATATATATTAGTAGTAATTCATAACATAATTAGTAATACTCATAGAGTTAATATAAGACTATATTATTCTTGAAAAATACATTATCTAAAAATTTGATTTGTATTGCATCAAAGGGGATTATGTTAAATTAGATTCTTTTAATTTTTTGAATTTAATTTTATAAAATTGATTAAATTTATTTAAAAATTAAAATTTTTTATATATAATTATTTCAACATTGTTTTTTTTTTAAAATAAATTGATAAAACATAATAAATATTTTAATGTAATAAATGAAAAAATGGGATCATAATGGGAAAACAAAAAAGATAAAGCTTTAAATATCATAAAAACATTATTAATATTAATTAAATAGTAATATCTATTCCATAAAACATATATTGTTTAATTAGTAGAATTTTTTTATCTTTTTGAGACGTATAAAATGTGGTCATAACTTTTTATCTTTAAAAACTATAAATGTTCCCTCTACATCACTAATAAAATGCCACCCCATTCCCTCACAAATTCACTTGATTAAAAAATTTTGGACATGATAATATATAAGAAAACATGTACCTTAAATAACTCCCAACATTATATATGTGTTGGTGGGTAAAAAATTTCATTCATTAAAGGCATTAGTTTTAATCCTAATGAGGTGGACCAAAGAAGAGGTATTGTTATTAAACAAGAATTTTAGTTTTAATTCTACTAACACCTCATTAAAATAATATTCAAACATAATGATATAATTACATAGGTAAATATCATATACATAGATTTTATTATTTTAATTTTTTATCAAATATCCTTCTCCTCTTCCACCAAATGTGAAAAAATAATGATTATTTTTGTGTATGGAGAACTACATTCTTTTGAACAGATATGATTCATTTTCCATAATTCCATCTATTAGATGACTACATAGATGTAAATTTTTTATATTTTTTACAATATCATTATTATTAAAATAAAATTTATAATTTTATTTTTATAATTCCATTCAGTAGAAAATGAAACCATCATGCTTGTGTATGTTTGGACAACATCCTACGTGAAATGATGTGATTATTTTTTCATCATAAAATAAAATTGATGATATATATAAATGTATATTTGAAAAAGTTATATGTTATTTATCTATTGTAAGAATTAATTATTTATAAAATAATACATGTGTTTATACCAAAATTATCATTGAAAAATTGAAGTGTTACACATATTTATGATTGGAATACTGTCTCCATGACTATAACATAGTTCATTTTTTGTTACCATCTATCATGATTTGTTTTAAAAGTATAATTTTTATATAAATACAATATATATTTATTCTTTTTATTCTATATATTATGGTATAATTGACACTTTTACCTTAGTTATCCTACCAAATACATTTTTGACATATAAGTCCAATTCATTCAAAACATCTGAAGTCAACATAAATGATCACTAATTGGGTATTTGAAGTAAAAATGTAAACTAATATGAATAATAATCTTGAAAAAGATTATCATGAAATTAAGTAATTATAATATTTTAGTTACTCTAGATGATAAATAACGTTGATGATTATTTGGAAAAAAGTTATTTGAAACTTCAACATAAAACACCATTTTAAATGTGTTATGAATTATATAAAACAAAATTACTCTTTGTCCCTGATATTATATTTATTTTATGATTACATATTTGTGGAAATAAAATAATAATAATGGACATTATTATGTTTATTTTACTTTTTTTCCTTGTTTTTAAAATGAAATATTTTTATGGAATGTTTGAATTTCAGTAAAAAATGAAAAAGGATTGATCATTTTTAACATATATCGATTTAAATAATTTTCCCACCATCTTCAATATTATTTAAATATGGACACCATTAATTGATTTTCATTTTTCAATTAAACACTGTATTTCCTTTTTCTATGATTTTTTTATTGAAGATTCTTTTTTCAAAAGAAATGGGTAGTCTGATATCCAAAATCGTATATGTGTTTAAAGTAATTTTTCTTATAGTTTATGATGAGAAGATATCATCCTGAATTTTTTTTTCACTTTATTGATATTGAAAATGTTTATTTTAATGAATGATCCTGATATAGCTTGTACAATGGGTTGATCCCCATTATATAACATTATTTGATGGGTTAATCCCCCTTATAGCTCATGAAATAATTTTGTGTTCCCCTTATATTTCATTATATGAATGTTTTCTCCCCATTACAGCTCATGGTATGAAGGATGATCCATATTATATTTTTTTAATGCAATGTGTGATGATTATGTTCTCTGGAAAATTATATTTGATGTTGGACATATGGTTATTGTAGAATATAAGGGTTTTATAAAGATGATGTCCCAAGGATAACATTTTAAGAACCCGGATCTTCGTTTCAGGTATGTCTTTCCTTTTTCTAGAGTTTTTTGGAAAAAATGGGATATCTTGAAATTTTTGAAGTACACACCATGTACATTCTGAGTACACGCCGTGTACTCCTTTGCCTCTCGAAGCCGTGTGTTGGCCGTGTTCGGGCCACACACACGGTCTGTAGAGGTGATGTGGTGGCCACTTAAAGCGGAGTACGGAAAAACAGGGTATACGTCTTGTACCCCAGATGTACACTCTGTGTACTTTTTTTCATTAATGGAATTAGGGTCGATCCTGATGGACAGAACACACCCCTTCTTTAGGTTCTTCGTCCGAGAATGACCCATACGGCCGCGATAATTCTCCAAGTTCCCGAGCCTCCGTCTGATCTCCGTTTCAACCGTCGTCGATTTCGTTGGAACCACAGTTGTGAGTTCTTCCTTCTTCTAGAGCCTTGTTTTTCAATTTCTCCCATTTCTCAAGGTATTGTGGGTTGATCGTTTTTGACATTTTCTCAGATCCTCGATGTTCTAAGGATAATCATTCATTGTGGTTCATGTATATCATTATCCTAGCATCAAGGTAGGTGTTTTGTGCCTTTCTGTAGGATTTCTATGAATATTTTGTACAAATTCAACCCATACCCATGAACTAGGTATTGCGTGTTTCTTGTTTTTCCCTTGTTGTTTGCTTTTCGTGTTGATATGCCGGTGTAGAGGTCATTTCTTGTGAACAGGGTAAATTGTAATGTGCTCTGGATGTTTTTCCATGCTTTTTTACTTGTTCGGTGTTTTTCCAGTTTCCATGCCTATTTGTAGGATAGTGGAACTGTTGAACTGTAATGATTTTGTGCCTTAGAATGATATCCATGTAGTTCATGAGGTATACATGGGCCGATACGCGTACTATGCATGTTGTTTTACACATGGCTGTGAGAACCTAGTGTAGTGGACCATAGGGAGAATGGATGTAAGGGCTTCTCTAGAGTGTGTTTAATTTACGATGTGAGACCCTAGTGGGAATTGACGTTGAGTGCTTTCTCAGAGAGTCTGTAGATCCTTAACATGGGCCAGATGGGGAATTGACATTGATTGCTTCCCTAGAGAGTCTTTTGTATGATACAAGACTATAGGGGGAATTGACGGTGAGTGCTTCCTCAGAGAGTCTATTCTATGGATGAACTAGAGGGTGAGACTGTGTATTCCTCCCAGAGGGTTTCTAGTACTTGTAGGATTATCCTTAGGGGTAAGGATGTGAGAACTACCTAGAGGTTACCATTTTGTTATACTTTCATGAGTGGTTGTTTCTTTGTTTTTGATTATATGCTAGAAACTATGGATTGTTACTGCTGTGTATTATCCTGCTTACTACTTACTGTTAACTGCTTACTATTATTTTCTTGCCATATATTCACTGACTGTTAGGTACATATCTTTAAATGGGTTTCTATTGGGACTTTGTCTCACACCCTGTTTGGGTCATGATTTTTGGGCCCAAACAGATTATATTGTTGCAGATATAGATATGTGTAAGCGCCCTTCTACTTCAGGTTCTTGATTGCACTGGAGTTGGAGAGCATGGGACCAAGCTGAGGCTTGCGATGCTGAGGAGTTTCTGATCTATTTTTCTTTGTACTTTGTATTAGTACTGTATTCAACATTTTTACTTGTTTGGATATTTTCCTAGAAATATATGAATCATGCATCATTTACATATTTCTGCTCCAGTTGATTATTTGTTTGTCTTCCGCTGTTTAACGTTTACTCTTGTCTGTATGTCTACTGCTTCTACTGTTGTTGCTATTTGTTTCCTCTTCCGCTGTGTACTCTACCAATGAGGGAATAGTTTCCCCACTATCACACCCAAGTCCCTTGCTGCTAGTCGGCAGCCTCTGGCATTTGGGGAAATGCGCTTGAGGCCATATGAAAAACTGGGTAAGGGGAGCCTCTGGGAGGCTTTCGGAACCGGGACGTTACAATGGGGGATCAGAGAAGTTCTTTTCTCTTGAATTACATTTTGGAGCCTTTAGCAAGGGATAGGATGGATTAGGTACTTTGTATTAATTTGTTCTCGGGAGTAGCTAACCCTCGTACCGGGAAAATCCATACTACCCCATTTTTTGTAGTTTTCTTGTTTTGAGATTTTATGGTTGATATGATTTCACCTAGGGTTATTCACATGCATTGTGTTGTTATTGTTGTTGATATTGTGGTTCTTTTTCAATCACAACCTAATGATATGAGGGTATGCCATCTCATGCATCATATAGAAAATTGTTTGAAATCACATGCCATGCATTCTTTCCACGCCATCTAGGGTGAATTAGAGATTGCATGTTGTTGTGATAGACTTTGTGTAGATTATTCATTATGTTGTGATATATTCTTTGTTAGAATCTTAGTTGTTTTATAGAAGACTATTTGTATCATACTTTTCTTAAATGGATGGTAAGCCTTGATTCATGGGGAGTATGGGCCCTCACAAATCGGAATTTGGAACATTCATGCTCATTTTTCACTATTTTCTGGGCTTCGGTGAAGTTTCCGAGCAACTTCCGAGAAAAACCCAGAATACACGGCGTGCACTTTACATATACACTACGTGTTGTTTTTAAACCGTGTTACTGACTATTTGAGTAGAAACACGGGTTGTGAAAAACCTCCAGGAACACGCTATGTACAGTAGGTACACACCGTGTAGTAGTGAGCCGTGTACCCGGCCGTGTCACTAAAAAAACGATTCAGGGAAGCTCACGTCATACACGCCGTGTTTTTAATTAAAATGTCATGTATTCTTTCCCTCAGTACCTGGCCGTGTCACAAACCCCATGGGTCGGTGTTCTCTCATCTTATGCACAGCATGTTTGATCGGAACATGCCATGTAAGTGTCAGTCGTGTACTTGGTTGTGTCGCCAACAAAATGGGTCAGGAAAATCCTCATGTAAAAACCATGTTTGGTTGGAACACTCCTTCAAGTCTCAGTTTAAGAAGACCATTTGGGTTAGCCGTGCTAGGAGACATGGGCAGGGAAGTGGAGTTAAGTACACACCGTGTAGAGTTTATACACGTTGTGTAGTTATGTTTTCTAGATCTTGGGTGTTTCCTTCTCCTGTTTCCTTTTTTTACTCCTTTGTTCTCTATCATTGTGTTTCTAATCTAAGTTATTATTTTTATCTTTCAACGATATGCCTCTGAGATATCCTCTGGTTGTTCGTCAGTTGTCAAGCAGTGATCAGACACCAGAAATGGCTGATCAGGGACTTCCTGTCGATCCTCTGGTCAGGCCAGCCTTGGCACTGGATGTTATACCAGTTGCAGGTACTGATGCGCAGTTCTGGGAAGGTTTTATGAGGATGATGATGTCCTTGCTGAGAGCACCGCCTCCTTCCACGTCTATGGAAGACTTGACACAGGTTTTTCAGCAACAACATCCTCCTACTTTTCCGGGGGAAGGACGACCACAGGCTGCAGAGTCATGGCTGGAAGCCATGCTGACTATATTCGAGCATCTAGAGACACCCACTGAGAGGAAGGTCAATCATTCTACCTACATGCTTCGAGACTCCACCAAGAGGTGGTGGGATATGATCTCACAGGCGGGTCATCAGCAGGTTATGGCTTGGGAGGACTTACAGTGCGTGGTTTACGATTGCTCCTATCCGGAGACCCTGAGGGCCAATCAAGCCTGAGAGTTCATGATTATAGAGCATGGTACTCTTTATGTCAGGGAGATTCCCCTTGTTTCATCGAGCTATAGCATTTCACACCCCTTTGGGATGGAAGTGGGGTGTTTTTAGTAAGGAATTTTGAGGATGGACTCATGTGGGAGATCTGCTCACAGGTGAATATCTTCCAGTTGACTTAATTTACTTCCATTATCATCTAGGCACTAATTGCGGAGTGTAATATGAGAGACTCCAGAGCTGCAAGCCAGGGATGTTCTCCTTCTAGAGCTAGTGTTCCTCCAGTTGACACCAGGAAGAACCTTCGGGAGTCTACTCGCGGTGATTCGAGGAGGCGAGATACATCTTTAGGTATCCAGGTAGTATGCTACCAGTGTGGAAGGGAAGGGCACACAAGGCCTTATTGCCAGAGAGACCTAGTGGAGTGCTGATCTTGCTGTAAGATGGGTCCCGTTCAGAATTTCTGCCAGGTTTTCTGACCAGTAGTTGGTGATGGTGTTTCTTCCATGACTCCTCATTCAGGAGCAGCACCACCTGTTTATCACCAGTCAAAGAACTGGAGTTATTTCGGCCGTTTGGGCCGAGGAGGAGGTCGAGGTCATGGCATTCAGTCACCAGTCCTTCAGTGCCAGTAGGGAGGATCATCTCAGAGTGGTCAAGCAGGGTCACAGGGCTGC
This sequence comes from Viscum album, assembly GCA_963277665.1. Taxonomy (NCBI): domain Eukaryota; kingdom Viridiplantae; phylum Streptophyta; class Magnoliopsida; order Santalales; family Viscaceae; genus Viscum; species Viscum album. The sequence goes on along the minus strand of OY728163.1, from coordinate 1,844,844,039 downwards.
GGGGCAGGCCAGACTTTTGCGGTGGAGAAAAACTATTAGGAGCAGGATCCTGGACCATCTACATTTCAAGGTATGATCTTAGTAGCCTCAGTTTTATCATCATCTCTTTTAGAAATTGGTTCTACTCATAGCGTAATCTATGTTGCTGTGGTGGAGAGCCTTGGGCTCTGTATCCTTTCTTCTGCAGACTTGCTGACACTAGACACACCTTTAGGGACGAGGACATCTTGTGTACGCCAGTGTATAGAGTGCCCTCTCAAGATTGCAGGGCATCGTTTCTTATGGTATCTATATGTCCTAGAGATGACAGGTGATGATTTCACTCTCAGAATGAACCAGTTGGTTCCCTTCCTGTCATTCATCGACTGTTATCGCCGCATGGTGAGTTTCATTTCACCAGAGGGTGAACCTTTTCTTCATAGAGGTGAATGGGATGTCCAGGAAAGTCGAGCTGGACTCAAGCCTCATGGGCTAGAAAGGGTCATGACCCAGATTGCTAGTATTTATCTGGATGACCAAGGTACTTCATAGTTGGACATTCCTCTAGTGGTGGATCATTTAAGGGATGTATTCCCAGAGGACTTTTCAGGTTTTCCTCCATATAGTTGGGTAGACTTTTCAATTGAGCTCATGCCAGGAGAGGCACCAGTGTCCATTCCTCCATATAGGATGGCTACACCTTAGTTACAGGAGCTCAAGAAGCAGTTTGAGGAGTTACAGGAAAAAGGTTTCATCAAACCCAATACTTCTCCTTGGGGTTCGCATGCCATGTTTGCGAAGAAGGCAGACGGTACCCTTAGGCTCTGTGTAGATTATCGGAAACTGAACCAGTTGACAGTCAAGAACCGGTATCCCTTGCATAGGATTGATGGCCGTTTTGATCAGCTTCAAAGATCATGTGTGTTCTCGATGATTTATTTGAGGTTCGGTTATCATCAGTTGCACGTTAGACCATCAGATATACCTCTGACATCCTTCAAAAGCAGGTATGGTCTCTACGGTTATACGCTTATGCTTTTCAGTCTAACGAAGACACCAGTAGTTTTCATGGCACTAATGAACTGAGTTTTACATCCTTACTTGGATTCCTTCGTTGTGGTCTTCATGGACGATATCTTGGTGTACTCTCACACTCGACACGACCATGCTACCCATCTTGATATCATTTTGAGTACACTGAGAGAGCATTAGCTTTCTGATAAACTCTCAATGTGCCACGTTTGGATGGACTAGATTCAATTCTTGGGTCATGTCATCTCAGAGGTAGGAATATCTGTGGAGCCAGAGAAAGTGAGATCTATAGTTTCCTGGGAGCAGCCAAAGAATGTGTTTGTGGTACGAAGATTTCTAGGGATGTCTGGATAATATAGATGCTTCATTGAAGACTTTTCACGCATAGTAGAACCTTTGATAGGTCTGACCATGAAGGGGGCTACGTTCTTATGGTCATATTCTTATGAGTCGGCCTTTCAGAAGCTGAACAGAAGGTTGACAACAACACTGATACTAGTCTTTCCAGAGCCAAGAAATAGATATACTGTTTATTGTGATGCTTCAGGTATCGGGTTGAGCACGATGCTTATGCCGGTAGATTGAGTCGTTGCGTACGGGTGTCGGTAGTTGAGGCCACCTGAGAGGAACTACCCGACGCACGATCTAGAGTTGGCAGTTGTTGTTCATGCCTTACTCTGTTGGAGACATTACCTTCTGGGAGTGCACTTTTTGGTTTTCACCGACCACAAGTGTCTCAAGTACATCTTCACTTAGTGTGATCTATATCTTAGACAACACATGTGGGTCGAGTATCTTCAGTCTTATGATTATGAACATTCCTATACTACATGAAAGGGAAACATAGTAGCGGATGTGTTGAGAAGGAGAACACAGATTCAGGCTGTTCATGAGGCTTGTAGTGAGTGGTGGCTTATGGCTCTATTCTATGAGATGCATCTGTAGGCACACGACAAATAGGGACATACTTTCCTATCTTCTGTAGCGGTTACCTATACACTTCTAAATCGGGTGTGGATGTGGAAGCTATCAGACTCAGAAGGCTTAGTCTTGTGGGAGAGTGTTTCAGGAGAGGACCCTCTTCCTGGATGGAAAGTGCATAAGGATGAGATTTTTCATTCCCAGGGATGCGTATGGGTGATAGTTGACATGCACGAGGAGCTGAAGCGGGACTTCCATGCCGCAGTTTGGGAAGTTTATCCTGGCATCACCAAGATGTATCAGAATCTTCATTACTAGTACGACTGACCAGGAAAGAAGATGGATGTTGCTGGTTTGTCTTGAGGTGTTCTACTTGTCAGCTGGTGAAGGCAGATCATCAGTGACCAGTAGGCCTTTTACAGTAGTTAACCATTCCGGAGTGGAAGTATAAGGACGTCGCGATGGACTTCGTGACTAGATTGCAGTGGTCTCCCTGGTGGTACGATGTTTTATGGGTTGCCGTCGACAAGCATACTAAGGTTTTTCTCTTCTTACCAATTAGGAAGACCCTCGGTATTGATGATCTGGGATGACTCTAATTTAGAGAAATTGTACGTCTTCATGGAGTTTCACACTCAATTATGTCAGGAAAAGATGTGTGCCTTACTTCATGGTTCTGGAAGGGGCTTCAGAAGGCTTTGGGTACAAAGATACTTTTGAGTACAACATACCATCCCAATACAGATTGCCAGTTCGAGCGTATGATCCAGGTGCTTGGGGATATGCTCTGAGATTACATTCTAGACTTTAGATGTTCTTGGGAGATGAATATACCTCTGGTGGAGTTAACCTACAAAACAGTTTTCAAGAGACTATTTAAATGGAACCTTATGAGGCTTTGTACGGTAGGCCATGCCGATCAACTTTATGCTAGCAGGAGGTTGGAGAGGTAGCTTTGCTGGGACCTCGTCTTGTTCAGGAGACCTCAGAACAGATAGAGTTGATTCAAAAGAGGATGGTTACAGCTCAGTCTCGACAGAAGTATTATGCTGATCAGCGGAGATGACCTCTGGGGTTCGAGGTCGGGGATCATGTTTTCCTACGTGTTGCACCGAGGTTGGGACAAAAGAGGATTCAGAGACAGGGTAAGCTTTCACCAAGGTACGTCTGTCCGTTTGAGGTATTGGAGAGAGTTGGACTAGTTTCTTATCAGTTATAGTTACCTCAGAGGTACCAGTCCATGCATGAAGTCTTCCTCATATCTCAGCTCTGACATTACATTGCAAACCTGTATCATGTATTTCAGCCCAAGGAAGTTGGGCTTGAAGCGGATGTATAGTTTGAGGAGCATCCTATCTGGATTTTTGATCGCGGTATGATGGTTCTCTATGGGTGGTCTGTTCCTCTATTATGGGTGTTATGGTAGCACAGACGAGTACATGACGAGACCATGGAGAGGGATGTCGATGTACGATCACAGTGGTTGGAGCTATTTGGGATTTCCTCTTCTCCGCCTCGTTAGGGAAATTCGGGGACGAATTTCTTTAATGGGCATAGTTTGTAAGAACCCGGATCTTCGTTTCATGTATGTCTTTCCATTTTCTGGAGTTTATGAGGAAAATGGGATTTCTGGAAATTTTTGAAGTACACGCCGTGTTCTTTATGAGTACACGCCATGTAGTTTTTTTTCACTCGAAGCCATATGCTAGCCGTGTCTGGGCCATACAAACGGTTTGTAGAGGAAATGTTGCGACCGCTTAAAGTGGAGTAATGAAAAACATGGTTCACACCTTGTAACCAATAAGTACACGTTGTGTAATTTTTTTTCATTAAATGCACCGTGGTTGTGCCTGATGAATAGAACACACCCCTTCTTCAGGTTCTTCGTCCGAGAGCGACCCGTACAGCCATGATTGTTCTCCGAATTCCCGAGCCTCCGTCTAATCTCCGTTTCAACAGCCGTCAATTGTGTTAGAACCACAGCGGTGAGTTCTTCTTTCTTCTAGTGCCTTGATTTATTATTTTCTTCTTTCTCAAGGTATCATGGGTTGAGCATTTTTAATGTTTTCTCAAATCATCTATTTTCTAAGGAGAGTCAATCATCGTGGTTCACGTATATCATTATCCTAGCATCAAGGTATGTGGTTTGTGCCTTTTCATAGGACGTTTGTGATTATTATGGGTGAATCCCACCAATACCCTTGAACAGGGTATTGTTTGTTTCCTATTTTTCCCTTGTTGTCTGCTTGCTTTGCTAATATGCCTTTGTTGAGGTAATTTCTTGTGAATAAGGTAAATTGAACTATGCTCTGGATGTTTTTCTATGCTTTTTTCTTGTTCGGCGTTTTTCCAGTTTCCATTCCTAGTTGTAGGATAGTGGAACAATTGAACTATTATGTTGTTGTGCCATGGAATTATAGCCAAGTAGTTCTTGAGGTTTACTTGGGCCGATACGCGCACTAGGCATGTTGTTTTACACAGGGATGTGAGAACCTACTATAGTGAACCATTGGGAGAATGGACATAAGGGCTTCTCTATAGTGTCTTTAATTTACGATGCAAGACCATAGGGTGAATTGACATTGAGTGCTTCCTCATAAAGTCTGTAGATCCTCGAACCAGGCCACAGGGGGAATTGAAGTTGAGTACTTCCCCAAAGTGCCTTTAATACGATACAAGACTATATTGGAATTGACGATGATTTATTCCTCAGAGAGTCTATTCTTTGGCTGAACCAGAGGGGTGAGACTGTGTGTGCCTCCCAGAGGGAAGCTAGTACTTGTAGTTTGAACCATAGGGGTTAGGTAGTAAGAACTACCCAGAGGTTACGTTTTTGTTCTACTTGCTTGAGTGGTTGTTTTTTGTTTGTAGATTATATGCTAGAAACTGTGGATTGTTAGTACTATGTATTATCATGTTTACTACTTACTATTTACTTCTTACTATACTTTTACTTCCATATAGTCACTGAATGTTAGGCACAAAACTTGGGATGGTTGCCTATTCGGACTTTGTCTCACACCCTGTTTGGGTCATTCTATTAGGCCCAAACTGATTATATTGTTATAGGTATAGATAAGGTCATGCGTCGTTCTACTTTAGGTTCTTGATTTCACTAGATCTGGAGAACATGGGACAGAGTCGAGGCCTACGATGCTGATGGGTTTCTTGTCTATTTTTCTTTTGTACTTTGGCTTAGTACTGTATTCAAAATTATTATATTTTTGGTTGTTTTCCTAGACTTATATGCCTTAGGAATCATTTAAATATTTCTGCTCTAGTTGTTTATTTGTTAGTCTTATGTTGTTTACTATTTACTCTTGTGTGTATGTCTACATCTTATGTTGTTGTTTCTATTTGTTTCATCTTCTACTGTGTACTCTTCCAATGAGGGCATAGTTTCCCCACTATTACACCCAAGGCCCTCACTGCTAGTCGGCAGCCTCTAGCATTTGGGGATATGTGCTTGAGGCCATGTGACCAACTGGGTGTGGGGTGCCTCTAGGTGGCTTCAAGAACTGGGACGTTACAAAAATATTTATTATATAGTCATTATAATTATTTTTCATAGAAATAATTTGAATTAACAATGGATGAAAGATGGGTAATGGAAATGAACAATTCTTCTTGAATGTGGTTATGATTTTTCACGAATAGAAATCTTGTATTCAAAAAAATTACATATTACTGGAAAATTGATATTGATCATATTATTTTTCCTTATAACATATGTGATTGATAGTTGAGAGGTATGAACAAATTATAAAAAATTGTACACATACATGGTCTTTCAATAAATAGTGGTAATTCTAGTTTATTCTTACAAGAATATGTAATGATTATATTTTTATCCTAATAGATGGTATCAGATAAGTTGTTTATATAATTTTATATTTTCTAATAATGTTACATTAACTCCCATGAATTATTTTACATTAGGGTTATGTTTAAATGATATTTAATTTGAAGACATTTATGTGGTTTCTCATTCAAATATTTTGAATATTACAATCTTTCATCTAATAAACTGATTTTAAATTATGGTTATTTTTAGTATTTTAATACTATAAAATTTCATATTATTTGATATAAGATATAAATGATGGTGGTAAATTTGCATGGGTGTATCCTAATATAGAAATGAGGAACATGAATACATTAAACCATTTTATAGGGAAACTTCTACCATCTTTCAATAGATCTTCTTGTCATGTGTAAATAGTTGGTTGGATCAATGCATTAGATAAAATATTTTATGTCAATGAATATTCATAACATCAAATGTATACAGTTTATATTTTCCATTTTGATGGTCATGTGGATTTATGGAAGTCTATTGGTAAGAATAAAAGAGAAAAATGTTATCTAGATTCTATATAGAGGGAAACACATAAGAAATATTTCCTATATAAATATTACTATAATTTTATTCAACTACGAATGCTGCAAAAATAAATGAATTATTGTGAAAAATTGAATATTATATTTACACATATGAAGAAAAATTTAGAATACTGCATCTTCATGATTAATCAGTTTAAATCATGGATTAGAATATGATATCGAATTTAATTATATTCCTTTTAATTTGAAAGGTTTAATAAAAAAATTGATGTACTGAGAATGTATAATTATAGTTTTTCAATGGTCATGTATTGTAGAATAATAAGAAAAAAAATTTATGGATGGTATGTAATTCATAATATTTCATCAATGAAATTTTGTGGTGTAGAAATCAGGTGATAATATTAAAATTATTAATGTATATGGATAATACATAATTTATTTTAAATTATGGGGGTCATTCTAATATTGATATTTTTGAAATGTTTCTCTTGAGAGTAAAGAAAATAATCAGATGAATAATTAGAGTCCAATGGTATGATAAATTTGATGATTTTATTTGGGTCATAAAAATAATATATGTCCATTTTTTGTTATACATGTTTGAAATCATCAGGATCCAATATTTTACGTGATGGAAATTTTATTGGCTAATACTCAATTATTAGTGGTCTATTACATGATGTGGTGAATTATCCAGGGAGTGAAATAATTTTCAATGATTGGTATTTTGTTAGGGTATCATCAAATCCAAATAAATGAATCCTATATTTTGAATATTGTGATTCAGACTGTATGTGGACATTAATAGTTTTTTTAAATTATCATTCGGTTATCCAATTCACTAGTTAAATTTATGGATCTTATGTATTGAATTATTCATGAATTTTTTGTATTATATTTTCCTTATGAATTTTTATGAAATATTGATGTATGAAAAACATTATGAGGATCATGAATGGAACCTACATAATTTTTTTGAAAACCAAATATTAAAAAAAATATTTGGAAATTTTTTTATGTATGAATTTTGGTTGACATAAATTTCATTCCTTGGAAATATTGACTCATGACAAAGAAAAATATTTGACCTGGATAAAAAAATACATATTATATAATGGCCCTCATTGGAAAATACCATATACATATGTAGTTATATTTGAATTTTGGTTTATTGTTGATAGTTTTTTGGAAACTGTTCTCAGTCAAATAGCCCACTGGCTTTGTTAACTCAAATGGAGTAATATTAAAATTGAAAAAAATAAGGTTTTTATTTAGTTTTTGAACTAAAAAATAATAGTTATTTTTCCTCTATTGAATATATAACTACAAAAATATTTGAGTATCACAGTTGTTTAAAAACCGCTAATATATCAATGAATGTTTATTAGTTCCACTTCTAAAGATTATGAAAATATACAAATTATGTTAATTTATTTAATTTAATTTTGGATCCTGGGAACTATCATGAAATGTTTTTTATATGTGATTAATCATTTTTTAGTGGATTTTATTCGTCTCAGAAAATGTTGAGGAGTTAGCCGCGGATTTAACATCCAATAAACATAATAATATATTTAGGCGGTGTATACTACTACTATTTTTTTAACAAAATATAGTGGTAGTGTGAATATACACTAATTTGTTTTATCAAATGTAACAAAAATTAAAACCATAGCTATTTAGTGATGTTTTAAAAAATTAACGCTATAGAAATTTCGTAACTGGAAAATAAGAAAATCAATATAAAAATATAATCATTAATATAATGATAATATCTTAGTATGGTTCATCCACACATTTGAATTTCACCAATATCAAAATAAATTCTTTTAGATATAATATGAATTTAAATAAGTTAATCTATAATTTTTTCATATCAATCTTATATAAATTAAAAATCACGATACATGAAAAAATTAATGATTAATAAGATAATTAAAAATAAATGTTAAATATCTCTCAAATATTTTGAATATCATTTAAATGAAAACCCATTTTAAATTAGAATGAATAGAAAAATTATCTATTTAATATAAAATGAAACCAAAAAATTATCCAATGTTTTAAACAAATGAAAAGAATCCATATCTAAATAAGAAATGTTATATGAAACAAGTAAAATAATGAATTTCATATGGGAATAACAAAATATCATTGATAAAGGAATTGAAAAGGTTGAAGTTTATATTCAATATAATGAAAAGTTTTGGAATGTAATAAAAAAAAGAAATAATACAACTAAATATGTAATCAACACTCAACAAAATCGAATAAATATAAAATTTCATTTATCATGGTCAATATCATATGTTATATGGAGAAAATAATAGATATACTCATGTTTATATATCTTTTCACATATTTGATAAGTAGTAAAAACTTTTCGTGTTTTAAATAGTGGTTTGTCTTTCTATTAACATGTGGTATCTATTTTCGACCATAGAGTCACTCAAACCATTCACCAAATCAAAATGTTCCACCACATGATCACTTAACCCTTAATGGGTTCACTCTCTCTAGGTGTGGTCTCAAAAAACTTTAATCATGATATTGATATAGTTATCTTATTATTTATATAAAAAATCCTTAGGTCATCTTAAACCAATTAAATACTACCTAATATCAATCATGTTATCCACCAACATCAATAAAAATAAGTAGAATCTATTTCCCTTCATCCACCACACTATTAATGTATTTCTTTTAAATATGGTCACATAAATCATTTAAAATATGTTTTTTAAAACTATAATAGAATCTAAAATAAAATAAAGATATATATGGAATGTATGATATGTATTTATAAAAATACATGAATGAAAAAACAAACATAAACCCACAACCGTATAATTTCCTTCTACTTAAGACATATGTTCATCATTCTACTATTGAATCATAACATTGATTTTAGGAATGGTTTGAAGAATATTTAATTTTTTTGTAAAAAAAACTATAATGATATAAAGCCATGATTTATTAGGTGGGTTTATATGATAGTAAGGCTCGAATAACACTCTTATTCAGTGTTTTTTAATTAATTAACTGCAATCTCATTTTTGATTTCCTATGTTGTATTTATATTATATTAACCAGAAATTATGATAAATTGGTTGGGGTTAGTTAGTGATCTCCAATTAGGTATGATGTACCCATATCCTAAAATTTCTACCCACTTCTAAATACATACTATTATATATATGATTAATATATTGATAAAATTGACTAATATGGATACTTGTGGATATATTATCAACAAATCTATGTGTTTTATAGAAGATCATGATAATTTTAAAATGAAATTTTTTTCGATGATTTATTTTGTAAATTTTATAATTTTTTTATTTATACCTCAAGTGATTCTCTCACATTCCAAGGGCAGGTTTCCAATGAATGACATTGGGTGGTGAATATTGAATTTTTTTGGGTAAAAAGATAAATATTTCAATCATATCACAAGAGTTACTATTTCAAAATTTAGGAATAATCAATTAATTTGGCATTTTTCGTGAAAAGCATACTTGTCAAAATATAGGCATCCCTTTTCATGAAATAAATCAATTACTACTTATCATTAAGAAAAATCCAATGTGTATAAGTGTTTCCGTAACATTCTTATTTGTAAATGACTCTATGTTATAATGTAGTAAATCTAGACACATTAAAATTTATTATCACATAAGGAAATGATATATATTTGGGGGTTATAATTCATCCCCTAAAATGGGATTCCTTCATAACACTATAAGGGGAAAATAAAAAATATATTTAATTGTAATTTAAAGTGGAACATCATTCCATATATGGTTATGTGATAATGACCATTGTGTCACCATTTAGAGTATTGTAGTTATGATGAATTATTTTCATTTAAGGTCATTTTCAAATGACTTATTCAGATTATTTTAAAGACATATTCAATAATAAATTGTGCTTTCCACATAATTTAATATAACTAGGTAATTTGTTAATGTTTTTATAGTATTGGTATATTGTGAGACATACTCTAGAGAGGTCATTTCTAGTTTGGTTCAAAAATATTTTACTAACCCATTTATTCACATTTTATTAGTAACTATATGGAGTAAGTATATCTTGATGTATGGGTTAGAAAAATTAATAGATGAAATTTTAATGATTACACTAGATCTATAGTTTATTTACCATTATTCCATTTGTGGGACACAATATGGCTGATAAAATGCTTCATAAATATGATTATATATTTAGTGTATCCATGATGGGTATCTTGAGGCTTAAATAGTTACATGATATTTATAATACTAGATATCCTATTTATCAAATAAATCTATAAATGATTATATTTCTAGGAACATAATTGTTCGATGGGGGAACCGTAGATGTTTCCCTTATCAATGGAATACCTGGTACAAACATGAAAAATTAGTGATCATAGAAAGCAAAAAACTTTTGTTGGGTGGTAGGGGAAGAAGGTTAGCCAAAATAAATTACCATTCGAACCCATAATAAATGATACCGTATTATAGAATAAATATTATAACTTATATATAATAGTAAACACCATAGGTTATTGTGAGAAAATTCTAGGAACACTCTTGTTGATGTATCTTGTGAATTATTTATTAAGTTCCCATCAAATAACGTCACAACAATATCAATCATATCCTTATTAGGTAGCACTCCCCATATCCTAAACTTATCTTTCAAAATAGCATGATTGTTTGTGTCTCATCGTGACTATCATGAAAATTATTTCTTAATATCACACTGAGATACCAATGGTTCATGTAAAATTAGCTAATGGGTTAGATAAAACATGTCATAAGTCATAGAATAGTACCCCTAAACCACATTTAAAAATACTATGAAACACACAAATAATAAAACTCTCATAGGAATCCCCTTAATTCATCAAAATAATCCTAATGACTACTATGTGAGGATTGGTCTTTCCGCATAGCTCTACATAGATAACAATGTGTACGGGAAATAATTAATAAAAATAACTATTTTAAAACAACTGAAACCCACATTTAAGGTGTCAGACAGAAATATTTCTTCCCATTACATTTTTTTCTTATATAAAATCTCATAACAGTCCATTTTCTCCTCTACATCCTCCTATGAAGTTAGTTTAATCCTGTAAAATGACATTCTATCTCCTCCTATAAGGATTCCTCATCAAATTATCTTTCCCTCTCTCTCTATCTCTTTATCTTTTCCACCCTGTGGTACTTTGGATCTATATGCTATCAGAATATCTAATAATAATTTCTTCCGATGTTGGATCTAAGTGTGATTCTTAGATCATGTTATCATCATTCTACATTGGTGATTCCCAATTATTGATTTGAATTTTCATAGCTCTTGTTTCTATGGTATGTGGTTTTCTTATCATTCCCAATTTTTATTCACCCTAAATTTATTGATTTAAATTCTATTTTTTATATAAATTAAATTACATTAATTTTTTAAAAATTATTTATTCAGAAAAAAATTCCATTGAATTTGTAGGTTTGGATTTTAAATTATGATTGTTGTCATAAATGTAAGAAAACCCCAAATTCTATTGAATTCCCATTTTATTGTAAAATTTTGTGAAATTCTGGAAAATTTTTTGAATTAAATTATGTTTTTTAAATTGTTGAATTTAAATTTTGAAATTTAATTGGGAATTAATTTCCATTTATTACTTGAAAAAGTATATTAGTATTATTTTGAAATAAATCCAATGGTTTTAGGTTGACAAATAATGTATTTAATTAAAAACCTATTTTGCGTTTAAATGGAAAATTGGAACATTTCAAATTGTAATTGGGATGAATTTTATTTTAACTAGTATTAAAATATATTTCCAATCATTTTTTATTATTAGAGGTTAAACAATCTTGCGGTTGATAATGAGTTATTCGGAGAACACTCTATGACTTACAACACTAGAAATACAACTTTAGTAGTCATATATCTAATAGGATAATGATGATTACTCCTTCGTCAGTGCATATGGGAACTTGAGTTCACATATTATCATGTCAACTATTTGATTGTGTGTTGTCATTTTCATGGAACTATTGTTCCTTTATGAATATGACCATGTTTATAACTTGTTAATATTTGAATTAAATACATCATATTATTTTAAACATTATACCATGCCTTCTAAAATTATATAAACTCTTTATATTAGAAATTTATCTATTCCATTTGATGAAATTATTTCCATAAAAACAAATTTAAAGAAAGAATTGTTATAATTTTCTTATCAAAATACCTACTGTGGTTATTTAAAATGGATATAATTCATAGGTTAATTTACATTTTTAAATTTTTATGGAATCATTTGTTAATACCAACTGATATTTTACAAAATACCGTAAATATTCATTTAGGTTTTTATAGATTATATCCTTCCAGGATCATGTAGGGTAAAAGCCCCACATAAAGGTGGTTCTAGAAAATGATCATTAGGCTTGGAGTGTTAAGTAAATTGTGCCATGAGTTGTTCTTTTAGTAGTATACTATATTGTAATAGTACGTTGGGATAATTATTCCAATTTGAATGCTAGTACACTTCTCCCTGTAGAGTTTATTTTTTATGCATTCTTAATTTCTTATAATCTTCAACAATGTGTGTTGAAAAACTTGTTCCACATTCATGTTGAATGTTGTAAGGTTCTAGTCACTAACATATGGTTATAGGGAATTACATTTGGTTCATTTCAGTTTCAACTCTGTTTTCAAGTTTACATGATACCTAGGATGGTTGATGAATAAATGGTTTCAGAGCTCTATGGTGAGCTTCTTTTTTTCAGTATGTTTTTTTGTAATTTTTTAGCATTAAAGAGGTAGATACAACGAAGATCCTTGAAAGACCCTATAAAAAACCTCAAATCAATTGGGATTTTTAGGGAAAAATTTCATCATGATTAGTTCTTGAATTTTACATAATTTTGATTTGTATATATTTAAATCTAAATCTGTTTTTCTTATCTGATGTGATAAATTTTATCTCTTTATCAGTTCGAGTGTTTGTCTGACGTATTCAATGTTTCCTGCTAATTCTTTTTATCATCATGAATATGAGAATAATTGGAAATCGGATCTATGAGGAATATTATACGAAAATGTACATTTTTATTCTATTTTGGAAAGATTCTAGTGGAGATGATTGTGAATTATTACCATGCTATGGGAATTGATCCTACTGTAGTTCCGATTTAGGCTCAATCTGTAGAAACTGAAACGGTTTATTTGAGGAATCATTCTCAGGATTTCGTTAACCTGAAGCCACTAATATTCAAAGGCTCTAATGATCCTTAACTGGAGAAGGAATGTTTGAGTATGATTTATTTCATGTTTGAATTATGGGAGACAGCTGGAAAAATTAAGTTAATGTTTTCCACATTCATGTTTGATGGACTGAGTAAGAGATGTTGGGACATGATAGTGACAATTGATAAAAATGAGGTCATTGCGTGGAAAGACAGTGATGATATTTTCACCAATCATTTCTATCCAAAATCAATGTTGTTACCCAATGATGATTTCTTTTTCAAAATCAATATGGCTAACCGGACTGTGATAGAGTATGAAATTTTTTTTCCAAGCATGTGCGGTTTTCACCTAATATTGCATCAAATGAGAAGATGAAGACTCAATGCATCAATATTGGATGTTGAGTGGGTATTGATTATTAGGTGTCTTTACGGAAACATACCTCTTATTATCTGGGGCTAAATAGAGCATTGATGATCCAAATAAACATGGTTGGAATGTCATGGCTGATGGTAGTTTCATTTTCACCCAAATAATGTGTTAATTACTCTAAGGAAAAATGTATGTCTAATTATTTTCATGGAGGCTCTCCACAATATGTTTTTTCAAATACCCTATTATATCTATATGATGGCCATAGATTTTCTACTAGTGTATAAATCCTAGGAATTCATAGAGGGTATTCATTAAGGCACCCATGATATGTGGCCCATGGGGATTCTCAAGTCTCTTAAATAATTTATTCCATGCATAATACACTCCATATAGTGGAAAATATCATCACAACTTACAAAAAAAATCAGGAAATTCAATTGTTTCATGTGAAATGGGGTAAAAACAATACAATTCTAATATAAATCTTCTTCTTATAGTGGGATATTCTTCAGGGGAAGGGGATATATGTCCAGCATCTGTGTGATGTTCCATACCAATAGCTTCATCATTAGCCACTTTATTTTTCTATAATGGCATTTCTTATTTATTAATTTCAATATATATTGTTAATATTCTAATTCATTTTGTGGATATATAATATTACATGATGGATATTACTACCCCACTTGGAATGAAGATTGAATATTGTCTCTGTAGTCCCACTTTTTTCTCCCTATATAAAATATTTGTAAATATCATAGTGTTTTTTTATTTATTATAGCACTCGACGTAATATTTAGAATGGATTTGATCATTTCCACTAAAGCTCAAATTGATTATTTCCTTCGATGTGTACCCTTTACAACACTCGATTGGGTTTTCCAAATTACACTAGGAGAATGAGACAAGAAATATAATAGAATCAGACATTCCTATATAGATTTGGGAAACTCATATCTATGATTTCTTTTTTTATAGAATGAAAATATTTGAGTGGTGATCTCCCTCTTGCTGTCTTGGAGTTTTTGGATTTCTTTCCTTCTCACCTCTCTAGTTTTCCACCAGTAAAAGAGGTAGATTTTTCTATGAATTTAGATCATAGTACAAAATCAATTTCTATACCTTATTACCAAATTGAACAAGCATAAATGAATGATATTTTTACCGAGTTAGATGATCTTATAAGGAAATAGTTTTTCCCTCAATTGTGTCTGCTTAGGTTGTGTTTGTTTGCATTTCTAAGAAGTTGGATGATTCCCTTCGCCTTTTAATTTATTGAAAAAAACACTATAGAGTAACTATATGGAACAAAAATCTATTTCCACATATTGATGATAATTTTTAATAGTTGAAATGGTAGAAGTGGTTCATGATAGTTTAAAATTAACTTGGTGACCATCAGTTTTGGACAAACGGATCTGTCGTTTTCAAACACCCATTATAGAGCAGGTACGACATTTATGAATACCTTTTCATGTTATTTGGTCTACCCAATGTTCTGGTAGTATTTATATATTTTTTTGAATATGATTTTTCATATGTATCTTTATACATTTATGGATGTCTTTTTATATGACATCCCAAATTGTTCTATGATTGAGGGGGACCATATGAATCATCTTAGAGTAGTAATCAATTTTTTGTGAAATCACAAACAGTATTCCAATCTTTTGAAATTTTATTTCATTTTTGGGGATGTAAAAATATTTATATTGTTCGTCTTATAAAATGGTATTTTAGTCGATCCTGAAAGGGTAAATTCTTTTTTAACATGGGAGAAAAAATGAAATTTTTTCATGATTTAAAGCATATTGGGTCTAGATATGTACTATAGACGATTCGTTAACGAATTCTCATTGTTTTATTCTTCGATGAATCCTCTGAATGACAATGGAGTAATGTTTTATTGAAATGAGAAATTTTAGAATAAATTTTTAAGATGAAATTTCATTTGACTACTTCATCGGTAATGACTATTTCATATGCCCAATAGGTCAATGTGGTCTTTAATGATACATCTGGTTTAGGTTTGGGATGTGTTTCTATTCTAAGAGATCATGTCCTATCATATGCATCTCATCATATTAGACCACACGAGAATAAATATCTGACCCATGACCTTGACATTTTTGTTGTGACACACACACTAATGTGCTACCTGCGTTGCCATTATGCTGAAAGGATTACGATGTATTCATACCTCAATTGTTTGAGTTGCATATTCTTTCCAAAACAATTCCAATCTTTTTTAGTAGAGTTTGGTGGAATTCATGTAGTTTTTATTCATTTACAACTTATATAACCATGGGGAAGAGAAATTTCTAACAATTTCATTGAGAAATAAATATTTGTCCCAAACAATTAATGAATCCTATAAACAGTGTAACTCGATAGCTCTCATTGTACAATTTCATAGTAGTATACAAGAATAAAAAGTTGTTGTTTCTTTGGAAAATCATCTCTTGAAATCCACCCATCTAAACAACATTCATCATTATCATTATCTATGTGAGAGGTTTTGTTGGATTTGAGTCTCTCTTTTAGGTTAAGAGGCCATGACTAACTCGTTGTTCACCCTAGAGGGAATTCTATGCTAACATTATCTATTTTTTATGAGATTAGCATTAAGTAAAACACTGATAGTGTATTTACATAAATCCCAATGGGAAGAGAACCCAATAACCATATTGATGTTCTATTACATTAGTCATATATTCTACTGTCCATCTATGAGACGGGGGATTGACAAATCAGCCTGTCATTTCTATACAAGATAACAGGTCTAGGTAGAGCACTGGAATCCATTGGGTTTTCATTATCAAGTTCCAGTGACTTCTATGAAGTGGGATGATATCCCAATGGAAATTATTATTTTTGAGATGGTATGTGAGTATTATATACTCTATAATACCAAATTTATGATCAAAATAATAGAGACACTGAATAAAGTATCTAATGATTCCCAATATACAAGAGGGAGTGAATTGTAAACTTTAAAAATTACTATGGAACTTTTAAATGTGGTTATGTTTAACAATGTTAAACATGATAATTAACAAAACCACTATGTTCTAAAAACATGCTTGATTTTGTAATTATGATTCTGAGAATGTAATTTCGGAAAATATGGTTCTAGAAAATGAATCTTAATGGATGTTTAGAATGAAAAAGATTATACATTAAATTTTATAGAATATTAAAAAACCATTGTACAAGTCTAAGTAAGTTTAAGATAGTTATAAATTCATCAACTAATAAAATGTAGTGAAAAACTTGTAACAAAACAAGTAACAATAATAAAACTTTTAACCCAAAGAGAAGGGTATCCAAAAAACTTGGGTAAAGGTCACTTGATGTATACTTTCAAGAAAGTTCTTCTTTACTAACACCAGGGCAAGGCCTCGATACAAAGATCAGAGTCTGTCTTGCAATCCCCGCAAGCCCTCCACGTTAAGGTACTTGACACCTTTTTCTTCCTCAACAAGGAATACCTTAACTTCAAGGTAAATGGAAACTCTATCTTCATATCCCTAGAATCCCTCAAATGTAATCAATAACATTCGGATTCGCAAGAAGAAAATATGAACAATGTTTTCAGTACGCACTATGAAACAAAGCCTCTCTCTCTAGAAATCACATCAACAACATGTAATCTCTAGATTGATTAACTTATTGTGATCTCTTTCAAATGCACTCCTATTTTTAGGGACATCAGCAACTGTCGACTCCCTCTTCCACCGGTCATATTTTTCCTTGAATTTTGGAGGGACCTATACACTTGTGAGTAAAACAATGGTAAGTTTTTAACTGAATGCATGACATCGTTTTATAACAAAAAAAGTGTAAGAAAAAATATGGTTACATAACCAGAATCAAATATTTAGAATGTAAGAAAATAAATGTTCGGAGTCTAACCAAAACTGAATTCGGAGTCTACAATACAAGGATATTAGGAATCTATTTTCTAAGTAATTTGGAACTTGAACTCTATAGAATTCTGATGTCTGAATTTCAAGGATATTTGGAATCTGGATTCACAAGAATTTGGAACCTGATCTTAAAAAGGTCATATTTAGAGTTCATGAGATTTCGAATTCTAAACTTACATATTTCGGAGTCTAAAATCATTAGAATTCGGAGTCAAAAATCATAAGAGTTCGATGTATGAATTCAGAGAACTCAGAGTCAGAACTCAGAAGAGTTCAGAGTCTGAATTCAGAGAATTTGGATTCAATACTCAGAAGATTTTTGAATCTGAATACAGATAACTCAGAGTCTGAACTCAGAAGAGTTTGCAGTCTGAATTTAGAGAACTCAGAGTTTTAATTCGGAGTCATAAAACAAAATTCTCTTTATCTAAGTATTATATGATTCTGATGTTTTAGATATGAAACTGAATATTATAATTAGACATGATATTAAACAATGAAAAACATGGTAAGTTTAAATTTCTATGGGGAATGAAAAATTTTCCTTATAGAAGTGAAACACAGGAAAAAATGAGATTTTCTTGGAGATAAGGTGTTTTTGATTTTCACAACAAGAAGGAATGGTAATGTAATAAGGAAACCTTATTGACTCAACAATCTCCCCCATGTATGATGGAATGGAAACGTCATATGGAAAAAATTATTGACACAATAATCTCCCCCTTTTTTGAAAGCACAAACATCCTTAGGAAAAATATTAAAAGGAGTTAGAAAATATTTTTCTACACCTTTAAAATAAAATATATCTCCATTATCATATGTGAATAGATGAATATGAATAATCTCCCTTACGATTTGGAACACTAAGTATCATATTATAGATTTCCAGAATGAGATTTTTCATTATCTTGAGTACAGAAATATTTGTAATGAAAACTCCCCCTTAGATAAACTCCCCCTTACATAGATATATTTATTCTTTTCTTAGTATTATTTTTTCTTTCACCTCCTTTTTGATTTTAAAAACTAACTTGGGGGAATGGAAGAGAAATTATAGTACCTAAAATATTAGTACGAATCATCCAAACAAAAAACGGGAAAACAAAAATTCATTAAGATATGAAGAATTTGTACAAGAAGGAAAATAAAACAAAAGATCAGACTGGAACTATTTTCCTTTCTATTCCTTGGGTATCAATTTCTCCACTACCATTTTTATATTTTTGAGATCCTTGTGGTCTTCCTCTACATGCTTTAGGATCTGATCCTGATCCTCTGCTTTCTTCTCTAAAGATTTGATCTTTTATTCCTAATCCCTCAGATCCTCTTCATGATCCTTAAATAACTCATCTGGCTTAACTAGATTCTCTTCGATCATTATCCGAAGATCCATTTCCCTCTTCAATTTTTTTGCAACAGAATACAACTATCCATTCAAATCCTTTACCTATTGAATTCATGTATTCTTCTCAAGTGTTATCTTTTCCTCAAAGTTAGTAGTGAGATTCTTGGTTTTTCTATATGCAATATCAAAATCTTCTTTAACATCATGTTGAAACTCATCAAGATCTCTCAAGTATTAAACTATTTTCATTGACTAGATAATCAATTTCTTACAAGATTTTTTTGGGAATCATAGTTAATGAAGGAGTTATTGAAATCAGCCTCAATTTTTACACACTTATCCATCACCATGGATAATGAATCTAATTTTTGATTCATGATGTTTTGCAGCATCTGAAATCTTGAGTCAATGATTTGGAAGATCAGAATGGTGTCAACAAACTTCTTCAGTGATTGAATGTTGAAATCAGGTCCTAAGGATGATGATTATGAATCTGAGACTATGCTTGGCGAGGACACTTTTTCTAGCTCAAACAGAATCCTCTGGAAATATCCACCATCTTCCTTCTCCTTAAAACAGCTTTAGAAGGTGTATCCACAACCACCTGTTTACCCTTATTAGTTCTCGGTACGGCTTCCTCATTCGGAGATTCATGTTCACTATCAGACATCTAAAAAATTATATCATCATCAATTCTCCCCTTCTCATCTCCTGCCTCCGCATCTTCAGAAATAATGAAATAATGATTATAACTATTTCCTCAGATATCTTGTTTACTTCATCTTCATCTTTCTCATCAAACCCAAGAGTAACAAGTATTTAAGATCCGTCTTGAGATTTCCGTATTGAAAATTTCTTAGATGCACTTTCCTTCTCATGAAATAAATCCACTTTCTTAATAAAATTTCTTGTGTCACCACTGCATTCATCTTCTTCTTATAATCTTTTGACAGCTTCTTTCTATTCAACAATCTTCTCTTGGGATTTTTCCGGAGGCATGAATTTCTTCCCCAGAGTCTCAGGTAAGGGTTATACCTTGAAACATTCTTGTACCAAAATATTATTGTATTCTATTTTTGTATCCCTCTGAAGGTATTTCACAATCTTGGTCTCATTCATCTTTTAATTTTTCTTCTTTTCATTAGCATGCTTCTCATGCTCATTAGTTGTCTTCTCATTTAATGCCTTGGCCTCAGCAGGATCCAAACCAAAACTTGTATCCCCTTATTTCTTATTCTTTTTTTCTTCCCTCCATTTACCTACAACCTCATATGGATAAGATTTATTCTTCTTGGAATTTGGAGGTGTGGATTGGGTTTCTTTGGCCTCTGCGGTTTATCTTATACTATTACTTCTTTCAACTTCCCCTTTTTTCCTCATTTTTTTGATAGTTCAGGAACTTCTTGTTCCTTCAATAATAGATTCAGTATCTTCTTCTGGTAAGTCATAGAATTATCTGGATTCCTTAAAAAAACCAACTTTCATCATTTTGAGAGTATCATCACTAATCCACATGACTTTGAAATTCCCCGTATTTTAAATATAATGGGTTTTGAATGAATCCAAGCACCGAAAAATCAAATTAGAGAGAATAAACAGATACACAATAACTTGAGCCTTCAAATTTCAATTCATGATATTCTCTATCATAATCAGAATATGCCTGATGAAATTTGCCTTCCTTAGATTCACCAGAAAATCATGGGTGAACATGTCGCTCTTCATAAAGGTGTCCATATCACCTTCTCTAGGAATGACAAAACCATGATCCCATAATTCAAGGATCCGATTATTGTTAGAGAGGCGAGTAGTATTTGGAGTCTTGAAATCTGTAAGACCGATTCACTCTATAGCTTTCACCTTGACAAAACTTCCGTGAACATCTGATAACATATGGGAACAGAACTCGGCTTCCCCTTCATATGGAATTCCAACCAATCTAGCTGCCTTTATATAAGAAAGAGAATAAGTCTTACCGTAAATTTTAAAATAATACTTCTCTCTACCTTATTCCTTGAAGAAACTAACTGATTCATAAAACTAAACAAGAAAATCCTAGTATACCATATCTTGATCCCCTGACATTGATATGCAGACACTCTCCCACCCATTTAGTTTGATATTCTTAGATATTATAAAATCATACTTGTTGAAGAAATTCGGATGTACTGGCCTTTCTCTATACACCTGCCACTCCAGAATTGGCTTGAAAGTAGACATATCATTATAATTTTTTTCTTATGTGGAAATTTTGAATTGAGAAAACTCTGAGAAGTTTGGGACGAGCTTATGTAGAAGGTCAGAACATCAGCACGTGAGATATTGAGATCGATGTGGGACAACCATAGGGGGGTCCTTCATATAGGCACATTATGTGACGATTCATCTTCTAAATTCAATCCAATGGCTGAATATTCTTCTGATCTAATATGATGGTTGATATGATAGCCACAAGGAAAATTTTGATAGAATCTGATCTTTTGAGGTTTTTAAGAAAAACATTCGAATTTACGGAAACTAGAATCAAAAAAATTTAAAACACAAAAGAAAATACCAGTAAGTTAAATATGATTACTAAAACATAAGAATGTAAATAATACATTTTAGATTTCTAGGAATATTATTCGTTCTAAGAAAAATTCTTCTTGAAGAACATTAGATTCTGAAAATTTGAATACCAAAAAATTTTAAAACTTCATTAAATTTCTTTTTTAAACTTCATTATGAAAAAAAATTGAACATATTTCTTCATAGTCTATTCCTCATGAACATAACCATTTAGGAAAGCACATTTCACAACCAATTGAAAAAGTTTGAAATTGAAGAATGATGCAAAGGAAAGTAAAATACGAATAGATTAATTTCTAGATATTGGGGCACATATTTCTTCATAGTCTATTCCTTCTTCTTGATTATATCCTTTAGCAACTAACCTATCTTTATTTCTAAATATGATTCCATTTTTATCACAGTTATTTCTAAACACCCATTTTACTCCAATAACAGATGTTTCCTTATGTCTTTCAACCAAGGTCCATAATTTATTCCGTTCTAATAAATTTTGTTCATCTTGCATAGATTTTATCCAATCATCATCACCTAAAGATTCATTATTTCTTTTTGGTTATAATTGGGAATTAAATTCTAGATATTATAATTCATTTTGTAATGAACATATAGTCCTTACAGGATGATTCAGATCACCAATGATACTATCACTAGGATGATTCTTTAGAAACAAATGATTTGGGTTTGGTAAAACATGTCCATCATCATAGGTTAGGAAATATTCTGGGATAAATGCTTCAGAAAAATTTTCATGGGCATTTTCCTTATCAGAAGGGTCTTCTGACAACGATTGATAATCAATATTTGAAAACATATCCAAGGATGTAGTTTGGGGTAGTTTAAAAAAAGGATCATTTTCATCAAATTTCACATTTACTGTCTCTTCAATAGTACAAGTGTTTTTATTTAAAACTCTATAAGCTTTAGAAGTTGTGGAGTTACCTAAGAAAATTCCTCCATCAAATTTTGGTGCAGATTTGTGTAGATTATATTTAGTATTCATAATGAATACCTTGATACCAAAAACCTTGATGTAGGAAATTCTAGTATTTCCACCATTCCATTCCTCATAAGGTGTTTTATTAAAAAAATGTCTAATTAAAACACAATTTATATTATGAAAATTAGTACATACAGATTCAGCCCAAAAATGTTTTTCTATAGAATATTTTCTTAACATGGTTCTTGTTATCTCTGGATGATTTCTATTTCTTCTTTTAAAAACACCATTCTACTTAGGAGTTCATGGTGCTGAGAAAATGTGAGTAATGCCTTTTCTACTACAAAAAGTTCGAAAATCAGAATTTTGAAATTCTCCACAATGATAAATATGAATTGTTTTCAATGGAATGTTTTTCTCATTTTTAACTTTGGATATCAAACATTTAAAATACGATAAGGCTTCAGACTTCTTTTCTAGAAAATAGACCCACATAAATCTAGTATAATCATCAATTAAAAAAAATATAATACATGCATCTAATGCTTCTAGTTTGTGTTGGACCAAAAAGATCCATATGCACTAAGTGTAATGCATCAGTAGTTGATACTTCACCAACTGATTTAAAACATGATTTATGTGTCTTTACATATTGGCAATGGTCACAAACATATGAAGAATCAAATCTATGCTTCGGTAGATCCCTAACTTATCATTTCATAGATTGTTTTCATAGGTTCATAAGGTTACAATGACCTAACCTTCCATGCCACAACGAATAATGATCTTCCATTGCACTAAGGAAAGGTAGATCATGGATTTTAAGGTCTTCTATGTACAGTGTATATTCATTATCTTGCCTATGTGTAGAAAGAATAAACTCTTCCTTGGGATTGTGTAATAAGAACTTTTCATTTATAAAATTCACTGGGTAGGCTTCATCACATAATTGTCTTATGATAACGAGGTTCTTCATAAGACCCTCAACAAATATAACATTTTAAATCATTGTTTTTCTTTGAAGAAGGATGTTACCTATACCAATAATTTCTCCCTGAGCATTATCTCTGAAAGATACTTTTCCTCCGTTCCTCTTGATAATCTTTTCAAAGTAGTTTTTTTACCCGTTTTTTGCTAGCAACATCCACTATCCGTGTACTTGGTATTTCTGTTGGTACTTTCTCTATTTTCCTGAAAACAAAAGATTTTGACTTTCAAAACCCAAACTTTTATGGATCAGGAAATTTCAGAAAGGAAAATTTTAAGCACCCACATTTTCGTAGAAAAATAGGCTTTATTAAATCCAAAATAATGAGTTTTGTTTATGGAATAATTTTTTGCCTAATTACCACCGCACTGACACTTAGTATAGAATGGAGCACTTTGAGGAACAAAATAATTGTTACTAAAAATCGGTTTAGAACTAGTATGACCAAACCCAGAATTATTCCTTAGAGGTCGGATTTGAGAATACATCTTATCAAAATTTTCCTTACATAAGGTAAAGTGTGACAAACACTTCCTCAAGGAAACAATTTTGGATTTCAGTTTGATAACCATGTTCATGTCTTCTAAATCATTTTACATTGAACTAGAGTTAGGCTCGAAATCAGTTTTCAAAGAAATTATGTTTTCTAGATCCTTAAAAAGTTTATTTTCTCAGAATTTACATCCTCTAGATTTTTTAAAATACATTCAAAATCAAAAATTTTCTTATAAAGATCTTTAGAATTATTTGATATTTCCTTAGTAAGAATAGTATTTTTATAATTTTTCTTATCATGATTTTTCATGAGTTTTGAATTCTTAATCTCAAGGAGAATAGAAAACCTAGAAACTTCTTCATAGGTAGGTAATGTGTCATCTTCATCAGAAGAAGATTCCTCATCAGAAGAGTTATAGTATATACTATCACTATAGTTTGAAATCAATGAAAAATTAGTCATTAACTCATCATTGTGTACCTTAGACATTAAGAAATGATTTTCAGTATGTAGTATGGCTATTAGATAAAGATTCTTCTATCCTGATGATTCGTAATCTGATGATTCATATGAAGAGTTACCACAACCGACACTCTAGGTGTCATTAGAATTATAGACTTTCAGAGATTAATCTTTTTTATACTTCATTATGTTTCTCTCAGAATGATTATCCTTTATTTCCTTCGTTTTAAGCATAGGAAAATCAGGCCATATATTTATATATCTCTTGCATTCATAACATGTAACTTCTGAATCATTTTTTTATTTCCTTTCTTTTTTCTTATATCTTGATTGAAAGTTCTTATGTGCAACACCCTTGTTCATACTTCGAGCAAGATTGGAAAATTCATTTTCTGAAGATTCACTTCCAATAGATTCGGATTGAATAACAATATTCTTATATTTGGATATATTAACTCTCTCAGGAGTCCTGGATTTCATATGATTTGAATTTTTAGAAAAAGCAACACTGCCATTCCAATTATTCTTCTTTACATAATCATCAGGTCTCTTCAATCTGGTCTCATATTGAAGAAGAGTTCCAAACCGTTCCTCAAGAGAAATCTATGTAACCTTTCTGTTCTCATCAATAGCAGTCCTCTTGGATTCCCACTCATTGGGCAAGATGTATATGATCATATCAAAAAGTGCTTCATTATCTAATACTTTCAAACCCATGGATTGAAAAATATTCACAATAGTCATGAATCTTTGTTGTACGTTGCATATTGGTTCTCTATAAGGAAATCAGAAACCATGATATTCATCTCTGAGCATGGCACTTCTAGTTTCTATTACATTGGAAGTTCCAAAGTGAGTACGTTCAAGTTTCTTTCAAATACAATTTCCTGCTTCCCAAAAAGAAATTTGGCTATATATATTTCTAGTCATGGAACAAAGCAAGGTATTTCATAACATATAATTTGGTGGATATTAATGCTTTTAATGATTGGTGAAGGTACTAGCTTCCTTGTCAGAGATTTTATATCTTTCAGTAAGCATAACAAATTTATCAACTCTAGTATTAGTAATAAATGTCTTTATGAGATCTCTCTAATATTCGTAATAATTTCCATCAAAAATAGGTGGTCTTATTGGATTGAAATTGTCTATTGAACCAACATTGATTACTTCCATATTAAATAAAAGTCTTTCCACAAAAACTTGTTAATAGAAGAAAAATTCGGATTCATGGAAAATATTCCTAAGCATGGAAAAAGATAGAACAATTAAATCTGAACATTGGAAACTTATATGTGAATATAATTATATCAGATACCTTCTATGATAAAAATTGTTGAATTGTTATAGTGTATGATGTCACCAACCTCTGATGCCAATTGTAGATATGGAATGTGAGTATGATATACTCCATACAATCAAATGTAGGATCGAAATAACAGTGATACTAAATTAATTATCCAATGATGCTCAATAAGGAAGAGAGAGGGTGAATTGTATACATTAAAAATTTATATGGAACTTTTAAATTTGGTTATGTTTAGCAAGGATAAACAAGATAATTCACCAAACTTCTATGTTCTAAACACTTTCTTGATTCTGGGAATATGATTCTGAGAATGTAATTCAGGAAAATATGGTACTAGAAAATGAAACATAATGGACATTTACAATGTCAAAGATTCCACCTTAAAGCATATAGAATCTTACAAAACCAGAGTACAAGTGTGAAGAAGTATAAAATAGTTTTTTCCTCAATAAGTAAAATGAAATGAAAAACATTTAACAAAATAAGTAATAGTAGTAAATCTTTTTACCCATAGAGAAGGGTATCTAGCAACCTTTGATAATGATCCCTTGATTTATACTTTCAAGAATTTCAGACTTACCCACACAGGGAAAGCCCTCGATACGATGATCAAAGTCTGTTTTGCTATCCTCGTAAGCCCTCATCTTCAAGGTAGTGGGAACCTCGGTCTTCCTCAGCAAAGAATCCCTCAACTTCAAGGTAGTCGACACCTGAGTCTTCCTTTCCCCAGAAGCCCTCGAATGTAATCAGCAACATTTGGAGTCAACAAAAGAATATTTTAACAAGGTGTTTAGTACACACTATGAAATAAATCTTCTCTCTAGAAATCACTTCTGTATCATGCAATATCTACATTGATTAAATTTTTGTGAGATCTTTCAAATGATCTCCTATTAGTAGGCACACCAACAAATGTCATCTCCCATTTCCAACGGTCATATTTTTCCTTTAATTTCAGAGGGACCTATACACATGCCACTCAAACAACGGTTAGTTAGTAACTGAATGCATGACATCGTTTTATAACAAAAAAGTATGTGTAAGCAAAAATATGGTTACATAACCAGAATGAAATATTCAGAATGTAAGCAAATAAAAGTTCAGTGTCTAACACAAAAATGAATTCATAGTCTATAATACAAGGATATTCATATTCTGTTTTCTATGGAATTCAGAACCTGAACACTATATATTTCTAGAGTATGAATTTCATGGAAATTCCGAATCTGGATTCACAAGAATTCATAACCTGAACATACAATGTTTTGAGTCAGAGTACATTAGAATTTGGAGTCTGAACATACAATGATCGGAGTCTGAATTCATTATAATTTGGAGTCATAAATCATAAGAGTTTGGAGTCTAAATTCAGAGAACTCATAGTCAGAACATAGAAGAGTTTAGAGTCATGAATTCAAAGAATTCAAAGTCAGTATTCAGAATAGTTCGGAGTCTAAATTTAGAGAACTCAAAGTAAGAACTCAGAAGAGTTCGGAGTCTGAATTCAGAGAACTCATTGTTTGATTTCAGAGTCTAAAAACAGAATGCTATTTATCTAAGTATTATATGATTCTTGAGGATTTAGATATGAAACCATATTTTATACTAAGACTAGAAAATGAACAATGAAAAACATGGTAAGAATAAATTTCCTTGGGGAAGGAATATTTTCTATATATAGGTGAAACACAATGTAAATTGAGATTTTCCTTGAGATAAGGTGTTTGTGATTTTTAAAACAAGAAGGAATGGTAAAGTCATAAGGAAACCAAATTGACTCAAACATATCCCCCAAGTAAAAAATAATAGAAAATTCATAAGGAAATCATTATTGAATCAAAAATTATGGGTTTCCATATACCTAGAGAATAAAGAATGTGATATGTGTTTTGATTTATAGGCTGAGTAAATCAATTTACATCACACCCATTCGTGATATAGCCAATATATAGGATTTTAGAAATCTTGATGTGAAAGTGATTTTTTAGAATGGATTTTAGTATACTATAGTCTCTGATAGGGATCCTTGAATCACATATTGTTTTTTGAGAGTCCTTTAGGAAGAACCTGAATCACAACTCCTTTTGAGTTTGAAATACCCTCCATAGTCAGATGGCATGAATGAATGACATATAATGATTGTTGTGGATATTACTTATTCTAGTATTCTCATTTTGGTGGGTTTAGGATTACCATTTAGGGAGGGTTTATTTTTCTTATATTAATGGTTTCCAATACACAATTAGAATTATTATTTTTTAGCAGTCCTTAGAGATCTCCATTGTGTTGGTCTGAGATTTTTGAACTTCCAATGGTTAGACGAATTCTGGCTCCATAGAATATTGAAATGAGTTAGTTTATTAATAGATGATGTTTATTTCATATAGAGGGTATGAATATTCTATTGACCACTAATTTAGACCATTGGAATTATCAAATAGTCACAAGTTGTTCTTAATATTTTCACCTCCGTTGGGTAAATGAATTCTTGATAGGAAAGGGAACGTTTTTTATTTTTTGGGACCCTTTGAAGTCATAGAGAAGATAGGGAATGTTTCCTAACATTTATCACTTTCACCACAGTTGAAATCGATACATAACATGTTTCATTTATCACAGCTACATATTTACCTGTCTAATCAATATCATGTTCTGAACTAGAGCTAACATGAGGTTTGAACATAATTTAAGAATGAATTTATGGTCTGTTAAGATAGTTTATTCTGAAACCAAGTTACTTCATTGTTGGATTATACAATTTGTTTTGGTGCTATGGAATCATTGTTCTAATAATTATGAGAAGTGGGAGAGGGAGGAAATGATGAGAGAGGAGATTCATTATTTTCATAGAAATGAATTTTTTGAGTAATATTTATGGGAATAAAATGTTTCTATAGTGGGTAGGTCTTATCATATTATGATAGTTATTAGTTATTCAAAAATTGAACTTTTAATATTTATTTTGTTCGGTTTTATTTGGGGTTTTTTTTGAATAAAATGATGGAAATTTGGAATGTTTTGGGAGAGTGCATGGTTGTCACACCATTTTATCAAACTGTTTTCAAACACAATGGAGACAATGGAGTCTAGGATAATGGTGTCTCGAAAATCTGACACATCGATTATAAAACAATTTTGCCACATAGTATAAACCACACACATTAAAAAATGGGTGCATGTCTTGGACACAAAATTTTCTTTAATCATACATCTCCTCCCAGATGACCTCATGTGTGGGGAATAATTAATCCAAAAATTATTGAAAAATTCTTAAATCTATCAGTAATGGTTCTTGACGTACATATTTTGACAGAAATTATTTTTTTCTTCTAAATAAGCTAACAAGTTCTTCTTTTGGCCCATTTACACCCTCCTATATACAGATCGAATATTGATGAATGACATTCGATCTGTTACATGTTGGTTTCCACTTCTCATTAACATTCATTCACAGTCTACATATTATCCTCTATATGGTTTAACATATCTCCATTTTTTGGGAAGATCTGGTAACATTAGATTTGGATCATAAATCTAGATGTGATTCCCATATCATGTTCTCATCATTCATTGATAGAAAATCATATTTAGGGTTTTTCTTTTCAAGGTATCATGTTTTGAAGGTCGGTGGTTCTGTTATGATGGCCAATATTATTAACCCTAGAATTCATGATTAAAATTCAATCATTTGATTTAAATTAAATTACATGAAATTTATTTCAATCTGTTTATTAAAAATCCACATCCATTTAGATGGGGTATTTGGAATTTAAATTTACATTTTTGGAAAATAATTTTGTAAACCCCCAATTTCATTGAGTTGAGGTGTACATATGAAATTGATGGATTTTGTGGAATTTTATTTGTGGAACTAAACTGGGGAGTTTAAATAATTGAATTAAAATTATGAAATTGAATTGTGAATTGAATTTGAATTATTATTTAAAAATGGATTGAAATGATTTTGAAAAAAACATATTGACTTTATCATAGAATATGTCATTCCTTAATTAATATCCCATTTTTTGTTTTAAAATTTAAAATTATCATATTTGAATTAGATAATCAGATGAATTTTATTTAATGCAATTTTTTAAAAAAAAATCCCCATTATTTTTTATTATTATATCCCATGAGAGCTCAAGGTAGTTACTGAGTCCTTCAAACAACACACTGTGATTTACAACCCTGAAATTATATCTTCAGTAATCACATCCATAATAAGAAGATGGGGAGTACTCGTTGGTCATTTTCGAGGGTAATGTGTGTATAGATAATTATGTGTTAATAATATTCATTTGTGGAGTTCCTTAGTCTAGAGAAATCATACAATTAATCATATGATGTTGTTGCTCACTTGTTTTTATTTAAAATGAATATTAACATTGTTATGAACTGTTTAGAATGTAATATGAATTTAAATAAATTCATTATATAAAAAAAATATGTAATACAGTTTTACTATATTTTTAGAATTTGAAATGTAAATAATGAATTATTTTAATTATGAATATATAATGTCATACCAATTTATTTAAAATGGAAATATCTCATTAGTTAATTAAATGTTGGCATATTTTATGGAATATTGGTTGCGATAGTACTTGGATTTTAGATCAAAACCTACCTATTTCTTATGGTTTTTTAGATTACCTCTATCCATGTTTGAGAAATAGAAAATTATCAGTTTGATGCGGTTCTAGATATTTATCATGGGACATAGATATTGGATTCCACTTGGCCTTGTCATGTTATTTTAGTTTTCTAATACTATTTTATGGTAAATATGGTTGTTTAGAATTATTTGACATACGGTACACTTCTATAAATGGAGATTATTTTTTATGAATAATGGCTTCTTTATATTCATCCACACTTTTGTAGAAAAATAATTATCACCTTCATATTGTATGAATCAAGGTGCTAGTCGCCATCTTTTGCGGATCAAGAACACCCTTCAATCCACGTCGATACTGACTCAGATGTCGGGTTACTAGTGTACTTGGTCTGGATCATTAATGTAAAAGTATTTGACATAATTGATTTTGCAATATATAAGTTTATAATGAATAAATTGAGTGTTTTATAAAACTATGTCATCCATGGAATTTCAAATAAAAGAGTTGTATACAAACACCAACCTCAACCCATAATATGGGTTCATAATGAAAATTTAATTGGGTTTTCCAGTCATCAAACATAATTAGCACCAAACCTCCTCTATACCTAAAAATATTTGATCAACATATTCTATGTCTTTGTCTACACTCCCTAGTTCTGACACATATATGAAAATTTTCATGAAAATTATATAGTGTTTTATATTTAAATACAATGAAAACAAATTAACATTGTGTGCTAAATGATTGTAATGTGGTGTTATTTACCATATAACTCAATCCCATCCATTCAAAAAATGTCAATGGGGAGTAATTCCATCATAATCATAAATTAATCAACTATTTCTATCAGTAGAGAAATGAACTTCATATCCAAAATTAGTATATGAGCCCTTTGTTGTTGGATTGTACTACGTTATTCCTTAATTGGTCTTCTGTTTCATGTATATTTATTTGGAGAATCTCTGGGTAGGAAGTAAGTAATAATTGATTTATATGGGGATAAAATCTCATGTGACCATCCAATATACTCAATTGGTATAGGTCCCAAACCCATAATGTGTTCACGATGATGATGATCCTTCTTAAGGATATGTCAAACTAGATCATCCTAGGAGGTCGAGAAGAACTGTGTGGTATTTTCATCCTAGTTTTAATTCATATTTAACTATAAAATCAAATATTCATCATAATTAATGTAGTATATATTAAAAAAAGTACATCTTACAATATATTATTATCTTGAAAACTAAATTAATATACCAACTTCTTTGGATGTATCTTTTGCGTAATTCCACTAGGATTTCAAATGAACATCCAACCATAGTACCATTCCAGAAACATGGGACCCTAAATTCATCTAATTTATTAATCAATGATAGATAAAAAATTTATTATTTTATGTAGATTGTTTTATAATAAAATTAATAAATCTAATTAAAATATTAACATTATCAATCAGTTTCTTCAAAAATTAATTGAATAGATTGTGTTGGGGTTTCTTTTATAATCAGGAAACTACAAATATTTTCATTCAAAATATTCAATAAAATAACATGTAATATAATATTAAACTATTAAATGAGATCTCCTTATATTTAAAATCAAATTAATATAGTAATATATTTTCTACTATAGTGTTCTTTACTTGGGGATATATATCAATAAACTCATTCCTCAGATCTCTTGGTTATCTTTATGGGGCCTTATCATACTACTACTGAGTGGATAATGATGTATCATAAAATTCAATCCATAATGGACATATAACAATTTTAAATTTATACATAATTATTTCAATGTCTTGTTTCATTTGAAATGATCAAAAATATTAACATGGAATAAAATTTAAGAATTTATATTTAATTTTTTTATTCTTTTTATTTATTTATCTATTGGAAATAAATTGAATCATAGTTTATTCATATAATATTAAATAATATGAAAATAAAAAATTAATCCATGAATGAGGCATATGCCTCCATTAAGAATGTTTAACCAGAAAGGTAACTAGTTTAGCTAACAAATATCTGAGAATAAAACCAATAATCTTACAACATTATCTATTTTGACCTTATACCAATCAAATTAGAAAACATTCCA
Organism: Viscum album; assembly: GCA_963277665.1. NCBI lineage: Eukaryota > Viridiplantae > Streptophyta > Magnoliopsida > Santalales > Viscaceae > Viscum > Viscum album. The sequence continues at coordinate 1,844,811,372 of OY728163.1, read as the reverse complement.
TAATCTGTTTAAATTCCTGATTTTAGAACTAATAATCTTTTTCATTGTAGAAATATTGTTTATATATATTATGAAACAAATATTAGTATAAAAATTTCCCATAAAATTATTCACATTAACATTTCTTACTTATAAAAATCTCCCCCCAGTAACCTCCTAATGAAACATGAGTGACCATATGTTCCCACGATGTGGATTCAACGCATGCTGAACTAATTGAATCGGTTGGTAATGTGATATATTCTAATGTTAAAGAGAATGAGGGTCTCCTAGACACTTTCAGGATGGAGAGAAAGGGTACTGAAAATTATAACAATATTAAGATAGAGGGTTCACTAGTTCTTGCATGGGGTGACCATCACGGATCATCAGTTGTCTGTGTGGCCAAGGTAAGGTCACCTAGGAGTACACTATGATAATTGAAATGATTCATATTTGGAATTCTAACAATCTAAAAAAATAAATATTACATAATAACATACATTTAAAAAATTATTGTAGAAAAATGAATTTTGAAATGATAACATATGCACAGTAAATAAAAAAATTATACAATGTTGTTTGATAATCACTGAATGCACATAATAAAAAATATATCATTTATTTATAAAAAGTAGAAACATTATTCATAAAAATCAATTAATATATGATAATATAAATACTATTTATCATATTATGATTTTAGATAAATGTATAAGGTATTTTTACTTATGTATAGAAAACTCTTTGCATGAGACACATCCATTCCATATATAAACTCTATTTTTAAATCATTTTCATTCAGTGATTATCAAACATATTTGTATAACTTTTTTATTTACTATGCATATGTTACCAATTTTCTCCACCAACCCCTATCTCCCCCTTACCATCTTCACCACCTCTTCCAACTTGCCTCCATGAACATTCCATACCACACAATAATGATTTAAAAATAGATTTTATTTTGAATTAATGGAGTTAAGATGTAAGGAGTAGTGAAGACGGTATAGGGGAGATAGGGGTTGGTGGAGACAAATTAATCATTGTTTGATAATGGGAGAAAGGGGGTTGATGATGGGGGATCATGTTCTATTTAGAAGGGAGGAGTGTTCAAGTGTAAATGAAATTGCGGGGAAGGGTATGTGGGTGAATTCATAGGATCTATGGGCATATAAGAGGGGATGGAGTGGGGGTTCATGTGAATATGGGTGAAGAATAGTTTTTTAAAATTGAAAAATATTGGTTGGTGATTTTTCGGAAATATAATCTAAATATTTGTTTTGTACTGGTGATTTAATAAGACTTGATTGATAAATTATCACTATGTACCAACTTTGATGTATTGTACCCCAATAAATGATGATTTTTTCATCTACATATATTCTTATTTTAAAAGAATTGATTTTTTCTAGAATAATAATTAATACATAATTTATAATTGATAATTTCAACTAAAACCACATTTTTATTAATTATCATACACATGAAATAAAATAAGATACAATTATTTTTTCTAAAAAAAAATTTGTGAGTCATTTAAATATTATAAATAGTGAATTATATAATAATCAAAAATATTTTAAATAAAATATTCATAAGAATGAATTGAGCCTCAAGCTAAGATGATGGATAGAACTGAACAAGGAATATTATTACATGATTCAATAATATCCTAAAAATCAAAACCTTGTTTCCAAAATTTTGAGTAGTTATTATTATAATTCATGGATCGTGTTGAATGTAGAAAAAACACATTATATAACAATTTTATAATGATTTTTTAAGATATTTTTTATAAAGGAACCTCATATTTTTTTTCAGTTTTCACTAAAATCATCATTTTTAGAAGTCATTTTGAAATATAAATAATTAATACTATGGAATATAAAAAAATTAATAGTTGGATAATATGTGTATGATTTATAAATTTAATCGTAACAATGGACATTGATATTTTGAAAAAGGTTTTTTGTTCATTCTATTTCCTAGTTAATGTGATATTTTTTAAATAACCTCATTGTTCACCATTTTCCACTAACATGAGCATTAATAAGATGTGAAGATACCATTAGGTGTATTATTTATGACATTGAATGAAAATTGATATTTCATGCTTTTCTATGAAATTATTTAATTGAAAATGGGTTATGGAAGAATGATATCTATAGAACGGTATTCTACATCCATTTCTGGTGACATAGTCGAAATAGGAAGGAAAAACCATGCATTCTATGGTGGTTTTGTAAGGACATTATGATGAAAAAAAATTTCATTTTGGTTATTATTTATTTCTTGACTAAATATTCACATATAATTCTGATTGAGGATACTATTTCATTAAATCATCTCTCTTGGCTATATTCAATGGTGATATTTAGGTTAAATTGATTTTATCTTTCTATTTTATCATAATATTATTCTTGGATCACTTATATGTTTTATAAAATACACCAACAGTTTGTTGAAATTGAAGTATATTTTTGTATAACTTTTTATTCTACATATAGTGGACAGTCAGGGTGGAAGATTCAGAAAATAGAAGATATATTTTTTATTTTTTAATGTAATAACAAGTAATTTTGGATCCACATCTTCCATTCATTGAGATATCTTATAAAATTTTTACTCAAACTATGATAGAGATGAATACTTTTGAATAATTATATTAGAACATGATTAAAACACCAAATTATTGTCATGATGTTTGAAGAAGGAAAATTATAAGGCCAATATTTTAATTGGAAATGGATATGAAGTTTTACTTTTTTCAAAAACATATGTGGATTGATTAGATAAAAAAGATATATTAAGTCGGTAACTAGAGGGAATATATTTCCATCTATATAGGTTATCCTTTCATTATAAAGGTATATACATGGAAATGTTTTACAAATTTTGGTAAATATTATATTTCAAGTACATTGATAATTGGATAATATGTAATCTAAGACAATGATTGATTTGTTTAATATTTAGTGGCCCTGCTTTTGTGTTTATCCTATGTACACAACATATTTTCTCATTCAAAGATAATTAAATATGTGCTGGATTCATATCTTTCTTGGATCCCTTACAGAAATCAATTATAAGTGAATATAAAATATGAGGTGTAACTAGTTTATATTCATGACCATATATAGAATGTCCTGTAGAATAAGGTGGTTCACTAGGTAAAATATTTATATATTATTCTTATAATTTATGAATTAAAATGGGAATATTAAAATACAACGAAGGATTGTTATTCCCACTAGTTTAATAACTCGATAATAGTGTGAGGCTAAAATATTAGAAGGTGGTAATAATATAACAAAAATTTGATGATATAATAAATTAATTTCATGTTTCATAATATTTACAAATTATATATATATATTCATTATAAAAAAGATACAATTTTTCAAATAAAAAATAGAATAGTTTAATTAATCTATTTTCAAATATGTCGTTTTCAATGTATAATATCATTACCACATAATTTTTAAGTTAAAACTTATAATTTTTTTGTCTAAATAATAACATAAAATTTCAATTTAAGTTATATTTTGATATTTATTTGAAAACAATTGATTTTTTTAATGAATAGTGAAAATTATATAATTTTTTAAACATATTAATTTATCCAAAAATAATGTAATTTAAAAGAAACATTTTTATTTTCATAGTTTTTATAAGTAACTTATTTATTATTTAGTAATATTTAATGTAGTTATTTAAATTTAAATAGAAATTATTCATGATTTTTGTGAAAGTATATATTTGGGATTAAATAGTCTTTTTTAAAAATAGTTTAAAAGTACATAATGTTTTCACATTGCAATTAATTAAAATAATCAGAAATGAAGAATTATTTAAATTGCATCAAATTATAATATATATATATATATATATTAATTTTAATTTATATAATATTTATTAGAAGTCATAGAGATAAAATTTATTCATCTTATGCGTGAAAAACACATTTCATGAAAACCAATTGTTTTATCACATCTGTAGGATTTATTTTAAATAATATTATTACAATTATTAGAAGATAATTTTCAAAAATTTATTCCATATTTAAAATTAGAATAATTTATATTATCATGACATTTGAACTAATTTTTTCATAATGAATAATGAAAATTGTAAAAACATTTTCCCTTGGTTAAGGTTACAAAAGGTTTATTACATGGTTAAATAAAAATTATACGGCTTAAAGTAACCTAAAATATTATATAAAATCATTTTTATCCATATTTAGATATTATATAATATACCTATCAAAATTAGGAAATTATTTTTCCTTGTCTAATGTGTAAAATGTTGGTATATTTTAGAAATTTTAAAAATTAAAATTGTGTAATTTCCCCAACTAATTAAATTCCACATCATTTCTTCTTATATTTACATAGTAAAATACATTTTCTTATACAAAATATTCTCCAACAACTTCTTTTATTACCACCCCGCAACTATGATTTTTTTATCAAAAAGCTAATATAGGAATTTGTTTGGAATAATCATAATGTTGTGCTCTAAAGATTTTATATCATTCTTAACCTAGTGTTTTTGTTTTGTTCCTTTTATCAACTCCATAAAATATTTTACAAAAATGATTATATTATAAAATATTTATATAATATATATATATATATAGGTCATATTATGATAATTTAAAAACTTACATTTAATTCCTCTTCACTAAAATGGGAAACCCAAATATCATTAATGTATATGTCATACAAAAACCTCGCAAGCCAATGTAATTTAATTTCTGCCACTACATCTCCTAAATTTATAGTACTATAGTTGATTTTTAAAATATCAATCCATGATGTAATAATAACTCATGTTTTAAAATATTTCATTTACTTTTTACTTTTCCATTACCTATGAAATTAAAATGTCATTTGTGCATCTGTGTTGACTACCTCTACAAAAAAGTGACATGATTCTTTATGCATTGCCAAAAAACATGTATAATATATATATATATATAATATTACAATATAATGACAATTATTCAATTATAAATCAACACTAACATTATTTTTTTAATTATCATTGAAAAATGGAATTGTTGGTCATTTGTATATAAGACCCACAGTCTTTAGGATTGAAACATAGATAATTTTTTATTTCCATCATCCATGACTAGTTTAAAAATTAAAATTTATTTATAAATTTTTTATATATTTTATATTTATTCACTTATATTTGATGGATAATGAACTCATTGAATGTAGTCATCTTTCTATTTTGAATTTTAGACATATAAGCAGAATAATGTTAAAAAATCCAATTTGAACATAAATGATTAAGTATTTGTGTATAAAATCATAAGAGATAAAATAAATAGAATTATAAAATAGATAAAATTATTATATCAATAAATGAATTATATAAGTTCATTATTTAGGATTATAAATAATTTATTCAGTGATTTGGACTCTAAGAAATCGGAATATATTATACAAAACAATGTTTAAAATGTTTTCTAGTTTTATTTTTAAAATAATTTACATCCATGGCCTTATATTTATGTCATGACCCATCCCCCGGGGTCCGTTCGATGACTACCCCAAGCTCGCCTTCCATAGGCCAGTGGGTGGTGAATAACACCAAAGGCGTAAATCTATAAAACTGGGAATGAATTTCCTTTATAAACTGTAAACACATAGAATCAAATTATTAGATTGAACCAAAACACTATGTAAAACTATATACAATGGAGTGCTGAAATGTAAAGGGCCCGGAAATACATGACCAACTATAAAGTACAAGGAAACTGAAATACAAGAAACTAAAAAAAATGTTGAATGGTGAAAAGAAGAACCTTTATCATCCACCACGGATCCTACCTGAAGGGTATGTACATATTGTCTACTCAGCACTCCACATCCATCAGTCTCCACCGAGTACCGAATCATCATGAGTTCCAACTCTGGGTACCGTCCAGTCCTTGTACACTCAACCTCGATCAATGTTGTTCGTCATCTAAATCCAAAACAATGAGGTGCGAGAATAGCCCATATAGGGGTGAGTATAACGATACACAATAGGGACCCCGAGACCCTCATGGTATCACAAAATACTAAAAGGATAACCACAAAGTATAAAAATCAACGGATTCCCCCACTTAGGTATATTCCCATACATATAACTATGTTATCAAGTAATCCATATCAATCACGAGGAAACACAATAGATATTGACTCAGCTCACCAAAGTATACTCTTATGTAGAGAGATAGTGATGATCAGATGTATCCCCTAAATCATCTAAGCTGTCAGACCCATGCAAGATCCAGGACTAGCAGTTAGAACTATCGGACCCACACAGGATCTAGGAATATTAGTTGGAGCTGTCCCACCCACAAAAGATCTAGGAACAGTCATCAGAGCACAGCCAACCACAGGGTTTCCACTAGCTTGCTTGATTCTGAGAGGTTATTCTCCTCAGACAAAGATTTGATACATCAACTTCCATATAGTCCCAAGTTGATGTATCACGAAGTTCCGTCTCGTCAAAAGGAACACAACTCTACAGTTGGTGCGTCAATCGGATGCCCGATCTGAGAGTTATTGGCTTTTCCGTTACGAGGGCCCGGTTGAATTTAGGTTCAATGCAACCCGACCATAAACAAACTGCATCCAAACCTCAAGTGGGGTATGCCAAAACAACCATCTCGCTCCAATAAATCCGTCGCCATAGAAGGTTTGTCAATCGGACACGCATAGCCCAAGTTATGGGCGAAAAGGTGAAATCGGGTCAAAAGGGTCCGGGTCAGGTCTGGCCCAGTCGGATTGACCTGGATTGGCCCAGGTCTGGACTAGGGTTCCACCCGGTATGCAGTTACAACCTTGTATGCGGGTCCAACCCAGTCTGTAGAGGTCTCTTGGCACACGAGGATGACCCGACCCAGCCCGCGCTTGGTCCGCCCTAGCCACATCTATGGGGGGAAGTCGTGCGCGCCCTTGGTAATCCTGAATGGAAATGACATTTGGGAGGTAAATAAACCGGTTCTAGGTGCCGCCAGTCCACATCACGTGGCTCCCGCGGTGGGTCCCGCTCCTCCCGGCTGCCCGAGCAGCCAGCCGACTCCCGCAGGACGACGGTTTCAATGCGCCTCCTCCGACGACCTGGAGGCTCGGGCCACCGGTCATTCTCGCTACCAGGAATGCGCTGGCCACTACTGCACCGCCGCAGCCAGGGGCTGTGGCATATTTTTCTCCACCACGTGACGTCGTTGCGCCATGCCTTCCCGGTCGACCTGGTGTCTTGAGCCGCTGGTTTCTTTCACTTCCAGCCTTGCAACGGCTGCCGCTGCACCGCCACGACCATGGGTTGTGGCTTCTCCACCGGCGGTGCGGTTGCGCCGCCCCTGTCCATGTGGCTAGCCAGTTTTCCAGCTGCCCTTCCTTCATTCCAATAATTTCACTCGCCGGTTCCGACCACCGGTGAACCTTCTGCGGGTCACTGGATGAGTTGTAGTGGACCGATTCTCATTCCGGAGAAAGTCGTTCACTCCTTGGGACGCCGCCTTCGATCAAAAACCATTTCTGTTGAGTAACGCTCATCCTAGACTCATTCAATGTTCAACATCAAATTACACAAAGAAGGATGAGGGGTTGGGTTGTGTTTATTCAGCCCGCACCCTCCCAGTTAGGGTGATATCAAGTGGCTTCGCATTATAATCCATGAAGGAAAATAAATAAATAGAAATGAAACAAGTTTTTACCCATACCTCGGATTCCTTGTTCATTGATGATGTCGTGGAATGGAAGACGTCGATTCGTTGACATTAGGAAAGATAATGAAGAAGTCAAGGACGATGTCGTCAGCACTCTTCAAGGACGACGCTTCCCCCTTGCTCTGGTTGAAGATCGTTCTTCATTAGCGGAAGAATTTTTCTTCGATGGAGATTTATTTTTCTCCCATGTTATCCTTTTTTCTTGCTCCACCAAATGAAAATTCCAACCCCAAAAAATAATTGATTATGTTAATCCATTATTTAATTGTTGCCTCAAAAATTCAGAAAGATTCAAAATAAATAATTGGGTGGATTTGTCACTATAAAGTGGGAGCTCAAGGGTTCTACCCACTTAATAGAGAGTTTCAAGGGGTTAAAATCCCGGGTGGTCCCCACCTCATTTATCCTACCATGGGAGGTTGAGTTCAGGTGGGCCCCACAACCATGACTTCTCAAGGGAGGTTAAGGTGTGTTGGCCCGACCACCATATTCCAAGATGATGTTTTAACTAATACAATAAAATAAGACATGCACTTATTTTATTTTATTATTCCACATAAAACCAAAAAACTATCTTCAATTCTTGACTCACTGTCATTGAAGTGAAAGTCTTCATAAGAGAATACCGGTGATGCGAGATCAACAGTGCCCTCAGATTTCAATTCTGAGCAACAGTTCAAATTTTATAAATATAATTCTCATACATTTACTGAATGTACCCGAAAAAAACATAAACTTTTTTTTTTCCGGGCACACTGGGCCTCAGAATCATGCACTGCCAGTTTTTGCGGACTCACAAAATTGCCATGTATTTAAGAAAAAAAATTCACGGAATTTCCAGGTCTTTACATTCTCCCCATCTCAGGGATTTACGTCCCAGTAAGCTACAACTCGATCTAAGGGATCAAATGGTGGTATTGGGCACGCATCTAAGCCTCCCGCTCCCATGTGATATCCTGTAGGTTCATGTTCTACCAGCGTACATGCTCCAGAGGTATCTAGTGTACACATAGGACCCACTCATTTCGATCCTCAATCTCCACTAGAACCTCCGTGATGGTTACCCCATCGTCAACGTCCAACTCTCTGTGGTCGATGATGTGTGAAGGTTCATGCACATATCTCCCCAGTTGAGATATGTGGATAAAATCTTCCACCATGTGCAACTGAGGTGGAAGAGCTAACCGGTAGGCCACCTCGCCAACTCTACCGAGGACTTGGAATGGTCCGATGAATCTCGGAGATAACTTGCCACCACGACCATATATATATATACCTTGTCAAGTTGAGACCCTTAGAAAGACATGGTCTCCATACTCATACTCAAGAGGTATCTGTCTCGTATCAACATACGACTTCTGCCTACTCTGTGTAGTCATAATCTGCTCCTCGATTATCAACACCATCTTCGTGGTAGCTCGTACCATCTCTGGTCCCACTAGTGCTGACTCCCCAGGGTCTGTCCAGCATAAGGGAGATCTGCAAGGTCTTTCATATAACACCTAAGAAGGTTCCATACTTTTGGTGGAGTGATAGATTTTTTTGTAGTCAAACTCTACCATAGGTAAGTGATCCTCAATGCTACGACTGATGTCTAGGACACAAGCACATCACATTTCCTCGAGGGTCTAAATAGTCTGCTCAGTCTGACCATCCATCTGAGGATGGAAGTAAGTGATCAGACGTAGCTGCGTCCCAAACACCTCCTGAAACCCTTCCATAGCCATAATGTAAATTGTGTGTCACGATCGGAGTCAATAGAAGAAGGTACTCCATGTAGCCGCATAATCACCTTCACATAGAGGCATCTCAAGCTTTCTTCTGAGCCCTCCTCTCTGATCGGTTGGTAGTGGGCCGACTTGGTGAGTCAGTCAACGATCACCCAGATAGATTCATGACCTCGAGATTTATGTGGAAGACCCATCACGAATTCCATGGATATCCCATCCCACATCCACTCTAGGACCTCTAAATGCTGAACCATGCCTGCTGGTACCTGGTTCTCAGCCTTCACGTGCTGACAAAAGAGGCATTAAGAAACAAGATCTTCTACTGCCTTCTTCATACCTAGCCACAAGTACTGTCATTTGAGGTCCTGATACATCTTTTCCAATCCTGGATGTACCGCTAACGGGGATGTGTAGAAATCCTTCATCACTTCCTCCAGAAGCAACACTGCTACCATGGTACGTCCTCTGAAGAGGATGACATGCTCCCCACCATCATAAAATCTATCAGGTGCCTACCCTGTGTATATCAGAGCCCGTCATATCTCACAGTCATCATCCACATGTTGTGCCTCCCTTACCCACTAATGAATTGGGGGAGTGACTATAAGAGACTGAAGGAAATCTACAGCATCTCTGTCCACAAAGGATATCTGTAAAGTAGGCAGCTGCTCTATCGACCCACCTAGAAGCTGTATACCAAACCTCTTGCTGAGTGCATCTATTACAACAATTCTCTTTCAAATATTATAAACTATATCTATGTCATATACCTAGAGGAACTCAATCCAATGTCACTGACTCAGATTCCGGTCCTTCTGAGAGAAGATAAACCTGAGACTCTTGTGGTCAGAGTACACAGTAAAACATTCGTCCATAAGATAGTGCTTCCACATCATCAAGTCGAAGACCACTACTACTTACTCCAGGTCATGGGTATCATAGTTATGCTTGTGTTGTCTTAGATGCCGATATCCATATGTGATCACTGCGCGCTCCTGCTGCAGGACACACCAGAGTCTAGTCCCTAATGTGTCGCAGTAAACTATGTACACTATGCCTTTCTCTAGAAGCCTCAATATGGGGGAACTATTCATCCTCTTCTTCAGCTCTTGGAATCTCTGCTAGCATCTCTTCGACCACATGAAGGATTACACCTTCTTCATCAAGGCTCATAGTGGTGTTGTAACTCTAGAAATATTTGGCACGAACCTTTAGTAATATCCATCCAAACCCAAAAAACTGCGTACCTTGGTCACACTCTTGGGTGGCTCCCAAGAAATTACCAACTCAATATTCACTGGATCCATTTCCACTCCATCCTTTGAGATGAAGTGTACCAATAAGTGAAACTCTCGGATCCAAAACATGCACTTTGAGAGCTTACCATAAAGCTGGTTCTCTCGAAGTGTGTCCTGTACTACTCGCAAATTATAGGCATGTTCCTCTTCAGTTGCCGAGTATATCACTATGCCGTCAATGAATACTATTACAAATTAATCTAGGTATGTTGGGATGATCTTGTACATGAGTCCCATGAACCCTGCTATAGCATTGGTTATGCCAAAGGTCATAACCAAGAACTTTTAGAGGTCATACCGACAACAGAAGGTCATCTACTACACATCGTCATTCCAATCTCTAAGCTGGTGATAACCCAATCTAAGGTATATCTTCAATAACCACTGTTCTCCCTTCAAATGATCAATAAGGTCATTGATCCTTGGGAGTGGGTACTTTTTCTTCGCGTTAAACTAATTCAGGCGAAGGTAGTGGACAAAAAGCTTCAATATCCCATCCTCCTTTTTGGTGAACAGAATCGGGGCTGCCCTGGGAGAAACACTGGGCTGGATGAATCCCTTCCCCTGCAAGTCCTATAGCTATACATGCAGCTCACGAAGTTCAGCGGGAGCCATCTGATATGCTGGTGTAGATATCGGTGCCCTCCCAGCGTATAGGTTAATGTAGAAGTCCACCTCTCTTCGAGGAGGTAGACCTAGGACATCATCAGGAAACAAAATCCGCATACTAGTCCACCACTACAGGATAGATCAAACATTCCACATCTACTACTCCAAGGGTAAGGCATGCTAACTAATGAGTGATCGGCTGCACCATCCTCCGAGTATGACTGTCCTAAACTGCAAAGGCTCCCTTCTCAATTGTGAAGGTGACCCTAGTCCCATCTGTGTGAACACAATGCACTTTGTACCTAATATAGTCGATTTGATCATGGAATGTAGATAACCAGTCCATATCCAAGATGACATCGTAAGGCCTCGACACCAATACGAGGATATCTCAGCTAAAACTCTCGCCTCCTAGAGTACGCTCACACTGCTGGCACTTGTGTGTATTCATCGAGTCTGCTCCCGTAGGTGTCTCTAGCTGTAAGGATCGAGCCAACAGCTCTGTCAGAATCTCAAAGCTTCGAACTCAGGTTGTGGCAATGAAATAGTGACTGGCACCTATGTCTATAAGTACTGCATCTAAGGTGGAGTAGACACTGATTGTACCCCCAATCATCTCTGGAGCACCATGATATTAATCCTCAGCTGCCTGGTGTTGAAATCACTCTTATCCACCTTCTCCCTGCAATTAAGGCAGACCTCCTGGTGGTGGTGGTGGTAACACCACAAAACGTCACCCACAACAAGATGCTCGACCAGATCCTCTACCACGTCCACTTGCACCCTGCAGACTTCCTCGATCGAATCTCTGCCTATGCCTGTGTGGTTCTTTCGCACATCTACTGTTCATCAGTATGGTGTGTCACACAGTCACGAGCCATGTGACCATGCCTGCCACAAGAGAAACTTTATCCACTCATGGCATGGTTGGTTTTTTCTTGTTTTCCCCGCACAACTAAACCTGTATCCTGAAGTCATCCACCGGACGGCTTGGTCTGCTTGGACCTCTGATACTTCTATCTACTGCTAGCTTTAGAAGACTCTTTTGTGTATCGATTATTGATGGGCCTCACTGATGGTGACTGCTTAGCAAGGAAACTCTACACTAGGAGGGCTCTCTCTAACACCCCCTCCTATATCGGGATGCTGAGTGAGATCATCAATGCTCTGATCTCTGACCTGAGTCCCTGCTCAAATTTCATGGCCTTGAAAAAATGGTCATGGAGCATATCTGTGGAGTAGCACGAGAGGTTGGTGAAAATCGCTGAGTACTGTGCCACCATCATGATACCCTGTTGTAGATGCAGTATCTCCTGTATCTGTAGCGCATGTATGGTTGTAGGGACAAACTCTGCCTGAAATAGGATCTTGAAGTCATCCCCAAGTATAGTCACCTCATCTTGCACCTGGAGCATCAGGATCCACCATTTGCTTCCTACTACCTGAAGGATTCTCGTGACATGGATCATCATAAGGTCTTTTGGTGCCCCTACTAGTCTGAAGACTCTCACCATAGCCTCCAGCCAATCCTCGGTTTCCTGTGGTCCTGTCTCTCCCCTAATCCTAGGCGGCCTCTGGCACTGGAACTCATGTAACGTGCCCATGTGACCTGCACTATACCCTCCTGGGGTGGTTGTATCAGTGGCCCAATGGGTAGTGGTACCGCTGGTTCCTCCGCTGTGATAGGGCCCTAAACCGAGGCATCATCGCTCAGTGGGCTGTCATCTCGTACAACACTCAGAAACCTGGCTGGATGTATGTGTAGAGGCATCCTAAAAAGAAACCTAATGAGCTGACTCAAAAGACATCAGAAAGATGACTCTTCAAAACTCACACACAATCATTGTTTTTGTGCACTGAGTCAGAAATCAAAAGTCAGGGTCATGGTGAATGGATACATTGGATGCCACACCAACACCGGACTCCCTGAACTGAAAACCACAATATATACCCTTAACACTATTTCCTCCTAGAAAAGAAATATTAGAGTACTATGATCTACGGTAGAATCTACCCCTTTGATACGAATTTGTCTTGATCCGCCCCTCGAGGTCCATGTCGTGACGACCCAAGCCCGCCATCCATAGGCCAGGGGCTGGCGAGTAGCACCAAAGTCGTAAATCCCTAAAATTGGGAAGGCATTGCCTTTATAAACTGTAAACACACACAATCACATTATAACATGAAATAAAAATACTAAGTAAAACAAAATACAAATGTGTGTTGAATAGTAATGGGGCCCGAAATACTAGCCCAACTGTAATGTACATGGAAAATGAAATTACACTAAACTGAAAAAAACAACTGAGGGGGAAAGAAATCTCCTATATCATCCACCATGGATCCTACCTGAAGAGTAGGTATAGATATCCTCCTCAAAACTACTCAACCATTAGTCTCCACTGAGTACCGACTCGTTGTGAGGTCCACCTCTTGGTACCATCGAGTCCTCATACACATAGCCTCGGTCAGTGCAGTCCATCGTATGCATCCAACAAAACGAGGTGCGATAATAGCCCATGCAGGATTGAGTATAATGATACATAGTAGGGACCCCGAGACCCTCAAGGAATCAAAAAATCCAACAATGATAACCAAAAAGTATGAAAATCAACGAATGACACCACGTAGGTATATGCTTATACATATACCTAAGTTATCATTTAATCCATCTCAATCATGATGAAACACAAGAGTTACAGACTCAACTCCGCCAGGTATACACTTATGTAGATATATAGTGATGATCCAATGTAGCCACTGAATCATCTAAGCTGTCGAACCCACACAGGATCCAGGACCAGCTTTTAGAACTGTCGGACCCATAAAGCATCCAGGAACAGTAGTTAGAGCTGTCCGACCCACACAGGATCTATGAATAGTAATCAAAGTGCAGCCAACGACTAGGTTTTCACAAGCATGGTTGATTTCGGGAGGGACTGATCCTCAAGAAAAATTCAATACAACAACTACCACATAGTATCAAGTTTATGTATCCTGATGTTCTATCTCGTCAAAAAAACACAACGTGATAGAAGATGCATCAATCGGACGCCCTGTCTGAGTGTTTTTGGAATTTCTGTTCCAATGGACCGGTTGGATACAGGTTCAATCCAACCCGAACATACCCCAACTACGTCCAAACATCAAGTTGGGTAGGAAAAAACGGTCTCTCTCCAATCATTCCATCGTCATAGACTGTTTGTCAATCTGAAACCTGTAGCCCATGTTATGGGCGAAAAGGTAAAATCGGGTCATACGTGTCCGGGTGGTGTCCGACCTCGTCGGGCCAACCCGGCCTAACCCGGGTCTGGACTGGGGTCTAACCCTGTCCGCGTGTCCATCCCAGTCCATTGGCCCAACTTGGTCAGCGGGTCCGACCCGGTCCGTGGAGGCGGCCTCGCGGCCCAGTTACCTGTGCGGTCCGCCCTATCTGCGTCCAGGTGGGATGCCACGTGCCCCTGGTAATCCCGAACAGCTATGACGTTCGGGTGGGACATAATCCGGTGCAAGGTGGCTCTAGTATGCATCATGTGGGGCCCGCGGTGGGTCCTACTCCTCTCAGATGGCGGAGAAACCGGCTGACTCCCGCGCGACACTGGTTGTGTCGCGCCTCCTATGGCGACCCGGAGGATCGGCACACCGGTCTTCCACACATTCGGCCATGCACCGGCCGCTGTTGCACTGCCATGGCCAAGGGCCACGACTTCTTCTACTCCACATCGCGGTGCCATCACACCTTTCTTTCCCGATCGATCGAGCATCTTGAGCCGCTGGTTTCTTTCGTGGCCGGCCTTGCGCCGGCTGCCACTGCACTGTTGCAGCCAGGGGCCATAACTTCTCCACTAGCGTCACGCTGCCACTATCCATTCAACCATCCATTTTTTCGGCCACCCTTCCTTCATTCCACTAGTGTCATTCACCGATTTTGACTGCCGACGAACCTTCAGCGGGTCACCGGATGAGTTTCAGTGGCCCGATTATCATTCTGGAAGAAGTCTCATACTCTTCGAGACGTCGCCTTTGATCCACAGCCATTGTTTTTAAGTAACACTCATCCAGGACTCTTGCCGCATTCATTGTCTAATTCCAAAAAGAAGGTGGAGGGGTCAGGCAGTGTTTGTTCGGCCTACGCCCTTCGTTTTTGTGTGATATCAAGCAACTTTGAATTATAATCTACTATGGAAAATGAATAAATAGAAACGAAACAAGTTCAAAACCCTACCTTAGATTCATTTTTCGTTGACTGTATCGTGGAAAGGAAGACATTGATTCGTTGATGTCGAGAATGAAGATGAATAGTTCAAGGGCGATGCCATCATCATTCGTCAAGGATGATGCTTCCCCCTTTCGCCGGTTGAAGTACATTCTTTATTGGCGGAAGAAGTTTTCCTCATTGGAGAATTCTATTTCTCAATAGTACTCCATTTTTCTAATCTCCAAAAAAAGAAAATGTCAACCCCCAAAAATAATGGATTAAGTCATTCCATTATTTAATTGTTTTCTAAAAAATTAAGAAAGAATCAAATTAATTAATTGGGTGGATTTGTCTCCAAAAAGTGGGAGCTCAAGGGTTCTCCCCACTTAATGGAGAGTTTCAAGGGGTTAATATCTTGGGTGATCCCCACCTCATTTGTCCTCCCATGATAGGTTGAGTTCGGGTGGGCCCCACCAACATAACCTCTCATTGGAGGTTAAGGTGTGGTGGCCCGACCACCAACTTCCCATTGGAGGTTTTAACTAATAAACTAAAATAAGACATGCAATTATTTTATTTTATTATACAATGTAAAACCCAAACATCTATCTTCAATTCTTGACTCGCTATCAATGATGTGAATGTCTTCTTAAGAGAATACTGGCACTGTGATATCAACAGTGCCCTCAGATTTCAATTCCAATCACTAGTTCAAAAGTTAGAAAAAACCAACTTGTACCTTTACTGAACGTACCTAAACAAAATTTCAGAAATTTTTTCTGTGTAACACCCCAAGCTTCCACGGTACGTTTCCCTTCGAATAATGCGATAGCGTGTGTTGTACGCAACCTCGAGTTCTAACACACACCACAACTAATTAAACTAGCAGTTGTGAATAGTAATACCTACTTTTTGAAATCATATATATTTTATATTTCAAAATGGACTTCATTTTTGGATTCGGAATATCGAAATTAGCCTAGGGTGAAATTTTGGTACTTTTCAGATAACTTTTATATTTTGATGAATAGTGAAAATTACTAAATTTTAATTAAAAACAACTTTTTTAATCAAAATAATTAATATTGATAAATTATGAATTTGAGTGGTTTTAAAGTATATTTAGAATATATTTTTACCATTTAATTTAATGTTTGTCATTGGACATAATTTCACAATTAAACCAGACATAAACGAGTGTCAATCTTTTAATAGTTATTATCTCTTAAAAACACGCTTTTTATTTTAACAGCGGAAATTAATTTTAAATTAATTTCTGCCACTTCTGTGTTTTGAATTTAAGAAAATGGATTCCATATTTGGAATCAGGATGTTCAAATTGTGTAAATAGGTAACTTTTATTTTTAGACATTTTGAATAATTACTGCGGTAAATATTTTATTTACCATGGTTAAGGGTAAATCCGGTAAATAAGGGTTAAAAAATAATATTATAATAATACTAAATTACCCTAAAACGTGTCTTAACCCTATTGGTTGATACATGGTCGACCATGGGCATCTTTGGGTCGATTTTGGGACCCCATGGATCCACTTGTAAGTGATAATGATACTTTATTTTAATTAAGTTAAAATGAATACAAAAATGACACAAGCATATATCTTTTAGAATAACAATTTTTACATAGGGTTATACATGTTGGATTTTCGATTATAAAAATTCATTAGAAAAATAAAACGATTTCCTACATAATGATATTTTATTTATAATTTTTAGACATCAAATAATTTAAATTATTAATGACACAATAATGATGCAATGTTTACCTCATTAATAAATAATTTAAATAAATAAGATTATAATGATTAAAATATTATCTCAAACCTGTCCAATTCTTATTGGTTGATGTTATTTAGAATATGAGTCATCTTATCTTCGACCTCAATGATTTTTGGACCATTATAAACCGAATATAATTATATTATAAAGTAATACTTTCACTCTTTCCTAAAGAGCCCCTCCTCTCCCTTATAAAAGGAGACCACTTCTACTCATTCCTCACCCCTCTCAAGCCACTTGGCTCGTCCAAACCCTGCACAAATAATCTCCCCACATCCCTCTCCTCCTCCTTGAATCTTCCCATTAGGAAGAAAGCATTTCAAGAAGTCCTTTGGTTCCAACCAAAGTGAGTTACCTAAATTAAAGGTAACGATTTCTCTTAAATTATTTTCATTTATTTTGCTTCTCCAACCCCCAAACTCTTTTTATTTCCTTTCTTTTGTAACAACACCAGTATCCACAATATACTAGGATGTTGTTATAAGAAGGATTCAAACTACACATACACACAACTCCATCTAATGGATGATGAACATAATGTTTCTGTGGATGGCAAACTAACGCCTCACGAAACGATGATTGTTCAAATACATCTTACCACCTCTCATGGTGGCCATTATGATGGAACTGTAATTAAATATGATATTAATGATATATATTTTATATATAAGCTTCTGTAATTCCATTTTATTTCATATCATTATTCGTTTCATGTTGTATATACATACGATAATTTCATTTGAGGAAGTGCGGACTACCGCCCCCTTAAAATGATATGACTCGTTCATACCACACATGGAACGTATAAAGGATGGTGTTAATGAACTTAAGTAACATGTATAAAATATTATATTATACTGGAATAATAATATACCTATGTATCATTTTGATTCAATACTTTTAAAATGAAAAATTAAATGGAAGTAGCGTTCGTGCGTACGTACGGACTACCGTCTCCACGAACGCGATGAGATTCATTGTCCATCATATCCATTCAAGTATAATTATAATTTGATGATTTAAAAATAGTATCTAAGGACTTGATATCATTCTGGATATGAATAATATACATCCCATTAATAACGAATATGGCTCACATAACAAAGAATATAAAGTAAAATGAACCCGTTAACACCCGAAATGACGATAATTCTAAGATAATATTAACAAATCAATGTTAAAAGATCATATATGATATCATATTAAAGTAAATGATTCTTGTATTATTCAATAACAATTATTTTACCATTATACAGGAGGGAAACCTACCATCGACCAAGGAAAAAGTACAAAGTAAGGGATTCTCTTATCTCAAATTCAATTCCGTGAGATTTCCATTGTTCGCTACTAAATTATTGAAAGTGGTGTATTGTGTACTTACATTTGATATATATTATCATGATTCACTTTATATTCATGTTATTCTGTAAATCATTTGGTGGTTATTAACTTTTGGCCATGCGACTCAGTTGATTAACGTGGTAAGGGGTTTCTTGTCTCACTTTTAATTCCGTGAGAATTCCATTGATCACCACTTAATTATTGCATGTGGTGTATGTGTACTACCCATGATTGTATTCATTGTGTAATATACTTTATTTTATGGGTATTTACATCATCATGGTATGATCTTTCTTTCATGGGTGTTTGTTTCTTATGTTACCTAATCAATAAGGGAATTTGAGATTTCAATTTCCACTCATTTGGCTTTACGCATATTTCATTGATTTTATTACCCCAAGATTATGTGTGGAATCACTATTCATTTGATTATGTCATAATTTCCACTCCCCTTCCTGTGGATATACTTTTGATACACATAATCACTCCATTGAAAATTCTCAAGTCATTGATATGAATTTGATAAGAGTAATTTTAACTCTTTCACCATTTGTTGAGTTAAACATCCAATTCGTTGGTGTTGTTTTTACAGGAATATGTGTGAATATACTTTGATTGTTTTACACTGAATATCCAATCATATTTAGTGTATTTATATTTTTCACACATAATTATGTTGTTGATTTATCCTTAACCTAAGGATATGGCCTTTATTAGAGATTTCATCTCAACTTACATTCCATTGAGACTTCTTTGTTGATATACACCAAATCACTTTTATGCGGTGTATATAATGTAATTTGACATAGTATATCATGAATTCCCTTTATTCTCATGATATTACAAAGTTTTGATTACCTCAATTATTTTCATTCAAGTGTATCTCTTTTGGTTAGAATCTCTAACTAAAATACCATTTTTAAATGTTTTAAAGACTTATTCATCTAAATCTTTTTCATTAATGTCCATGTTTTAAAAATGGTTTTAAGGATTTATTTATATGGACATTAAAGTTTTAAAATTACAAATCCTTTTAAAAGTTTCAATGTGGTATGGGACACTTTGATTCAAAAATCTATTTTTGAATGTCTTCTTGACAAATAGTGTGACTTTTAAAAGTTTTCAAGAAAAAGGGGAATATTTCTCTCAAATAGTTTTGATGATTATTTTCATCTATGTCAACATCCTTCATTATTCTTGATTGAGGTTAATGTGATACAATACAATCTTCCATATTGTATCTAATGAGTTATGTTTGACTATGGATGTGCTATTTTTATACCATTCATGGTTTGTGGTAGAAGTATTGACATTTCGTATGCTAGTTTTAATACGAATGTTTATGTTATGTTTAAACCTGTTCATATGAGGAATGCATTGGACTTAATAAGTGACGGGTGGAGCCCGTTATAGCTCCTCGATGCATCGGTAGGTCTCATGAGACAAACTAGTGTCTTGGCACAAGGCCTTGGCAAAATCTTATTTGTAGTCTTGGCACGAGGCCTTGGCTATGTGGTTATGATAGTCTGGCATTATGCATTCCATCATTATGAAAGTGGTTATTGATATTGCATGTGATCATTCGACTAGTAGAATATCCATGTGAGTAAGTAAATGGCATTATTTCATTTTACCTTTGCCATTTTATGCTGAAGTTCAAGTTTCAAAGGCTTTTGTTTCAGTTATACATTGCCTTAAGTGTTTATGCTTATTTATGAAATCTTCCGCTACATTGTTATCCTTACTGAGCATCCGAGCTCACCCCTTTCAATTTTTTTTCTCAGGATTATGAAGAATTAATTTATGAATGACCTGCAGGGATAGTATGAGGGGATATGAAGACAAGATGTTTTTTTTATGATGTAATGTAAAAATTTATGGATGTATCTAGTTATTCCAAGGCTACTAAACTAATCGGTCTTTCGAGACTTGATCTTTCTCATGATCATGCCAATGTTATGTAATAATGCACCGACTCTGGGTAACTAGGGTCGGGGCGTTACAGTTGGTATCAGAGGAAGTTTAGTACAAACCTTGGAAGCTAGATTTAGATAAACTCTGATTAGAGCACGTAGACCTAAGATGAACTTTGAGGATTAGTATAGAAGAACTTCCTAGAATTTTGGTATTGTAATGATTTTGTGAGTTTTCCAAGAAATACATCCCTGTCTGGATACGAGCAGGTAGAGGTGGCTCTGGCACAGATGTACCTAGGGATAAAACCCGAAAACACCACTTTGAGCTAGACTCGAACGGGAACTGGTACACGACAACGGGCCTTGCTGCACTCTTGGTTACGACACTCCCGGGGGAATATGCTTTGGTAAATTCACAAGATTAGTATAAACCATTATTAAGGGAATACAAAAAATGCCCCTAAGAATATATGTCGGCAAATAGATAGTGGATAATGTAGATTTTAACATAGGGTACCCCAAGTTAGGATATATTGTTCAATTACAAGATTATCCTATTATGTCTTTTTTATTCCTATTAGATAAGTATTCAAAAACCCTATTTGTATTTTATTTTTTTAGTTGAAACATGGAGGGAGCAAGATCACGAACAACTCTTCTCTCTCTTCCTGAAGAACTACTTACAATTATTATCCAGAAGTCATGCGCAGACGATGTTGAATCTTTTTCAAATGTCCAAGTTACATGCAAACAACTTTATGAGACATCCAATACCTCTAGCATTGCACGCTTCTTTCGAGGATCAAGTACCGACTGTGGGATAATGTTGCGCTCTCAACTTTCTTACCACGCTAAGCGTGGGAAGTACCATCAGGGTCTTTTCAAATTATTCACTTTATCTCAAAATTACGATGCACTAAATGATTTTCTAGATGCTGCAGAAGAGGGAGACCTTCGAGCAGCCTATATGTATCAAATTATATATTTATGTCTTTTGAGATATACGAAAACTGATTTACCAAAACCTTATTTTGAAATATTTGAAGATGAATCAGTGAGAAGTTCTCTAAAAAAAACATGTTAAAGACGATGTCTCCAAATTATATATAAGAAATACCTATTTTTTTATGATGCATCGATGCTTCCATCGATATAATCCAAAATGGATGAGGAGTTTTTGGGTAAAGGAAGTAGATGATTTGGAAAAATTCCTGAGGTACCATTGTGACACATGAACGCATTCTACCGAAAGGAAAATCCGCCTAGTCTGTCCAGAGTTCATGTTGTGATCCACATATCTCTAGTGACAAAATACATGCCTGACCCAACGCATGTATTCACCTATGAAGAATTATAACTGGAACCAGATCTATATTATTTTGGAGAGCCTATCAGAATTCTTCATACCAAAGATCAAGTGTTGAGAAACCGGATGACTCGTCTGGTAAAAGATCTATGGATAAATCATAAGATGGAAGAGGCAATGTGGGAACCGAGGAACATATGATGAAGAACCTATGTGGAAATAAATGGATGGTGAAATGTTTAAAAGTGTTAGTGATCTTTATTGATGGGTTTACTTTGGAATAATTTTCTCTTGTATTTGTAACCCCGCAGTTTGCCATGTGAGAATGATATTTGAGGAAGAATTGTCTCTTCTCTTGTGGATATATGTATAAAAAACCATTTGGTTTTATATGATCATTGGGGTTTGAGAAAATTATAAGTTATTATAATTTGGGATAAAAATGCAAAGTATGATATAACATTTGTGATTAAATTATGTTATTTTGAGGAATTTATCTCATTTTGGTAATATTATAAAATATAGTTTTTGAAAAAGGACAACACGTAGACCGTGTGACAACCCGTCGCGTCGGACAAAGCTGTGGGAATCGAACCCACAACCAAAGTGCGATTGGGATTTATCGCCTACCACTGGACTACGTGAAGTCCCTGGTTAATGTGACTATTTTTTTTGTTAAATGATTTTATTGATCAATAATAAGATGATTTGGGTTCTTATGTCTTATCAAATGAATACCCTTGGTATAGGAAAATGATTTTGTGATTAAGTGATAAATGTTATTTTGGAAGATGTTCGCTTTGTTGGAAACACTATATGCCCAAGGAAAATAGAATATAATGGGGTTTCATTTGTAGAGTAATGGTGGATTTTTTTTATCTACGTTTTTATTGTTGATTTATAGTGATTTGGGTTATTTATAGAAATTATTAATCTATAACAGAGAATATGTGATGATGTTAATTACTTTTAAGTATGTGACTTTAAGAGTATTTGATGTCATTTGGAGATACAATGTAACATGGGAGACTACATAATCAAATTCTTCTATGATTTGGGTTTCAATATTAGTTTGGATTATATTAAAGGATTTTAAGGACAATTGGTTATTGAATGGTATCTATTTAACTTTGGGGTATTGTTGGTTTAATTTTAGAAATTAATATTAGTGCATATTTATCTCAATGAATATCATTTTGGGGGATCATTAGATCATTCACTAACCATTTTGGTTTTGATTAATATTCAAAGACAATGTAAATATATAGTTTATCCTGCATGGATCATGTGATTCTATAGAAGTTTATTCTAGCTCTTCCAGTGTGACCAAGTCTTCTTGAATACTCATCGTTTAAAAAAAAATTGAGTTAGTGGTGGAAATTTATTAAAAAATGAAAATCTACTTAAAATGTAAGTATATCTCATAATGTTCTTAGTCAATATTATAAATGAATTCCTCTTCCTTATGTAATGTAACTTAAAAAAAATGTTGTCTGTTTACTTTCCTACTAGGAGACTAATGGTCGTTTGTCCCAACACAAGTTTGTGGTTTTCTCATTGTTAACTTTTTCCTGATCATGATTCCTATCCCTCTCCATCAGAACTTGACACTTAGTTTATCATCCATATCCATGTTTTCTTACATGGAATCCTAGTATGGGTTATCTTGGATGACCCTTATACCCCTCTTTCTTTCTTTTAAAGTGATAGTTTTATTGACTATTTTTCCGATGTGGGACTTTCCATTATATTACCAAGCAAAATTTTAAAAATTGTGAGGACGCAATTTATTGAAGGAGGGGAGAATGTAACACCCCAAGCTTCCACGGTACGTTTCCCTTCGAATAATGCGATAGCGTGTGTTGTACGCAACCTCGAGTTCTAACACACACCACAACTAATTAAACTAGCCGTTGTGAATAGTAATACCTACTTTTTGAAATCATATATATTTTATATTTCAAAATGGACTTCATTTTTGGATTCGGAATATCGAAATTAGCCTAGGGTGAAATTTTGGTACTTTTCGGATAACTTTTATATTTTGATGAATAGTGAAAATTACTAAATTTTAATTAAAAACAACTTTTTAATCAAAATAATTAATATTGATAAATTATGAATTTGAGTGGTTTTAAAGTATATTTAGAATATATTTTTACCATTTAATTTAATGTTTGTCATTGGACAAAATTTCACAATTAAACCAGACATAAACGAGTGTCAATCTTTTGATAGTTATTATCTCTTAAAAACACGCTTTTTATTTTAACAGCGGGAATTAATTTTAAATTAATTTCTGCCACTTATGTGTTTTGAATTTAAGAAAATGGATTCCATATTTGGAATCAGGATGTTCAAATTGTGTAAATAGGTAACTTTTATTTTTAGACATTTTGAATAATTACTGCGGTAAATATTTTATTTACCATGGTTAAAGGTAAATCCGGTAAATAAGGGTTAAAAAATAATATTATAATAATACTAAATTTCCCTAAAACGTGTCTTAACCCTATTGGTTGATACATGGTCGACCATGGGCATCTTTGGGTCGATTTTGGGACCCCATGGATCCACTTGTAAGTGATAATGATACTTTATTTTAATTAAGTTAAAATGAATACAAAAATGACACAAGCATATATCTTTTAGAATAACAATTTTTACATAGGGTTATACATGTTAGATTTTCGATTATAAATATTCATTAGAAAGCTAAAAAGATTTCCTACATAATGATATTTTATTTATAATTTTTAGACATCAAATAATTTAAATTATTAATGACACAATAATGATGCAATGTTTACCTCATTAATAAATAATTTAAATAAATAAGATTATAATGATTAAAATATTATCTCAAACCTGTCCAATTCTTATTGGTTGATGTTATTTAGAATATGAGTCATCTTATCTTTGACCTCAATGATTTTTGGACCATTATAAACCGAATATAATTATATTATAAAGTAATACTTTCACTCTTTCCTAAAGAGCCCCTCCTCTCCCTTATAAAAGGAGACCACTTCTACTCATTCCTCACACCTCTCAAGCCACTTGGCTCGTCCAAACCCTGCCCAAATAATCTCCCCACATCCCTCTCCTCCTACTTGAAGCTTCCCATTAGGCAGAAAGCATTTCAAGAAGTCCTTTGGTTCCAACCAAAGTGAGTTACCTAAATTAAAGGTAACGATTTCTCTTAAATTATTTTCATTTATTTTTCTTCTCCAACCCCCAAACTCTTTTTATTTCCTTTCTTTTGTAACAAAACCAGTATCCACAATATACTAGGATGTTGTTATAAGAAGGATTAAAACTACACTTACACACAACTCCATCTAATGGATGATGAACATAATGTTTCTGTGGATGGCAAACTAACGCCTCACGAAACGATGATTGTTCAAATACATCTTACCACCTCTCATGGTGGCAATTATGATGGAACTGTAATTAAATATGATATTAATGATATATATTTTATATATAAGCTTCTGTAATTCCATTTTATTTCATATCATTATTCGTTTCATGTTGTATATACATACGATAATTTCATTTGAGGAAGTGCGGACTACCGCCCCCTTAAAATGATATGACTCGTTCATACCACACATGGAACGTATAAAGGATGGTGTTAATGAACTTAAGTAACATATATAAAATATTATATTATACTGGAATAATAATATACCTATGTATCATTTGGATTCAATACTTTTAAAATGAAAAATTAAATGGAAGTAGCGTTCGTGCGTACGTACGGACTACCGTCTCCACGAACGCGATGAGATTCATTGTCCATCATATCCATTCAAGTATAATTATAATTAGATGATTTAAAAATAGTATCTAAGGACTTGATATCATTCTGGATATGAATAATATACATCCCATTAATAACGAATATGGCTCACATAACAAAGAATATAAAGTAAAATGAACCCGTTAACACCCGAAATGACGATAATTCTAAGATAATATTAACAAATCAATGTTAAAAGATCATATATGATATCATATTAAAGTAAATGATTATTGTATTATTCAATAACAATTATTTTACCATTAAACAGGAGGTAAACCTACCATCGACCAAGGAAAAATTACAAAGTAAGGGATTCTCTTATCTCAAATTCAATTCCGTGAGATTTCCATTGTTCGCTACTAAATTATTGAAAGTGGTGTATTGTGTACTTACATTTAATATATATTATCATGATTCACTTTATATTCATGTTATTCTGTAAATCATTTGGTGGTTATTAACTTTTGGCCATGCGACTCAGTTGATTAACGTGGTAAGGGGTTTCTTGTCTCACTTTTAATTCTGTGAGAATTCCATTGATCACCACTTAATTATTGCATGTGGTGTATGTGTACTACCCATGATTGTATTCATTGTGTAATATACTTTATTTTATGGGTATTTACATCATCATGGTATGATCTTTCTTTCATGGGTGTTTGTTTCTTATGTTACCTAATCAATAAGGGAATTTGAGATTTCAATTTCCACTCATTTGGCTTTACGCATATTTCATTGATTTTATTACCCCAAGATTATGTGTGGAATCACTATTCATTTGATTATGTCATAATTTCCACTCCCATTCCTGTGGATATACTTTTGATACACATAATCACTCCATTGAAAATTCTCAAGTCATTGATATGAATTTGATAAGAGTAATTTTAACTCTTTCACCATTTGTTGAGTTAAACATCCAATTCGTTGGTGTTGTTTTTACAGAAATATGTGTGAATATACTTTGATTGTTTTACACTGAATATCCAATCATATTTAGTGTATTTATATTTTTCACACATAATTATGTTGTTGATTTATCCTTAACCTAAGGATATGGCCTTTATGAGAGATTTCATCTCAACTTACATTCCATTGAGACTTCTTTGTTGATATACACCAAATCACTTTTATGTGGTGTATATAATGTAATTTGACATAGTATATCATGAATTCCCTTTATTCTCATGATATTACAAAGTTTTGATTACCTCAATTATTTTCATTCAAGTGTCTCTCTTTTGGTTAGAATCTCTAACTAAAATACCATTTTTAAATGTTTTAAAGACTTATTCATCTAAATCTTTTTCATTAATGTCCATGTTTTAAAAATGGTTTTAAGGATTTATTTATATGGACATTAAAGTTTTAAAATTAAAAATCCTTTTAAAAGTTTCAAAGTGGTATGGGACACTTTGATTCAAAAATCTATTTTTGAATGTCTTCTTGACAAATAGTGTGACTTTTAAATGTTTTCAAGAAAAAGGGGGATATTTCTCTGAAATAGTTTTGATGATTATTTTCATCTATGTCAACATCCTTCATTATTCTTGATTGAGGTTAATGTGATACAATACAATCTTCCATATTGTATCGAATGAGTTATGTTTGACTATGGATGTGCTATTTTTATACCATTCATGGTTTGTGGTAGAAGTATTGACATTTCGTATGCTAGTTTTAATACGAATGTTTATGTTATGTTTAAACCTGTTCATATGAGGAATGCATTGGACTTAATAAGTGACGGGTGGAGCCCGTTATAGCTCCTCGATGCATCGGTAGGTCTCATGAGACAAACTAGTGTCTTGGCACAAGGCCTTGGCAAAATCTTATTTGTAGTCTTGGCACGAGGCCTTGGCTATGTGGTTATGATAGTATGGCATTATGCATTCCATCATTATGAAAGTGGTTATTGATATTGCATGTGATCATTCGACTAGTAGAATATCCATGTGAGTAAGTAAATGGCATTATTTCATTTTACCATTGCCATTTTATGCTGAAGTTCAAGTTTCAAAGGCTTTTGTTTTAGTTATACATTGCCTTAAGTGTTTATGCTTATTTATGAAATCTTCCGCTACATTGTTATCCTTACTGAGCATCCGAGCTCACCCCTTTCAATGTTTTTTTTTCAGGATTATGAAGAAGTAATTTATGAATGACCTGCAGGGATAGTATGAGGGGATATGAAGACAAGATGTTTTTTTTATGATGTAATGTAAAAATTTATGGATGTATCTAGTTATTCCAAGGCTACTAAACTAATCGGTCTTTCGAGACTTGATCTTTCTCATGATCATGCCAATGTTATGTAATAATGCACCGACTCTGGGTAACTAGGGTCGGGGCGTTACATAAAATATACTTAATCCTTAAATTCGATTAATATTATGTATTCAACCATGTGTGATGAGTTGGGTTATCTTTATGATCTGTATATATGGAGGGTTCATTGTGTTCCTTAGGATATCATTTCAAATAGATACCCCCATTTCAAGTCACTATTCTTGGATTGACTTTATAAAGAAACAGGAACTAAAATCATGTTTAGCATGAAATAACATCCTCAAATGGATGGTCAGGATGATCTCGATAATATTATCATGAATGACATGCTATAATAATTTTTGATTGATTTTAGAGGCACATGGTATTTCTATTTGGTATTGATCGAATTTGAGTATAATAATGGTTACTAATAAATAAATAAAAAAGATCCATTTGAGGTGTTACATGTTCAATCATGTTTGTCTCCAATTTGTTTGAAATAAAAGGCTGATAATTCTCTATTAGGATTGTGCCTTGTAATGGATATGACAGAAAATTTCTGATTAATCATGATTTGTTTTTAGAAGTGTAGACTCACCATAATTATTACATCGACCAGTAGAGATAAGCCTTATAATACTCGATTTCTCACCAAACATTTTTAAGGAAGGGTCATCGCTTGGGTCACATTCATAATAGTATGCATAGGATGTTGATGTCGTGGTATGTCATACCATTAAAGGGTAGTGATAGAATTGGTATGGTGGAATACAATTTAAAATTAACACCAATTTTTGAATCAATAATTATGTGTTCCATGAATAAAAATTGAAGTCTTATAATATAGAACTGTATCACATACTGAACTGGGATAAATTATATCTATAACTAGATTTTTCTATCTTTGGTTGAACAATATATATTTGGTATTCCCATGAAAATTATCTCTCAAAGATGTTCGTAAAATTGTTTTAGATCCTTTGGCATCACAAGAATGATTGTGATGAAGAATGTCAGTGGAATTACTGGGAATATGAACAGTATACATATTTATTCACTAATTATAAATATATTTTACTTTTCAGTTATTTAATGATTTCATGGGGGGTATAATGGTCACATATTTGGTTTTATATTGACGTATATTATTATTTTGATTCGATCTTTTCTTTATTGAAAGGACATTCCAGGTTTTTTTGAGGAAAATGGTGATTTTCATATTGTTCAGCAGGTGCTGAAAGATTGACACAATGTTTTTAGAAACCATGAAAATCCTAGTAGAAACCATTATCTCTATCAAATGGAACATTATAGGTCTAATAGTGTAGAACTTATGAGTTACGCCCTCCAAGTATAACCTTGTTCCTTAGAAAGTTTCTCAATTTGGGGAGCATGGCTTGGTGAACATGTATTCACCCACAACACTAAAATAGTTCATCCCCTTTTCCACTTAAATAGAATAGAAACACATTTTTTGTACACTCTAGAGGAACATGTGGCCATACCATTCAGCCTACGATTTCTTTAATGATTTTTAAATTCCTAATATACCCCTCCCTATTTTAACCCCAAACATCCATAAATAATTCTATTCAGACTCTCCATCCATAGGATCACCACTTTCATACTCTTTAATCTTTTTTTATTTAATATTAGGGTATCATTGTTGGGGATTCTTCATGGATCCATTTTTTAAGCCTCTCATTTCATAATTTCTTCCATTTTTACAGAATATTATACTTCCTCAGATGGTTTCTCTTTCTCCACCATGATTTTTTCCTTAATATGAGTACAATATTGATTCCTTGGTATACAATTAATGAATATGGGGTTCACATTCCATTATATGCTCAGTATTTTTTTATGGTAGTGGTTTCAACCCATTTCTAGAAGATTCCAAGAAAGAGTTAGGTGTTTCAATGATTTTACAATTAATGATTATTTTAGTATTCTATCTATGGGTTTTAAATGGATTATTAAAATAGTAAAGGTGTTTGAATCTTTTTTTCACAGGGGATTGGTGTGAGTAAAGGTGAAAGGGTGTATTTACTATTATAAATTGTTTTTTTTTTCATAGTATCTATAGTGGGAATTGTTATTTTGAAGAGGTGGTTCATGTTACCTATTGAATGAATTTTATTATAAGGGAATACGTTGTATTAATTTGGGAAGGGTATGTATAATATGATAAGAATGTCAATAGGTTGAAGGTATGTTCACTGTTATAGGTTTATATAATAATACATAATAAACATATATGTGGTGGGAGTGATGGATCGAGTGGGACCATTGCGTATAGGTAAATATTTGATCACTGATATATTTTGGATCGTAAGACTATACCAAAAATTTTCCAATTTGAATTTCATATGGTTCTCAAGATATGACTATTTTTTATATTGTTATAATATATATCAACTCTTTTTTCATTCCAAATATTTTTTAATTTCATAATATAGAATTCATTTTCACAAAAACATATACGTTAATTTTTCATTTAATTAAAATCCATGTAATCACTTTCGGTTGTATCCTACAGGGTGTTGACTCGGATACAACTTGAAACATCAGGTGTATGTCAAACTTGTTATGTTCATAAAATATAACTAAAATTCCATTCACGGTTGTGATGGTTGATGTTGATGCTAGTGTTTCCTCTTTGGTCGGTGTAAGTGGAAGAGGCATGGGGGGTATTGACCTACTTATTTCAAGGGGGATTGGTTGTATTGTTGGTTGCAATCCATTGGGATTTCATTTGGGTATTTTGGTTATAGTTGTAAATTTTATATTATTATCTCATGTTGTATTGTTCTCTTGTGATATCATTCAATTTGGTTTTAGATTGTTATGTGATGTATTATTTGTTTATTATTTATGGTTGATTCAAATTTGATAAATAATTCCGAAAGGTGTATCTTTATTCCTAGGCATTGGTTTGTAGTTTTTGGGGAACAAGAACTCCATTTATGATATGTCATGGTCTGGAGTGGGTGTTAGGTTTGTTGAAATACCATATTAGTTCATTACTCTATGATTGGTAGTAATGGAATAAATGAATCACTTTAGTTCATGAAGATATTTTCCACCAAGCCCACCAATGATGATGTCGTGACCTATTTTTTGTATGTGGAAAATTGTTTAGGTCATTACATTAACAAAATGTAATATCTGTATATTGAATATTCTATGCTAATTATAAAATCAAGGAATACGATTATCTGAAGGGGTGTTGGATGAAATAAAATAGAAACACTCATTTTTAAAAAAAATTACTCATTTTGAAGTAACATCATTTG
The DNA here is from genome assembly GCA_963277665.1 of Viscum album. NCBI lineage: Eukaryota > Viridiplantae > Streptophyta > Magnoliopsida > Santalales > Viscaceae > Viscum > Viscum album. The sequence continues at coordinate 1,844,780,076 of OY728163.1, read as the reverse complement.
GTTGGCACAAAATACATTTTTAAAAAATTTAAGGCCTCTAAGATGAAACGGGAGATATTGGTGTACGGACTCAAACTTGAACATTACACATTCCAGTACATTTACAATATAATTCCCATTATTAAAATAAAAATGATATTTTATGGTGTATATATATATAAAATTAAAACCAAATCATACATGGTTAACCCATATATTATAGGTTGAAACATACACATTGAATCCATTTTTTCTATAAAAAAATCCTTTAAATGAACTATGTTTTTTCATCAAGAAAAATACTTGAAATTTTCCCCTTGATCTCATCCTTATCTATAGTCCAACTTAATTTATGTGATTTTTTAACATTTTATGTGGATAAAATATTATTAAGGGACATACAACATTGTAAACCCTCAATCTATGTACCCCATATTAGATATTTTTTTAATGTTTTTTACTGAAAAAATGTAGATAATTTATAAAAGAAAATTATCATACCATTTTTAAATCTAATGATTCACTTTAAAACTCATATAGACACAAATAATAGTAAATTCGGTTACTGGGGATATAATTTTTCCATTTACTCTTACAAATGGTGTAACCAATGTGGCAATCATAAAACTCCAAAGTACCGAGTGCCTTCTAAGTTATAATGTTACAACTCATCCATGGATGATCACAGAAACACTTGTCATTGATTTATATTGTAGCTAAAGATAATTAAAATAATTCAAATTACCCATAAAAACAACTTAAATTTTAAATTAATGAACCATAATACCCTCTTTGAAGAAAATAAACATTCAGTTTTGAATTTCAATATTTTGGAAAAAATTTGAATTTCAAATGGTTAAATTATCTTCTTAAGTGAAAATAATAATTTTTAAACTAATATTGAAAAAACTAATTCAAAATTAATGAATGAAATTAAATTCATTAAATTTATCCTATAAATTTATTTTTTCTGATTTTTTAAAATTGGAACATTAAATGAGGAATTTTAATGGAATATCCATTACATTGGGTTTGAATTCAAATTTTTTATAAAACTATTGTATTATCTGATAATTAATTTTATTGATTTATTAATTCAAAATATTAATATATATTAACTTATATGATCTACTTATGACATATTTCCACAAATTTATTAATAATACTATATTATTTTCAATACTTTTGGTATGTCTATTTTATGGTTTCATGGTATGTTCTTCCTAGATTTTCATCTCAAATAGAGATAATACTCATGTAGTGGAATGATGTCGAATATATAGACTTCTGGCTATTTTAATTGTCCCATATATCAATTTTTATTTCCCACATAGAGTAAATTTAATCTATAAAAATTTTATAATTAAAATTTAGTTTATTTTTTCTCTTTTTCCGACCATCACAAACTAGTTTTGTCCTATTTTATATTTTGAAATAAATTATTTAAAAAAGTTCTAAAATATAGTATACATATATATAGTTCATTTTAATAAATTATGTTTTTTAATATTTCCATTAATGTGGTAATGGTAAAAAATACTCATCATCCTTGAAGTTGGTGAATCAACATACTATATATGACGATTTCAATTTTAAGAATTGAAGTAGAGAATAAGATATTTCATTATAGATATACCATTAACCAAATAAAATTTTAATATATATATGATAATATAGTTATCAAGCATTTATGGATATGGGTGAGGATTAAGTATAAGATATATAGAATCTAAAATAAAAAGGAAGAGTTTACCCCTTCAATATCGTCTCCTTAAGAACATTCTTAACGCACATGGAATTGGAATTTTTTGGAAACTACCAATTCATGAATGGGGATAGGTATGAGGGTAAGATAATTTATTTAGTGTTTGGTTTATATATAAGGATCACGGTGGTGAAATTATGTGAACTAATGTGTTCCCTTTTATAATTTAGTTGAGGGGAATTTTTTGGAATTTTATAAGAATTTGCAATATAATAAGGCTACTCTAAGAGAAAAGACTACAAAAATATCATTTAAAATAACATGCGATAATATTTTAGGAAAAAATATCATCACCTTTGGCCTTATTTGAAATTCATATGTTTTTTCAAAAAAATTAAAAATATATTATATTCATGGAGTATCATTATTGTCATGTTTATTACTATCTGTTTTTTTTTACTATAAAAATATTAGAAACAATGTCATACCAGAAACAAAAATATACTTATATACTATAGATATCATTTTTATCATCGCATTTCATATATAAGATTATTATTCTCAAATTATAAGGTTTTTATTATATTAAATATCATTTATTTTATTTTTTAATTAACATAATAATTACTGCATCATCACTATGCTTGTATTTAAGAAATTTATTTAATCCATAAGATTATAAAAAATACCATAAATAAGATAAGTATTTTATCATAATGGATGTTATTTATATTTTAAAAAATCATATTTAATTTTTTTTTATCAAAACACTCTACTAATTAGAAACGATATTGTTAACAGTTTCATATTCTTTTATGTAACATTCAATATGGGATTTACTACTAGGAAAGTGGATCCACAAATGGTGCTAATGATGACTTAATTGTTATAATAGATGAAATATATTAATCCATGATTTTTTTAAAAATGTGTATTATTTTAAAGTTTTTTTATTTTTAATTAATATCATTTTTCATTATTCTTCATCATTCACAATAACTATGTCAATGTTGTATATTAATTAAAGTAAATTTTTTCATATGAAATGTTTAAAAAATAATAACAAAGTAATAATTTATTTAGGTTCAAGATAATAATTTATAACAATTAATTATGTATATTTACTCATATCCATGTCATGAAAACATTTTTATATTATTGAATATGGGATTTATTGCCTTACGCATGCATTGCACAAGAATTTCAATAATTTTCTTATTATATTACTCCAAAATTAAAATATATTAGTCAAAATAATAATTTATACATATTATTTAATAAAAATGTCCTTAAATTCCTTTTTCAATCTCAATAATTATCTATAAGGCTACAAATTTAACATTTCTTATACTGCATAGGCACTGCATAGGGTCTAATTTTATTTCATATTTATCATAAAATAAATTTTAAATTACATGTACTAAATTACTTTTGTGTAATATTTATATTATAATTTAATAAATTATTCATTCCATGATTTCAATAAATTTTTTTATCATAAATGTTTCTTGACAATATCACAATATTTTAGTAATTTTTTAAAATGTATTCTTTACAATACAAAAAAATTAGGTTTTAGAAATTACTCTAAATTTAACCATATAATTTTTTTAAAATGATAATTTGAAACAAATTAGTTCATTTAATCAGATAATTTTTATATATCATGTTTAAATTAATTATAATAATAACTAAAATCCATAAAAATCAATTTTTTGGAAAACGTATTCTGAAGAATAAAATAACATCACTATAAATAATGTCATTATATTTTGATCATTTACCATATATTTATATTTATTAGTATATAAATATATTTATTTTATAAATCATTTATTCAGGCCATCAAATTTTATTCCTAGTTTATAATGGTATCATTTAATATAATATCATTCACATGTTTATTTTATGCTATGTCTAGAAAATAAAGTATGTTATCAAAGATAGTGTTAAATTTAAAAAACACATGATTATACATTCTCCTACCCTTAATAAATTACATCCCTAAAATTTGAACGTGGTTTTGGTAATAATGGTTTTAATTTCCATAACACCTTTTTTGAAATCTTACATTAAAAAAAAGGATTTCTAAAAAAACCACTTAATAAGTGAGAAAAAAATTATGAAGATCCCCTAATGTAACACATATTACGTTTCAATGTAGGCTAAAATGGACGTTCAAGAGAAAAATTATTATCAAATAATCACAGAGAGTGATAGAGAACATGGTAATGAAAAATTTAACCATTATAAAAAAGTAATTGTTTGTTAATATATGAAGTCAATGAATACACAGTATTAAAATTTATCAAGTAAATTTTTAATTTTAAGACCCTTTTCGAAGAGTTGTGGAATTAATTTAATTTCAATAAAATATGACTAAGGACATATACTTATATAAAAATTAAAATTTCATAATTTAATCAATCTCTACCATAATCATATATTATCCATATGGTGAGAATGTTATTTTCCAAAATCTCTAGAATCATCATCTAATGAATTTGACAATCTAAAAAATATTTACTATCTATATATCATGTCATTATTAATTAAACCAAACCAAAATAGTTTTTTCAAGATAAGACATTTCTCTAAAAAACTGTTACATGAAAAAAAAATATGCCTTAATTTCTAAATTTAAACTATAATACCCAATGTTTTAAAAGATCAGTCAAAAAATAACTATCCTTTAAATTAAAAAAAAATATTCTACACTATGAATGAAGGGAAAAAATTATTCATATATACTTCAAAAATATTAATGAAAATTCCCCGAAATGGCTTTAGTGACTCCTAAAGTCTCACACCAAAATGATATTTCCTTAATCATATAATTTATATTGAATGCTAATGTTTTTTATAAATAATTTGAATCCTAAAAAACCAAAAAATAATAATATTTTCCTCCTAAATAATTCTAAACCAATTTCTGTCATACAAAATCTCAAAATATTATAGTTAACATAATCATATAGGATTCCTGAAATAGTTTATATCTTCTAAAATAAAATTATTCCCTATATCAATATTAAACTTCAGGGTGTATTATGAAATAACACATATATCCCCAAAACTAACTTATTATTCATACATATAATCATTTAAATAAAAAATAAAATTAATGAGAATCCAGAAATTACATAGTCTAGTTTTAAGAACCTCACCCATGCCACCCTATGGTTGTTGGTTGAATCCAATTTTCCCAACTATATGTGATGGATTACCCCCTATCCCCCAATTATTCCTTATTCTAAATTTGTAAATCATTAACAATTCATTGGAATTTGAAAAATAGCCACAAAAATAAGTATTATACCAGAAAGCTTAGTCTGAGGCAAAGCCCCTAACTATTTATTAAAATATATGAAAAGTGAAAGAACCCGATTCTTATCTTTGAGGTACGGGCTTCTTCTTTTCTCTTTTCCTTAAGTGTTTTTAAGAAAAAATGGAAAATGGGGATGTTATAAAGTGCTATCGGTGGTGTCTCTTTTCTTTGACTTACTATTTGGAGCTGTATTCAGGGATAGGTCGAACAATAGTTGGTAATATGCTGTGCCCGAGTGTAGCTAACTCGTGTACGGGGAAAATCCAATTTTCCTCGTATTGCAATTTTACTGATTTTTCATTTTACAGTTGATATTTTTTCACCATTCGGTGACATACTTGGATTTTTCTGTTTCTATTTTATATGTGGGTTCAATTTAGTTGCAAATTGATGAGATGAGGCTATGTTGTCTCATGCATCATATAAGCACATGCTAGATATCCCATGCCATGCATAGTTTCCATGCCATGTTGGTGCATTTGAAATTGCATGTTGTTGTGATAGTTCTTGTGCTAAAAAAGCAAGCTTTTGTGATAGGTTCTCTGATTAAATACCTACTTTGTGTGAGATGTTCATAGAATGGACGCCAAACTTTGGTGTTTGGGGAGTATGGGCCCCCAATGACCAGACTTTGGTGGATCATTGACTGTTTATGTAACACCTAGAGATTTTATGAAAAATATTCTTTTTTAATTTCATTAATGTCTTGTGTAGTAAACTACCCCAAAAAGATCTTGCATGACACGCATCCCTGACATGGCTTGCATTACACGCAATCGCGACCTTCCATGATAGCATGTGTTGTACGCAATACCGAGTTTCGCTAAACAACGATATGTTATATAAACTAGCAATTATGAATAGTAATAACCACATTTTGAATTTTTTATAAATTTTATATTTCGAAATGGAATTCATTTTTGGATTCGGAATATTGAAATTAGCCTATGGTGAATTTTTGGTATTTTTCTGAAAACTTTCATTTTTTGATGAATAGTGAAAACACTGGGTTACTATTCAAAAACCGAATTTTTATTTAAATAATTATTTATTTTATTTAAATTTATTTTAGGTAAAAATTGATACATAATACCTATATAAGTTCAATGTAATTAATTGAAGTCATTTTATAATAATTTTAGATATATAAAAATTTTATTGAACTTTTCACCGTCTTTAACCCACCTCCTAGGAGAATTTGGAAATTCAAATAAAACCTAATTTTACCGCTTCTATGAGTGGAATTTCAAAAATCCGAGAGACACGGTTAATATCAAGGACTAAAATGTGGTTCAATGATATGAAAATAATTTTTGGTGAATAGTAGCTTTTTACTTTTATTTAAAACGGTTAAAATTAAATAGGGTAATTAATGGTATAAATGATATTATTATTACCCTAACACATGTTATAATTCTATTGGACAAGTTTAATTTGACTAAAAACAACCTCATGAATAAAATATGACCATTTAGGTCCACATGGATTAGATTAGGACATTTATTATTAATTTATTTAAAGAGGGGTTAAAATAGTTAAAATCAAAGTTTAATAACTAATTAATTTTTAATATAGGGTTATCCATAAGATAAATTAGACTATAAATATTCATTAGACATATAAAACACTTTACTACATAAGGGTATTTTATTTATAATTTTTAGACATTAAATAATTTAATTTATTTATGACACAGTGTTGATGAAGTAATTATCTTATTAATGAAATATTAACATAATTGATGTTATAAATACCCAAATAAATGTAATTTGAGACTTTTTATGAATTCCACTAATTTTATTGGTTAAAATGACACGTTAGTATTGATTTAATTAACTTTGTTCCAACTAATCATCCTGTTATGATTTTCAAAAAAATCAATTACCAAATAGTGTCTAAATTGACATAAAATAGTTTTTAAAAAAAATTATATTATTAATTGTTATTATATTCCAGAAAATCTATGTCTTGGCCAAGATAGTTATATAATGGTAGGTGTATAATTAATGGAGAACTTGGGGGTCGTTTGGTTGTATATGGTAAGTTTATTAACTATATAATATAAAAATATAAAGTGACATAGTAAATGTTAATCTAATTAACTAAGAGTTAAAACTAAATGATAAGGTTAATATAATGACCCAAACCTGTCTAAAATCTATTGGTTGAGAGGATTTCGACCCATCTCCACATTTTCTTAGAAACTAATTAATTTGGAGCTATTAAAAACCAAATATGGATTTATTATGAACTAATATTTTAAGTTTTTCCAATGGTGCCCCTCCCTCCCTTATAAATAGGGCACCACTTCCCTCTTCTGTTTACACCCTTTTGATCCTTGAAGCTCGTCCAACCCCTTCCCATTTCTCTTCTCCAATTCCCTCGAAACATTCTGGAGATTATGGTCTTCTCAAAAGACCAACTCTACTACCTTAAGAGGAATCATAAAGGAGGTGCGTTGAAGAACAGGTAATCTCTTCATCTGATTCTCTCAAGTTTCTTTCTTCTTCTACTTCTTCTTCTATAGTTGTCTCATTATAAAGTAATAATGTCAGTATTACTTATATACTAATATGTTATTATAAATATGAAACAACCCTATTTCACCCTCTATCCATCATACGGAAAATGAAATCATCGTGCGTGCGTATGTACGAAATACCGTCTCCACACCGTGGTGTAATCTGTTTTCGACCACCACCTTACTTGGATGGGTATAATGGTGTAAATACATAACAACATATGATTATTGTAATGTTATATTGATTCTGAAATATTATGCATACACTTCAATACAACTCCACGATCATGGGAATGGTATCATCGCTCGTGCGTACGTACGGACTACCGTCTGCACGACGCGATGAGATTCATTCTCCATGTTAACCATTCATGAATGATTATAAAGTATATATAATGAATAATAATGAAATATATGACATAATAATGATACTGGATTTTTGTATATATATATATATATATATATATATGTTTTTGTGTATTTCAACTACTTAATTCCATTCAATTTAATAAGGAAACGAAAATAGCGTTCATGTGTACGTACGGCCTACCGTCTCCATGAACGGTGTATTTCATTCCATTTATCTATCTATCATATATATATGTATATGCTGAATATATATTATATATAAACCAATTTTTACATTCTAGAATTAAGTTAATCAGGATATAAGTAAAAATATCAAGAACAACAAGTCCAAACACGTACGATTAATAAAACGATTTTACCCAAAATGCTACTTTAACATGGAATTTACAAAATAAAGGGTAATATAAAGTCATAAGTGAACTATTTATGACAACATAACAATGAATATTATTCTGTAACAAGTCAATGACATTATTTAAATCCTTATACTGGAGGTTCGGATAGATACGAAGCATATCGTATATAAGGTAAGGGATAACTTTTCCAATCTCATTTTTATCCTAGATTGTTTATTCGTAAGTATTCACTGTGGTTATATCTATCATCCATGTCCCTATTTTATAAAAATGTTTTCATGTATGTTTAATGTCATTTTTAATCATTTTTTTCTTTTACAATATGGTATGTAAGGAATCATTCTTTTTTTTACGTTACGAGGTACTTTTTTTACTTTTCCGGTAAAAGTATGAGAATAATGTTTTTTAACTTATACGGCATGAAAGGATATTTATGGTTTTATAAATCATTATTTTCCTGAATCTTCCTCCAAAATATTTTATGACTATTTTCAAAAAAATATATTTCTTTTAAAAATGCATGACGTTTTGTGAAAAGAAATTGATTTTGAATAAGAAAGGATACTTTCCTCATAATTCATTTCAATTGTTTTATGAAAAATATTTTCCATCTAAATTAACATTATTTAATATGATTATGTTTCAAGTATAATGTCTCCATTATTTACATGTTTTTATTATTCTTATGATGAAATGATATCCATTTTTTATATAGATTAAGTTATGAGGCATGATGTTTAGAATCCCATTTTATTACATGGGTTATGCTGTGATGTATGATTTATGATTTTGTGGCACACAAAAGAATGATTTCATTATGAGATCGGTGGGACCTATATATCCCGCCAATTCATTGGGTAAATATTTATATCTCATGAGATAGACATGGATGGAACAGTATGTTAATCCGGTTCAGTGTTACAGGACCGAAACGAGGAGTGAACTCGATTCAGAAAGGGAGTTTGTCCACTAAGATGGTCTTGGCAGTAATTCCTTGGAAACTATGGAAATCATAAAAAGTGATGAATGGTTTCCACAATTACATGATTCATTCCCATGCTATTTTATCAAGAATTATGTTCCATTATAATTATTGCCTTACGTACTGCCAAGATTTATTTCTCAAGATTTTGATATTTAAACTTTATGTTCATGTTTTTTTTAAGTTCAAAGGTATTTTATCCATGCTTACCCTTACTGGGAATTTGAGCTCACCCTTAATATGTTTTCTTTTCCCCAGAATTTAAGGTAAGGTTTTAGGTAAGAAAACAAAAGGGTACGATCTTTATGGGAGATGTTGAAGATCTTTCACCAGGATTAGAAGATTATTTTCCGAGTTTCAGAAGACATTAAACTATTATGGTCCTTGTGTGTCTATTTTCATTATGTGTTATGTATTCCATAAATGTAATGTAATGTCCATGTATGGAATGATTCGGGTCTCTATAGTTAGTATCATAGGAAAGGATTAGTCAACCTTTGGAAACTAGGATGCGAGAACTTTAGTGAGATCGCTAGAGATATTTATAAGGTATGTCTAGGGATGTCCCTAATGTTAAGTATAAGTATAGGTTATAGTACTAGAATTACGGTAACGATATTAGAATTAAACGTAAGATGTTAGATATTGACGTTACTCCCCCTTTATTATGTTTTTCTTCTAGCATGACTTTTACTTCTCACTCTATTATTTTTGTGTTTTAGAAAATGGTTGGATACCGGAAGATTCATGTTAATGGAGAATATGATGGACAATGGAATTATATTCATCATGATAAAGAAAATGAAATGGGATTTGGAAGGCGAAATATCATTATTATGCCTAATTAGGAATCTCATAATATGATCAATAATCACAACTTTGGTAAGTTTCCGGACTCAGTTAATAAGAGAAAGATGGAGTTTCATGATGATCATAGAGGAAGGAAAGTTCCATTTCTATCATGTAAATCATGTGGGAAGAGGCATCCAGAAAAATGTTTCAAAGGAACTAGAATATTCCTTAGGTGCGGAATGGAAGGACACAAATCCAGTAAGTGCAAAGGAAAAGGTTCGGTTAACACCATGGATAATGATAATGGTATTGATATGACATCAACGATGATTAGATGTTATAAATGTGGAATGTATTGGCATTATACAAACCAATGCCCTAGTGTAAAATCTCTTGAAGAGAATCAGCATGGTCATATGGGTAGTATTTATGTGGATGATGATGAGGAGACTACAAATGAAATATGAGATGAAAGAACTGTTGAATCTTGGTCAATGGTTTTTGAAGGCAGTGGAATGATTGTATGTTTATCAAGAGTTATTTTGTATAGGTAAATTAATGTTACTATGGAATAAAGAAACATCTAAGGATTGATAAACTATTGTTTTTCCTAAAGTATTTGAAAGTATATGTTGAATGGTACTGGTAACCATGAAAGGTTATTCAGATATTTTTGAAAGAAGATGATATGCACATAATAAATGGATAAGGAGGAAATAATATGTTTGATAGTATTTATGAGCTCAAGATTTTTATAAGGACTAATTAATATCATGGTTTGATTATATAGAATTTTGGGATTTTGGTATGTGGAAAGAGTTAACTTTTGACAACACTCATGTTTTCACTAAGGTTCAATGGGTATTCATTTTTAAATAGAATATATTATTAAGGACTTCGAATGTTTGGAATGTGACCAACAAGACGTATCTTATGATATATGGGGATCAACGATGGTATTAACATGCTTGTTATATGAACTCTCTGGTAATCATTTTCACTATAATAAAATATAGGATAAAAGTATTTTGGATAAGCCTAATGATTGGAATGGATTATGTTGGACATAAGTATGTATTTTTTAAGTCTAGAACTTTTTCTATATTATTGATGGAATGTTAAAATAATGTATTTTTAGAAAAAAAAGGAAAACTAGCAGGATGGGTGACAACCCGTCACGTCGGAAAATACTGTTGGAATCAAACCCACAACTGAAGTGTAACAGGCCATTATTTCCTACCACTGGCCTACAGGAAGTCCCTAGTCAGTAGAAACTAGTTTTATTTTATTATTCATGATTATATATGAAGTATTAGTAAATTTTGGAACCATATATGATTAATCTCACCATAGATGGAATTATGTATATAAGTTTTTTCTAACTCATGTTTGAGACAGATGGAATGACCTATCATTCTATCGCATGATCTGCCAAATCTTCACGAAAGTCAAATTCAACTTCATTTATTAAAGAGATGAAGTGGAATTTGTTCAAGGCATGAAAAATGGTGAGATTATACCAAAATAAATTAGGTATTTCTTCAAATTAAAATTCATCAACTTTAGGGAAATGATTTTTAAAATAAAAAATGTTGTCCTAGTGCCCTTATATCCAAGGAGTCAGATGGTACCCTAGATCATAACAAATTTATGACTTTGTGATTGTTGGATTTTTCATATCCATGTTTTCTACCACTTTCCATCAGACCATGACGGTTAGATTTCTCTTCCATATCCATATTATCAAATGGGTTTCCTCTATGTGGAAACCTAGTGATTAGTTAATTTGTGTAACAGTTATGTTTCATACTTTTATTTTCAAATCCAAGTTTTGGTATTCATTTTTACGAAGTGGGTTTCTATTAATGACATTTTCGAGTAGGAAACCATTTATAACCACGACAAATTTTGAGGGCGAAATTCATTTTAAGGGGGGTAGAATGTAACACCCCAAGATTTTATGAAAAATATTCTTTTTAATTTCAATAATGTCTTGTGTTGTACACTACACCAAAAAGACCTTGCATGACACGCATCCCTGACTTGGCTTGCATTACACGCAGTCGCTACCATCCACGATAGCGTGTATTGTACGCAATACCGAGTTTCGCTAAACAATGATATGTTATATAAACTAGCCGTTATGAATAGTAATACCCACATTATGAAATTTTATAAATTTTATCTTTCGAAATGGACTTCATTTATGGTTTTGGAATATCGAAATTAGCCTTGGGTAAATTTTTGGTATTTTTCTGAAAACATTCAATTTTTGATGAATAGTCAAAACACTGGGATACTATTCAAAAACCAACTTTTTATTTAAATAATTATTTATTTTATTTAAATTTATTTAGGGTCAAAATTGATACATAATACCTATATATGTTCAATGTAATTAATTTGAGTCATTTTATAATAATTTTAGATATTTAAAAATTTTATTGAGCTTTTCACCCTCTTTTACCCACCTCCTAGGAGAATTGGGAAATTCACCTAAAACATAATTTTACCGCTTCTATGAGTGGAATTTAAAAAATCATAGAGACACGGTTAATATCAAGGAATAAAATTTGGTTCAATGAGATGAAAATAATTTTTGGTGCATAGAAACTTTTTACTTTTATTTACCACGGTTAAAAGTAAATAGGGTAATTAAGGGTACAAATAATAATATTATTACCCTAAAACATTTTCTAATTATTTTGGATAAGCTTAATTCGACCTAAAACAACCTTTGGAATAATATATGACCATTTAGGTCCACTTGGATTAGATGAGTACATTTATTTTTAATTATTTAAAGAAGGGTTAAAATAGTTAAAATCAATGCTTAATAACTAAATAATTTTTAATATAGGGTTATAAATGAGATAAATTAGACTGTAAATATTCATTAGAAATATAAAATGATTTCCAACATAATTTTATTTTATTTATAATTATTAGAAATTAAATAATTTAATTTATTTATGACACAATGATGATGCAGTAATTATCTTATTAATGAAATATTAACATAATTGATGTTATAAATACCCAAATAAATGTAATTTGAGACTTTTTATGAATTAAACTTATTTTATAGGATAATATGGGATGTTAGTATTTAGTTAACTAATTTTTTTCGTTCAAATAATGCTGTTATGATTATCAAAAAAATTCAATTACTAAATAGTGTCTAAATTGAAATAAAATAGTTTTTAAAACAAATATTATATTATTAATTGTTATTATATTTTTAAAAATCTAAGGCTCAGACAAGATACTTATATAATGATATGTGTATCATTAATGGACCACTTGGGGGGTCTCTTGTATGTATATGGAATGTTTATTAAAAATATAATAAAAAAATACAAAGTGACATGGTAAATGTCAATCTAATTAACTAAGAGTTAAAACTAAATGGTAAGGTTAATATAATGACCCAAAACTATCTAAAATATATTGGATGAGAGGATGTGGACCCATCCCCACCTTATATTAGAAATAAATTAATTTGGAGCTATTAAAAACCGAATATGACTTTATTATAAACTAATATTTTAAGTTTTTCCAAAGGTGCCCCTCTCCTCCATTATAAAAAGGGCACCCCTTCCCTCTTCTCTTCACACCCTCTTGAGCCTTGAAGATCGACCAACCCCTGACCCTTACTCTTCTCCAATTCCCTAGAAACATTCTTGAGATTCTGGTCTTCTCAAAAGACCAACTCAACTTCCTTAAGAGGAAGCTTAAAAGAGGTGTGTCGAAGAAGAGGTAGTCTCTTCTTCTGATTCTCTCAAGTTTCTTTCTTCTTCTACTTATTATTATATAGTTGTATCATTATAAAGTAACAAAATAAGTATTACTTATATACTGATATGTTTTTATAAGTATGAAAAAACCCTATTTCACCTTCTATCCATCATACGGAAAACGAAATCACCGCACGTGCGTTTGTATGGAATACCGTCTCCACGCCGTGGTGTAATCTGTTTTCGACCACCACCTTACTTGGATGGGTATAATGGTGTAAATAGATAATAATATATTATTATTTGAATGTGATATTTATTCTGAAAGATTTTTTCATACCCTTCAATACAACTCCACGATCATGGGAATGGTATCATCGCTCATGCGTACGTACGGACTACCGTCTCCATGACACGATGAGATTCATTCTCCATGTTAACCATTCATGAATGATTATTAAGTATATATAATTAATAATAATGTAATATATGACATAATAATGATACTGGATATATATATATATATATATGTATTTCATCTACTTAAATCCATTCAATTAAATAAGGAAACGAAAATAGCGTTCATGCGTACGTACGGCCTACTGTCTCCATGAACGAGGTATTTCATTATATTTATCGATCTATAATATATATATGTATATGCTGAATATATATTATATATAAATCATTTTTTACATTCTGGAATTATGTAAATCAGGATATAACTAATAATATCATGAACAACAAGTCCAAACACGTACGATAAATAAAACGATTTTACCCAAAACGCTTCTTTAACATGAAATTTACAAAAGAACGGGTAATATAAAGTCATAAGTGAACCATTTATGACATCATAACAATGAATATGATTCCTTAAGAATTCAATGAAGTTATTTAAATCATTATAAAGGAGGTTCAGATCGATACGAAGCATATCAGACATAAGCTAAGGGATAACTTTCCAATCTCATTTTTATCCGAGATTGTTTATTCGTAAGTATTCACTGGGGTTATATCTATCATCCATGTCCATATTTTCTAAAAATTGTTTCATGTATGTTTAATGTCATTTTTACCCATTTTTTACATTTACTACATTGTATGTAAGGAATCATTATTTTGTTTATGTTACGAAGTACTTTTTGGACTTTTCCGGAAAAAGTACGAGAAGAATGTTTTTTTAACTTATACGGCATGAAAGGATTTTTACGGTTTTATAAAGCCTTATATTCATGAATCTTCCTCAATAATATTTCATGACTATTTTCAAAAAAATCGCTTTCTTTTATAATTTCATGACGTTTTGTGAAAATAAAATGTTTTTGAAGAAGAAAGGATATTTTCCTCAAGAATTCATTTGAAGTGTTTTATCAAAAATATTTTCCATCTAAGATGAAATTATTTAATATGTTTATGTTTCAATTGTAATTTCTCCATTATTTACATGATTTGATTCTTCTTATGATTAAATGATATCTATTTTTTTATATGGATTATGTTATTACTGCAAGATGTTTAAGAATCCCATTCTATTACATGGGTTATGCTATGATGTATAATTTATGATTTTGTGTAACATGAAAGAATGAAATGATGAGTGAACTCGATTCAAAAAGGGACTTTGTCCACTAAGTTGGTCTTGGAAGTAATGTCTTGGATACTATGGAATTCATAACAAGTGCTGAATGGTTTCCACAATTACATGATATATTCCCATTCTATTTTATCAATATTGATGTTCCATTACGATACATGCCTTACGTACTTCCAAGATTTATTTATGAAGATTTTTGATATTTAATCATTATGTTCATGTTTTTTTAAGTTCAAATGTATTTTATCCATGCTTACCCTTGCTGAGCATTTGAGCTCACCCTTTATATGTTTTATTTTCCCCAGGAATTAAATAATGGTTTTAGGTAAGAAAACAAAAGGGGAATATATTTATGGGAGATTTTGGAGATCTTTCACCACGATTAGAAGATTATTTTCAGAGTTTCCAAAGACACTAAACTATTACGGTCCTTGTGTATCTGTTTTCGTTATGTGTTAAGTATTCCGCAAAAGTAATGTAATGTCCATGTATGTCAAGATTTGGGTCTCTACAGTTTATTAGTTATAACACATATGTGATGTCAAACTTTGATTCGTGGGGAGTATGGCCCCCCACATGTTAGAATATGTCACTTAGGTGTTGTTTTTCGGTATTTTCTGCATTTCGGCGAAGTTTCTGAGACATTCCATCCGGAAACCCAGTATACATGACGTGTAGTATCTTTATACACACCATGTATAACCTTCTGTTCAGGAAGAAAAATGAACTTTTTGAGTACACACTGTGTACCCTGAGTACACTCTGTGTAGTCTCTTCCTGTGTCACAAACCGTGTGGGCAGGGACAAGGGGTAGGGAAAGGCATGGGTAAAACATGTCGTGTAGTGTTGACCAGGAGTCCGGACATGTAACTAACAAACACGGGTTGGTGAACTCCTTCACAGAACATGGCATGTCAATAATGTACACGGCGTGTAGTGTGACCTGGGGACTCGGCCGTGTAACTAACAACATAGGCCGGTGTCACCTCTACATGAACACGCCGTGTACCTTTGAGAAATGTCCTGTGGTATTTTCCGAGGATAGACCATGTGGAATTAGCCATGTGGTGGGGAAAAAGGGTGGTGTACACATCGTGTGCAGGTGTAACATGCCATGTAGTGTCAAGCCGAGTAGTCGGTCGTGTCACAGACGACACAGGAATTTGTAAAAGAACACCATACATGTTGTGTAGATACTATACATGCCATCATGTTTTTGTTTAACGGGAGCCATGTGGCTTAGCCATGTAGAAGGACCTAGGCAGGGGAAGGGAAGTCAAGTACACGCCGTGTAGTAATTGTACACGTCGTGTAGTCTTGTTTTGCAATTTTGGAAATTCCTTCTTCCTCTTGTTCCTTTTGTGGTTCCTTCACTTTCAGTCTTAATACTCTTGAATCTAAGGTGTTCTTTTTAACTTGTAGTATCATTCAACCTAGAAAATTGTGCGTTGTTCGCTAAAATAGTGGCGATGACTATACTCTAGAAATGGTGGGCCATGGGCTACCAGTTGATCCACCAGTAGATCCAGATGCGGCGCCAGCTGCTATACTGGACATAGGCACGGAGGCGTAATTCTATGAGGGATTTATGCAGTTCATGCAGACCTTTCAGGGAGCACCACAGGCTACCACATCTATGGCCGAGCTGACATGTAACTTCCAGTAGCAGCATCCGCCTATGTTCTTAGGGGATGGTGGACCACAAGATACGATGTCTTGGCTAGGATCGATGAAGACTATTTCGACTATCTTGAGACGCCTCCAAAGAGGAGGGTCAAGCTCGCGACTTAAATTCTTCATGATTTTGCTAGGAGGTGGTCAGATGTTACCACCCAGTTAGAGAAACACATGGACATGGCGTGGGAAGCCTTTCAGGCATTCCTCTATGAATTTTTCATCCCGGAGACACTGAGGAAAATAGAGCTCGAGAGTTCATGAATCTGCAGCAGGGCGCTATGTCAGTGATGGACTATTCTGGTCATTTTACGGAGCTTCAGCACTTTGCACCCGTGCTGGTGGGTGATGAGACGTTGAGAGTCAGAAGTTTTCAGGATGGTCTTCGATATGAAATTCAAGCGCTGGTGAATGTTTTCAGGTTTCCTTCGGTACACACTACCATGAATCAGGCGCTGATTACAGAGAGGAACCTACGGGAATCTAGTGGTGTGGGCTAGGGAAGTTGAGCACCTGTTACAAGTATTATTTCTGGTGGCAAGAGGAAGAGATAGATGGACTTCTCTTAGGGTGGAAGTACCAGCCAGGAAGCTTATTTATGTGGCCCGATTAGGTACTACCAGTGTGGCAGAGAGGGGCACAAGAGGCCACGATGTCCATGTGATCCAGTGGAGTGATGAGCTTGCGGCAAGTTGGGACATATGTAGCACTTTTACCGGGCGTTTCCACCAGAGGATCGTGAGATGGGTTCTGTGTAGACTCCGTGTGTAGAAGCAGTACCAGTGGCTTCTTACCAGTCATGGAACTCGAATATGTTAGGGCGTGTAGGCAGAGATGGTGGTCATGGTCGTGGTATCCATACACTAGGATAATAGAGGCAATATGGTGGGATAACTCAGTGTAGTCAGGCTGTGTCGTAGGGCCGCGACATAGGGCAAGAATATGTGGTGCAATAGTCCCAGCATGAGCAGGATCCCGGACCTTCTACAGACAGAGGTACTATTTTAGTAGCTTCTATCTTATATTCAGTACTTTTTGATACGGGTGCTACGCATAGTTTCATATCTGTACCCATTGTGAAGAGTCTTGGGCTCTGTGTTTCTACTTCTTCTGGTATCATGACGCTAGACACTCTGTTGGGGACTAGGATGGCTAGTGTGCGTCAGTGCAAAGAGTTCCCCCTTGACGTTGGTGGGTGTCACTTTCTTTGGGACCTCTATTTCATAGAGATGAAAGCTTATGACGTCATTTTCGGGATGTACTGGTTGGTTCCCTTTCGAGCCTTTGTAGACTACTATCGTCGTAGGGTGTGTTTCACGTCACCAGAGGGCGGAGATTTTCTATACAAGGGTGAGTGAAATGTTCAGGAAAGTCGAGCAGGACCAGGGCATCATGGGTGAGGTGGAGTCACAACCCAGATTGCGAGTTTATATCTGGATGATCAGGGGACATGTCAGACAGCTTTCCCTCAAGTTGTTGATCGTTTCATGGATGTCTTCCCAGACGACTTTTCGTGTATACCTCCGGTGCGTGAGGTGTATTTCTCTATTGAGCTTGTTCAAGGAGCAACACTGGTGTCCATTCCTCCTTATAGGATGGCTGCACCTAAGCTGGAGGAGATCAAGAGGCAGTTAGAGGAGTTTCAGGAAAAGGAATATATCTGACCCAGTACTTCTCATTGGGGTTATCTGGTCCTTTTTGCGAAGAAAGCGGACGTTACCATCAGATATTGCGTGGATCACCGGAAGCTGAACCAGTTGACGGTTAAGAACTGATATCCCTTGCTGAGAATAGAAGCTCTTTTTGATAAGCTTCGTGGAGCATGAGTGTTCTCGAAGATTGACTTGAGATCTGGATATCATCAGTTGTGCGTGAGACCATCTGATAAACCTCTCACAGCTTTCAAGAGTATGTATTGTCAATATGATTATACGGTTATGCTGTTCGGACTAACGAATGCTCCAGTAGTTTTCATGGCTCTGATGAATCGTGTATTCCATCCACACATTGATTCTTTGGTGTTAGTATTCATGGATGAAATCATGGTGTACTCTTGCACTCGACATGACCATGAAATCCATCTTGAGATCATACTGAGTACATAGAGAGAGCATAGGCTATATGCTATGTTCTCAAAGTGCCACTTTTGTATGGACAAGATTCACTTACGGGGTCATATCATCTTAGAGGTAGGAGTTGTCGTAGTCCCAGAGAAAGTGAGAGCAGTAGTTTCCAAGGAGAAGACTAAGAACATTTTTGAGATACATAGTTTCTTGGGGCTATATGGTTACTACAGACGCTTCATACAAGACTTCTCCCGCTTAGCATCATCGTTGAAGGGTCTATCTAAGAAGGGTGTGATGTTCGTTTGGTCGGATGCTTGCGAGACAGCTTTTCGGGACCTGAAGGGAAGGTTGACATCAGCACCAATCCTGATACTCCCAGAGTAGGGGAAGAGCTATACAGTTTACTGTGATGCATCAGGTATGGCCTAGGAGTAGTGTTGATGTTGGGTGACCGAGTTGTTGCATACGGGTCTTGGCAGTTGAGGCCGCATGAGAAGAATTACCCGACGCACGATCTCGAGTTGGTTGCAGTTGTTCATGTGTTGCGCTGTTGAAGACACTATCTATTGGGAGAGAATTTTGTGGTTTTCACCATCCACAAAAGCCTCAAGTATATCTTTACTCAGCGTGACCCGAATCAGAGGCAGAAAAGGTGGGTCGAGTACCAAAAATCCTTCGATTTTGAGCTTTCCTATACACCTGGTAAAGGTAATGCAGTAGGTGATGCACTGAGTAGGAAGACTAAGATACAGGTAGTGCATGAGGCCAGCGGTGAGTGGGAGCTCATGGCCTTGTTCTCTGAGATACATATGGAGGTGCATGATAGTAAGGTGCAGACTTATATTTCCTCTTTAGTTGTGACTTATACCCTCTTGGATATAGTGAGGATGAGACAACTATCTGATTAAGAAGGCCTAGTTCTACAGGAGTCGGTGGCAAGTGAGTAACCTTCTCTTGGTTGGACGATAGGTGGTGATGAGGTTTTTCGTTTCCATGGATGAGTTTGGGTTACAGGGGATATTCGCGAGGAGCTAATGTGGGAGTTTCATGATTCATCTTGGGCAGTTCATCCCAGGGTTACCAAGATGTGCCGTGACTTGTGACGTCAGTACTGGTGACCGGGTATGAAGAGTGAAATAGCTGGTTTTGTTACGAGGTGTTCCACCTGTCAGCAGGTGAAGGCGGAGCACTAGAGGCCAGGTATGCTGTTACAGCAGTTACCCATTCTAGAGTGGAAATGGGATGATGTCGTGATGTATTTCGTGAAGAGATTTGTGAGGTCACCTCGTGGAAATGATGCCATGTGGGTTGTTGTGGACAGACTCATGAATGTAGATCACTTTTTCCACTCATGGAGACCTTGGGAGTTGATGAGCTCATAAAGTTGTATATCTGAGAAATCATTCGCCTTCATGGGGTCCCTCATTCTATCATTTCAGATAGGGATTCCCACATTACGTCTCTTTTATGGCAGAGTTTTCAGAGGGCACTGGGTTCACATGTGCTTTTGAGCACAGCATAGTACCCTCAGACCGATGGCCAGTCAGAGTGTACAATACAAGTGTTAGAGGACATGTTGCGTTCATGCGTCCTGGACTTTGGGGGATCTTGGGAGAATCATATAACCCTAGTTGATTTTTCCTATAAAAATATTTTCATGAAACTATTGAGATGGAACCATATGAGGCTTTATATGGTAGGCCATGCCGTTCACCATTATTCTGGTTAGAGGTAGGTGACACAGCTTCACTAGTGCCACAGCTCATGCAGGGGACATCTGAGCAGGTCCAGTTGATTCAGAAGCGGATGGCTACCGCGCAATCTCGACAGAAGTCATATGCTGATCGCCGCAGGCGACCTTTGGAGTTCGTGGTCGGGGATCATGTTTTCTTGCGTGTTTCGCTGAGGCTGGGACACAAGAGAATTAGGAGACAGGGTAAACATTCACTACGGTATGTGGGGCCATTCGAGATTCTGGAGAGATTCGGGCTGGATGCTTATCGGTTGCGGTTACCATAGCGGTACCGACCCATGCACGATGTCTTCCAAGTATCTCAGTCGTGTCACTATCATTCACACATGTATCACATCTTCCAGCCCGAAGAGGTTGAGCTGGAGGAAGATGCGTCCTTTAAGGAGCATCTGATTCATATCGTTGACAGGAGCATTAAGGTTCTCTGAGGTCGGTCAGTTCCTTTCGTACGGGTGTTATGGATGCATGGTCGAGTGCCGGATGAGACACGGGAGCAGCAGGCCGACATACATGCTCATTGGAAAGATTCGCTCACGGTTATATCTTCTCCACCCTTGGAGGTGCAATTCGGGGATGAATTGCTATAAGGGGGGAAGTTTATAAGAACTCGGTTCTTATCTTTGAGGTATTGGCTTCTTCTTTTCTCTTTTCCTTAAGTGTTTTTAAGAAAATATGGAAATTGGGGACGTTATAATCCCAAATAGGGTACGTTTCTGCAGGAGTAGATAGGGGGAAGAGTCTCTATATAGGTACTTGACTACTGTTGAGGAGTAGGAGGGAATGGGACCAAGCCTAGGCTCACAATGAAACTGCCAGTTGTTTTGATTTTTTTTGTTGTACTCTGCATTTTGTTTTACTGTATTGATGTAAAACATGTTCTGGCTATTTTCCTAGTACTTGAGACATGTAGCATCATTATTTATATACAGATGCTTATTTCAGTTGTGTATGGTTTACTGCTTCTTTTGTTTGTTTTATGTTTTATTTCCATTCTGCTGCGCTACACTTTGACAAATGAGGGCATAGTTTCCCTACTATCAGACCTGGGACCATGCTGCTAGTTGGAAGCCTCTGGCGTTTTGGGAAATGCGCTTGAGGTCACGTTGAGAACCGGGTTCGGGGCACCCGTTGCATGACACCCGGGTCTGGGGCATTACAAAAAGTTCAAGAAACAAGCACCACAGAACCATAACAAAAACTATATATCATTATTGTCCAACCCAACATCACCATCATGAAAAAAAGCTTCATCCAGAGTTACTGATTCCAATTTTGAGATTTTTTATTTCTTGAGGGCCTTGAAATAATTGTGCCTAAGATTCAGCCATTCCAAATAAAGGATTTCACTATTTATTTTCATAGATTTATTAATAGTTCAGGTGGTCATCGGCATTGTCAGGTAAGATTAGTGCTTCGTTGGAAATTTTCTAGGTGATGGAAGCACATCTTATTGGCTCCCAATCATCACCCTCTTCTCCCCCTGAACAACATCACTATATGAGGGTCTGATCATGACACATTCATTTAATTTTTCACTATCAGATAAATCCCCCCATTTACCGAGAGTCTTCATATCCTGATATGTTTTAATTCTGGCCTAATGGAGATGAAAATAAATTCCAATCACAGTTAGGAATTTTTGATTTTACAACAATTCATTGCCTTCACATATCCCTTGGTCTGCAAATTGGCATTGTCCTACACGACCTCCTCCGCATCCTCCTCCTCTATCCCCTGAAGCTGATTCCCCATGGAGACATTGGCCAGCACACCATACTTACCCTCGGCCCTTCCCTTAATCCTAGAAAAACAGTCCTCTGAAATCCCAATAGGCAGTCGATCCTCACATCCAACCGACTACAAGATTCCCACTGCCCCAAGACTCTTCTCTTCAGCCCTCACAACACCCTTATTGTAACCAATCCACTTCCATTTAGAACATGGAACACCCTTACATTCACCCCTGTCAATAGCCTACTTCGCACCGTCCCCCACACTTATATCATATTTGAGAAGATAAAAGACTACATTGACCAGTGGATTAGAAGAATCCAGTGCCTTTGTTCCCACTGCCAATGTACCACGCTTCTCAGAAACAAAATCCCTACCATTTACCACACTGGGCAACAGACACTACCCCTAACATATCCTCACCTTTGGATCAAACCTCCTGCTCCTCCCATTACAATTTCACTATGACACCAGGTTCCAAATATGATGTCATTTTGAGAAGTAGCTCAACTAGGACTCTAACACCATGACCTTCTTCTATCTAAACTCAGTTCGAACTGCAATAAAAAACAAGTCTACCGACGTCTTCGATATTTCCACCTCAACACAGATGCAAGGGCTGATGGGGTGTCATAAAGTAGAGGTGTGGACATCAAAGGATAAGAAACGACCCACCATATTCCTAATAATATGGATAATTGGGGGGTTTTGAAAGGGTAAAGTATGGTGAGGAAAACATACCTCTGTCGCAATGGAGGGTGGGTTGTGATTCATGCACAGATCAAACGACAATCGAAGGAGGAAGAACGTGAAACCGCCACAACGACGAGGAGTGCTGGACTAAGCCCAGATCAGATCATCCTTGAAAGCAAACTGAATTACAATATGTCACGTATCAAGAAGACCAAAAATTGTGTGTTCCTTCAAGATCCATTCACAAAACACAAATCAATCAAATTCGTTGACCAAAGGCTGTTGAGATTAAAGAGGGCTACCAGCGTCAAATCCACAAGACATGATGATTCATAGAACTCTAACTCTGAAATCACAAGCTGAGGATCACCAATATGTAGTTCAAGGACTTTTGGGCTTAGAAATATCATCGAGAAGTCATGGAAGAATATAGGGTTAGAAAATGGGGTGAAAGGTTTCCTCTTGTGCAGAGGCGGCCGAATAGATTCATCCTCCCCTATCCCACCACCGGGAAGGGGGGGACTCTGCCACAAGCATCAAGGGTTTCAAAATGGTTCTCCTCTCCATAGGTATGAATAAAATATTTTAAAAAAAAATGTTTTAACCTAAATTAATTTCTCATACATTTCATTTTACATATCTAAATGTTAATTCAAAAAATTACCACACAAAAAATCTACATAAAAAACATTACTCATATTAAAAATTGTTAATTTAAAACATTAAAAACTATTTACAATAAAATGATGCAATGACCAATAATAATAATTTAAACTCATTATTTTATTCAAAAAACATAATATAACCTCACTTGAAATTTTCTTAATATAAAATGTTGTCTAAACACTGCTCTCATAACAATTGTAAGGACTCGGTATTAAACAATCCATATTCTAGTGACTTTAGAATAAAAATCACATTATTAGAATCAGAATTATGATTATATTTTGTATTTTAAGGTATTTATTACTAGATGAATAATTATAAACTCATATAATACAACTGGATACATAAAAAAGGTATCCATTTATTGTATAAAACAACAATCCTTAAATTAAAACATGTTTTCTATTCATGATAAATCAAAAATCACCATAATATATTAATTATCTATAGTCCCTCATAATTCATGTAAAAACATTTTACAACATGGAATTATAAGAAAATATCACTAAGGGATATCAAAAAGGAAACTATTAGTTGAGGAAAACCCATAAAAACATTTTCTAAAAAACATATATTTTTACCTTGAAAAATGGATCATCATTTCAAAAATAACATTGAATTACCTAGGTGAAATAAAATGATTCACAAATTCTCTAAAGAAAGAGTACAAGAGTATAAAAGGTAACATGTTACAAATTTTCCCATATCACTCTTAAATAATTGAGTATCCAATAAAACCATTATCCTTCAACATAGTACACAATGCATTATAGGATGTAAGATAAACACTCATCCTTGGTTTATAACAGAACCAGCTATAAATTTTTTACAATGGAACCTCCCATATTAAAAAAAATTCCTATGAAATATATATACAACATACATTATGAAATAATTCAAAAGAAAAAAAAATCATTGATGAAAATAGACATTCCATCATAAAATTCAATATTTTTGAGAAACTGCCCATGTAAAATGGAAAACATTTTCTATAATAGTAAACATATAATCCTTTATTGTAAAATTAAAAATACTAAATATAAATTAATGTGATAATGTATTTTAATTCCATATAATTTAAAAAAAATCTTTTTGTAGTTTTAAAAAATAAAATAATAAAAGGTAAATTTTAAAGGAATGACAATTACCTTTTGTCTGACATCTTTTAATGATGTTAAATCCTCTTATGCAATGGTTTTAAAATATTATTTATTTATTCATTATATATATTCATATTTAAAATAACTTTTACATTATTTTTTAAATATTGTTATAATAATTTATTTAGAATACTTTGTTATTTTCATTTATTTGGGTACAAACGTCTTATAGTTTCATAACTAGTTCAATGCGTATTTTTTTATCATAGGGAAATAATAATCCATTAGTGGGAATAAATGGTACAAATAATATTACATAAGATTAAATAGTCTCATAAATCCCATTTGTATTCCAAAATGAGGATGATTCCTTTTATAAATCCTCAATGATAAATTTTTAGTTTATTATGGAGGTTTTTCCAACCATCACATCTAGTTTATTTAAGTTTAATATTATAGACATATATCAATTAAAATACTTGTGGCCATATAATATATTTATATAGTTATTATTAAAAAATTATATGAGAATTTATAATATCCATGAATTCGTTAATGGGAACCCAAAATACATTGTCCATGGAGGTGGTGAATTGACACACCATAGAGGGTAATTTTTTTAGTGCACTTTTGAGGAACTTAAGATGGAAGTTGACTTAATAGAATTTACACATCATGAAAATATTACATGAAATATATCATTATCCATCCACAATATATAAACTAGTTTCATGATGTGAAATTAATACTTGATGTGATGCCATTACACAACATGTATTTCCTGAATAGGGTTATAATTAAACAAAGGTGATAGGTTTTTATCATTAACATATTATGAAGAAACAAAAAATATTAAATAGACATCATACAAAGTAATTCACATGATTTGTGGTCTTATATATCTATATTCATGTTTTCTCAATCCACAAATTTTTATCCCCTCTCTCATGCTCTAGGATACTCCCAATGATTCTAGGGTCATTAATCACCTACAAACGTCATCATATATAGTGTGAACCTTATGTGGTCCCTTTTAATTGGAGTTCTTATCTATTATTCATTATTATATTAATGTAATTTTTTCTATTTAAACCCTCTATGATGAAATTTGAAACATGATGGGGTTTGATACATGTTATTCTTTAAATATTCTATAGATCATATCATGTTGTATATCTTGGTTGAAACCATCTCTTAATCACTGGATAAAAGGTATGGAGTCTAATCCTAGACCTATGATTTGATTAATTGTTGAGTATGTGAAGTAATTTTATTGTGTTGTCATGATGTGTGAATTGATTAATTAAGTGAAATATGATGATAAATTATGGTTGGAATTATATATTGGATCTTTTTGGAGTCAATTAATGTTGAAATAAAGATTATGGCTTCCCATTGGGTGAGAAAGCCATTAAATAAAAATGAATTGATTAATTTCATAAATTGTGTTTAGAACAACCTGATATTTCAGGTTATTTAATACTATAGATTCACATTGGTTATAGCTTATTGTCTATTGATATGGTCAATGATCAATTGATCTATAAATAAATTTGAAAATGAAGGAAACATAGTAATTCTCAAAATTAACCATCGAGCTTTATGGTGTGATATTTGATATACAAGTTGTTATGACATGTCAAGTACATAAAGAAATTCATATATAGGGGGATATTTATAGTGATTCATCAAAAATTGAATATATAGAGGGTTATTCACAATAATACATTTTCAAATGCTTATATAAGAGGATATACCCACTAATATATCCTGAAATAAAAGATTGCATATATAGAAGGATATAATTAGTGATACATGTTGAAATTATTATAGAGTAGGCTTGGACTAGTGGATAATGATATTTTTTTAAATAGGGGGTTTCTCATAGAATGAAATTCTTATATATAGGGATCTCTCTATGGTTTGGTTATTCAATAATTTATTGTTATGGTTGGTGTAATTATACTAGAAGCTCTGATAAAATCTAAAATAGTGTAAAATCTAGTTTATTAATCTATTATCTATAATTATTCATGAATACACTTAATTAATGATTTATTTCATTTACTTATTATCAGAATAAATTTTTTGACATTATGGTTTCATCCAACTTTTTTTTACTGACATCATATTTAGGCATTTAATTAGAACATGATTAGATTACATATATGATGGTTTGACCATTAGTAAGGGACTTTATTGAATATTTTTTACTTGTGGGTTAGGTGGGAGTTTAGAGATTTCTCTGATATGGGGTTTGAGACTAGGGTATTTTGACTCTAAATTTTCTCAACTAATTATATTATTTTTGATGTTTTTATTTAGAAATTAAAATACATTTATTATTTCATTGAATGATTCTTTATTATTGGTTTATTAGTTTCTCATTTACATTATAATTGTAGGATATAAGGTTTCTGTTAGTATTTATTATAGTGATATTATTATTACATGATTCTTCCACTATGTTTTAAATATATAAATGGTTTTATTTTATCCCTAATATATTCATAATAGCCCCACTATTATTTGAAAGCCTTTTCAATGTGGGGAAGCGTTCTTGGGGTCTTTTAACCAACCCATTTTGGCCATGTGAGAGAAATCTAGAATGGGGGTCTATTCAATATCGTCCTGCAATACATTTTTTCATGTGGTATATCTTAGTAGATAATATGGATGCGAATGGGGGCTAACCTTTTTCATTTTGGGAATCAAACTAAGATGGTAGTATTTATATTGAACATTGAATATAGTAATAATATAATAGACACATAACCAAATCCTATATGATAATATTATTATAATCCTTTAATATTGAAGTAATTTCAATGCTTATGTGTATTATTAATTAACATATATTATGCATATGATATGTTCTCATACATCATGATTGATTATTGATGACTTTCAATCATTTACCTTCTGTATTTTGTTTTGGAAAAGCATTATGACTTGTTATATAATTTAATATATTTGAATGATTGTATTGATAATAGTTTGTTATTATCATGTTTTCAATTCCTTATGGCTATATTATACTCACAATTTATCATCGATTGGTATCTCTATATTTTCTTATGTTGAGAATCTGAGCTAACCATTACTTATTTTTCCTTTTCATCTGGTATGAAAGGTTGTTCTATATAGGTTGTTTCAAATTATTATAATATATGAAAACATAATTTTAGGATATGTTGAAGATATTTCATGTAATAAAATTATTGTGCACCAACTCATCGTGGACATTATCCCATTACTGTCAGGGGGAGGTTTTTTATATTTGATCAATATTCATCTCAAAAAGATATAATACTTATTTATATAATGTTGGGGAACATCCATGTAGATGAATATTAAACCAAATATTCTATTGGTCTCTCTTATCATTCACAATTCTCCATATTAATCTTAGTTAAATAGTCCCACAATATAATATAATTTATAAAATAATATTTTGAAGAAGTAAATATTTTAACTTGAAAACTATAAAATAAAAAATAAAACAATTACCTAAATATAATATAATATATATTATCATTTTATTATATAACTATGAAATAAAGTATTGATATTTTTGTAATGTCTTATAAAAAGAAAAAAAAATTATTTTAAAGACTATAATTAAAAATACATTTCATATAAAATTTTAGTAATAAAATTCCTTTTTCATTGTTAGGATCGATATCAAATGAAATTTTAAAAAATGAATGATTTAAAATTTATATTAAAATGTATTTATGTCAATAATATCTAAAAATACGGAAATTTTCATTTGTTGACCAGATAATACTAAAATATATATAAATAAGGTAAATATATTCTCCCTTAATGTTAAACGTAATATATGGGGATATATTTAATGAAATTCTTAAAAATATTCAACAACAGATTTTATTATTAACTATCATTAAAAGAATATTGAAATATAAAACATATTTAATTTATTAGATTAATTACATGATGTAATATAATTAATAATTACATATTTTGACTTCCCAAAAAAATTGACACATTAAAAATGATTTATTGTTGTTTGATCAAAATATCACTATATATTGTATGATAATTTTTTAATGCGATCTAGAATCTAATAAGACTTTAAATGTCATATATGACATAAAAATAAGTCTGTATAACAGGTTAGTTAAATTTTTTTAATATAATTCCATTACTAATAATAAGTTTTCTTTATTCCAGAGTGAAAAATACACAATACTCCTAGTGTGCCTTAAAATATTATCCCTTAAAAAAGAGGGTATATATCTATATAAATTTCATTGAATGTTAAATACTAGAAAATTAGGCATGGATGAATTTTACCCTCATTATTATATTATATAATGTTAATAACCATTAGTGTATGTTGTTAATTCAATCATACATTCCTTGATAATAAGTATTTCTTATATTAGGGGTAGTTTTATAGATAAACCCTAATATGGATCTCCAACAAGGATTGTTTTTCATTGATTTATCATGCACATATAATAGAATTTAATTCCATATAGAACCACTAGTATCATAAAATATATTATTTTTTAAAAAATTATTTTCATTAGTCTATGGTTCATAATTATTTTTGTTCCATTTATAGTGTGTCACATGGGAATATTTCAATAAGCCAATTGATGAGTTCTCTGAACTAAAAGATTCCCCATATTTCATGTATGATGATATTGACATGGTTTATATATGGATCTATTAAGAATGAATTATTATATAGTAATGTGTTAATTCATACTAATGTGATATTGAAAGTAATATATATAAGGTCGCGGAATCACTGAAAATCATTATGCAAATTAATGTAAAATAATAATATTTGAATACCTAGAATGAAAGGATAACCAAATAAATATGATCCATTGCCAAAATATGTATTCTTATTTATCAGCATTCCATTAATGAAGATCATGTAATTAAACTCTATTATATTCAATTCAATATATATTAATATCAACACCTTTGATGTTAAAAATTACTATGAGACATAATTAATAAAAAACACATCAAAACACACATTGTTTCATATAATGTGTGTTTTTTTATTTTTGATCCATATTTATAGGAAATTTCAGATATTTTATTTGGGTATACTTGATAATATGTGGTTAAATAAATAATAGAGGTAGGAACCATCACAAAAAATTCATTATAAATGTTAATTATAGTTTCCATCAATTATAAAAAAAATGTTTTCAAAGAACTATCCTATAATATTATTAGGTTTTGGATTATCCCACCAATGAGTCCTCTACATTTGTATCATGGACATATGAATAAAAAATTAAAATACATTCATAAGGATCATAGTGGTCAAGAAATGGAAACTAAATAGAATAAAACCTATTCTTTAAAACATGAATATGTATTTGGGTATTTAATTTCTTCCATATAGAACAATATAACGTAACTATAATAAATTGGGATATATATGGATTATGTAAAATGATATCAGTATAATTTTTATCCTAATCAATGAATAATGTTCTAAATAATAAATCCCTATTTATAGTTTAAATATATGATTGAAAGAGTGGTAGTTAAACTCTAGATAATATTAGGGCTTCCAATGTTTGATTATACTAGCATGGATGTCACCTATATTAATAATGGTATTGAATGGAATATTTTGTTACAAAATAACACTTGAATTTTTAATGACAATATATATTAAAAATTAAATTAATTTCACGCATTGAACATTTAAGGAAAATTTGATTCAACCATTCAGGTCCTAAACTAAATTATCAATTTATAATGTTTAATTCTCTCCTTCAGAACTATTTAAAACTAATCATTTCAAATATTGAATTAATATATAAACATTGTAGGATCCCCCATATATATCCAATAAGTAATCAAATCCTATATAATTCACACTCTATTATTTATAATTATAGGAACTATAAAAAATATATATTACATATGATACAAAAAAAATCTGTCTATAAATTTCATTCATACACTTTATATGGTTTCTAATTTGTAGTAATTTAAATCCAAATATACCAAGACTTATAATGTTAATTTTTTAGGGATAATGTAGAAAATAGATGAATTTCCACCAATTCAATGTGATTTTTTCGTTTTCATGTGCTCATGGACCCCAATACTATTATAATAGTTATATTGTAAATATAAAATATTTGAAATTGTAATCTAAGACTTTTTAACTCTAACACTAATCCCATAGAGTAGGTGAAATATTTATATAGATAGAAACATACCAATAAATATTTTAGTTCATATCAGGATTGTAATTATAAATTTTGTGAATAATGATCTCCCAAATTTATTACAAAATGGGAATCATAATCAATATAAACTCATCCCACTAACCTGTTATCCGGGTAACAATATCCAGAAACGGTATTATTCCCTTCTTTAAAATATATAATAATAAAAAATCAACTATTAAATTCAAAGGATGTATAGAAATATGTGTAAACTATATATTAGAAATGAATATTTATTTAAAATTGTAAATAATGGATAAAATTTACCTCCTTAATGAGAATTATTTTCCTTAATTAATTATTGATATATAATAAGTATTTATTTTAAAATAAAAAATTTTAAAAAATATTTTTCTTTAAAGTATTATTTTCAATGTAGAAGGGAAATATTTCAACAGAAATATTGTAAGTGGTCTTTTAGAAACCATTTCCATTTAATATGTCATGCTTTGATATTACATATTCATTACTATGAAAATGTTCTAAGAACATAATTATTATTATTTTATCAATTTTTAATGTGAATTATTGTGATTTTATTATGTATCCCATTTAACATTCATAGTATACACCATGATAAAATAATTATGAAGATTTCTTATTTTTGAATTGATTATGGAACTATGAAATGATGAAATGATTATAAAACTTGTTTTTTCATAGTTTATGTTATAATGAAATGTTTATAAACCCGATTTCTATCCGTTTATTCTAATATGATGAATTTTTAGGATCTTATGTTACAAGTAGGTAGGATTTCCATTATACTATGTATGAGAACAGTATCTCATGAAATGCATTGTGTAATATTTATATCTCATGATATTGACTAGATATGAATGAGGAGGGAACCTAGTTCGGTAATGGGATCTAAATAATTTTATTATCTTATTATTGATCTATGAATCCTATTAATGGATGGGGTGTGATTCCATTTCACTATGATACCTTATGTATTGATAATTTACTACTATGGGAATGATTTTATTTTGTTATATATATGCCACATTTCTTGGCCTTATTCTAATTTCATGCTCTCATGGATCTTGTTAATTGATTTACATATTAATAATGTCTTATAAACTACCAAAAATTATTCTATGACTCAACATTTTTAACGTTGATTTTTGGGGTATTGTATTTTTATGTTATTATCTTGTCCACATAAACTTATGATCATGTAATGCTCTGCTATCTAACTTGTTTTCCATTGCTTATCATTTGGGCTATCCCATTATTATGTTTCATTTGCCTGGGTAATGATTAAAGTTATTTTTATGTTTTTTATAAGATGTTTTATTGATATAAAGATGATATTTGGAGTTTATGTAGCAAATATTTGAACCAATTATCTGTATTTCAATGTTAATGATGGTATTATAGCATTATGATCCATGATTGTGCGTTTATGTAATGTAATGAACATTTATCTAAAAGATGTAATATCTCTATATATAAATAGTGTGTCAATATAGATGGTATCGTAGTATAGGTATAGCTAACTATAGAAAACTAAAATGATAAAACTTTACATAGATCTCTAGGGACATGTTTAATGAAATGTACTATAATTTTGGTATGTGATAGAGAATATTTTTTCTATAATATTACATATTTTTTAGATGCGACATGTAGATATGGCTTTATAATTGTGGTACAAAGTGATAATAACCTTGAAAAGGGTGAATTGAACTAGACACAAAAATCACCTTTTTTGATAATAGGAATTCTTACACAACTGGTTTGACACTCCAAGGAGATATTCATTGGACACTCACAACCTCTTTATGAGACATCATTATGGATTTTTATAGATGGTGAATATGAATGAACAAGGATTAAACCTATGGTTTCATTGATTATAAATATACTTTCATGATTTTGATTTCTTATAAGTGATTTTTCAGGTTAATGTGGTTCTCCACTACGATAATTCTTTCGTGCACTGTACTTTCTTAGTTAATTGTAGGAAGCTAAAGGAACTATGTTAATTTTGATTGTTATACTTCAAAATGAGAAAGAAAGTGTATAAAATTATTTTTAATCCTTCTATATGAAACATCCACCTTTCTTCAGTGGATCTACTAATTCAATAGTCACTGAGGAAGGGTTCAATACCACAAAAAATGGTATTTTCCATTCTCCAGTCTTCAGAATGACAATAAATCAGTTTTATTTTCAATCATTTGGATGTTGAATCAGGAATTTTTTGAACTCTTAACTATATAACAAATTAAAATTATGAAATTGGTTCAATTTATTGAGATGGGGTTAATAATTTATTTTTTCAATATCTTCATTCCTTATAATCATCATGCCACGTTGGATTAGTTGTTCATTGAGATTATTAAATGGATGATGATTTGATTGGATCCAATGAAAATAATTTTAAAATAATAGTGATTTATAATTCAAATTTTATAAACCAACATAAATATAAGGCCAATATATTCATATGTGTCTTAACACCAGTCCACCAAGGGGAATTAACTATAAGAGACATTAGTGGATATGAAGATATTGTTCAATGTGGTACCAAGGTTCAAAAAAAAATTATGTTCAGAATGACAATATCATATATGAATGTTGTCAATTACACCTCATTCATAGGTTAAATTTTATTTTATATATTATAATAATAATTATTAGAATATTTTTTATTTTTAAATTGGAATGGTTTGGAAATCATTTCAAAAAATAGTGATGATTACCATTTCATAATAATAATTATATATACTATTTATTGATCAAAGAAAATAATATCCGTTTTCTACCTGAAAAATGGTCAAGAACTAATGATCCATCTAGGTTAATGACTCTACTAACATATTTTCCTCCCATGAGTGGGTATGTATTGAGAAATCATAGTCACTATGTTTTTCAATTGATCACCTTGAATGTATGATGATCTATTTTAAAAAAAATAACTATGAATATATCGGTATTAGTTTGAATTAGAAATTATTTTCTATATAGATAATATATTCATATCATATATGAAATACTTTTATAATTTCAACTAAATATCACGGGTTTCATAGATTTATTCCTAAATCTTCAACTAACATGATTATTAGGATATAAAATTATCATTATTTATATGTACAAAACCATATCCCATAATCGAGGCATTACTATATATGATAAATCCATTACATCCTAATTATAGAGTGAACATCGGAGCATTGACTAATCTCATCTTCAATTCTTAAATAAATTATTCACATTCCATTATCCTTATAAACATATACCCTTTACAATGAATCATGGATAATAGGTTATCAAATCATACATTATTTGATCAACTCATAGAAGGATTGTTTCTAATATAATGAAACTAAATACCTCCTTTATGTTTATGGTTTTCGGCTATTCACTGAATACCTTTTTCTTTCTCAGAACAAAATAGATTCCATCCATTTTGGAAATATTTACAAGAAAATAATCATTTTGATTGTATAATAAATACTAGTTAAATTTCACATGCTTCTTTTTTACACTAATGATATCAACATGATCACAAAGTAAATCTAATGGATGCCATTTATCATAGAGTACACCATGATATCATCAGTATATACAAAAAAAATTAGTATTCCATTCCATTAATATAGTTTATTATAAATTTAAATCTAGGGTGAATTATTCAATCAAAATGAAATTATGATAAATTTTTATTTACAGACCCGATATAAATTTTTTTCCTTCAGAGTATATAAATTCATTTTACATAATTAATGATACCCAATATAAAGTTCAACCCTTGAAAAATTTTGATCCCCAAAATGTTTATCAACAACAAATCAATGATAAGTATATGATAATTTTTCATTATTCTAGTAGTATTGATTCCCCTATAATAAATAAACTACATCACATGGTTATATTTATTCATAATGAAAAGAACATAGGATTCTAATTATAAGACTATTGGAAAAGAAATACTTTTTCAAATTAGTTACATAGATATTTTCTCAACTATACTAATTCCATATTGTATACTCTATGGGTATTCTGTGACATTTTTCATGCATCAAGGATTAATTCAATTGAAATTCAACATCATGATAGTGTGTATGTCTAAGAAATTTCCCCATAAATATATTAATGTATTCATATGTAAGATAAACATCCTCAATTTGAATAACACAATTTAAATCCATATATTGGGTATTTTATTCTTCTCAATGGATCTGATTCAGAAGAGCTACAACATTAGGATATATATATATATGTATACAACATGAATAATTGAGTCAGACCTATAATGATAAGGAATTATATATCATCATCATGAACTATAATATCCTTCATTTTCAAATAAATTTATCCATTCTATTTTAATGAAAAAATATATAACAAGGATAATATCAATATCAACCATAGTTATATTAACAATTTCTAGAAATATGAGTTATTACTAAGATATATGGGGAACTATCTAGCTATCATTATTGTTGTGAGACCACCATAATTATTCATGACTGTAAACTCAATTTTAAGGGTTCTTATGATATATATAATTTTATTGGAAATCGAGGAATATATAAAAGACTATAATGATCCAGAATATAATAAAGCATTATGTAAATATAATGGTATTATTAAATTACATGCCACAAAATATTTCTTAATTTCAATCACTGTTATGGTCGTGGGATATTTTTAGCCTTTCTCTCTTTTCTTTTTATGAGGTAAATTCCCCCAAAACCTTGGAAAATCGTGCACATTGTTCCCAATATACTTATAGTTTTCGTTTTGAACAATTTTAGTTTCATTCGTTCTCTGTCTATCATATTATTGGTGGAAATTATATCTTAACATATAGAAAACTCTCATTTCCTCCATGAATGGTCAATGGTGTTTCTTTTTACAATTATTAGATCTTGGGAATAAAAACAATCCATTTTTGTCCATATGCTTACTTCCATTACCTTATGTAAAAAATCTATATTATTTATATTTAATTACAGTAATGTCATAGGACATGGATAATTCTATCATTATCTTTAGAACTCATGATACTATAACCTAAAATTATGATATGTCTTGAGAGAGTAGTTACAATTGATGGAATGGATTTATAGATCAATGAAATGGTCAAATCATACACTTTGGAATGAGAACATAATCCATATCATGCCTTAGTAACATTGAAATATTATATTTAAACATAACAATTTTTTCATCTTCCCTTTGTCTAAAAATATAGATTTGTCTCTGTATATATTATAGTATATCAAGAGGAAAATAATTTTCATAATATGTACATAAAATCTTTCTAAACCATGTTTAATATTTTTCCCTTATTTATTGTGTTTTAAATTAAAACCCTCATTGACCTGTATCCCCCATGAGATAGTAAAACATAAGGAAAATATTTTATTATTCATTAATTTTCAAAGAAATAAGTATATTATATGAGGAATGATTCAAATTATCACCTAAAAAGGGATTTTTGGAACCATTGAATGAATCGAATTTATTATCTATGAATTGGTTAAATATTTATAAACCATGTTGTGGATTAGATGGATTCTCCATACCGACATGGTTATTCATCATAACCTAATCCATTTTCCTTCATAGATTAAAAATCTATCCACTCTAGATGTATATCTAGAACTAACATTATTATAATTCCTTGGTGGGAAATCACTATATCGATTATGTGCATTGATATGGTTCTCATTCCTTCTACTAGACAATTTTTTTAAATATATACAGTAGATTAGTTCAGAACATTACATAACATAATGAATAATTTCAAAAAAAGTGAATAATATGGAAGAACCTAATATTTATTCACATATATTAATATAATTATAAGCCTATTATCAAGGGAATATTTTAAAAATTTAAAGTCATTCATAATTGTTTGTGTAAAAAATGTGAATTAATCGATTCATACCCATTAGAGCATCAAAATAAGTGTTCAGTAAGGGAACACACATGTAAACCAAAATAAGTTATTTAATATCAAAATTTTATATAGGGTTATTAACCCTAGATTACGATATTCCAAAACCACATCCACATGTAGTATCGATATATCAATTTATTACAATGAAAACAATAATATATCTACAATACCGAAATATTATGATGTTATCATGTACATTTATGTATCAATATATTTTTTCATATTCAGATGTTTATTAACCCATGTCTTCCTAAATCAAAATTCTAAGGACACTACTAAACATCCTCTTATACTAACTATAAAACTACAACTCAAGAATCCAAAATCCATTGGTTTTTTAATAAATTAAAAAAAACAATTTATTACATCCAAATGGATCAAATAATTTAGTAGTCTTTAGAGACTAGATACAAAAACATATATTACATCCTAAAATAAGCGATATATTATAATAATTAATATGATAACATTTTTATTTTTCTATTAAATCCATTATTTCTATAACAGATCTATTCAGTATATCCCATGTAAAGGAAAACCTATTAAATGGTGATATCAAATTCTCAAAAATGAAATGCATAAAAAAGAAGCTATCATAAATTAAATACACGTGAAAAATACTTTAGAGATAAAAAATAATTAAATATACCATATAACGAATACCATAAAAGGGGACTAAATCTAAGGATGACATAAAAAATAGTCACATGGAAATCAATTAATAATTCAATATAAATACATGGCATAATGTTGCACATTATAATATTTGCATCAAGGACCTGTTCCAATATAATATATGTATGTACATACGGAATGAACCAAATATCCAAACTAGTTTCTCTCATGAGAACGATCGATTCATCAAGTGGATATATGTCCCCACCCCATGAAATAGTATTTTTAAATCCTTTATCACATAGAAAGGGAAAATCATAAATAATATAAACATTCATATTGATAGACTAACAAAAAAATCATAATAATTTATCCAATAAAGAAAAATAATCATGATACACACAAGTTTATATGGTTAATTGAATCCAAAAAGAGTATCCCTAGTTGAAATTATAATTATAAAATCATATTTACATATATTAAGAATCAATAAAAAGACAATGAGAGGATTTATATTGTAATATAATCTTTTAATTTTATAATAAAACAATCAAAATAAAAAAATCATAAAACTGATAATTTTTTCATATGAAATGATCACTGAATCATGTAATATAATATTGAGTTCATTAGGTGGTCAGGAAGGTGGAATATGTCCATGTAGCGTATGATAAACCAATGATTCCTTTTACATTTATACTAAACCTTCAAAAAATTACATCATTCAGAAATTGAAAAAATTATTTCATTGAAAATATAATATAAATTAAGTAAAGGGAAAAGTTCGACTTTATTAATATATGTGTAATAATAAAAACATTCAAGAAAATATTTTTAAATGAAAATTTTAATATAGGAAACAATTTTTTCAATCTAAATTGAGGAAATGAAGTTTTCCCATAATAACAACATTATTTTGGCCTTTTGAGTAATTAAAAGAGGAAAATTAAAGGAAGACATAAAATTTCATTAAATCAACAGAGTAGAACAATTTATATTATATTTTGAACACAAATATCATATAATCAGACCAATGGGGAATGAAACATAAAATATTATAAACAAAGAAAATATTTTTCAATCACTCATACGCCAGTTCTACCATGAATTGTTTGTGATTTTATTATAATGTACAATAAATATAAATTTATTTCACTAATATACCTAAACTATATACTTACATGTAATTTTTTATAATATATAATTATAACATTTCTATATTTAAATAATTATTAATTAAATTTATCTTTTTGAGTATTAATTGTTCGATTTTTCATCAAAATATTGGTTTAGTAGCTTGAGTCCTTAAATATTTTCATGGATTCATCATATATAGGATGTTAATAAATATATATAGATCATATATATTCTTTATAATCATATTTAGAACCATCCATGAAATTATAAATTTAAAATTGATTCACATTTCATTGTGGTGGTGGTGGTCCAAACATACACACAACCAACATTATCGTATTTTAATAAGTTAATGGGTAAGATATAAATGATATTATTTATCAAAATAAATATCATGTAAAAAATGTAATCGAAAATAATTAGATATATATTTATAACCGTCTTTGAATTTTTTTGATGAAAACGTAATTACACCACTACATGGATACAGTAAGTCGTATGTAGATATGAGTTATATTTTTAATTTTATTATGATAAAAAAGATATAGAAAAAGAATATATCATAATCATAATTACATCATATTGTATTACTAAAACAATATTTTTTATATTAGGATATATAAAATATATTTAGAGTTTTATTTCGGTGAAATAAATATTATATTGTCTATAAATATGATTACTTCTTCTAATTTGATCATTTAGATACTCTTTTAAGGGACATTGGGTGGGTCTTTTAAGAAGTCTAGAAACTCAACAACATGGTTGAGGTTTTTAAAAATATTTAATGTTGGGTTTTGGACATTTTTTCATCCATGAATTCTACATGGCCTTGGAATTAGATATCATAGTGTTGGAAGAACATCCATCACATTATACACACACACCACATCCCTTTCGGGCAGTTTCCAACAAGTTTAATTCATGTACCCAAAAAAAATTATTTTATCTGTTTTGACTCGTGGAATTATTTTCCAATGTTACAAATCGTTATTAAATTTTATCCATTTATACTTAATAACTCACATCGATCGAGATGATGGGAGGTCATGCTCACTACACCCTTTTGGGGGAATATTATTTCCTACTCCATGAAATATCTTATATATTTAAGAAAAAATATTGAATCATTTATTAATTAAAATTTATAATAGTCTCAATCCATGAATTAACAATAATTACATTACATGTGTGTAGATTAAAATCAACGATATGTGTTTGAGGATATCCATCAATGTTAACATTTTATGAGCGGATTATAGATTCTTTTTTATTTTGTTATTAAGTTGATGGTTTTAAGCCATGATGTGGAGTTCTCTATATTGTGTCATCATCCTCGAAAATGTTATTTTATTTAATTTCATAATCAACCCCATGATATAGGATTCCTCAGAATCATCTTTCAAAAAATCATAACAAACGTAGATCAGTTGTGAGGACCCATGCCTATGGAGTCTATAGGGATGTCTGTTTCATAGGGGAATTTGGACATATGAGAGAGTATAATTGGGGATTATATGAGTAAGAGGCCCATTATTTTTATGGGATTACAGGTGAAATTATTCTGTAGCTTAATGGTTTTTGTGATTATCTTTTATTTGATGAATCAATTGTTTGGTTTTTGGATCTTGCAGATTTCATGGCCATCATTTTTCTTTAATCACATGCGAGTGATGATGAGTGTGTGAAATAAGAGGATGCATAATATATGAGAAACCACATAATCTATTGTGATATATATTTCGATAAATTTCTTTGTGTAATCATGCATACAGAGGCCCACTGATTTAATGTGAGAGGAATATAAAAAAAATTATGCCAAAACATGCACCAGACCGTGAATTTTTTGTCATCAAAACTAATATTTAATCACACATATGTCATTCTTGGTATGATAAGGAGGGAATAAAAGATCCAAAAAAACCACATGATCCCCTTCCAATGGTAGAAGAGGATGGGGTGACCCTACAAGAATAAGGGGAATTGATGTTCACATTCCCTCAAGTTGTTGTATAAATGATATCCACATCTGAATAACCGTATTGATAAAACCCAAAAGCATTGAGAAGAATGAAGTAATGGAGTAAAAATGGTCTTGCTATAATGGATAAGGTCTTCATCTTGAATTTATCCCAAAAATTAGTTCATGGGGAAGCTGTAAGGATCTCATTTCATGTCTAATGGTTAAATAAAGTGGGATCCTCACCCTCCCGACATGAAAACAAAGGCCCATAGTCTTATAGATGATGAGGGAACA
Organism: Viscum album; assembly: GCA_963277665.1. NCBI lineage: Eukaryota > Viridiplantae > Streptophyta > Magnoliopsida > Santalales > Viscaceae > Viscum > Viscum album. The sequence continues at coordinate 1,844,738,856 of OY728163.1, read as the reverse complement.
TAATAGACCTAGTACTCATAAAAATACTGATGGATACCTAAAACATCACCTAAGATCATGGTCCACTTGACAGAAGGGATTCATTCCACATGTACCTCGAGGACCCTACTTGTCTGTTAGGACCTATTGTAGACACCATTGATTGATGGAACGAATAGCCATATTTGAGATATAATAGTGGGCCTCCTAAAAATGTTTTTATAATATGCATTGTAACGCCCCGACCCTAGTTACCCAGAGTCGGTGCATTATTACATAACATTGGCATGATCATGAGAAAGATCAAGTCTCGAAAGACCGATTAGTTTAGTAGCCTTGGAATAACTAGATACATCCATAAATTTTTACATTACATCATAAAAAAAACATCTTGTCTTCATATCCCCTCATACTATCCCTCCAGGTCATTCATAAATTACTTCTTCATAATCCTGAAAAAAAACATTGAAAGGGGTGAGCTCGGATGCTCAGTAAGGATAACAATGTAGCGGAAGATTTCATAAATAAGCATAAACACTTAAGGAAATGTATAACTAAAACAAAAGCCTTTGAAACTTGAACTTCAGCATAAAATGGCAAAGGTAAAATGAAATAATGCCATTTACTTACTCACATGGATATTCTACTAGTCGAATGATCACATGCAATATCAATAACCACTTTCATAATGTTGGAATGCATAATGCCAGACTATCATAACCACATAGCCAAGGCCTCGTGCCAAGACTACAAATAAGATTTTGTCAAGGCCTTGTGCCAAGACACTAGTTTGTCTCATGAGACCTACCGATGCATCGAGGAGCTATAGCGGGCTCCACCCGTCACTTATTAAGTCCAATGCATTCCCATATGAAAGGTTTAAACATAACATAAACATTCGTATTAAAATTAGCATACGAAATGTCAATAATTTCACCATAAACTATGAATGGTATAAAAATAGCACATCCACAGTCAAACATATCACAAAACCTTCAATACAATATATAAGTTTTGTATCATAATAAATCAACTTCAAATAATCTTAAAATCCATCAAAGGATGTTGACATAGATGAAATCAAAATTATTTTTAAAGAAGTATCTCCTTTTATTTTGAAATCATTTAAGATCCATATAAAATAAAACATTTTCTTTGAAAATATTCTTATAAGCTTGTATGGAAAGCTTCGACGATTTTATAACGGTGGAAAATAACCGCACCCGCCGTATAAGTTAAAAAAAACATTCTTACCTCAATTCTGTCGAAAAGGTTAAAAAGGACCTTGTTTTGAAAACGACAGAAAGATTCCTTTATAAACCTCTTATAAAAAGTCAAACAAGGGTATAAATGACTTAAACCCATATTCTTGTAAATAGTTAAAATGTTTTGAAATACATTTTTAAGAAACATGGATGTGGATGATAAAGAGATCCCAGTAGATTATTACGTATAAACAACCTCGGATAATGAAGAGATTGTGAAATAACCCTTACCACGTTAATCAACTGAGTCGCATGGCCAAAAGTTAATAACCACCAAATGATTTACAGAATAACATGAATATAAAGTGAATCATGATAATATATATCAAATGTAAGTACAGAATACACCACTTTCAATAATTTAGTAGCGAACAATGGAAATCTCACGGAATTGAATTTGAGATAAGAGAATCCCTTACTTTGTACTTTTTCCTTGGTCGATGGTAGGTTTACCTCCTGTATAATGGTAAAATAATTGTTATTGAATAATACAAGAATCATTTACTTTAATATGATATCATATATGATCTTTTAACATTGATTTGTTAATATTATCTTAGAATTATCGTCATTTCGGGTGTTAACGGGTTCATTTTACTTTATATTCTTTGTTATGTGAGCCATATTCGTTATTAATGGGATGTATATTATTCATATCCAGAATGATATCAAGTCCTTAGATACTGTTTTTAAATCATCAAATTATAATTATACTTGAATGGATATGATGGACAATGAATCTCATCGCGTTCGTGGAGACGGTAGTCCGTACGTACGCACGAACGCTACTTCCATTTAATTTTTCATTTTAAAAGTATTGAATCCAAATGATACATAGGTATATTATTATTCCATTATAATATAATATTTTATATATGTTACTTATGTTCATTAACACCATCCTTTATACGTTCCATGTGTGGTATGAACGAGTCATATCATTTTAAGGGGGCGGTAGTCCGCACTTCCTCAAATGAAATTATCGTATGTATATACAACATGAAACGAATAATGATATGAAATAAAATGGAATTACAGAAGCTTATATATAAAATATATATCATTAATATCATATTTAATTACAGTTCCATCATAATGGCCACCATGAGAGGTGGTAAGATGTATTTGAACAATCATCGTTTCGTGAGGCGTTAGTTTTCCATCCACAGAAACATTATGTTCATCATCCATTAGATGGAGTTGTGTGTATGTGTAGTTTAAATAATTCTTATAACAACATCCTAGTATATTGTGGATACTGGTGTTGTTACAAAAGAAAGGAAATAAAAAGAGTTTGGGGGTTGGAGAAGCAAAATAAATTAAAATAATTTAAGAGAAATCGTTACCTTTAATTTAGGTAACTCACTTTGGTTGGAACCAAAGGACTTCTTGAAATGCTTTCTGCCTAATGGGAAGCTTCAAGGAGGAGGAGAGGGATGTGGGGAGATTATTTGGGCAGGGTTTGGACGAGCCAAGTGGCTTGAGAGGTGTGAGGAATGAGTAGAAGTGGTCTCCTTTTATAAGGGAGAGGAGGGGCTCTTTAGGAAAGAGTGAAAGTATTACTTTATAATATAATTATATTCGGTTTATAATGGTCCAAAAATCATTGAGGTCGAAGATAAGATGACTCATATTCTAAATAACATCAACCAATAAGAATTGGACAGGTTTGAGATAATATTTTAATCATTATAATCTTATTTATTTAAATTATTTATTAATGAGGTAAACATTGCATCATTATTGTGTCATTAATAATTTAAATTATTTGATGTCTAAAAATTATAAATAAAATATAATTATGTAGGAAATCGTTTTAGCTTTCTAATGAATATTTATAATCGAAAATCCAAAATGTATAACCCTATGTAAAAATTGTTATTCTAAAAGATATATGCTTGTGTCATTTTTGTATTCATTTTAACTTAATTAAAATAAAGTATCATTATCACTGACAAGTGGATCCATGGGGTCCCAAAATCGATCCAAAGATGCCCATGGTAGACCATGTATCAACCAATAGGGTTAAGACACGTTTTAGGGTAATTTAGTATTATTATAATATTATTTTTTAACCCTTATTTACCGGATTTACCCTTAACCATGGTAAATAAAATATTTACCGCAGTAATTATTCAAAATGTCTAAAAATAAAAGTTACCTATTTACACAATTTGAACATCCTGATTCCAAATATGGAATCCATTTTCTTAAATTCAAAACACAGAAGTGGCAGAAATTAATTTAAAATTAATTCCCGCTGTTAAAATAAAAACCGTGTTTTTAAGAGATAATAACTATCAAAAGATTGACACTCGTTTATGTCTGGTTTAATTGTGAAATTATGTCCAATGACAAACATTAAATTAAATGGTAAAAATATATTCTAAATATACTTTAAAACCACTCAAATTCATAATTTATCAATATTAATTATTTTGATTAAAAAAGTTGTTTTTAATTAAAATTTAGTAATTTTCACTATTCATCAAAATATAAAAGTTATCCGAAAAGTACCAAAATTTCACCCTAGGCTAATTTCGATATTCCGAATCCAAAAATGAAGTCCATTTTGAAATATAAAATATATATGATTTCAAAAAGTAGGTATTACTATTCACAACGGCTAGTTTAATTAGTTGTGGTGTGTGTTAGAACTCGAGGTTGCGTACAACACACGCTATCGCATTATTCGAAGGGAAACGTACCGTGGAAGCTTGGGGTGTTACATTCTCCCCTCCTTCAATAAATTGCGTCCTCGCAATTTTTAAAATTTTGCTTGGTAATATAATGGAATGTCCCACATCGGAAAAATAGTCAATAAAACTATCACTTTAAAAGAAAGAAAGAGGGGTATAAGGGTCATCCAAGATAACCCATACTAGGATTCCATGTAAGAAAACATGGATATGGATGATAAACTAAGTGTCAAGTTCTGATGGAGAGGGATAGGAATCATGATCAGGAGAAAGTTAACAATGAGAAAACCACAAACTTGTGTTGGGACAAACGACCATTAGTCTCCTAGTAGGAAAGTAAACAGACAACATTTTTTTTAAGTTACATTACATAAGGAAGAGGAATTCATTTATGATATTGACTAATAACATTATGAGATATACTTACATTTTAAGTATATTTTCATTTTTTAATAAATTTCCACCACTAAATCAATTTTTTTTTAAACGATGAGTATTCAAGAAGACTTGGTCACACTGGAAGAGCTAGAATAAACTTCTATAGAATCACATGATCCATGAAGGATAAACTATATATTTACATTGTCTTTGAATATTAATCAAAACCAAAATGGTTAGTGAATGATCTAATGATCCCCCAAAAGGATATTCATTGAGATAAATATGCACTAATATTAATTTCTAAAATTAAACCAACAATACCCCAAAGTTAAATAGATACCATTCAATAACCAATTGTCCTTAAAATCCTTTAATATAATCCAAACTAATATTGAAACCCAAATCATAGAAGAATTTGATTATGTAGTCTCCCATATTACATTGTATCTCCAAATGACATCAAATACTCTTAAAGTCACATACTTAAAAGTAATTAACATCATCACATATTCTCTGTTATAGATTAATAATTTCTATAAATAACCCAAATCACTATAAATCAACAATAAAAACGTAGATAAAAAAAATCCACCATTACTCTACAAATGAAACCCCATTATATTCTATTTTCCTTGGGCATATAGTGTTTCCAACAAAGCGAACATCTTCCAAAATAACATTTATCACTTAATCACCAAATCATTTTCCTATACCAAGGGTATTCATTTGATAAGACATAAGAACCCAAATCATCTTATTATTGATCAATAAAATCATTTAACAAAAAAATAGTCACATTAACCAGGGACATCACGTAGTCTAGTGGTAGGCGATAAATCCCAATCGCACTTTGGTTGTGGGTTCGATTCCCACAGCTTTGTCCGACGCGACGGGTTGTCACACGGTCTACGTGTTGTCCTTTTTCAAAAACTATATTTTATAATATTACCAAAATGAGATAAATTCCTCAAAATAACATAATTTAATCACAAATGTTATATCATACTTTGCATTTTTATCCCAAATTATAATAACTTATAATTTTCTCAAACCCCATTGATCATATAAAACCAAATGGTTTTTTATACCTATATCTACAAGAGAAGAGACAATTCTTCCTCAAATATCATTCTCACATGGCAAACTGCGGGGTTACAAATACAAGAGAAAATTATTCCAAAGTAAACCCATCAATAAAGATCACTAACACTTTTAAACATTTCACCATCCATTTATTTCCACATAGGTTCTTCATCATATGTTCCTCGGGTTCCCACATTGCCTCTTCCATCTTATGATTTCTCCATAGATCTTTTACCAGACGAGTCATCCGGTTTCTCAACACTTGATCTTTGGTATGAAGAATTCTGATAGGCTCTCCAAAATAAGATAGATCTGGTTCCAGTTATAATTCTTCATAGGTGAATACATGCGTTGGGTCAGGCATGTATTTTGTCACTAGAGATATGTGGATCACAACATGAACTCTGGAGAGACTAGGCGGATTTTCCTTTCGGTAGAATGCGTTCATGTGTCACAATGGTACCTCAGGAATTTTTCCAAATCATCTACTTCCTTTACCCAAAAACTCCTCATCCATTTTGGATTATATCGATGGAAGCATCGATGCATCATAAAAAAATAGGTATTTCTTATATATAATTTGGAGACATCGTCTTTAACATGTTTTTTTAGAAAACTTCTCACTGATTCATCTTCAAATATTTCAAAATAAGGTTTTGGTAAATCAGTTTTCGTATATCCCAAAAGACATAAATATATAATTTGATACATATAGGCTGCTCGAAGGTCTCCCTCTTCTGCAGCATCTAGAAAATCATTTAGTGCATCGTAATTTTGAGATAAAGTGAATAATTTGGAAAGACCCTGATGGTACTTCCCACGCTTAGCGTGGTAAGAATGTTGAGAGCGCAACATTATCCCACAGTCGGTACTTGATCCTTGAAAGAAGCGTGAAATGCTAGAGGTATTGGATGTCTCATAAAGTTGTTTGCATGTAACTTGGACATTTGAAAAAGTTTCAACATCGTCTGCGCATGACTTTTGGATAATAATTGTAAGTAGTTCTTCAGGAAGAGAGAGAAGAGTTGTTCGTGATCTTTCTCCCTCCATGTTTCAACTAAAAAAATAAAATACAATTAGGGTTTTTGAATACTTATCTAATAGGAATAAAAAAAGACATAATAGGATAATCTTGTAATTGAACAATATATCCTAACTTGGGGTACCCTATGTTAAAATCTACATTATCCACTATCTATTTGCGGACATATATTCTTAGGGGAATTTTTTGTATTCCCTTAATAATGGTTTATACTAATCTTGTGAATTTACCAAAGCATATTCCCCCGGGAGTGTCGTAACCAAGAGTGAAGCAAGGCCCGTTGTCGTGTACCAGTTCCCGTTCGAGTCTAGCTCAAAGCGGTGTTTTCGGGTTTTATCCCTAGGTACATCTGTGCCAGAGCCACCTCTACCTGCTCGTATCCAGACAGGGATGTATTGCTTGGAAAACTCACAAAATCATTACAATACCAAAATTCTAGGAAGTTCTTCTATACTAATCCTCAAAGTTCATCTTAGGTCTACGTGCTCTAATCAGAGTTTATCTAAATCTAGCTTCCAAGGTTTGTACTAAACTTCCTCTGATACCAACTGTAACGCCCCGACCCTAGTTACCCAGAGTCGGTGCATTATTACATAACATTGGCATGATCATGAGAAAGATCAAGTCTCGAAAGAACGATTAGTTTAGTAGCCTTGGAATAACTAGATACATCCATAAATTTTTACATTACATCATAAAAAAACATCTTGTATTCATATCCCCTCATACTATCCCTACAGGTCATTCATAAATTACTTCTTCATAATCCTGAAAAAAAAACATTGAAAGGGGTGAGCTCGGATGCTCAGTAAGGATAACAATGTAGCGGAAGATTTCATAAATAAGCATAAACACTTAAGGCAATGTATAACTAAAACAAAAGCATTTGAAACTTGAACTTCAGCATAAAATGGCAAAGGTCAAATGAAATAATGCCGTTTACTTACTCACATGGATATTCTACTAGTCGAATGATCACATGCAATATCAATAACCACTTTCATAATGTTGGAATGCATAATGCCAGACTATCATAACCACGTAGCCAAGGCCTCGTGCCAAGACTACAAATAAGATTTTGTGAAGGCCTTGTGCCAAGACACTAGTTTGTCTCATGAGACCTACCGATGCATCGAGGAGCTATAGCGGGCTCCACCCGTCACTTATTAAGTCCAATGCATTCCCATATGAAAAGGTTTAAACATAACATAAACATTCGTATTAAAACTTGCATACGAAATGTCAACAATTTCACCATAAACTATGAATGGTATAAAAATAGCACATCCACAGTCAAACATATCACAAAACCTTCAATACAATATAGAAGTTTTGTATCATAATAAATCAACTTCAAATAATCTTAAAATCCATCAAAGGATGTTGACATAGATGAAATCAAAATTATTTTTAAAGAAGTATCTCCTTTTATTTTGAAATCATTTAAGATCCATATAAAATAAAACATTTTCTTTGAAAATATTCTTATAAGCTTGTATGGAAAGCTTCGACGATTTTATAACGGCGGAAAATAACCGCACCCGCCGTATAAGTTAAAAAAAACATTCTTACCTCAATTCTGTCGAAAAGGTTAAAAAGGACCTTGTTTTGAAAACGACGGAAAGATTCCTTTATAAACCTCTTATAAAAAGTCAAACAAGGGTATAAATGACTTAAACCCATATTCTTGTAAATAGTAAAAATGTTTTGAAATACATTTTTAAGAAACATGGATGTGGATGATAAAGAGATCCCAGTAGATTATTACGTATAAACAACCTCGGATAATGAAGAGATTGTGAAATAACCCTTACCACGTTAATCAACTGAGTCGCATGGCCAAAAGATTATAACCACCAAATGATTTACAGAATAACATGAATATAAAGTGAATCATGATAATATATATCAAATGTAAGTACACAATACACCACTTTCAATAATTTAGTAGCGAACAATGGAAATCTCACGGAATTGAATTTGAGATAAGAGAATCCCTTACTTTGTACATTTTCCTTGGTCGATGGTAGGTTTACCTCCTGTATAATGGTAAAATAATTGTTATTGAATAATACAAGAATCATTTACTTTAATATGATATCATATATGATCTTTTAACATTGATTTGTTAATATTATCTTAGAATTATCGTCATTTCGGGTGTTAACGGGTTCATTTTACTTTATATTCTTTGTTATGTGAGCCATATTCGTTATTAATGGGATGTATATTATTCATATCCAGAATGATATCAAGTCCTTAGATACTATTTTTAAATCATCAAATTATAATTATACTTGAATGGATATGATGGACAATGAATCTCATCGCGTTCGTGGAGACGGTAGTCCGTACGTACGCACGAACGCTACTTCCATTTAATTTTTCATTTTAATAGTATTGAATCCAAATGATACATAGGTATATTATTATTCCAGTATAATATAATATTTTATATATGTTACTTATGTTCATTAACACCATCCTTTATACGTTCCATGTGTGGTATGAACGAGTCATATCATTTTAAGGGGGCGGTAGTCCGCACTTCCTCAAATGAAATTATCGTATGTATATACAACATGAAACGAATAATGATATGAAATAAAATGGAATTACAGAAGCTTATATATAAAATATATATCATTAATATCATATTTAATTACAGTTCCATCATAATGGCCACCATGAGAGGTGGTAAGATGTATTTGAACAATCATCGTTTCGTGAGGCGTTAGTTTTCCATCCACAGAAACATTATATTCATCATCCATTAGATGGAGTTGTGTGTATGTGTAGTTTGAATCCTTCTTATAAAAACATCCTAGTATATTTTGGATACTGGTGTTGTTACAAAAGAAAGTAAATAAAAAGAGTTTGGGGGTTGGAGAAGCAAAATAAATGAAAATAATTTAAGAGAAATCGTTACCTTTAATTTAGGTAACTCACTTTGGTTGGAACCAAAGGACTTCTTGAAATGCTTTCTGCCTAATGGGAAGCTTCAAGGAGGAGGAGCGGGATGTGGGGAGATTATTTGGGCAGGTTTTGGACGAGCCAAGTGGCTTGAGAGGTGTGAGGAATGAGTAGAAGTGGTCTCCTTTTATAAGGGAGAGGAGGGGCTCTTTAGGAAAGAGTGAAAGTATTACTTTATAATATAATTATATTCGGTTTATAATGGTCCAAAAATCATTGAGGTCGAAGATAAGAAGACTCACATTCTAAATAACATCAACCAATAAGAATTGGAATGGTTTGAGATAATATTTTAATCATTATAATCTTATTTATTTAAATTATTTATTAATGAGGTAAACATTGCATCATTATTGTGTCATTAATAATTTAAATTATTTGATGTCTAAAAATTATAAATAAAATATCATTATGTAGGAAATCTTTTTAGCTTCTTAATGAATATTTATAATCGAAAATCCAACATGTATAACCCTATGTAAAAATTGTTATTCTAAAAGATATATGCTTGTGTCATTTTTGTATTCATTTTAACTTAATTAAAATAAAGTATCATTATCACTTACAAGTGGATCCATGGGGTCCCAAAATCGACCCAAAGATGCCCATGGTCGACCATGTATCAACCAATAGGGTTAAGACACGTTTTAGGGTAATTTAGTATTATTATAATATTATTTTTTTAACCCTTATTTAACGGATTTACCCTTAACCATGGTAAATAAAATATTTACCGCAGTAATTATTCAAAATGTCTAAAAATAAAAGTTACCTATTTACACAATTTGAACATCCTGATTCCAAATATGGAATCCATTTTCTTAAATTCAAAACACAGAAGTGGCAGAAATTAATTTAAAATTAATTCCCGCTGTTAAAATAAAAAGCGTGTTTTTAAGAGATAATAACTATCAAAAGATTGACACTCGTTTATGTCTGGTTTAATTGTGAAATTATGTCCAATGACAAACATTAAATTAAATGGTAAAAATATATTCAAAATATACTTTAAAACCACTCAAATTCATAATTTATCAATATTAATTATTTTGATTAAAAAAGTTGTTTTTAATTAAAATTTAGTAATTTTCACTATTCATCAAAATATAAAAGTTATCCGAAAAGTACCAAAATTTCACCCTAGGCTAATTTTGATATTCCGAATCCAAAAATGAAGTCCATTTTGAAATATAAAATATATATGATTTCAAAAATTAGGTATTACTATTCACAACGGCTAGTTTAATTAGTTGTGGTGTGTGTTAGAACTCGAGGTTGCGTACAACACACGCTATCACATTATTCGAAGGGAAACGTACAGTGGAAGCTTGGGGTGTTACATGCATGATTACCTAGTACATTAAATTGTTTCCCACTCTGAAAATGGATACAAATGATGAGGAATTTTTCCATTTATGGCATTGAAATGGGCTTAAAATATGTATCATTTTGTTCTTAAATTGGTGAACAAAGATTCTTCTTGATGGTCTTGGGAGGACATTGAAGTTCATTGAATTTGGAAATTGTCCTGAATGAGATGAGGATGCATTAGCAGAAGGACCACCAAAGAAACAACACTCGTGTGAGGTTTTCGGCTATGCACCATGTGTATCCTATAGTTTCCTTATAATGGTCTCTTACTAGTCCTTTATTATTAAATGGACCTTCATGTTATTGGATTTTAATTTGGGGGATGAGGTCCTCAATCTAGTTACTTTCTGTTTCACACCCTGGATGGACTTCAACCCACCCTATCCCATTTAATTCTCTCTTAACCCATGTTTTGAAGAGCTTGAAGTTTGATTTTTTAAGACATGGGTTAATGGGATTCTGGACCATTGATTTGGGTTTCTCCAAATTTTCCATTGTGCAAATGAAGATCCCTTTGGTGCAATTTATTTGAAAATAGAAAACACTGGTAAAAGGAGGTCATCTATACGAGAACAAATCCCATGATTTGAATGTATATATCTTATTGAGGGGTCACATATACTTCATCTAATTAAGGGTTGGTGCATGTAGGTACCTTGTGTATGTGTCTCTATGGATTTTGGGATATTCTTAATGTGCCTACGACAACCTTTTGGTGTACATGGTTGGTACACGTAGGAGCACCTGGCTGAACAACATCGGAAAACCTGTAGCTTCATACCATGTGGGATTCACCCCTGAACCTCTACCCCATATCATTGTTGTGTTGTAGTCCTACCCCAACATTGTGGTCCCTTAACTACAATAATTGAACCTAATGAGTAATCGAGAGTTGTAGCATGAACTTATTGGGTTTGGATGAAGGTGTTTTGGTTCCCAACACATTGGAATCTAATATTCTCCTTCTTATAACAAAATTATTAATTTATAATAATACTTGAAATTTGGTTTCATTATGATGACCACACAATGAATTCCATTGAATAGTTTTGGGAACACAATTCACGGTGTCAATTGTCATGATAAGAGGCTATTGGTGATTTGTATAATAAATAGTTTGTTCCTTTTTATAAATAATAAAAGGCCACACCTTGATTTATTAAATGTATTTGATTAAAGTAATGAAACAAAAGTTATTTGGTTGATTATAATATGTTTTTATAAATTTTTATTTAGATAATGTTAGATAAAAGTGAAATTTGAAAGAGTTGATGATTAAAACTTTTTCTAAAGAGTTCCATTAGACTTTCTATTTTGGGAAATTTGCTGGGACTTCTAGGATGACCAAAAACATTAAAAATTTCATATGTATGTTAATAAGAACTTATATGACTGGTTTTTCATGAAATTTTTATATTGATTGTTTTTAGATGATAGGATAAGCGGAAAAAGTTTTATAGTGAAAGAAAGGGGACCTATGGATTTATTAAAAATATTTAAATATAAAAAAATAATTTTTTTAGGTGCTCCATTTTGGAAATAATTTTGGATGTACTGTTGGATTTGATTGGTATAACCATAACCAATAAAAACTTAATATGTTTATGTTGTATTTTAAATAATATTTTTTTGTTTAACCCCTTTTCTAACCTATTTTAACCATTACCACGGTGACATTAATTTTCTCATTATAGAGATATAATTTTTATTCCAATGTGAAAATTTCTGCATAAATGGATGCAATATGACAATGACTACCAGATATTATCACCTATGTACTTTTTTTATTTATTTTATTTATTTCAAATAATTTAATAAAAAATTAATTTAATAAAATATCATTAAGATCCTTTTTGAAGATTTTTAATTAATTTAACATTAATACCATAACAAAAAATATAAAATTGAAATCTATAAATTTAGAAATCTCAAATATTATATATATATATATATATAATTTTTTGTCATTGGTACTCACTCAATGAATATTACTTTAGTTGTTGTTATGATAATATGTTATATTTTTTATTAATTCCATAAATACTATATTGGTGTTGCGTGATAATTTATGGGAATTTTTTAATTAAAAAAATGCTAAACAAATTATCATTATTAAAATTAATTTATCTTTCCAATGGAAATTTATAACCTAACATAAATACTTTTTTGTGATATCAAAATAATTTACAGTTATTATAGTTAATAAAATGTTATTTTGTGTTTATTATTTTCTTAAATTAATATAATGTTTTAATCTATCAATTATGGAACCAAATGGACTTATATTCATTGGATGTATAGGATTTATTGAAACCCATCCAAAACATCTATAAATTCTAGGTTAAGGGCCATTATTTTTAATGTATCATATAATTTCTTACCTTAATTACTAGGTTAACCCTCACCATGGTGAAAAAAATATACTATGGAAACTATTTATTTTATCCAAAATTATTATAATCATATTGACTAAAATTTAACCTCCAGATTCAAAATATTGAATTTTCCTACAAATTATTTTTGAATAAGTAAAATATGTTAATTTATGATTAAAAAATGAAATGATAAATATTTTTAGAGAAAATAATTTTTACGTGAAAAAGTAATTTAATAAAAAAAATATAATTGATTATTATGAGAATAATTAGGTTATCTATAATATAATTTAACTGATTATAATTTTTCAAAAAAAAATGATATGTAACATTGAAGAATCTAGAAAAAAAGATAATGTTTTCAATAAAAAATCACTTTCAATTTTCAGTTGAAAATTATTTATTTCAAAAATTATACCAAAATATCAACAATCGAGATTTTGACATAATGATTAAAAATTTTATATAATAAATGAACATTTGGTTAAATTTTTTTGATAAACTATGTTTGGAATATATCCTTAAATAAAACTTAATGGATTTTGTAATTGTTTTTTATGAAAATTTTACTATATTTGATGATTTGGAATTACACAAAGGGACTTAAAAAACCGTTCCACCTCATTCAAGGATAGTGTAAATAAATATTAAATATTTTTTTTGTAAATAATTCATCTGTTGTGAAAAAATGTACTCCACATAACCAAAAATATGAATAACTCATCGGACATTTTTAGGGGCCAGTATCATGGATTAAATGGATATCAATCGTTGATGATCCTAGTATGATGAGACATAAGATGGTATAAATTTTAAAGCCATGAAAAATACTTGATTTTTTGTATACCACTATTGTTTCCCAACAGAGTATAGATAACCCTAAAAACATAGAAGTGGATTATTAGAAAAAACTATGAAAATAAACTATTATATATGTTATGAAAAATGGTTCATCAATGAGAGATACCCACCTAAGATGGAGAATAAGAAAGAAATAAAATAAAATATAAATTCTATTGACTTTTAGAATGAAAATTTGTAGACAATTCATTTATTAATTCAATACCCAACTATTTTACAAACAATTAAATTTTAAATAACCAAAATTAACCCATTAAATGACCATTGATACATTGTAAAACACCATTTTCCCCATAATGGTTAAATTTCAAACCCTAAATATCCGTAATAATATTAAAAGTACCCACCTCCACAACCACAAGAGCTCTGGTGGGATCCCACCAGTATCTAGTGAGAATATTCACCATAAAATATTCCTCTCTCATAATACTACTAAATATAAATAATGACCTAATCCACCCTTGATCCCGTAAACACCATGAAAATCTTGAAATATATGTCTTTTAGCAAAAATAAATTGAATTAATTCCTTATAAAGGGTTACAGTTTTTCAATATTATAGTTTACAAAATTTAAATGAAAAAATAGGTTATTCAACAATAATGATTTCTATTTTACACATGGTTAACAATTACTAAAGTAATGAAATATTATAAATATACATGCATAATAAATAGAATAATAATTTATTTACCGATTTTAATTAAGAATGATGATCACTAAAAATAGTATTATTTTTCTAACATCTTATTTAACATAAATTAGTAAAACCCCAATAATCAAGTACTTAATTAGTAATAATCAATGGGTTTCCAATAAACGAGGCATTATAAAAATTTCGGAGCATTTAAATAAGTAAAATTTACAATAACAAGTTCAAACTATATGAATTGTGAAATTTTAGTGGAATGTTCTGATTATATCCAACATCAGGATTTCAATTATTTAGGAATCCACATAGAAATTCTTGAAATTTGGATTCAATAAAATTGGATATTAAAAATGCTACATTTAATTCTATAAGTAGTTTTTTATCTATATATATAATATATGTATATATTTATGTATTTTAGTACCATATATTTTTGAAGCATATGATTTTTTTGAATCCAGTGGTTGATGTCTATTAGGATTTGAATAAAATAGTGGGATTCATTAATGATTTAAAAATCAATTATTTTTAAATTATTTGTAAAAAAGATAAATTTATGAATCCATGACGATATAAATATTGAATAAAAATAAAGTTAATATCCAAAATTCTTTATGAGATGTTTCATATTATATACATATACATTCTAGATAAAAAATTCCATCCTTGTAGAGGAATTTTTTGTATTATATAATGTTGTTAGAGGAAATTAATTTTTTTTTAAATTTTATATACAAAATGGAAAACCTAAAAACTAATATGGTGTATGATTGATTCAAAAAAGGGACACATGAATAATTCATTCGATGTTAATATAATAATTTTAATAAAATATATCACTATGTTTTGAATTATATATAGGGTTAGGGATAGTTAGATCATGTTATATAATTTATATGAAATTTATAAGGAGAATTTTAATCTATAATGTAATCTTATTATTAATACATTATACTAATCTAAATTTTATGGAGAAATCCATAATAGTACACAATAATTAATGATTATATGTATCATGTATAAATTTAAAATGATAAGACTCATGTCAAATAATTATATATCCATGTATCTCATTATTTCTATCACGACCCATCCCATGGGGCCCCTATCATGATTTCACCATGCCCGCGTTCTATAGGCCAAGGGATGGCGAATAGCACCGGAAAGGCATATATCCGAAACTATGAAGGGATTTCCTTAAAAATTGCAAACTCGCACAAACAATGAACACATCAATACACAAGCATAGAGTAAACTAAATAATAAAAATGATGTGCATAGTATGTAAAGGGGCTAGAATACATGATCAATTGTAATGTACGAGTAAAACGGTGAAAATATCTAGTGAACAGGTGCCAAAGATCCTATTTGAATGGTGGTACAACTCTAGAACAATCGTCTAAGCGGTAGGCCTTATCTAAGGTCCACCATTGAGTAGCATCCATGCCTGGTACCCTCAATCTCGATTAATGTTGTATGTCATCTGCGTAAGACACAATAAGGTGCAGGCATAGCCCGTGCTGGGGTGAGTATAACGATACTCAGTAGGGACCCCAAGACCCTCAAAGGTCTCTTAGAATCCACAAATTATAAATCATAATGCACGACCTCATCTCAAAGCACAAAGAAATAGTCATAAACACTACATAGGTATATGACCATCAATATACCTATGTTATCAATATATACTCATCTCAGAAATGAAGGAAGAATGACACAAATTTAACACCATGATGATAGAAGTACCACATAGGTAACACCACGAAGGTATCTACCACATAGGTAATTCCACAAAGAAGAATAACACGATGGAATCACCACACATAAGTGTACCATAAATTTAAAGACTGAGCTCGTGCAAGGTATAAATTATGTATGGTAGTATAGATGATTATCTATTACTCTAGTTCATCATACTTCATCAAGAAGCTCTACTGTTGATCAATACAGGATTGTAGATAACCCACACAGGATTTGAAAATCACCCACACAGGATTCAAAGATGACCCACATAGGATTCAGAGATTCTTCAAGTACAGCAAGCCACATGGTTACAACGCTAAACATTCTTGATTCATGGATACTATGATCCTCATTACATCAGTTGAAACCTGTAATTCCATGAATTACCACTGAGATGAATCATAATGGTCTATAACGTCATAATTAACCCAAAACGACAGAAGGTGCATCAATCAGGCTCTTGGACTGTATGTTAATAGCATTTCTGTTTCGAGGGTCCAGTTGGATTCGGGTTCGATCCAACCCAGCCATAATCCATATTTATCTAAAAATCATGTAGAGTATTCCAAATGTACCGTCTTGATCTAGGAATCCAAGTGTTGCAGACGGTTCGTCAAACAGACACATGATTCTCAAGATATGGCAAAAAAGGCGTATCTGGGTCGAGATGGGCCTAGGTACAATCCGACGCGGTCAGACTGACCGGCCTGACCCCGTGAGGGCCGACGTAACCCGGTTCATGTTGACCAGAACTAGTCCATGTTCGGACTGCAAAGGGGTGTCCTACCAGGTACATCCCTCTCGGTCTGACCTGGTCGGCGCGGTCCACTCGGTGTGGCACGCTCGGCAGGGTGCAGTCTGCCTGGCTGGGTGCGGTTTTCCCTACTAGGTGCGGTCCTCCATAGAGTCTCCCACACCAGAAACTACCTTGGGGAGCCCCCCTCCCCCAAATTGTATTCTGAACATTCCAATGGACAATTCGTGTGGCTCATGCTGGTGTCTTGGACCCGTCGGATCTGTCCCACTCAGCATGACGTGGCCTGCCAGATTCTGGACTAGTACTTCTCTATAGCTTGCCATGTGTCGGCCACCCTCCGGTGCACCACCACTGCTAAGCATCTACGGCCTCCTCCACAGTCGGCAGTGAGGACGTGCGTTGCCCTGCCTCCACTCAGCTAGCCAGCGTACCTACCACTCCTCTTCTATGTCGCGGACAACGAGCCTTGGCCTGCTCTACTACCGGCAGCGCAGACATGCGCCGACTCGATTCAACGGGGTAGGCATGTATGCCGCCTACCCCCTTCCTCCATGGTGGCCGATGGGCCAAGACCTCCTTTATTATCATGTGTAAAGACCCAGATCTTGATGTACATAGACATTACATTACTTTTGCGGAATAATTAATACATAACAAAAATAGACACCAAAGCACCGTAATAGATTAGTGTCTTTGGAAACTCGGAACATAATCTTCTAATCATGGTGAAAGATCTTCAACATCTCCCATAAAGATTTTCCCCTTTTGATTTTATTACCTAAATCATTTCTTGAAATCTTGGGGAAATGAAAACACATAAAGGGTGATCTCAAATTCTCAGTAAGGGTAACCATAGAGAAAATAAAACAAACCATATACGTTTTAACTTAAAAACGTGAACATAATGTTTAAACATCAAAATCTTGAGCAAAGACCTAAATCTTGGTAGTGCGTAAGGCATGTATCATAATGGAACATAAATCATGATAAAATAGCATGGGAATAAATCATGTAATTGTGGCAACCATTCAGCACTTGTTATAATTTCCATAGTAGCCAATGCATTGCTTCCATGTCCATCTTAGTGGACAAAGTTCCTTTCTGAATAGAGTTCACTCCTCATTTCAATCATGTATCAATGAACTGGATTAACTTATCATTCCAGAAATGTCTATCTCATGATATATAAATCATTACCCAATTAATTGGCGGGAGATTTAGGTCCCACCCATCTCATAATAAAATCTTTCTTAGGTGTTCCACAACATAAACATAAATCATTCATCATAACCCAAAGAATAAAAATGGGTTTCATAAAAATCATCCCATCACAACATAATCCATAATGAAATGGATATCATTTCATCATAAGAAATGTGAAACCACATAAATCATAGATACATTATACATGAAACATACACATATGAAATAATCCCATCTTATATGGAAAATGGTTTTGATAAAACACTTGAAATGAGTTCTTGATAAAAATAACCTTTCTTCTTCAAAATCATTTTATTTTCAAAAAATGCAATGCAATTTTAAAATAAATAGATTTTTTTGAAAATAATCATTAAATCATGTAGATTAAACTTCATGAAAATAAGGCTTAATAAAACCGTAAAAATCTGTTCATGTCGTATAAGTTAAAAAACATTCTTCTTGTACTTTTGTCAGAAAAGTCAAAAGTACCTCGTATGGTAAACAAAAGAAAGAATCATTACATACGATGTAGTAAAAGTAAAAAATGGGTAAAAAGGACTTTAAAAATATATTAAACCATTTTTAGAAAACAGGGACATGGATGATAAATATAACCCCAGTAAATACTTACGAATAAACAAATCTCGGATAAAAACAAGATTGGAAAAGTTATCCCTTACCTTATGTCTGATATGCTTCGTATGTTTCCGAACCTCCTGTATAATGATTTAAATAATTTCATTGACTTATTACAGAATCATATACATATTTATGATATAATATATGGTTCACTTATGACTTTATATTACCCGTTCTTTTGTAAATTCCATGTTAAAGCCCCGTTTTGGGTAAAATAGTTTCATTTATCGTACGTGTTTCGACTTTTTGTTCTTGATATTATTAATTATATCCAGATTCACATAATTCCATATTGTAAAACATGATTTATATATAATATATATTCAGCATATAAATATATATTATAGATCGATAAATGGAATGAAATACACCATTCATGGAGACGGTTGGTCGTACGTACGCATGAATGCTATTTTCGTTTCCTTATTGAATTGAATAGAATTAAGTATATGACATACATATATATATATATATACATAAATCCAGTATCATTATTATTTCATATATTTAATTATTATTTATTATATATACTTTATAATCATTCATGAATTGTTAACATGGAGAATGAATGGCATCGTGTCCTGGAGACGGTAGTCCATACGTACGCACGAGCGATGATATCATTCCCATGATCGTGGAATTGTATTGAACTGTATGTATAATATTTTAGAATAAATATCACTTTACAATAATCATATATAGTTATTTATTTAAACTATTATACCCATCCAGATAAGGTGGTGGTCGAAAATAGATTACACCACGGCGTGGACACGGTATTTCGTACGCACGCATGCACGGTGATTTTGTTTTCCATATGATGGATAGAGGTGAAATAGGGTTGCTTCATATTTATAATAAGATATAAGTATATAATTAATAATTATTTTATTACTTTATAATGATAAAACTAAAGAAGAAGATGTAGAAGAAGAAAGAAACATGAGAGAATCAGAAGAAGAGATACCTCTTCATTGACACACCTCCTTTAAACATTTTCTTTGGAAAGTAGAGTTGGACTTTTGAGAAGACCAGAAACTACAAAATGTTTCTAGGGAAGTGGAAGATGGGAAATGGGCAGGGTTTTGCTGAGAATAAAGTCTCAAAGGGGCGTGAAGATAAGAGGGAAGGGGTTCCCTTTTTTATAAGGGAGGAGAGGGGCACATTTGGAAAAACATAAAATATTATTTTATTATAAAGTCATATTCTATTTTTAATAACTCAAAATTGATTTATTTCGAAGATAAGGTAGGGACGGGTCTAAATAATTTCAACCAATAGGTTTTAGACTCATTTAAGATACAATTTTAAACTTATCATTTAGATTTAACTCTAAGTTAAATAATTTATCTTTTACCGTGGCTTCATGTTTTCTTAAACTATATGGTTAATAAACTTAATATAAAAAGACAAACAAAACCCATGTGGTTCATTATTAATATATATAATCTTATATAATTCATTTGGCCAAACCTTATATTTTTAGGAATAAAATAACAATTAATAATTTAATATTTATTTTAAAAAGTATTTTATGTCAATTTTGACTCTATTTGGTAATGGATTTTTTTGAAAATCCTAACAGAATGATTAGTTCTAAAAATGTTAATTAATTCAATAATAATAGGTTTTATTAACCTATAAAATTATTTAAATTCATAAAAAGTCTAAAATTACATTTATTTGTGTACTTATAACATCAATTATTTTAATATTTCATTATTTATATAATTTCTGCATCACCATTATGTCATAAATAACTTAAATTATTTAATGTCTAAAAATTATAAATAAAATAACATTAGGTAGGAAATATTTTTATCATTCTAAATAATATTTATAGACGAATATATCTAATGTATAACCCTATATTAAAAATGGTTTAGTTATTAAACATTGATTTTAATTATTTTAACCCTTCTAAAAATTTATTAATAATAAATCTCCTAATCTTATTCAAGTGGACCTAAATGGTCATATTTTATTCCTAAGGTTATTTTTTGTCAAATTAAACTTATCAAATAGAATTAGGACATGTGTTAGGGTAATAATAATATCATTTTTACCCTTAATTACCCTATATACTTTTAACCGTGGTAAATAAAAGTAGAAACTTACTATTCACCAAAAATTATTTTCATCTCATTGAACCACATTTTAGTCCTTGATATTTACTGGGCCTCTCGGATTTTCTAAATTCCACTCACAAAAGAGGTAAAATTATGTTTTATGTGAATTTCCAAATTCTCCTGGGAGGTGGGTAAAAGACGGTGAAAAGTTCAATAAAATTTTTATATATCTAAAATTATTATAAAATGACTCCAATTAATTACATTAATCTTATATAGGTATTATGTATCAATTTTGACTTAAAATAAATTGAAATAAAATAAATAATTATGTATATAAATAGTCAGTTTTTAAATAGTAACCTAGTGTTTTCACTATTCATCAAAAATTGAAGGTTTTCAGAAAAATACAAAAAAAAATCACCCTAGGATAATTTCAATATTCCGAATCCAAATATGAAGTCCATTTTGAATGATAACATTTATAAAATTTCAAAAATTGGGTATTACTATTCATAATGGCTAGTTTATATAATATTTTTAATAACATATCGTTGTTTAGTGAAACTCGATATTGCGTACAACACATGCTAACATGGAATGTTGTGATTGCGTTTAAAGTAAGACAAGTTAGGGATGCATGTAGTGAAAGATCCTTTTGGTGTAGCATACAACAAAAGACATCAATGAAATTAAAAAAATATATTTTTCATAAATTCTCAGCGTGTTACATTCTACCGCCCTTAAAATGAATTTCGCCCTTGAAATTTGTCGGTGTTATAAATGTTTTACTACATGAAAGTTTCGTTCATAAAAACCCACATCATAAAAATGAATACCAAAACTTGACTTTAAAAACTAAAGTATGAAACGTAATTGTTACCCAAATTAACTAATCTCTTGGTTTCCACATAGGATAACATAGGTGAAAATATGGATATGGAAGAGAAATACAACCATCTTCTTTTGATGAAGAGTTGTAGCGGACATGGCTATGAAAAATCCAACAATCTCAAAGCCATAATTTTGTGATGATCTAAGGTACCATCTGATTCATCCGATATGAGAGCACTAGGAAAAAAAATTTTGTTTTCAAGATCATATCCATAATGTTGAAGAATTTGAATTAGAAGAAATACTTACTTTATTTTGGTATCATCTCCCCGTTGCTTGTGCCTCAAACAATTTCCAGTTCATCTCTTAATGAAATGAAGTTGAGTTTGTCTTCTGTGAAGTATTAGCAAATTATACAATAGAATGATAGGTCATTCCATCTATTTCAATCGCAAAAAGTTTATCACAATTTATTAAATATACAGAAGTCCAACTATGTTGAGATTAATCGTATATGGTTCAAAAATGGACTTATACATCATTTATCATGCCTCTTAATATAATAAAACTAGTTTCTACTAACCAGGGACTTCTTGTAGGATAGTGGTAGGAAATAAAGGCATGTCACACTTTGGTTGTGGGTTCGATTCCCGCATCCTTGTCCGACACAACGGGTTGTCACATGTTCTGCAGGTTTTCCCTTTTCTTAAACTACACTATTATAACATTCTATCAATAATATCAAAAAAAATATGGCCTTAAAAAATACTAACATATGTTCAACATAATCCATTCCGATATTCAGGCTTATCCCAAATACTTCTTTCCAAACTTATAATATAAAGTGAACGATTACAAAAAAGGTCATATAACAATCACTTGAATACCATCATTTATCCCTCATATATAAAAATATATATATTTTTTATTGCATTCCAAACTTTTGAATGCCTTAATATTGTATTCTATTGAAAAATGAATACCCATTGAATCATAGTGAAAACATGAATTCTGTCAAAATTTAACTCTTTCCACATACCAAAATCCAAAAATTCTATATACTCAAACAAATAATATTACTTTTTCTTTATATTAGTCATGATCTCATGAATACAGTGAAGCTTTTAATTTTCCCTTTATCCTTTTATTATTCACATATCATATTCTTTCCAAATATATCTCAATCACTTTCCATGGTTACCGGTACCATAAAAATATTGAAAACCACAATAGACCAATACATAAATATTCCAATATTCTATGATACTATATACAACATTATTTTGGAATCCCATTACATAAACACTTAATCATTCCACCACATCGTTGTCACAGTCAACATCGCCAATAGTGACCACATGTGACTTCCCTTTGTCCTTTTCCTTAAGTGGTTGCTCATGTTGATCATCATTAAACCTTTGATTAGGGCATTGATTAGCATAATTCCTTATTTCGTTGCACTTGAAGCATTGAAGTATTGGTTGTGTGTTCTCTACAGTTTTTTCTTTATTCACATCATTAGAAACCCTTTTTCCATTACTTAGACACTCAGTAGCTCGATGACCTTCTTTTCCACACTTAAAACATTTTCTAGTCCCTTTAAGACAATCTCCACCAGGCTTCTTTCCACACATTGAGCATAAAGAAACCTTCGTCTTCATTTCACCATTATTCTAAGATTTCTCCTTGAACTCTATCTTTCATTTCTTGTCCAAACCATGAGATGGATATGTAACACTAACTTCCAGTTCTACCTTGATAGCACAACATACAATTTCTTCATAGCTACTGAAGTCCCTTATAGCTAATGGCCTTTGAAGACTTGGTTTTAACCCACTAAAGAATCAATGAACTTTAGTTTCAGTTTGGATGATAAATCCAGATGCAAACCTTGAAAGACTTGTAAAATTTACTTCGTATATACCAATAGATTCATCATCCTTTTTCTTATGCTCAAAGAACTTCTTTTCCATATTTGTTCGAAAAATACGAGAGAAGTACTTACTGAAAAACAAGTTATTGATCTCATCCCATTCCATGGGTTCAATTTCATCTTGGGGAGTTGTATTCATAATTAGAGTCCACCATTGGTCTGCTTCACTTTCTAAATGGTAAATAGCTAGAATGACATTATCATGTTCTGAATAGCGAAGTATGGAAAATATCTTTCCAATGGTACTGATCCATTGTTCAACAACAAGTGGATTAGAGGACCCACTGAAAAAAGGTGGACGTTGCCTCATCAAGGACTCAATAGAATATTGTTCCCTTCTCTTCTCATTCGGAAGCCCAGAATGATTCATAGCTTGTGTAAGAATAGAACTAATATTTTTCACTCTATATCCCAAAACATTGGTTTGTTCAGGAGGACAATCATTTCATTTCCCATTACATTGATCAACACAGTTCTTTCGGGTTCCATCCATCGTCTAAAATCCCAAACATAATAGTGTAAGAGGCAAAACATATGCTAGGAAAACCACATAATAAAGGTGGAGTACCTTCAATATATAACATATTAGGTTAAATTCTAATATCGTTACCATAATTCTATTACTATAACATATACTTATACTTAACCTTAGGGACATCCCTAGACATACCTTACAAATTTCTTTAGGGATCTCACTAATGTTTTTTCATCCTAGATTCTAAAGGTTAACTAAACCTTTTCTCTGATACCAACTGTAGCGGTCTGGAATTACGTCAAGTGGACTATAATTGATACCTATCAGGGGACTCCATGGGAGGCTACACCCCCTGGGTAGGACACACCATCGTCACTAGTGGCATCCATATCCCCATGAAGCCCTTGGGCGGAGAGCCATGCTTCGTCCAACACTAACATGTGAGAGTTCCCAAGGATCCGATACATTCCTACCTCCTTTTCCTCCGATAACAACTATAGAGACCCAAAGCATGATGTACATAGACATTACATTACTTTTTCATAATACTTAATACATAATGAAACATACACCAAAGGACCGTAATAGTTTAGTGTCTTTGGAAACTCGGAATGTAATCTTCTAATAATGGTGAATGATCTTCAACCTCTCCTATAAGGATTTTCCCCTTTAGGATTTCTTACCTAAAACCTTTCTTGAAAGCCAGGAGAAACGAAATCATATTAAGGGTGAGATATAATGCTCATAAAGGGTATGCCTGGAGAAAATAAAACAAACCAAATGCATTTGAACAATAAAACATGAACATAAAGTTTAAATATCAAAATCTTTAGAAAGGACAGAAATCATGGAAGTATGTAAGGGATGTATCATAATGGAACATAAATATTCATAAAATATCATGGGAATAAATCATGTAATTGTGGAAACCATTCAGCACTTGTTATGATTTCCATAGTAGCCAAGGCATTTCTACCAAGAACATCATAGTGGACAAAGTCCCTTTCTGAATAGAGTTCACTCCTCATTCTAGGGATGTATCACTGAACCGGATTAACTTATCATTCCAGCCATGTCTATCTCATGAGATATAAATCATTACCCTATGCATTGGAAATAGATATAGGTCCCACCCAACTCATAATGAAATCATTCTTACGTGTGCCACAACATAAACATAAATCATTCATTATAACCCAAAGAATAAAAATGGGTTTCATAAACATCATCCCATCATAACATAATCCATAAAAAATGGATATCATTTCATCATAAGAAAACTGAATCCACTTAAATCATAAATACATTATACTTGAAACATAAACATATGAAATAATTCCATCTTATATGAAATTTTTTTTTGATAAAACACTTGAAATGAATTCTTGAGGAAAATATCCTTTCTTCTTCAAAATCATTTTATTTTCACAAAATGCAATGCTATTTTAAAATAAATATATTTTGTTGAAAATAATCATTATATATTGTAGATTAAGATTCATGAAAATAAGGCATTATTTAATCGTAAAAATCCGTTCATGCCGTATATCTTAAAAAACATTCTTCTTGTACTTTTGTCGGAAAAGTCAAAAGTACCTCGTATGGTAAACAAAAGAAAGATTCTTTACATACGATGTAGTAAAATTCAAAAATGGGTAAAAATGACATTAAACATAAACGAAACCTTTTTTAGAAAACCGGGACATGGATGAAAAATATAACCCCAGTAAATACTTACGAATAAACACATCTCAGATAAAAACGATATTGGAAAAGTTATCCATTACCTTGTGTCTGATATGCTTCGTATGATTCCAAAACTCATGTATAATGATTTAAATAATGTCATTTACATATTACAGAATCATATTCATTGTTATGATATCATATATGGTTCACTTATGACTTTATATAACCGTTCTTTTGTAAATTCCATGTCAAACCACTGTTTTGGGTAAAATCGTTTCATTTATCGTACGTGTTTCGACTTGTTGTTCCTGATATTATTACTTATATCCTGATTTAAATAAAATACAAAATTTAAAACATGATTTATATTTAATATATATTAATCATATAAATTTATATGATAGATCGATAAATGGAATGAAATACACCGTTCATGGAGACGGTAGGTCGTACGTACGCATTAACACTGTTTTCATTTCCTAATTGAATTGAATGGAATTAAGTAGATGACATATATAAATATACATAAATAAATTATAATTATTATGTCATATATTTAATCATTATTCATTATATATACTTTATAATCATTCATCAATGGTTAACATGGAGAACGAATCTCATCGCATCATGGAGACGGTAGTCCGTACGTACAAACGAGCGATGATATCATTCCCATGATCATGGAATTGTATTTAAGTGTATGTATAATATTTTAGAATCAATATCACTTTACAATAATCATATATAGTTTTTTATTTACACCATTATACCCATCCAAATAAGGTGGTGGTCGAAAACAGATTACACAATGGCGTGGAGACGGTATTGCGTACTTACGCACGCGCGGTGATTTCCTTTTCCGTAGGATGGATCAAAGGTGAAATAGGTTTGTTTAATATTTATAATAACATATTATTATATACGTAATACATATTTTATTACTTTATAATGTTACAACTAAATAATAAGATGTAGAAGAAGATAGATACTTGAGAGAATCAGAAGAAGAGATTACCTCTTCATCGACGCACCTCCTTTAAAATTCATATTCGGGAAATAGATTTGGTATTTTGAGAAGACTAGAACCACTATAATGTTTCTAGGGAAGCGGATAATGGAAATGGGCAGGGTTCGGCCAAGCTTCAAGGATCAAATGGGTGTAAAGAGAAGAGGGATAGGGTGCCCTTTTTATAATGGAGGAGTGGGGCACATTTGGAAAAACATTAAATTTTATTTTATTATAAAGTCATTATCGGTTATTAATAGCTCAAAATTGATTTATTTGTTATATAAGGTGGAAATGGGTCTAAATCCTTTCAACCAATAGGTTTTAGACAAGTTTAGGTTACTATTTGAACCTTATATTTTAGATTTATCTCTATGTTAAATAATTTAACTTTTACCATGTCTTCTTGTTTTCTTACACTATATGGTTAATAAACTTACTATAACATGCCAACTAAACCAAAAGTGGTTCATTGTTAATATATATAACCTTATCTATTTAATTTTGATGAACATTAGGTTTTTTCGAATAAAATAACAATTAATAATATAATATTTGTTTTAAAAACTATTTTATGTCAATTTTGACTCTATTTGGTAATTGATTTTTGTGAAAATTATAACAGCATGATTAGTTCGAAAAAAGTTATTTAATTCAATAATAACAGGTGATATTAACCTAGAAAATTAGTGTAATTTATTAAAAGTATTAAATTACATTTATTTGAGTATTTATAACATCAATTATTTTAATAATTCATTATTTAGGTAATTATTGTGTCACCATTGTGTCATAAATAAAATATATTATTTAATGTCTAAAAATTATAAATAAAATACGATTAGGTATGAAATCTTTTTATCATTCTAATATATATATATAGTTGAATTTATCTTATGTATAACCTTATGTTAAAAATGATTTAGTTACTAAAATTTGATTTTAACTATTTTAACCCGTCTTTAAATTTATTAATAATAAATGTACTAATATAATTCAAGTGGACCTATATGGTAATATTTTATTCCTAAGGTTGTTTTTGGTCGAATTACACATATCCAATAGAATTATGACATGTGTTAGAGCATGATTGGGCAGCCGCCGCATTCTCGGCTGACCGCTGTGCCGGCCGCCGCCTGAACCTTACTGGTGATGTGGTCAGCTGCACTCAACCAATCGTTACACCTGCAAATAATACGTCAACAATAATTATTTGGAGGGATTGGGTCGTGTTCTTTTTACCCGTACCATCCACTTTAGACTTGTAGCACACAGATTGAGGAGAAATATTCCACATAAAAATAATGAACTACAAACATAAACACGCCCCTACTTTGTTCATTTGTTAGATATGGCCTAGTGAAAAAGATGAAGATGTTGATGTTTGTCTCTCCTGAAACACGCTTCTAATCCTGGATTGGGAATCAGTTCCTCTTTCTTCATTGGTAGGTTGTTCTTCGTTGTAGGAACTTCTTTATTGGATAATTCTCTTCCTTCTCCTCCCAATTCACTTGCCAAAAATTTCCCCCAACCCAGGAGAGGTGAGAAACACGCATTAATTGAGTTATGTTAATTAAATAAATTATTGTTGACACATTAATTGGGGAAATTACCATAGTTAACTCACATTAAAAGAGAAGTTCGGGTGGTCCCCACCACAAATATTTAAATAGGAGGATTCAAGAAAGAAAATTAAAAATATATTTATTTTAATTTTCTTCTCCAAATATAATCCAAAAAACAAAATCCCAGCCTCATCTTACTAAAGTCGAGGTGAAGGTCTCCTTTAGTGAATATTGGCGTTGTGAGTTCCATGGTGTCCTCATATTTGAATTCTGAGAATCGGTACAAAAGTTACAAAATTTCACTTGCGCATTTATTGAACGTACATAAGAAAACATTCAAAAATTCATTACAGGAACCTCATGACTCAAAATCATGTGTCTTCAGTATTCACAGACTCTTAATAATTCCATATTTATATATATAAAATTACATGGGAAAATCTGAGACATAACCTTCTCCCCACCTTAGGGATTTCCATCATGGAAAGCCACAACACAGTCTAGGGAAACAAGAGGGGTAAAAAATATGAATCTGATCCACCCTCTACCATGTGTTCTCTTGGAGATTCAAATGAAGACAAAAAATTTGAAAAAGAGGTATCAACTTCCCACGAAGCACCTGCTACAATCGATTCCCAATCACTACTGCAACCTGTGAAAACGTCACCCCTTTACCGATTACCAACTCACCCCAATCAATGTTGTGGGATGGATCTTGCATGAATCTCCTCAAAAAATATACATAGAAAACGTCATGCACCCAGTGCAATTGAGAGGAAAGAGATAGGTGGTACGCCACCTCTCCAACACTACTGAGGAAATGGAAGGGTCTTATGAACCATAGAGATAACTATTCGCCTCGAAAAAATATCCTCAAACAATGTTGAGGTTAGACCCATAGGAAGACATGGTCAGCATCCACAAACACAAGAGGTCTTCATCCCCTGTCAGTATAAGACTTTTTCTTACTCTGTGAATTGTTCATCCGCTCCGGGATGATCTTCACCTTCTTCGTGGTATCCCTTACCATCTCTGGTCCCATGAGTGCTGACTCACCTGGGTCAGTCCAGCAGAGAGGTGATCTGCTAGGTCGATCGTATGATGCCTCAAATTTTTCCATATCTATAGTTGAGTAATAACTATTTTTTAATGCGAAATCCACCAAGGGAAAGTGACCCTCCCAACTGCAGTGGAAATCTAAGACGTAAGCATGCATCATGTCCTTAAGGGTCTTAATGGTCCACTCTATCTAACCATTTGTCTGAGGATGAAAGGTGTTGCTAAATCAAAGCTGAGTCTTGAACACCTCATGCAACCCTTTCCTTATACAGTAAGTAAAACGTGCATCACTATTGGAGAAAATATTTTAATTCACTCCATTATTCTGTAAAATCTTTCACACGTACATTCAACCTAAGCCCTCTACTAATCCATTCTCTCTGATAGGTTGGAAGTGGGCACACTTGGTGAGTCTTTCGATGATCACCCAGACGGAATCATGACCCCTGGAAGTGCGTGGAAGTCTTGTCACGAAGTCCATGGAAATTCATTCCACCTACCACTCTGGAATCCTTAGTGGCTAAACTAAGCCCGCCAAAACCTGATTCTCTACCTTCACATACTGATATGTGATGCACCGAGAGACAAACTCTACTATTGCTTTCTCATTTCTAGTGACGAGTGCTGAAGGTAAAGGTCATTGTACATCTACGTCACTCTGAGATGTACCGCTAGAGGGGATGTATGAAACTCTCTCAACACTTCCTCCCGAAGCCCCACCAGTACCATAGTAGACCCTATGAAGAGGATGAAATTCTCCCTACCTTCAAAAAATCATCATGTGCCTATCCTGTGGATATTTGAGCATGTCGTGCCTCAAAGTCAGTGACCCCAAGCTTTTCCTCCCTGACTCGCTGAAAGAGTGGGGGAGTGGCTGTCAGAATCTAAAGGTAAGTTTCTCTATCTCGATCCACGGAAGATATATGTAAAGCAGCTAGCTGCTCTGTAGCCTCACATAGGAATGTATAGCATATCTATTGCGGAGTGCATATTCTTCCACATTCCCCTTACTATGAGTATAGACTATCATGAAGTCATTGTCCTGGAGGAACTCAAGCCAACATCGTTGTCTTAGGTTTAGGTCGTTCGGAGAGAAACTATACCCGAGACTCTTGTGATTCGAGTAGATGGTAAAACGTTCACTAATCAAGTGATGTCAAGACATCTTTAAGGTGAATACCACTGCTGATAACTCTATGTCATGTGTATTGTAGTTCTTCTCGTCTTGCCTCTGCTTTCGAAAACCATACACTATCACTTCTCAATCCTGCACTAGGACACATCTGAGCCCGGTCCCTGATGCGTCATATTAGACTATGTACGAAACACCATCCTCGTGTATCCTCATTATGGGGTAACTCATCATTCTCTTCCTTAGCTCGTAAATAATCCATTTTAATCTCTACGACCACACGAAGGGTTACCCCTTATACATCAATGCTGATAAAGATGTTGTAACTCTAGAAAAGTATGGAAAAAACCTATAGTAGTAACCAGGAAATCCTAGGAAACTATGCACCTCTGTCACACTCTTGGGTGGATCCTAGGAAAACAATCCCTCAATCTTCACTAGATCCACCGCAACTCCCGCATCTTGGATGAAATGTCCTAGAATGTGAACCTCCCAAATCTAGAACTGGAACATAAAGAGTATACGAAAATGTTGGTGCTCTCGGAGTGTGTCAGGAACTATCTACAGTGTTGGGCATGCTCCTCCACTATAAATCAGTATATCTGGTTTTCATCGATAATGAATACCACAGAATGATTAAGGCATGGCTGGAAGAACTTGTTCATGAGTCTCATAAACACAAATGGGTAATTTGTCACACCGAATGGCATAACCAAGAACGCATTGTGGCTATACCGACATCTGAAGGTTGTCTTCTACACATCCTCATCCCGTACAAATAGATGGTGATAGCTTTATCTGAGGTATCTCTTTGAAAACCACCATTCTCTCTTCAAATGATCAAAAATATCGTAAGTCCTTGTGAGCAGGTACTTTTTCTTCATGGTCAACTTATTCACGCATCGAATGTCCACACAGAGTCTCAAACTCCCATCCTCCTTCTTGGTAAACAAAATCGTTGCTTAACAATGACAAACATTAGGCCTAGTTAACCCCTTTCTCTGTAAGACCTCTTGTTAAACTCGCATCTCTCAAAGCTCCATGGTATCCATCTGATATACGGGTGTAGATATCGGTGTTGTACCACTGTAAAAGTTGATGTAAATATCAACCTATCTGTTAGGAGGCATACCCTAATAATCATGAGGGAAAACAATAGTCTACTAGTCCACCACAAAAAGATAGATTAGACTCTAAACATCAACTACCTCGAGGGTAAGTCTATCCCACTAATGTTTGATCGGTTGCACCCTTATCCGGGTTAGCCCATCATGTGTTGCAAAGGTTCCCTTCTAGCCAGTGAATGAAAAACATGGCCCCATCGTCATGGACACACCACACATTTCACCTAATAAGAAATTATATGCATGGATTGTAGATAACCAATCCATAACCAAGATGACACCGTAAGGGCTCGACAATGCTACTAAAAGATCCTCACTGAATCTCTAGCCTCCTAGAGTATTCTCACACTACAGGAACCAGTGTGTAATTGTCGAATCCTCTCTAGTAGGACCCTATTGCCATAAGGATCGGGCCAACGACTCAACTAGAATCTATATTCTCCGAATGAGGGAAGTGGAATTAAAAGAGTGACTGAAACCTGTGTCTATATGTACTACTGCAAAGTTGGAGTAGACAACAGATCATACCTAGAATAATCTATAGAGCACTGTGGTCATAAAACTCACCTACCTAGAGCTGAACTCGTCCCTATCCTCCTGCTCTCTATGGTCAAGTTGCACCATCTGGAGGTGGTAGTTGTATAACCTTGAATTGCTGCCCACCGCCTGCTGAACGGCTAGCTCCATTTCCATGTCTACCTTCTGCCTGTAGACCTCCTCGATCGAATCTTCGCCTCTACCCAGGTTGTCCATCGACCGTCTGCTAGTCATTCGTATTGTGGGTTGGGAAGTCGTGATCCATGTGACCTGACCCACCGCACAAGTAACACCACCTGCTCCTCACTTGTCCTGCTCTATCTCGAAAGCCCTGCACGACTGACCATGGATCATGTGGTCGTCCCCTTGTTGGTATGGTTCTCTTGGAGCTCTGCATCATCTTCATGCTGCTATATGCAGATGAATCTTCTACATAACGTCTGATGGTTGGTCTCACTACTGGTTATTGCTCGGCAAGGAAGCTTTACACTAATAGTGCTCTCTCTAACACCCCCGCCTGTGTCAGCGTGCTGAGAGAAATCATCGAAGCTCCAATATCTTGTCTGAGCCCCTACACAATGGTCTGGGCCCTAATGAAAGGGTATCTCAATATGAAAGTGGAGTAGCATGAGAGGTCATTGAAACATGCTTAATACTATGCTATGGTCATTCAAACCTACTGCAAATGGGGAAGCTCATGTATACGCATCGATCATATGGTCGGTTGGACGAACTCTACCATGAAAAGGCCCTTGGAATCCCCATAGATACGACTGACCTCATCGTGATCCTGGAGCTTCAATCTCCTCCATCTGATCGCTGATTTCGGAATAAGATAGGAGGAATGGATCACCATGAGATCAGATGGTGTCCCTACTAGTCGAAAAACTCTAACCATGGCCTCCATCTAGTCCTCAGACTCTTATAGATCTGTATCGTCCTAAAACCACGACAACATATTGTGGTAAAATTTGTGCAATGAACCCAAGAGTCATGCATCCCTTACTGATGGGGTTTGTGGCATCAACTTCCCAACTCGTAGTGGTGTTGCTGGTTCACCCCCTGATGGTACTACTACTGAAAGGGGACCCAGTTTCGATGCCTCATCACTTGGTGGGCTATCATCGTGTACTCTACCTGGAAACCTTTCTGGTTGTCTTCATGGAGGCATCCTTGAAATAAAAAGGTGTAGCATGGTCAATAAGTTATACCTAATGAGATGAATTTAATAAATCAAAAAGGACAATTTTCAAAAACACACACGGAATCAGTGTTTTCATGCACTGAGTCAGAAATTAGATGTTAGGTTCCTATTGTATGGTTACGTCGGCACCCACACCAACACTAGATTCACCAAACTAAAAACCACACTCATAACAAATAAATTTTTTTCTGATTAAAAGATCAGATTATATGTTATTCAGTTGAACAGACTCCTCTGATACCAATTTTTCATGACCCGTCCCCTGGGGCCCATGATGTGACTACCCCAAACCCACCTTCCATAGGCGAGGGGCTGGTGACTAGCACCTGAGAGGCATATCCCAAAAACAGAGAAGCCATTCACCTAAAACGTGTAAACTCACACAAACCAAGAACACAAAAAGACACAAGAACAAAGTAAACTCAATAATAAATAGGGTGTATGAAGTATGTAATGGGGCAAGAATAGAAAACCAATTGGAAGGTATAAGTAAAACTGAGGACAACTCCTATGAAAACCCACCATGGATCCTTCCTGAAGGGTTGGTACATCTCTCGAACGGTTGTCTCTGCGGTACACCTTGTCTAAGTTCCACCTCTGAGAGGCCTCTAGTCCCGGTACCCTATATCTTGATCAGAATTTTCCATTGTCTACAAAAGACAATACAAGATGCAGGCACAACCCATTCAGGGGTGAGTATAATGATACTTAGTAGGGACCCTGAGACCCCCGAAGGACTCTTAGAATCCCCAGAGCATAAATCAAAAAGAAATCCCTCATTATCGAAGCATGATTAAATAGTAATAAACACTACATAGTCAAATTCCCATACATATACCTATGTTATCAATATATATGTATCTCACGGATGAGGGACGAATAACACAAAGGTAACACCAAAAAGGTAGAAGTACCACACTTGTAACACCCTGAAGATAAAAGTACCACACAGGTAACACCATGAAGGTAAGTACACCAAATGTAACACCACATAGAATAATACCACGATGGTATCACCACACAGAAGTGTACCAAAATGTAATTGACACGGCTCACTCATGGTATAACTTAATTATGGTAGTATAGATGGTTAGTTGTGTCACAAGATCTTCTTATTCCATCGAGAATCCCTACTGTTGATCCATACAGGATCATATATGACCCACATAGGATCTAAAAGTGACCCAAACTAGATTGGTATGCACTAACCCACAGAGTATCGCTAAGCGCTAAACCACACAGGATCCAAATATGACCCTATAGGATCCAGATATTCTTCATGTACAACCATCCACAGGGTTCCCGCACTATCCCTGATTGATTATGGGAGGATCCGCTCTTCAATTCATCATATGATACTTCAAATATCATGAAGTCCCACCAAGAAGTATCAGAAAGGATCTTCATGTCATATAAAACCCAATGTGATAAACGGAACATCAATCAGATGCTCGGTCTATAAGTTATTATTGTTTTCATTCTGAAGGTGCTTTCAGATTCGGGTTCGATCCAACCCAGCCATACCCCAACATTATCATAAAATCTAATGATCTATACCAAAAGTACTATCTCGATCCAAGGATCTTGGTGCCACAGACGGTATTTCAAACATACATATGGTTCTCATGATATGGCCAGAAAGGCGTATCTGGGTCCGGATGGGCCCGGTTCAAGACTGATCCGGTAGGACTAACCCGGACTGACCCGGCTTGGCCTAGGACAAACCGACTAAGTCTGGGTCCAGCCCGGATGGGCAAGGCCATATTGGGAGAGTCCCGCAACAGGGTTTCCAGACTTGTGATGGGCGCGTCCTGCTCGGCTGGGTGCGGTCCGCCGGGCTGGGTGATGTCCTTCTGGCTGGGTGAGGTGCACCATGGAGGTTCCCTCCCTAGAATACACTAGGGGGTGGCGCCCCTGGTATTCCTAATGGTCCAACGATCCATTTAGCTGGCGCTTGTTGGCATGCAAGACTCGTCGGAGCGGTCCTGCTCAGTGTGACACGGCCAGCCGGTTTACCAGCCGGTTCTCCTCCCAGTGGTGTGACGATGCCACTATCCTCCCATGGCCAGCCCGATGCCAGTTTCCCTTTTGTGCACAGTCGAGGCCTCCACATAAGTTAGCGGCGCAGATGGGTGCTCCCCTGCCTTCACGCAGTAAGCTGGCATGCCAGCCACTCTTCTTCTCCGACGCGGATGAGCCCTACGCTGGTTCCACATGGTCGTTCAGCGTGCAAGCCACCCCCTTCCACCGCCATGGCCGATGGGCTTTAGCCTTCTTTAGAGGCATGGTTTCCCCACCTCCGGCATCACAGCCGACGCCAGAACCTTGCCAGCATCAATCGCTAGCGACGTGGTCAAGATCCACTCAACCCATTTCTCCACCCACGAAGAACATGTCGTCAATAAAGATACGGAGGGATCATTACATGTTTGTTTGGCTCATACCCTCCATGTTAGAAAAATATAACGTGACTCGAGAAGAAATATTCAATGTAAAAATAATAAATAAAAAATATAATCACACCCCTACCTCATTCATTCATTGGAGATAGCATGAGGAATAAAATGAAGACATCGACGTTCGTCGCTCCCGCAACACGGTTCTGATCTGGGCTCATGTGTTAATTATATGTTCTTTGTTGAGAGGTCATTCTTCGTTGGAGGATCACATTTTTTTGATAATGCTCTTCCTTGGGGAGTTCTCCTCCTAATTGATTTGCAATCAATTTCCCCCAACCCACGAGTGGTGAGGAGCCCAGTTTAATAGAGTGATGTTAAATAATTCAAATAATGTTGTCTCAATAATTAATGGAATTATAATATTTATCTCACATTAAAATATGAGTTTGGGTGGTCCCCACCAAAAAACCGTCAAAAAGGAGGATTCAAGAAAAAAAATAAGAAGCAATTTATTTTACTTTTCCTCTCCCATAAAAATCCAAAAAACTAACTACCACCCTCGACTTACTATGGTCGAGGTGGTGGTCTCCTTAATCGAATATCGGTGCTGAGAGTTCAACTGTGTCCCCGGATTTCAATTTCGAGCTCTGGTTGAAAAGTTACAGAATACTGCTCTTGCATTTAATGAAAGTACCTAAAAAAAGTTCATAAATTCTTTCTTCGACCACCAGGCCTCGGAATAATGCACCGTCATTTTTTACAGACGTTTAATAATACCATATATTTTAGAAAATTACATGGAATCATCCAGGCATTTAAAATTTCATCCATAACATTCAGTTTTTCTAGAATAATAACAAATTATAATATTAACTATACTAGTAAATCACCTCACTATTTGTTAGATAATGTACAATAGATTGTTTATAACCCAATGTGAGATAAATCATTTCGTTATTATAGTGAAAAAGAAGGAATGAATGGGAAATTTTTAATTGGAATGTCAAACCTAATGAAATCATTTGATGAAATAAGTTGCAGTTAAATAACTAAATTGTATATTATTTATTTTTCATATTTAAAAATAGATGATATGAAGAGAAATTGAAATGACATGAATGATATGGAATAAAAAACATTATATGTAGTTATATTAATCAATTCATAAAATAATTCAATGATTACATCATTGATATTACAAGTTGTATCTGACCCAAACATATACATAACAATACATGAACCTATGATATTGGAAAATATTATAATAGTTGATCTGAATTAATTATTTTTCAATACTAATACTCTAATTCCAATTAGAAAATATTGCATTTGAAAAATTTATATTAGTGCATATATTATATTATAAATAAATTATTATATAATAATAATAGATGGATTCATAATAATATTATTATTTTTAGACACGTTGTAATTTCATTTCATGTTTGAAAAAATAATTCTATATCCAACATGATCAATATTACATAAATATCTAAAAAAGATATATCCTATTTAGGAAATCAATTTTGAGTATTGGACACATGACTAAAATTATAACTTGAAATAGATAAATAATACTTTATCAATAATAATAATTGGAAAATATAGAAAGTACACCATGAATTGTATTTTGATTCATTTTTCGGAAAATATAATTTGGTGTTTAACAAGAATTGTTATATGTTATAATAACTAAGAAACATTTTTAAATTAGGTTCACTCCATTTTAAAATCTTGTTTATCTCCTGAGATATCAATATCTACCAAATACATTTGATGGAGATATAGATTCCACCCTTAAAATGATTGTAATAGCAGATATTTTTACAGTAAGAACATAAATAATTTATTATATCAAAACCCATGAAAAGAAATCAGTTTCACAAATGAAGTCATCGTAACATAACCAGTGGAATTGGACTGGGTTTTATAAACATCATGTGACCATAAATATTATCAATTATGATAAAGAATAAGGTTTTTACCCTTTTACATTTCCCTATTAAAAAATTATTTGAATCCATGTTTTTTAATTTATGATTATAAATATCATTAAAACATTTGAGGGAAAAATAATCACAAATTTTTTAATTCATGTCTATAAAATTGATAAATTTCCAAATTATTATAGGAATAATTTTCATTATAAAACTCCTTCAAATCATGTAATTTAATATGAAAAATAATTATGTTTTCATGGTAGTGGTATATTAAATCCATGTTATATAAGTTAAAATTAAATTCATTAAATTTTTTGAGAAACATGTTCAAAAGTGTTTTTTCGGAAATAAAAATGAGAACTGATTTCAAAAAATTTGTAAACTATAAAAAAATTGGTACAAATTTATTTTATAAATCTTGGAAAAATATTAAAAATATTTATAGAAGGCTTTTTATAAAATACAGATTTGGGATAAAATGTATTTCGATAGAAGATAGAAATAATGTTGGTTTTCATTAAAAAAAATTTGGATTCATGAGTACATATGACTATGAAAGAAATATATATTTTAATGAAATAACCAAAATGTTTTAAAATTAATATTTTTCATGATAATATTAGAAAATTATTTCATTATCATAACTTAATCATTAATAATACCATCAAATAATAATATTCTCACATAAAATTCATACAGCGAGTTCGCCTTAAATAAAAAGCACAGAATCCTCATTTATAAGAAATTTCAATTTATTATAATTCTATAACAGAGTCATGTTTATTGATATCATATCATGTTTGATTCATTTATAAAATGTCAATACCCACGTTTGAAAAAAAAAAGACTTTTTAGAATTTTTGTTTTTTATTGTTAACATTTTCATTTACATGGATTATTTCAGATCATTCGTATTGGACCTTGCACAATTATTTGGGTTCCATTATCTTATGAATATTACTTATGAAATAAAAATACCACATGTTAATTATATAAATTTTTTGAATAATAAATTAATTATATAGATATAGAAGTCAATTTCATTGTTCATATAGATGATTGACCATAATTACACTTTAAAACTATTATGACTTTTATTTTAATGGATTGAAAAAAGGACAAAAATGATACATAACCTTATAAGATCATTATTATATAATATATATAATATATATTCACCAAATTATTTCTAACTACCATCATATTAAAAAAACAAATTAAATTAAAATCACATTGTTTTGTAGTGGTTGTAGTCCATACATGCGTACAAGCGTCGTTATCTTTCCCCAATAGATTGGATGGTAAGATGATAGAAATTATATTCTCATTAAAGGAGAAAAATTTCGTAATAGTTGTAACATAATATGTAATTATAGAATATTAATTTTTCATATTTATTAATATCTATAAGTTAAATATTACTTCTACTTTAAATGGGATGTTATGTCTTAGAGTATACCTGACATGCAATAATGGGTTTCTCTGGAATCATAAATTGCTCATATGGTAGAGTTATAATGAAAAATATAATATTATTAATATTATTTATCTATGTTGTAGTTGTCACAATGTTTTTATAATTGACGGAAATGATTATATTTTTGAAATTTTGAAAATATTCTTAACATAGAATTGTATAATTATTTGTTTGTTAAAAAAATAATAATAAATGTAAATAAAATTGAATTAAATATATAGGATGTGTTTTTATAAAAAACTATATAAGTGAAATTAATTATGATTACAAAATAATAACATCACCCTTTCTATATTGTATTTATGAAATATTAATTCAATATATGGTTTATAATTCATCATATTTGATTTCTAGAAATTATCTAATAACATTTACATTTTTTGGATTAAATAAGTGTTTTTCTAAAAAGGTTGTTTTACCGAATTTTGTGGGTGAACCCATTTTTAATATTGTTATTGAAAAAATTAGTTTTTATATTTGAAAAAAATATTAATTGTATGTAGGACCTCAATATTTACTTCTGTTGATATTTTTTATTTTTCATCTAAAATATATTTTTTAATGAATAGTGAGAAACAAGGCTTTTTAATTCAAAACTTATTTTTTATGTAATATATTTAAATAATGAAACTGTATTTTTAAATCTTTTTAAAGTGTAATTAGATTTTTTTTTTCATTTAATCCAATTTAGTTCACGGGAACAAATATTATATTTATATTTAATAGAAAAATTATATAATCTTTTGAACATTATAATTAAAACCCATGTTTTCTAATTTTGATAACATGATTAATTTTAAATTAAATTTTTCTATTTTTTTAAATGCATTTTAAAAAAAATATGCATGGTAGAAATCAGTTTGAAATATTTTTTCCAATTGGATCAAAATATTTTTTGAATAGTAACATTAGAATTTTATTAACCACTATAAAAGGTAAATAGGGTAATTAATGGTTAAAATAAAATTATAAAAATATCAAATTTTGATAACATTTTTTCTATTCTAATTGTATGAGTTATTATTGACCAAGAAAATCCTTAGGATTAAATTGTTGCATTTGGATGGAAATTTTTTGTGATTATGAAATTTATAATAATTCATTTAATTTAATGGGAAATATGTCGTAATCCTATCTCTTTTTACAATAACAATTTTAATACAAGGATATATAAGTGATATCATTGAAATAAATATTCCTTATAAATATAAAAAAAATTCCAACAGAATGGTGATTAATTTATAAATTTAAGACATTAAAAGACTAAATTTTATTATGTATCATGATGATAATGTAATATTTTTGTTAAAGAATGATTTAAATAATTGATATTAATAATATTAAAATAAATATAATTCTATCTATTTCATGTCATCCACAAATTTTATGAATGAATATGACATGTTGGGATTTATTTTTAGTCGTTTTTCTTTGAGGGAATTGTGTTGTTATGAAATTTTCTGAAATTCATTAAATGAATAGAGTCAAAAATCACAAAATTCATATTTTAAAATATAAAATATTCAATTAAATTATATAAAATTTTTAAAATATAATTTTTTGAAAAAAATTATTGATAACTCTAAAAATATCATTAATGAATAATTTATTGATCTATTCTCCAGATTTGGTTATTATTTTAACTCCAAAATTGTAAATTACATGATAAATTGTAAGGGTTAGAAGGCTTTACAAAAATATAAGGATTAAAAAATATCCAAAACATATATAATTCTTTTTGGATTATTATATTTCAACATACACTATTCATATATTAGAAAAAAAATATTTTGGACCTTCTATTATCCAAAATTAAATTTATAATAGTTTAATACTTTTAATAATCCAAACGGTGCCCAACCCACTCTTATTAAAAGGAACCCATTCTTCATTATTATCCACACATCCAAAACCTTTTTATTTTTGTATGTTAGGACCCAAAATCATCCTACAATCCCAACATAAATTCTTGAAGCATTATTTTTTGCATAGACCCCTCCGTAGAGGTGTTATGGTGTTATGAAATGTTCTCATCTAAAGGTAAGGAAGATAAAGAATGTACGAGATGATTTAGAATTGAGGTATGTGATTCAATCTCAATCTACTTTCACTATGGAATTTATTGATAATATCCACCATTATCATTTCATTTGGTTTATATAAAGCCACTATGACATTCAATATCCATATTTTCTCTATAATAATTTTATTTAATATTTTGGTAAATGTATTATTTCCATGAGATTAATATTTAAATGTTCAAAGTGGTGTGGGAAACCATGAAAATTCAATGATTTAGTTATCAAATAATTTTTTCATAATAATAATTTAAATATTTATTTATATAGAAAAAAATAATTATTCATGATATTTTATGTCTATATTTTAATTTAATTAATTTTTTTTAAGAGTAATATTTTTATACTAATCATTTCCATTCATTACTAAAAGGACAAAAGGAATGTTTTTTTCTAACAGAATGGGAAATCACGAATTATCCACCACCATAACTATTATATGATATTTGGATTCGTATGTAACACATAATGTATTTAAAAGGGAAAAAATACCATATTTTCTTTTTGGGTATTTCAGTATAGAAAATGGTTTTTAAAAGCTATTGTAATTTTCAATATCATGAAATAATTTATTTTTCTTACAAATGGAATTTTAGAAGTTAAATTATGAAAATTGAAATCATATATCTTTTATGACTATATAATAGAACTTGTTCATTTGATGGGTGTTTTTGTGAAAAACTAAGGACGTGTGGTTACATTAAAAACAAAATATGGGTGGTTTCGTGATAAACCATAGATGGGTGGTCTCATTATATCCTCCAATGAAATTTGAATCGATGTTAGTTTTTTGACTATTTCATTTGTAACTGTGATATGTGTTTAAGTTGACCATGTGGTTATTAAATATAAGTGTGATTATCTCCCAAAAAAACTTTCTATGTTATATGTTATTTCAATGGGTTCTGAGTTTGTATTTTGATTAAAAAATGCGTCAGAAATGATATTTTTTCTTTGAAGTGTATTTACTACTTTATAAAGGTGAAAAGTATTATTTTATTAAATGTATTCATGATATACATGTTTTCACAATGAATAATTATTTTAATTCATTTTGTATCCCTTATAAAGATTTTTATGATCATCCCAATTTTTATATTGTTTTTCGTAGGTTTTAAAGTATAATCGATTCAAGGATGGTATCGACAAAAAGTTATATATTTTTAACATGAAATTAAAATTTGTGTCTTTTTAAATGATTTATATTTCATGAAAAAAATAATATTGAGTAGAAGTGTATACTTTCTAATATTTTAGTTGTTACTTATGAGTTAAGGACAAGTTCCCTAAATATGTATGCCTAAAAATATCCGATATGAGAATGAAATTCAAATTATTTATATAACACGGGATTATGTAATGTTTAAGGATGGGGCTATATAGTTGGTATCAGAGAATGGTTTAGACAACATTAGAGGCTAGGGTGATATTTAAGAATAAGATAAAAAGTACATATAACCAAATTTTTTCATAATATAATGATTCATAGATAATTTAGATTAATATAA
Source organism: Viscum album (assembly GCA_963277665.1). NCBI lineage: Eukaryota > Viridiplantae > Streptophyta > Magnoliopsida > Santalales > Viscaceae > Viscum > Viscum album. The sequence goes on along the minus strand of OY728163.1, from coordinate 1,844,695,801 downwards.
GGAGTTTTAGATAACATCAATAAGTAAATAATATTATTTATATTCCTCATAAGATATTATATAATGATGTTATTGATATACTCACTATAGCTTTTTTGGTTTAATAAAATGTCTATATCTTGTAGGAACAATTTTAATAATGTATGTGATGGAAAATGTGTTGTATATAAAATTAAGAAATCGAATGAAATTGGAGATGGAATGAGTAATATCTTAGTAATTATAAGCAAACTACCATGAGTAATGAATAACCACTAGATCCTTGGTGAGATTTATAATGAATCAAATATGAGATAAATGAAGCCTTTTTTATGTTCTAGTAATTATAATAATGTTAAATGTATTCAACAACATATCTATCAAGAAATTGGAAAGAAACATATATGAAAATGTTTTAATGTAACGATAAAATATTATAATTGTTGTAATAATGTTCATAAAGTAATAACTATTCCCGGAAAAAATTATTCATTCAATTTAATCTAGAAAATGGAAAGAAGTAAATTCTGAGTTATCAATTGAACGTTTTAAATGTAGGTAGTATGGTCATAGTGAAAATCAATGTCCTGTGAATAAGGGTCATGAATGGGATCCAGATGATCATAGAAATATATTTTTAGAAATTCCAAATATAATTCCAATTCTTTATGAGGAAACTAAAAAATGCTTATGAAATGTGTTGATTATTTCATGACTCATGTTTTTACATTATTGAACATTAGAACATTATTGATATTTTTTTTGGAAAATATATATTATATAATAAAATGTAAATGCAAGGTTAATGGATCGCAATGAATGATAAATGATTAAAAAATATACATAAACAGGATTCATGAGTTATGGTAGACATTATGGTAAGGAAATGTATATTAGAATTAATTCTCCTTTGATGGTGGGAATACATTTGAAGACATATTTCTAGTATATGTAACTGTGATATTTTTTATTTGAAAATGTTATTTGGTGAAAAATTACCTTTTCTTTTGAGGAAATAATTAAAATGGAATGGATAACCATTAGGGTTTATATGATCATTGATTTCGAGGTAATTATGGGTTAATATATTTTGGGTTTGAAAATTTATCTATAAGATAATTTTTTTTAGAAAAACATGTTTTGGTTATTTTTGAGGATTTTAACACTTTTTAGATATGTTATAAAAGTATACAATTTCATGAAAAGGAGAATCTAGTGGATGGGTGAAAACTCATCACGTGTGACAAGGATTTTAAATCGAACCCACAACTGATGCCCGATAAGGCTTTTTCTCATGTTGCTGGCCTACATAAAGTTCTCAATTCAAAAGAATATTTCTGTTCAGTTAAATAATTGATGAAATAAGAAGAAATTTACTTTGGGATCTTTTTTATCAAATAGATAACACTGGTATTAGGGTTTCATTTTGAAATATTGTGGTAAATTCTATTTTGTAAGACATTCATCATTTTGAGAACTTCATATGATTAGGTAAATATAATTGTATGGGAATTAATATGAGGGGTAAGGATTTAAATATATTTTATAGTAACCCATGATTTTTAATTGTTCAATTATGTTAATTAGGTTATTTATGGAAATTATTAACCTAAAATGGTGGATATGTGATTAAGAAATTACTTTTATGGTATTATACATTAAGGGTGATTAAATGTATTTAGAGTTAATTATTAAAACAAATCCAGGAAGACTATGTGATAAAATCCTTCTAAATTGTGTGTTTCAATCGTAGTTTAGATTATTTGAGGGATTTTAAGGAATGTTTTTAGTTGAATTTTATATGTTTAACTTTTTATGTTATTGTTAAATTTTGGACATTAAAATAATTTATTTATAATGCAATGGATTATTAATTTTGGTAAATTGATTTATCTAATACAAACCATATTTATTTGGGATAATGTTTCTTGAAAAAGGAAATATTTATTTAATGGATTAATTGATTAAATAGATGTTTTATATAGTAATTCTCTAATGAAAAATTCAACTTGAATAATCATCATTCAGAGAGAAGGTTGATTTTGGGGTGGAATTGGATTAGTTGATGAAACTCTACCTATCAAGTAATTATATTCCTTTATTTTATTATTCAATATAGTAAAATAATTCCACATCATGATAAAATGGATCCAAGAATAATAATTTTGACATTTTACTTTTCCTTCTTTAAAATAAATGAAATTGTTACCCATCAAATGTTTTTTGTTTTCCGATTGTTAAACTTCACTAGGTCATGATTTCTATCACTCTCCATTAGAATATGATGGTTTTGTCTTCCTTATACATGTTTTCCTATATTGAATCCTATTATGTATTATCTCGAGTGACATTTGTACATTCCTTACTTTATTTTATGGTGGAATCATTAGTGAATCTTTTTTTGATGTGGAATTTCAATGAAGTAATTTTGAAAAGTAAAACCATAGTTACAGAGCCCAAATTAATATTTGTGACATTTCAATTTTTAAATTGGGGGAAGGATGTAACATCCCAAATAATTATAGAATAATAATTTTTTTTATTTTTTATTTTTTATGAATTAGATAGTATTTTTACTTTAAAAGGGACACTATTTCTGATAGCATACCTGACATGCAACAATGTGTTTCTCAAAAATCTTACATTCCAAATAAGGATTAGTTATAGAGAAAAATAATATATTATTAATATTATTATTTTAATTTTTTTGTCGCATAAAATTTATAACTGTGGGAAGGAGTTATATTATCTAAAATATAAAAATTAAGTAAATAAATGATCCTATAATGATCCATTGGTTATAAAACTAATTAGAAATGTGAATAAAAAACAATTTAATATAAAGTATGTTTTTTAAAAGATATTTATGTGTGAGTAATTAAGTTTGTTAAATAGTCAAATAACTCTTATAGGAATATATTAATGAAATATTAATGGAATATTTATTTTTTAATTAATTTTTTGCATTTTCATGATATTATATAAGAACAAATACAATTTAACACCTACAACAAGCTTTATTTCTAAATATAGATTATTACCACTTTTTGACATCAACCCCATTTTAAATATGGTTTATGAAAATTTTAAAATATCTTTTTTAAAAGTATCTTCTTAGGAAGAATGATATAAAAATTTAATTATGTTGATTATTGTAATTTTTCTTATAATATTCATTTTTAATGAATATTGAAAAACACTACATTTTAATTCTAATGTTCTTTTTCATGTAATATATTTTTATAAATAGTTTTTTTTATTTAATAGTTTTTAAACTAAAATTAGATTATTTATTTATCTTTTTTTTGTTTAGTTCATTGGATGAAATTTTATATTCAAATTGAAATGAAAAAATATGTGAACATTGGAATGGTTTAATTAAAAGACTCATTTTCTCATTTTGATAGTGGGATTAATTTTATTTTTAATATTTCTTTCAATGCGAATTGAATATTAAAAAACTAACATACATTTTAGTAATTATAATGAATATATTTGTCTAATATGATGAAATATTATTTGATAAATATCAACATTGTTACATTATTTTCCTTGATTAATGGTAAATAGGTTAATTAAATGTAAATATATTATAATGATAGGAAACTACACTTACAATTTTTTTAATATTAATTGATGTTTTATTATCGACCCATAAAATACGTGGGTCAAATTTGTGGCCTTTTTAATTCACATGTGTGGCATTATAAAATTTATAAGTTTAAAATTAATTTAATGAAAAATATTTCATAATCATGTCTCTTGTTATTAAAAAAATTATAATATGGGGCTATATTTGTGATATATTTATCTTTAAATAGTAATTAAAAATAAAAAAAGATTAACTATGACGTGGTTATTTATTTATAATTATTAGATATCAAATGATTAAATTTAATTATGACATAATGAATATGTAACAATATATTTATAAAAGAAACAATAAAAAATATATTAACACTAGGAAAATAAATATAATTTGAAATATTTCATTCCATACTGAAATTTTATGCATCAATATTACATGGTAGGATTGATTAAATTTAGTTTTTTGAAGGAATCATGTTATTAATATATTTTTTAAAAAATAAAAAATTAATATTCCCTAAAATAAAATAATTAATATTCTAGTATATAAAATATAAAAACAAATGATATTCAATTTATATAAATATAATATTCCTGCAAAAATTTTAGATAACTCTATAAATTTGATTAATTTCTCATAAACAGGTCACTATTTATTATTTGGTAATTATATTACCCCTTAAATTGTAAATTACTTGATAAAATGATAAGAGTTAAAATGGGTTATAAAATATAAGGATTAAAAAATATCCAAAACATTTATCATTCATATGGATTATTATATTTCAACATATACACAACCTATCATAGAACTAAATGAATTTGAAACCATTAGATATCTAAATTGAATTTATAATATTTAAAAAATATATAAGAATTCTATTTGTGCTCCTCCCCACTCACCTAAAAAATAGCCCTTTATTTTCAATTAATCACGTATCCGAAACCATATGGTTCGTCCTATCTCTATCAAAAACTCTTCATAGAATTCATCCCCACATTCAAGAGGCCATAGATTTGGCAGAATAACTTCTTTGAGGTGTTAATGTGTTAAAAATGTTCTCATCTAAAGGAAAGGAATATAAAGAATATACGAGATGATTAAAACTCATGTTAAGGGATTTAATATCTATATCATTTCATTGTGAATTTTATTAAAAATAAGAACCATTGTTATTTTATTATTTGTATATAAATCCATTATAAAATTTCAAATCCATATTTTATCTATACTAATGTTAATTTATATTTTGGTAGATGTATTATTTTAGGCAGATTACTATTTAAATGTTGAAATTGGTATGAGACACATTTACCATTTAATGGTTTAAAAATTGAATATTTTATCAATAATATTAATTTAAATAAAAATTTATGAAGATATAAATGAGTTTTAAATGATATGTTAGGTTATTATTTTATTTTAATTCAACGGTTTAAAAATTGAATATTTTTATGAAAAGAGTCTACTGTATTTAATAATTGACAAAATGAATTTTTTTCTTACCATTTTCTAGGACAATGAAATATCTACAACAATAACAGTTATTCGATATTTGGATTCGATGGAAAGAATTAAATTTTTTAAAATAGAAAATAAATCCCTTATTCCCTTTTTGGGTACTCTGATATTAAAAACGTTTTTAAAATGTGTTGACAATTTCAATATGATGAAATGACTTCATGCGATTGAAAATGGATTTTTTTAGTGAATGGTTGAAAATTGAAATCATTAATGTGTTGTTATTATATAATAATAATTTAAAATTTAATAGTTGGTTGCATGATATATGAAATATATGTGGTTACATGATAAATCAAATATCTGTGGTTCTGTGATAAACCAAGGATAGGTGGTTATGTAATAACAACCAATGCATTGGGTATGGATATTTGTAGAATATCTATTACATTTTTAAGATTGGTATGTGTTTTAGATTATTAAATTGTAATTTAATTTAATTATTATTATGTCTGTGTTGCCTTTTTATGTTATATTTGATTTCAATAGGGTTTTATGTAATAATTTGATTATAAAAATGGTTAGCAATGATCATTTATTAAGTGAAGTGTATTTTCTACTACATAGAAGTGACAAGTATTAATTTATGATAATGTATTCATGGTTTACATGTTTTTGAAAATTATATCAGGTTTTCTTCTTTCTGTATCCCTTTCAGTGTTTTTTATAATCATCCCAATTTATGAAATTATTTTCATAGGATTTACAGAATTATAGACTGAAGGATATTCTAAATAAAAAATTACTATGTTTAAACCTGAAATGAAAACATTTTTCCTTTTAATTTTTTTTTGTTTTATTAAAAAATGGATAGTTAGTTGAAGTATATACTTTGTAATATTTGATTTTTTATGTATGAGTTATGTATAAAACCACTAATTCTTTAAAACTGAAAGTATCATCTATGTTAATGAAAGAAAAATTATTTACTTAACTCAATATTAAATAATATGTCACCCTGTGGAATTATAATACTTACCATATATAAATATTAAACCCATCATAATACCAATCCTCTAAATATGGTGATGAATAATGATTTTCATCACTATGGGGAGATGTTATGTAGTAAGTATGCAGTAGTTACATTGTCACTAATTATATGAAGGGAAAGATGGTTTGAAATTGTGTTTTTAATAAAATAATATCTTTTTGGTGTAATTATGATATGAAAGATACAATTTTATGAAAAATATAGTTCATTTAGAGGAGTTATAGAGTAGTATTGAAGAATGTAAATGGTTATAGTTGTTATATATTATTTGAAATAACCTCTTTAGACCTCTTATAAATTTCTCTAGGGATGGTATTTTGGGAATACCTTGACCCCTATAAGTTGAAATGGTATATTGAGAATAGAAATTTTCAATGTTTATTCGAGATATGTATCTTAAATTGGTCTAAATAATTTAAGGTGGAGGTGTCCTTTTTATGACTGTGGATAGGATAAATTTTGGTATATCACAAAATATTAAATGATAATAAATTATGTATAATAAAGATGCATAAAAATGGACATGTATTAAAATATAAGGTAGTTCCAGGTTTCAATAACATAAAGAAACTAATTGAAACATTATTTGTGTAATTTTAAATATTATTATTCTGTTTAACAATTAGTTAATCAATTTTAATATAAACTACAATAACATAAAATATCAATATTAATTGTTTGTAGTTTATGAAAATAAGGTTAACATATTCCCTTAAATCAAAAAATTATGGAATCATTGACAATAAAATAAACACATTGTCCTATTTAAATGTTTTTTATCAATTTCACTATATATTATTGTGATAAAATATTACTATTGTCACTTTTGAAGCAATTAAATTAATTTGAATTAAAAGTCATAAGGAAAAAAATTTGAATTAAAAAAATGTAATTTTATAAAAACAATATCATTATATATATACATATACAATTCATTTAACATTTTAAATTACTCAAATTGTGTAACATTAAATATTTTTAAAATCATTTATTTTATATTTTCATTAAATAAATAAATATGGTTTGGTGATTGTATAATAATTTATGTTAATTTTAAAATACATAAAAATTATAAATTAAAATACCATTGTGAATATAATTTAGTTATAAATAAATTTACAATTAATAATCAATAAATAATATTTTTTATCTCTATGTGAAACCTTAGTGGATATTTAAAACAAAAAGAGTGACTTATTTTAACAATCATTCAATTAAATAACATATAAATCATTTTTAGGTAAAACTGTCAATCAAAAAAATAAATTTTCTGAATAGGCTTATAAGGGATTATTTACATTCATCGACTTAGAATTATAATGAAAAACGTGGACTTTTCACTTATTCTTAATCTTTATTATTATGATTTACCCTATACATAGGTGATATATTTTATCATCATTTATATTTATATTTCATAAAAAATAAAGTTTCCATTTTAAAAAATTAGATACAATTTATTATAAATATTAAATTATTTTTATCTAACAAAATATCTATAAATGGATGAAATTAATTTGAAGGTAACATTGAAAAAAAGGATAAAAACAATTTAAAAATATTAATTTTTTTCAAGGAATTTGATTTATACATATCGTAAAACTATAAAATTATTATTTGATTGATCAAAACATATGATTAAGTAAATTATAAATAATTTTCATTAAAATAATTTACTAATAGATATTAATTTAATAAAAATTCATTTCATGTATAAAAATTTCATTAAAATCCTAATTTTATTTTTATTTTTTTAATTTTTATTTATAATCATTTACAAATTATTGAATTAATTTTTTACGTTTCTAGACATTATATTTTTTATAATTTAGTTATTAATATTGAAAACTAAAAACAAAATTGAATATAAGTGTAACATCCCATGATTTCACAGTATGTTATTTTCTTTAATGTAATTCAATAGCTAGCGTTATACGCAGCGCCAGGTTCGAATGCACCATGACTAACCAAACAAGCTATCCAAAAAAAAGTTATTAATTCTATTAACTGAATTCAGAATTTTATATACTACATATAATTTAACAACATTCATTATTTTTTTCTCAGAAAAAATATAAGAAAAATTTCATTATTTCCAATAAAAGAATATTTTTCAAAAAACGCAATTTTACCAGCATTTAATGGAAAACCATATTTAAAACCAATGTTTGAAACATTAAATAAAAATAATTATTCTTTAGTATTGGGAAATAGTTTTTTATTTTGGATACATCTTTTTACATTTCTGATAAATTTCATATTTTAATGAATACTGAAAAATACGAAATTTTAATTGAAAAAAACATTTTTAATCGAATTAATTTATAGAGTTAAATAATGAATTTGAATGGTTTGGAAGTATAATTATATTATATTTTAATAATTTAATACAATATAGTCCATTATATATAATTTTACTTTTAGATTTCACATAAACACATGTTAATCTTTTGATTTGTTTTTACTTTTTAAAAACTGACTTTTTGATTTTGAAAACGGGAAATAATTTTAAATTAATTAATAAAAATAAAATTTAATGAATCTGAAATAATATAAATCAATTTTTAATTCATAAAATCAAAATTACCATAGTGTAAACTTTTGGTATTTCGATGAAAACATTCAAATTTTGATAAATAGTAAAAAACATTGCATTATAGTTTAAAACTGACTTTTTATTTAAATAAATATTTTTTATATTTACATTTATTTTATGTAAATATATATATATATATATAATACATATATTGGTTAAATCTAATTCATTGAAGTCATTTTATAATAAAATTAGATTTATAAAATTTTAATGAAACTTTTCCCGCATTTTACTGATTTTCTAGGACCATTTAGTAATTTGCATAAAAAAATTCACTAATTTTATGTGTTGAATTTAAAAAATCCAAGAAACACGGTTGACATCAGTATGTAAAATGTTGTTCAATAATATGAAAATAATTATTGTTGGAATGAAACTTTTGACTTTTATTTACCACAGTTAAAAGTAAATATAGTAATTAAGGGTAAAAATGTTATTATAATTACCCTAACACATGTCCTAATTGTATTGGATTAGTTTAATTCACCCAAAAACAAACTTAAAAATAAAATATTATCCCTTTGTTCTACTTTTATTACATTAGATCATTTATTATTATATTTTTTAAAGAAGAGTTAAAAGTGTTAAATTAAAAATATCATTATTTGTATGGGTATAATAATGAGTTTAACTGGTGTAATTAATAAATATAAGATGTTAATTATTCTTTATATATGTTATACCATCTAATTACAAACAATTTCACTATCAATATAAAGATATTTTCGCTCATGAATACGTACGTATTACCTTCTCCACAAACACGATGAGATTCATTACTCATCGTAATCATTAAAGAATAAGATTCCTTTTATGATTAAGAATAATGTGTAAGAACTTCATATCATTCTATATAGGAATAAAATACTCATTATTGATAAAACAAATTTCTTACATAACCGAGCATATAAAGTAAAACGGATTAGTTAACACCCGAAATGATGATACAACTCAAATATTATTAACAAATATATATTAGTGGATCATATATGATATCATATTTCCGTATAAAATTATTTTATAATTTAGTAGTAATGATTTAACTATTATATAGATGTTTAAATACCCTTGACCAAGTAAAGGTACATGGAAATGGGTTTTCATCTCATATTAATTCCAGTAAGATTGATGCAATATTGCCACTATTTTATTTTGTGTGTTATCTGTACTGCCCATGATTGAATTATTTGTGTAATATAATTTAATTTTTGGGTAATTAAATATTCATTGTATGATACTTATTTAATGTGGTGTATGTTTTTTAAGATACCAAATTGCTAAGAGAATTTTAATTTTCAATTTTCAGCCATTAGGATTTACGCATACTTCAACGATTATTTTACACCATTATTATGTGTGGAATCACTATTTATTATTTATGTAGTAATCTCCACTCCCCTTTCTATTGATATATATTTGATTCAAATAATCACTCAATTTATAAATTCACCTTCCATTGATATGAATTTTTTAAGGGTAATCTTAACTCAATTTCCCTTCATTGAGTAAAACATCCAAATCATTGAATTTGTTTTTACAAGATTATGTTTGAATGAATCCTGATAGATTAACACTAAATATCCAATTATATTGAGTGTATTTAAATTTTTCACACCTAATTATTTCATTGATTTATTCTTAATCTTTGTATGATGTCTTTATAAGGTATTTCAACTCAATTTAAATTAGTTGGAGATCTCTTTGTCGTTATGCACCAATTCACTTTTATATAGTTTATATAATATCCTTTGACATATTATATCAATAATCCCTTTATTCTCAAGATATTATCATATTTTTATTAATTATATTCCTCAATTATTGTATTCAAGCATCAATTATTTGGTTAAGAAATCATTAACTAAAATCTTGTTTTGAATGTTTTAAATATTTATTCTTCTAAATCTTTTACATTAATATACATGTTTTAAAAATGGTTTTAAGTATTTATTTATAGGTATATGAATGTTTTTAAATAAAAAATCTAATTAAATGATTCAATGTGGCATGGGACACTTTGATTCAAAAATATATTTTAAACAGCTTCTATGAAAAATAGTAAGACATTAAAATGTTTTTAGGAAAAAGGGGTTATTTCTCTCTAATAGTTTTAATGACTATTTTCATCTATGTGAATATCCCTCCGTGTATTTTGTTCATGATTGAGGTTGATTTTTTATAATAAAATCATCAATATTTTATTGAATGCGTTATTTTTTACTGTGGATGTGGTATTTTTATTCCATTCATGTTTTATGAATAAAGTATTGACCTTTCATATACTAGTTTTAATAATAATGTTTATGTTATGTTTAACCTTGTAATATGAGGAATGAATTGGACTTAGTAAGTGACGGGTGGAGCCCGCTATAGCTTCCGTATGAATCAGTAGATCTGATTAGACAGACTATTGCCTTGGCACAAGGCTTTGAAAAAATCTTATTTTTAATTATGGAATAAGGCGTTGACTATGTTGTTATGATGTCTGGTATTATGCATTCCATCATTATAAAATTGGATATTGATATTGCATGTGATTATTCTACTAGTAGAATATCAACATGAATAGGTAAATGGATTAATTTGATTTATCCTTTCTATATTATACTAAATATTAAGTTTAAACGTCTTATGTTAAACTCTTATACATTGAAATAAATTATTTTTATTAGTTATGAAAGTTTCCGCTATATTGTTATCCTTACTGAACATTTTAGCTCACCCCTTTATTATGTTATTTTTTTCAAAGGATGCAATGATGTATATTATGATTAAAATGTTGAAATAGGATAAGGGATATAACAGTGTTCAAAGGGGAATCAATGTTGTTTTTTATTTCATGATGCAATGTAAAACTTTTGTATATATCCAGTACATCCAAGTCTACTAATCATATCGGTCTTTCCGGACATGTTTCCGTGTATCAAGACAATGTTATGTAATAATTCACTTCTTCTGGGTAACTGGGATTGAGAAATTGACTTTGGTATCAGAGGAGATTTAGTATAAACCTTAGAAACTAGATTTAGAAAAACTCACATTAGAAAATACTACCCTATGATAGAATTTGATGATTAGTATTGAAGAACATCCAAAAATTTTGGTAATGTAAATATTATATCAGTTTTCCAAGAAATACAACCCGGTCTGGATACAAGCATGTAGAGGCAGCTCAGGGACAGATGTACTTAGGAGTAAAAACTACAACAAGGAGTTTCGGGCTTGACCTGGGGTATCCTGGTACATGACAATGAGCCTTGCTGCACTCTTAGTTACGACACTACTGGGGGATATGATTTGGATAACTCATATTTTTTTACAAACCGGTTTGATTTATTTTAATATAAGATGAGAATAGATAACCATTTCTAATCCTAAGATGTTTTAGAATGAAAATAAGGTGTTATTATATTATAAATGATTTTATGACTCACACTATGCTTTCTTGTGCTAGTCAATTGCTTGATTCCATGGAAGTCATAAAATATTGAACATGATGTACAAGGTGGGAATGGTTGCAGAAATGAGAAACAAAATGGAATTTTTATAGGTGTAAAAGATTTCATGTTCATGCAGAGTTTGTTTTCCAACAATATAAAAAATAACAAATATATTAACCAACATTCAAACTCAACAAATAAGAAATAACTGGTGAATGATAAGAGGTCCAGCAGTGGAGACCATGGAGAAAAGAAAGCTCAATTTTCATCAAGTATGAAATCTTGAAGGAGACACATAGGAAAGTGTCTCAATGGAACAGTGAAATGATTTATGAATGGGAATGAAGGTCATAATGTAATGAATTTCTAAGTAAAAATAAAGATTACTATGGAAGAAAATAAATATGATCCCAATATTTTATTCAATGTCATTGGCTGAAAATGTAGGTGACATGGGAATTACCCATGTGGGTTCCCTATTCAATAGGAAAAACCTTTGGTCAAGAAAGAACCTATGTAAAAATAAATGGAAGGAGAAATGTTTAAAATTATTAGTGCTATTTATTGATTGGATTACATTGGAATCCTTTTTTCTTGTATGTGTATCACTGAAGTTTGTTATGTAAAAATGCTATTTTAGGAATAATTATCATTTTTTTGTTGATATAGTTATAAATAATCATTTGAGTTTATAGGATTCTTGAATTTGAGGAAATTACAAGTTATTAAATGTTGGGAAGAAAATGTGAGGTTTGAGATAACATTTGTGATGAAATTATGTTATGGTAATTTTGAGGAATTTGTCTCATTTTGGGAATGATATAAAATATAGTTTTTGAAAAAGTGAAACACAAAGACCATGTGACAACCTGTTGTGTCGGACAAAGCTGCGAGAAAAGAACCCCCAACAATAGTGTGATTGGTATTTATCGTCTACCAGTAGACTATGTGAAGTTTCTGGTTAGTGTGAATAATTATTTTTTGTTAAAAGATTTTATTGATCAATAATAAGTAGATTTTTTTTGTCTTATGTCTTATAAATTGTATATCCTTGGTATAGGAAAATTATTTGGAAATTAAGGGATAAATTTTATTTTGGAAGATGTTTGTCTGTCAGGAACACTATATGCCTAAGGAAAAAAGCATACAATGGGATTTCATTTGAGGAGTAATGGTGGATTGTTATCTATTTTTTATTGTGTATTTATATAAATTTATGTTATTTAGGGAAATGATTAACCAATCAAAGAGTACATGTGATTATATAATTACTTTTAAAAATGTGACTTTTAGAGTTGTCAATGTTATTTAGAGATACAATTTAATATGGAAGTCTACGTTATCGAATTCATCTATGTTTTGGGATTCAATATTAATTTGGATTATATTTAATGATTTTAAGGACTATTTTTTTGAATGGTATTTATTGAAATTTGGTTATTTTTTGTTTAATTTTAGAAATTATGATTAGTATTTCTTTATCTAATGGATTATCCATTTCGAGGATAATCTGATCTTGTACTAACCATTTTGGTTTTGGTTTATCTCTAAATACAAGGGAAATATATAGTTCATCCATTATGATAATGTGATTTTCTAGAAGTCTGTTCTAGAGCTTCGGGTAAGACCAAGTCATCTAGACTACTCATCGTTTGAAAACAAAAGATGAGTTAGTGGTAGAAATTTATTAAAATATAAAAATCTACATAAAAAGTAAGTATATCTCTTTATGTTCGTAGTCAATCATATAAATAAAATTTTAAAATTCATGAAATGGAACATAAATGAAAAAAACATTGAATGTTTACATTTCCCACGGGGAAAAAATGAGAATTTATCCCATCATAAGTTTGTGGTATTCTTGTTGTTATCTTTCTCTTTATCATGTTTTCTATCACTCACCGTCAGAATTTGACACATAATTTATCTTCCATATCCCTGTTTTCCTACATGGAATACTAGTATGGGTTATCATTGGTGACTTTTTTACTTCGATTATTTCTTTTAAAGTGATATACTTATGAACAAATTTTCCAATGCGAGACTCTCAATGAAGTTCCCAAGACCAGTTTTAAAATATTGAAGATAAAATTTACTAAATGGGGAAGAATGATACACCCAAATATTTCATAGTAAGTTATTTTCTTTAATGTAATTCAATAACTTGTGCTATACGCAACACTGAGTTCGAGCGCACGAAGACTTACCAAACATGTGGTCCAAAAAAGCAGTTATGAATTGTATTTACTGAATTATTAATTTTATATACTCCATATAATTTTATAATCCATATTATGTGTTTCGTAGACATAATATAGGAACAAATTCATTTTTTCAAATAAAATATGTCCTTTCCAATAAATGCAATTTTACCTCCATTTAATGGAAAACCATTTTTAGAACCAATATTTTACAAAATTATGTATTAAATTTAATGAAATTTAATTATTCTTTAGAATCATGTAAAAAATTGATTTTGGATAAATATTTGATACTTTTATGATAACTTTCATATTTTTATTAATACTGAAAATTATTAAATTTTAATTGAAATCATAAATTTAAATTGAATTAATTTATCATGTGAAATTATGAATTTGAATAGTTTGTAAGTATAATTATATTATATTTTTATCATTTAATACAATTTATACCATTACAAGTAATTTCACATTAAAATTTGACATAAAAACATGTCAATCTTTTGATATTTTTTAATTTTTAAAAACCCATTTTTCAGTTTTGACATGGGGAATTAATTTTAAATTAATTAATTCAAAATTCATGTTTTTAATTTGGAAAATTATAATTCAATTTGGAATTTGGAATATCTAAATTACATTTGGGTTAATTTTTTGTATTTTTCTAAAAACATTCAATTTTTTATGAAGAGTTAAAAACACTCAATTATAGTTTAAAATTGAATTTTTATTTAAATAATTAGTAATTTTATTTAAATTTATTTTAATTCAATATATATATATATAATACCTATAGAAGTTATATGTAATTATTTGGAATCATTTAAAAAAAATTAATTGTATAGAATTATATTGAACTTTTTTCCGTCTTTTTCCCACATTCTAGGAGAATTTACAAATTTTCATAATGCATAATTTTACCGACTATGTGAGTATAATTTCATAAATCTGAGAGACATGGTTGAAATCAGTATGAATAATTGGTTCAATAAGATGAAAATAATTATTGATGAATAATAAGTGTTGACTTTTATTTACTATGATTAAAAGTAAATAGGGTAATTAAGGGTCAAAATGATATTATAATTATCCTAACACATGTAAAAATTCTATTTGATAAGTGTAATTCGACCAAAAACTAAATTAGTAATAAAATATGATCCTTTTTGTCCAATTGGATTAGATTAGGGCATTTATTATTATTTCACTTAAAGAAGAGTTAAAAGTGTTAAATTCAATGTTATATAAGTAAACTATTTTTAATACAGGGTTATAAATAAAATAAATTTGACTATAAATATTCATTATAAATATTAAAATATTTCATATATAATGGTATTTTATTTATAATTTTAAGAAATTAAATAATTGATTTTATTTATGACACAATGATGGTGTTGTAATTACCTTATTAATGAAAGATTAAAATAATGGATATTA
The DNA here is from genome assembly GCA_963277665.1 of Viscum album. Classification (NCBI taxonomy): domain Eukaryota; kingdom Viridiplantae; phylum Streptophyta; class Magnoliopsida; order Santalales; family Viscaceae; genus Viscum; species Viscum album. Next base: position 1,844,680,041 of record OY728163.1, on the reverse strand, counting down.
TAAATATCATATAAATGTAAATTGAGACTTTTGATTAATTACACTAATTTTCAAGGTTAATATGAAATTTTAGCGTTGATTAAATATTTTTTGTTCGAAGTAATCATGGTGTTAAGAATTTCACAAAAACCAAATACTAAATATTTTCAAAATTGTCATAATATAGTTTTTAAAACAAATAATATATTATTATTTGATATAATATTTCCAAAATTATAAGGTTATTCCAAAGGACATATATAAGGTTATATATATTAATAATGAACCATTTGGTGTTCTCTTGGATTTTTATAGTATGTTTATTAACCATATAATATAAAAATACAAAGAGACATGTTAAATGTGAAACTATTTAACTAAGAGATAAATCTAAAATATAAAGTTAAAATGGTGACATAAACATATATAAAACCTATTGGTTGAGAGGTTTTCGACCTATACCCACCTTATCCTTTAAATAAATAATTTAGGGGCCATTTGGAATAGAAAATTCTGTTATTATAAATTAATATTTCAAGCTTTTTCTTAAGTGAACCTCCCCTCTCTTAAAAATGGGTACTTCCCATTATCTTAATTTCGCATCTCTAAAGCCATTTGGCTCGTCCAAACCCTTCCCAAATATCCTCCCCAATTTCATTCCTTCATCCTAGAGGACTTACATTGGTTAGAAATCCATATTATAAAGCCCTTTTGATCTGATCAAAAGGAACAATCCAAAAAGGTGGTAAATATTTCATCACCTCTTTCAGGTTATTTTCTTCTTCCACTTCCTCTTTCATTGTTGTTTCCATTCAAATATAATAACTTTAGTATCTTCTATATAAAATAATTTAATTAAAAAATTGGTAAAATCATATTTATTATTATATCCCTCATATGAATGACAACGTCACCATACGTGCATACGTACAACTTACCATCACCACGTCATGGTGTAGTTTGTTATTCAAACACAACAATATTTGGATGGGTATAATAGTTAGTATAACTGATTTAAATAGTAAATATATAATTTATTGATTATTTATATATAATATTCCAACCAATAACATACGATTTAACCATCAATATAATGATATTCTCGCTCGTGGAAACATAAGGATTACTGTCACCCCGAAAGTGATGAGATTTATTCTCCATCCTAATCATTAAAGAATAATATTAATTTTATGATTAAAAATAATTCTTAAGAACTTGATATAATTCTGGATATGAATAAAATACATCCTATCTATAACAACCATGGCTTACATAACTGAGCATATAATGGAAAACAGTTTAGTTAACACCAGAAGCGATGATACAACTAAAATATTATTGACAAAGCAATATTAGAGGATCATATATGATATCATATTTATGTATATAGTTCTGTTATAATTTAATTACAATTATATAACTATTATACAAGATTTTAACATACACTCGACCAAGGAAAATTACAAGGTATGGTGTTTTCATCTCACTTTTATTCCAGTGAGAATCATGCTATATTGCCACTATTTACTTTTGTTATATTTTTTGTGTAATATACTTTAATTTATGGGTATTTACATCTTCATTGTATGATACTTCTTTCATGGGGTGTATTATTCGTACGTTACCTAATAAGAAATTGATTTTCTAATTTCAATTTTCACTCATTGGGCATTATGCATACATCATTGATTATTTTACATTAAGGTTATTTGTGGAATCACTATTTATTATTTATGTATTAAGATACACTCCCCTTTATGTTGATATACCTTTGATACACTTAATCACTCCATTGATAAATTCACATTCCATTGATATGAACTTTTTAAGGGAAATCTTAACTCAATTTCCATTCATTGAGTTAAAGATCAATGACATTGTTTGTTTTAAAAGAATATGTGTGAATGTAACTTGATTGATTTACACTTAATAAAAAATTATATTGACTGTATTTATATTTTTCACACATAATTATTTCATTTATTTATCATTAATATTAGGATATGATCTGTATAAGTTATTTCATCTCATTTTACATTACTTTGAGACCTCTTTTTCATTATGCCCCAATTCACTTTTATAAAGTGTATATACATTCCTTTTATATAATATAACATGAATATTTTAATTCTTATAATATTATAATGTTTTATTAATGTTATTCCTCAATTACTTGTATTAATGCAAATTTTATTTGGTTAGTAACTATTTAACTAAAATATTGTATTTAATTTTTCAAATATCTATTCTTCTAAATCATTCTGATTAATGTTCAGGTTTTAAAAATGGTGTTTAGTATTTATTTATATGGACATGAATGTTTTAAGGTAATAATACCTTTTAAAAGTTTCAAATTGGTATGGGACACTTTGATTCTATATTCTCTTTTACACATCTACTTTGATAAATAGTGCGACAATTAAATGTTTTCACGAAAAAGGGGATATTTCTCTCAAATTGTATTATTGAATATTTTCATCTATGTCAATATCCATCAGTGTTTTTTATTCTTGATTGATGTTTATTTATTATAATATAATAATCTATATTTTATTTAATGAGTTGTGTTTGACTCTGGTTGTGGTATTTTTATGCCATTCATGGATTTTGGATATGGTATTTCCATTTAGTCTGGTAATTTTAATATGAATGTTTATTTTATGTTTCATCTGTTAAAATGAGTAATCCATTAGAGTTAGTATGTGACGGGTGGAGCCCACAATATCTCCTTGATGCACAGATCAGTCTCATGCACTAAAAAATAATTAGCTTTTTCCAACATGGGTATATCTGTTGGTAAAAGGGCATTATCTGTTGGTAAAACGTTTTACCAACAAAAAATATCATTTCACTAAACTGTCGGTAAAAACTCTGTCACTAAATGTTATTGTGACATAAAAAATTGTTCTATTACAATTATAATAATAAAAACAGATAATATATATGTTTTCCAAAGTGTTTACCAACAGTTTTATATGACAAATATATCTCTTAGTAATAACTCTAAAATCATATAATATCAAATTACAAATTACATTTACATGAAAATTTTAAATTTTTATTTCCAATAAAATTTCATATTATATTTATTAATTTATCATATATTATACACCTATTTTAATTTACAATTTGAAATGATTTTCACAAATGATCAATATTATATAAAGATTATTTTTTTAATAATATAATTTAATACAAAATGAATCAATACATAGTTAAACATTATAACTAAACAGATCATAAAAAACATAGAAACCCAAGATCCATCTATGCAGCACCCGCCGCCCAATCCCCCCCCCCAAATGAAAAAATGGTGTAGTGTCTCTCAGATGCAATCCTCTGACACCCATCATTGTAGAAGAATAGTATCGCCAAAGATCTTTCATCACCCCCAAGTAACCCATTAGAAGAAACAAGCCAAATCAACTCTAGTACTATTGAAAAACCTCAAGTTGCTATTATGTAACACCCTTCAGCTCCAATATCTACACCACACATACCTACAAATCAGTGAAAAATATCAGCATAAATTGAAACAAAAAATAAAATAAAATTTTAAAAAAATGATTTAGCATTTTTTATTCATAATTCATCATCCATGTTGACAACTCAGCAAATCAAGTCATCTCCATTATGAAAATGAAACTTAAAGCCGCTATTATGAAAAAACCTTCACCTCCATGATCTACACCACAAACAACCAAAGAGAATATCCAAAAATCAGTTCAAAATATTTACTTGAATTGAAACCAAAATAGAAATAAATGAAAATAGAAAAATTGATCTCCATAGAATAGACATTTTTCATTCATCGATGTTGTCATCTCAACAAAGAATCTCATCTATGTTCCATGCGGGGTCAATATGTTCAATCCATGAGCTTCTTTTATATACTCACAAGGGGTTGTAACTAAAAATCCATACAATTCCCTAAAAATACAATTAATATTTCAAAAGATAATCAATACTAAAACTACATCAGAATAGAACAAAATAGAATCAATGGTTTTTAATAAAAATGAATCTATTTTCATTGAGAACACAACTAATGCTCAATTTTAACGTTGAGATGTCGCTAGACTGTCAAAATTAGATTCATTAAATTATCAAATAAAACATTCAGCATCGTCCTGAAAAACATAAATAGCAACACGATTTCAACATGAAAAGAAAGTGAACCAAATGCAACAATCCTTAGGTCCAACATAAATAATAAATAATTAAGTTTAAAAACATTATCTTAAGCCTTTTTTTGGTAGCGCTTATATAAAACTACAAAGCATTTCTCAGAATAAAACAAAAAGTGAGGAATCCATTTTGATCTTCCAAACGTTGAAAAAATCATTAAAAAATATTATCTTCTCTTTGGAACTCTTCAAACCATAGGCCTATACATTGGTATAGATTTTGAAAAAAAAACAGAAAACCAATGGTGTTGGTTATATTTATATTAAAACAGTTGAAATTAAAAAGTTGATCAAAACTACTGTAAGTGTCAGAAAACCTATACATCAAGAAATTATACGTAGAGAAACTGTTGTGTAGTAAATAAATGGAATTTTATAATATGACTTAACCATAGATAATTCCAACAATTACTAGTTCTGATAAATTGTTTATAAGATGTTATAGAAATGTGATATCAGTAAAAATGGAAAGAGAAATAATTAAAGATGGTTAATTTTCAGTAAGAATGTAATAATTCATGATGATAGGAAATACCTCAAAACATCTACAGATCTCAAATAGGGTTTTTATGTCATGAAATATTTGTAGAGTCGAATATGCAGTCACAGATGATGTTGATGTCCTACTGATAAGTTATGAAGATGATTTCGGTGCTGACCTGAAATGGAAAACCATGAATAAAAAAATATATGATTAATTACTACGAATATTTTATACAATAGTTTATACAATAGTACTGGATTTAAGGAACTTGAATAATCAATTATATGTGCGTTGGTTACGCATAATGTATACAAGCAGTTTTCAGATAATAGATCACCAGGATTTCAATGTTTCAATAAATGGAATGCTAGGATAGACCATAAAATAAAGATTCCATGGAAATTATACGAGGTTCGTACTGGATCATGTGGTGATATCCATACTATATTAAACTTATCTCATCGGATCTATAGATTCGTCAAAATTTTGTAAAACATAGTTTTTTACTGCATTAAATTCACCACAAATTTTCATCAATGTCAGCTTCATTCCAACAACGTGCATTATCTTCCAATGAATAATCATACCAAAATGTACACTGAGCATTTTTATAAATGGTGAATTGATTTCATGGTTCCTTGTTTGTTTTCAATAGCCCAATGATTCATGTTCATCTTTACAGATTCCAAATTCATATCATAATGGGATGAATCCATTATCATCAAGGATTTCATGACTAAATTTTTTATCATGTTTATGAATTACCACAAAATTAATTGACGTGGGATCTCTCACACTATACTCCCAAACATTAGTACCATCATCTTAGTCTCTAATATGAACCATTTATTCGATAAGTTATACACATGGTCCAACTATAATTTTTTTTATCATTTACAAGTGAATGGAAAGATAAAAAAATTTAACAAAGTAGTCTTTATCGTTCTGTAGAATATAATGGATTTGAAGATGACGAGATGGCATAGAAAGCTCTATAAAGCCATATTGGCATATCATGTGACAACTCAGACAACCAGCCAAGTGTATCCTTTCTCCCTAGATTTCAACTACCATTATTGATGATATCCATCTATAATAAGTTAATTATAGATAAAAGTTCTCAGGAAAATATAATCTATATGGAATCCCAAAATGAAAATAAGATATAATTGTTTCACAATCACTAAGTCAATTGTAATTAAGTGTCCAGATCATTTAACAAGAAACATCGCCTTCACTCATTATTACAAGGTGATTAATTGCTAGAATTGAGTGCAGAAAAGATAATTGGATGAAAAACACAGATGTTGGAAATTAAATAGGAAGGACCCTTCACCATTCCCAAGTTCTACTCAATGGTGCAGAAACATTGATCATCAATGATGGGGTGATCATCACACCTCCCACCATTGCGAGGTTCCTAAATAGGTATTTCATATATTTTTATTTTGGGACTAATGTACCTTTCATATAACATAAAACTATAGAACATTTTTCCTAGATGTGTGTCCTTAAATAGAAGTATCCCACAGTCCAATTTCAAGTTGTATGTCCTTAAATAGAAGTTCCCCACAGTCCAATCTATATAAACTTATATTCCAGAACTCCATGCTCCAAGCACCATGATGTCAAACTATAAAATGATTTTCATAGGTAGTGTACAGTGGAAATGGGAATTCTATTCAGGTCAAGTTTACAATTCCATAAATGAATAGATAATCTCACCCAACTGTCAAAACTATATGACCTTAAACTCCCACACTTCCTTTGGTCTAAGAACCATGACCTAAAACTATGTGGACCTTTCTTTTTTCATTCTAATCTAGAATCGAGATTCCCATTCAAAATAGGTTTTTTACCCCAAGCTGGATAGACCATCTCACCCCATTTAGCCTAATCTGTATAACCATTATCTTCTACTAATATTGGTCAAATATTTATGACATTAAACACCAATTCCCGCTTTGTATTAGATGTATAAATATAAAATCTAGAACCAAACATTCCATATTGGATGAATGTAATGAACTATCTTAGGATGAACCAATGCGTTACCCGACCTGCCCAATCACTAGTCCCGATGGGCATCCCTGATACCCATGGATTGACAAATGGTTCTTGGACATGAAGGAATCATATAGGGAAAAGATTTTCCCTAAAATTGTAGTTAAAATGACCATTAGATCTTCAACTGAAAGTCCAGCATGCACCCTCCATTCATAAGACATCCATAAGACCTAAATAATCATATTAAAAAAAATTAAAAACCAAAGAAGTCATAATCTGTAATGTAATGAATCAACCTATTTTTTAATATATGAAAGCATCATCCAGAAAAAACAGATATCAAGATAAAAAAAATAGAACTATATAATGATAATGAAATGCCAATTTGACCAATACATCGATATCAAAAATAAAATATAAACTCAAACTGAACCATTCACATGACTCATCCTTGAATCCTATGGCCTCACTACACTCTACTCACCAATATGAACCTAATAGAATGGTAACCAATATAAAGAGAAATTATAACCTGTATAAATCATAAGAGCTACCAACACACACATACACTATAGTATGAATGGAGGGTATGAGATAATAGACCATGGAGGATCTTGCCATGGAGTCTATGCCAATCCATTAAATAGGCAATCTGTAAATTCTTGATAGATATGTGGTAAAAAAATAATGCTTTTTATTTTAAATAAATTAGAACTAGACTACTAGAAATTTGATCTACGACCATGGTGTTATATCCAGGGTCATAAAAACTATAGCCTTAGGGAAAAATATTTCCATAATTTGCGTGAAACAATGTCCATATGGATGAATGAGACATCCTATAGACAGTCTGTGGGGCATAGAGATAGGCCAACCAACATCCATGGTCAATTAAAACCATGGAGTATGGTGATTGTGAAAAACTCCAAACATTCATGTGAAATATGTAGGAAGAGCATGGGAAGGTTCTAAGACCATGACTCTATTTGACATTGATTGTAAATTGTTATATAGGCACATCCATGGTAGACCATGGTAGTAGACATTGTATAAGGCCACGTTTCACATGGATCGTGTTTGTAGGTGTTGAAATTCATAGGGCCATGTTTTTCTTGGACCATGTCCATGTTATGTAAAAATATTGAGAGAGGGAGAGAGAGAGAAAAAAACAACCAACGAATCGGTATATTACTACTGAACGAACAGGAGTAAAGCTACAATAGAAGGGGAAAGAGGAGGGGAAAGAAAAGAAGTAACCCGCGGGAGGAGACCAACCTTCCACAAGCCCAAACGAAACCACCAATGTCCTACTGCCAAGCAATTGCTAAAATGAGTTTGTGACCATCCCAGTCCCCTGCTGCCCATTTGAATACCCCACCAGCTCAATCCTACAGCGGGCACATCAATAAAAAATACAATTCTGCCCATAACCAACTAGAAAACTCTAAAAAACTAACAAACAATATTTCTCTAACTAACTAACAAACATCCCAGCCAATAACAGCCGGAAACCGCCCACACATGTGCATCCCACTTTATTCCTAACAATTCTCTCCCACCTAAAAACCACTTTTTCCCCAAGGTGGAACTCCCTTTAGTACGACAAAGTCACCTGAACACGGGAATGGTAGTCCTATGTAGAGGGATTCACCCTTGGATCATATTTAGCAGCAATCTGGTCATCTAGAGCTTCATTGAAGTCATTTGTTGATGTCATTTTGCTTGTATTCAGCACTAAATACAAGTGCAACAAGCCATTGATCATCTTATTTTGACGGGAAAAAATAGCAGCTGGTTTTTCACCACTCCCCATACTTCCATTGGTAATCCCTGGTCAGCTTCAACAACATGAGTATGATCAGGGCAGTTTGAAGGTGTAATTTATGCTGAAAACAATAGCTTGGAGTAGGTTTGAATTTTTGAAAACTACCGGAAACAGCTAATCTTCAGAATTATAAGCCCAAAAACTAGTTGTATCTTTGATTTACATTTTTACCCATAAATCTCGGACTGATCATCTTTGTATTCCTTCAACACTGCTTCCTTGAACTCAGAACACATGATGATCCGACAAAAGACATGATCACAATGGCCATTTCGAAAATCAAACTCAACCATATCAGGTGCATAATCTGTTTCCGGTTCCTTTGCAACTGTAATATCCCTTGGCAATCTGAAGTGCATGCGTCCTAGTGAAACGGACTTCTTGGACATAACATCCATTTAGCCACACATATTCCTTGGTGACAACTAGAAATTGGTCAGCCACCATTCGAGAAGTTCACCTGCCAAACAATCCAAGCCATTTACACCCATTGACTCCATTAAAACAACATTTATTGAAAGTACTAGACAATGAGGGGTAAAACATGAATTATATACCAATGAACATGTAGTTCCCCGAAACTCAGAAACCACAACCCTGCCTATAGTAGGGGTTGATGTAGTAACTGAAATATAGGAAAATATAGTAGGGAGATAGGAGAAGGAGATGGATGGAGAGAGAAAGAGAGTGATAAGAAGAACTCGTGGAAGACCTCTTCCAGGAGCCTGGCAGAATCCTCCACGGGATCGTGCCCCATAGCAGCGGGCTAGAAATATTCTTAAACTATCTTTTGCAGACAAAAGAGCTACTTGTGTTCCCTTTCTTTCCACATTAGCATCTAATATTCCTGTTTTGAGAAGCTTGCTCATCTCACTTGGTACCTCGGGCTTCCTTCTCAAAGAAATCACTGTTGGTGAACTTACAGTACTTTTTCCACTTACTACCACATCGCCTTTCACCCTTCCATGATGTTCCTTATCCAAGCTTGGGGAAGTAAGGTAATTTTCCCCTAAATAAGTAGTAGAAAAAGAGACGACTTCCTCCCTACCGCACCACAACAGCTTATCCAATATGGATTCTGGATTAGGAAATATCTCTTCTAGCACAAAAGGGTGGAAGTTAGAGTAAAGTCACTCACTAATGACATTACTTTCCTTTCTAGTATGATGAATTTTTAGAATCACTACTTCATCCCCAAGAATACCAGCTGTCCAATCTGGAGAATATTTTTCATGACATCTCGTTTCCAGCAATGTGTTTTTTTCTAGTACAAAATTTAATGGTTGCTCTCGCACTGCCTGCGGTAGAGGCTGAAGTGTAGTTTGAGCAGACTGTCGTTGTTCTACTTTTCCATTCCCTCACATTTCTCGTTCTATTGAAAGATCACTCGGAAATAAAGAAATAGATCTCAATCCAGGAGCAGGTTTCTGCTCCTTGCTGATCAATATGAGTGGCATTTCTTTTTCTGATTAGTGAAACCTCGCAGGCATCCAACACAAGTTCTCTGTTTGTCCACCTTCAAGCATAACCAAATTTTCTTTCATAGTGAGAATATAACGCAGTATACTCTTTGTCATCAACTCTAATGTTTCCACTCTATTCTCTGTCAATTCCGAACTCACCTCTTTTGCTGCTACATCAGCATCTAATTTAGATATCTTCACCAAATATTCATTATCCATCGTCAAACACTGTTATTCAATCTCAGTAGGAATCACTGCCCCAACATCGTTTTTTTTTGTGCTTTCTCATCTATCTAAAACGGTAGCCTCGTATACGTTCTACGGCCCAAAAACCCACCCAGTAGCGCATGTCCTTCTTCGTTGCTCCCACTCAATTGCTTTTGCAGCAATCACCGAAGACACGTATGCGCTTCCTACTACAATGTGTTTTCCCCAACATCATACCTCTCTTCCTCAACTGTTGTGACTCACTGTATCAAACGTCTCCTGCTGCGATGCGTTTCCCAGGCCTTGTCCATTTTATTCCTAAACAATTGCGACACAACTGTTCAATGTTTCCCTACCTGGAATGCTTCACCCATGAGCATCCACTCCTCACACGGCTTCCAATAATAAGTTCAACCCACTCCTGTGACTCCATTCCTCTAGTGAAAGCGACTCCCATACACAACAATCGTCTCTCTGCGGCCATCCACTTCTTCTTCTTCTTATTTGTTTTTTTCTTAACGAACGACATGCTTTCACGCACTGCACACAGTTTCAATCAACGCTCTTCAAGTAGCTGTATGCAGTGTCCAGTAAACAACCGTTCACACCTACTCAGTCTGGTCCAGTGGAATCTCTTATCTGAAAACATCTCCAGCATATATAGCTCATGTTCGACTCCTCAGCGGTACACATCTCCCTCTCCACTAAAACAACGATCGATTCTTCCTCAACAATCACGACACACTGGTTCAGTCCGAGAAAGAGTTCTCCAGTAGCATCCGTGCCTCCCAGCTGAGATCGTGGTTCCCCCCATCACTGGCTTCTGGTTTATATCCAGCAAAAAACAACAAAATAAATTTGAATGACCCTCCCCTGCTGCGATCCTCCTCTAGCGAAAACTATATTCCCTCTCACATAACACTCTCCAGCGGAGTCACCAATTTGTTATAAAAAAATATTGAGAGAGGGATAGAGAGAGAAAAACTACAGAAGAATTGGTATATTACTGCTGAACAAGTACAGGAGTAGAGCTACAATATATGGGGAAAGAGGAGGGGAAAGAGAAGAGGTAAACTGTGGGAGGAGACCACCCTTCCACGAGCCAAGCTGAGACCACCGGCGTCCTGCTGCCACGAAATTAATAAAATGAGTTTGTGACCATCCCAATCCCATGCTTCCCATTTTAATACCCCACCATCTCACATCTACAGCTGGCACTTCAATACAAAATACAATTCTGCCCCTAACAAACTAGAAAACTCTAAATAACTAACAAATAATAATTCTATAACAAACTAACAAACATCCCAACCAATAATAGCTGGAAACTACCCACACATGTGAATCCCCATTTATTCCTAACAGTCCATAGGTGGGACCAATATGCATGGCCCACTTCGTTCATAGTCATTCATCCCTATATTCAATGGGTTTTTTTCATCATTTTAGTGCCTAATAATGTATATGTCTATGTGTGTTTGTGTTTGTGTTTATTAATAAATGTGTTGAGTAAAAGGTCAGTCGTGAAGCATTATTTGGAATACAAAAGAGGTCCCGAGATCAAATCTCAATGGCTTTATTTAATTTTTGGAAAGGATGGGGCCACGTCAATGACTATGGCATTAGGTACCTATGAACACAGTCTCGTAAACCATGGAAATAGTTGTCATTGGAAAATTAAGGGTATCCTATAGCCCTGAACCACATGGACTATGGTCCTTGAGGACCTACAACCATAGTCTAAGACCATGGTCGGAACATAGACCCCATTGCAATGAAAATATGTGCCATGGTCTATGTAAACCATGGTCTTACACTACAACAATAGTTTATGGGCCAATATCTATGGTTTGGCACCATATAAATAGTCCCATTCGAGTTATAAATATCTAATTCCATAAATAATGGAATCCCCCATTTTAAATAATTTATTAATGTATCCAATTTGAAAAATTAAAATGGTAACTAGGAAGACTGAAAGAAGCCCATTTTCATCAATTTACATATATTTCCTAATATCACACTATAACAAGGGAATTCTAATTTTAATTAAATGAACCATTAAAAACCATCCTTAAATGAAATTTTGAAAACTCATCCAGCAATAAATAAATAAAACAAAATCCAAATGGAAACACAATTTCAATATTCAATAAGACAGTAAAATAATTAAAATCATCCCACTAGCCATACAAGAATAAGGGGATATGAAAATAATGTAATTAAAATGTCTATGAACAACCATTAATCATGAAAATGTCAGGGGATACACTCTAGGTACTATTTTGTGCCGGTCCTAATAATAATATAAAATACATTGATCAATAACCAATACACATTGAACCATAATAACACACACGACCAAATTATTTTATATCATTCTCATCATAATGACATCTCCTTACTGGCCGATGAAAAAAGAACAACTAGGTACACCCTAGAACTGTGTTTATCAATTTAGTTATCATGAAGTAAGACCTCCAAACATGAAAATTAGCTTCCCATGACCAACCAACCATGGAGGTGAGCATGAAATCAACATAGTTACCAATAGAAAACATAGGTAATGACTCACACATCACCTCCAACACCCATTCATAGAACAACCCCTTCATACATCATCAATAACAAAATTATAAAAAAACCAACATAGATAACAAAATAATGTACTAAAGGGGAAGTCACATGAAAACTATCTCTGGATTACAAGACCCCCTTTTATGATTCATTAATATCTAAATATTTCAAACAATTTAGAATTCACTACAACACACCCACCATTTAAATCTAAATGATTTACTTGAAAACATGGAAACTTCTTTGAAATATTGAAACATGATCCAAGGCCGAAAATTTCCATTTAACAATTTGAAAGAGTGCCTTGGGAACAAGAACATGAAATCTTGTTTAATCTGAATTTCAATGAAACCCTAACATAAATTCAATTCAATTCAAAAAATATATACCAATGATTTTAGGTGATGAAAACATCAAAAGAGGAAGTTCATACCTGATAAGAGGGCCAAGCATGGATGGATTGATTGATGAATGGGTTTATCTCCATACCCCTCCCTATACCTCATCTTTATAATTGAAAGAGGAGAAAAACAATCGAACATTAGTCGACGGGGGCGTGAGCAGTTGTAGATAATCCAGTGTGTGGGTTTGGGGTGTGATGAACCCGGGGTGTGAGTTCAGGTGAGAATCGCTACAACGTCTTCGGTGAGGGATGAAGATCGGGAGGCCATCGCATGGGGCGGGGAGTGGCTACTAGCATAGATGAGATAATATGTTTAATTTTTTCCTTTTTTTTAAATGACAGATTCCCATATGGATATATTTGTTATAATAGTAATATAATTCTTTTAATAAACTGTTACTAATAAAAAAAATATTGTTAAATGATTTGTTTGTACTAAATAATTACTAGTAACATATTTATATGTTGAAAATAAACTGTTGGAAATAATAATAACAATGGATCTATTTATTGGAAAAAAATTAAGTATTAATATGATAAAGTAACAAATTTATTTGTTAGTAAAGTATATGTTGGTATTAAACAATTAATGACAATAGTTATATTTGTCGGTAAAAACGAAATATTGGTACTTGAATTTTATACCAATAAAACATAATATCTATAGGAATTACACATTTATACCAACAGATATATTGTTTGTCTCTAAATTTTTGTTGGTAAAAGTCAATTTTTTTTAGTGATGAGTCAAACTAGTGTGTTGGAACAAGGCATTAACAAAATGTTATTTGTAGTCTTGGCATAAGGCCTTCACTTTGTGGTTATGAAGTCCGGCATTATGCATTCCATCATTATGAAATTGGCTATTGATATTACATGTGATTATTCTACCAGGAGAATATCATTGTGAAGAATTAAATGGAATTATTTGATTTATATTTTCCATATTATGGTGAAGTTTATGTTTAAAAGGCATGTGTTCTACTTATATACATTTCCTTAAATGTTTATTCTTATTTATGACAGTTTCGACTATATTGTAATATTTACTGAGCATTTGAGCTCACCCCTTTCTTAGGTTTTATTTTTCCAAGGATGAAAAGAAGTTTATTAATTATGATTAACCTATAGGAATAGGCTTAGGAATATAAAAGTTTTCAAAGGGGACACAATGTTTTTTTATTTCAGGATATAATTTAAAACACATGTATATATATAATAAATCAATGGATACTAAACATATTGGTATTTCGGGACATGATTCCTTGTATCATGCCAATGTTATGTGATAATTCACTGATTCTGGGTAACTAGGATTGGGGTTTTAAAGGAAGTAACATACCCATAATGTTTTAATATTGAAATATGGTTCGTTTAAAATTATTATTGTGTGGAACACATGATATAAATTTAAAAAACTATTTAAAGATAATTATTTAATAAAAATCAATGGGTGTTGCAATATATTTGTTGTTTTTAAATATAAGAATTAAAATTGTTAAAATGTTATATTTTCATGGTAATTATATTATTATAAGACAATGGATGAATATTATTTACAGAGAAAAGTAAAAAATTATCATTACATTATTATTCATTTCATATGTATTGTGTTTTTATCATAATCTAGGTTTTTTTTATTACTAAAAATTTCCCTTCTATATCATTGTGTGATATATTTTAGAAAAACAAAGTTATAAAATATTTAATATTATTTTTTTCACATTTAATTAATCTTATTTGTAGTTTATTAAAATAAAAAAATGGTTTAATTTCATGATAACTAAATTTAATAAATGAAAAATTGTTATTGATATTGAATTATAAGTCAAAATATATTAATGTTATTTATCTAAAACTACATTTTATGGATTAAATATTAAAAATAATTTCATTTTAATTATATTAACACCATATATATTTTTGTCACATAATTTTATATAATATAATCATTCAATAGTAACATGGATACCCATATATCTCATTATAAAATTATTTTTTCTAAATGTATAGTTTTCATAATTTACGATACAATTCCTAGAATTATAAAAAAAATTATTACATTTCACATGAAAAAATAATTTCTTTAAAAAGTGTTATTTTTTTGGATCCACGAGATAAAATTATACTATAGGATAATTTTTTTAAAATTTAATCGATGTTGATTTTTTTAGAAAATATTAAAAATAAAAATTTTATGATTATTGAAATTTTAATGAAATCGTTATGATATTTGAATGGCATAAATTATTATAAATCATTTGATGATATAAAAAATATAATTTAAGGCGTACAACCTGGAATTTATGATTGGTTTCATAAAATTATAAATTTGAATATGAAATTAAGAAACTCCAATTGGATTTTTATTTAATATTTTTTAATGCATTAAGTGATTTTCTTTTATGCTCCCATTCATTTAAAACATTTTAAATGGGCCACTAATTTTATATTTATACATCATAATATAGAAAAATATTTTTAGTTAACTTTACCCAAAATTGAAAGGCTTATACAATAATGTAACCATTATTTTAACACTGAATACCACCCCAACAGATGTATAAATATTCAACATTTCTCCCATTATAAACAACTCATAATCCATTTTCCATAAATATATTCCCCATATACCTCTCTAAAACCATCTTATAGAAATCCTATTATTAATCATTTCACATTCTCAAATATTTATATGATTCATCTCAATGTTCGGGTTCAATATATCCTTATATTTCCATTTTCATGTACATTAAATTTGTAATATTGTTTGATTAAATTAATATTTCTAAAAGTTACCTGCCTATTATTCAATTCCATTATCATTAATTTAATATGTTTTAAATGATAATATAATTTGATATTATCATTATATCATTTACATAAATTTTTACTACCAGAAAAAATGGTACATCACTTCTCATTTCCCATTACCGTTTTGAGACTTCTAAAAATAAAATTAATGGAAATAAAAAATGTTATTATGAAACATTGTTATAATATACATACATTGTTATCAATAAGATATCACTACACTAGGAAAATATAACTCCCTGATAATAAGTTAAACTATTTATACATTCCCATTGTATAAATCAATACAATTTTTTTTATATAAATGTGTGTGTGTTTTTTCTAGAAATGAAATCCTCTTCCGTATACAACCAAATAGGTGATAGCTCTTGTACAGATGTACATAGGGGTAAAAAGAAAAACAAAATTGTATTGGGAAATAATTCAATTGTCATCTATTTTGAAAAAAAGATTCCTAATTACAAACATATTTTGACTCTCCCTTTGGATTTTCAAGGGATACTTCACATACATATTAGGAGACGTAATAAATTATCATATACTTGTATTGAGATTTACATAAAAATAATTTATAAATTTTGTTAATATACTCTCAAAAAAACATTTTATCATAATATTAATTGGGGCACTAACCATTGTACTATGAACATCTTATAGATTAAAATGTTGAATATTTTACATTCACTATGATTTATACATTAATCCTTTGGAAATGATTCATTCCCATCCATTATAAAAAACAATTTTTGTTTTATAAATAACTAACCACATTTCTAATGATTATTACTATTATACATGATGAATATTTTCAATTTACATATAGTATCATGGAAATATGATATTTATATCCAATAATAAATCAATTCATTTTTCATGCCATAAATTTGTTTATGCATGAATTTTATTCAAATTCATTTACCCCTTGGATACACATTTATGCATCTTATAATTAAGGGGTGTTAAATAAGTTACCCATCCATATTATGTTTGAATGTTTCTGACTAGACCATTTAACATTTCTTATATATGGGGAAAATTCATCATAATAAATTACCTTTATTCAAGGATATTTTCATTATATATAAATAATTTTAATTTGCAAATTTTTAATTATAAATTAATTTAGCACGTTATCATTATTAATGGATGAATGATTTTTTATGTGACACACATTAATTTATTCATATGAATGGTGCATCCTGATATTATGAAAATTCATTGTGTAAATAATTAATCTCTATAGAGGACAAGTTCATAATACATTTGCATAATTCCATAATAATTTTTCTGATACCATTGATAAATGAAATGTGAATATGTTTTATATATCCAAATTGATGATTTATAGTTATATATTGATGAATATACAATAATTTTTATAGCCACATTTCCATTTTTTCTTAATTTACTAATCACCATTTTATGATTTTTGGAATTATAATCAATATCTTATGATATGACCCATGTTTTAATATTAATGTTATTATACATTGCATCATAAATTAAATAGAATGATCACTTTTATTCCTTTTTACATACACTTTACCATGATTTATATTTGTACCACTATGTTGACAAATCTCAAAAGTAAATGTAATGCAGTGCGGTGATCTTGGCAATATGAAAATATTGTTTTTTGGAGAGTTAAAATATTTTTTCATTTATTTTATTATCCATGTATCCCAGGTATAATGTTCATGGTTCCAAAAGAAAAGATGATATTATTATTGGTTGTTTTTATTAACTGTTGTTATTTATAAATATTTATGTATATTCTGAAATTTTAATTGGGTTTTAGGTCTTTTAATCATGGTCGGTATTACATATGATTTTTTTTATTTTTTGTAAAGGGTTTTTTAGAACAATTGGTTGTTGAACATTCAATAGATAACAATTTCCATATAGAAATGGATGAATAATAAATGTTTTGAGCACATCGGAATAAAAAATCTTAAATATTTATAATGATTCATTTTAATATAATACAATTACATGATCAATATAGATTAATAAGTCATTATCTGTGTTAAAATACATGACACTATAATTTCATTTCAAATAGTGGAATGTCACATCATATATTTCAAATGAACATTATTTTATATTTTCATCCACATGAATAAGAATAAATTTGAAATAAATTTTCATTATTTTAACATACTATTAATTTATATAAAAATTTACCAAATTAGTTATATGTATACGTTTATTTAATGTATTATAGGAAATTATTTATTAAAATTGTTTTAAAAAAGGATAGATCCTGGGTAAAGTGATGACCCATCACATCTGATAATTTCACGGGGAACTAACACATGAACAAAGAGAGATAAGGATTTATCACCTACTAGAAACCTATGTTTTTTACCACTTCCAACTTATGTCCCTTTATTGAAATGTTTAAATCAATTTTTCTATATTTAATATTATTTTTAAATATATAAACTATTTGTGTTAATAAATTATATTTTCATAGTAAATAAGAAACTAAACCATATTGGTTGTGTTTTATTTAAATAGAAAAAAATAAATTATTTTGTTAGTGTTTATTTGGATTCTAAATATATTTTATCATGTTATGTAAATATTTAATTTATCAGAATTTCAATTAAAAATTATATTATAAATATTAGATATGATAATTTTTTTATAAAAATATTATTATATATTAAATAAAAATTAATTAATAATTATTACTATTTATTATATTGAAAAATTATTTCTATATTCTATATACTATTTTTTAAAAAAAATTAAAATTATTATTTCTGATAATTATAATCATCTATATATAAATTTTGTTATGATAAAACCTATTTTTATCATTTTCATATTTTGGATATAATTATAATAAAATTGAATAATAAATTCATATAATTAATAAAATAATTTCATAATAAAATAATCAATCAAAAGTAACATATATACACACATATCTCATTATGAAAAAAGATTTTCTAAAATCTATGTGTTTGGATATTAATAAAAACTATTGATTTATAATGACACCAATATTTTTAAATTTCACATTGATAGAGAATAAAATTCAATAATATGTCTTTTTTAACTCAATACATAAAAATTATCATAGTGTGATGTTTTTATAAATCTATAACAATGATTATTTTATGGGGATGGTTGAAAATTATAATATTATGAGTATCATGATAATAATAACATTTTTTTGCTCTGTCCATCACATGTAATTTAATATTGTGTTTAAAAAAATCAAAATATAATAAAATGAACAAAATTTTGTTTTTAAAATCATAAATCATAAATCATAAATTTATTATTCATATTTGGGATAGTAATTATAATTTCCCATTATAAAAAATATATTTCAGTTATCTTTAATAAATGAGGTGGTCGAAAGATTCATTTTGGTTTTGTAAATTTTAAATGGTTAACTAATACATTTTTCTCATTAATTATCTATAAAATTAGATTGGATTTATATAAACAATCATGTGGTTGGATTATACTATAAAATATCAAATATATTAACTATAAAACCCAAAACTCCACAAGAATAAATATAAATCATTTATCCATTTCCTAACAACTAAATATCCAATGATCATGAATATAATGCTAATTGACATATATAAATTCCTACTAAATAATTAATTAGAATCTATGGTGTCCATATCATGCTTTAAGAAGATCCTTCTAAAGGTAATTTTCACCTCAAGCGTTCTCATTCCAATATCATGTACAAATTTTTTTATATTGTCTCATTTAATTCCTTCTCGTTATTGGAACATTTTGTTTATTTCATGGAATTAAGTTCTATTTGTTATATTTCAAAGGATATTTTATTTATTCCATCACATTATATCATTTACTAAGCTATTACAGGGCTTAAATAGTTATTCTTCATCACACCTTTCTTATTCCCTTTGCAAGACTTTTTAAAATACAATTCATAGATATGGGAAATTGTATTATGAATAATTTTTAAATTTACATTAAATTTGAAAAATAATTTATTAGTAAAACCTTATATCATAATATATATATACCCTCAATTATAGTTTCCAAACACTCCTATAGAAATAAAAACAGTGAAATGTTTTTAAAAAATGTGTACAATTTTCTTATCAACAAATCCAAAATAAAGAATAAAAAAATTTGTATATAGGACTTGTTAAATCTGTTAGAGGGGAAATATACCTAAAATTGTAGATTATTTATTAGCTCAATAATCACACGGATGATTAAAAAGAAGACAAAATGTACTCATGGGTTATCACTCATCTGATATTTTTTTATAATTAACATTCACATTGAATTTTATAATAAATAATAACATATATGTATTGAGATATAAATTAAATTTATGTCCCTATTGAATTATTTTACCTCAATTGTTTATTTCTATAATTTCATCAATTGGTGTACTAAGCCATTAATTTTAAAAATCATATTTTTTTTCTATAGAATGTTATTTTGACATTCACCATGATAGTAACATTAATCAATTTAAATGGTTTCTTTCCTTCTCAATTTTATTACTCACTATAAAATTGAATCATTCCCATGTATTTTAGCTTTCTCATATATATTTGTATTGTTATGTAAATATAGTAGGGTGGAAATATTTTTTCCACAGAGAATGATTCTACACATCCTTTCTCTTCTCATATCATATGAATTTTAAAACATTTACTATAATTCGATTATGTTGTTGATCTATTTGTTTTCTTATTCTAATTAATGTATGTTCACCTAGATACTAATCCATTGATTGAATAGTTTTTTTTGAATAAACCATATACCATTTATTCACTATGATGTAAATAACATATAATTCACTTTATTGGGATTATGGTATTTATTTTGAAAATTACATAAATTTATTGGATAAACATTTAATTTCCAATGGTTCTAGATTTTTATGATTATTTATGGATTAATTTTTATTTTATACAATGTGAAAAACACGACTTTTGCGATTTGAAGTGTGGACCTTTTTATCTATAAAATGTATTTGGTAAATAAGTAATCCTTATATATATCATGTTGTAAATACTTTTATATTGTACCATGTAAATATTTTATTATTCAAATATCAAAATCCTTGGAAATATGTTTTATGAAACCCTACTAATGAGCAATGATGATATATATCATTTTTAAGTTGAAGTCTATTTTCCATGGTAAAAATAATTTTCATAAGACATTGTTATGTCTTATGATCTTATATTCATCATCTTATGTTTTCCCCATTTTCTTATGTTCATCTTCTTATACTATAGCTACTGATTTCCCCATTATTTCCATTTTTCTCCATTTTCATTACTTATCCCTTTTTAAGAAGCACATATCGTCTATTTATTTTAAAAAAATGTACATAGGAAATATAAAATAGTGATATGATCTATATCTTAATAATAAATAAGTATCTTAAGAGTGTTCTAATTTGTTTATGGTTCTTATGTGATTCGTGTTTTCTATGTAATATATTCATAGATTACAAAGTCACATGACATTTCATATTAGAAGTTATTTATAAAAAATAGGATTTATTAAAAATACTATTTTTATCAATACATCATGAACTAAGGGTCTAGGGAACCTAATGTTTATCCTTTAATTTATATATCCTTATTATTTTCATCTATCATCACTACCAACTACTTTTCAACATCACCCGATTTTTATTAAAAAATTTAAAAAATATTCATTCATTAAATAAATTTTTTCATGATTTTTTGGATTTTACCCATATTATCCAGCTTCTATTTTTATTTCTTGTTTTTTTCAATTGTTTTCTCTTATTATAATATCTTATTTTCATTCACAATTGTTTTGATATTCTTTCTATAAAAATATTTTTTCCTTAATGAGATTTTTTATTTAGTAAAAATTATTCAACAATGTCATTATTAATTGTCTCAATATAAGTATCTTCACATACTACGTCATCCAAGAATGGGATTTTTTGTGATTATAATAAAATTTGGTTTTTTTATATTTATAGGTGTTTCCTCTATGGATTATATTTCGTATAATTATTCATCTTTATCTTATTTAAACATCATATTTAATCAATTTATTCCTATAAACTCTTATCTATATTGACCATTTTATTTAATGTATTATTAATTAATAACAATATACTTATTTCCAATTTTCTCCATTTATTCATTTTCCTCATATATTATACATTTTATTTTTTCTAGTTTAAAGAATATTGTCCAATGAAAATAAATTGAATCATTTTAGTGGTATTGTACGTTTATATTTACCATGACTTTTCAGAATCATTTTTCATAAGAAAATGATTCTCATGTAATCCCCATTCATTTCATCAAAAATACTAAAATAAAAAATTTCTGAAATATATACTTACTTGATTTACTTCATTATTATATCTTGCGCATACTATTCATCTTTAGATTTCATCATAAATGATTGACCAATTGACATTTTTTATAAATGAAATCATTAGAAAAATCATCATATATAATACAATATATATATATTATATAAGAGATGTTATTATCAAATCTACAAACAATTTTCGTCATCAAAATATTCAAAATTGTATAATATTAATGACCTACATCATAACCTCTGATATAGATGTATATCTAACTTTATATTTAAAATAGTCATCACAATCCTTTTCTTTACCAAATTTATTGTATTCAAAAATATTTCTCTATAATTGAACATTGTCCATATTAATTATTTAATTCACTTTAATTCATTTTTCAAACCTATCTTAGAATATGTTTTTAGTTTGATGTCACTTTACTATATTTTTTATCTTCTTTAATAATGAAAAATAAATCCCATTAATGGATTTACCATTACTCTCCAGATTCATCCTATTAGAAAAGGGATTTGATCACTTCCTTCACATAGTGGAAATCCAATATATGATGAATTAACTATAGAAGATTTATTGATTCCACAATTTCATTAATTTAATTTTGGTTTTGATTGAAATAAATTCATAATTTTGTGTTACTAGTGAAATATATTTTATATGAAAATTATGAAATATTATTCATTAGAATATAATTTCATGAATCATATTCATGTCACTCATTATCTTACAATAGTTTTTAATTTTTTTAGGATGTATTTAATCATATTATGGAAAATCTCTTCATACGCAAAATCTGTAATCATAACGGAAGGAATAGAACATGTACATTTAGAACAGTATGTATGGATTATGTACCACATGTTTTCACAATTGTATGCATAAGGAAACCTATGTTTCAAATCAACCTTACATTTGATATAGAAAATGTATGTTACATTAACCCTACTTTTTTTATCAATCATACACATTCCACCATCCTTTTGGAGTTTTTTTATCCCATGATTGAACCTATCATTATAATATTCAATGATGGAGTTATAAATATGTGATATTATCTTTAATTTTTATAGTTTTAATGGATAACATACATATCTAATAAATTATTAGTTATGACCCATTCAAAGGATTAATTAGTTGGTTTTAATTCCATATATAACTGGAATAAATCTTTCCAATTTTTAAGGGAAGTGAAAACCATTAATGATTGATATTGAATTAAAAAAATCATGATTTAATTTGTGATATTTCTGGGAGTTGGGTTGAATATGAGTTTTTTAACCTATAGTATAAATATGAAGACACTCTTCATCAGAAAAAATATATGAATTTATAGGAAATGTGATATACATAAATATTAGTGTGTCATTATCTTCCAAGGTATAAATTAGATATAGACATGTTTTGAACTATCTAATCGAGGATCTTTATTTCATCCACACTATTCTTTATCATTACATATACTTCTACAAGTCTAATGCTGCATTTTTCAGATATACACATTTTATACAAGCAAGATTAAAAATCTTTCAAGTGTTTTCTCTATTTCTATTTAATGACATCATATGTGAAATTGATGATATATTTGTTGTTTTCAATTATTGATGATCTAAATAAATTTTTTTGTTGTTACTAAAATATTTATTATTAATATATATTCTAAATTAAATTAATCATTATTTATTTGTAAGACTTTATAATTCTTGGTCTTAGTTGCAGATAAGTGTCATATTCTTTCACTAAATTGTGGATTTATGGGTACATGTACAATAAAAATAAGGCTTTATAAATCCTTATTAAATGGTTTTCAAATGACTAAACAAAGTTATTTTTTAAGCATCTAAGGATTAATGGACCTACTGGAGATCACCATGATCATGTAGTTGAGAGTTTATGGAGTGGACTAAGGGATATTTATTCCACGAAGCCCTATAAATCAATATTATTATTTCCTTTTTTTGTATTCACTTATCTGTTATCTTTGATATAAAATAAAGTCTTCACTAATTAACAAGATTGGTGTTTTCAACTATCAATGTTTTTTATGTACAAAATCCACCCCCTCTTGTGTATTTTTCTACTTCATCATCATCACAACATAACAATTGGAATAAAAGGAAATTATTAAAATGGATAATTTTCTTCTTTAAATTTTTAATACAAACTATTGAATTCAAATAATGTTCCATATTTCGTTATTTAATTCCTTTTCGAAAATACCTAAATACATTTGTCTCAATAAAATAATGAAAATTAATATAAAATCCTAGAATTATTCTAGAATATTCTATTTCATATATTAGACATCAAAAAAAGATATCAAATGGATCTAATAAATATTTCATGGCTCTAAAAAGACAATGTTAATGATTTAGATGAAGACACCATGACATTGATAATTCTTGGGAGTGATTGTTGATGATCAATATTCCATAATTTTATAGGGATAATTATTAATAATAGAAATCTCATATAATTATTTATAGAATTATCCATGGGGAAAAATTTATTTGATGGTTGTTTAACCTTAAATGATCAGTAATTATCGTTTGGAAAATTTTATTGACGATTAGGAAAGGAATTGTAATCTCAAATCAAAATCAGTTAATGTTATATTGTATGGTCTAAGAATTAATGAATTCAATCGAGTATATTAATATACTATTTCATATGAAATGTGGTAGGCTATTTCCATTTCCTATGAAATTATTGATAATATTATATGAGGATGGTACGAAATAGTGAAACTAAATCTTGATACATTCAGGTTGAATGAATGTGAGACTATAACTCAAATTAATCGTAGATTGAGAGATATTGTAAACAATACAATTCATTTAGGAAATATTGTTTCACTATCAAAATAAGAATTAAAAGTACCTATACTACTACCCATTAAGTGTAATGGAATATCTATATCTATACATCAATCTACAACTATGGAAAATTTGACTATAAAGGAGTTCATTGGAACAATAATGAAATATAGAGCTCAGATTCAAACTGAAGCTAAAAAATATAAATAACATCAATAAGATTCTGTAAAAACTACTATGGATGAATTATCTGATTCAAATCATCCAAATCGGGATAAATAATAATCTATCATTTATTGAAAATTTTAAAATCTATAAAAAATTAAATGATAGAGTGTGTGGAAATTATATGTTGGGAATATAAAGAAAAAATTTCATAAAATGAAAAAATATATTTATATAAAGCTCAAAAGAAAGATGACTATAAGAGAAAAGGTGAGATATTTTTTAATCCTACCTAGTGTAATAATTCTAATTTTCACAATGAATCTTCTACATTTTCTGAGTATGAGTATAAAAATAAAATAGTATATCTTATAGATTATACTATTCATGAGGTACAATATTATTACTCACAATACTCCAGTTGTGGTAAACATTATTATAATTAATTAACTAAATATTTATTTATTATATAATTAAAGTATTGATTATTAAATAAAGAATATATAATAATTAATAAATATTGAAATATTGAAATAATAGATATAGAAAATTTTCCAAAACAAATAATATCTTTAATATTATGTTCTTATAAATCATATGATTTTCATGATACTATAATTTAAGAAATATTTTATAATGTAGATGACATAAAACATGATTCTATTATTCTAAAAAATGAGAAAAATAAAAAATTAAAATCCTTAAAAAAAATAAAATACCAAAATAGAAAATTCGAATAATTATAAAAGTTGATAGATCATAAATATAAAAAAAATATTATTATTATAAAAGATAAATATTTTCCTACTGTTAATTATATTTTTTCTAATATTAATGGTCATTATTCAAATTACTTATTTTTTAGAAAACCATAAAATTTACATTTTAAAAATTTTTATTTCTAAAAATAACTATATAACATAAATTGTAGAAGCATAACTAAAAATAAATGAATTTTTATTATTTTGAAATTTAATTGTTAGTACAGCTGGTCCCAAAATCATATGGGTATCAAAAATAAATTTTAAAATATGTTTTATAGGATTAAACCACTATGTTATAATTTAAAATCATCAAGTTGATGTTCGATGGATATATTTGAAATTATATACAAAAGGCGTGAACAACACTAAAGTAGTTCATTATCAAAAATTTCTCAGTACAAATGTCAATGATCTATGATTTATTTGATTTTTAATATTTATATTCTTCGTGTACCTTAGTTTCATTATACAAGAAGATAATTATATTTCTCAAATATTAATAAAGACTATTTTTTACAATTTAATAATGGTATTTTTTTTATTATAAAACTAATTAGTTAAAATAATAATGAATTTTCCATTAATAAAATATAGTATTTGAAATCAAATATTTATATTATCTTTTTTAGACAATTGAAGAAAAAAATAATTTTCATTATTATTATTTTATACATTTCCATAAACAAGAATAATATTCTCATGGAATATGCCATGATTATTCTATATTTTTCATCTAATGAAAATGAAACTTCATTTCCATTGTGTCAGACCCTAACGTTTCATCTTCATATTAAAACATTTAAATTATAATGTTATTATATTCAAATTATCATGTTTAAATATTTATGGAATAGAAGCCTTAAGAGGATGAAGTGATGAAGTACATCTTTTTCATCAAAAAATATTTTTCACTAAAGGAGGAAATGTAATCATTCTTATTTGTCTATTTTATATGTCTAAGATTGTCCTGAAAAATATTTCGAAAGAGAATATGAAGTTAAAAGTCATTAATAATAAAAAATATCTTCATCTCAATAATCATATGAAATGATTTTTATCAAATTCAACACATCATATGAAGAAAAATTAAATAAAAAATAATCTTTGGATTGATCTCAAAATTCATATGATGATCTATAGATAACATCTACCGTAAAAATGATTTTTCATACATTTAAAAAGTATATCAGAGTATGAAATTTATTTTGACCTAAAAAGTATATTTTGAAGAATTAAATGTGGGATTTCAATTTCCAATGGAGTTTCTTAAAAAAGAATCCCCTACCAAGTTGTATCATTATAAGATGAATTTTTTTCAGGTTGAATGGTGTTCATCTTCTTTATATCTAAAAATAGCAGACATTGGAAATAGATTATATTAAAATTCAAGAGATTTTAGTACTTTTTGTCCGAATATTTAATGTTAGAATAGTTTTATGGAATAGAATAACCCTTTATAAACCATAATTTTTAATATTCCATTCAATATGAAATGTAATATTTTCCAAATATTTGGATATGTGAAATAATTAAAGATTTATATTTTTGTTGATATTTAATATATTATAATTTCTATTTGTTAGTCATCATAAATTACCATGGATCAAATACTAAATTATCACATAATGATTTTACATCTAAAAATGATAGTTTATTTAATTAATTTTTTTTAAATATATTGAAAAAATAGTAAAAATTTTATATTATATATGCTACGATTTAGGGGGAGTTATAAGAAAAAATTCATATTATTCATTAAAATATTATATGACTTTCCAATAATCATTTTCTAGGCATAAATTTTAAGCGGTATACTTTAAATAATTTTCAATATTACATTTTTTATATCATAAAAGGGGTAGATGTTTTTAAATTCTAATTATCATGTTAATGGGATAATTTTTTAGTATACAATTTCAATTTTTATTGGGGAGAAGGTTTATAGAAATCTGTTTATAGATGTATTTTATGTAATCATGTTTTTATCATTAATAATAATGATATAGGATATATGTTTTTATATAAAGGGATAACATGTGATAATTAAATCTTTAAAAGAAATTTTATATGGAAAATGGGAAATTTTAATATTTCAAATTCAATTAAAACAAAAAAAATTATGAATTTTGTTTCCATATATAGGAGAGATTTTTAAGCATGTGTTGTTTTAATAATTTCATTATTTCCTTTTTGGTTTTGATTCTCACAAATTCTATCATTTTTACTACTAATAAAATTTATTTTAATTTAATATTTGGAGATTATTATTCATCAGAAAAGATTTTCTAGAATCATATTAAAGTCATTGGTTATCTAGTATTATGTATTGATGTATCTATGACATGTTTAAATGTATTCTAGAAACAGTTTTATTACCATACATTTGTTAAAATTATGTAATGGATGGAAACTCAACATTTTTAATTGAACATATAGATTATATAGGCAATGTTTTTTTTTAATTTTTCGTTATGTGAACCAATATTCATAATAAACACTACATTTGAGGAAGAAAATGTATGGTATATCAACCCTACAGTTGTGATCAACCATACATTTCCATTCCATTATTTAGAGTTTTATCATCCCATGGGGGAACCCTACATTAGACTATTCAATGAGATGGTTCTAAATCTGTGATGTTGTGTGTAATTAATGCAATAGTCTTAATTGATGTAAAGATCTATTCAAATCTCATTTATGACTGATCCAAAGGCTCATTATGATTGTTTAAATGGTCGGTATTAAATTGAGTAAAACATTAATATTTTTAAGGGAAGTTATGACATATCCTGAATGATTTTGATTTAGAATATTCCCAATTTATTTCGTTGTATTATTTAGTAGATAGTTTGACTAGAATATGTTCGGTATATACCATAAACTTCAACAAGGTCTTCATCTAAATATATATATGAATATATGGGAAAATTGATATATATAAAAAGCTATATATCATTTTCTTCAATGATACTCTATAGATACAGACGTATTCTAGTCTATCAACTAATTATTTCTATTTTCATTTCAACTAAACTTTATCATTACATATTATTCTAAAATAACGGAAAAGTATATGATATAGATACAGAATGTTGTCATATATTTTTAATCATATATCTAGTTTTTATATATCAAAATTTATAGAATTATTTTGCAATATTGATGATCTATTTACAACCGTGAATTATTGAATATCTAAATACATTAATTAGTTGTAACTCCAACCATATTGATTAATAAAATTTCTAAAAAAACATCTATTGACTTTTGGAGTTTCGTCTATTTTTACTCAGTTGGGGATTAGATTCTACTTCTAGCACTATGTTTTGGTTATACAGTTCAATGAAATTGAACCATAAGTCTCCATAATATTTACTGTAAAGGGTTCTATTTATTACATTGAGTATTTTTAATGGTATTAGTATAAGGTGAACTATTCAAAATCGTTATGCTCATTGAGTTGAGTTTCTGTTGACTGGACATAGTGATCATTGTGGCCAATACAACTATACATCATTTTACTAATTTCTTTTATTAATTTCTTCTTATATATCTTAATTCATATAAAAGGAATGGTTTTCTTTTTAACAGGATAGGTAATCTGAACTATCAATGTTTTTAATTTACATAATCCACCCCCACACAGTTTTGTTTCTTTATATTCATCTTCGTCATCTCAATTGAATATCAACATCCTCCACACCATGATATAGTAGATATATTACCATATTATTATCTCTATCATTGTCTATTTTCCCATTCATGGTGGAAACTATTAGAGTTTGTCCCTTAGAAAAAGAAACTTTTTTACTATACATTTCACGAATATTGATAGATTTATATTGTAAAACCTTATCATATGTTTATTATTCATATATATAGAATTAAACTAATTATGAATTAATATATCTATTAAATTAATAATATCATTGAAGTTCCCCACTAAGATGAGAACCTTGATGTTACATGATGACTTTGTGAAATATTATTCTATCAATAGATAACATTATATAGTGGAAAAGAAGTAGGTTCAATGTATGGTGCAAGTACTAATAATACGATGAGGCTTTATCTATTTATGTTTTCATTTTAAAATATCTAATATGGGAGATTTCCATATAAAATATGGGTATATGAATTTAAAATGTACTCTTGTTATTATATATTTACATTTGTGAGTATGTCTAATGATATGTAAGATTTAATATTATTGTTACTTCAAGTAATGACATGAAAATTTTAATATATTGATCTTAATCATAATGATATAGTATGTAGTGATGTTGGGTATATTAGGTGTTTAATTAATAATGTGTTATTAATGATTATTTTTTGGAACGATTTTTCAATTATATCATCATGGAAGTTGGTATGCCAACCTTTGAATAAATAACATAATGGAATATTATTTAACTGTCATGGAGTAATGATGAGTTTATGTCCAATGGTAAATGAATGTTTCATGAGAAATATATGTTAATGAAATAGATTTGAAACATTATTAATAATATATTAGAAAAATTTCATTATATTGCTCAACTATTATTCAAATGTTGTTTTTATCATGGTAACATATTTCCTACTCTATGAGTTAATTAACCAAATGGTGGACAATAATCACAGGAATTAAGAATTTTTCCTAATTCCACTATGTAATTTTCCTAGAGTTTCACCCAAATATTATTCTTCTTATCATTGTTAAATATTTTTTTTGATATTCAAAATAAATATTATTATCTTTTCTAATAAATAATATTTTATATAGATTTATTAAATTATTGAAAATATTAAAAAAATAAGTATTCATAATTAATTTGTTAATTACTTTAATATATATTTTTGGTTTTTCAATTTTTATTTGAAAAAAATATAATTACATAAATATCAATAAACATATATCATTCACAATACTAATAATATAATACATTTTATTGAATAAAAAATATTTATCAATTTTTATTCAAATGATATTAAGTAAGTATTTATAAAAAAATCATTTATTTAATAATGGGGGTAATAAAATTAATATTTTCATAACTAGACCATGAATGAAATATTTATTTGTGATATTAATTAAAAAATTCAATAACTATCAAAGAGAAAGAGTGTTTTCAGTTATGTGTATTTTGTTAAATAATTATTTTACATACATTAAAATATATTTATCATTGGGTATATTCAAACAACCAAAAAACAATATTCTATTATCACTATATTAAATGGAACATGTTTCATTTGAGTGTAACATTTTAAGGGAATTTGAGAGATTATTAATATGAAACCAAAACCCTAGGATATTAAATAGAAAATTCTGAGAATTATGATAGGTTGGTTTTTTGAAAAATATTCTACTCCAGTAAACAACACTCATGCTAAAAAGATCTTATAGTTTTCTCTCAATATCTAGATATAGTATCTTCCACATTCATTCTTCCCATTTTTTTGAGATAGATAGTTTTTTATTCCAGACCAAATTGATCATGGTTGTGATCAAATGAGATACAAAATACATTCATTAACACCCTGATATAATGTTGAATACTAGATAATGTGTTATTATATAAATGGGGAACATTATGATAAACAATATTTTTGATTTACATTGTTTACACATCAATGTAATGAGAATAAAAACAAATTTACTTTTTAAATCCACACCTATATCAATTAAATAACTCAGGAAATAGTTATTTATTTATGTTATAAAATTATATATAAATTATTGTTAAAATAATCCACGCATTGATTTATTGAATTGTTTTCCAATATTCATGAAAAAATCATGGATATTGTAACATGTACATTGAGTATTTTCCATATATTCCAGGAAAATATGAGTATTCCACATGAATAATGTGTTCTCCCACTCTGTCCAATACTAATAACTCATATCAAGGGGAATTTATATTAAATTGATATTATTTATTAATTATATATCTAGAAGATATTTTTATTTAGTTTTTATTCCATGATATTCATCGTTTTAATTTCATTGATGATATCTCTTCTTTACATAATAATTTATCCCCATTAGGAATCATATTTCTTAAAATTTTTGAGGAACATTAAAAAATATATTTTGGTGGAAAACAATTTTCTTGTCTATATGGAAATAAAATATAAAATAATATATATAATCCCCACATAATTTGGTCGTTTAACACTAAACACATGTATAATAGTCAATTATAGAAAACGTAGTTCAATAAATTTACTAGAAATGTAATGAATAAACATGTGTTGGGATTAAAAAATATGAGATTTAATGAATATATATTTGATGTAATAAATTCACATTCCATGTAATTAATTAACATATGATGTAATTAATTCATACTCTGTTTCAATAATTAAAACATTTTGTAATTAATACAAACATCAAGTGATTGATACACACATTTTGTAATTAATTTCAACATTGTGTTATTAATTAAAATTTTATATAGTTAATTAACATGAATAATAATTAATTCACATTACATAAAGAAAATTCCCCAATGGTGTAATTAAATACACATGACATAATCAACTTGTACCTATGTATGCAAAAGAGAATCCAATCTTAGTTCAAACAAAAATTATATGTGTAAATGAAATTAATTGATTGTTATATTAAACATCGTTCATTCAAATTTATTTTTCATCAATTTTAGTGTACACTAATTTTGATATGGTTATATATATTAAATTAATTTTTAATTACATATAAAATGAGGAACTAAAATTATTTCAATTTTTTTGAATTGTTTATTATACCTTTCAAAAAATATTAGTACATGCATCATAATATTAATGTGTTTTGACTGTCCTTTATTTTAATGCACATTCCATGAAATTACATCAATTTTAAGTTATGTAATATATAATTTCACCAAATTATGAACACTGAGGAATATTTTTAATCGTTTCAAATGGTTCATATAGTGTCTCCACCTAGTAAAAATGATTAATTAATTTATTTTATGTAAACATAACTAATTTAATGAATTTAAAATTTCAATGGAATTATTTCTTTGTGATAGATTGGATATTTATTAATATAAAATTAATAAAATTATTATTATCATTATTAATTGTATTAATATGATTAAATATTGTGTTAATAAAACAACTAATCTAAATTAATTCATTCTAGATATTTTAAATTCTTATTTTTTCCACTATTAGGTGACCATGGTCTTAGATCCACTAGTGTTTGTGAAAAGCATAATTATTTGTATATATGCATGGGTTTCCTGAATTATATTATTATGAAAAATTTATAGAGTTTCAGTCATACCTACTGATGAGTTACATAGAATCTTATGTTCCCATGAATTATGTTTTATAAAACCCCCTTTCTAGTTCCCGTCAAATATGAATTATATAAACTTTATATAATGATGTATCTCCCAAGAATATATTTTTGGTTCAATATAGTGTCGAGGAAACAATAATTACAGACTGATATTTCATGATTTTTTTCAAATATAATTAATTTCGTTGATTTCTTTTTTACACACAAAACCATGTTTAAATTTCATTAAAAACAATAGTAGGTTTATCGAACATTACAAATGAAAATGAGTTTTAGAAAAACAAGATATATTATTAACATTTTCATTTAAAGGAAATCATTATCTCCATATATTTAAAATTATATATTTTTATAGTAACAAATAAGTTTGAAATATAAATTTAAATGCTAATATATAATAATAATATTGATGGAAATTTACATAAATTTTAGAAAATATTTTTATGTTTTGAATATAAAATTATCCAAAAAATGATGTTAATTTCATTTTTAAACGAATAATTAAAGTAATTTTTGTAAAATTTACAATATTTTTCTTTGAAAATTAAATATTTCATTAAATCTACATGTAAAAAATTATATTTGGGTGAATTTTTTACTGTTTTCTTAAAAGATAAATTTTTCAACGAATAATGAAAAATAATTGTTTTTTAGAAGCATTGATTTTTAATGCCTTTAGGAACATTAAAATTATTTTAAGAAGGATCCAAATGTAATATTTTTTTCAATAATTTTACTATTAATACATGTTTGTTAAATCGAATCATTTTATTATTTATTTTTTATAAAAAATAATAGAACACTTTTGAAAATTTTCTCTATGATAACTTAATTTCTTAACACATCTACATTGTTAATTAAATATTATAAATTTCTAGTACTATGAAATGAATCTGGAAAATTTTATTCCATTTTTATATTTATTAAAAATTGTAATATTTAATTATTTGATCTTAATGTAGGTCCAAACTGAATATTAAATTCTGCAAACATTATTTTTTCAGTTATGTAAAAAATGGGTTAACCTTGTGGTTAAACAAAAAAGGATAAGGGTTAAAAAGGAGACCTAAAATTTTAATATCAAATATATGTACATATTTTAAGCCTATTACATAAATTTTTGATAATAGACCATTTTAGAGCTTTTTTCATGGGAAATACGTTGGGTTGACAGTTTTTGTTCGACATGACTACTGTGCCACACACCACCTTTAGAAAAGGAATCCCGCTACCCTATTATCATTACACAACCAAAGACCAATGGTTTAGTAAATTAATAATAAAATAAATTCCTTAATTAACTCATAACATCCTATATTTGTTATTTTTTTATAAATCTGAAATAATAAACATATTGATGCAAACCAAATAAAATTGTCTGGTGAAGAGGTAATGTCTCAAAATGAGAACATTATATTATTTTCAATTCCAAATCAATAATATTTTTTAACATTATAATATAAAATACCGACTTTATTAGAAATCCATTAAGGTTATTATGTTAACGGATCAACCTAAATCCTTTTCATTTTTCATCAAATGGGTTATAAAATAATCATTCCTTTGTACGACAAACAAACGCCTCACGAACCAATGTTGTTCATTTTCTATCACCAACAATAAAAGATGTATATAATAGTGGATTTATTATTTTCAATATAATATTTATTATTTTAATATGATTTTTTAATAATGATATCACATATTCATTATTACATTTTATTACGAAGGAATAGAATAACGTCGATATAGTGTACAGTGGATGACCACCTCATGATGAAATGTGTTTCATTCATCATAGAAAATATTTATGGAATATAATAAGGATAATAATTAATAAATTTATATAATATAAATTAAATGACAAATATTTTTTAATGGTAATATATTATTTACCATTTTTGTTTCAATCTGTCAATAAAATGGAATGATTGTTCATGAATATGTATGGCCTACAGTATCCATGAAAGGTGTTTATCACTTTCTAACTCTAAAAATTATGGATTTAAATAAATAAATAAATTATTTATATGTGTTGTAGTTATCTCGTTGATAATATTTAAGATATTATGTGACCATAATCAATGTAATATGACAAAAAATACTAAATAAAAAAATAAAAAATTCATTAATACTAGTAACCTAATTGTAACAATGAAATTATAATTAATTGGTAATAGTAGAGAACAAGTTAATCATATATGGAATGAACAATATGGGTATGTATCTACAATATATTTATAATAAAATTATATATTTATAGTATATCATTGAATGTGCAAAAAAAATTGAGTCTTAATGTATGGTATTTACATCTCACATTTCAAATTCTTTTAGACCAATGAAAAATTATAAATCTATTTAATTTTTATTTTGTATTAATTCCCATGAAATTATTTAACTATTATTCACCAAAAAAATTAATTTTAGATATATATCCATTTTATGATCCTTATTTCATGTGTATTTCAAATCATCTCCACTAATGTGGGAAGGGTTTTATGATATAATCCCACTGATTAACTTGATATATTAAATTTATGATTTTGATAATGAAATCATGTGAGTCATATATCAATAAAACATGAAATTTATTATAATTTGGTTATGTCCTAATTTTTCATGTTTTCAATTAGTTTTCCACAATTTATATACTTAAGAGGACATAATAATATTTTTTTTTGAAAATCATATTTCTTTCACTCTACATTCAAAATCCACTATTTCTTTACTAACCATTTTTTCTAAAGAATATATCAAAAATGATTTTAAATTTTATAAAAACTATATTCTAAATAAATTTTTTCCTACTTTTAATTAAAAATAAATTGCCATTAATTTTCATGTATTTATCAAAACATTTATCAATAGGATTTTATTGAAAAAATTATAGGAATCATTATTTTAAAATGTATGATTTGAATCATGTTTTATGATGTATCAGGAACAAATTATTTTTAAATATACCCGTTTATCTCTCATATTTTATTTTTGATGAAATTTATTTCAAAATTTATTTATAATTTTTTTAGTTTTAAAATTATATATTTATTGAAATGTAATTTTCATCATGAAATTCCACATTTTTATTTTGAGAAATCCTTCTTAGTATATGATTATATCCTTTGATGTAAATTATTATTTACTGTGGATATGATCGAAGGATACTCTGATTATTCTTTCAATAAATGGTTTATATTTTTGAGGAAAAGTTTTTTATAAAACTAATTTATATTCCTTGGGTTATGCCATGATAAAATGAATTTGAAACGTGCTATTTTTTCTATAGGTTGTGCATTAATGAAATCATAAAATTAGTATGAAGCATGTTTCGTATCTTTAAGTTATGTTATGATGAAATGTTTATGAAATAAATCTTTTTTTGTAATTTAAATATGAATGATCTTTTATGATCTTTTGAAACATGAATATATGAAATTCATTATGTGATTTTTGGGAACTTTATCTCTCTCAAATAAATTAGTAATAAATAATTTTATATGATCTCAAAAGGTACAAAGGGGGTTATCCTAAGCCTGAAAGTTGACACATGGGATGTTATCCAAGGCCTCTATGATAGTACATGTGAGGTTATCTCAATTAGAAAATGTACATGGTATGATATCCCAAACCCAAAAGAGGGAACATGGGAAGTTAGGCCAATCATGAAAGTAGCTACATCTGAGGTTATCCCATCCCTGAAAGAGGGTACATGGGTAGTTACCACAAGATTAAAATAGGTTACATGGGAGGTTACCTCACATCCAACATTGTATGAATGTTCTTATGGGTAGATATTTTCTAGATCTGTCACACGAGGCCCATATTGTGACTAACCACATCCCACCTTTTAAAGGCTAGGGGATGTTTTCAAGAATAATAAAGGCATATCACAAAAAGGGATGAAATTGAATTTAATCCTATATACACACTTGTCCAACAAAATTCCATCACACTAAAAGATGAAAAAATGTATACCACTAAAACAAGGTGGAGTGAAAGAACAAGTGAATGTATTGGGACCAGAATAGAAACCCAACAAGGAATTGAAAGCAGTAACGTACAAAAGGAAACTCTGATAGACATCTGCAGAAATACCCCACCTGATCAATAGAGTAGTGAAGCTACTGGAAGCCAAATTAGAATTCCATGCTAGACTGGGCCTACTAGTCCCCACAATGTCCACAGTCATAGCGGCCATTTTTCCTGTCCCCATGAGAACCTCTATTGAAACGTGGAACATCTTCACCAGACACAACATGTGAGGGTGAAACCCATGTAGGGTTGAGATTAATAATTATTATTAGGGACCCTGGGACCCCAATAGGTCTCTTGGTAATCTGCGAAGGAAAACACTAAAAAGAAAAATACCCCATTTGTAAAACCACAAATCAAGACCTCAACCACATAACACAAAGTAAAAGACACACCTGAAACCATGTATATAAAACAAATAATAGGAATAATTATGATTAGAAAAAAAGGTAAAACATATTATTCTATTGTGTTGTTCTACTACTGAACCATGAATAGCTTTTTCTATTGTGGATCCTCACAGGACCGTAATTCATCGATCAACATTGGGTCGTAAGTCCCCGATTCACATAGGGTCATAATTTTTTGATACATGACGGGCCACTCTAAAGCGGGTCCTCATAGTTTCACACTACTGTAGATCCACACAGGGCCTTTTGTTTTCTATCCACAGATGGTCAAATCTCGCTGATTCACGATGGGGCACTCTAGGGATTTTCCTCTTCGGGTCATGCCATGGGTGATCCAGATAGGGTCGTGATCCTTAGATCCATAGTGGGGTGTAAGACTTTGATCCACGATGGGTCGCACTATGGTCCGTCCTTGTCTGGTCATGCTACATCTGATCCACACATGGTTGTATTTCATTGATCCACACAGTGTCATATGTCAATGATCCACGATTGGAAGATCTAAGACATGACCTAATCGGGTCGCGCTATTGGTGATCCACACAATGTCGTATGTTGTCGATCCACACAGGGTTATAAGTCTCTAATCCACGATGGGAAACTCTATGGTCGGTCCTCCTCGTGCGGCATGCCAACACTGTTCCCTTCCACCACCATGGCCTAGCAGGCTGCCACTCCTACAAATGGGGCCTCTGTAGGTGTTTCCCCTCCATGCGACTAGCCGCTATTACCCGTCGTCGGTGCCTCCGCACCGATGGTTGGTTCTGCGGGCCACCAAAGATGCTTTGTTGATCCATTTTCTTTCTCCTTTGTGCCTATGGTGATCTCAAGTTGCTACCATCATTTTGAGGTTCTTATTTTTTTCTTCCCTCCATGTTTCCCATTCGCGCAAAAAGAACACACATAAACCAAGAACGAAGGGGGATCAAAGCTTTGTTCCGATTGGCCTGCTCCCTCCGCATTAGTGTTCTAACATGGGGTGAAAAAAATCATCAATTAAAAAGAACAATTCTCAAATTTTAGACCCCAAAACAACCACCCACAAGAAAATATGATATGTAGATCAACCCATTAGTCGGTTGGTCGAAGTTCTTTGTATTTTTGATGAACATGAATAGTGGACTATTAAACTCATAAATATCCATTCCTGGAAATGGGTTTTCTGATGAAGGAGAAGATTCATGATCAATGTCAATCTCTATTGTTCATCAATTCATGGATCTATTCACCACTGAGGTTTTTTTTCATTCACCATTCTTGGCTTCAGAGGAAATTTATCACCATTTTGTCAGATGTTCCTCTTGAGGGTTCTCATTTCCCATGATAATGATTTGATTAAAAAAAAGAAACCACACGACG
This sequence comes from Viscum album, assembly GCA_963277665.1. Taxonomy (NCBI): domain Eukaryota; kingdom Viridiplantae; phylum Streptophyta; class Magnoliopsida; order Santalales; family Viscaceae; genus Viscum; species Viscum album. The sequence continues at coordinate 1,844,640,906 of OY728163.1, read as the reverse complement.
TCGCATTCATTAATATAGTTTATTAATGAACCAAAATTAATGAATCATTAATCCTAAGAACATTGCAGTTACACCTCCCAAGGGACGTGTTATTAATTTATCTTATTTAATATTAGTCATCACACTATAGTCACACCATCTGCTACTCAACGGTTGCAGAAAGCATCAAATAACTCATTTAGTTATATTATTATAATTTTTCTAAAACATCGATAAAATAACATTTTTTTCTACACTATATAGTCGATGTTCTAGTTTTCTTAAGCGAATCTAAGTGCCTTGAATTAAATAGTGACCTCCGTGTTTTTATCTGTGCAGTGGTTCAAAATAAAAAAATCCACACTCACACGTTTACTGAACGTACCATAAAAAAGTTCAATAAGTATTTACAGTTTCCCTCAAATTTCATCGGTCAAGGTTTGACTCCACCTTAGGGGAACATTCCATCATGACAGAAACTACACTCTTGGATTACAAATCTGAGTTATGTTTAAGAGTTATAAGGTTTTGACAATAAAATAATTATTACTTAATAATTTTATTTACGACCAAAAACTAACATCCATTGTTCACCCACGCCGGCCAATATTAGGATCTTCCTAAGGAAATATTACCATTATGAGTTCAGTAGTGGTCTTAGATTTGTAATATCAGTTACCGTTCGTGAGTTATAAGCATTTGAAAAATAAAATAAATTTATTTAATAATTTTATTTATGTTTATGCCATTTTAGGGGTTTTCTCACAGGAGGCCTATGCCTACTAAACTAAAGTCAAGCCTATGTTGAACCTGCCATCCTGATTTAAATAGTTCCCACTGATTTCTGATATGGCCACCCATTTACTAGTTATTCTACTTTTCTAGGAAAACTTCCCCTGACAACTACTTACACCTTAACAATTTTTAACAGATATTTCCAGGAACTTCGGGACTTGGAATCATGTGACATAAAAAAAATTTGCCTCAAAAGAATTCAGTATAATAAAAAAAATTATATAGAAATTCTAGAAAATAAATTTCTCACCATCTTAGGTATTTATGTACCCGATATCAAAAAACAATAGAAAGTTAAACTAGTTGGGGGTAATGAGCATTAATATGAGCCTCCCGATCCCTTGTGCTCTACTGGAAAATATTGTGTCTCCACTGAACGCACAACAGTAGAATTGACTATCCATGAGTGACCACCCCACCATCGATACTCATTCTCCACTACGAACTATGCAAACATCACCCCATCCCCAATTTCCCACTCATCACAGTCGATGATGTGGGATGGATCATGCATGTATGTCTTTAACTATGACATAAGGAATAAATTATGCTCCAATTTATTTTATGGGAAAAAACTAGGTGGTACTCCACCTCACCAACTCTACTATGAATCTGAAGAGGTCTGATGATCCTCGGAGTCCATTTGCTTCCCTGTCCAAATCTTTTTATCCTCATCGAGCTAAGACTCGAAGGAAAACTTTATCTCCCTATTAAAACATCAAGGGTCATCATATACTTCCAGAATAAGACAACTTCTTATTCTATGGAAGCCTCCTCTGCTTTAGGATGTTCTGCACCTTCTCGGTGGTAGGTTTTACCAACTATAGACCAATGAGTGCTGACCCACTTGGGTCTGTCTAGCATAGGAATGATCTACAAAGTCACTGATTCATGTCCTCAAATGATACCATGCCAAAGATGTAGTGATAGATATTGATGTATGCAATCTTTACTAGTGGTAGGTGGTCCTCCCAACTATAACTCAAATCAAGGACACAAGAACAAAGTATATCCTCCAAGGACATTATGGTCTTCACCGTCTGACCATCTGTCTGGAGGTAAATTTGTGCTCAAACATGCTAGAACCTGATTCTTAGCATTCACATACGGACAAGAGAGGCATCATGATACAAAGTCTACCATTCCATCCATCATCCCTAAAAACTAGTACTGACATCAGAGGTCCTGGTACATCTTATCCAAAACTGAATGTACCGCTAAAGGGGATGTATGGAATTCCCTCAACGCCTCCTCCAATAACATCGCTAGTACCATGGTGTATACTATAAAAAGGATGATGTGATCCCCACCTATCGATAAAACTTAAAGATAAATTATTACGGATATTTGTGCACGTCGAGCTTCATATTCAACATCCACAGGCTGCACCTCCCTAAATGTTGTATGATTGGTGGAGTTATATTTATAGACTATTGGTAAGTTGCTCCATCACTATCCACAAAGGATATTTTTACTGTGGCCAGTTTCTCAGTCACATCACTCAGCAGCTATAAACCATACCACTTGTTGAGTGCATCTACCACCACATTCCCCTTCACGTATGTATATATTATCTCAAATTGATAGTATTGGAGGAACTAATTCCATCAACACAATCTAAACTACTATAAGAGCAACAATAACCTTTCCATTCACACGAAAGGATACTCATTTTAACATATTGATGTACCCATAGAACCTTTGGTAGTGGGTACTCATTCTCCACATCCCCTTTCAAAAAGATCCAATAATCCACCCATAACCTCAAACACCAGGTCTTTCTAATCCCTTCCTCTACAAGTATCCTAACTACAATATCTTCTCCTGGAGCTCCATGGGAGCCATCTGATATGAAGTTGTGGATTTTAGTTTCATCCCTAGGTATAAACAAATGCAGATGTCCCCATCCCTTTGGGGAGGTAATCCGGGAACGATATATTGAGAATATGTTCCTGAAATCTGCCACTTTTTGGGAACTAAAAACTCAAAACACCTTTTATCGGGAGGGTATGGTCAAACGACTCAAGAGTCATCGGTTTCACCCTCCAATGCATGAGTTTATCCAATGCATACTAGGTTTCTTTTTGACCACATAAAACCCAATTCCACAACTATAGAAACACCAAATCATTTTTCATTATATATTAAATATGAGAATAAACTGTGGATGACCATTCGATACCCAAACTAACATCATAAGACCGCAACGCTTTCACCAATAGGTTCTAACTGAAACAGTCACCTCAAGGGTAAGATCACACTATCGACATAAGTGTGATTATCCAGTCTCCTCCCATAGGTATCTCCAGATGTAATGGTCAATTCAATGTTTTAACTAGAAACTCTAGGTCTTGAACATGATTCATCACAAGAAGGAATGATTAGAACATATTTATATTGATACAACACCTAGTAGTAGATACAAACCATACATCGAGTCATTCCTGGAGACCTTGGGTCACACATATAGAATTCATGAAGCTACTCCCTTCCCATATTCTATAACTCCATGAGCCTAGTGGGGACCACATTGGGGTGTTTGTTGTTACATGTCGAAATGTATACGACCTCCAACTACTCTCCTTGATCTTATTCTACCTCTGATGCCATGCAGGTTCAATTGTCCCTATCACTTCCTCTTCCTGAAACATTTGACACATCAATGTTTCCATGATTGATGTAGGTTTCTTACATTCTGACAACATATATTCACTAGATGTATCTGCTCATCCATTAAATTTTCATCCACAATAGTTCTCTTGAGAACCATAATATATCTAGGAATGAAATGAGGAATATTTCTAGCTCGTATGTCACAAAATAAAACATTCTTAGAGGTCTAAGACCCGATACACTGGTCGTATCGTATTTATTGAGTACCTGGAATGGTTAGTAATCCTCGATGAATACTCACTTACTGTCTTGTCGTACTGTCGAAACGTTAGAAGCTATAGGGAACACAAGCCCCTTAGTTTTTTAATGGGAATAGATCCCCTTCTCCGAGGAAGGTTCTCAGGCTCTATCCAAAAAAAAGTCACCTCATAATAAGATATGGGTAATATAAACCCTTACAGCACCCTGTTGTGCCACGTAGACCACTCATTGCAATGACTTCCATATGATCTACTAGTTCCCTAGCTAGATGGAAACTTGATCACCACTTCATGCCAGTCCATAGCCACATGTGATTCATGCTCGCTTCAGAACCTAAGGGGTATCTGTCACTGAAACTCATGTAAGGAAATTATCATATATGTGTCCTCTACGAGCAGTTCTAGTAGTAACTACTGACCAAAAGAAAGTGGTATCACTGTGACACTTCCCGAATGTACCGTCTCAAGCAACAGTCCCTGTACTAAAGCGTCATCACTCTGTGGACCATCCTTAGGGTCACACATTGGAATACATGAAGGTTGTATGCGTGAAGGCATTTTGAAAGAGTATCAATACGAATAACATTCATTATGTTTTACCTGGTCAGCTAACTCAAAAGAGATCATGAGAGAAGATTTTTCAAAACACACAGAATCATTATTTACATATACTGAGTCAGAAAACATAATTCAGGATCTTGGTGTATGGATACATTTTTCACCACCCCCACACTGGACTCCCCAATCTAAAAATTGTACTCAAATAACTTAACAGTATTTCTCCACAGAAAATATTATATTCTTAGTTCTTATGTAGAACCAAATTCATTGATACTACTTTTTCACGACCTGTCCCATAGGGCCCCTGTAATGACTACCCCAAGCCCGCCTTTTATATGCCTAGGGCTGGTGACTATAACCATAATGGAATATCCCAAAAAGGTAAGGCAATGCTTTTAAACCTGTATACACACACGTCCAACCACATCCTAGCATACAGATAGGGGAAAATGTATACCACTAACATTAGGTGGAGTGAATGTACAAGTGAATGTCAAAGGACAGATTACTAACCCAACAAGGAATTGAAAATAGTAAACTACAAAAAGAATCACTTTTGTTTATCCATGGAAAACTCTACCTTATCATGACAGTAGTGAAGAAACAGAAATCCAAAATTGTATATCCTTCCTGTCCAATCTTATTGGGCTTTACCATGTCCACTTCCGTACCGTCCGTTAGTCCCGTCCCCCTGATCACCTATATGGAAACGTCAAACGTCTTCATTGGATACAACATGTGTTGGTTAATACTATGTAGAGTGATCATAAGAATACTCAGTTGGGACCCCGAGACCCCAATGTTCTCTCAGTAATCCACAATTTAAAACACCATAATGAAAGATACCATAGAGGTAGGAAAACCTTGCAATACCTAAACCACATAGCACAAAGTAAAAAATACAGCTCCCACCAGGTATATAACATAATGAAGAGGATAATAATGATTATTCATAAATATAAATCAAATTCTTCTATTGAAAAGTTCCACTGCTAAAACAAGAATATGTCGTTGTATTTTTTATCCACACAGGGTTGCAAGTCACTGATACACACAGATTCGTAAGTCACTGATCCCCACAGGGTCGCAAGTCGATGATCCTCGATGGGTCACTCATAGGCTAGACCTCATGGGGTCATGATACTACTAATTCAAACAAGGTCATAATTCATCAATACACATAGGGTTTTAAGTCGCTGATCCGTGATAGACATCTCCATGGCAGGTCTTATTTGGTTCGCGATACTGCTGATCCACAAAGGATCGTATGTCATCAATCCACAGAGGGACGTAGGTTGCTGATTCATGACGGGCTCCTATAAGGCTGGTCCTCATTATTTCTCACTATTGTTGATCCACATAGGGTCATAATTCATCGATCCACACAGGTTCGTAAGTCCCTGATCCGTGATGGGATGCTCTAAGGTTGGACCTCATCAGGTTGTGCTATTGAAGATCCACAGAAGGTTATAATACATTGATCCACATAGGGTCAGAAGTCACTAATCCACGATGGGGAAATCTCTGGCTGGTCCTCATCGGGTTGCACTACTGCTGCTCCATATAGGGTCTCTCTGATGCTGATCTACAGAGTGCCTCTATTAACATGAAAACTAGCCAAACGATTCCCTCACATGTTGTGCTTATGTTCTTGGGAATCCGCTCCTCATGCGACTTGTCAAATTTCAACTGCCTCTTAGTTTCATGATGAATTATCCCTTATAACCTCCCTATCATAATGGTTCCAATGCAATAGATGACACATCAATCAGACAAATAGACTATAAGATATAGTAATTCTTTACCGAGTGCCCATTTAGAATCTGGTCCGATCTAACTCGTCTATTTTTCAACATTATCCAAAACCCTATTTGAATATTACAATAAGATCATCTCATGCCAACGGTCCATAAACCACTAAGGTTGCGTCAATTAGATTCTCAGTTTGTGAGATATGATAGATTTAGTGAAACAGGACCGGTTGGGTCTGATTTCGGTAGGTGTTCGACATGCTGGGCCTGCAGGTCTGGCCCGACAGGCGGGTCCGACCCGGATGGAAGGTCGGGTCCAGCTGGCGGTTCCCCATGGATTGAAGGTTATGCCTTCTAGTGGGTATGGCATGCATGTTGTCCGGTTACTGGACGTGCCAATCAAACACAGTGTGTCTGGTTCGACCAGCTGGAGGCACCAGCGGGGTGCCGCCTCTCTATCTGCAAGGGCCGGCTGGATCCGACTACTGGACCCGCCATGTGTACTGAGCAAGCCCTACTCTCCCCGTGCGGTGTGTCAGCGTCATTCCCTTCCATCATTGTTTCCCAGCTGGCTGTGGATCATGTCGATGCGGTTCCTACAGGCGCAGAACCTCAATGTTGCTGGCTCAGCCTCCCGATGCCGCCATTTTTTGGTACTGCACCACCAATCGTTTGAAGCCAGCAGTTGCTTTTGCGGGTCACCAGATATTCTCCTGTGGAATATTTTCTTTCTCGTATGTGCCAAAGGCACTTTCAGGACACTACCGTTGAATCAAGGCCCATACATTCATCTTGACACCAAGTTTCCAAGTCATGCACAAAGAACACACATATACCAAGAACGTGCGGAGGTCAGAGCCTTTTTTGGATTGGCCCACTCCCTCTGCCTTAGTATTCTATTTGTGTGTGTTAAAAATCATCAATCTTAAAGAACAAGTACCCAAATTAATACCCTGAAAAAACCACCCTCAAGGACATAACTGAAGAGGATAAAACAATTAGTTAATGGGTATATGTCTGTTCTTTTCTCAAGGAATGGGAAATGAGGAATATTAAAATCATAAATACCCTACGTAGACACTTTGTTACAGACGAATGATAAGATTCATCTTCGAAGTCATTCATCATTGTTCATCAATCCCCGAATCAATTCCCCCCATGATGTTCATTCCTCAATATTTCGATACTACAGATGAAAGACGTCAGCATTTTGTTTTAGGTTACTCTTGTTGGTTCTCAATTCCCATGCAAACAGTTTGATTAAATAAAAGAATGTTCACCATGTTGCATTCAATAATATGTTTTATTAATGAACTATAATTAATGAATCTTTAATACTAAGAATGTTGTGGTTACACATCCAAAATTATGTGTCAAAAATGTTTAATATTTAATTTCCATCGCCCCACTGTGGTCCCAACATTCGCTGCTCAACAGTTAATGATAGATTAAAGTAACTCATTGAGTTATTTGTTTTCTAGAAATCCCAAAAATTGAATATTTTTTCTATCCCTTTCTAGTCAATGTTAATCTTTTCCTAAGCAAATAATCACATTATGAATTCAACGGTTCCCGTAGATTTTTAATCCGAGCACCATTTCAAAAGATAGAAATTCTTGCTCGTATGTTTACTAAATGTACATTCAGAATGTTTAAAATTTATTAATAGTCACCCTCGAACCGCCATGGTCATGGTTAACAAACACATAAGGGGAATACACCCCCAAGAGCTCAATAGTACACCTTTATTTCCAATCGGAGATACAATTTAGGATTCATAAGGATTTGATAGTAAAATAATTGGTAATTATTTATTTTATTTACGACCAAAAACATACTTCCACTGTTGGACAACACCAAAAAATTTTAGGATCGACATAAAGAAATAATACCTTCTTCAGTTCCATGGTGGTCATTTATTTTTAATCATAGTCACTTTTCTAGTGTTATAAGCATTTGAAAAAAAAAATTATTTTATTATGTTATTTACGGTTATACCATTTTCAGGTTTTCTGACTCGAGACCTACTCCGACTAAAATTATTCCGTGCCTAGGGAAATCCTACCATCTTAAATGAAATGGAGCCCATAGATTTTGGATCTTGGTCCCCCATTTTAGAGTTATTCCACTTTTTTATGAAAAATTCTCATGCATGCTATTTAAAGCTTAACATTTTTAGATGGATCATTCCTGGCACTCTGGGACTCAGAATCACATGTCGTCAAATTTTGAGGACTTGAAACAATTCTATATAAAAATAAATATATAAAATTATATAAATTAAGGAAATGATATAATATTTATTATGTTTACTTGTATGTAATGAATCTATTTCTTATGCCTTTGTTATATTCTCATACCACATGTTCTTTTGTTTCCTTAATGATTTATGTAATATGAACTATCATGAATTATTCCATGAATCAAGTTATTTTTTTCTATGATATATAGGTTATGGTTTTTAAATGTTATTATAATGTTCTGATACAATAATTTTCATGATAGGTTGATATATCCGTTTTTACCATTGACATGCTTATGATACTTTCCTTTATTATTTTACTTTTCCCGAATTTATGAAGAATGATATTATGTATAATATGTATAATAAATTTTCTCATTTTGAAGAACATAGTGGATGATTATTTATATCAATAATGGATATGTATTTATGTGTCCACATTTTAAAATTTACATGAACTAAATGATTTTAAAATGGATCATTATGTTATGTAATGAATATTTTCTATTAAGATATAATGTTTATGTATGGGAACTGTGGGTCCTTAATATTAATGTAAGAGTATAGTTTAGATAAGATTTGGGAAAATGAATGAAAAATATTTGTGATACCCATAAGGATATATCTAAGGATAATTTTAAGGTCTTGGCAATGTATATATAAATGTCCTAGAATATTCGTTATGGATTGAGTTTATGGTATCGAAGAAATTACATCCCCATCAGGATACCATATGTAGATGTGACTTTGAATAAATATTTACCAAAGGTTATTTACGTGGAAATTGGTGTACTGACCTAGACCTGATCATCACATGGAGCACGAAAATCAGTCGTGTTGCACTGTTGGTTTCACTCACCCTGGGAATTATATCTGGAAATTAAAAAACTCTTTAAAAAACATAATGAAGGTTTTTTATATTTATCATTCATGACCTATTATATGATTAAACTGTCACATATGCAAATAATCATGTCATGATTTTGAAATTATGTAAATTTTTTTCATTATTATGTTTATGACACTGTGATTAGTGTGTATCATCCATTTTTTCATGATTAATATTCTTTCATGAACTCAATGGAAACATGTTAATGTTGGGTGTCATATATATTTAAAATATTTACCTTCTGAGTTGAAATAAATTATTTAAGATGTTGTAAAAAGTATCATTTCCATTCACACACATTTTTTAAATCCATTAATCATTTGGAAAATACTAATTAGAAAATGTTCAAATACTATTTTGTTGATTCCAGGATCTGGTAATGTCTAACCTATTTTAGTGGGTCCTCTAATCTAACCAGTCATTGAGTAATTGATTATTACCAATGATAAAATATTTTATAATTTAGTGTTTGGAGAATGAAAATATAATTTCTATTTCCTTTCATTTGTAAGGTGAATCACATCAATCGTGGAACCCCATTAGGAATATGAGTCAAGTGGATGTAATGGAATTGATGGAATGGGCTGAGTTGAAGATGATAATTTTCAATAAATTCATCCATCAAGATCTATAAATAAGGATAATAATTTATTTCTCAATGATACATAGAAGGATATATAATATTATGGTACCTATGAAGAAAATTTTAACAAACATGTTTGGTATTTTTATTGTGTATTCATTAGTAAAAAACATATTCGATTGATTAATTCGTAGATTAAGACAAACAAATTGTAATGAATTATCAATATGATAAATTAATATCTGTAAAGATGTAATTCGATATGATATTAATTTATTAATGAAAATAAACCATTATATTTATTCCCTTTTAACAAATTTGAATTGGAAGACAACGTCTACTGTGAACTTGTATAAATCACATTATGAAGACAAATTTTAATCCCCTACATGACATTCTTCTGGATGAAAAACTCATATGGGTTCATGTGGGAAAACATATGGTTATACAATTGTGGGAATCCTTATTATTCAGAGAAAATGTATATGTGAAGTGAATAGTCTATTTATTAAAATTAATGGAGATAAATCACAAAAAAAATGATCCAGCTGCCCTCTAATGTTACATAAGAAAGAATTGTTTACATACTATGATTCAATGCCATAATCAAAGGTCGATTGTTAAAGATAATCCAGAATAACTTTTAAATATAGATGAAAAAGTTATTCCATAATAAATTCTAATGAATTATGTGAGTCATAAAGAGTAGGAAACATTATTTTTCATTTATTAAATTTTAATTTAATGTTTTATTTGGTAGGTATAATCCCCATGAAATCATTATTTTTCATCCTCTATAAAAATTTCATGTCATTTTGAACAATAATTATATCTATGTACATGTATTTTTCAATTATGAAATCACATTTGATATTATATCGGTACAAGGATGAACCCAAGAAGTCACTAAAAATGGATTTTTGAAAAAAAGTAGATTATATAAAGAATAATGAGTGAATTACATTTTTGTTTTGTATATACATAAAAGTAATATTAACTTATGAGTTATGGATAAAATTATTGGATAATTAATTTATGGTTTATCTTAAATCTTATGTCATTGAAATACCTTTTTAGGTCTTATGTGAAGAGATTTTATACCGATTATATATATTTTAAGAACCAATTTTGATAATACATCCATCTTGTTTTGTATATGTTTTAGTGACCATGCCATTTTTGGAGGGATACTATTACAAATTGTGTATATAAGATTTAATTTATTTATGATGTCTATGATTTATCAAATCTTTAGTTTTGAGGTAATTATGGTTTTTGGAAGATCACCTTATGAATTTATCACACTTTGATGTTGTAGGAGATGATTTCCCCCTATATACAGTTACCATAGTATACATTAAGGAAGTGGTAAGGTTGAATGTAGTGAAAAATTCAATGGTATCTGCTTAGGTTATATATGTTGCATTGATTTTTTTGTGAAATATTAGAATTCTCAGTATATAGATTTGAGTTTCTTCATTTAATTTAGTATTTATAGTGATGGTCAATAATATAGAATAATTAAAACACTAGAATAAATTCTAATATCTTCTTCTATGGATTTCAATAGTGGGGGATCAACAATATTCTCAAGATGAAATTTTATATCAAAAATGGTTAGACCAAAGCATTCATTTGGATCTTTGTGATTCAATTTATGGAAATGTGTTTAAAAATACAATGTACTAGATTGATGTTTTATGAAACAAATCTTTTGGGACCTGAGATAGCTAATGAAATGACGTAGATGTGTAGATTAAATCAAAAACATGTATAGTTAGAAACAAATTTGACATAATTTTTTTGTTTAAAATCATGAAATTGACCTAAAATTTGAAGTTATCTTGGAGGTTTCTATATGAATTCCCCTATAGAAAAAGGAAGGGAATAATAACCCTTAATATACCACTCCATTTGATAATATTTATCATATTTGGATATTAACTTATATTTTGGTGAATTCATAGAACCCCGCCCAATTCTAGGATGTGTTCAATGTATTTTATTAAGGAATTACAAACCTAAACCTTCAGATGTACTGATTCTATATAGTTATTCCACTTGATTACAGACAGTGGAGATTCTTGATCTGATAGAGAATGTTATATAGAAGTAGAACACTCACATGGTCAATGTTTTTTGGAAAAACTGCCAATTTTAAAAAGTTACATAGGAACCAAAATATATAATGATACATAAGTATCCTTGAATGGGGTTATAAAATTATTGAAATTTGAGGTAAAAATTCAATTTAGGTGGGATGGGTATAATGCAACCCACTTATACTTTGATAAATAATTTTTTTTCAAAATAAGTTAAATTATTCAATGGATTATATTACGTAAAACATTTAGTTTAAAATGTGTTACTTGTCAAAATCATTTTATCTTATCGTACATGTGACACTGAGGGTGAAAAAACCATGATATATTATTAATATTGGAATTAAAATGAAATTATTATAACCCATCTATTGGATAATGTGATATGAACTGTAATAAATAATTTACTAATATTATGTATAATGGTTTTAAATACAGAAATCATATGTATAAAAATTATATAATTTTTATTAGAGTATTTATATGTTTTTATAATTCTATTTTCTATAACAATATTTCATTTATGAAAAAATAATATAATTAATTGATGGAATATTTATTAAATTTAGTTTAAAAACTATACTACATTTTTAATGATATATTTTAATGTTTTCCTACTATGAATTTGATAAAATTTTATAAATATTTACATTTTTAGAATAATAGTGAAGAATACTACTTTTTATTAGAAACATTTATTTTATAGATTTTAAATGCTTGAATATTTTATTATTATGGGTTTATTATATAAATAAGTCTAATTTATTTAACAAATTTTGGTCAGTATGTTAATTTTTATATTTATTTTTGATATAAATACATTGTAAACATTTCGTTATTTTCAATTTGAAAATCCAATATCTCTTCTAATCTATTAAATTAATTTTAAATTAAAATTCACATCTTTTATTAACATAACATGGAAAATTGGTTTCATTTTTTTAATAAGAATAATTTATATTATCTAATAATGTTAATATTTATTCTTACATTAAATAAAAGCCAAAAAAGACAAAATTATTAAATGTGGTAAAGGTAACGATGAATTTATAGGGGGTTTAAAAAATAGATATGGGTTAAATTGCACCAAAATGTTTTCTAACCACCATTTTTTGGAAATATTTCAACTATATACCCTCTAGGATCTATAATGAAACATTTTTTGTCCCTTTTGTATGTGGAAAATGGGGTTAAAAATTTTTATTTTTTAAAATAATAGTCACGATCTTCACCAAACTTCTATAAGGATGCCCAATATGATTTCACGTTAAAAAGTTCATAACCCTATTATTTCATCAAAGACTCATGAAAATAACTTCATCAACTCCCATATAAAATCCTATAACTCATATTAAGTTCATAAATTCTTCATATTTAGCCTATTTCATTTAAAAAATATTGTTGTCTATGGTGGAGGTAAAGTCCCAAACCGAGAATTTTATTTTATTTCTTACTCTGCCACATTTAATTATAATTAATCCCAAATGGTATAATAAAATCTGTATATCCCATATAAGGATATGGAATTACATAAATTTTAAAACCAAAATCAATCTCTTCTTCAATGAAATGGGTAACAAAATATTCATTATTGTGTATGGAGGAATACCAATTCATGAAATAATGTTGTTATTTTACCATTTCCACCTATCACAATTGGATATAATTAGGGGATTATTTATTATATATGACATTTCAGACATTAGTTTTTTTATAGTCATGATATCCCATATTTATTCTTAACATCAAAACATTGGGAATATAATTATGTCGTTCACGTTTATGATAGACTTCTTCCTCGTAGAGCGATGTAATTCCTTCTAGACATATACATTACATAGAAGGAAATATGGGAATTTTTTAATTAAAATATGAGATATATATGATATAATTTTTATTATTAAATTTTAATATATTATTTACCTTTAATTCTTATAATCCTTTGATAAAATAGAAAAACTTTCATACATATGTACAACCTACCATTAATATCAGTGGTGTATTTCACTTTTTACATATAAAATTAATGGATTACTATAACTAAATATATAATGAATATATATGATGAATTTAAATAATGTATAATTTTTTAAATTTATTTTTCCACAATAAATATAAGTGGATGAAAAATCAAAAAAGAAAACATACATGAAAAATAATGAAGTTAATACTAGATACATATTTTCTAGACTTAATTTATTATAAATTGGAATAAAATGACAAAAATATATCATATGTGTAATGATATATATGATTAAAATTATTTAATATAATTACAATAAATTTTTATTTATTATATATTATTTTAAAACCTTTACTAGGGATGTCCTGACTTGAGGTTATATATTTATGTCTCACTTTTTATTTCTATGGGACATATTCCATATTCACCCCTATTTTTTTATTTTGTGTATATAATCCCCAAGGGGTTATTTTAGAATGGTTTAAATAATAATTATTTTTATATATATATCGATTTTTTGATATAAATTTCCTTTGGCTTATGATTTAATGTTACCATTGTTGTATGGGTTCTATGATACAATCTCATCATTTATCTAGATTGTATATGTTTATGCTTCCTATTATGTAATCTTGAGAATCATCTACCAAGAAACAAATAAATTTTTTTTATAATGTTGTTATTTCTAGTGACTAAATAATTAATATTCCTTTACCTATCTTTATGTACTCAATATTTAAAAATAATTATTTTAATAAAAATTTTCTTTATATCTCCCATCTGTCGAAAAAAAAACATTTCTACTATTTTTTTCTAAAAATATATTCAATTTTTTTCAATTTCAGATATAATTTTTGTATATATTTATATAATTTGTTTATTATTATATAGGATTTTTTATGTAGATCATTCATATTATTTTCCAAAAAAAATTATTGATTTCCATTTATCAAAAATGTGAATGGAATCATTGTTTGAATGTGTCCATCATGAATGGTATTATCTGCCGACATGAAAAAAAATCATCATTTTTAAGTATTCCACTGTTTTTTTAAATGTTTATATTTAAATTAAATTCCTTCTCTAAATTTTTGTCAATTTTTTATTTTAAAATTATAATTTTAATGGAAAACTTATTTTCCTCAAAATATGTTTGACGTTAATTTTTATAGATCATTATACGTGTTAGAAGAAATAATTTTATGTTACTTATTTTTTTCATGGGATATTATAATATTACATAATTAAGCATTTTATGAATGTTTTATTTCTATGATGAAAATATTTTTATGAATATTTTTACTCATTCATGTGTTATATGATGATATAATGAATACAAAACCAACGTTCTTTCTATAGGTTCTGATAAACGGTAATGTAGAAATGATTTTGAAAAATAAATTTTCAATAATGGTTATTTAATGATGAAATTTTTATAAAATCCATTTCTTCTTATGTGTTCTGATATGATGAATTATTTTTTATCTTGTGGGATAAAAATTTTTGGTTTTCTTTATGTGATTGGTTGGAAAAATATCTCCCACCAACTAATTGGGTAATGATTATTGTTATATAAACACAAATGATATATTTGTTGTTATCCTAATAATAAAATAAGTAACATGGGAGGTTAATATAATACCAAAATAGGTTACATAAAATTTTATCCCATTCCAAGAAGATAGAACATTAGAGGATCTCTTGATCCTGAATGAGGGTACATTGGAATTCAAGCCATAACCAAATGAGGATACATGTGACGTTATCCCAATCACCAAAGAGGGTAAACATGAGTTTATTCCATTCCAGATGTAGGTATACGGGTGGTTATCCCAAGACTAACATATTATTAATTTCATGGTGGGTATTATTAACATATGATTTTTTATTCTTATGTTTCTAAAATAATTTTATCTCTTATTACAATGTTATGTTGTCAAGGATCATGTTCTTTCATAACATTATGATTCATGTATTACGAACATCCATGATATATTTCATAACTCATGTTAATGATCTATGATATCTGTGGTATGGTTTTTAGAAATTAATCTCATGTTCTCAGACCCATATTCACATTCTATGTGGGTATATTAATTTTTTAGTCATAATTATATTTTTCTCTCACCCTTTATTATGTTTCATCTACCAATGATATATTGAAACGTATTCTGTATGATTTTTTGATGAATGGTTCTAGTTAGATAAAAATAGTTATAGATGATGTATCTCACTCATGGATAAAGTTTTTATGTTTTTATGTTTCCAAATTCACTAGAGATAAAAAAATCAATAATGATTTTTTCATTATATAAATAATATTATCCCATAACGCTATAATATTTATTTATAAGAATTACTTCAGCATTTAGTAGCATAAAAGGAATTTACATATAGAGGATGTGGAATGCTACAAACATGATCTTAGGAAATCAAAAAAGTTGGGTTTTCCTAGGTTCAATGGTTTATTATATATAAAATCAATTAAAACCCTAAAATTAAAATCTCCTGATCATGATAATTATATTATTTTTTCTATTTAATTATTTATTTTATAGAATCATTAACTTTATGTATTAAATAATTTTTGATTAATCAATATTTAAATTAATAAAAAATTATTATTCTAAAAAAATTATTAGTACATGGTTGGAAACATAAGTAAAATCCACATATAGTAAACAAGACATGTAAAATTTAAAATAATAATGTTTATGAATAATAAAATATAAATCATGTAATATTATTTAATTACACATTACATTATCTTAATATAGTAAATTGATGGCAATGGAGTTGGTTTCACTTATAATTGTGGAAGCTTAAAATATCATGTACTGATAATAGAGATATTTATTTGATATAACCTAACATTTATTTAATTCTATTTTCATATTTTTATGGATTCATATTTTTAGGTATGTGTTGAAGAGATTCATATCCACACATTATGACTCAGTTGTCCACTCAATAAAACTTGGATCAATTGGCCCAAAATTGGGAAGACCCAGATCTTATAAAACCTTTTTAGGTTTTCATTTACATATTATTGATCATATGGAGGGAAATTTGAATACTTTTTATATGAATTTATATAAGACCTAACATTATGAGTTCAATGTTTTAAGCCTTTTTTATATGATATAGTAGTGGGAGAATTATTAAAACTGTTATAAATATTTTGTATCATAGACATTGTAAAAATATAAATTAGAAATAATATTTTTTATTTATTACTGAAAAATAGAAATCGTTACAATGAGAAACACACTGATCATTTGATATCTCTAGGAATGTCATGACATTCACAAAATTTCCCAAAGTGTAATAAATATTTTATAACACATCACTATTAGTTAATTTCTATTATGTGTTAAGATTACCAAAAAAACTAATCATCATTCATCAATGATGATGACGAAAAGGATGCCAAAAAATGATATATGAGGATTATTTCTCTATTAAATTAGTTGTTCTCTCTCTTTATAAGATTAATGTTAGTCTTAAATATAAATTAAACTATATATAAATAACATTATAGAAAACTATAAATTTGGTTTTAGTATATAATCATGAAAATATTATTTTTTACATACATTTATCAAGGATAAACTTTAATTTTGGAAATTGATTGTCCATGAATCTCATATTTTCAATTTAACCACCACAGCCATCCTTATTTGTCATAGACTATAAAAAAATTATTGAAAAATCACCCATAATTCCTAATTTTCCATACTTCACCCATAAAAACAATCTTTGGTGGAATATTAATTCCTCTCACATTATCATGAAAAGATAAAAATAAAAGGTCAGAATAACAACAAATTTTATTTTTTATGGTGTACATAAAACATATATTAATGAGGTAATAGATTTAATATGAAAAAAAATAATATAGTAATATTTAATTATCTAATAGAAAGAAATTATTATTGGAATAATTGGATAAAATTATAGTGGAGGTTGGGAATAATTTCATTAACATTAAAAATGAATATTATATTTCCATTCAACAACATGGGAATAAAAAAAATACGATTTTCATATCTCTTCATTCATGAATTATTATTTTCATGAAAAATTATAATATCTATAATGATTTAACCTGAAATGTAGATTATTATTATTTTTTAAATAAGAAAAAACATCCAAATTATAATAATGAATTGACTTTATTTTACAAGGACACTTACCAAAATATTTATCTTAAATTCCATCTTGACACAACATGATATTATTTATCATTTGGAATTAATGTTTTTTCATAACATAATTATATATGACTATTTGATTCACTATTGAATCATAGTTAACCGTTCAAATTAATGATTAATATAAGAATATTAAATGTTATCCCAGTTGTTAGATTCCAAATAACATTAACGTTAGTTGATATTTTTGTACATATAAAACCATTTTAGTGACTATTAAGCTGATATATTCATATAATACCATACTAAATGTCACATTTAAGAGAAAGAAACATTAAAATATAAATTCTAATTGTATATATTTTAATGTTAGTTCAATAAGGGAACATTCACCATTTTAAAGCATGTGGTAAATTCATATACATCATAAGATTATTTTAGAAATTTTAGAAATTCAAATTAATGAAAATGATTCCACTTTGTAATAACTGAGGAACCATATAGAATCATTTTTTATGAACATCGTATCATATAATAATGTATAATACATATGGTGTAATGATATTCCCATACACATGTTTCTTTATATTCAATAATATTGTTTTGGTAAAAATAATATGATCAATGATATGCATTTTATATATTGAAAATCGATTATAATTCACTCCCTAATGTGATTCACAAATAGAATTAAAATATATAAATATATTCTAACTAAAATTACTAATGTATATCATAAAAATTTCTATATGATAACAATCCATTATTTAATAGATATTTTAAAAAAAATTGCTCAAAACATTCTTTAGCTACAAATGAAAAGAATAAACTATTTGTGCCATAGTTATAAATACTATAGAAACTAAATATTTTAATAGTTAGTACATATCGAAAAAATTTATAAAAAGGAATGATATCAATTTTTGAAAAGTTCTACTAGACAAAACCTATATGGGTTTCGGCTTGCGATGAACATGAGTTGGAAGAGAAATCATGGTCTCCACTATGCTTAGTAGTAGGTGTTTTTTCTGACACACACATACTGTAAGAGCTCATATCCAATGAGGCGTTTTATGTTCAATGAAGTGGTTGATACAAATATTATTATTTTAGAATAAATTTTCCTAAAAATATATAATGAAGGGAAACCTACTATGGTTGATATCTAATAATAAATTCATATAATAGACTCCATGAATCAATATTCAAGGTAACCATTTTTTGAATGATTATATGAATTGATATAGTTGGTAGGTAAATAAGGGAAAATATGCATAGATGGTACAATATGGTATCAAGAATTATTTATTGATTATTGAATTGTGGATTTAATGAAAAAACTTATACACAAATCACCATCAATAAATCCTATTTTAAATTTACTTTTCATATCAAAATGTATAGTAGTTATATTGGGTGATTTATTGTCATGATCACCTTATTTGGAAGAAAAATTGTATAAATTTTCTATATGAGGAAGCCAAATGAATTTTCATTAGTATAATTATATATTACATAATAATAAAGGGTCATTGAAATTCAAAAATTCAAATAAGATATCTAGATTACATTAATTATTTAATGGATAATTTATCAACATTGATTTTTGAATATTCATTTGAGAATTGATGAGTGTTAAGTGTCTTTAATATGTTAAAAGGATAATTATAATACCTTCAGATAAATATGTTCATTGACTATTTAATGAATATGTTTGGTCTTTCAATTTCTCAATAATTTGTATTGAATATTATCATTAATGACGTAATGTGGAGACTATTTTATAGGGAACATGATCTTAAAAATATATACATTGGTTTTCTTAATATAGTCATAGGACATATTTTTAGGAATTATTGAGAAACACATGATGAGAAAATCCAAGTTTGAATTAATTTTAGAATAATATCCTTCAAGTATAATATATAATGGAATTGGAAGATATAATTGTTATTAAAAGAATATCACATGCTTATGTTCTGGGAAATTATCTCATAAGCCATGATATTTACTAGTTTTTTATAATATTAATTCTTGAGGCATAGAAAATGAATATCAAAAAAATAAAAAATAACAACATTAATTTATAGTTTGAACTGTCTGATAGTAATTATAAAAGTATAAGTATATTAGTTCTTACTGTCTGGAGAAATTGGAATACAATTGATCAAGGTATGTGAACACTTATATTTATTTTGTTATATTTTATCCTATATAGAAGTACATAAAATGTAATAATAATTATAAACATATTATATATACTAGATTCCACACCTATAATATTCCAATATGTTGCAACTTCTAATGTGTTTGAAGAATCATTTTAGGAAAAAAATTATTTTAGGTTACAAAAAAATTTCATTATCGTTGTTATGATAAGAATTGGGTATCGATTTTGTAACACCCCAGGTAAATAAAGAATATGACATTTTCATATTTATACATATTTGTGAATAAAATATTAATATGACTTTAAAGGGGACGCAATGCTCGATGGCGTACCCAACACACAACAATGAGTTTCTTGGGAATCTTACATTGCACTCTAATAATAAAATAATATTATTATAAATGGTAGTAAACATGTAGCCGTTGTATTGGAGGGAATGGATAGAAATAACTAATATATGATTATATATGTTTTTAAATGTTTTTACATTTATCCAAAAAAATATAAAGGCTTAAAATACGGAAAAAAGTCTATATTAGGCGTATATGCCCTTATTTTCACTAAAAGTTCATTTATCGCCTTTTGGTGGCGAACCGTCATTAAATATTGTTTTTCTCACACTTATACATTCTATTGGACCAAATAAAACTCTTCTTAAGAATTGGGACATCAAAATTTACTTTGTGTAAATTTTTGGTATCTTTCTGATAAAGTTCATTTTTTAATGAATAGTGTAAAATGTTGTATTTTAATTCAAATCCTCTTTTTAATCTAATTTATTTATATGATTAGACTATATTTTGAATTGGTTTTAAAGTTAAATTAGAATATATTTTTAACATTAAATCCAATAGTGGTCGTTGGAATTAATTTCACTTTTAAAATCAGACTTAAACTAGTGTCAATCTTTTGATACATATTGTTTCATAAAAACACGATATTTGCTGTGACAGTGGGAATTAATTATTAAATTAATTAATGTGACTTATATGTTTTGAATTTTTTAACATAGACTTAATTATTTAATTCTGAATATCAAATATATCTTAGGGTGAATTTTTGGGATTTTTCTGAAAAACTTCAATTTTTGATGAATAGTGAAACCACTAAGTGGTACTTATAAAAACTGATTTTTCCGTTTAAATGAAATTTTGCCATATTTTTTTTTGAATTTCAAAAATCCGACTTACATGGTTGTCATTAAGAATTAAAATGTGGTTCAATGGGATAAAAATAATTTTTTGGTGAATAGTAAGTTATTATGTTTTTAATCGCGATTAGAGGTAATTAGTGTAGTTTATGGTAAGAATAATGTTTTAATAAAATGAAATGACCTAGACACATGTCCTACCCTCATTGGATGTGTCATGGCTGACCAATAAAATCCATGGGTCAACTTGGGGACCCCATGGAGCCACTTTGGTTGGGAAATGACATAAATATCTTTTTATTTAATGTTAAAGTGAAAATGACACAAACATGAGATGTTTTACTAAAACAATTTTTACATGTGGTTATACAAGTCATATTTTTTACTATAAAAAGTCATTGGAAAGATAAAAAGATTTCCTACAACATATTATTTTTTTTATAATTTTTAGACATTAAATAAATTAAATTATTTATGACATCTGGATGATGCAGCGATGACCTCATTATTTAACGATTTAAATAAAATGGAAAGATAATGTAATATCTAAGACCTACACATTTCCAAAACCTATTGGATGAGTGGATTTCGAACCCTTATCACCTTATCCTCGAAATACATCAATGTGGGACCTTTAAAATCCGAAACTCTTTTGAAAATAATGTAACATTTTGTAACTTTACAAGAGTGCCCCTCCTCTCCTCTTATAAAAGGCCCCCACCTCTACCACCTTACCCACACTTCCAAAGCCATTGGATCGTCCAAACTCTGCCCATTTTGTCTCTAAACTTCCCTCTCTTACCCCTTGAAGCCTCACTTTTGGCAGAAGTCTTCCCAAGGAAGCCTTTGAGCTCAAACCAAAAGGAGTTACCCGATTTTAAGGTAATGTCTTTTTTTGAGTCCTTTTGTTTTATTTTTCTTCTCCAACCCCCGAAACTCTTTTTATTCTTTTCGTCTGTAACAAACCCAGTATCCTCAATATATTAGGATATTTTTTATAATAAGGATTCGAGGTACACTTATACACACCTACATCTAATGGTTAAGGAACATATTGTTTCTGTGGATGGCGAATTTCTGCCTCCCGAAACGATGATTGTTCAACATTCTTTTAACACCATCAAAGGTGGCCATTAAGATGACACTATATTTATATATGATATATAATATGTTTATGTTTTCCTTAAGCTTTAGTATTTTTCATTTTGGGAATACCTTTATGGTTTCCATTATAGGTAAACGCGATATCTTAATTTAAGGAAGTGCGGACTACCGCCCCCTCAAAGTGATTTGATTCGTTAATACCATATGTTGTGCGTATAAAGGATATATTTAATGATATTATATATGATACCATACTGTAATTAAAATACTATTATTTATCATTATGTTTTAATTCCATTAAAAATGAAATAGAAATGGAAGTAGCGTCCATGCGTACGTACGGCTTACCGTCTCCATGAACGGTACATTTCATTTCTTATCTCAAAATGTTATGTAATATTATAAGTACATATATATAAAGGATATATATGTAATATATTACATATAAATTATGGATATAATTCTATAATTATAACATATATATATATCTCTCATTTTGTTTTAATTCCATTAATATGACAAAAACATGAAAGTAGCGTTCATGCGTACGTACGGCCTACCGTCTCCATGAATGGTGCTTTTCATTTTTTTATCTCCAAATGATATGGAATAGTATAAAATTAATATTTACTGGATATATATGATATTTTAATGATTAATACTATTCTGGAAATTATTTACTTATAACTACATGGGCAATCGTTTTTCAAACAAGTTCATTTTTGACTCGTGTACCAAACATCGGCAGAAACGGCTGATATGAACTAACATTATTAACCAATTATTATAACATTATAATATGTGATATGAACTGAATAATAATATATAAAGGAGGTAATTAGGCAATTATTAATTGACCAAAGTTTATTATTCAGGAATATAATGAAACGAACAAGACAAGTTGGACTTGAGGTAAGGGATCCTACTCCTCTCTTTCTTTTTAAGTACACTCTTTTATGTCATTCCATTGAATCTCATATTTCTTGTGATTGGGATGTTATTTTATATTAACCTTACTGTACTTTTTATGGTCATATGATGAGAGACAGTATTCTCTCTCATCAATCCATTTTGGAAGTTTTGAGTGGTGCCGTTAGGCTGCCGAATTTTCGTAAGAGATCTAACCTCTCTCTTTCGTTTTAAGTACTCTCCTTTATGTCACTTCTTTTAAGATCCTATTTTTTATGATGGGGGATGTTATTTTATATTCCTCTTTCTGTACATTTTATTTTAATGTGATGAGATACCCTAATTTATCTCATCAATCCATTTTAGGATGTTTTAAGTGGCGACGTTAGGCTGCCGAGTTTTCGTAAGGGATTTTTCATCTCACTTTTATTCCTGTGAGATTTATGCTAAATTTTCCACAATTTCCTTTTAGTGTTGTATGTACTGACCATTATTTTACTCATTGTATAATATTCTTTCATTTATGAGTATTTACATCAATGTTGTATTGTCCTTCTTTCACGGGTCGTATGTTTTGAAAGATACCCATGTCGGTAAGGGAACCTTTCACCCTCCTCTTTTTAAAAGACTTCTTTTGTTGGGTCTTTTAATTTACATGTTGTTATGTTGGTATATGTTCTCATATATCCTTATTGATTTAATTTTATGTCCAAGTGATGTGATACCATTTTTTTATGTGATGCTGTTAGGCTACCGAGGGAACTTCTTAACCCAATTTCAATTTCATTGGGTTCAACATGTAGTTATTGAATATGTCATCCTTTGAATATGTGTGAATGTCCTTTGATTATTTTACACTTAATATAAACTTATATTTGGTGTATTCGTTTTTCACACATAATTATGTAATTGATTTATCCTTAAACCAAGGATACCGTCTTTGTAAGGGACTTCGTCTCAATCTCCTTTCATGGATGCATATTCTGTTTTATACACAACCTTCTTTTATACGGTGTATAAACCCCTTTGACTTTTACGTTTATTTAAAAGGAATATTTTTTATATGAAGTGTTTATTAAAAGACAAAAGGGAATGTTTTTGTTGTTCGTATGCGGTGACAATGGCTTCTCCGCCGCCACGACCATTACTTGGGTTTCGCCTTCCTCTACAATCCAACCCATATTTTTAAAAGAAAAATAAATTCCATGTTTTACTTTTCTTTTAGTTTGGTATTGAAAATGGTTTTCATAATGTATTTATATCAATGTGTTGTATTGATATCATGTTATTGAAAGGTGTAAATGTTATGTTTCCTTTATGCATGTTTTATGTGATAAGATTATGTTATGGTTCTTGGAAATTATTATGAAGATGGGTGGTTCCATGATAAACTAAGGGCGGGTGAGCCCGATACATCTCTCTAATGCATTGGGTAACGTGAAGGAGTGAAACGTTAAGGTTTCTCCGATGAGATTTCGGGAATATACTGTGGTGGGGCTTCCAAACGTAACCAAGAGGGTTACTCCCTACGTAAGAATGTTATGAATGCCTCATGTTACCTTTTATGTCTTATGATTTTTATGATTTATTCATGATTTGATATGTATATGTTTTATGGGTAAAGTATGATTTCATTCTAATGTATATATGAACTCATGTTTCCTTTCCATATTTTTATAACTCTTACTGAGCTTTTTATGCTCATCCCATGTTTTTGAAATGTTTTTCACAGGTCAAGGGAAAGGTACAGGATGTGATGATAGTGTCAAGGATGTGTCAAGAAAGAATCCGTGTTTTATTTTAAATATGTTTCTGTTGATGGGAAGAATGAATACTGTCTTTTATGTAACCACTTTGTTTAAATGTGGAATGTAATGCAAGTTTCATGATCTAATTCTTTAAAACTCTAAACCTGAAAAGATCCTCAATGTGTAATCTTGTAATAACTCAAAATTAAGTAAGGTTTAAGGCTGGGGCATTATAGTTGGTATTAAAGGTCGGTTTAGATAACTTTAGAGATTAGGGTATTCTCTAAGAATAAGTGACAGTAACATAATGGATAGGATTTCAGAAAGAGTCCTAGTTTTAGATAAAGTGAATGAGTAAGTATATCTTGGTGTTTATCTTCCTCATTAGTATATGATGGTTTTGTTGATATACTCACACTGACCTTTTTGGTTTTAGTAAATGGATGGATCTAGCAGGCACCAAAGTTACAATACGTTTGAAGGAAACTGTGGTGGTTCTCTGATTAAGAGACTGGATGAAATG
Source organism: Viscum album (assembly GCA_963277665.1). Taxonomy (NCBI): domain Eukaryota; kingdom Viridiplantae; phylum Streptophyta; class Magnoliopsida; order Santalales; family Viscaceae; genus Viscum; species Viscum album. The sequence continues at coordinate 1,844,615,410 of OY728163.1, read as the reverse complement.
GGGGATTCAATGAGGAAACTCATGGTTGTTCTAAACAAACTAGCAAGGAGTCATGATCAACCACTTGAACCTTGGTATGATCTGTAATGCATCATGTACGAGATGACCAATCAATGTGGAAGTTCAAGTAATAATTATAAAGGTAACCATTCGAGTTTATATGATCCTTACTTTTGAGACAATTATGGGTTATTATATGTTATGATGGAAAATGAAAGGCATGAGATAAACTTGAGGATATATTATGTTATGGTTATTTTTTATTATTTTATCCCTTTTTGGGGAATGATTTGAGAATTATATAGTTTTAGAAAAAGGACAACATGCAGACCGTGTGACTACCCATCGTGTCGGACAAATCTGCGGGAATCGAACCCACGACCAAAGTGCGACTAGTATTTATCGCCTACCATTGGACTACGTGAAGTCCCTGGTTAGTTTGACTGATTCTTTTTAGTTATATGATTTTATAAATTAAGAGTATGTTGATTTTGAGTAATTTATGAAAATGATTAACCTATCATGGAGGATATGTGATTAGGTTAATTACTTTTCAATACGAGACTTTAGGAGCAACTGATGTTGTTTGGAGATAAATGTTACGATTTAACTTGGAAGACTATGTGACTAAATCCTTCAAATATTTGGGTTTCAATCTTAGTTCGGTTTACTTTGAAGAATGTTATGGTCAAATTGATTATAGAATGGTCCTCGTTGAACTTTGGGTTTTGTTGGACAAATTTTGGAGATTAAGAATAGATTTTCTTTTTATAAAGGGTTATCCTTTTCTGGATTATCTGATCTAGTTCTAACCTTTTTGGTTTTGGTTTTGGTTAAAGTCTAAAGAAATGGGAAGTATATAGTTATCTTTTGTGGATTATGTTACTCTCTAGAAGTTGATTATAGTATAATAATGCGAACAAGTCTCCCTAAATACTCGTCTTTTGGAAAAAAAATATGAGTTTGATTAAGGAATCTAGTAAAAGTTGAAATTCAACATGATAAGTGATTATGTTTCCTTATGAATAAATTCCTCAATAAAAATTAACTTAAAACAAAAATGTTGTCTATTAACTTTTCCTACTGGGGAATCGAATACTGTTTAACCCATCACAAGTTTGTGATTTTCTCATGGTTAACTTTCTCATAGACATGTTTACTATCACTCTCCCTCAAGAACATGACCCCTTGCTTTTTCTTCCATGTCCATATTTTTCTACATGGAATCCTAGTATGGGTTATCTCGGGTGACCTCTATACTTATCTTACTTTATTTTAATGTGATTGTCTTACCGACTCTTGTTCCGATGTGGGACTTTCAAGGATGTTTCCAAGCTCAATTTTAAAAATTGCGAGGACACAATTCACAAAAGGGGGGAAGGATCTAACACCACAGGTAAATAAAGAATATGACATTTTCATATTTATCCATATTTGTGAATAAAATATTAATATGACTTTAAAGGGGACGCTATGCTCGATGGCGTACCCAACACGCAACAACGAGTTTCTTGGGAATCTTACATTGCACTCTAATAATAAAATAATATTATTTAAAATGGTAGTTAACATGTAGCCATTGTATTGGTGGGAATGGATATAAATAACTAAAATATTATTATATATGTTTTTAAATGTTTTTACATTTATCCAATAAAAGATAAAGGCTTAAAATACGGAAAGAATTCAATTTTAGGCGTATATTCCCTTGTTTTCACTAAATGTTCACTTATCAATTTTTGGTGGCGAACCATCATTAAATATAGTTTTTCTCACTCTTATAAATTATATTGGACCAAATAAAACTCTTCTTAAGAATTGGGACATCAAAATTTACTTTGTGTAAATTTTTGGTATCTTTCTGATAAAGTTCATTTTTTAATGAATACTGTAAAATGTTGTATTTTAATTCAAAACCTCTTTTTAATCTAATTTATTTATATGATTATATTATCTTTTGAATTGATTTTAAAGTGAAATTATAATATATTTTTACCATTAAATCCAATAGTGGTTGTTGGAATTAATCTCACTTTGAAATCAGACTTAAACTAGTGTCAATCATTTGATACTTATTGTTTCATAAAAACATGCTATTTTCTCTGACAGCGGGAATTAATTATTAAATTAATTAATGTGACTTATATGTTTTGAATATTGTAAAATAGAATTCATTTTTGAATTCGTAATATGAAATATATCTTAGGGTGAATTTTTGGGATTTTTCTGAAAAACATCAATTTTTGATGAATAGTGAAACCACTAAGTGGTACTTATAAAAACTGATTTATCCGTTTAAATGAAATTTTGCCATCTTTGTGTTTTAAATTTCAAAAATCTGACATACAAGGTATTCATTAAGAAGTAAAATGTGGTTCAATGGGATAAAAATAATTTTTTGGTGAATAGTAACTTATTAAATTTTTAATCGCTATTAGAGGTAATTAGTGTAGTTTATGGTAAGAATAATGTTTTAATAAAATGAAATGACCTAGACACATGTCCTACCCTCATTTTATGTATCATGGACGACCAATAATATCCATGGGTCAACTTGGGGACCCCATGGAGCCACTTTGGTTGGGAAATGACATAAATATCTTTTTATTTAATGTTAAAGTAAAAATGACACAAACATGAGATGTTTTACTGAAACAATTTTTACATGGGGTTATACAAGTCATAATTTTGACTATAAATAGTCATTGTAAAGATAAAAAGATTTTCTACATCATAATAGTTTTTTTTTATAATTTTTAGACATTAAATAAATTAAATTATTTATGACATCATGATGATGCAGCGATGACCTCATTATTTAACGATTTAAATAAAATGGAAAGATAATGTAATATCTAAGACCTAAACATGTCCAAAACCTATTGGATGAGTTGATTTCAAACCCTTATCACCTTATCCTAAAAATACATCAATGTGGGACCTTCAAAATCTGAAACTCTTTTGCAAATAAAGTAACATTTTGTAACTTTACAAGAGTGCCCCTCCTCTCCTCTTATAAATGGCCCCCGCCTCTACCACCTTACCCACACTCCCAAAGCCTTTGGCTCGGACAACCTCTGACTATTTTTACTCTCCACTTCCCTCTATTACTCCTTGAGGCCTCACTTTGTGCAGAAGTCTTCCCAAGGAAGCCTTTGAGCTCAAACCAAAGGGAGTTACCCGATTTTAAGGTAATGTCTTCTTTTGAGTCCTTTTGTTTTATTTTGCTTCTCCAACCCCCTAAACTCTTTTTATTCTTTTCTTTTGTAACAACTCCAGTATCCCCAATATACTAGAATGTTTTTATAAGAAGGATTCGAGCTACACTTACACACACCTACATCTAATGGTTAAAGAACATCCTGTTTCCATGGATGGCGAATTTCTGCCTCCCGAAACAATGATTGTTTAACATTCTTTTAACACCTTCAAAGGTGGCCATTAAGATGACACTATATTTATATATGGTATATAATATGTTTATTTTCCCTTATGATTCTGTATTTTTCATTTTGGTCATACCATTATGGTTTCCATTATGGGTAAACGCGATATCTTCATTTAAGGAAGTGCGGACTACCGCCCCCTCAAAGTGATTTGATTCGTTAATACCATATGTGGTACATATAAAGGATATATTTAATGATATTATATATGATACCATACTGTAATTAAAATACTATTATGTATCATTATGTTTTAATTCCATTAAATATGAAATAGAAATGGAAGTAGCGTTCATGCGTACGTACGACTTACCGTCTCCATGAACGGTACATTTCATTTCTTATCTCAAAATGTTATGTAATATTATAAGTACATATATATAATGGATATATATGTAATATATTAAATATAAATTATCGATATCATTCTGGAATTATAACATATATATATCTCTCTCATTTTGTTTTAATTCAATTAATATGACAAAAATGAAAGTAGCATTCATGCGTACGTACGGCCTACCGTCTCCATGAACGGTGGTTTTTGTTTTTTTATCTCCAAATGATATGGAATATTATAAAATGAATATTTAATGGATATATATTATATTTTAATCATTAATACTATTCAGGAAATTATATACTTATAACTACATGGGCAATCTTTTTTCAAACAAGTTCATTTTTGACTCATGTGCCAAACATCGGCAAAATCTTCTGATATGAACTAACATTATTAAAAAATTATTATAACATTATAATATGTGATATGAACTGAATAATAATATCTATAGGATGTAATTAGGAAATTATTAATTGAACAATTTTATTATTCATGAATATAAAGAAACGAACAAGACAAGTTGGACTTGAGGTAAGGGATCCTACTCCTCTCTTTCTTTTTAAGTACACTCTTTTATGTCATTCCTTTTAAGCTCATATTTCTTGTGATTGGGATGTTATTTTATATTACCCTTAATGTAATTTTTATGTTCATATGATGAGAGACCTTATTCTCTCTCATCAATCCATTTTGGATGTTTTGAGTGGCGCCGTTAGGCTGCCGAAGTTTCGTAAGAGATCTAACCTCTCTCTTTCTTTTTAAGTACTCTCCTTTATGTCACTTCTTTTAATCTCCACTTTTTTATGATGGGGGATGTCCTTTCAAATTCCTCTTTCTGTAAATTTTATTGTAATGTGATGAGATACCCTATTTGATCTCATCAATCCATTTTTGGAAGTTTTAAGTGGCGCTGTTAGGCTGCCGAGTTTTCATAAGGGATTTTTCATATCACTTTTATTCCTGTGAGATTTATGCTACATTTGCCACAATTTCTTTTGAGTGGTGTATGTACTGACCATTATTTTACTCATTTTGTAATATTATTTCATTTATGAGTATTTGCATCAATGTTGTATTGTCCTTCATTCACGGGGCGTATGTTTCGAAAGATACCCATGTCGGTAAGGGAACCTTTCACCCTCCTCTTTTTAAAAGACTTATTTTGTTGGGTCTTTTAATTTACATATTGTTATGTTGGGATATGTTCTCATATATCCTTATTGATGTAAATATTATGTTCAAGTGATGAGATACCTTTTTTTATGTGACGCCGTTAGGCTGTCAAGGAAACTTCTTAACCCAATTTCGATTTATTTGGGTTCAACATGTAGTTATTGAATATGTCATGCTTTGAATATGTGTGAATGTCCTTTGATTATTTTACACATAATATCCTCTTATATTTTCTTTATTCGTTTTTCACACATAATTATGTAATTTATTTATCCTTAAACCAACGATACCGTCTTTGTTAGGGACTTCGTCTCAATCTCCTTTCATTGAGGCATATTCTATTTTATACACAACCTTCTTTTATACGGTGTATAAACCCCTTTGACTTTTATGTTTATTCAAAAAGAATATTTTTTTATACGAAGTGTTTATTAAACGACAAATGGGAATGTTTTTGTCGTACGTATGCGGCGACAATGACTTCTTCTCCGCCGCAACCATTATTTGGGTTTCGGCTTCCTCTACAAGCCATACCATCTTTTTAAAAGAAAAATAAATACCATGTTTTACTTTTCATTTAACTTGGTATTGAAAATGGTTTTCATAATGTATTTATATCAATGTGTTGTATTGGTATCTTGTTATTGAAAGGTGGAAATGTTATGTTTCCTTTATGCATGTTTTATGTGATAAGATTATGTTATGGTTCTTGGGCATTGTTATGAAGAAGGGTGGTTCTGTGATAAACTGAGGGCAGGTGAGCCCGACACAGCTCTCCAATGCATTGGTTAACGCGAAGGAGTGAAACGTTATGGTTTCTCCGAAGAGATTTAGGGAATATATTGTGGTGGGTATTCCAAACGTAACCAAGAGGGTTACTCCCTACGTAAGAATGTAATGAATGCCTCAAGTTACCTTTTATGTCTTATGATTTCTTTGATTTATTCTTGATTTTATATGCCTATGATTTATGGGTAAAGTATGATTTCATTCTAATGTATATATGAACTCATGTTTCCTTTCCATATTTTTATAACTCTTACTGAGATTTTTATGCTCATCCAAAGTTTTTGAAATGTTTTTCACAGGTCAAGGGAAAGGTACATGATGTGATGATAGTGACAAGGATGTGTCAAGAAAGAATCCGTGTTTTATTTTAAATATGTTTCCGTTGATGGGAAGAATGAATACTATCTTTCATGTAACCACTTTTTTTAAATGTGGAATGTAATGCAAGTTTCATGATCTAATTCTCCAAAACTCTAAACATGAAAAGATCCTCAATGTGTAATCTTGTAATAACTCAAGATTAAGTAAGGTTTAAGGCTGGGGCCTTATAGATTTATTAAATATTCATAGATTCTAATAGTAGAATAATATTTGGATGATTTTTAATAAAACTACATGACATATATTCTTGACATAGTAATATAAATTTAAGAATATTCACCACACAATCATGTGGATTTAGAAAAACCAATCATAAAAGTAATGTATTTCTTCCATCTATGACCATACCTAGTAAAATCATGTATAAAATTCGATAACATTCTGATTTTTTGTAATATGATCAAGTGAAACTGGATGCCCACAATTTTCAGTTCCATATAAAATAATATATTGTGCATTAGAATGTGTTTATATTAATAGAACGAAATATTAATAACATATCACTTATTGATTTTTCAATATGAATAAATGAAATTTTATATTATTTAATAATATATGTCACATTGGTGAGTTCAAACATGTTCTCCACTATGATGAAAAACATTTATATCCATGATGATATTCATATATGTTGTTCTAAATTAGAATAACATTCAATCATGGGATATATGGTAGGGTTACTATCATGTATGAGTACTCATAAGAAGATTTGAATTTATCTCATTATATATATACCTATTAATTTCTACAATGGGATATTATGAGAAATTATATGCTCACATGGATTCAAAAAATTTATGTTTCATCAGATATTTCTATTTGGGAGAGTGTTTAAATATACGAAAACAATTCGATTTTTTTAATACATTTGATGACAAGTGTAATTTGATGAATTTCCATAAATAGTGATGATAATATTGAAGGTAAAATTTGGTACAGTTGGTGTGTCATGAATGATGTGTTATTAATGAAGAAGCCAATGAAATATTTTTCAATTCTATATTTATGTATGTTGACATCGGAAGCATCTGTATGAAATGGAACTAGCATTCTAAATTCAATTATGATATGTCATGATGAGTTTGTTTCATATATACAATGAAATATATATAATTCAAAGTGTTAAATGAATTTATTGTGAAAACTTATTGATTCAATAGCATATTTGATGTATTATATTACCTATTGCCTATCAATATGGTGTTTTAATCATATAATTTTGTCATCTTCCTCCATAGGATACATGACTGGTTATTAGAAACTATTCCTGATATTTAGGTAATGCCACCTAATTCAACTATATAAGAGGCCTAGAGGGTCATGCACAAAGTATCTCCTTGGATATCTGTTAAATATTATTTATTTTTATCAAAGGGGATAAAAATTATTATTCAGTCTAAGAAGTAATTTTTTGAAAATTTGTTAAATAATTTCATATTTTAAGTATATATTTATTCTTAAGTTAAACATTTATTTAAATGAATATATAATTTTTTTTATCAATTTTTATTTACATGGTAATAATTAAATATTTATTCAATAATAAATAATTTATGTAAAATATGTACAAACAATTTTTTTATTCACCACATTGTTTATATGATATTTCTTTACTTGTTGAATGAATATTATTTATCACTTATTACTTAAAAGATAATTAATGATTATTATTTAATAAATAATTCATCTAATCACATGAATAGTAAAACTACGATTTTATTCACTAGACAGTGAATAAAATATTTATTTATGATGTTTATTAGAAAATTATAAAATGCCAAGTAGGATGAGAGGATCCAGCTATTGGTCCAATGATAATAATTTATTTAATAGAATGAAAATAATATTTATCATTTTGAGAACTTCAAAACAATATATAATAAAATATTAATATTATTTCTTCAAGGTATGTGATTCCTTTTGGGTTTAACATGTTATTATGGGTTGTTGTGAAATTAGTTGTCATGAAACACCAACCCTAGGTCTATCAATATACAATTATATGAAAAGCATGTGGTTTTTTTTATTCTCACCATTACCCTCCAAGGATAATACTCTATCAATAAAACTGTCCCTAGTTTTTTCTATGATTATTTGATGATTATATCTTCCTCTATCATTCCTCTCAAGATAGATAGACCATGAAATATTCCACCAAAACTAAACGAATCATGTTTTTGATCATGTTAAAAATCACAAGATGATATATACCACTGCACTACAACCTATAATACCACTGATGATGTTCCAAGATCAATGGAGAACATGCAGATCATTTTTTTAGGGGACCTACATATCTCCTCATTAGTGAAAGAATAATAAAATTGATTCTCCTTCAGATTTTCAACATTGGTTTCCAAGAATGGACCCAATACTATTTAATTTATTCATGTTATTATATTGACTACTCTTTTTCAAAATATAACCTCTCATGGTTCTAGTTTAAAAGCATTCCAATATTATTCCAAAAAAATTTCATTTCTCATAGAGTTCATTTTATACAAATTGTAAGTCATATTTCTAATATGATACAATATAATTTGGATGTTGGTTCAATAGGTATTCTACAATGTCTAAAAGCATAATAAATAACTCCATTATTAAAATAGGCGAGAATATACATCTTAAAAGATGTGGTTCTAATATAGGTTATATGGATTCTCAGATGTATATTGATCATCCCATAGAATGTGTGCATCCCAGTGATGGGGGGATTAATGTGTTGTTCTATATCATTTAAAAATTGTAATAAAATATATTTACTTCTACCACTAGTAAATAGAACATCCTCAAAATTATTTATCTCAAACTTAAATTATTAATATAAATTGATATTTCCAAAAGGGTAATATATACATTACATTGTTCACCTCTATATAGGATTACTGCATCGTTTTTGGGATTCAAATAAACCCATTAATAGATTTTCCATTACAATTTTTATAAAACAATATATGGTTGGTTTTATATCATCTTTTATTCATTTAATTCTTAGAATGCTAAGGCATCCCAAAACTAACACTATCTGCCAAAATATGTAAATAGTTTAAAATACATTTGAGAAAGATCAATAGATAGGTACGTTTTACTTCAGAATCTATTGACATATATCATCTAATTCAATTACATATAATGACAGAATAATATTATTATCACGTCATTAATATATTTTACTATATATTATACACATTGATGAATGATGGATCAATCGATTCATGCTTAATTAATGTGGAGTTATTTTAAATATTTCCTTATTGATTACAAATTTCTAAAGTTGTTTGGATGTGATATTTATATAATTTAATCATCATTACTCTCTATTTACTTTAATTCTATTAACTCAATATTCTTCAATATATGTCATTATTTTAATATAAACTTCAACAACTTCTTCCCTTTTATCATATATTATATATAATTAATATTTTCTTGATTCTGCAATATATTTCCCATGATTCTTATAGTGGTTTCTAAAATTTAACTTATATCAAATAATTGATATATTTACTCAATCAATTTCCTGGTGAGAATATTCCAATGATAACAAAATATCCCCATTACATTGACCATTGTATCAAAATTATTATTAGAAATAACCTTCATCTATTATAATAAATCAATTGGTGTACTAGGTAATTATTATGATATAATCCCCAATAAAAAATTATAAAAAAAATTATTTTGGACATCTGGAGTATACAAACATTGACCAATTCTTCACATCTCATTATATCAACTACCTTCAAATCTTCATCATCCTGCCTGAATATCATAGAAAATAATCAGGAAAGAAATATAGTTGAAGAACTAGACACTCTATAACTCAACATGATTAACTACATAATATTTTTCCGATGAATTATGAAATATAAAATAAAAAAATCATTCATTCTTATTTTAGATTCACTCAAATTGTTTATCAATTTAAAAATTTACTTTTTTATACACCGTCATTTAGATGATACGAACATTTTAACTATTTTTTCTTGTAATAAAGGCCACAATCTCACTATATATCTTGAATAATATTTTTGAATTTATATTTTAAAATATTATTTTCAAAATTTTCATAATAATATTATTTTTCCTTCATCATATTTTTCTTATAATTTATCTTTTTTTCACAAATTATTGATCCTTTCAATTATATTAAACATAATAAGTTAATCACATAGAAGGAAAGCCATAAAACATTCCATATTTCAACCATATTCTGTATCCATTCTGATCATTACTTGTTTACTAACCTTATTATGTTATATTACTGAACCTTTCATGGTTTCATAGCCTTACAATGTTCTCATTATGTACTTTAAGAAAAAAATTAAAATTGTAACGTTTAATTTTTCTAAATGTAAAAATCATTTCCCACTTGAAACCCCATATTTATATTAATTACCTTAACATTATAAAGTACAAGAAGACATAAACTTTTCGGATCATTCTTTATTTTGATATTCATGAAACCTTATGAAATTTTAGAGAACAGAAAAATTTAGAATGTCGGGTTCAATACTTTTTCAAAATTAAAAACTCTCCTTATAATGAATATCAATATACAAAATTGAATCCATTTTTTGTAATCATAAGGGAACATTATCTATATCTTAATTTCAAATCAAGAACATCTTATCACATCAATAATAGTCTCATTAATATATAATGATTCAATAAAGAAGTTTAAAAGAAATAATAGCTCCATGAAATTACATTAAAAATTCATAGGGGAACATCTGAGTGAATTCCTGTGAAATATTATTAGATGATATTGTTTTCAAGATAATACATTATGTTGACTATAAAAAATACCATTTACCCAAATGTGATATCAAAATCTCATTGAATATAAATTATCATAGTAGCATATATATATATATCAATATATTTTTTATTTTAATTTCAGAACCACATTTCAAAATGCAATATTATAGAAATATATATGAGTTTCTAGTAGATGAGTTTTTAATGTAAAATTTATCAAATATAATATTTAAAGTACAAGGATCATATTATGGATCAATGTTATTTGAAAATTATGGGATATAATTATAAATGTATTATTAAAATACAATAGGTTTTTTTGATTTTCAATATTATAAAAATAATATATGATTATTAGATCTCAAATAGAAATTTCATTCTTATAGTTACATAATAATTTAGCAAAACTCTAAATTAATGTGATAATACAGAAAATAGAGTTATTGGAAATGTCATTTATGAAGATTTATCAATGTGGATTCGTGGAATAAATAAAATTACACAAATTTATATGGAATTAGAAAAGAAATATTCAATAATATAAGAGATGATTATTCCCTGATTTTCATTGAAAATAATCTCTCTCTGATTTCATGTTTAGTAGACCTATGGATGTTATGTATATGAATATAATTTTTCCACAATTGGGATTCACTTAGTAAAATATCCCATATTCTATGTTCAATTTTTTATTTACTAAAAATAATGTACTGGTGGAAGATTTTATAATAATGATGGATACATGAATTAGGTTGTATTTTCAATATAAAAATTTGTATAGAATTATAAGGGGTATATTAAACGATAGTAAAATAAGGAAATAATTTGTTTAAATAATTCAATCCTACCTAGATCTGGGTATATACAAAGAGTGTAACATATTATTATAAATTATGATATCATAATTTATTGGAAAAACATGTCTAGAATTTTTTAAAAAATGATAACATCATAAATATCATCTCTTGAATTATTTTTTACAAGTAATTGAATTCAAAATATTGAAAAAAAATTAGAACTATAAGAGACCCTCTGTAATGACCCATATGTTTTCCAAAATCCATTGTTGATTTAATTGACCTTATTATAGAAAACACATGTGATTATTTTTTTTAATTATATCATTTTAGATTTAACTGAACTTTATTAATAATTTGTAATGATGTTATAGCCTTTGAGCAGTGATCGCTTGCTTATTATAAATATAGGCCTTTAACAATTGAATTAACAACGGAAAAACAAGTGATTACCAAAACCAGTTGTTTCATATTCTATGAAGACCATTTATTAAATCTTGAAAAGGTGATTGTATCGTTGGGATTTTCGGATGACCAATCTCAAGATGATAGCTAACAACATGTGCCAGAGAAAAACTCTTTATGAGATAGGTTCATTCTCATCGAGGCCACAATCCAAGACATGTTCGCCGAACCACCCCATGAAGGTCCCAACATCATGAAACATTATCATAGGGTATAAGATGATGTATTAAGTGGTATTTATAATAAGACCATATCTATTAGAATATTTGAAATATTTTTTATTCAATAATGAATATATTTCCTGTCACGACCCGTCCTCGGGGCCCGTGCTGTGACTACCCCAAGCCCGCCTTCCATAGGCCAGGGGCAGGCGACTAGCACCAGGGCGTAAATCACAACAAAAGGGAAGGAATTTCCTTTGAAAAGTAAACAGGCACCACAGAGTAAGCAAGCAGAAAAGTAAACACTAAGTAAAAACTGTAACAAGCTATGCTGAAAGTAAAAGGGGCCGGAAATACAAGCCCAACTGTAAAGTACAACTGAAAGGGAAAAACAGCAACTGAAAAGAAAAGGCACAGCGTCGAGCCGTCCTCTGAAGGTCCCACTTAAAGGGTGGGTACAGATAGCCTCCACAGCTCCTCGGTCTAGCCGTCCGCTCCGAGTACGTCCTCCCAGTGGTCCACCTCCAGGTACCGTCCTGCTCCGTACGCCTCCACCACAATCAGCGATGTCCGTCGTCTGCAACCAACACAACGATGTGCGGGCATAGCCCGTGCATGGGTGAGTATAAGCTACTTAGTAGAGACCCCGAGACCCCCGATGGTCTCCAAGAATCCACAAAGGATAACCACAAAGGAAAGATACAATCACGAAGTAACATCCGACACGACTTAGGTATATGCCCATACATATACCTAAGTCCTCCATTCCCATTCGGCTCCAATGTCTGAGCCCAAGCACAACCCAGTCCACACAGGAAAGCAAACGTATACCCACACAGGTTAGCACAACACTATCCACAGAGGAGAGTAAACAGTAAATCCACACAGGATAGCTCAACACAATCCCCAAAGGAGAGTAAACAGTAAATCCACACAGGATAGCTCAACACAGTCCACAAAGGAGAGTAACACAGGATTCAGCTCACACAGGTATACTTATTCAAATGATGATAGAGATGATCACTGATCCATCTAAGTCGTCGGACCCACAAAGGATCGATAGGTACTAACCCCCGCAAAGACCCACACAGGACCGGGCCCCCACAGGACCTGTAGGCGCTGGCTCACACAAAACCGCTGAGCGCTGACCCACACAGGATCGGACTCACACAGTATCAGGCCCACACAGGACCTGTAGCACTGATCCACATAGGATCGCTGAGTGCAGTCATCGTCACAGTCCACTGAGGATCTCTGCACAGTCGTCGTCGCAGTCCACTGAGGATCTCTGCACAGTCGTCGTCGCAGTCCACTGAGGATCTCAGCACAGTCGTCGCTGTCGAAGTAGCAGTCGCAGCCAGCTCTAGGGTTCCCGCACACAGCAAGCTCGTTCGGGAGGGTCCGCTCCACAAGTCATGAGGACGATACATCAACTGACACAAATTCCAAATTTGATATATCCAAAAGTTTTGTATCTTCAATAGGAACTCAACGTCGCAGACGGCGCGTCAATCGGACGCCCGGTCTGAGAGTTATTGGCTTTTTCGTCCCAGAGACCCGGTTGGTTTTTAAGACAAAACCAACCAGACCGTACTCCACCTGTGTCCCAACCTCGGGCGGAGTGAGCCAAATGATCCGTCTCACATAGAGGAATACAACAAAGCTGACGACACATCAATCAGACGCCCGTAGCTCATGATATGAGCATTTCTGCTCCGAGGGCCCGGTTGGTTTCGTGTATGAACCAACCCGGCCGAACCCAAAGTATTCAGAAACCTTGAGTACAATATACTGAAACTACCGTCTCGATCCAAGGATCGTGTTTCCGCTGACGGCGCGTCGTTCGGAGGCCCGTAGCTCAAGTCAGGGGCATTTGATCGAAAATGGTCCGAAGACGGGGGGTCCGGGCCCGGGCTGACCCGGCCCGACCCCCCCCCCTGGGTCGGCCGAACCGGGTCGACCCGACCCGGTCCAAACCGGCCGGACCCGGCCTGGCCCGGCCAGGGCGCGGCGCGGCCGGTCGGACTGGCCTGGCTCGGCTCGGCCGAGCGCCAGGGTGTCGCGGGGCGCTGCCCCCGCTGTTTGGAGATGTCGCGCTGGAGCAATGGACGCGGCTGTCGCCGCGTCCCATGCGGGCGAGCCGGACCAGCATGGCCGCGGGTCCGCTGGCCACCGCCGCGCCGGCGACCCGCGCCGCTGGCCGCTTCCGCGGGCCACCGTAGTTGCTCCGGTGGTCCGTTTTCCTCCCCGTCTGCATCGTTGTTCCTCCCGGGTTCCGTTCTTCACTACGAGATCGTCAAATTTCCCTTGCATCACGTTTTTTCGTCGCCCGCCAAATCCGAAAAACCACGAAGAACGACGGAGGGTTTTCGGGCCGTGTTCGTTTGGCCCGCACATTCCGCATTAGTGATAAACAACGGGGGAAATAATTTAACACATGAAACAACAATTTTAATTAACTAAAAATTGTTCATGAGAATACGGTTCTTTAATTTTAAAGAAACGTTCACGGGAAAATGGCATTTCCAAAATAAAAATCCCTACCTCGTCAAGTCGTCGCTCGCGGGTTCTTCGCGGAATTTGGGAATCGTCGCGTCATCGTGGTATCTGGCGTCGCATCGTCGCGGAAGGGTGTCGCGTCGACGAACTCCAAGGTTCAAGAACAAAAAGATTTAATTAATAATAATTAAATCCTTCTGAGTTAAAAGCCACAAAGGAAAATTTAAAGGAAATCCGAAATCCTCACCTCAACGGTTGATCGAAGGTTTTTGCTGCGGATTAAGGAACGTCGCCGAATAAGGTCGCGGGAGAGGAAATGTCAGTGTTGCGGCACACGGCGTCGCGTCGTCGATTCCCGCGGGTTCGGCATTCTTCGTCGGAGGCCGGCGTTCTTCACGTTCTTCGCGTTCTTCGCGTTCTTTGCGAAGAAGGGTGAAGGCAGAAGAACTTCTGTCAAAAACCTCTCAACGAGTAATCCTCTAAAAGTCGTGCTGGTCTTATTTTATTATTATGCCAACAAACGAATAAGAGGTAAGTAACGACCCATTAATTCGTAGAATTAATTCAACGAAAGAAACCACCCATTTAATTCACGAAATAAACCGCCCAATTAAATGGTGCATTAAGAATTTAAGAAAACGCGTCAGTTGACTAACATAATGACGGGTTTTCATAGGTGCGTTACTTAGCGGAAAAGAAATGGCGGGGCTCGTGCGGGCCCCACCTCGCAAATATCCTACCCAGAGTGTAGGATATTTTTGGATAGTACCCTATCTGTTTCAACTCACTTTAAGTGGCTTTCAAGTGGAATCAACTGGCTTAAGTGAAATAAAATAAAGTTTGTCGAACAATTTATTTTATTTCTTAACTTTAAGCCCAATAATTAAAAACCACACCCGAGAAAATGCAACTCCCGAAGATGCGTTTTTAAGCAAATATCGATGTTTTGATTTAATCGGTGCCCTTAGAATTTGATTCCGGGCACCAGTTCAAAAGATAGAAAACCATGCTCATCCGTTCACTGAACGTACCCGAGCCAAACTTCAGAAAATGATTTCGGGCACACCGGGCCTCGGAATCAGGTGCCGTCAGAAACTGCGCTCTTGTAAAATTTCAAAGAAAATTAATAAAAATAATTTCCTTGAAATTTACGGGTCTTTACCTTACTCCAACCTCAGGGATTTACGTCCCTGTAAAGATACATCAAAAACTAGGGAAACAAAAGTGGGTACTGAGCACGCATCTGAGCCTCCCACTCCCATGTGCTCTCCTGGAGGTTCCCGTACTGCCATCTGATGCACACAAGAGGAATCGATCTCCCACATAGGACCCGCTCCTGTCGATCCTCTATCTTTACTGGGACCTCCGCAAAAGTCTCCCCATCATCCACGTCTAGCTCCCCATAGTCAATGATGTGCGTCGGGTTGTGCACGTATCTCCTCAGCTGAGATACGTGAAAGACGTCGTGCACCCGGTGCAACTGAGGTGGTAGAGCCAGGTGATAAGACACCTCGCCTATCATGCTGAGGACCTGGAATGGTCCAATGAAGCGTGGAGACAACTTTCCACCTCGGCAAAATCTCCACAAACCACGTCAAGGTGAGACACGCAAGAAGACGTGGTCGCCATCCTCGAACACTAGTGGCCTCCGCCTCCTATCAGCATATGACTTCTGCCAGCTCTGAGCTGTCCTCATTTGCACCTGGATGACCTAGACCTTCTCTGTCGTGGCCCGAACCATCTCTGGTCCCACAAGTGCTGACTCCCCAGGGTCTATCCAGCAAAAAGGATATCTGCAAGATCTGCCATACAACGCCTCGTATGGTTCCATCCCGATGGTGGTGTGGTAGCTATTGTTGTACGCGAAATCCACAAAGGGTAGGTGGTCCTCCCAACTGCGACCAAAGTCGAGGACACATGCGCGGAATGTCCTCGAGAGTCTGAATGGTCCTCTCCGCCTGACCATCCGTCTGAGGGTGAACGGCAGCGCTCAGACGTAGCCGCGTCCCGAACGCCTCCTGCAACCACTTCCAAAGCCGGGAAGTAAAACGAGCTTCCTGATTGGAGACGATAGTCTATGGTACACTGTGAAGCCGTACAATCTTTTGAACGTAGAGACGCCCCAAGCTCTCCACTGATCTCTGCTCTCTGATGGGTAAGAAGTGTGCCGACATGGTGAGTCGGTCCACAATCACCCAAATGGAGTCGTGACCTCTGGAAGTGCGTGGAAGTCCAGTCACGAAGTCCATAGAGATCCCGTCCCACTTCCACTCTGGGACCTCCAAGGGCTGTACCAAGCCTGCTGGTACCTGATGATCTGCCTTCACCTGTTGGCAGGTGAGAAATCGAGAAACGAACTCTGCCACAACCTTCTTCATGCCCGTCCACCAGTGCTATCGTCTGAGATCCGGGTACATCTTCGCCACTCCAGGATGTACCGCCAAAGGAGAAGTGTGAAACTCTCTCAGTACCTCCTCTCGTAAAGTGACTGGTACCATGGTACGTCCTCTAAAAAGGACGACATGCTCTGCTCCAAGGGAGAAACCATCAGGTGCCTGTCCCAAGGATATCTGTGCATGCCGTGTCTCACAGTCAGCGTCCCCACACTGTGCCTCTCTGACCCGCTGCAGTAGTGGAGGGGTGACTGTGAGAGGCTGAGGGAAGGCTGCACCATCTCTATCCACAAAGGATATCTTCAAGGCGGCTAGTTGCTCTGTCGCCTCCTCAAGTATCTGAATGCTCGTCCTCCTGCTGAGGGCCTCGGCTACCACGTTCCCCTTCCTAGGAGTATAGACTATCTCAAAGTCATAGTCCTGGAAGAACTCAATCCATCGCCGCTGTCTCAGGTTCAGGTCCTTCTGCGAGAAGATGTACTTGAGACTCTGGTGGTCAGAAAAGACTGTAAAGCGCTCGCCCATCAGATAGTGCCTCCATGTCTTCAGAGCGAAGACCACTGCTACTAACTCCAGGTCATGGGTAGTGTAGTTCTGCTCATGCGGCCTCAACTGATGTGATACATAGGCAATCACAGCCCACTCCTTCATCAGAACACACCCGAGTATGGTCCCAGATGCATCGCAGTAGACTACATAACCAACTCCCTCCACAGGAAACCTCAAAATAGGTGTGCTGGACAATCTCTGTATCAGCTCCTAGAAGCTCTGCTGACATTTTTCTGACCACATGAAGGGTTTCCCCTTCTTCGTCACAGCTGAGAGTGGCGCCGCAACTCTGGAGAAGTCCGACACAAATCTCCGATAGTATCCGGCTAGACCCAAGAAACTCCGCACCTCCGTCACGCTCCTGGGTGGCTCTCAAGCTAGCACTGCTTCGATCTTCGCGGGATCCACAGTAACTCCCGCCTCAGAAAAGATTTTCCCCAAGAAGTGGACCTCACGTAACCAGAACTGGAACTTCGAGAGCTTGCCATAAAGCTGGTGCTCTCGGAGTGTGTCTAGTACAACCCGCAAGTGGTAGGCGTGCTCCTACTCCGTGGTTGAGTACACCAAAATGTCGTTGATGAAGACCACGACAAATTGATCGAGGTATGGCTGGAAGATCCTGTTCATGAGGCTCATGAACATTGTTGGAGCATTGGTTACTCCGAATGTCATAACCAAGAACTCATAGTGGCCATACCGACACCTGAAGGCCGTCTTCTGCACGTCCTCGTCTCGAACTCTGAGCTGATGATAGCCTGACCTGAGGTCTATCTTCGAGAACCACCGTGCTTCCTTGAGCTGATCGAAGAGGACATCAATCCTCAGTAGCGGATACTTGTTCCTTTCTGTAACCTGGTTCAGGAGACGATATTTGACACACATTCGCAATCTCCCGTATTCCTTCTTGGCGAACAATATTGGGGAAGCCCATGGTGAAACGCTGGGTCGAATGAACCCCTTGCCCTACAAGTCCTCCAACTGTACCCGCAGCTCTTGATGCTCAGCGGGGGCCATCCGATATGCTGGAGTGGATACCGGGGCTGTCCCGGGTACAGATCAATATAAAAGTCTACCTCTCTGCAAGGAGGTAGCCCTGGAACATCGTCGGGGAAGATGTCCGCATACTGATCCACCACTGCAGGAAAACTTGGACTCCGCACGTCCACTGCTCCAAGGATGAGGCTAGCCAACTGATGAGTGATGGGTTATCCCCTCCTCTGCGAGAGTCCATCCTGTGCTGCAAAGGCTCCCTTCTCGCCGGTGAAGGTGAACCTGCTCCCGTCGGTGCGCACACATCGTACCTTGTGCCTAAAACAGTCAATCTGAGCATGGACTATAGATAACCAATCCATGCCCAAGATGACGTCGTAAGGCCTCGACACCACTACAAGATGATCCCAGCCGAAGCTCTCTCCCCATAGAGTAAGCTCACACTGCCGGCACCAGTGCGTAATCGTCGAGTCTGCCCCCGTAGGGGTCTCTAGCTGTAATGATCGAGCCAATGGCTCTGTCGGAATCGCCGAGCTCCGAACAAGGGCAGCGGCTATGAAAGAGTGACTCGCTCCTGTGTCTGTAAGAACTGCAGCAAGGGTGGAATAGACACAGATCGTACCTCGAATCATCTCTGGTGCGCCGTGGTCGTAGGCCTCTACTGCCTGAAGCTGTGCCTGTCTCTTCCCGCCAGCTCCCTATGGTCGGGGCGGACCTCCTGGGGATGGTGGTGGCAGAGTCTCAAATCGCCGCCCACCACCTGCTGTTCGGCCAGCTCCTCTGCCTCGTCCGCCTCTTCCCTGCGGACCGCCACGGTCGACCCTCTGCCTATGCCTGGGTGGCCCCTCCACCGTCTTATGCTCCTCGGTACGGCGGGTCGGGCAGTCATGAGCCCTGTGGCCCTGCCCGCCACACGCGTAGCACTGCCTGCCTCTTGGAAGGCTAGCTCCGTACTCTGTTCCCCGCACTGCTGAGCCAGTGTCCCGAGGTCGTCTGCCGGAAGGTCTGGTCTGCCTGGAATCCTGAGTCATCCGTCGGCTACCTACTGCCGAAGACTCTGCTACCTACCGCCCTGCGGTAGGTCTCGCTGTGGACTCAGCCAGAAAGCTCTCGATCAGAAGGGCGGTGCTGTAAGCATCGGGGGCTCGGCGGGTAAAGGTATCGTCGATGCCTCTGCTTTCAACGGGCCCTGTACCGCGGCCTCGTCGCTCGGCGGGCTGTCGTCGCGCTCTACTCTCGGAACCCTAGCTGGCTGCCGTCATGGGGCCATACTTAAAAGGAAACAAGTGCGCCACGGTCATAACAGTATACCTGGTGAGCTGACACAAGTAATCACAAAAAAAACTTGAAACACACATGAAATCAATGTTTCCGTGCATTAAGTCGGAAATCAGAAGTCAGGGTCCTGGTATACAGATACGTCGGCCGCCGCACCAACACTAGAATCCCTGGACTGATAACCACACCCAATACGCTAAACACTATTTCTTCACATAGAATAATGATCAGAGTCTGCGGTAGAACCGACCACCTCTGATACCAATTTGTCATGACCCGTCCTCGGGGCCCGTGTCGTGACTACCCCAAGCCCGCCTTCCATAGGCCAGGGTATGGCGACTAGCACCAAGGCGTAAATCCCAACAAAAGGGAAGGCATTGCCTTTGAAAAGTAAACAGGCACCATAGAGTAAGAAAGCGGAAAAGTAAACACTAAGTAAAAACTGTAACAAGTTGTGCTGAAAGTAAAGGGGGACGGAAATACATGCCCAACTGTAAAGTATAACTGAAAGGGAAAATAGAAACTAAAAAGAAAAGCCACAGTGTCGAGCCGTCCTCTGAAGGTCCCACCTGAAGGGTGGGTACAGATAGCCTCCACATCTCCTCGGTCCAGCCGTCCGCTCTGAGTACGTCCCGCCCAGTGGTCCACCTCCAGGTACCGTCCTGCTCCGTACACCTCCACCACGATCAGTGCTGTCCGTCGTCTGCAACCAACACAACGATGTGCGGGCATAGACCGTGCAGGGGTGAGTATAAGCTACTCAGAAGGGACCCCGAGACCCCCGATGGTCTCCCCAAATCCACAAAGAATGACCACATAGGAAAGATACAATCACGAAGTAACATCCGACACGACTTAGGTATATGCCCATACATATACCTAAGTCTTCCATTCCCGTTCGGCTCCAACGTCCGAGCCCAAGCACAACCCAGTCCACACAGGAAAGCAAACGTATACCCACACAGGATAGCACAACACAATCCACAAAGGAGAGTAAACCGTAAATCCAGACAGGATAGCTCAACACAATCCACAAAGGAGAGTAAACAGTAAATCCACACAGGATAGCTCAACACAATCCACAAAGGAGAGTAACACAGGATTCAGCACACACATGTATACTTCTTCAAATGACGATAGAGATGATCACTGATCCAACTAAGTCGTCGGACCCACAAAGGATCGATAGGTACAAACCCCCGCAAAGACCCACACATGATCGGGCCCACACAGGACCTGTAGCACTGATCCATGTAGGATTGCTGAGTGCAGTAGTCGTCGCAGTCCACTGAGGATCTCTGCACAGTCGTCGTCGCAGTCCACTGAGGATCTCTGCACAGTCGTCGTCGCAGTCCACTGAGGATCTCAGCACAGTCGTCGCTGTCAAAGTAGCAGTCGCAGCCATCTCTAGAGTTCCCGCACACAGCAAGCTCGTTCGGAAGGGTCCGCTCCACGAGCTGAGAGGCCGATACATCAACTGACACAAGGTCCGAAGTTGATGTATCGAAAAGTTCTGTATCTTCAATAGGAACTCAACGTCATAGACGGAGCGTCAATCGGACGCCCGGTCTGAGAGTTATTGGCTTTTTCGTCCCAGGGGCCCAGTTGGATTTTAAGGAAATCCAACCAAACCGTACTCCACATGCGTCCAAACCTTGGGCGGAGTGAGCCAAAATATCCGTCTCACTTAGAGGAATACAACAAAGCTGACGGCACATCAATCGGACGCCCGAAGCTCACGATATGAGCGTTTCCGCTCCGAGGGCCCAGTTGGTTTCGTGTACGAACCAACCCGGCCGAACCCAAAGTATTCCGAAAACATGAGTACGATATACGGAAACGACCATCTCAATCAAAGGATCGTGTTTCCGCTGACGGCGCGTCGTTCGGAGTCCCGTAGCTCATGTTACGGCCATTTGATCGAAAATGGTCCGAAGACGGGGGGTCCGGGCCCGGGCTGACCCCCCCCCCCCCCCCCCTGGGTCGGATGAACCGGGTCCACCTGACCCGGTCCAACCCGGCTAGACCCGGTCCGTCCCGACCAGGGCGCGGCCCGACCGGTCGTACCGGCCTGGCTCGGCTCGGCCGAGCGGCCGAGCGGCCGAGCGCCTGGGTACTGCGGGGCACTGCCCCCGCGGTTTGGAGATGTCGCGCTGGAGCAATGGACGTGGATGTTGCCGCGTCCCGTGCGAGCGAGCCGGACCCGCACGGCCGCGGGTCCACTGGCCGCCACCGGCCGCTTCCGCGGGCCCCCGGAGTTGCTCTGGTGGTCCGTTTTCCTTCCCGTCTGTGTCATTTTTCCTCCCGGGTTCCGTTCTTCACTGCGGGATCGTCAAATTGCCCTTGCGTCACGTTTTGTCATCGCCCTCCAAATCCTCACAACCACGAAGCACGACAGAGGGTTGTCGGGCCGTGTTCGTTTGGCCCACACCCTCCGCGTTAGTGATAAACATTGGGGGAAATAATTTAACACATGAAACAACAATTTTAATTAACTAAAAATTGTTCATGAGAATCCGGTTCTTTAATTTTAAAAAACGTTCACGGGAAAAGGGAATTTCAAAAATAAAAATCCCTACCTCGTCAAGTCGTCGCTCACGGGTTCTTCGAGGAATTTGGGGATCGTCGCGTCGTCGCGGTATCCGGCATCGCGTCGTCGTGAAAGGGTGTCGCGTCGACGAACTCCGAGGTTCAAGAACAAAATGATTTAATTAATAATAATTAAATCCTTCTGAGTTAAAAGCCACAAAGGAAAATTTAAAGGAAATCTGAAACCCTCACCTCAACAGATGATCGAAGGTTTTTTCTTCGGATTAAGGAACGTCGCCGAAGAACGTAGCGGGAGAGGAAACATCGGCGTCACGGCACACAACGTCGAGTCGTTGATTCCCGCGGGTTCGGTGTTCTTCATCGGAGGCCGGCGTTCTTCATGTTCTTCGCGTTCTTCGCGTTCTTCGCGTTCTTCGCGAAGAAGGGTGAAGGTACAAGAACTTCTATCAAAAACCTCTCAACGAGTAATCCTCCAAAAGTTGTGTTGGTCTTATTTTAATATTATGCCAACGAACGAATAAGAGGTAAGTAATGACCCATTAATTCGTAGAATTAATTCAACGAAATAAACCGCCCATTTAATTCATGAAATAAACCGCCCAATTAAATGGTGTGTTAAGAATTTAAGAAAACGCGTCAGTTGACTAACATAATGACGGGTTTCACGGGTGCGTTACATAGCGGAAAAGAAACGGCGGGGCTCGTGCGGGCCCCACCTCGCAAATATCCTACCAAGAGGGTAGGATATTTTTGGATAGTACCCTATCTATTTCAACTCAATTTAAGTAGCTTTCAAGTGGCTTCATGTGGCTTAAGTGAAATAAAATAATGTTTGACGATCAATTTATTTTATTTCATAACTTTAAGCCCAAAAATTAAAAACCACACCCGAGCAAACGCAACTCCGGAAGATGCGTTTCTAAGAAAATACCGGCGCTGCGATTTCATCGGTGCCCTCAGAATTTGATTCGGAGCATCGGTTCAAAAGTTAGAAAAACCCACTCGTCTGTTCACTGAACGTACCCGAGCCATACTTCGGAAAATAATTCCGGGCACACCGGGCCTCGGAATCAGGTGCCGTCAGAAACTGCACTCTCATAAAATTCCAAAAAAAATTAAGAAAAAAAATTTCTTGAAATTTACGGGTTTTTACATTACTCCCACCTCAGGGATTTATGTCCCCGTAAAGATACATCAAAAACTAGGGAAACAAAAGTGGGTACTGAGCACGCATCTGAGCCTCCCGCTCCCATGTGCTCTCCTGGAGGTTCACGTGCTACCATCTGATGCGCACAAGAGGAATCGATCACCCACGTAAGACCCGCTCTTGTCGATACTCTATCATTACTAGGACTTCTTCAAAAGTCGCCCATCATCCACGTCTAGCTCCCCATAGTCAATGATGTGCGTCGGGTCGTGTACCTATCTCCTCAGGTGAGATACGTGGAAGACATCGTGCACCCGGTGCAACTGAGGTGGTAGAGCCAGGCGATAAGCCACCTCACCTATCATGCTGAGGACCTAGAATGGTTCAATGAAGCGTGGAGACAAATTCCCGCCTCGGAAAAATCTCCACAAACCACGTCGAGGTGAGACACCCAAGAAGACATGGTCTCCATCCTCAAACTCTAGTGGCCTCCGCCTCCTGTAGGCATATGACTTCCGCCAGCTCTGAGCTGTCCTCATCCGCTCCTGGATGACCTGGACCTTCTCTGTTGTGGCCCGGACCATCTCTGGTCCCACAAGTGCTGACTCCCCAGGGTCTGTCCATCACAAAGGAGATCTGCAAGGTCTGCCATACAACGCCTCATATGGTGCCATCCCGATGGTGGAGTGGTAGCTGTTGTTGTACGCGAACTCCAACAAGGGTAGGTGGTCCTCCCAGCTATGACCAAAGTCGAGGAAACATGCGTGGAGCATGTCCTCGAGAGTCTGAATGGTCCTCTCCGTCTGACCATCCGTCTGATGGTGAAAGGCGGTGCTCAGACGTAGCCGTGTCCCGAACACCTCCTGCAACCCCTTCCAATGCTGGGAAGTAAAACGAGCGTCCCGATCAGAGACGATAGTCGATGTCACACCATGAAGCCATACAATCTCCTGAACGTAGAGACTGCCCAATCTCTCCACTGAGCTTTACTCTCTGATGTGTAAGAAGTGTGCCGACTTGGTGAGTCGGTCCACAATCACCCAAATGGAGTCGTGACATTTGGAAGTGTGTGAAAGTCCAGTCACAAAGTCTATAGAGATCTCGTCCCACTTCCACTCCGGGACCTCCAAGGGCTGTACCAAGCATGCTGGTACCTGATTCTCTGCCTTCACCTGCTGGCAGGTGAGGCATCGAGAAACGAACTCTGCCACGACCTTCTTCATGCCCGTCCACCAGTGCTATCGTCTGAGATCCTGGTACATCTTCTCCACTCCAGGATGTACCGCCAAAGGAGAAGTGTGAAACTATAAAGACTCGGAAATTTCAAGGAAATTTTTTTCTTAATTTTCTTAGAATTTTACAAGAACGCAGTTTCTGACGGCACCTGATTCCGAGGCCCGGTGTGCCCGGAATTAATTTATGAAGTTTGGCTCGGGTACGTTCAGGGAACGAACGAGCGGGAATTTCTAACTTTTGAACCGATGCTCGGAATCGAATTCTGAGGGCACCGATGAACTCGCAGCACCGGTTTTTTCTTAGGAACTCATGTTCCGGAGTTGCGTTTACACGAGTGTTGATAATAAAAATTGTGGAAGTATATTGTATAACTACACTACAATTTTTTATTAACTTACTCTAAGTGTTAGCTCATGGTGGAGGTTGGGTAACCACCCAACCTCCCTTGGGATGTTATGATGGTTGTGGGGCCCACACGAACCCCACCTCTTCATATCCTCTAAAACCCCTCAACTACCACATAAATGAATTTAAATTAGTTATAACTTATGTCTTAAATGAGTTGAATTTAATGTGGTGAGTTGTGTGAGTCTTTTGAATTTCAAACACTTGAAATTCAAAAGCCTTTTGAAGTTAATAAAATAAGTGGAGAACTTATTTGATTTGGTTGGGTTGTGTTGTTTGAGAGCTTTTGGAAAAAAGGCTTAGAAGTCTTGAAGTTTCTTCATCCTCTTGATGAAGAACGCGAAGAACAATAGGACATCGACGAAGAACGCCACGTTCTCGGGAACCGTCTTCCGCGACGCCATACCCGTGACACCGACGACGTCTTCTTCCTCGACATCTCTTTTCGCTACGTCGAATCTCTTCACCTCTTAAATCAAGGTAGGGGATTATTTTGGGAATGGTATTTCTCACTTGGTTGTTCTTCTAAAAACAATGATTCGGATCAACTCATCATTAAGTTGATCCGCGAATGTTTTATTTTAATTGCGGGTTGAGATTATTTGTACGCTTCTTTTTAAGTAAGTGGTTGTAGGGTTTTTCATTGGTATCCTTGAATATCTTTTTCCGGTGTTCTTCATTGTTTTAAATAATCACCTGTTATCAGATTAACGTAAGGAGGCAGGACCGCACAAACACGGCCGACCTTCCTTCCTTTGTTATTATTTTTATTGCGGATTGGAGCAGGGTAACGTGGTGTCGTTGCACCGCACGGAAAAGAAGAAACTACGACCGGTATGGGACAGGACAAAGAAACACGGCAATGTCGCGCCGTGCCGTTGAAGGCGGAAGAGACCGCGCCCAGAGTCGGGCCACGGCGGAGGGGCGCGGCACCGTCGCGTCGTGCCATTCGAACAAGGGCCGCGGCTTGAGCCGCGGAAGAGCTGGAAGGGGCGGCCGAAAAACCGGCCGCCGGCGGATAAGGAAGAGCCGCGGCCCTACGGCCGCGGCGGAGTAGTCAGAGGCGGCCGGCCTTGCCGGCCGCCTGTTTGCTTTGGAGGCGGGAACCGCGGGTCCCGCGTGTGAAAGAAAAACGGACGGCCTAAGGTCAGCCGATATCCACAAAACCCGGGGGGGCTTTACACCCGACATGCGGCGCGTGTGCGGCGCCCCGGCCGCGCCGCCACGCCGGGCCGCTCCGGGTCCAACTGGACCGGGTCGGGTCGACCCGGTTCGGGTCAGACCAGGGGGGTCAGGCCAGGTCGGTCCGGGCCTAGACCCCCCAGTTTCGGACAGGTTTCGGTTCCTCGCCCATATCTCGGGCTACAAACCTCCGAATGACAAACCGTCAGCGGAAACGCGATCCTTGGATCGAGACGGTCGTTTCGGTATATTACACTCAAGGTTTCGGAGAACTTTGGGTTCGTCCGGGATAGTTCGTACACGAAGCCAACCGGGCCCTCGGAGCGAAAACGCTCATATCATGAGCTCCGGACGTCCGATTGACGTGCCGTCAACTTTGATGGATTCCTCTATGTGAGACGGATCTTTTGGCATACTCCGCTCGAGGTTTGGATGCCGTCGGAGTGCGGTCGGGTTGGTTCGCACACGAAACCAACCGGGCCCTTGGAACGAAAAAGCCAATAACTTCCAGACCAGGCGTCTGATTGGCGTGACGTCTGTTACGTTGAGTTCCTGTTGATGATACGGAACTTTTGGCATCCTCTGCCCGAGAATTGGATGTAGATGGATAGTGGCCGGGTTGGATCGCACTGAAATCCAACCGGGCCCCTAGAACGAAAAAGCTGGTATCTTTCTGGCAGAACGTCCGTTTGACGAACCGTCAGCGGCGTTGGTGATCTCGTTGAGAAATGGTCCCTATGAGTATACCCTATGAGAGTTTGGGGTAAAACTGAGATATGGCCAGGTTTGGTTCGCTCATGAAACCAACCGGGCCCCTAGGACAAAAAGACTAAAAACTCACAGACCGGGCGTCTGATTGACGCGCCGTCTGTTGCGTTGAGATCCCTATGACGAGGCGGTCCTTTGAGATACTTATTCATGGGACTTTGAGATACTTGGAGTATCGGCTTGTAGCTCGGGGAGCGAACCCTCCCGGAGACGAGCGTACGGAATACAGAGATCGTGTATCCGGCCGAGACCTGAAGACTGCTTGTCCGATTCGATTTGGAGTGACTTACGTAGCCCAGTGGGGAGCACTAATTTGTGAGGTGGCAGACCCATAGCGGAGGAGCACTACTATGTGAGGTGGCAGACCCGTGGTACTCGACAGGAGGAGTACCTTTGTAGGCTATGAGGGGGGAGCACTACTGTGTTGGGTGGCAGACCCCGGCGGGAAGCACTACTGTGTCAGATGGAAGGCCCACGGTACTCGACAGGAGGAGTACCTCAGCAGTCTTAGGTTAGTGAGAAGTACCTCGAAGTCGTGACAGGACCACTGTACACTCCAGAGGCGGAGCTCTTTAGCAGTTACGGTTTCGATAATGAAAATCCTGGTTTGAGCTGAGACTTTTGACCTTTTGTGTTTCCTCATGATTGAGATGGGTCACTTGATAACTTAGGTATATGTATGGGCATATACCTGGGTACTGGTTATCCGTTGATTTCACAATCCTTGTGTTTCCTCATGATTGGGATGGGTTACTTGATAACATAGGTATATGTATGGGCATAAATCTAAGTAGAGGTTATCTGTTGAGATCTTCTTGTGGTTATCCTTGTTGGTTTTAGTGAGACCTTGAGGGTCTCGGGGTCCCTACTGAGTAACGTTATACTCACCCCTGCACGGGCTATGCCCGCACTACGTTGTGTTGGTTGCAGACGAAGGACAGCGTTGATCGTGGTTGAGGCTTACAGAGCAGGACGGTACCTGGAGGTGGACCTCTTGGCGGGACGTGCTCAGAGCGGACGGCGGAACCCGAGGAGCAGTGGAGCTATTTGTACCCACCCTTTAGGTGGGATCTCTAGTGGACAGCTCAGTGTAGCGGCTTTTACTTTACAGTTGCTGTTTTCCCTTTCGAGTTGTACTTTACTTGCATTTTGGGTTTGTATACTGGCCTATTTACTTTTCCGCACTTTCAGTTGTACTCTGTTATTATTTAGTGTTTGTTATTCCAATTTCTTACTTTATGGTCCTTGTTTACTTTTCAAAGGCAATGCCTTCCCTTTTTACTGGGATTTACGCCTTGGTGCTAGTCGCCAGCCCCTGGCCTATGGAAGGCGGGCTTGGGGTAGTAACGGCACGGGCCCCGAGGACGGGTCGTGACAAATTGGTATAAGAGGAGTTCGGTTCTACCGCAAAACTTATAACTCTGATGTTTCTTTCTGTGAAGAAATATTGTTAAGAGTACCGAGTGTGTTTTTCAGTTAAGGGAGTCCATTTTTGGTGCGTGCGGCCGACGTATCCATACACCAGGACCCTGACAACTGATTTCCGACTTTGTGCACGAAAACACTGATTGCGTGTGTGTTTTCACAGGTTTCCCCTTAAAACAGCTCAAACCAGGTCATCTCACCAGGTATAATCGTTTAACCGTGTCACGTTGTTTCTTTCAGGATGCCTCCCCAAGGAGGACCAGCTGGAGCCCCGAGAGTGGTACGTACTGACAGCCCGCCGAGTGACGAGGCCTCAGTACAGGGCCCTATCCCAGTTGAGGCACCAGCAGAGGCACCAGCGGTACTACTACCCATTGGGCCACTGATGCCACCAGCCCTAGCAGCAGAGGATGCACGTCGCTTGAGTGCACTGCACGAGTTCCAGCGCCAGAGGCCACCCAAGTTCTAGGGAGGGACGGACCCGCAGGCAGCTGAGGATTGGCTGGAAGCTGTGGTGAGAGTCTTCAGGCTAGTGGGGACGCCGACAGATTTCATGGTGATCCTTGCTGCCATCCTTCTTCACGCAGCAGCAGGCAGATGGTGGAGCCTGATGCTTCAGATGCATGATGAGGTGACACTTCTTTGGGCAGACTTCGAGAGCCTGTTCCAGGCAGAGTTTGTACCAGCCACCCTTCGAGCGGTGCGTATACAGGAGTTACATCAGCTACAGCAGGGCAGCATGTTAGTGGCGCAGTATTCAGCGAGGTTCACAGACCTCTCGCGCTACTCCACAGATATGGTACGAGACCCGTTCTTCAGGGCCCCAACCTTTGAGTAGGGGCACAGGTGGGAGATCAGAGCTTTGGTTGTATCGCACAACATTCCGACGCAGACAGGAGTGTTGGAGCGAGCCCTCTTAGTGGAATGTTTCCTTGCTGAGTAGTTTCCAGCATCAGGACCCACCACTAGCCGGCATGCGGAAGAGTCTTCTGTAGAAGGTAGTAGACAGATGACGCAGGGGTCCAAGAGGACGAGACCTACAGGTGGTCGACCGCGTGACTCAGGGTCGGTAGTGCGAGGCAACAAGGGAAGTGATAGAGCCAGACCTTCCATGAAGTGTTACTCCTGCGGTGGAATTGGTCACATGGCACGTGACTGTCCGACCCTCCATATAGATGACCAGCAGTTAAATGAAGAACCTCCCAGGCAGAGGCAGAGGTTCGATCAAGGCAGAGGAGCTGGCCGAGCAGCAAGTGGTGGAAGACACTTTGAGGTGTTGCCACCACCACCACCAGGAGGTCCGCCCCGACCGCAGGGAGTTGGTGGAAATGTGAGATCTCAGCTTCAGGCAGCTGAGGCCTTCGATCATGGAGCTCTTGGAGCATATGGACAGGAGTGGAACTAGTGGATACGTCCTTTATACTTCTAGTTACTTGTTGCTATTGTGTAGCATCTTTATATTATGAGCTGCAATAATAAAAGACGCATACCTTTGTGATGTTTTCATTCCTATCCTCTTTTGTGTTGTTACTAAGAGGTTCCAGTTAAGACTGTTGACTTGACCCTCACTTTTTTGTTTTCTACTGAAGTAGAACTAGTGACCACACACTGATGCCGACAGTGTGACTCGACCCTTGGAGGCGAGAGTGACAGTTGGATCTCTTGGTAGTTACGTCGAGG
This sequence comes from Viscum album, assembly GCA_963277665.1. NCBI lineage: Eukaryota > Viridiplantae > Streptophyta > Magnoliopsida > Santalales > Viscaceae > Viscum > Viscum album. Next base: position 1,844,584,992 of record OY728163.1, on the reverse strand, counting down.
CCTTACGACGTCATCCATGGCATGAAAGCATCATTCATGTCAGGATTGACTGTATTAGGCAACGAATGTGGTTCATCTATGGGATGAGACTAGATTTCTCTTATCGGCAAAGAAGAAATCGTAGCAGCTCTTGTGAGACTCGAGAAGGTCCAGGTCATCCAAGAGTGGATGAGGACGGCACAGGTCCAACAGAATCCTTATACTGACAGGATTTGGAGGCCTCTAGAGTTAGAGGATGACCATCATGTCCTTATACGAGTCTCACCTCGACGAGGTTTACGGAGATGTGGCCAGGGAGGCAAGTTATCTCCGAGGATTCAACGGACCTTTCTAGGACCTCAGCTGGGTAGGCGAGGTGGTTTACCGCTTGACCCATCCACTTCAGTTGCACTAGGTGCACGACGTTTTCCACGTATCCCAACCGAGGAGATACGTGCTCGACCCTACGCATATTATCGACCATGAGGAGATGGATGTCGATGACAGGGCGACATGCACGGAGGTTGTAGTAGAGATTGACGATCGACGGGAGCAGGTCCTACAAGGACGGTCGATTCCTCTTGTGTTTTTTCTTTGGCAGTACGGAATCCTCCAGGTGAGCACATAGGAGCAGAAGGCTCAGATGCGTGCTCTGTACCGCTTTTGTGACCCTAGTTTGTATTGAAGCTTTACGGGGACGTAAATCCCTGAGGTGGGAGTAATTTAAAGACTCAGAAATTTCAAGGAAAAATTTTTCTTAATTTTCTTGGAATTTTACAAGAACGCAGTTTCTGACGGCGCCTGATTCCGAGGCCCGGTGTGCCCGGAATTAATTTCCGAAGTTTGGCTCGGGTACGTTCAGTGAACGAACGAGCGGGAATTCCTAACTTTTTAACCGATGCTCGGAATCGAATTCCAAGGGCACCGATGAACTCGCAGTACCAGTTTTTTCTTAGGAACTCAAGTTCCGGAGATGCGTTTACACGAGTGTTGATAATAAAAATTGTGGAAGTTTATTTTATAACTACACTACAATTGTTTATTAACTTACTCTAAGTGTTAGCTCATGGTGGAGGTTGGGTAACCACCCAACCTCCCTTGGGAGGTTATGAGGGTGGTGGGGCCCACATGAACCCCACCTCTTCATATCCTCTAAAACCCCTCAACTCCCACTTAAATGAATTTAACTTAGTTATAACTTATGTCTTAAATGAATTGAATTTAATGTGGTGAGTTGTGTGAGTCTTTTGAATTTCAAACACTTGAATTTCAAAAGCCTTGTAAAGTTAATAAAATAAGTGGAGAACTTATTTTATCTGGTTGGGTTGTGTTATTTGAAAGCTTTTGGAAAAAATTCTTAGAAGTCTTGAAGTTTCTTCATCCTCTTGACGAAGAACGCGAAGAACAATCGGACATCGACGAAGAACGCCACGTTCTCGGGAACCGCCTTCCGCGATGCCATACCCGCGACACCGACGACGTCTTCTTCCGGGACATCTCTTTTCGTGACGCCGAATCTCATCACCTCTTAAATCAAGGTAGGGGTTTATTTTGAGAATGGTATTTCTCACTTGGTTGTTCCTCTAAAAACAAAGAACCGGATCAACTCATCATTAAGTTGATCCGCGAATGTTTTATTTTAATTGCGGGTTGAGATTATTTGTATGCTTCTTTTTAATTAAGAGGTTGTAGGGGTTTTAATTGGTATCCTTGAATATCTTTTTCCGGCGTTCTTCATTGTTTTAAATAATCACCTGTTATCAGATTAACGGATGGAGGCCGGACTGCACAAACACGGCCGACCTTCCTTCCTTTGTGATTATTTTTATTGCAGATTGGAGCGGGGTAACGTGGTGTCGTTGCACCGTGCGGAAAAGAAGAAACTATGGCCGGTATGGGATGGGACAAAGAAACACGGAGCTATCGCGCCGTGCCGTTGAAGGCGGAAGAGACCGTGCCCAGAGTTGGGCCACAGCGGAGGGGCGCGGCGCCGTCGCGCCGTGCCATTCGAAAAAGGGCCGCAGCTTGAGCTGCGGCAGAGCTGGAAGGGGCGGCCGGAAAACTGGCCGCTGGCGGATAAGGAAGAGCCGCGGCCCTACGGCCATGGCGGAGCAGTCAGAGGCGGCCGACCTTGATGGCCGCTGGAGATCTGGAAGGGCCGCGGCCCTACGGCCGCGGCAGAGCAGCCAGAGGCGGCCGACCTTGCCGGCCACCGGAGAACAGGAGAGTCGCGGCCATCGGGCCGCGGCAGAGAAGTGGAAGGCGGCTGGCCGTGCCGGCCGCCGGTTTTCTTAGGTGGCAGGAACCGCGGGTCCCGCATGTGAAAGAAAAATGGCCGGCCTAAGGCCGGCCGAGATCCACAAAACCCGGGGGGGCTTTACCCCCCGCGTGCGGCGCGCGTGCGGTGCCCAGGCCGCACCGCCACGCCGGGCCGCGCCGCCGCGCTGGCCGCACCGCCGGCCGGGCCGGGTCCAGCTGGACTGGGTCGGGTTGACCCGGTTCGGGTCGGACCAGGGGGGTCGGGCCGGGTCGGTCCGGGCCCAGACCCCCCAATTTCGGACGGGTTTCGGTTTTTCGCCCATATCTCGGGCTACGACCCTCCGAATGACGAACCGTCAGCGGAAACACGATCCTTGGATCGAGATGGTCGTTTCGGTATAATACACTCACGGTTTCGGAGAACATTGGGTTCGGCCGGGTTGGTTCGTACACGAAGCCAACCGGGCCCTCGGAGCGGAAACGCTCATATCTTGACCTATGGACGTCCGGTTGACGTGCCGTCAACTTTGATGGATTCCTCTAAGTGAGACAGATCTTTTGGCTTACTCTTCTAGAGGTTTGGATGTCTTCGGAGTGCGGTCGGGTTGGTTCGCACACGAAACCAACCGGGCCCTTGGAACGAAAAAGCCAATAACTTCCAGACCAGGCGTCCGATTGACGTGTCGTCTGTTACGTTGAGTCCTGTTGACGATACGGAACTTTTGGCATCCTCCGCCCGAGAATTGGATGCAGATGGATAGTGGCCGGGTTGGATCGCACCGAAATCCAACCGGGCCCATGGAACGGAAAAGCAGATATCTTTCTGACAGAACGTCCGTTTGACGAACCGTCAGCGGCGTTGGTGATCTCGTTGAGAAACAGTCCCTATGAGTATACCCTATGAGAGTTTGGGGTACAGTTGAGATATGTCTGGGTTTGGTTCGCTCACGAAACCAACCGGACCCCTGGGACGAAAAGGCTAATAACTCACAGACCGGGCGTCCGATTGACGCGCCGTCTGTTGCGTTGAGACCCCTAGGACGAGGTGGTCCTTTGAGATACTTCTTCATGGGAATTTGAAATACTTGGAGTATCGGCTTGTTGCTCGTGGTGCGGACACTCCCGGAGACGAGCGTACGGAGTACGGAGACCGTGTAGCCGGCCGAGACCTGAAGACTGCTTGTCCGATTCGATTTGGAGTGACTTACGTAGCCCAGTGGGGAGCACTACTTTGTGAGGTGGCAGACCCGCGGTACTCGACAGGAGGACTACCTTTGTAGGCTATGAGGGGGGAGCACTACTGTGTTGGGTGGCAGACCCCGGCAGGATGCACTACTGTGTGAGGTGGAAGGCCCGCGATACTCGACAAGAGGAGTACCTCAGCAGTCTTAGGTTAGTGAGCAGTACCTCGGAGTCGTGACAGGACCACTGTACACTCCATAGGCGGAGCTCTTCAGCAGTTACGACTTCGATAATGAAAATCCTGGTTTGAGCTGAGACTTTTGAACTTTTGTGTTTCCTCATGATTTAAATGGGTCACTTGATAACTTAGGTATATGTATGGGCATATACCTGGGTAGTGGTTATCCGTTGATTTCACAATCCTTGTGTTTCCTCATGATTGGGATGGGTTACTTGATAACTTAGGCATATGTATGGGCATATATATAAGTAGAGGTTATCTATTGAGATCTTCATGTGGTTATCCTAGTTGGTTTTAGTGAGACCTTGAGGGTCTCGGGGTCCCTACTGAGTAACGTTATACTCACCCCTGCACGGGATATGCCCGCACTACGTTGTGTTGGTTGCAGACGATGGACATCGTTGATCCTGGATGAGGCTTACAGAGTAGGACGGTTCCTGGAGGTGGACCTCTGGGCGGGACGTGCTCGGAGCGGACGGCGGAACCCGAGGAGCAGTGGAGCTATATGTACCCACCCTTCAGGTGGGATCTCCAGTGGACATATCGGTGTAGCGGATTTTACTTTACAGTTGTTGTTTTCCCTTTTAAGTTGTACTTTACTTTCAATTTTGGTTTGTATACTGGCCCATTTACTTTTCTGCACTTTCAGTTGTACTCTGTTATTATTTAGTGTTTGCTATTCCGCTTGCTTACTCTGTGGTGCTTGTTTACTTTTCAAAGGCAATGCCTTCCCTTTTTACAGGGATTTACGCCTTGGTGCTAGTCGCCAGCCCCTGGCCTATGGAAGGCGGGCTTGGGGTTGTCACGGCACGGGCCCCGAGGATGGGTCGTGACAGAAACTCTCTCAGTACCTCCTCTCGTAAAGCGACTCGTACCAAGGTACGTCTTCTGAAAAGGACATCATGCTCTGCTCCAAGGGAGAAACCATCAGGTGCCTGTCCCGAGGATATCTGTGCACGCCGTGTCTCACAGTCAGTGTCCCCACGCTGTGCCTCTCTGACCCGGTCTAGTAGTGGAGGGGAGACCGTGAGATACTGAAGGAAGGCTGCTCCATCTCTATCCACGAAGGATATCTGCAAGGCGGCTAGTTGCTCTGTCACCTCCTCAAGTAGTTGAATGCCCGTCCTCCTGCTGAGGGCATCGACTACCACGTTCCCCATCCCATGAGTATAGACTATCTCAAAGTCATAGTCCTGGAGGAAACTCGAGCCATCACCGCTGTCTCAGGTTCAGGTCCTTCTGCGAGAAGATGTACCTAAGACTCTGGTGGTCAGAAAAGACTATAAAGCACTCGCCCATTAGATAGTGCCACCCTGTCTTCAAAGCGAAGACCACTGCTGCTAACTCCAGGTCATGGGTAGCGTAGTTCTGCTCATGCAGCCTCAACTGACGTGATCCATAGGCAATCACGGACCGCTCCTGCATCAGGACACACCCGAGTCCGGTCCCTGATGCATCGCAGTAGACTACATAACCAACTCCCTCCTCAGGCAACCTCAAAATAGGTGCGCTGGTCATTCTCTGTCTCAGCTCCTGGAAGCTCTGCTGACATCTGTCTGACCACACGAAGAGTTTCCCCTTCTTTGTCAAAGCTGAGAGTGGCGCCGCAACTCTGGAGAAGTCCGGTACAAATCTACGATAGTATCCGGCTAGACCCAAGAAACTTCGCACCTCCGTCACGCTCCCGGGTGGCTCCCAAGCTAGCACTACTTCGATCTTTGCGGGATCCACAGCAACTCCCGCATTTGAAAAGACGTGCCCCAAGAAGTGGACCTCACGTAACAAGAAATGGAACTTCGAGAGCTTTCCATAAATCTGGTGCTCTCGGAGTGTGTCTAGTACAACTCGCAAGTGGTAGGCGTGATCCTCTTCCGTGGTCGAGTACACCAAAATGTCGTCGATGAAGACCACGACAAATCGATCGAGGTATGGAAGGAAGATCCTGTTCATGAAGCTCATGAACACTACTGGAGCATTGGTTACGCCGAATTGCATACCCAAGAACTCATAGTGGCCATACTGACACCTGAAGGCCGTCTTCTGTACGTCCTCGTCTCGAACTCTGAGCTGATGATAGCCTGACCTGAGGTCTATCATCGAGAACAACCGTTCTCCCTTGAGCTGATCGAAGAGGTCATCAATCATCGGTAGCAGATACTTGTTTCTCACTATCACCTGGTTCAGGCGACGTTAGTCGACACACAGTCGAAATATCTCATCCGCATTCTTGGCGAACAATATCGGGGAAGCCCAGGGTGAAACGCTGGGTCAGATGAACCCCTTCCCCTGCAAGTCCTCCAACTGTACCCGCAGCTCTCGAAGCTCAGGGGGGCCATCCGATATGCTGGAGTGGATATCGGGGCTATCCCGGGGTACAGGTCAATATAAAATTCTACCTCTCTGCGAGGAGGTAGCCCAGGAACGTCGTCGTGCAAGACGTCCGCATACTGATCCACCACTGCAGGAAAACTAGGACTTCGCATGTCCACTGCTCCAAGGATGAGGCTAGCCAACTGATGAGTGATGGGATGTCCCCTCCTCTACGAGAGTCCATCCTGTGCTGCAAATGCTCCCTTCTCTGCGGTGAAGGTGAACCTGCTCCCGTCGGTGCGCACACATCGCACCTTGCGCCTAAAATAGTCAATCTAAGCATGGACTGTGGATAACCAATCCATGCCCAAGTTGACGTCGAATGGCCTCGACGTCGCTACAAGAAGATCCCAGCCGAAGCTCTCGCCCCCTAGAGTAAGCTCACACTGCTGGAACCAGTTCCTAATCATCGAGTCTGCCCCCGTAGGGGTCTCTAGCCGTAAGGATCGAGCCAACGGCTCTGTCGTAATCTCTGAGTTCCGAACAAGGGAAACAGCTATAAAAGAGTGAATCACTCCTCTTTCTATAAGAACTGCAGCAAGGGTGGAATAGACACAGATCATACCTCGAATCATCTCTGGCGCGCCGTGGTCATAGGCCTCTGCTGCCTGGAGCTGTGCCTGTCTCTGCCCGCCAGCTCCCTGTGGTCGGGGCGGACCTCCTGGGGGTGGTGGTGGCAGAGCCTCAAAGCGTCGCCCACCACCTGCTGCTTGGCCAACTCATCTTCCTCGTCCGCCTCCTCCCTGCGAACAACCATGGTCGACCATCTGCCTCTACCTGGGTGGCCCCTCCACCGTCTGCTGCTCCTCGGTACGGTGGGTCGGGCAGTCACGAGCCATGTGGCCCTGCCCGCCGCACGCGTAGCACTGCCTGCCTCTCGGAAGGCTGGCTCCGCGCTGTGTTCCCCGCACTGCTGATCCAGTGTCCCGAGGTCGTCTATCGGAAGGTCTGGTCTGCCTGGAACCCTGAGTCATCCGTCGGCTACCTGCTGCCGATGACTCTGCTACCTTCCGCCCTGTGGTAGGTCTCACTGTGGACTCAGCCAGAAAGCTCTCGATCAGAAGGGATCGCTCCAGCACTCCTGCCTGGGTCGGGATGCTGAGGGAGATCAGTGATTCCCTGATCTCGTGTCTCAAACCCTTCTCAAAGGTCCGGGCCCGGAAGAAGGGGTCCCGTACCATGTCGGTCGAGTAGCGAGAAAGATCGGTGAACCTCGCTGCGTACTGGGTGACCGTCAAGCTGCCCTGCCGCAACTGATGAAGCTCCTGGATGCGCACCGCACGAAGGGTGGCTGGGAAGAACTCTGAGTGGAAGTGGCTCTCGAAGTCTGTCTAGAGAAGAGACGTCTCATCGTGTACCTGCAGCATCAAGCTCCACCATCGTCCTGCTGCTGCGTGTAGTAGGCTCGCCGTGAGGATCACCATGAGGTCTACTGGTGTCTTCACTAGCCTGAAAACTCGAACGACCGCCTCCATCTAGTCCTCGGCTGCCTGGGGGTCCATCTCCCCACGAAACCTAGGTGGTCGCTAGCACTGGAACTCATGAAGAGATCTGAGGCGACGTGCATCATCAGCGGTCGGCGCTGGAAGCATCGGGGGATCGGCGGGTAAAGGTACCGCCGGTGCCTCTGCTGTCAACTGGCCCTGTACCGAGGCCTCGTTGCTCGGCGGGCTGTCGTCGCGCTCTACTCTCGGAACCCTTGTTGGCTGCCAACGTGGGGCCATCCTGAAAAGGAAACAAGTGCGCCATGGTCAGAACAGTATACCTTGTGAGCTGACACAAGTAATCACAATGAAATCTTGAAACACACATGCAATCAATGTTTTCATGCATTAAGTCGGAAATCAGATGTCAGGGTCCTGGTGTACGGATACGTCGGCCTCCGCACCAACACTGAAATCCTTGGACTGATAACCACACCCAATACGCTAAACACTATTTCTTCACATAGAAGAAAGATCAGATTCTACGGTAGAACCGACCACCTCTAATACCAATTTGTCACGACCCGTCCTCGGGGCCCGTGCCGTGACTACCCCAAGCCCGCCTTCCATAGGCCTGGGGCTGGCGACTAGCACCAAGGCGTAAATCCCAACAAAAGGGAAGGCATTTCCTTTGAAAAGTAAACAGGCACCACAAAGTAAGCAAGAGAAAAAGTAAACACTAAGTAAAAACTGTAACAAGCTGTGCTGAAAGTAAAGGGGGCCGAAAATACAAGCCCAACTGTAAAGTACAACTAAAAGGGAAAAACATCAACTGAAAAGAAAAGCCACAGCGTCGAGCCTTCCTCTGAAGGTCCCACCTTAAGGGTGGGTACAGATAGCCTCCACAGCTCCTCGGTCCAGTCGTCCGCTCCGAGTACGTCCTGCCCAGTGGTCCACCTCCATGTACCGTCCTGCTCCGTACGCCTCCACCACGATCAGCGCTGTCCGTCGTCTGCAACCAACACAACGATGTGCGGGCATAAACCGTGTAGGGGTGAGTATAATCTACTCAGTAGGGACCCAGAGACCCCCGAAGGTCTCCCAGAATCCATAAAGGATAACCACAATGGAAAGATACAATCACAAAGTAACATCCGACACGACTTAGGTATATGCCCATACATATACCTAAGTCCTCCATTCCCGTTCGGCTCCAACATCCGAGCCCAAGCACAACCCAGTCCACACAGGAATGCAAACGTATACCCACACAGGATAGCACAACACATTCCACAAAGGAGTGTAAACCGTAAATCCAGACAAGATAGCTCAACACAATCCACAAAGGAGAGTAAATAGTAAATCCACACAGGATAGTTCAACACAATCCACAAAGGAGAGTAACACATGATTCAGCTCACACATGTATACTTTTTCAAATGACGATAGAGATGATCACTGATCCATCTAAGTCGTCGGACCCACAAAGGATCAATAGGTACTAACCCCCGCAAAGACCCACACATGATCGGGCCCACACAGGACCTGTAGGCGCTGGCTCACACATAATCGCTGAGCGCTGACCCACACAGGATCGGACCCACACAGAATCAGGCCCACATAGAACCTGTAGCACTGATCCACGTAGGATCGCTGAGTGTATTAGTCGTCGCAATCCACTGAGGATCTCTGCACAGTCGTCGTCGCAGTCCACTGAGGATCTATTCACAGTCTTCATCGCAGTCCACTGAGGATCTCAGCACAGTCGTCGCTGTTGAAGTAGCAGTCGCAGCCAGCTCTAGGGTTCCCGCACACAGAAAGCTCGTTCGGGAGGGTCCGCTCCATGAGCCAAGAGGCCGATACATCAACTGACACAAAGTCCGAAGTTTATGTATCCAAAAGTTCCGTATCATTAGCAGGAACTCAACGTCACAGACGGCGCGTCAATCGGACGTCTGGTCTGACAGTTATTGGCTTTTTCGTCCCAGGGGCCCAGTTGGTTTTTAAGGCCAAACCAACCTGACCATACTCAACCTGCGTCCAATCCTCGGGAAGAGTGAGCCAAAAGATCCTTCTCACTTAGAGGAATACAACAAAGCTGACGGTACGTCAATCGGACGCCCGTTGCTCAAGATATGAGTGTTTCCGCTCTGAGGGCCCGGATAGTTTCGTGTACGAACCAACCCGGCCGAACCCAAAGTATTCCGAAACCTTGACTACGATATACCGAAACGACCGTCTTGATCCAAGTATCGTGTTTCTACTAACGGCGCATCATTCGGAGGCCCGTAGCTCATGTTACGGGCATTTGATCGAAAATAGTCTGAAGACGGGGGTCTGGGCAGGGGTCGACCTGGCCCGACCCCCCCCCCCCCCCTTGGGTCGGCCGAATCGGGTCGACCCGGCCCGGCCAGGGCGCGGCCCGGCCGAGCGGCCGAGCGCCTGGGTGCTGCGGGGTGCTGCCCCCGTGGTTTGGAGATGCCGCGCTAGAGCAACGGACGGGGTTGTCGCCGCGTCCCGTGCGGGCGAGCCGGACCCGCGTGGTCGCGGGTCTGCTGGCCGCCGCCGGCCGCTTCCGCGGGGCCCCGGAGTTGCTCCGGTGGTCCGTTTTCCATCCGGTCTGTGCTGTTGTTCCTCCTGGGTTCCGTTCTTCGCTATGGGATCGTCAAATTTCCCTTGCATCACGAATTTGTCGTCGCCCTCCAAATCCGCACAACCACGAAGAACGACGGAGGGTTGTCGGGCCGTGTTCATTTGGCCCGCACCCTCCGCGTTAGTGATAAACAACGGGGGAAATAATTTAACACATGAAACAACAATTTTAATTAACTAAAAATTGTTCATGAGAATCTGGTTCTATAATTTTAAAGAAACATTCACGGGAAAAGGGCATTTCCAAAATAAAAATCCCTACCTCATCAAGTCGTCGCTCGCGGGTTCTTCGCGGAACATAGGGATCGTCACGTCGTCGCGGTATCCGGCGTCGCGTCGTCGCGAAAGGGTGTCGTGTCGACGAACTCCGAGGTTCAAGAACAAAAAGATTTAATTAATAATAATTAAATCCTTCTGAGTTAAAAGCCACAAAGGAAAATTTAAAGGAAATATGAAACCCTCACCTCAACAGATGATCGAAGGATTTTGGTGCGAATTAAGGAACGTCGCTGAATAACGTCACGGGAGAGGAAACATCGGCGTCGCGGCACATGATGTTGTGTCGTCGATTCCCGAGGGTTCGACGTTCTTCGTCGGAGGCCTGCATTCTTCGTGTTCTTCACATTTTTCGCGTTCTTCACGTTCTTCGCGAAGAAGGGTGAAGGAACAAGAACTTCTGTCAAAAACCTCTCAACGAGTAATCCTCCAAAAGTCATGTTGGTCTTATTTTATTATTACGCCAACAAATGAATAAGAGGTATGTAACGACCCATTAATTCGTAGAATTAATTCAACGAAAGAAACCGCCCATTTAATTCACGAAATAAACCGCCCAATTAAATGGGGCGTTAAGAATTTAAGAAAATGTGTCAGTTGACTAACATAATGACGTGTTTTCGTGGGTGCATTACTTAGCGGAAAAGAAACGGAGGGGCTCGTGCGGGCCCCATCTCGCAAATATCCTACCAAGAGGGTAGGATATTTTTGGATAGTACCCTATCCGTTTCAACTCAGTTTATGTAGATTTCAAGTGGCTTCAAGTGGCTTAAGTGAAATAAAATAAAGTTTGTCGAACAATTTATTTTATTTCTTAACTTTAAGCCCAAAAATTAAAAACCACACCCGAGCAAACGCAACTCCAGAAGAGGCGTTTCTAAGCAAATACTGGTGCTGCGATTTAATCGGTGCCCTCAAAATTCGATTTCGGGCACCGGTTCAAAAGTTAGAAAAACCTGCTCGTCCGTTCACTGAACGTACCCAAGCCAAACTTCAGAAAATGATTCCGGGCACACTAGGCCTCGGAATCAGGTGCCGTCAGAAACTGCGCTCTTATAAAATTCAAAAGAAAATTAAGAAAAAAAAAATTCCCTAAAATTTACGGGTCTTTACATTTTCATCATTTTATTTTTAATTTGTAAATATTTTATATTTTGATACAATAAATAATACATTGTAATTTTATTGAATATTTAAATTATATTAATAAATTTATGGAGTTATTTTTTTAAAAAATAAATAATATTTTAGTTAAATATTATTATTTAGTAACATTTATCAAATATAAATATTCATGTAATCAAATAATATTTTCATAAGTGTTGGAAAACTGTTATGGTCTAAAACCCCATCATTTTATAATAAATAGAAATTATATTTTCAAATGGAAACTTATAATATCTGGAAAATTATAAATATAAAATGAATATTAATTTTTATATCGAAGCGTTTAAATTATACCATGATTTATTTTTAATAATTTTAGGAGACATTTATATTTTCATGTAAAAAATAAATACCATATAAATATAATTCGTGTTTTACGACATAATAATTAACTAAAAGTGATATAATAATTAATGTTAAATGGATCCATAACGGAAAATATTTTTTACTTTTAAAATAATGTGTTGTTAATTTTATTTTATTTAATTTTTAAAGATACTATAAAATTCCCAAAAACTATAATATATTTTATGGTTTTAACATAATTTCATTGAGAGTGTGACTCACATCAACATAAGCAAGTGAATTATTTGTTTCGCAAATATATTTATAAAATAAAAAAACTACAACCATTTCGCAGAACCCATTGGAAAAACACTGGGATGGTTTGTAGTTTGGGATGTTTTATTATGTAAAGTCAAAAACCTAAATAATAATGAAATCCCCTGATTTTCCTATATAAAGCCGCCAAAGCTCTTGTTTCCCATCAATAAATAATTTTTAGCTAGACCACACTCTTCCCTCCACTCCATATAGTACTAAAAGATTTTCAAAATATCTCAAGATTCCCCTCCTAACCCTTTAGAGTCACACAATCAAGTAAGGGTTCTTCCACTCTCCTCTCCTTGTCAAGAACATATATTTGTTTATATCACTAAATATCCATTTTTTTTTGTTGGGATATGTAATTAAATACCCCATTCATACAGTTTTATTTATTAATTATTATATCTTCTCTTAACTCTCAATAATTCTTCCATTATCCTTTATGTACACCTGTTACTATGAAAAAATTTAGTAACATATTTAACTCTTCTCATTTCTATTCGAAATCCTCTATTTTTGTTATGACTCTTAAATTCAATTTTTTTATGTTGGTCTATGTTATACCATATTCTTATTAATTTATATATAATTTTAAAATGATTAGTTCCCCTTTACTCTCATTAAACCTCTCAGGATCCTCTATTTACACCTGTTTCAATGTAAAAATATAGTTAGGATTGTTTTATTACTTCAATTGTATTCATTAACTTGTGCCTTCTATTTTATGTTCTTGGTGTTAGGATATGATTATACAAGTCCCTATTTCTTCCAATTTTATGTCAATTTGATTAGAGACTCTCTACTCTCTCATAAATCATTTTTTAATCATTATGTGATGTCATTATGCTGCCAAAATTCCACTACAACATTCCATCGAAATACAATTGCGTATTAAATAACATACCCATTTCTTATCAAGGGTGTTCACATTTATAAACATATAATTTTTAATTTGTGAATTATATATATTTAAACCACACTCAATTATTATGTAAGAAATTATTTGGATTAATTAATCCATATTGTATGATATATCTGGCACACATATTCTTGAGAATGAAAAAAAGTGATGGGTGAATCCAAAATTATATAGTACTCCAGGGAAATAGCTAATTTTTTTATAATAATACATCATTTTTTTGATAGAGAGTGAGCCATATTATTTTATGGGACATTTTCCACCATGATGTCATGTCGGAATAACATTATCATAAGTATATGATATGGTGTTTTTTGTTGCTTCCACATTTCCCATGTTAGGATTATCATGTATATCATGTTTCATTGTTCATTTTTATGAATCCTTATATTTTTATGCCTCATTGATATACCTATTTTTTAATATTAATTCTCATCTCCTTGATATTACCTTGTTATTTTTTAACAATTATTTATATATCACTGATTTCCTATGTATATGTCTACGTTATCCCATGCATTTTTAACTATGAATTAATATTATTAGCATGAAAAATAGGGTTTCAATAATGGAATTTTATTTCTTGTACTATGTTGTTATGTAATGTACCTAATTCCAAACGACACTACATTTTTAGATATTTTTTGTTGTATTATGGGTAATCTAATTAATTAGAGAAAAGGAGTTTCTGGGATGTTTCTCTCTTCGAATCAATAATGGTAAATCTCCTTCAGATTAACGATCATTTATTAATATGGATTCATTCAACTCGAATTGGGAATGATATTTGGAATCCACTCAAAAGTAAATTGTTTTAGGGAATGATTCCACCATTCTATCTCACAAAGCCATTAAATTGGTGGAGGCTCCTGCCAGATCTCCAAATATATCAACACAATCTAACAAATCCACCTCTATTAAATTAATCGGGGATTGTTAAATCATGGTGGTTTCTAATATAGATGCAATAATGAAAATATTGGAGGATTGTAAGTTATCGATCCTTGGTCACGTCTCTTATGAAAAATGTGTAAAACCTCTATCTTATGTCGATATTAAAGATATTATCCATAGTTTTTGGAACACTTCTAAATCAGGGTTGGTTCCTATCAGAAAATCCTAATTCCATTTCATACTTTAATGGAAAATGGATTTTGATGCAGTTTTTCGATTTTGAAACAACAACCTCAATCTAGGATCTTTTAGGACGGCTGAGTGGGATCAACATTTTAACCCATTTAACCAAATTCATTCCTTTTATAAATTATGAACCTGGATTAATGGTATTTCATAGGTCTATTGGCATCCCATAATCCATAATGATTCTGATTCTATAGTAGGATCCCCATTAAAGATATATCTGTGTTATATAAATGGAATCATTTGTTTGTATGAAAGGGTGATGATTGAGATTAATATAGAATTACATTCACCATAATGAGTCCCTCTAGATGAAAATGAGAACCACATGGATGTCAACATTGAGTTAGATTATATTCTTCAGTTTGGTGAACATTGAAAAAAGTCAGGAATTTATTTGAAAAATTAATTATTTATTCAAAAGATGGTCAATCTAAAATATAATACCAGGGCCTCGAAGATTGTCTCATGAATAATTCCTGCTAATACAATGGATAGTGGTACGAAGATTTTAATGATCCAACTAAGGGATTAAAATTGGAAAATGATACTGGAACAAGCACACCATGGGATGCACTAGGTTGGGATCACGGACATCAGAAAATTTTCTCAACTGTTACTAATGAGACAATGCACACCCACCTGACTCAACTAGGAAATGAAATCTCAATGAATATTTTCATCTACTGACCATTTCATCAGATGTTTTTTCTATTACCCTTTCTATGTTGGATGAGGAGTACATGATTAATATTATTTCTTCCAACTTGAATGCTATAATACATCATGATATTCTGAAGGCTGATAATCTATTGCACCACCAAGAGATCCTAAAAATAGGTAAGGATTCATGTGACTATCCAGACCAAATTTTAGTAAAAACAAAAACATTGTCACTCCTATAAAAGAACTGAAATGGGATGTCCTAGTCCTAGTTCTGGTACACTCTAATGATGCCCAAAAAAACACTCTTCTAATCACAAGAAAAAAAATCTATTTTATAAAATCAAAATGTGTGCAGCTAATGGATAATAAATAAAATAGAGGATCCACCCCCAAACCAAAAGAAAAACAATGATTCTTTGTTGGAGAATAGAGGGAATAACTAACCCTAGAACATAGAGATCCCTCAGTGTAAAGACCTGGAAATTTCAAGGAATTTTTTTTCTTAAATACTTTGGAAGTTTACGAGTACGCAGATTCTGACAGCACCTGATTCCGAGGCCCGGTGTGCCCGAAATAATGTTTTGATGTTTAGCTCTAGTACGTTTAGTGATCAAATGAGCAGGTTTTTCTATCCTTTGAACCGGTGCTCGGAATTGAAATTTAAGGGCACCGATGAACTTGCAGCGCCAATAATTTCTTAAGAGGACCTTTATAAAAGATGTGTTTTCATGGGAGAAGAAGTTACTTTTTTGTGGATTAATTGAGAGGTGAATAAAATTGTGGGACAATTTTATTTTTATATCTTGAGTGGTAATAACCGACATGGGGAAGTTAGGGTGGGACCCACTAACATCCTAACTAACCATGTGAGGATAAAAGTGAGGTGGGGCCCACACGAGCCCCAACACTTCACATTTCAATAACTCTCATAAACTCCCCCTTTCAAACATGTTAACTCCCTTTAATTAAATAACTCTCCCTCTCACCCTCTTTATTGCATGCCAACACACATTAATTATTTAATTGAAACTCTTCATTAATTAGTTATGTATTTGAATTTTTTAAATTTGAATGCATGGCATGATTTAATAAAATAAGGGAAGCCTTATTTTATTTTTGGGGGTTGGCATGTTGTGTTGAGAATTTGGGGGAGAGAGATCTAGTTTTATTTGAATAACTTCATCCTCAATGATGAAAGTCAACTCTTTGACGAAGAACATCGAATCGGAGACCTCAGATTCTCCATCCTCTTCTTCCTCCGCGACAAGGGAGGAGACACCGACGCAGGAACTCGCCAATGACCCCACGCCTTAAAATCTTCTCTCTCGGACAAAAATGGGAGACATTGCTACTCCTCCAATGCTCTCTGTCGTCGTCTACGGAACCTCACCCCGCGACGCTGTCTTCCGTGATGTCCGTCGTTCGTCATCATTTATCGAGGCAGGGGTTAAGTACAATTTTAATATATTAAAATTGTGCATTGGTTTTTCATTGAGAATCTCATTTACCTTGGCTGATTGTTATCGTTTTATGCGGAGGGTGTGGACAGAATGAACACGGCCCGACAACCCTCTGTTGTTCTCGTTTATTAATTTAGAATTTTCATTTGATGGCGGAAGAAGCACGACGCTGTCGCGTTGTGCCGGGAACGTGGAGAAGGGAACCAGTGCTATCGCGGCGGTTGTGCGGAAAGAACCGCATCCTGATATACAGGCCTCTTCGGTGGAGGAACCGGCAGGCCCGTCGGCCGGATAGGTGGAGTTGGACCGCGGTGCCGGAAGGGCGCTGCGCTAGAGAATGGCATCCCACACAAGCGGGCCGCGTGCATAGAAGACCAGATGGTTTGGGGAAGGGCGGCGCCACCTGGAACCGCTGGTGCAGAAGACCACCCCCACCCCCTGGAGTCCGCTTGGCTTCGGCCGAGCCACTCTGCCATCTGACAGAGTCAGTTGGTCCGGACGCACAGCTGGGCCGCGCCAGGCTGGGCCGATCTGGACCGCGCCGGGCCGGGCCGAGGTGGGCCGCACCGGGCTGGGCGGCGCCACTTCGGGCCACGCCACATCAGGCCGGGCCACGCCACTTCGGGCTGAGTTTTGAAGTTATTTGGACCGGTCCGACACCCCTACTAGGTCGGACCCGTCAAACTGGGTCAACCTGACCCAACGGCCCACTAGGCTAAATGGGGCGGGCCCTGTTATTCACATAAATGTGAATAACTTGAGGACCGCATGTACGATCGACGTGCCGACTATGGCACTGGGACTCTTTCAATGAGATGGTCCTTTTGGGATACTCTAAGTGAGTTTCAGAGGAATTTGGATATCAGCTGGGTTAGAAATGAGGGTATTTCTAACCAGTCCCCTGGGGCGGAAAATCCAATATCTCTCAGACCGGGTGTCTGATTGAGGTGTCGTCTGTTGCATTGAGTTCCTAATGACGATATGGAACTTTGGTATACATCATCTCAAGGCTTCATGATAATTGATGTATCGACCCCCTTGGCTCGTGGAGCGGACCCTCCTGGAATCGAGCGTGCTGTTTGCGGGAAACCTAGAGCTGGCTGCGACTGTGATGACGATGACGACTATACTTGCATCATTCATGGGTTTGGAAAAGAGGAAGACTATACTTGGATCCTCCATGGGTTCGGTAGTGACGATGACTATACTTGGATCCAACGTGGGTTCATCCGTGATGGTTACTGTACTAGGATCCTACGTGGGTTCGACAGCGATGACTTCTGTACCTGGATCCTATGTGGGTTCGGTATGGAAGACGATTTAGAGGCTACATATATCATATACACCCCTATTCATAAATAGTATACCTAGGTGAGCTGAGTCTTGACTTTCATTCATTATCATCGATATGATTGACTTTCTTTCTTGTGTGGACTGGTTTGTACATTCCTGTGTGGACTGAGTTGTTCTTGGGCTCGTGAGTTGGAGCCGAACTGGAATTGATGCCTTAGGTATATGTATGGTAATATACCTAATTAGAGTTAGTGGATACTTTGTGTTTTTATCTTTCCTTGTGGTTATTCCTTTGTTGATTTTGGGAGACCTTCGGGGGTCTCGGGTTCCCTACTGAGTATCGTATACTCACCCCTACACGGGCTATGCCCGCACTAAGTTGTGTTGGATGCAGATGACATACATCACTAATCGAGGTGGTGTATTGTGGAGCCGGACAATACCTGGAGGTGGACAACTTCGCATGATGTAAACGGAGTGGAAAGTCGGACCCGAGGAGCTGTGGGGACCATTTTTACCCACCCTTTAGGTGGGATATCCGGAGGACGACTCAGTAGTTGCTGGTTTACTTTACTACATCTGTTCTATCTTAGTTTTTGTAATGTACTTTAAGTTGGGTGTTTATTATGTCCCATTTACTTCCCAACACTTACTTTTGTACTCAGTTTTCTTAGTGTTTACTTTAGCTTGCATACTTAGTTGTGTTTGATTACTTATATAAAGGCAATGCCTTCCCTTTTATGAGGATTTTCGCCTTTGGTGCTAGTCTCCAGTCCCTGGCCTATGGAAGGCGGGCTTGGGGTAGTCATGGCATAGGCCCCGAGGACGGGTCATGAAAAATTGGTATCAGAGGAGTTGGTTCTATTGCAGAACTTAGGACTCTTATAATCTCTTCCTGTGAAGCAATATTGATAAGTGTATTGTGTGTGGTTAGCAGTCCTGAGAGTCCAGTGTTGGTGCGACGGCCGACGTATCCATACACCAGGACCCTAACTTCTGATTTCCGACTTAGTGCACAAAAACATTGATTGCATGTGTGTTTAAAAAGTTTTCTCAGTGATTAATTTGTGTCAGCTCACTAGGTATACTATATTAACCCCGGTGCACCTGTTGTTTTTTCAAGATGGCCCCACGATGGCGGCCATATGGGGTTCCCAGTTACATGTGAGATGGCAACCCATTGAGCGATGAGGCCTCGGTGCAGTGCCCCATTAAAGCGGAGGGACAAGCGGTACCTATACCCACTGGGCCACTGATACCACCAGCCCCAGTAGTGGAGAGTGCGCGCCACCTGAGTGCACTGCATGAGTTTCAGTGACCGAGGCCGCCCAGGTTCCACAGAGAGACGGACCCTCAGGAAGCTGAGGATTGGCTGGAGGCTATTGTTTGAGTCTTCATATTGGTAGGGACACCAACAGATCTTATGGTGATCCTTGCCGTGAGTCTCCTGCACGCAGCAGCAGGTAGATGGTGGAGCCTGATGCTCCAGGTGCACGACAAGGTATCTCTACTATGGATGGACTTCGAGAGCCTCTTCTACTCAGAGTTTGTTCCAGACACCCTACGTGTGGTGAGAATCCAGGAGTTACTACAACTACGGCAGGGCAACATGATAGTATCCCAGTACTCGGCGATATTTACCGACCACTCGCGCTACTCCACGGACATGGTTCTAGACCCATTCTTCCAGGACCGGACCTTCGAGCAGGGACTGAGGCATGAGATCAGGGCTTCAATGATCTCCCTCAGCATTCCGACGTAGGGAGGAGTACTAGAGAGTGCCCTACATGTGGAGAGATTCCTTGTTGAGCCTATGCCCGCAGCGAGGCCTACCGGAGGGAGACACATGGCAGAGTCTTATGCAGTCGGTAGAAGAAAGATGTCGCAGAGGTCCAAGAGGACCAGGCCATCAGGTGGGAGACCTTAGGATACTGGTTCTGAGGTGCGGGGCACAGGTATCAGAGCCAATCATACGAGAGGCAGGCAGTGCTATGCATACGGCGGGTAGGTCCACATGGCTCATTACTGCCCGGCCAGCCATGTAGAGGAGTGGAAGATGGTTGAGGGAACATCCAGGAAGAAGGAGAGGTTTGACCATGGATGTTCGCAGGGAGTAGGCGGACGATGTAGAGGAGCTGGCTAAGCAGCGGGTGGTGGGAGACGCTTTGAGGCTCTACCACCACCACCACCAGGAGGTCCACCCCGACCATAGGGAGTTGGCGGACAGAGGCAGGCTCAGCTTCAGGCAGTGGAGGCTTACGACCATGGCTCACCTGAGATGATTTGAGGTACTATCTATGTCTAATCCACCCAAGATGCAATTCTTATAGTCATAGGAGGGAGTCATTCATTCATTTTCGCTGCCCTTGTTCGGAGCTCAGAGATTCCGACAGAGTTGTTGGCACGATCCTTATGGCTAGAGACACCTACGGGAGCAGACTCGATGATAACACACTAGTGCCAGCAGTGTGAGCTTACTCTAGGAGGATAGAGCTTTGGCTAGGATCTTTTAGTAGCGGTGTCAAGGTCTTACGATGTCATCTTGGGCTCGGATTGGTTATCTAAAGTCCATGCTCATATCGACTATATTAGGCGCAAAGTGCAGTGTGTCTGCATAGATGGGAGCAGGTTCACCTTCACCGGTGAGAAGGGAGACTTTGCAGTGCAGGATGGACTTACGTAGAGGAGAGGGAAACCGATCACACATCAGTTGGTTAGTATCATCCTTGGAGTGGTTGATGTGAAGAGTCCGAGTTTTCCTGTTGTGGTGGATAACTATGTAGATGTTTTTCTTGACGACGTTCCAGGACTACCACCGCGCAGAGAGATAGGCTTCTACATTGATCTATACACTGGGAAAACCTCGATATCTACTCCAGCATATCGAATGTCTCCCACCGAGCTACATGAGCTACGGGTATAGCTGGAGGACCTGCAGGGGAAGGGATTCATCCGACCCAGTGTTTTACCCTGGGCTTCTCCGATTTTATTCGAAAATAAGGAAGATGGGAGCTTATGACTATGTGTCGACTATCATCGCCTGAAGCAGGTGACCATAAAGAACAGGTATCCACTTCCGAGGATTGACGACCTCTTTGATCATCACAAGGGATCACGATGGTTCTCAAAGATAGACCTCAGGTCAGGATATCATTATCTCATATTTCGATACGAGGATGTGCAGAGGACTGCCTTCAGATATCAGTATGGCCACTACGAGTTTTTGGTTATTCCTTTCATTTTAACCAATTCACTAGAAGTGTTCTTGAGTCTCATGAATAGGATCTTCCAGCCCTACCTCGATCGATTTCCTGTAGTCTTAATCGATGACATACTGATTTACTCTACTACTGAGGAAGAGCACGCCTACCTCTCGCAGGTTGTACTGGACAGACACTGAGAGAACCATCTTTATGGTAAGCTCTCAAAGTGTCAATTCTGTATTTGAGAGATCCATTTCTTAGGGAACGTCATCTCTAAGGCGGGAGTTGCAGTGGATCCTACAAAGATCGAGGCCATACTTGCTTGGGAGCCACCCCGGAGCGTGACGGAGGTGCGGATTTTCCTAGGTCTGGCTGGGTACTATCAGAGTTTTGTGCTAGACTTCTCCAGAGTTGTAGCACTGCTTTTAGCTTTGATGACGATGGGGAAACCCTTCGTGTGGTCAGACAGATGTCAGTAGAGCTTCAAAGAGCTGAGGCAGAGATTGACCAGTTCACCCATCTTGAGGCTACCAGAGGAGGTTGTAGGGTACGTCGTCTACTGCGATGCATTAGGGACCGGACTCAGGTGTATCCTGATGCAGGATTGGGCATTGATCACCTATGGTTCATGACAATTGCGGCAGCACAAGAAGAACTACGCTACCCATAACCTAGAGTTAGCAGCCGTGGTCTTCTCCTTGAAGATGTGGCGGCACTATCTAATGGTCGAGCACTTTAATGTCAATTCTGACCACCAGAGTCTCAGGTACATATTCTCACAGAAAGACCGGAACCTGAGACAGTATTGATGGCTTGAGTTCCTCCAGGTCTGTGACTTTGAGATATTCTATACTCCTGGAAAGGGGGATGTAGTAGCTGATACTCTCAGTAGGAGATCGTGCATTCAGCTACTTGGAGAGGCAACAAAGAACCTAGCCACGTTGTAGACATCCTTTGTGGATAGAGATGGAGAAGCCTTTCTACAGTCACTCATAGTCACTCCTCCACTACATCAGTGGGTCAGAGAGACACAACGTGGGGATGTCGACTGTGAGATGCGACATGGACAGATATCCACAGGACAGGCACCTTATGGATTTTCTATAGGAGGAGAGCACGTCATCCTCATTAGAGGACGTACCATGGTACCTGTTGCATTACAGGATGAGGTGTTGAGGGAGTTTTACACTTCCCCTATGGTGGTACATCGAGGAGTAGCAAATATATACCAGGATCTCAGACGATAGCACTGGTGGCCGGGTATAAAGAAGGTTGTGGAAGAGTGCGTTTCAAGATGCCTCACCTACTAGCAGGTGAAGGAGGTGCACCAGGTTACGGCAGGCTTGGTGCAGACCTTAGAGGATCCGGAGTGTAAGTGGGACAAGATATCCATGGATTTCAGGATAGGGCTTCCACATACTTCCAGAGGACATGAATTTATATGGCTGATTGTCGACCGACTCACCAAGTCGGCCCACATCCAACCTATCAGAGAGAAGGGCTTAGTG
This sequence comes from Viscum album, assembly GCA_963277665.1. NCBI lineage: Eukaryota > Viridiplantae > Streptophyta > Magnoliopsida > Santalales > Viscaceae > Viscum > Viscum album. Next base: position 1,844,562,647 of record OY728163.1, on the reverse strand, counting down.
GAGAGCATGGGATGCCTTTACGTTCAGGAGATCGTACGACTTCATGGTGTGACATCGTCTATCGTCTCTGATCGAGATGCTCTTTATACTTCCCAGCTTTGGAAGGGGTTACAGGAGTCGTTTGGGACGCAGCTATGCTTGAGCACTACCTTTCATCCTCATATGGATGGCTAGATGGAGAGGACCATTCAGACATGTGAGGAAATGCTCTGTGCATGCGTCCTTGGCTTTGGTCGTAGCTGGGAGGATCACCTACCCTTGGTGGAGTTTGCGTACAACAACAGCTACTACTCCACCATCGGGATGGCACCATACGAGGCATTGTACATCCAACCATGCAGATCACCTCTATGCTGGACTGAACCTGGGGAGTCAGCACTCGTAGGACCAGAGATGGTCCAGGCTATGACAGAGAAGTTCCAGACCATCTAGGAGCGGATGAGGACTGCATAGAGCAGACAGAAGTCCTATGCTGACAGGAGGAGGAGACAACTAGTGTTTGAGGATGGAAACCACGTTATCTTACGGGTCTCACCTCGACACGGATTACAGAGACTTGGCATGGGCGACAAGTTATCTCTGCGCTTCATCTGACCATTCCAGGTCATCAGAGAGATATGTGAGGTGGCTTACTCCCTGTCCCTTCCACCGCAGTTGCACCGGGTGCACGACGTCTTCCACGTATCTCAGATGAGGAGATACGTGCACGACCCGACACACATCATTGATCACGAGGAGATGAACATTGATGACGGAGCGAATTTTGTGGAGGTCCTGGTAGAGATCAAGGATCAATAGGAGCAGGTCCTATGTGGACGGTTGATGCGGGTCCTACGTGGATGGTTGATTCCACTAGTGCACATCCAGTGGCAGCACGGGAACCTTTGGGAGATCACATGGTAGCAGGAGGCTCAGATGCGTGCACCGTACCCTCATATTTTCCATAGTTTATGATGTAGCTTTATGAGGATGTAAATCCCTGAGGTGGGAGTAATGTAATGACCCATAAATTTCAATGAATTTTTTTCTTAAATACTTTTGGAATTTGACGAGTACACAATTTCTAACGGAACCTGATTCTGAGGCCCGGTGTGCCCGAAATAATTTTACGATGTTTAGATCGGGTATGTTTAGTGAAAGAATGAGCGTATTTTTCTATCATTTGAACCGGTTTTCGGAATTTAAATCTGAGGGCACCAATGAACTCGCTATGCCAGTAATTGCTTATCAGGACCTTTATCAAAGATGCATTTTCATGAGAGAAGAAGTTAATTTTTTGTGGATCAAATGAGAGGTGAATAAAATTATGGGACAATATTATTTTTATATCTTAAGTGGTTATAACCTACATGTGGATGTTAGGGTGGGACCCACTAACAACCTAACTACCCATGTGAGGATAAATTTGAGGTTGGGCCTACACGAGCCCCAACCCTTCACATTTCCATAACTCTCATAAACTCCCACTTTATTACGTGTTAACTCCCTTTAATTAACTCTCCCTCTCTCCATCATTATTGCATGCCAACACACACATTAATTAATTAATTGAAACTTTTCATTAATTAATTAAGTGTTTTAATTTTGTAAATTTGAAAGCATGGAATTATTTAATTAAATAAGGGAAGCCTTATCTTATTTTTGGGGGTTGGCATGTTGTGTTGAGAATTTGGGGAAGAGAGCTCTAGTTTTATTTGAAGAACTTCATCCTCAACGAAGAATGTCAACTCTTCGACAAAGAACATTGACTTGACCAACCCTGTTTCTCTATCCTTTTCGTCCTCCGAGACATGGGAGGAGACATCGATGTTGGAACTCACCAACAACTCCACGCCTTACAATCTTCTCTCCGTGACAAAAAGGTGAGACACCGCTTCCTCCTCGGACGCTCTCCGTTGACATCTACGGAACCCCACCCCGCGACGCTATCTTCTGAAATGCCCATCGTTCATCATTATTTATCGAGGTAGGGCGTAAGATCAATTTTAATAGATTAAAATTGTTCCTTGGGTTGTCGTTGAGAATCTCGTTAACCATGGCCGATTGTTATCGTTTTACACGGAGACTGCGGGCCAAACGAACATGGCCCGACAACCCTCTTTGTTCTCGTTTATTAATTTAGAATTGGAATTTCATTGAGGAAGAAACACTACACCGTCATGCCATTCCTTGAACGTGGCGAAGGGAACCGACACCGTCGTTCCCGTTGTGCGGAAAGAATCGCGGCCCGATACACGGGCTGCTTCGGCGGAGGAACCGGCTGGCCCGTCGGCCGGCTGGGTGGAGCTGGACCGCGGCACCAGAAGGGCGCCCCACTGGAGAACAGTGGCCCGCCCATGCGGGCCGCGTGCGCAGAAGACCGGCCGGTCTAGCCTACTGGTTTGGGGAAGGGCGGTGTAGCTTGGCACCGTCGGTGCAGAAGACCGGGGGGGCCTTGGAGCCTGCTCAGCTACGGCCGCGCTGTAGGGCCAGCTGACCAAGTCAGCCGGGCCGCGCGGGCAGGGACGAGCCGGGCCCCGTTAGGCCGGGCCGAGCATGGCGGCGACGGGCCGGGCTGCGCCACATCGGGCAAGGCTGCGCCACTTCGGGCCAAGTTTTTTAATTCTTCGGACCCGTCCACACCCCGGTTGGGTCAGACACATGAAACTGTGTCAACCTGAACCGTCAGCCCACTTGTGTAAACGGGGCGGGCCCTATTATTCTTATAAATGTGAATAACTTAAGGACTACGTGTCTGATCGACCCACCAACTGCGTCATTGGGACTCTATCAAAGAGACGGTCCTTTTGAGATACTCTAAGTGAGTTTCAAATGAATTTGGATATCAGCCGGGATAGAAACGAGTGTATTTCTAACCGGGCCCCTGGGACGGAAAATCCAATATCTCTCTGACCGGGCGTCCGATTGACGCGCCATCTGTTGCGTTGAGTTCTTAATGATGAGACGAAACTTTGGGATACATCAACTCTGGACTTCGTGATAGTTTATGTATCGACCCTCTTGGCTCGTGGAGCAGACCCTCCCAGAATCGTGCGTGCTGTGTGCAGGAACCCTAGGGATGGCTGCGACTACGACGCTGATGACGACTGTACTTGGATCCTACTTGGGTTCGGCAGCGAGGATGACTATACTTGGATCCTCCATGGGTTCGGCAGCCTTGACGACTATACTTGGATCCTACGTGGGTTCGACAACGATGGTTACTATACTAGGATCCTACGTGGGTTCGGCATCGAGGACTTCTGTACTTGGATCCTACGTGGGTTCAGCAGGGAAGATGATTCAGAGGCTACATCTATCATCTCCACCACACTTCATGAATAGTATACCTTTTTTGAGATTAGTCTTGACATTCAGTCATTATCATCAATATGATTGAGTTGATTTCCTGTGTGGATTGTGTTGTGCTTTCCTATGTGGATTGGGTTGTTCTTGGGCTCATGAGTTGGAGCCGAACTGGAATTGATGATTTGGTATATGTATGGGCATATACCTAAGTAGAGTTAGTTCATAGTTTGTGTTTTATATGTCATTGTGGTTATTCCTTTGTGGATTCTGGGAGACCATTGGGGGTATCAGGGTCTCTACTTAGTATCATATACTCACCCCTGCATGGGCTATGCCTGCACTACGTTGTGTTGGATTCTGATGACAGAAAACACTGATCGAGGTGGAGTCTTGTTGAGCGGGACGGTACCTGGAGATGGACCACATGGTGGGGTGTACAAGGAGCGGATGGTCGGACCCGAGGAGCTGAGGAAACCATTTGTACCCACCCTTCAGGTGGGATATCCGGAGGATGACTCAGTGGTTGCTGTTTTACATTACTGTAGCTGTTCTTTCTTTTTTGTTGTATTGTACATTCAGTTGTGTTTTTATTCTGGCCCATTTATATTCCATCACTTACTTCTGTACTTAGTTTACTTAGTGTTAACTTTAGCTTGTGTACTTAGTTGTGTTTGTTTACTTATATAAAGTCAATGCCTTCCCTTTTATCGAGATTTTCGCCTTCGATGCTAGTCGCCAACCCATGGCCTATGGAAGGTGGGCTTGGGGTATTCACAACATTGGACCCGAGGATGGGTCATGACACTTAGGCTCATTGTAGGTATGTAAAAACTTCAAATCATAGGTTTCTCTGACCATATGAAAAACTACTCAATTAATGGCTCCAATTATTCTATATGTGTATAATCAATCCTGGCCACCACATGATCCACTTCCAACTTAAAAATGGTGTGGATTTTGGATAATAACTTCATCAAAAATCCTACTATAGTACATGAGGATGAGAAGATCATCACCCACTGCTTCCAAAAATCTGGATGAAAAGTATTATTCCAAGTTGATTATTCATACATCAACTATATTAAGGGGGGTATCTTTGGATGTAAATGAAATACCTATCTAGAATCATGGTGGATAATTTGGTGGATATTGGACACTTAAAAAATATACATAATAATAATGGAAAAATAAATAAAGTGCATAGGACTGCCTATGTCAATGTTTTTAGGTCATGTATAGAGGATTCCAACGTTATAGAAACCAACTTCGTTGGAGTTAAAATCACATACTAAAATAGAACTCGAGCAGAATAAGAGACATAAAAATTTAAATGTCCTTCATGAAAGAGTTCTCTCTTCATATTTGGATATCAATTTATAATATTACCTTGGACAAAAACAATTCTGACCACCACCCCACCCCAGTGAGTCTTATTGATAAGATGAGGATGTAACCTCTTCCTGTTAGATTTAATAATTCTTCAACTACTCTTCCAAAGTGCCCAAAATTTGTCCACAATAATTGGGGCACATAAAAGTCCAATATAAATCCTTTTATACGCATATCTAATCTCATGATACTTTAGATCAAGATGAGATACTAGAGAAAAATATGGTTCTTCTTGATTGACGAAGATATGGATTACCTTGAATACTCTATTTATGAATAATAAGAATCCATCAAAATGATCAATTTTACTAGAGACGATGATCAAGAAGTTGATATAGATTATAATTTTTATAATCTAATCAAGATTATGGATAACATATATATGGATAATTTCATAATCAGGTGGCTTACAGATGGAGAGAGAAACACTATGTTCTTCAATGCCCAGAAAGAGTTCAGAAGTTCCAACAAATCACTGTCTCTTATCAAAGATGGAATTAATATCCTTGATTAAAGGTAGGATATCTCTAGTCATATTGTGTCTTTCTATATGAATATATTCAATGGACCACAAAATAAATTGAGACTCATGGATAACATCATTCCTAAATTGATCATTGGAGTGGAATACTCACATATCACCTACATTCCATAAGACATTAAAATAAATAATATATGTTTGGACTCAAAAAATTTCCACCTACACTATATGGATTCACAAATAAATTCTTCAACTTTTATAGATATTTCATTAAGAAAAATGTCAACATCCAAAATATAAAATTTTTTAAAGGTGGATACTTTACTAAAGGATTAAATGCCCAATTCATTGTCTTGATCCCTAAAATGGATAATTCTAGTGACATCACTAAACTCATAGAAATTTATATTCTTAACACCATTCATAATGTGATTAGAAAAATTATTTCCAACAAACATTCCAATATCTCAAATAGAATCATATCATGGAACCAATTTGGATTTTTAAAGGGAGAAACATCCATGATTTCCTACTAACTACCTTGGAGTGATTTAACATCTATTGAATATCCACAAGTGTAGTAAACACTTATCTTATTCAAGAAATAAATAAGGACATTGACACGAATGAATATTGTTTAATATATTATTTTCTTCATATCATTGTATTTGTTGCAATTTTTATTCAATGGATTAAAGGCCTTATTGGGTCTTCTTATATCTCCATTCTCATAAATGTGTCTCCGAAATGTGATATCAAGTGCTCCATGTGAGTTATTCAATGAGATAATCACTTTTCTTTCATCTTTTCCAATATATAGGATTAGGTTAGCAAGCACTAACATTAAATAATCGACAAGGATTAACTTACGACTATCATGATGGAAAGAGTTACATATATTACTTCATATATTATTTTCGATGATATTATTATATTCACTCATGTTCATAGGATGAACATTAAAAAAAACTAGAGTGATATTCCACATTATGAAATTACATTAGGCTATGAAATTAGTTGGAACAAGTCCTTCATCTGTTTTGGAAAGGAAATTCCATCTACAAGTATGGTTTCCATCATAAATGATCATGGAATAAGGGAGGGTTCCCTGCCATTTTCTTATCTCAGAATCCACTTAGTTTAGGGAAAAACTCAGGCCTCTCATTTCACTGAATCTTTGAGTCAAATCATATGAGATATCACCTCTTGGAATGGAAATTATCTCGTAATGGAATGAATAGTGTGTCAAATTAATGATGTGGTGGTCTCAATGCTCGTCTATTCTTTCATGGTTTATTGTTAACACCACAACCCCTCTAGGCTGGAGATAGTGCATTACATTATTAAATTTTCATGATTAAAATGAATAAAATCTATATGTATCAATTAGATTAGTAGTCTTGGATAAACTCGATACATAAATGTAACTCATATTACACTGATGTAGGTAAACAAATACAATAAATTACTAAATCTAAAAAACAACATCCATGAAAACTCAATAAAGGGTCTAATCTTCATAACTTGTTGATGGTAAAAAAATGAAATGGGTGACCTAAGATTTTTATTAAGGGTTATAAATAGTTGAACCATTAATCAATAATAACTGAATCACGAACAACTTGTTAGAGTCAATATTGATAGGCGAATAAATGGAAATATCATGCCATTAATAAACTGAGAATGAAACTAAATCATAAGATTTTATCATTGTGAAAATTTCATGGATAGTAATAACTAAAATGAATAAAGATAATGATTATTAAATGGATGTCATTTATCTGATACATGATAGAATAACAAAGTTAAAACAGTTTAGTTACGTGGGTAGAATCCCACCTGATTTTGGGTAACAAACTCGAAAGATTTGATGCCAACTAAATTATCTCATGATACCTAAAGAGGAATTGAGGGGTTTTAGCGGGCCCCACCTACAACTGCAAGTCCAAACCATTCATTATAAATTGATTTGATATAAGAGAATAGTGCATTTACAATATCCTTAAAGAGTAACGGATACGGATTTATAAATATCCACATAATTAAAATAACAATCCAAATATACATTGTATGTAATAGGTTATACAGATTAAGACAATACTCATATCCATGAATCTATAATGTGGATATATAATATATTTACAATTTCAAATGAAAAATAATACTAAATGGTCAACGGATACTCCACATAAGAAATATTAGGTTCAAATACCAGGTAACAGACATTGAAATGGAATTTGAGACCAAGACTCTTACCCCTTGTAATCAATCAAGTCATATGACCAAAAACCAATAACCACCAAAAGAAACACATAATAACATGAATATAAATATAATCATGATAATATATATCAAAAGTCTATACACAGATACTACATAAAATAAATATGTGGCGAACAATGAAAATCTTCCAGAAATGTAGCTGAGATGAGAAACACCTTACCAAGAACATATCTTTAGATTGTGGACCATTTAGTGACATAATTACGTGTGACAAAAATAAAACCATACAGAAAATGTTGATGTATATAATAATAAAATCATAGGTCATTTACATATATTCAGGCCAAATTAAAAACCAATGACATTGATTTTTAACTCAACGAATGGAAGTTGAGTTAAGATATCCCTTACCATAAGCTCGAAGGTGTTCTTGATTTTTCATAACTACAAGAATATTAAAATTTATCTTTATAAAATAAAAATTCCAAAACCTCATAAGCATAAAATTGATATGATATAACCTTATTATGTTCATTCATGACCTTTTTGATGGGTTTTAATAAATTCAATTTTATTGATTTGAAAGCATTTTCACCCTTTGTTTTCATGATCCGTTAACTTGTATTCATGAATGAATGTTTGTTTGAAATGTCGTTAACAATCCAGAATTTTTAATATATATTATTAGTGACATTAAATAGATATAAATTATTTTATAATTATTTTTGGTAATATTCTAGGGTATTATTCATTAGTTTAAAGTTTTTGATAATTTATTGGAATAACATTTTCCCATTTTGTGCCTAATGAACTAGTTTGGAATTTTTATATTGTATTATTTTTGTGTAAGGATTCCAGAATATATCATAAGGTAAAGCAAATACATTACAATATGGTTCAACAATTAACAAAATTTCATGACCAGTGTTTACCATTAATGGAGGGTGAAAGGGAGATGATGATGAAATATTACATTAGCATAATAAAATTCAAGTTCATGTATGGTACTAGAATCATCATAGAATTTGGACGAGGGGATATGAGGAATGAATTATAAATTAAAGGAACTTCAAATAGAATAAAAAATTGATATGTCTCTTAGGAGAATTCGGCGGCCAAATGACATCACATAAAATTTCATAAAATAGTCTGATAAGAGAAAGGGGGTATATCATCACTCATAAATAATATGGGCATGAATGGTGATATATAATGACATATACCAACATAAGTCAAAGTAAATTTAAAATAATAACATAAAATGTATGAAAAGAATGAAAATAAAAGAGGATGTTTACCTTTTGATCTCTTCTCAATGAGATCATTCTAAGGACTTTGGTTTTGGCCTTTTGGTGAGACCAGTCACTTCAGGATGATGTGAAGAGTCTTTGGGGGAGTATTTTTAGAACATAAGTAAGGATCAATGCTTTATAGGTGTGGAAGAAAGTGGGAAATGTGGGATGTATTTATAGTGGAGGAGAGGAGGTATATTTACTTATTTTAATCACTATTATAATGATTTTTCTCAAGACTAGGAATAATATTAATTCATGTGTCCACAATTAGTAATAATTGAATGTGAGTTAAATCTATGTGGCCTAAAATCAGTTATGAATTCATAAATATTGTATTATATGTATAATTTATATATACTGTATTTTTCCATATTTCACTATTCATAAAAAATTCATGAATTTCAGAAAAATTCAAAAAAATGCACACTAACCATTATTCAACGTGTATATTTCAAAAAATAACAACATAAAATGTATATTTACTTTTATATCGATTGAAAACATTATTAAGAACTCATCATCATATTACATTAATAAAATAAAATAATATTATTTTTTTCTATTCATATAGATCATATTACTATTCATATTACTCTTCATAAGGGTATGTTAGTATTCATAAATAAATCAAGTTGGTTCTATCAAACACCAAATGACATACTAATTAGAACTCTAGATGAAATTTTTTAAAAATTCAAAACATAGTAGTGGCAATGTTGTTCATAACGACAATATAATAAAATGTGTTGTTTCATAGGGATTCAGTGTCTCATTCATTATAAATTAAATCTATTTTTAAATTATCATGGTGTTACATTATTCCCTCCTTAAAAAATAATTCATCCTCAAAATTTTAAATTGAACTTTGAATGTTAAAGGTTGACACTTGAAAACACTCTCGTGTTATACCCACATCAGGAATACAGCTTAAATATCTTCTTATTATGAGGAAGGGGAAATGAATTGATTACGAAAAATCAAGGAATTATAATTGGACAACATGGTCATGGATGAATAAGAATTCTATCATTTAGGTTCATTAATGTCTAAAAAACCCAATACAATGATTAACATAAACCATTTCTTATATGGTTAAAATTTTCAAAATATTATAATAATGGTCTCTAAATTTCAATGATGAAATTATCATTATCCCTTAATCAACAAGAATAAGATCTTAAATTTTCATTCCAAATAGATGAATAACATCATCATGTATCCTCTTGAAATTTTTTAATAACATAAATTACCATAAAAACAATTTCAGATACATGCATTCATTTGTATTCTTTAAGTAAGATTCATGTTATTGGATATATTCCATAAATCCAATAGTGTTGTAATCTCCATCGATGATAGCATAAAACACTTCTCGACATGCCAAAAATAATTTCCAACATAGTCAATACTTATTTGAAATAATCATTTCTTTATAATTACCTCATCATGAGATATATATAATAAGGGTGGCCTTTCCCTTAATCAAGGGTTTTCTAAAAAATGAAATTGCTACTGAATCACTTTTCTGGTGTACCATTAACCATATGACCTCAAATTCTTATGGAAACAGTACTATATTAAAATACATATAAATCTAATAATTCTTACAACTAGTTTAATAATAATTTTTTTTAAATGATATGTATCTTGACTAGGAATGTTATTCATTCTAAGTCATATATGGTGGCATCATAACTTGATCATTATACAAAATCATCATTTGGGGTTTATTCCTTTATTTAATGAGACATTTAATCACATAGTTTCCCATATCCTAGATTTTGAAGCACTGAATATAGGGAAATTATTTCCTTATTATGAAATTATGAGCATGGTGTCTTTTTTCTCCACACTTGAAGCAAACTCTATTTCCTCTCAAGAAAATACCAAGGTGTTTCCTTCCACAAGTATCACATGTAGGAATATACTTCTTTCTCTTCTTTCTTTTATCCATGTTTTTTACTCCCATCCTTTTCTTCTTTTGCATCCCTTCAAAGCCATAGGACTAAGAGAAGTTTTACATACCTTGTCAACGACTGATACTATTTTCTTTTATAGTGTGGATTCTTATGAGACAATATTCCTTTGAAATGATTTCTTAAGACAATCAGATATATGATCCTTCTTACACATTTAATATCTTACATTGGATAAGTCCTCATTTCTTTTCCTAGTTGCAATTTCTCATAATTTCCAAATTATATATTAGCTGTTAACATTATGTACTCTTTATGACTCTAAACATGGTATATCACATACAATAAATTTATGCATTATTAATAGTAGAACCATATACATTGTTTACGTTGGGGTAATAAATAATTCATAATGGTGGGTAAATATTATGTGAATTATCATAAGAATATCCCCCAAGAGTGTCAAAATCAAGAGTGTATCATGGAATATTGTCGTGTACTAGGATACCCCAGGTCCACCTGAAACTCCTTGTATGTGATTTCACTCCTAGGTACATCTATGCTAGAGCCACCCCATCCTATCTGAATCCTAATATGGTTGTATTTTGTAGAATTATCCACATTATCTATTCCTTACCATGATTTTAGGACTTCATTAAATTTTTTCTTGAAATACTACCTGAGGGATTTATTCCCTAATTTACATTTTGTAATCTAGTTTAATGTTTGATACTAAACTTCCTCTGATACAAAACGTAACACCCCGACCCCTCTAGAATAGAGCTAGTGAATTACTTTATTATATTGGAATGATTACAATGAAACAAATGAAGAAGGACCAATCAGTTTGTAGTTTTAAAAAATCTAGATACATATATGTTACCCATATTTAACTGAGGAAGGTTACAAAAAATATTACAAAACAAAAACTAAAAAATTTCTTCCTTATAAACTCAATAAATGATCTACTCTTAATAAAATATTGATGGTAATAAAATGAAAGGGGTGAGCATAAATTCTCAGTATGGGTTACAAATAGTGGAATCATGAATCAATAAATATTGAATCAGAATCAAATTGGGTTAATCAATATTGCCTGCTGAATAAATGAAAAACTCATGCCATTAATAAACTCAGATTGAAACTGCATCCATAGATTTATTCATTGTGAAAACCTCTTAGATAGTGATTACTGAAAATGAATAAATATAATTCTTATTAATTTTACATCATGTATCTGGAACATTATACCATAAAATAGTTAAAAGAGTTTAGTTCTGTGGGTAGAAACCCGTCTGATTTTTGGAAACAAACACGAAGGGTTTGTCGCCAATTAATTTGTCTCATGAGACCTGCCGATGCATTGAGGGGCTGTAGTAAGCCCCAACCACCACATCCAGTCCAATTTCTTATTTATACATTAATTTATACAATAAAAATTTGTCTTTTTCATTATCTCTATTGAGTAGACCGTACAAATTCATCAATATTTCCATAGTTAAAATTACATTCTAAATAAACACTGTATATGAATGGGTTTACAGCCTAAGAAAATGCTCATATCCATGAAACCAGAATATGGATATAAAATATATTTACAATTCCAACTTAATTATGATCTCAAATGGGTAGTAGATACACCACATATGCAATATTATGTGCACAATACCAAGTAACTGACAATGAAATGGAATTTGAGACAATGTTTCCTACACCATTGTAATCAATCGAGTATTATGACCAAAAACTATTAACAACCACAATAATCACATATTACAATGACTATAAATATACTAATTATATTATATATGAAAAGTTAGTACACAAATGAAATATAAAAGAAATAAGTGACTAACTATGGAAATCTCATAGAAATGAATGTGAGATGAGAAACCCCTTTCCAAGAACATATCATTAAATCGAGGAAAAATAAATGATAGAATTATTTGTGAAAAAATTAAACCCACAAAATAAATGTGAATTGAAACGCACGGCCGATTGTCACCTATCGACCGGTCAAAGTTCCGGTGCTCTTCTAATGTGTATAGCAGCACTCGGGTCGAATCCTCGGCGATGGTACTTCGTAATAGTCGATTGTTTTTAGTTGACTGTATTTTGATTGGGGGGTTTGTTTGCAGAGCTTAATTGAAATGTTTAATTAATGATGTTTAATTTAACAAGTTGATAAATAATGGTTTGATTTCATTATTGGGGAGTTAAGCATGTGATATCCTTGAGTCTTACTTTGTATTGCATTAAATTAACACCCATGTCATAAGTTGACGTTGATTGGAATTCCTAACTGTGAATGATTTAATCCAAGCCTGAACTTAACTTAGGGTAATAATCACAATCAAAACTTATTTATGGTAGTGTATTTATGGTTCCAATAATCCATGGAAACCACTCGTTAAACAAAACATATCATTAATCCATGACATATTAAGTTTAACATACACAATATTAATTTAAAGAATACTCATCGAGAAAAACTCTCAATCACTTAACAGCCACAAATTATAACTCACCCCAATGAGAAATTTACTCATCCATTTGGATGTTTAATATTCTGGTTAAAATAATTATGATGATAAATTAAGGATAGAAGAAAAATAAAGGGATTAGAAAAGAGTGGTACGTTGACACACACACACGAACGATGATGATAATTAAAAACGGATTTCTGATTGAATGAGGAAGCAAAAGAAGGGAAGGGGATTCAAATGAATTTAAACTATTTTAAGAAAATAAATATTAAACTACAGATGGTGAATGAGAATAAGAGATATTTAAGAATTAACTTGCATTGAAACAAAATTACAAAGAAAGAGAATTACAAGATTACAAAAATGAAGAACACAAAAGTAAGTGAAAACAAAGAGAGGAGGAAAGGTCTCTCAAGTAAAAAACATGAGTATGGCAGGTCCTCCCAAGCCTTTGGAAAAGATTTGTTCGTGCCAATATGATCTCCTCTCTTCTGAAATGCCAACACCTCTCAAAGAGAGAAGGGGAGAGTATTTATAGCCCAAGGAGTGGACTGTTTTAATTCCCAATCTGTCCCTACACTTGTATCGCCAATTGGGCTATTCAGACAACCGAATCTTCAATTATCGCATTCTTAAAAGTTGTAGACAATAATGTTGGACGACTACTCTCAAAATTTGGAGTCATTAGGACTTAAGGATCAAATGTTATGGCCGGTTGATTAAACAAAATTAAACTGTCTATTTCAATCCAGTCTTTTTGAAGTCCATAATCTGAAAGGGTTTTTGAATATGAAGATGCATTCAGATCCGAATAGTTTCTTCAAAAAAGTCGGTGGCCTATATCTCCCATTTCACACTGAAACATCCCAGCTCGATTTGATGCTTACATCATGAGAGATGTCATGCATACTATATTGATTTTAATTCTCGTCCAGAATGGTGGGCTGGAATTCAAAGCATTATTTGGGCCCCTTGTACTTGGATTTGGGCCTTGAAATTTTTATCCAAGATGACATGTAGGGTCCCCCGAATTATGGTGGAGAGTTAATGTTTTTGGAGTTCTGTATTGAGCCCAGTAAATCAATATGCAAGGCTGGTCCAGTTTGTTCACAGATTCTTTGGTCTTGTTTGTGAGGACAATATGACCCTTTAAATGGCATAATTGGATCATGGTTCCTTTTAATTAAATGTTTTATATTTAAAGGAGAATACTAAAAAACCAGAACCACACAATTTGGATCAGAATAGTGACAGTTATTATTAAAACATTAAACTGACTCAATTGGACTACTTCTAAAAATGCTCAAAAATTATATTTAATATTAAAACATTAATATTTCACAAAAATTATGCACATTTCATATAAAATAAGTAAAATGGGAATATAATAAGTCATGAAAATATTAATAACATCAACTCCCCCCCACTAAGTTTTGTGTATGTCCCCATGTGAAACAAATATAAAAACATGAAAAAATCATTTTTACTCACCAACAAATATTAAAATTTTGTTTTCTCTAATCAGGGGAGGTTTAGACTATTTCACTCATCCATTTTGAAATCCGCAACATGTTGTTACAGAAACAATGTTCCAAAACTAATTCATTTTTCCATGATCAAATTTAGAAATAGAGAATGTGGACACTCAAAACTCACACCTCTCAAGATGATAAAATTTATTTGTGGAGGTTCACTCTTTCACCAACCAAAAGTGAATATCTTAGAGTTTGAAAAGAGCTCTCCGCTTCCAATACCTATCCAAAGTGCACAAGAATAAAGAGGTCTTTTTAAGGGGTTTTCTGTGGCTATGGGACGGTAGGAATATAATGTCCAAGAGAGAGAATAAGAGGGTTAAAATACCAACATATAAAAACAATGCACATTTTTTTGAAATAAAATATGGAAGGAAATGAAAACACATATTTACAAGGGAATGATTTTGTGATGAAAGACACAATAGAGGAAGAAAATATGAAGGGGATTAGAAGATGAAATATTTACAAACCACCAAACTTCTCCCAATGATATAAGAATATAATGCAAGTGTTCTATTTTTTCCTTTTTTTTCTTTGTTTTTTCGAAAGTTGACCTTGAAACAGATCTCACACTCATATCCCAACCCATGTTTGATCTCCTCATGACACTAATTGTAATAGTTATAACAATAACAAAGGTTGAGGAAGAGTGATTTTTGACATACCCAAGACACAACCCATTTTTTCATATTTTTTTATTTTGAATTTTTTTTTGAATTTTTTTTGAACACTTTTCAATATCATTTGTACAATACATTCACTGAATGACAACCTCCCCCCCCACACTAAAATGGATTATTTCCCTCAAGAATATGATAACACACCAGAAAGTAAGGAAATGATACCCAAAAATGAAATTCATTCCCCCCCACACTTAAATTTCAAAAACGTATGCAATGAAAATCCATGTTGATATTAGGTGGGATAAGGTATTGGGCTTATAATGTGGCTATCAAAGAAAAGGTTTTCATAGGCTTGAAGGGGCTTTTAAAAGGAGGATTAATGTAAGGGTTATGGGAGGCTATTTGGCTATTGTGATTCTCATGTGGTTCAGAAAATGCCTCTATCATATTAATGCACACTAAGGCAGGAAATTCAGCTCGAAGGTCCACAAACTCAAGACTCACAAATGGGGGTGAAAACACACATTTTGAAAATATTGTCATAGGTGGCCTTGGCATGAAATCAATTGTTTGTTCTCACGGTTTGGGAAAAGCATTTTCCAAATCAAAAATTGAGCATTCAAAATGTGGTGGTTTTGACACAAAATTCTTTATCCAAAGCCATGATGAAAATACAAAATTTTTGAGGTGAAAATATATCTGTTAACTCCCCAAAATGGTTGGACAAAATTTCAAAACTCCATAGTGAGTAAGCATGACTCTTTTTTTGTAAATTTTTATGTAATTGTGTTTTTTTGGTTTTGTTTAGTTTTTAAGGTTTTTTTTAAAAAAAACACCCACACAAGAAAGAGAAAAGGAAAGGGTTTGATGAATATAGTGGTAAAAAAATGAAAGAGAAAGGAAGAAGAAGAAAGAGGTTGAGAGAAGAGGAGATAGAGAGAGAGTTAAATGGAAAGAGGTACCCCCTGGTTTGGATTTTGTGGGTTGCCATCTCCATCTAGTGGTGAGTCGGCTAGAGAATTTGGGGATTCGGTGGAAGTCGAGGTGGTTCCAGGACAGTGGGAAGTTACCTGAAAAATAAAATTAATTATTCATCTAATGAAAATTTAAAAAGAAATTGAAATTTTATAAAAGTAAAAGAAAACATGGGTTGCCTCCCAAGAAGTGCTGCATTTATTTGTCTATAGCTAGACAATTGCAGTGGACTACCCAGAGTCTGACGGTGGCCATCGTATTTTCTCAACTCCAGGGTGCTTCCAGAAAAACATTTTCTTTGGGACGCCTGATGATTCATTGGATAATTTCTTCCCATCCTTGTTGGTGTGCTTGCAATTAAATGGGGTTGGAAAGAGAATATATCTATCCTCACTTTGGTCTTCAACCTGAGGAATGATTTTATCCACAAAGTGATGATTTTCTATTCTTGGAAATTCAGGAAGATGGATCAATTCTGATGGTTCATTTATGTAAGGATCAGATAACACAAAAGTAGAGTATGAGATCCCAATTGTTTTTGACTCATTTATTTCATCACTTATCTATGTAAAGTAATGAGGATCGGTGGAGTCATAAGACTGAATAAATTTTTCAATATCCTTTATTTCAATGTTGTTCACCAAAGAATTGTCAATGTCAACCTCACCAGTGATCACTTTATTAATTAGGGTACAAATATCACAAACATCACTACCATCAGGACAATATAAACACATTGGTTCAAGGTTCACTTCACATATAACAGAATTTTCAGAATCATGGATAGGAAAGGATGAATGTGGGATAATCTGATCTAAATCAACAAATGAGAATTCTAGTTCATTTTCCTCATTACCATCCATGTTGGAGCATTGGAGTTCAGAGGTGAGATGAGATTCTAAATAGTTTTCAAGAACCTTTATATCAATGGAGTTTGTATTTGTAATGTCAACATCAATTTCACCATTAAACAGTTGGTTAATAAGGATGAAATATTCACAAACTCCTCTATTAGTAGAACGGGAAGAACATGATGGATTAGGATTCAACACACTCTCAGAGGGAGTTTCAGAAACATGGATAGAGAATACAGATTGATTCTCTAATGGGTATCACATGGATTGAAAAATATTGAACCTGACCATTTGGTCGCCAAATTCCATGGATAAGATGCCAGCGTGGACATCAATTTTGATTTTAGATGTCATAAGAAATGGTCTTCCTAGAATCAGATGAGATTTTCAAGAAGTTGTCTCACATTCCATGTCAAGGACATAGAAGTCAGCTGGGAAGATAATATCATTTACTCGAACAAGGACATCCTCAATTATTCCCTCAGGACTGTCTATTATTCGATTGGCTAACTGAATGACAACACCTGTTGGGTGCAAGGGACCTAGACCAAGGTTGGAGAATATGGATTTGGGCATGAAATTAATTGAGGCTCCTAGGTCTATGAGTGCATCATCAAAGTTGGAACTTCAAATTTGGCATGGGACTGTAAAGGTCCCTGGATCTTTGCACTTTATGGGAATAGACTGCTGGGTGGAAACATTTTTGAAGGTCTTAAGTTTCCTCTTATGGGTACAGAACTCCTTGAGAAACTTGGCATACTTAGTAATTTGTTTTATGGAATCTAAGAGGGTAATGTTGAATTCAACCCATCTAAACATGTCAAGCATTTCAGGATCAGGTTCAAAGGACTTCCTTGGTTTAGAAATGGCTTGAGGAAAAGGAATTGGATTCCTAAGTGTAATGGAAGGAGGTGATGAAATGGATTCAGATTCCTTTTCAATTTTCTTTTTCTTTTCATTTTATAGGTCAACATTCAAAGGAGGGTTTGAGGATTTATCTTGAGGCATAGAACGTTGCTTTCTTGATCTATGTGAAATTGCACTTACATTACCCTTGGGGTTGGGTAATGGTTGAGCTGGGAGTTGGAACGAATTTGATGGCTGTTGCTGGCTCAGGTGGGATGCAAGTTGACCTATTTGAGTTTCAATGTTTTTAAGGCTAGAACGGGTGAAGGAGGAAAGATCCTCCACTGCACTTTCCCATGGTTGCTTAGAAGAAGAGGCTTGTCCCTGGTTGGGATTTCCTTGATTTTGGTTCTTGGGAAATCGATTGTATTGGTTTTGGAATTGGGAAGGCTCACTAGGATAATGGAATCCAGGAGGAGGATTGTTCCATTGTGGTTGAGGAGAAAAAGGATAAGGTTGATGGAAGTTACCCCCACCTTGACCATATTGGAACTGGTTTGGTTTTTTAGGAGGGAATTGAGGGGAGGTGAAATATGGGATTACCATACCTAAGGCCTTGGTTATAGGAAGAAGAGAAAGGCTCAGAGTGAGGTTGGTTGAAGTTTCTAACAAACTGACCTGATAGTTGAGGATTGGTGTTCCGCTGAGCATATGTTGCATTGAGCTCCATTGGTCTGGATGAATCAGATTGATCCTCTTGAAGTTGTGGACATGTGTCTATTGGATGAGCTGGGGAGCTACAGATTCCACAATTCTTGATAGGTCCAGGGAATAGTGACTGTGGAGAAGATGAGGTTGGGGATTTGGTAGCCACCGCTAGTTGACGCACAAGACCTGTAAGTTCACTCATCCACTCAGTCATCTTTTTAGGCTCTATGGATTGATTATCATGGGCTTGTTTGACTTGAGAATGTGCTCGAGTATGGAATTGTTGTGTGTTTGCAGCCTGTTACGTATGAGATCTCTTGCAGCTGCATAAGTTTTATCAACCAGAGCACCACCACTTGCGGCTTCAATGAGAGTTCTCTCCATATCCAATAACCCCTCATAGAAGTATTGGATCCAGAGTTGGTCAGGGATTTGATGATTTGGGAGGGTTTCCACAAGATTTTTGAACCTCTCCCAGTACTCATGGAGTGATTCATTAGGGAATTGACAGATTCCGCTTATTTCCTTTCGGATGGAAGCGTTACGA
Organism: Viscum album; assembly: GCA_963277665.1. NCBI lineage: Eukaryota > Viridiplantae > Streptophyta > Magnoliopsida > Santalales > Viscaceae > Viscum > Viscum album. Next base: position 1,844,543,481 of record OY728163.1, on the reverse strand, counting down.
GAAGCAGGAAAGAATTTTTCTAGAAAGAGACGCTTCATGTCATTACATGCAGTTATGGAACCAGGAGGGAGGTAGTAGAGCCATTACTTGGCAGAGTCATCTAGGGAGAAAGGGAATTCTCGGAGTTTGATTTGTTCTTCAGAAACCCCTTGAGGCTTCATGGTAGAGCATACTACTTGGAACTCTTTAAGATGAAGATGTGGATCCTCACCGGCTAGCCCGTGAAAATGAGGGAGAAGATGAATCAAACCCGATTTGAGTTCGAAGTCAGCTTCAATGTTTGGATATTGAATACCAAGTGGATGGTAATTCATATCAGGGGTAGCGAGTTCTTTTAGGGTTTGTTCCCTAGGATTGGCCATTTCATTTTCAACTGGTTGGATGAGGACTTGTTCTTGAATTATTTGAGTATCTCTTATGTTTCTCCTAAGTTGGAAAAGTCTTCGCTCAATTTCAGGGTCAAACAAATCTGAGGGATTGTTTGGAAGGCTACGAGGCATTCAGAGAGATTTTGGAAGAAAGAGGAAGACAGGGTTTTCTTTGTATTTTTTCAGTTTATGATTTTTATGAGAAGACGGTTTTTTCTTTGTGATTTTTTTTCAATTAGTTTTTAATTTTTGTTTTTTTTTTGTTATTTTTTACAATAATCGGAAACGAATGACTACTTAAAGCACCATCCCCGGCAACGGCGCCATTTGAAACGCATGTCCTATTGTCACCTATCGACCGGTCACAGTTCTTGTGCTCTGCTAATATGTATAGCATCACTCGGGTCGAATCCTCGGCGATGGTACTTCGTAATAGTCCACTGTTTTTAGTTGATTGTATTTTGATTGGGGGGTTTGTTTGCAGAGCTTAATTGAAATGTTTAATAAATTATGTTTAATTTAACAAGTTGATAATGATTGGGGTGAGTTCATTATTGGGGAGTTAAGCATGTGATATCCTTGAGCCTTACTTTGTATTGCATTAAATTAACACCCATGTCATAAGTTGACGTTGATTGAAATTCCTAAGTGTGAAGGCTTTAATCCAAGCCTTAACTTAACTTAGGGTTCTAATCTCAATCAAAACTTATTTATGGTAGTGTATTTATGGTTCCAATAATCCATGGAAACCACTCGTTAAACAAAACATATCATTAATCCATGACATATTAAGTTTAAAATACACAATATTAATTTAAAGAATACTCATCGAGCAAAAATCTCAATCACTTAACATCCCCAAATTATAACTCACCCCAATAAAAAATTTACTCAGCCATTTGGATGTTTAATATTCTGGTTAAAATAATTATGATGATAAATTAAGGATAGAAGAAAAAGAAAGGGATTAGAAAAGAGTGGTACGTTGACACACACACACGAACGATGATGATAATTAAAAACAGATTTTCGATTGAATGAGGAAGCAAAAGAAGGGAAGGGGATTCAACTGAATTTAAACTATTTTAAGAACATAAATATTAAACTATAGAAGGTGGATGAGAATAAGAGATATTGAAGAATTAACTTGCATTAAAACAAAATTACAAAGAAAAAGAATTACAATATTACAAAAATGAAGAACACAAAAGTAAGTGAAAACAAAGAGAGGAGGAAAGGTCTATCAAGTGAAAACTTGAGTATGGCAGGTCCTCCCAAGCCCTTGGAAAATATTTGGTCGTGCCAACATGATCTCATCTCTTCTAAAATGCCAACCCCTCTCAAGGAGAGAAGGGGAGAGTATTTATAGCCCAAGGAGTGGACTGTTTGCATTCCAATCTGTCCCTCCACTTGTATCGCCAATTGGGCTATTCAGACAGCTGAATCTTCAAATATCGCATTCTTCAAAGTTGTATAAAATAATGTTGTCCGTCGACTCTCAAAATTTGGAGTCATTTGGACTTAATGATAAAACGTTATGGCCGGGTTATGAAACAAAATTAAACTGTCCATTTCAATCCAGTCTTTTTGAAGACCATAATGTGAAAGGGTTTTTGAATATGAAGATGCCTTCAGATCCGAATGGTTTCTTCAACAAATTCGGCCGACTATATCTCTCCTTTCACACTGAAAATTCTCAGCTCGATTTGATGCTTACATCATGAGATATTTCATGCATACTATACTGATTTTAATTCTCATCCAGAATGGTTGGCTGGACTTCAAAGCTTTATTTGGTCCCATTGTACTTGGTTTTGGGCCTTGAAATTTTTATCCAAGATGACATGTAGTGTCCCCCGAATTATGGTGAAGATTTAATGTATTTGGAGTTCTGTATTGAGCCCAGTAAATCAATCGTCAAGGCTGGTCCAGTTTGTTCACAGATTCTTTGGTCTTGTTTGTGAGGACCATATGACCCTTTAAATGGAATAATTGGATCATGGTTCCTTCTAATGAATTGTTGTATATTGAAAGACGAATTATAAAAAACAAGATACACACAATTTGGATCATTATAGGGATTGTTATTATTAAAACATTAAACTGACTCAATTGGACTACTTCTAAAAATGCTCAAAAATTATATTTAATATTAAAACTTTAATATTTCACACAAATTATGAAAATTTCATGTAAAATCAGTAAAGGGGGAATATAATAAGTCATGAAAATATTAATAACATCAACTCCCCACACTATGTTTTGTGCATGTCCTCATGTGCAAAAAATATAAAAACATGACAAAATCATTTTTACTCACCAACAAATATTAAAAATTTTGTTTTCTCCAATCAGGGGAGGTTTAGACTATTTCACTCATCCATTTTAAAATCCACCACATGTTGTTACAGAAAAAATGTTCCAAAACTAATTCATTTTTCCATGCTCAAATTTAGAAATGGAGAATGTGGACACTCAAAACTCACACCTCTCAAGATGATAAAATTTATTTGTGGATGTTCACTCATTCACCAACCAAAAGTGAAAATCTTAGAGTTTGAAAAGAGCTCTCAGCTTCCAATCCCTATCCAAAGTGCACAAGAATAAAGATGACTTTTTAAGGGGTTTTCTGTGGCTATGGGACGGTAGAAATATAATGTCCAAGAGAGAGAATAAGAGGGTTAAAATACCAACATATAAAAACAATGCACATTTTTTTGAAATAAAACATGGAAGGAAATGAAAACACTTATTTACAAGGGAATGATTGTGTGATGAAAGACACAATAGAGGAAGAAAATATTAAGGGGATGAGAAGATGAAATATTTACAAACCACCAAACTTCTCCCAATGATATAAGAATATAATGCAAGTGTTCTTTTTTTTCCTTTCTTTTCTTTGTTTTTTCGAAAGTTGAACTTGAAACAGATCTCACACTCATATCCCAGCCCTTGTTTGATCTCCTCACGACACTAATTGTAATAGTTATAACAAGATCAAAGGTTGAGGAAGAGTGATTTTTGACCTACCCAAGACACAACCCATTTTTTCATTTTTTTTATTTTGAATTTTTTTGAATTTTTTTTTGAACACTTTTCAATATCATTTGTACAATACATTCACTGAATGACAACCTCCCCCCCACACTAAAATGGATGCTTTCCCTCAAGCATATGATAACACACCAGAAATTAAGGAAATGATACCCAAAAATGAAATCCATTCCCCCCACACTTAAATTTTAAAAACTTATGCAATGAAAATCCATGTTGATATTAGGTGGGATAAGGTATTGGGCTTGTAATGTGGCTATCAAAGAAAAGGTTTTCATAGGCTTGAAGGGGCTTTCAAAAGGAGGAATAATGTAAGGGTTATGTGAGGCTATTTGGCTATTGTGATTCTCATGTGGTTCAGAAAATGCCTCTATCATATTAATGCACACTAAGGCAGGAAATTCAGCTCGAAGGTCAACAAACTCAAGACTCACAAATGGGGGTGAAAACACACATTTTGAAAAGATGGCCATAGGTGGCCTTGGCATGAAAGCAATTGTTTGTTCTCACGGTTTGGGAAAAGCATTTTCCAAATCAAAAATTGAGCATTCAAAATGTGGTGGTTTTGACACAAAATTCTTTATCCAAACTCATGATGAAAATACAAAATTTTTGAGATGAAAATATGTCTGTTAACTCCCCAAAATGGTTGGACAAAATTTCAAAACTCGATAGTGAGTAAGCATGACTCTTTTTTTTAAATTTTTATGTAATTGTGTTTTTTTTGTTTTTTTACTTTTTAAGGTTTTTTTAAAAAAAACACCCACAAAATAAAGAGAAATGGAAAGGGTTTGATGAATATAGTGGTAAAAAAAATGAAAGAGAGAGGAAGAAGAAAAAAGAGGTTGAGAGAGGAAGAGATAGAGAGAGAGTTAAATGGAAAGAGGTTCCCCCTGGTTTGGATTTTGTGGGTTTCCATCTCCATCTAGTGGTGGGTCGGCTAGAGAATTTGGGGATTCGGTGGAAGTCGAGGTGGTTCCAGGACAGTGGGAAGTTACCTGAAAAATAAAATTCATTATTCATCTAATGAAAATTTAAAAAGAAATTGAAATTTCATAAAAGTAAAAGAAAACCTGGGTTGCCTCCCAAGAAGCCCTGCATTTATTTGTCTACAGCTGGAAAATTGCAGTGGACTACCCATAGTCTGACGGTGGCCATCGTATTTTCTCAACTCCAGTGTGCTTCCAGAAAAACTTTTTCTTTGGGAGGCCTGATGATTCATTGGATAATTTCTTCCCATCCTTGTTGGTGTGCTTGCAATTCAATGGGGTTGGTAAGAGAATATTTCTATCCTCAATTTGGTCTTCAACCTGAGGAATGATTTTATCCACAATGTGATGGTTTTCTATTCTTGGAAATTCAGGAAGATGGCTTAATTCTGATGGTTCATTTATATAAGGATCAGATAACACAAAAGCAGAGTATGAGATCCCAATTGTTTTGGACTCAATTATTTCATCACTTATTGATGTAAAGTAATGAGGATCAGTGGAGTCATAAGACTGAATAAAATTTTCAATATCCTTTATTTCAATGTTGTTCACCAATGAATGGTCAATTTCAACCTCACCAGTGATCACTTTATTAATTAGGGTAAAAATATCACAAATATCACTATCATCAAGACAATATAAACAAATTGGTTCAAGGTTCACTTCACATATAATAGAATTTTCAGAATCATGGATAGGAAAGGATGAATGTGGGATAATCTGATCTAAATCAACAAATGAGCATTCTAGTTCATTTTCCTCATTACCATCCATGTTGGAGAATTGGAGTTCAGAGGTGAGATGAGATTCCAAAGAGTTTTCATGATTCTTTAGATCAATGGAGTTTGCATTTGTAATGTCAACATCAATTTCACAATTAAACACTTGGTTAATGAGGATGCAATATTCACAAACTCCTCTATTAGTAGAACAGGAAGAACACGGTGGATTAGGATTCAACACACTCTCAGAGGGAGTTTCAGAAACATGGATAGAGAATACAGATTGATTCTCTAATGGGTATCACATGGATTGAAAAATATTGAACCTGACCATTTGGTCCCCAAATTCCATGGATAAGATGTTATCGTGGACATCAATTTTGGTTTTAGATGTCATAAGAAATGGTCTTCCTAGAATCAGATGAGATTTGCAAGAAGTTGTCTCACATTCCATGTTAAGGACATAGAAGTCATCTGGGAAGATAAGATCATTTACTCGAACAAGGACATCCTCAATTATTTCCTCAGGACTGGCTATGCTTCGATTGTCTAACTGAATGACAACACCCATTGGGTGCAAGGGACCGAGACCAAGGTTGGAGAATATGGATTTGGACATGACATTAATTGAGGCTCCTAGGTCTGTGAGTGCATCATCAAAGTTGGAACTTTCAATTTGGCATGGGACTGTAAAGGTCCCTGGATCTTTGCACATTATGGGAATAGACTGCTGGGTGGAAACATTTTTGAAGGTCTTATGTTTCCTCTTATGGGTACACAACTCCTTGAGAAACTTGGCATACTTAGGAATTTGTTTTATGGCATCTAAGAGGGGAATGTTGACTTCAACACATCTAAACATGTCAAGAATTTCAGGATCAGGTTCAAAGGACTTCCTTGGTTTAGAAATGGCTTGATGAAATGGAATTGGATTCCTAAGTGTACTGGAAGGAGGTGATGAATTGGATTCAGATTCCTTTTCAATTTTCTTTTTCTTTTCATTTTCTAGGTCAACATTCAAAGGAGGGTTTGAGGATTTATCTTGAGGCATAGAAAGTTGCTTTCTTGATCTAAGTGAAATTGCACTTACATTACCCTTGGGGTTGGGTAATGGTTGAGCTAGGAGTTGGGAAGAATTTGATGGCTGTTGCTGGCTCATGTGGGATGCAATTTGACCTATTTGAGTTTCAATGTTTTTAAGGCTCGAACGGGTGAAGGAGGCAAGATCTTCCACCGCACTTTCCCATGGTTTCTTGGAAGAAGAGGCTTTTCCCTGGTTGGGATTGCCTTGATTTTGGTTCTTGGGAAATCGATTGTATTGGTTTTGGAATTGGGAAGGCTCACTAGGATAATGGAATCCAAGAGGAGGATTGTTCCTTTGAGGTTGAGGAGCAAAAGGATAAGGTTGATGGAAGTTACCACCACCTTGACCATATTGGAACTGGTTTGGGTTTTGAGGAGGGAATTGAGGGGGGTGAGATATGGGATTACCATACCTAAGGCATTGGTTATAGGAAGAAGAGAAAGGCTCAGAGTGAGGTTGGTTGAAGTTTCTAACAAACTGACCTGATAGTTGAGGATTGGTGTTCCGCTGAGCATATGCTGTATTGAGCTCCATTGGTCTGGATGAATCAGATTGATCCTCTTGAAGTTGTGGAAATGTGTCTGTTGGATGAGCTGGGGAGCTTCAGATTCCACAATTCTTGATAGGTCCAGGGAATAGTGACTGTGGAGAAGATGAGGTTGGGGCTTTGGTAGCCACCGCTAGTTGACGCACAAGACCTGTAAGTTCACTCATCCACTCAGTCATCTTGTTAGGCTCTATGGATTGATTATCTTGGGCTTGTTTGACTTGAGCATGTGCTCGAGTATGGAATTGTTGTGTGTTTGCAGCCATGTTACTTATGAGATCTCTTGCAGCTGCAAGAGTTTTATCAACCAGAGCACCACCACTTGCGGCATCAATGAGAGTTCTCTCCATAGCCAATAACCCCTCATAGAAGTATTGGATCAAGAGTTGGTCAGAGATTTGATGATGTGGGCAGGTTTCCACAAGCTTTTTGAACCTCTCCCAGTGCTCATGGAGTGATTCATTAGGGAATTGACGGATGCCTCTTATTTCCTTTCGGATGGAAGCGGTACGAGAAGCAGGAATGAATTTTTCAAGAAAGAGACGCTTCATGTCATTCCATGTAGTTATGGAACCAGGAGGGAGGTAGTATAGCCATGACTTGGCAGAGTCAGCTAGGGAGAAAGGGAATGCTCGGAGTTTGATTTGTTCTTCAGAAACCCCTTGAGGCTTCATGGTAGAGCATACTACTTGGAACTCTTTAAGGTGAAGATGTGGATCCTCACCGGCTAGCCCGTAAAAATGGGGGAGAAGATGAATCATACCCGATTTGAGTTCGAAGTCAGCTTCAATGTTTGGATATTGAATACGAAGAGGTTTGTAATTCATATCAGGGGCAGCGAGTTCTTTTAGGGTTTGTTCCCTAGGATTGGCCATTTCAATTTCAACTGGTTGGATGAGGACTGGTTTTTGAATTATTTGAGTATCTCTTATGTTCCTCCTAAGATGGCGAAGTGTTCGCTCAATTTCAGGGTCAAACAAATCTGATGAATTTTTTGGAAGGCTACGGGGCATTTAGAGATATTTTGGATGAAAGAGGAAGACGGTTTTTTCTTTGTATTATTTCAGTTTATGATTTTTATGAGAAGACGGGTTTTTCTTTGTAATTTTTTTTCAATTTTTTTTAAATTTTGTTTTTTTTTGTTTTTTTTACAATAACCAGAAACGAATGACTACTTAAAGCACTATCCCCTTCAACGACACCATTTGAAATGCACTGCCGATTGTCGCCTATCGACCGGTCAAAGTTCCGGTGCTCTGCTAATGTGTGTAGCAGCACTCGGGTCGAATCCTCGGCGATGGTACTTCGTAATAGTCGATTGTTTTTAGTTGATTGTATTTTGATTGGGGGGTTTGTTTGCAGAGCTTAATTGAAATGTTTAATGAATGATGTTTAATTTAAGAAATTGATAAAGATTGGGTTGAGTTCATTATTGGGGAGTTAATCATGTGATATCCTTGAGCCTTACTTTGTATTGAATTAAATTAACACCCATGTCATAAGTTGACGTTGATTGGAATTCCTAAGTGTGAAGGCTTTAATCCAAGCCTTAACTTAACTTAGGGTTATAATCTCAATTAAAACATATTTATGGTAGTGTATTTATGGTTCCAATAATCCATGGAAAACACTCGTTAAACAAAACATATCATTAATCCATGGCATATTATGTTTAACATACACAATATTAATTTAAAGAATACTCATCGAGCAAAACTCTCAATCACATAACATCCCCGAATTATAACTCACCCCAATGAAAATTTTACTCAGCCATTTGGATGTTTAATATTCTGGTTAAAATAATTATGATGATAAATTAAGGATAGAAGAAAAAGAATGGGATTAGAAAAGACTGGTACGTTGACACACACACACGAACGATGATGATAATTAAAAATGGATTTTCGATTGAATGAGGAAGCAAAAGAAGGGAAGGGTATTCAACTGAATTTAAAATATTTTAAGAACATAAATATTAAACTACAGAAGGTGGATGAGAATAAGAGATATTTAAGAATTAACTTTCATTAGAACAAAATTACAATGAAATAGAATTACAAGATTACAAAAATGAAGAACACAAAAGTAAGTGAAAACAAAGAGAGGAGGAAAGGTCTCTCAAGTGAAAACTTGAGTATGTCAGGTCCTCCCAAGCCTTTGGAAAAGGTTTGGTCGTGCCAATATGATCTCCTCTCTTCTGAAATGCCAACCCCTCTCAAAAAGAGAAGGGGAGAGTATTTATAGCCCATGGAGTGGACTGTTTGCATTCCCAATCTATCCCTCCACTTGTATCGCCAATTGGGCTATTCAAACAGCCGAATCTTCAAATATCGCATTCTTCAAAGTTGTAGACAATAATGTTGGCCGACTACTCTCAACATTTGGAGTCATTTGGACTTAAGGATCAAAAGTTATGGCCGGTTGATTAAACAAAATTAAACTGTCCATTTTAATCGAGTCTTTTTGATGTCCATAATGTGATAGGGTTTTTGAATATGAAGATGCCTTCAGATCCGACTGGTTTCTTCAACAAAGTCGGCCACCGATATCTCCCCTTTCACACTGAAAAATCTCAGCTCGATTTGATTCTTACATCATGATAGATGTCATGCATACTATACTGATTGTAATTCTCGGCCAGAATGGTGGGATGAACTTCAAAGCTTTATTTGGGACCGTTGTACTTGGATTTGGGACTTCAAATTTTTATACAAGATGACATGTAGTGTCCCAAGAATTATGGTGGAGGGTTAATGTTTTTGGACTTCTGTATTGATCCCAGTAAATCAATCATCAAGGCTGGTCCAGTTTGTTCACAGATTATTTGGTCTTGTTTGTGAGGACCATATCACCCTTCAAATGGCAGAATTGGATCATGGTTCCTTCTAATGAAATGTTGTATATTGAAATGAGAATCCTAAAAAACAAGAACCACATAATTTGGATTAGTATAGTGACAGTTATTATTAAATAATTTAACTAACTTAGTTGGACTACTTCTAAAAATGCTCAAGAATTATATTTAATATTAAAACATTAATATTTCACACAAATTATGCACATTTCATATAAAATCAGTAAAGGGGGAATATAATAAGTAATGAAAATATTAATAACATCATGTATATATATTAATAAAAATATAATAGGTCATTCAATCAAATTCAGGAAAAATACAAATCCAATGACATTGATGTTTTACTCAACGAATAGAAATTTAGTTAAGATGTCCCTTACCTTAAGCTCGAATGTGTTCTTGATTTTTCTTACCAACTAGGATAATAAAATTTAGTTCATTAAATATTTTTTCCATAACCTCATAAACATGTAATTGATATGGTATAACCTTATTAGCAACATTCATGACAATTTCTATGGGTTGTAAGAGATTTATTTATATTGCTTTGGAAGAATTTTCTCCCTTGGTTTTCATGATCTATTTACTTATATTCACGAATGGAACATCGTTTTAAAATGTGGTTAAACAACCAGAATTTTTAATATATATTATTATTGGAATGAATGATATATAATTATCTCATAATGATTTTGGGTTATATACATTAGGGTGATTCATTAGATAAAAGAATTTGATAAATTCTTGGATTCACATTCCTCATTTTGTAAATAATTAACTTGTTTGGTAATATTTTTTAGTATTATTAGTGTGTGATGATTCCAGAATATTGAATAAGGTAATATGAATAAATTACGATATTTTTCAACTATTGAAATAGTTTCATGACTATTCTTGAAGATTGTAATGCAAATTGAAAACCCATCTTCCTTGACTGTGATAATTTATCACATATCGGAAAGTGTTTGCATTTATAGTATAAAATGTTGGTTAAAGAGAGATGATGATGAAATATTACATTAGAATATTAAAATTAAAGTTAATGTACATTACTGGAATTATCATAGCATTTGGATGAGGGTATATGAAGAAACAAGTAGAAAAGAAAGGCACTCTAAATTTTAAAAAAATTGAGAAGTCTCTCATGAAAATTTGGCAGCCTAACGACATCACTTAACACTTCATAAAATGGATTGATGACAGAAAGGTGCTCATCACTCTTAAATAATATGGGCAGTAAGGGGGATATTTAATGACATATACCAACATAAGACAAATGAAATTAAAAATAATAACATAAAATGTAAGAAAAGAAATAAAACTAAAGATGATATTTACCTCTTGATCTCTTCTCCTTGAGATCTTTATTAAGGACTATTGTTTTGTCCTTTTGGTTTGACCATAATATCTAGGGCATGGTGAAGAGTCTTAGGAGGAGTATTGGGAAGAACTGAGGTAAGTCTCATGGGTTTAGAGGCGTGGGAGGAAGAGGGGAATGAGGGTGGTAGTTATAGTGGAGAAGTAGAGGCAGTTTTCATTATTTTAATAATTATTACAATATTATTGCTCCATACTATGAATAATTTTTATTAATGTTACCCAAAATAGTAACAATGGCATTTTATTTCGAACCATGTGGTCTTACATCACTTATGATATCATAAATAATATATTATACTGATAATTTTTATATACAGAATTTTACGGTATTTCACTATTTATCAAAAATTCATGAATTTCATAAAAATCCCAAAAATTCCCCCTGACCATTATTTGACGTCTATAATTCAAAAATGAACTCCATTTTTCAAAAATAATTTTTTAAGAATTAATAATTTATTTTTTAAATAAAATCTTAATTTTTTCTAAAAATAACAATGTTAAATGTATAATTAGTTTTATATCAAATTGAAAACATAATTAAGATTTCATCATCTTATTACCTTAAGAAAATAAAATAATATTATTGTTTACTATTTATATGGGTCATATTACTTTTCATATTAATATTCACAAGGGTATGTTATTATTAATACAAAATCATGTTTTATCTATCAGACTCTGAATGACATACTGATCACAACTATTGATGGCCATTTTTTGAAATAAAAAAATAACATGGGAAATGTTTTTCTTAACGACTAGATTATAAAAATTATTTTTTGGGACATAGTGATTCATGAATTCTATATTAAATATATTTTTAAATTCATAGTGTGTTACATTATCCCCACCATACAAAAATATCTTCCTAGAAATTTGAATTCGAACTTCGAAAGTTAATGGTTGATACTTGAAAATTTCCTTATAGGAAAACCATATTATGAAAATGATTACAATATCCTCTTATTATGAGGGAGGGGGAATAAATTGATTACTAAAAAATAATGAATTCTAATTGGAAAACATTGTCATGGAAGAATAATCAAACCATCATGTATTGATATTTAATTCCAAGAACCCTATACAATGACCAACGTAAACCATTTTCTAAATGGTTAAAATTGAAAATTATAATTAGTTAATACATTATAATGAAGGTATCTAAATTTCCATGATTAACATATCATTAAAGATTAATTAACAAGAATCAGATCGAAAATTCACATTCCCAACATGTGAATAACATCATCATGTATCCTCTTGAAATATGGTAATAAATTTATTTACCATTAAAACCCTATTGGAGACATGAATTCCACCGTATGATTTAAGTGGGATACATTTTATTGGTTATATTCCTTAAATCCAAAAGTGTTGTAAACTCTCTCTGTGATAGAATTGACCACTTATCAACAATCCAATAATCAGTTCCAGGGTAGTCAATACTTATCTGAATCAATAATTTATCCATCATTTTCACAACATGATATATATATATGTTAAGGGTGGTCATTCCAAAAATCTTGTGTTTTCTAACATGTTTAACATTATACTGAATCACTTTTCATTTTTACCGTTCAACATATGACCTCAAATCCAAAATAAAATAGTATTATAATACAATATTTATAAATCTCATAATTATAACAACTAGTACAATAAGAAAAATATATTCAAATGACTTGATTATTGACTAAGAATATTAATCATTCTATGTCATCTGTGGTAGCATTGTAACATTATCATTATTTAAAATCATCATTTGGTGTATATTCCTTTAACACTTGGGACATTTATTCGCATAGTTTCCCATCACCTTGGATTTGAAGCATTGAATATTGGGAAACTAATTCCTTGTCTTCATATTCTGATCATGGCCTATTTTATCTCCACATATAATGAAAACCACATTTCCTCTGAATCATAAACCAAGGTGTTTCCTTCCAAAATTATCAAATGTGGGAAAATACATCTTTCTATTATTCCCATTATGCATGTTTCTACCTACCATCATCTTCATTATTTTAATTCCATAAAATCCATAAGACTAATTAAAATATTAAATACATTGTCAATACATGAAACTATTATCTCGTATGATGAGGATACTTTGGATAGAATCTTTGATTGAAATGATGGATTAAGGCCATCAGAGATATGATCCTTCTTAAACTTCACATCTCATACAATGGTGAAGTCCTCATTTCTTTTGTTGGGAACCATTTATAATCAATTCCATATTATATATTAGCTTGCAATGTTATGAATTATCTATGACTCTCAAAATGGTATATAACATAGCTTAAATTTATGCATAAAAAATACTAGAACCATATAATTTTGTAAATTTGTGTGCATACATCCTTTGTAATGGTGGGTAAATAAAATGTGATTTTTCCTAATCATATATATCATGAATTTTAATACCAAGAGTGCAGCAAGGCATGTTGTCACAAACTAGGATACCCCGAGTCAAACTCGAAACTCCTTGTTAGAGTTTTTAATACTAGGTATATCTATCCCAGTCCACCTCTAAATGTTTTTCTCTAAAAATGTATGTATTTTCTATAATGATCCACATAATCTATTCCTTACCATGATTCTCAGACGTTCTTGTATGTTTTTCATGAAGCACAAACTTTGGGCTTTGTTCCATAATCTACATTTTCTAGTCTAGTTTCTATGTTTTTGATTAATCTTTTTCTGATACAAAATGTAACACCCCGACCCATCTAGACAGTCGATGCATTACATTATAACATTGGTATGATTACAAGTATTTAAATCCTGAAGGACCAATCATTTTAGCATTCATGATGAAACTAGATACATATAAGTAACTCATATTACACTGTGGAAGGTAACAAAATACAATATATAACAAGAACTAATAAATTGCATCCACAAAAACTCAATAAAATATATCCACATCATAACCTGTTGATGGTAATCAACGGAAAGTGGTGAGATCAAATTCTATATAACAAATTCAAATAGTGGAAGCATGAAACATTAACAACTAAATCATAAACCACCTGGCATAATCAATATAACCTGGTGAATAAATGAAAAAAATCACCCCATTAATAAAACGAGAATGAAACTACATCGATAGATTTTTTCATACTAAAAACCTCATAAATAGTAATAATAAAAAATGAATAAATAGAATTATTATTAATTGGATGTCATGTATCTAGCACATGATACCATAATAACATTAAAACGTATTTGTTTTGTGGGTTGAAAGCCGTCTGATTTTTGGAAACAAACTCGATGGGTTTGTCACCCAATGATTTGTCTCTTTAGACATTCCTATAAATCAAAGGAATGTAGTGGGCCCCACCCACTACTATAAGTCCAATTAATTATTTATAAATTGATTTAATAAAATAGAAATATGACTTTTCAATATCCGTATAGAGTATAGGATACAAATTCATAAATATTTCCATAGACAATATACCATTCCATATATGCACCATATGTAATAGGGTATACAAATTAAGAAAATACACATTTACATGAATCAAGAATAGTAGTACATAATTTATTTACAATTTCTACAAAAAAATGATCTCAAATGGGCATTGAATACACCACATAATAAATATTAGGGGAACAACACCATGTAGATAACAATGAAATGTAATTTTATATAAAGTCACTAACCCTGTAATAATCAATCAACTCCTATCAACAAAAACTAATAACCACCAATAAAATCACATAATACCATGAATATAAATATAATCATGATAATATATATCAAAAGGAAGAAAACATATACAACATACAATAAATAAGTATTGAAAATGGAAATCTCACAGAAATGATTGTGAGATGAGAAATCTTGTAACAAGAACATATCATTAGATTATGGAAGAATCAATGAAATAATTATCTGTGACAAAAAACCCACAAAATAAATCAGGATAGACATAATAAAATAATAATAATTCATTCAAACATAATTTAGTAAAATACAAAACCAATGACATTGATGTTTAAATCAACGAATTAAAATTTATTTAAGATATCCCATACCATAAGATCGAAGGTGTTCTTGATTGTTCTTAAAAACCTGGATAATAAAATTTAGCTTCATTAGATAATAATTAAATAACATACTGAACATGTAATTTATTTGGTATAACCTTATTAGGTTCATTCTTGACCTTCTTATGGGTTTCAAGTGATTTAATTTTATTGTTTTTAAAGCATTTCCTCCCTTGGTTTACGTGATCCATTTAATTGTATTCATGAATTGATGTTCGTTAGAATCGTGGTTAGACATCCATAATTGATAATATATATTACTAGTGAAATTAAAGATATATAAATGTTCATATAATGATTTAGGGTTATATAATTGAGGATCATTCATTAGTTACAATATAATGATAAATGCTTGGATTTACTTTTCCTATTTTGTGGATAATGAACTTTTCTTGTATTATTATTTTGTATTATGAGTGTTGGAAGATTATAGAATATTGAATAAGGTATAATACATATATTAAGATATGTTTCAACAATTAAAAAATTTCATGACCAGTCTTGAGGATTGTAATGAAAATTGAAAACCCGCCTTCAGTGAATGTGATAAATTAACACATCTTGGAAAGTGTTTTCATTTAAAGTATAAACTAAGGGAGAAAGAGAAATGATGATGAAATATTACTTCATTAATAAAAAAATATAGTTCATGTATGTTACATGAATTTTTATAGCCTTTGGATGAGGGTATAGGATGAAATAAGTAAAATTAAAGGAAGTCAAAATATAAGAAAAAATTGAGACGCCTCTCACAAAAAATTGGCAGCTTAATAGTGTCACATAAAATTTCATAAAATAGATTGATTATAGAAAGGGGGTATCACATCACTCATAAATAATATGGGATGTAAGGGTGATATTTAATTACAAATAACCACATAATCCAAAGGGAATTAAAAATAATAACATAAAATCAAAGAAAAGAAGGAAAACAAAAGAGGATGTTTATCTCGTGATCTCTTCTCCTTGAGATCCTTATTAAGGCTAGTGTTATTGGCCTTTTCGTGAGACCAAAATATCTAGGATGTGGGGAAGAGTCTTGGGAAGATTATTTTGTAGAAATTAGGTAAGGCTTAGGCTTGAGGGGTGTGGGGGAAGTGGGGAATGAGAGTGTTATTTATAGTAGAGGAGAGGAGCTGTTTTTCATTATTTCTACCATTATTATAATATATATGAAAAAGACATTGAATAATATTAATTCATGTGACCCCAAATAGTAATAATGACATGTAATTTCTAACCAGGTGATATTAAATCACTTATGATGTCCTAAATAGTGTATTATACTGATAATTTCTATATACGATATTTTACAATATTTGACTATTCATAAAAAATTCATGAATTTTAAAAAATCCAAAAAATTCACCCTAAACACTTTTTTATGTGTAGAATTAAAAAATGAACTCCATTTTTCAAAAATAATTTTCTAATTACCATAATTTTAATTTTAATGAAAATCTACTCAATTTGGAAAATATTAATGTTAAAGGTATAATTAGTTTTATATAACATTGAAATGTTAATTAAGATCTCGTCATCTTATTAACTTAAGAAAATAAAATAATATTATTTTTACTATTCATATGGGTCATATTACTTTTCATAAGGGTATGTTAATATTTTTAAAATAATCAAGTTGGTTCTATCAGAATCCAAATGCCTTTCTGATCAAAACTCTAGAGGACTATTTTTTGAAATTCATAACATAGTAGAGGCAATGTTGTCCTTAACGACTAGATTATAAAATGTATTGTTTTGTAGGGACTTAGTGTTCCATGAAATCTAAATTAAATCTATTTGTTGATTCTTGGGGTGTTACAGTATTCATGGAATGCATAAATTTTTAAAACTATATACAGGATTTGGAGGAACATTATTTGGACATGAAACATATTGGAAAGGAATGACATCAAACCCTTTTGAAAAAAATGCTGCTTGTCTCAAAGATTAAGTGGCATTGGAATAAATAATCATGAATTCTATAACCTGTATCTTATTTTGAAATTTATATGGAGGATGATCAACAATATCTCTGAATTTATGGGTTTCCGTAGAACCAGGTTTATAGAAAATGTGATTGTAAGAAATAAAAATTACGTGGAGTCTTTCATTTGGAACGTTCTAAAGAAAAATTCCCCAAATATTCACATGGACTCTCACTAGGCTATCAATATAATTTAATCTCTTAAATTATAGCATAAAAAATGGAATATACCCCTTTTTATTGAATGTATTAATCCCTATATTCATGAAATTTACCACAAAATCTCAATCAAGAACCAGATGCATAACCTGGATCGTCTCCCTAATGACATTATTGTTGTTGTAACCAATAATGAGTTTCTCAATCATGATTATTTTCTAATTTGGGAACTATCCACTAATACAATACTTAAATCCATGTATTTATATAATCATATAGTTCAAGGAAGCCTTTAATGGATTAGATATTATAGGAAGTGTCTCATTCCATCTATATTTACTCTTTTATTGAAACAATCAATGAACCAGGTTTCTATTGATGATAGCCATTAGTGTCTCAACATATATCATTGTTCTAAATGTGGAATACACCATCAGCATTGGGAGTTTTGTTGATCATATTTTATTATTAATTAAAACTACATCCACCTTTTGGAAATCTATATTTGAAATATTTGAGATGTGGCCTTGATATGATGTGTCTTTCAAGGATTTTCAGTAGGTTATACTTGGTATCTTGTTCTCAAGATGAATTACATTTCCTCTCTGGTTAGCATGTCTAGTGTCTATTTTTTTCATTTGGAGAAGCGTACTGAGGACATTCATGAGAAGAAGTGTATAAATTATTGATCCACAGTTGCTAAAATTATTGAGGTAGTTCAAAATTCCAACATATTTCATGTTGAAAATTTCATAAACTCTATGATATATGTAATTATTCTCAAGAGAATAAAAAATATAGGTAATTCTCCCAAACATAATGGTATAATTGAGGTCTTCTGGACTCATCCATTCCCAAGATTTCATAAATGAATCCCTGATGGGCCATTAGGGGGTGTAATCCTTGTCCTATAGGATATGTATTTATGTTTAAAGATCATAATTGTGATCTGATGGAAGTGCTCCAGGGTACTTGTTTCCACGAAAATGATATTGATGTGGAAACAACTATATTTATTAGAGTTGTTTTCATTTCAATGAAATGAAATTGGAAAACCATATGGGTAGAGTGCACCTCTCCTTCCAATGTTCATGCTCTCAGGATGGGAGTGGTACACCTCTTGTGGATATTGACTACAGGATGGATAATTTTCATGATACACTCTTTTCCATGAATTGAATTATCACACACATCATTCATGAATCAAATTACATTGATTGTGGTCATTCAAACAATGGATTGAATGAGTAGGTTTGTTATTCCTCAAATTATCTTCCATGTTAGATGCTTACCATATTTAAATGGGACAAATTTAAAATACCTTGTTTCATACTTTTGTAATCATTCCTTAGTTTTACCTAGGAGCCTCCGAGATTACTCTTATAAAAATTGTAATATTATGAAATAAATTAATTATTAATGTGAAATAATGATTCGGGATTTCATATTTGGAATCATATAAAATGTTTAGTTATTTTTGGAATTATAATCATAATATTTTCTAGAAATAATTTGGCAAAATAAAAATTAGTAGAAATTTTCATAAATTTTGGAAATTATAGAGTAATTATTTTAGTAGGAAAATATTACCCAATTTGGGTATTACATGTTAACATGGTTTTAAAATAGATATGCATAGTACTAACAACTCTGACAAGGTGTTGTGGGTCTAACTCAGGGTATCCTTGTATTTGAAAATGATCATTATTGTGCAATATTTTGACACATATATAGGACATGCTTATGTAAATTCCTAAGCTAATTAATAAAAAAATATAATGGATAAAAAAATTCTCATAAGAATACTTTTTAGTAAATAGGTCATGTATAACATATATTGAACCCTAGAAATTAAAAGGCTTAGGAAATAAATATAATATAAAATTTAATCCCTTAATTTCAATTGATTCCATTTTACGAGTTAAATACTTTAAAAATACTCATCATTAGTTTTCCTTTTATTCTCTCCAATGGCTATGAATAGGAAGAATCATTAAAATAATCAATGTGACGAACAACATGATGACTGCTCTAGCATGATCCCAAACCCAATGGGAGTCAGAATTTCATACTTCATTATGATACTATATCAATTTAAAAATATTATGAATAGAAAAATGGATCTAGAGTAAAATCCAAACCCCATAGTAGATAACAAAATGAAATAAATATTTTCATGCCACAACGGCCCCCGAATTTTAATGGATCATCTTATTCATTACTCATGGAAAAGATGATCAAATCCAATGAGATGGTCTTCAACATCATTAAATGTTAAAAACAAGATGATATTATTCTAGATGATTATAATAGAGGAAAACACTAATAATTTGTGGACATTTATTATGAATTTGAAGCCGGAGGAAGATGACAAAACAATGGAGTAGAAGGAATTATTGATTTTTTTTGACAAATATGTTCTTCAGAATCTTCATATTAAAATGGAAAGGTATTTCCTAGACAAGATGAAAAAATAATATGAATATACTAGTGTATATAGTGAAAACCTCAAAAGACATGGCTGGCATACCTCTAATATTGTCGATACCCCCCAAATGCAAGGCTCTTCGCTTCTTTTGTGGGATAAAACCTAGTCTGAACAATGCCTTGTAGACTTTTGACATTGATATTTGTGAGGGAATTTCTGGATGTTCCCTAAAATTTGAGATAGATATTGTATAATATCATGGTTATCATAGTGATTTTAAGTATAAAGTGATGTTTAATTCTAGTGTATTGATGGAGAAATATCATGGTGCCAAAAACATCCAACATCCCACTTGTCAAAGGTGAGTAATGAAGAACCGTATTAATTTCCTAAATGGAATGAAAAAATGATTTGGGTGTCAGAAGGAAGGACAACAGGATAATGTTTGTCGATAGAAGAAACAGACTAATCCGATAGATGGAGGAAATTATCCAGTCAAACCTAAAAAAAATTAATTTCTTTAACTGAATGGTACAAAAGAACTTTTCAAAACAATTCCTTATGCCATGAGTTCTAGAAGAAAAATAACTAGCACCATTGTAGAAAGTGTGATATTTTACCATCACAAACATTAAGTTAGATCCAAACATTGAATTGGTTACAGTTACTGAAGTTATATTTTTAGTAATATAAAAAACATACTTTTCATTCTCATTATTTAAATTATATCATATTAAGAATGTTTATTGGAAATATTAAAACACCACCACAATTCATGGAAGTAGATATAACGAGGGAAATAGGAAATGTGGAATTTATTGCATCCCAATGATATTACCTTTCCTTCCCAATTTGTTGGATGAACACCCCATAAAACATTTTAATAATATCTTTGTTGAAATTAGAGGTTATTCAGGTCATGGATTGTATTTCCCTAGATAGATCCCACATAAATATATAGGAGAAGGAAATAACTCTTCATAAAGTGAATCAACCCATAATTATATTAAATTGCATGGATAATGAAAAATATATTGTAGAACCATAATCTCAGGCATCAAAATTATTTCCCTATGGGAAAGTATATCAAGATAAAATAATTCATTAAAATAAAACGAACATCCTCAAAGACATTACTATTATAAAGGAATATATTGATGTCCTTGTTAAAGAATTTTCTGGTCTTCCTCCTAAATAAGACGAGGAATTATAAGTATATCTTCTACCTGGGGTGTTGATAATATCCAAGACTCTATATAGGATGTTTTTTGGGGAACACGAGTAGCTCAATAATCAACTATAGAAGAATATGGATAATGGGATTGTACTCCCAAGTGCTTCAATAAAAGGTGAACCAGTCCCCTTCATTGAGACGATGGATGGGTCCATACACCTTTGCATTTATTATCATGAGAACAACTAGATCATGATAAAGAACAAGTATTTTTTTCCTATAACTGATAACTTGTTCGATCATCTACAAGGGGTATAATAATTCTCTAAGGTGGATCTTCAGTTGGGGTATTATCATGTTTAGATGAATAATGTGGATATCCACAAGGCATATTTCCAAACGTGGTATGAGCACTATGAGTTCATTGTAATTCCATTCGGAATAACTACTGCTCTAGAATTCTTCATGTAATTAATGAATATAGTATTTAGAGATTACCTTTAATTTTTTTTGGTTTTCATCATAGTTTATAATCTAATATAATCCAAAACCATTATGAAGCAAGATAATCATATGAGCACTATTGTAAAGAACGTATGAAAGGGGAATCATTAAGAAAATTTAGAAAATGTTATTTATAGTTAAATGAACCCTCATTCTTAAGGAATATCATCAAAAGAAATGGAATTTATTTGGATCATTCAAGTAAAATAGAAATTTAAGGATGGTCATGAAAAATATTTCTAACTCATGTATGTATTTTACTTGTGTTAGCTGGTTATTATCATCTATTTGTATGAAATTTATCATGATTGTCAAATCATATTACAAAGAGAAATTCTAAGGGAATCATTTTCTCTTGGAATGGAGAATTTGAAGAAATATTTAATGTGTTGAAAAGGATTATTATCACTGCCCTTGCGATCACAAGACTCATAAGTGTATTACATTTCCTAATATTCAATGATGCTTTTAAGAAGGGGTTTAAATATGTGATGATTGAAAATGACTATGTCATTACTTATGAATCAAGACTGTTGAATGTTCATGAACAAAACTACCCAACACATGATCTGGAGTTTTTTGAAGCGATCAACCCACTGAATGTATAATGTAATTATCTATTTATGTAGAAATTTGAAATATATAAAAAAAGTTTCAAAGATATATTCATGTAGAAAGAGATAAATATGTGGAAATAAATATGGTTAGAGATGATCAAGGACTATGAATTCTCAATTCACTACCATCATAATAAAGTGAATATTCTGTGGATGTTCTAATAATGAAGGATATAGAATATTTATCATTGATGAAAACTGTATAAGATCCAATATTCATAGACTTGAAGCGGATAGACATGGGAATCATAGTGGAATGAACATACTCTATCATTTCACAAATGATTTCCCAACCATATATTCTTTAAAGGTTAATGTATTCTCATAAAAGATGATGTGGGAATTTAGAGGAATGTGGAAACTATAAGAAAAGGTATATACTCAGAATTTAATGGTAATGATGAATGAATTTTTATATTTGGGTCAACATTTTTTCTTCCATAAAATCGTTAGTTAAATAAGGAACTAGTGAATTATGGAATCAATTTGAATTCTTCCATTCACATAGGAATCATAAATCTGTATCGAGATATCTACCATGACAATTAGTTGGACAAAATGAATAAGCAGAGCATTGAATATACATCAAAGTTCATGATATGTCAGTAAGTGAAATATGAAAGGTATTTTTTTAAGGGGATGATGCAACCATTACCCATACAAACATGGATTTGGGAAAAAATCATTATGGAATTATTCACCGGGCTTATGAAGTAAACTAATGGAATCAATTATATCTGGGTTATTATGGATTTCCCTAGAAAGACTACACAATACATTGTGATTTTTGAGGATTTTTTCAATAGAAATAATTGTACCTATGTACATTAGGGAATTAGTGAGGCTTCATGGAGTACCACTATCGATTGTTTTTAATTGATATCCAAGATTCACCTATACATTTTGGGAAAGTCTCCAACATGCTTCCAAAACTGAGAAGAAATTCAGTATGATTTATCATCCTCATTATAATGTCCAATATGTGTGGATTATTCAAACACATGAGGAAATGGTTAGAGAATTCTCAATTGACATCAAAGATGTATGAGGCTAGCATATGCCTATGGCCAAGTTCTCTTACATGAACAATTTCCACTCAAGAATCCAAATTGATCCGTATGATTCCCTTTTTGGGAGGAGGTGTAGAACACTTGGATATTGGGATGATGTTGGGGAGTAATAACTATTAAGTCAAAAATAGGTCAAGGAAATGTTGGAAAATTTTTGGACTATTCAAATACACATTAATAATATTTATAGTCGAAAAAGATTCTTGTTGACCATATTTTTTGATAACTAGTGTTTGATGTTAGAGACATGGTATTCATCTTCATACTACGGGGAATAAATTTATGATTTTTTAGAAGAAGTGAAACCTTAGTCCAATGTACATTATTCCTTTTTTATATCTTTTATCTCATTGGAATCGTGGCCTATCGACTTGTAGTCGCCCCAAAAATTTCCCAATTAAATGATTTATTCCATGTATACATCTTGAGAAATTACATTCCATATCCATAACATGTACTAAATCCTACAGCGAATCTATTATACAATGACCTTTCATATGAATAGAATTTAGTGAAAAACATAGTTCATTGAGAAAATGCTATAAAATATAATAAATAATACATTTTCAATGTGCTGTGGAGAAACTGTATATTTAATAAAGCTATGTGGGATCTGGGGGAGGTGATGATGTTGAGATACCCACATTAGTTTTATTTATTGGAAAAGATATTTTTGAGGGATAAATTTGATAATAATGGAATATTGTAATGACCAATATTAATATAAATAACATTCCATTTTTGATTTAATAAAATATTTTATATTAAAAAATTCACTTCTTTGGTAAAATTATATATTATGGGATTTAATTGAACTTTAGGAATCATTTCCACTGATAATATAACTCTTGAAGAGTGATCAATTAGTTCATATAAATATATGCTATTAACAATCCAATTGAAAATGGACCATGAATTTATGACCCAAACTAGTAGGATTGTACGATATAAATCCCATTTATCAGATCTTTTATGAGAGACAGAATCTATAGGATTTCCCTTGAAAGATCCCAATCTAAGATCCAAAAACTTAAGCATGATAAAAAAATGTTTGTAGGATATATTCATGATTATCAAGATCATGTCCCAAACCATGTGCGGAAAACCTCATAATGAATGTCCCACCATCAGACACATTAATCTTATGGTGTATGCTGTCATATTGAGGGGATATGTATCAAAAATATAAAAAAACTAATTTTTTACATTATTCTGTATAGAATAATGAATATATTTTCATTACATTAATATTACTTTCAAAATTAATTTTATTTTGATACAGTAAAAAAATAAATTTTGGTGAATTTTCAAATTCAATTATTGAATTTATGGAATTTATGTATTTTTCAAATAAATTATATTTTCACAAAAAAATTAACTATTAAGAAATTTTTATATCAAATTTAAATGATGATATAATCAAATGTAATGTTTATTATTATTGGAAAATAATTATTTTCAAAAAACGTTTAATTTAATAATAAATTTTAATTTTATTGAAAAAAGGAAAAATAAATTTTTTAGAAACATTTATTAATATTTTTTGAATGAATTTGACAAAATATTCCAATGATAAATTTTTAATAATTTTCTAATATTGGCATATTTTTATGTATAAAATTGATATCATATAAATATACTTTATGTTTTTGGACAACATAAGAACCCAAACCTATTGTCATTATTACAATAGATCGGATCCAAAACCAAATGAGTGTTTTCCATTAAAAAAAAGGAAATTTTAATCATATTTTATTTATTTTTAAATTCAATAATGAATCTTCCAAACCATATAATATTTTTTATCGTTTTAAAATAATTTAATTAATATTTTCAATCAACTCCTCATAAGGAAGGAAATTATTTTAATATGTCCGTACATTGGCCATAAAAACAATAAAAGAAACTCCCAATTTTGCTGAAAAAATGGACAAAAACCTAATGATGGTTTCTAGTTATTGATATTTTTTTACTTATATTTCAAAACCTAAGTAATAAATTAGTGTCCAAGTTTAACTATATAACCCCACAAAATATTCAATTTGAATTCAGTAAAACTCCTTGGTTCATGACCACAATCTTCTCTCCACTCACTGAAGTCCTCTCAAGGAGCCCACAAGGTCTAAAAAATCCCCTCTTAAGCAATAAGAGTCACTCAGTCATGTGAGGTATTATACACTTCCCTCTTTTTATATAGCACATCTTTTTATTATGTTTTGATATGTTCTAACACATCCATGATAATTTAATTTTTATGTACAAATGCCTATATATTACTTTAACTCTCGTTAATACATCTATGATCCCTTATGTGCACCTGTTACCATACAGAAATTTAGTAAGAGGTTTCTATCTTCTCACATAAATTCAATAACTTAATTTAGGTAATTTCTATTAAATATTATTTCATTTTGTTGGAATAGGTTACCCCTTATTTCTCTTACATTACATTTAATTAATAAATTATGATTACCCCCATTCACTCTCTTTAATCCTTCCTTGATATTTTATGTACACCCATTACAATTCACAAATATAGATGGGATTGTTTTCATTATTCAAGTTTCATCATTAACATATGCATTATATTTTCAATTAATAATGTTGAGATAGGTATTTACATGTCACAATTACATACCATTATATTTATATTTTATTAGATACACCATTATCTGTCATCAATAGATTTTTATGAATCTTAATGAGACATCGTTATGGTGTCAAAATTCCACCGTGACATTCAATTTTGTGTAGTGAACAATAAAACCATTTCTAATCAAGGTATCTAAAATTTAAGAACATGTTATTTATGGTTGGGGACATACAAATATTTTTTCCATGCAACATTATCATTTAATAAATTATGATGATTAATAAATCCATGTTGTATGATCCATGTTTAAAAATTAAACATGAGAATAAAATGAAAGTAATAGGTGTGTCTAGGATTATATAGTTATCAAATGAATTGGGAAATGTTTTGTATCGTGATAAGCCATTTGGGGAAGTGAGTGAACCTGATTACATTATGGGATGTTTTACAACATGATCAATTTATTCATGTTTATGATTCCAACTATTTTTATAACTCATTTATATTCCTATTATTTAAAATATATTATCCTCTCCATGTTATCAATAGTTTATTCTCTTACGGTGCTTTATATGTCACTGATTTTATATGTTTTTCTTATCCTTATCCAATACATTTTTAAGTGTGATGGTGTATTATTTACATGTCAAGGATGTTTTCCATAAAAAAAATTCTTTTTTTAAGTTGTTATGTAGTGTAAATAATTTTCTAGGAAAATAGACATCTCGATCTATTGGGTTTCATTATTTGTAGTGTTACGAAATAATTCAAGTAATACATTATAATATATAATAGGGTTGTTATAACCAATAATTGATGAAATAAATCGGAATATTAATGATTTTCATAAGATAAAACACAGTATGAAATGTTATCATTTCTTCTATAGTATCATTTAGAGTGTCATTATATTGGGTTTCCTAAACCAATCACATGTTTATACATTCAAATTACATGACAAGGCATATATGATGTAACATACATGATTTATTTTTATCATGATATTCACAGTACTTCAATATGTTATTTATAATATATATCCCTTAGATTAACTCAGATTTCAAAAGGATGTAGAATTTACAAACCATAATGTGGACTTAATTACACTTGTATAGTAATTTACCAAGTGTCCATATAAATAAATATGATGGTAAATATTTGATTTATAGCTGTCAAATGTTAGTGGATCATATTCAATATGTTTTATTCGAATAGTTTTTACATATGAAAATCAAAAGTATAGGTGATCATTAATATTTATACATGTATAAAAAGATCACATGATATTAAATTCATATGATTTTATAATATGTGATAATGAATGTTTGTCTCTAAAATTGAAATTACTATTAATATATATCATTTATTTTAGATAAAGTTGATGCATGATAAAAACCATGATAGTATTTTTAGGATACATGAATGAAGTGTTTTTTGTGGATTCATCTTGATTTATTGATCAATATATTATATATTATGATCTTTTTTTTAATGAATATTAATATGTCCCATAGAATTGAATTAAAATGAATTGGTTAAATCATTGGACAAGGAATAAGAATGAATTACTATCAAATAGTTATGTATTATGTAAAAAACAAATGGTTTGTAATAGAATTATTTGCCATAATTTTTGGCATATCATGATAAAAAATATTATAGCATGTAGTTTATGTTTTTAATTCAATTCCACAGTTATGATTTCCCTTTATATATATAAGAAATATAATTTATTTTTAAATAAAAATCTTGTTAATCATTTGTACACACTAGTTTCAAGATTAGGACATAAATGTTCCATCACAAATTAGATCACAATGTTACACTAAATCAAATGAAGTAGAGATATGGAAAACATATGTCATACATCTAATATTTATTGAATAAATAATTGTAAAAATAATAAAATATTTAAAAATCTAAAGTATAAACCATTTATTATTATAATTATATACATTTAATTTATTCTTCATGTTAATAAAATTTTATTCACCTTCAAAAAAATACCGTGAAAAAAATAAATTATTACAAACAATAAATATTTGATGTTTGTTAAAATTATTCTACATAAAATATTAACGGTTCCCACATAATAACAATACTTGTGGACATTTAACATGTTGGTGATGAAGTGAATATGAAATTTATAATATGATAAATATATGATGTGTTTTATTCAATAATATTTATAATAATTAATATTTATAATGTTAAAATAGGGAGTTAAATTAAATTAAACATGAAACATGAAATATTTTTATAATCATTTTTTATGAGAGACATAGAATGAAAATTTATCCCCAATTATTCATAATTTCTTATCTTCTATGGTAAAATGTAAATGAAAAACTAAATGATTGAATTTTCACATCTCGAATTTTGGTTTAGGTGTTCTAGAAATATCATAAGACTAATAGGTAACTTTAATCTTTTATGATATCACATAGCTGATATATAATGACAAAACTGTGACTTTTAATCATATTGAGTTAATTTAAATAGATAATTTATGGGATAATTTTAAATGACATAAGCTGATGCTGTGTAAATTACATCATAATATCTATATGTGTCCAAGGTAAAATTTATTTAATTTTATTATGATTATAGTTTTTATAAGATTAATGGGGGAAAATGGTTCTAGTATACTAGATATACTATTCTCACAAAACATTGGTTAAAAGTGTTAACATTCTAGAAAATTAAAATGTCTATTTTATAAGGATTCCAACACAAATATTTCTTAAATAGTGATATTTTAAAAAATTATTAAAAAAGTAATGACATTCTCAATATAGTAAAAATATGATGGAATCTATATTCTAGTCTTCTTATATATATTGATCCTAAAGTAATAATATTTTTTATCACACTTGTTACATTCATCTTAAACTTTCATTCCCACATATTTTTTAAATCTTATATCGTATTCTTCTCCAAGTCTTCCAAGAGAATTCC
Organism: Viscum album; assembly: GCA_963277665.1. Lineage (NCBI taxonomy): Eukaryota > Viridiplantae > Streptophyta > Magnoliopsida > Santalales > Viscaceae > Viscum > Viscum album. The sequence goes on along the minus strand of OY728163.1, from coordinate 1,844,514,922 downwards.
ATCATTATATAAGACATGTTTATCATAATTACCATTATAATTAACCATAATATAAGAAAAAGTTTTAGAATTACAATTTATGAAATAGAGTTATTTCTTGAAATCATAAAAGCACTAACATCACTATATATGTGCCAATCTTAAAATGTAAAAAAAATTTCTCACACCACTGTTATATTTTTTAAAATACAATATATTATGTATAGTTTATCAAAATATATTTCAATCTACAATACACTATAAAATAATATAATATTTAGATCTAACTATTTTAGATGTAGTCCTTAGGAATCAACCATTCAATGTACTATCAGTATATTTGTATTATTGAATAACATCAATAATGTTTATTTAAAATTTATTCCACAAATTTATTAAAAATGAAAATTAAGAAATAATTTAATCTTAATGATAATAATATTACATTCTTTTATGATTTAATAAAAAAACATGTTTTAAAATTACTCCTCCTATAGTGGTAGGTATATTGACTCTAATTTTTTATTCACATAATATAAATTCATCCCTCCCTTCACTATTAACTCTAAATTTTTTTATTTTCTATATCATTTCACTAGTTTCAGTCTTTTAGGTTCCTCCATATTCATTATATGAATTTATTTAAAATTTATTTCAAACAAATTTAATATTCTTTATCAACATTTATATCCCCTAACATAGAAATGGTATCAATTACAACTTCTAGTGTGTTAAATTATTCCATGTATGCATCAAAAATTATTGATAATATTGTATCATTGGAAACTATAAACATCCACCAATCCATGGTCTATCAATACAATTTGGTACATTAATATTTTAAGCAGTTCTTCAAATTTATAACATTTGTTATCATATGAATTGTTACACTAGATCATAATATTTTGACTCACTGTTCCAAATTTTACCTTTTACCAAAGTGTTGATCCTTATATGGGATCCCATTATTGAATATAAAAGTCATAACATTATCAAAATTTAATTGATCATTTTCCAAAAAACAAATATATAAACATATACTAAATATAACCCATATAAATATTTGGAAGAAATAGTTTATATATTATCTCATTCAACTAAATCAATAACAAAAGTATTGATACTTATAAAAACCATTAATTGAAAAACTATATATTATCAGTATAGGGTTATCTATTCTAATTAAGCCATAATTTTATATATGGAATCTTATATGTTATATAATCCCCTACATTCACTATGCAAGAATAAAATTTACCAAAAAACATATAATATTGACATGATCAATTAATTCTTACTTAGTTTTTTATTACCCCATTCAACTGCACCACTATACTAATATGTTTGTGGTATTGGATTCCTATTTGTGAATCCAATATCCTAATGGTATTAATTCATCATTTTAAAATTTCACCCACAATCAAAATTTTTTGTCAATAATTTCATCTTAAATTCAATAGCATTTTCCATTATGGATCTCCATCTTATAAAAATTTAAAATATTTCAAATGTTTTTCTTAAATATATTCCCAATGCATTTATATCAGTAAATTGATGAAGATAACATAGTAAATATATCCTCCATTAAAATGTATCATATTTTCTCCACATGTATCATAATGTGAATTGTTTTGTTTTAAGGACTTGTATATATTCCCTTACCAATAATAAAACACTATTGACCAATTTCCGATGATTTTTATTCAATGTAACCAAAATCAATGTGATTATGATTATGTATTCTATAAATATGGTAGACATTCATCCAATACATACTCATGTAAAAAATATTCAATTTTAAAAATTGTGCATTCTCTCTAAAAATAATTACTACCACTCTAACAAGATTTCTATTCAGATAAAATTTTCAATTATTCACAAAACTAGCCTCTTATATAGTACATTTTGGTGATATTCCATTACTCATACTCAATGTATAGAAAACTCTATACATAATTTAATGAAACCACTAAAATTTAAATCTTTGACAATTTCATTTTTATCGCTTTGTATTCTGAAAAATAATATCTTCAATTTTAAAAATATACAACCCTTAAGCTTATAATATTGGGAGCATATTCATCAGTTGGGTGACATGAAATGAACCATCTAAATTCATAATTTACTACCCATACTATCTCTGATATATAACAATGTGGTGTTGGAGAATCAATGATCCATGACTCTAATGTATTATTGATTATAATTAATAATAGAGTATTATCTTATATGTTAATTATTTTTATGGATGAACCACCAAAAAAACCCCAATATCTTTATAATTTATCATTAATGGTCATTTCTTCTTTAAATTCCAGTATATAGTAACCCAATATATTGAATTTTGTTTTCTATATTATATTTAACCAATTCTTTCATTCAAATTTTATAGCATAAATAGTCGTTGTCATCATTCAATACTATTTCATATTCTTTTATACTTTGTGACTTTACCCATATAATATAATTAATTATAATCATTTCAAAATATCCCCAAACAATAACACTTTATCACCACATGTACATATAACATGGGTAATGATAAAATCACAATGATCAATTCCCACATTTTACATCTAGGTTTAATAATAATAGACTCCATGTGGATAAAAATCAATTTAAACTCATTCATAAGATTATCTACCAACATCCAATTTTAAAATTTCGAATAAATATTATATAATAGATTCATTTTCTCTATTTTATCTAGATTCATATATAAGTTATCTAAATTTTGATTTATTTCATTTTCAATATTGTTTTCTCAGATATTTAATGAATCATTTTTTTAAAAAATTATCTAAACAACAATTCATATATAATATTTTGGATTGTGCTATTCATCATCCCCTATAAAATATAGATTGATAATTCTAAATACAATGTTACTGGATGTTTAATAAATATATTAATATATATTCATCTAAAAAAACATAATACACTAAACAAAACATTTCAGTTTTCAACATTGATTCCTTATATTTTATATCATATGATAAGAAATTCTTATATCTCAAAGAAACACATTCAAAAAAAAATTAACATCATTGTCAATTTTATAACATTGAAAAAAGAGTCATTAAATGATTGTTTGTTACCCAAAGTAAAATTTTTATTATAAATAAACATTTGAAAAACATCAAATATCCAAAACCACATGGTAATAGGGTATCAAAGAGAGAACCCTTACTATGCATATATCGAGCAATAATATATAAAAAAAATTAATATCTAATTTATTGAGAAAAATTATTTCGCCTGAGATGCATGGAAACAATGAAACACAAGAAATTTATTATGGTTTGTGATATACAATAAAACAATAATGTAACACTTCAATTCCCTTGGATATTGTTAATTGAAATTCTTGACATATAATGGTTTCACTATTCCCTACTCTATTAATAATTTCAATGATTATTTTAAACTGACATCTCACATAGGGAATATTTATTTATTAGGGAAAAATAAATTGTATATCCCATTAACATTTACTATGTTAACAAAATATATGGTGATTATTCTAGTAAAATAATTAATGTGACTCTCATTTTGACTAATATTCATTATTGTGTTCTGTTATTTTGAAATCCACATCTGATGTTTAGTTGTTTTTATCTAATCATCCAACTCAAATTAATATCTTGAATCGATTAATAATAGGTTTAAATATTTATACATATAATTAAAATTATATTAACTCTACTAAATAGTTTTTTAATATGAATATGGATTTAAAAAACAAAAATATTTTTAAAAACAATCCCATCATAAACAAATCATCTAACACATGAATTGTAACATGAATTACAATTCAAAAATATATAAAATTATAAATAAATAAATAGAACTAATTTCAATAAAATTATAAAATCTATAAGAATATTATCATATAAAATAAATAAAATTTATAAATGTATTATGTAATAATATTAGATCTTAATTCAGATGAAAATTTTGTTTAACAATGTAATGTATTGTAGCATTTAAAAATTATAAATTATAAATTCCCCAATAAATTCAATGATTGAGCACTAGTAAAATTTAGTTATTATTCATGAGATGAGTTTTCTAGATTAATCTACACAAAACACATATATACCTATAATAGAATCCAGAAATAGTTATCTTATAGATGTTATAAAATTATATAATCTGTGTTTCCAATATTTCAATTAGAGAAACTGGAAAAAGAATATAATAATCACATATGAATCATATTCCCAATTTATAATTAAGCAGGTTTGATTAGCCAAGAGTTAGGAATACGACATATGAAATCCATCTATATAAATGATCAAATAACATTCCATTGGACTGGAAATAATCATAAATATTTTCAAATAGACTCATTCGGTTACTGTAATGTTTTCAAATATCAAGAGAGTCCTTTTGGAGTATGTTTCTATAAAAATGATCACATGACCATGTTTGAGTCCTTATAGGAGTTTGTAAAGGTTTGAAGGTTTGTGTTGGAATGTTTATCCAATTATGAGTCACCTATCCTAAATGATATTTTCACCCTGCACCCAAGAGATTAATACCAAGTACCTAATGTTCCATGTTTAACATTGGGTAATTCTATCAGGGCATTCAGCCTCTCAATGGAACAATGTATGGTACTCAATGTGTTGTATATAACATGTGGTAGGGGGTCAGGTACTTGACTCCCCTCTACAACGTTTTTATAATTTAAATATTAATTGAAATTTATAAAACTTATATTAAATTTGGATTCTCATTTTTTTGAGGTGATTTCTTGAAGTCTTCCCCTTCTATCTAATTCCTCTATTATTTTAAGGGTGATTTAACACATTAATTTTTATTTAATTTTGTAATTTTTCATAGATTAAAATTATTTTAAGGACTTTCCACCACCTTCAATCATTTCTATTTTTGTTCTCATTATGCTAGATTTGATATAAAATATATTATTGTTCATTTTTTATATATATATAATTTTATTAATCCTCATATAGAATCAATACACAAAATCATATGATAAGGATCTTAATATATTTGAATAAGTTTTTTCATATCATTCTGTTATTATATAAAATCATATTCTATGTCATTTATTACATTGGATGAGTGTGTGATTGATGGTGAATATAAAATTATGTGGTTTTGTGGTATAATGTATTTTTATAGTGATTTTGACATATGGGTTTTATACAAGATCTAGTGTGGATATTTAATCCATGAGTTATTAGTTTTTGTTCTTTCATTTGAAAGTGATTTTTTGTTGTCAAATGTATAATATTTCATTATATTTTTCTTGATTTTTCATGGAAATGTTACAAGTGTAACATGTGTAGCTATATTGAGATCTGTTTTAGTATTATAATGTGATTGTGTAGGCAAAAACTAATAGTGGGGAGTGAGGTTTGCAGAATGTGTGGTTGTTGGGTATTAATGATTCATATCAATAATGTGTTTATTTATTTTAATTGTGTGTGTATATATATAAATGTAATGAATAGTATCTTAGACACAAGTTGTATGGACCAGGTTATATAAAACACAATTAAATATTTGATACTGATAAATGTTAAAAAAAATTTCCCAAACAAATATTAAAAAATAAAAATAGAGTATTGGATCACATACATGCCCAACAACGTTTTACGCTTAGTGTCATGAACCAGTACAGATACCCCGGTACATTGAAACTGAAGCCAGAAATGACATGGCCTAAACAGAAATCTCAAACCCCATGGAATTTTGAATAGCTCCTGAAATCATTTATAATAAAAGACCGAAAAATTATACATAAAAATACTGGAAGATAAAAAAATAAGTCAGTATGCTCAAAAATCCCAAAGTGAAAATGTATCAAAAACCAAAGAGGTATTAAAAAATTAAAAAAATATCATCATTAATGTACTCTGATAAAATGAAAACATCCCAAGAAGATATATCTCTCTAATCCATACTGATCAAGAATATACACACCTCCATGTGAAACATTCCCTTTACTCAATCATTTCTGAAGAAAATCTGCAAATTCCATTGGGAAAATATAATGTGTGAGATAAAAGCCTAATTGGGTCTCACCATGTTTTAGATAAAAATGTTCCAAAATAAAAAACAAACCATTATTCCAATTTTAGTAAAATAGGTTATGTATATAAAATTTCAAATTTAAAACCAAATATTTTTTAATATTAGAGATATTGATATATTTTTAAACATGAATTAAAAAATCTTTTTATTCAAATAGTTAAAAAATCAAATAGATAAAATAATAAAATCCTATTAATCAATGAAATATATATATCAAAATGATCATAATATTTACTCTAGGGATATCCTCTATGGAATGAATGTTTATTGTTATAGAATCCTAAAAAAATTTATATCACAGAACATGGAAATAAGTGTACACACATATTTTATGGTGAAGATGGAGAGAACTCATCAACATCCTATCAGGTATAAGATCAACCTTACTAGGTTTTTTTTTGAGTTTTCAATATCAATACACTTCTAGGGAATATTCACCCTTAGTGTGATTTTCCAAAATAACCCACTAACTACCCAAGATCACATGTGCCCAATAAATCCATTTTTAATTTGATATTTTTTTTATTTCAAATCAGACATATTTCAAAATTCAACTCTAACACTTCCTTTTAAAAATTATAATTCACATTCAAACCCCAATCATGGGTTTTTGAAAATTTCCTACGTTTTAAATGGAAAATTAAACATGTAGTTTACACATCTTTATTTATGCATTTTTATCAAAAAAATTATACAATAACATCAACAATTACATAATATTCAATGTATTCCTATAATTATAAATCAATTGGAATTGAGATTTTAAAAAATTTACATGAAAATAAAAATAAAAATTTCATTTCTCGTAAAATTTTTTATAAAAAATATATAGAAATAAATTTAAAATAACAATCAATTCGTTCATAGATCAATTTTCCACTAATAAATAGAACCAACTAACATTAATAAAAAAATCACAACACCTATAATGGGATTCACTAATAATGAATGATGAATTTAAAGATCAATAAATATCCCCTGGAATAATGATCCAATTAAAGGGAGATTATATCACTCAACAACATAATGATTTAACACCACATAAGGGGAATAAAATCAGAGAGTGGGATAGAACACCTAGAATGATATTCATATACTGAATAGGTATCCAACGATATTACACATACTTCAATAAATTAAAGAATAGGTTTTTAATAGACAGAATGTGTTCTTGAGAGCCTCAAAATCCTAAAAAATTGATTTAGTTAAATTTATGGTCTATAAGTGGCTTAGTAATTTATTTAGGAATTCATTAAAAAAATCAATATAAAGAAATTCTAGCATGCATGGTTAGCTGGGATAGGTGTCCTGGTAAAACAAACAATTTTACAAAAGCATGTCGCACTAAATAATGGGTAATGATTTTTTACTATGTGAGATCATGGATTTTAATGAGGTATCATATCGAGATGCATAAAATGACAATTAATATCAATCATTATAAAATATAAAACACAAGTTTGACACTGGAGACCCTTCTCGCTATTTATTCATAGGGGAATAATAATATCTATTCCATGAGACAAAAATTCTACATGAATGTTTATGAGTTTGAAAATAAAAGTCGATTTAAACAAATTAAATGAAACATTATCAAATAAATCATTCAGTATTGATGATTTTACAGTGATGGTACTTTTGACAGTTTCTAGACCTATATTTTCTTCCTTGGAAGAAACTTCTGGTGTGTGACTAAACATTATTCTTGATGCCTATAGATGTAACAACTTTATTGTTGAATCATATAAATTCTAAAAAATAAATTTTGATAATAATAGACCCATGGCACTAAATATGATGGAAAAGGTATAAAAAAATTTCTACAAGTTCCTTGGTCATTCATAGGTGTTACAGACATTTGGTGCAGAAATGAATAGCAATTTAGAATTACCATGCTTGAAACATTTGAAGAATATAAAAGTACATGTACCGTGAACCACAAGAGGTTAGGTAGAAAACTACTATTGAGAACCACCATGAGATTCATCACATTTTATATTTCATTAAAAACCCAAAGAACTAGGACTCAGAGGAAAATGAACTCTAATAAATAATAAATTACCAGTTATATCTAGTTTAGGCTTTAATGCCCTATGTAAGTCCCCACCCTTAAACATTAAATAATCTTGATTTAATTGATGAATTGACATTGCGGAAATTTTAGGTTAAGAGAATTAGATAATTATGTAATAACTTATACAAATCATCTTGAATGTTACAAGTAGAAACTTCAAATATATATCAATTTTTTCATAAAATAAAAAACCATTAAAAAAGAAAAATGTCTACTTCCATGTTTTAGATATCATGACTCTTCCTTGATCCCATACCTGACCGTATTCATCATTATGTCCTATGGAAAACATTTAAAAAACTAGGTATGAGCGTAACAGGTTTGGTATGGTGTATACAATAATGAAAGAAAACATTATTACCTGAGTACATACAAATCAATGAAATCATACATTTCAATCATAAAACATAATATCCTAAACATACATCACAAAATCGGAAGATTTATGAATTACCAATAGAAATAATCGATCATTGAGGTAAATTTTAAAGTAAATATCATACTTATATTATAGCTATCACAACTATATAGGGATTTATGTTTGGAATACCCATAACAATATATTTTCAAAATGTCTTAGGAGAAACATTAACATTTACCTCCTTCACGTTACCCAATTAATTGGAGATTTATCCTATGCTCACCAACACTAGGCTTTTCATAGAACCACCCATATATATAAATAATGCCCAATAACCATTAAATTTTCAAAAGACATAAAATAATAAAAAAAAGATAACATTTCTACATTCTAATTACCGTATATCATTTAATGGTATTAATATAATCAATGCATTATCAAACCATTTTCAACCCATTTAAAACATGTAATAACGAGATTTTGGAATCAAAGTGTCACATACCATGGTTAATATTTAGAAGGAATTAAAATTTCAAAACATTCATTCTATATTAATAAATCCTTAAAACCATTTTGAAAAAATAGACATTAATGAGAAATATTTTGATGAATAAATCTGTAAATCATTAAAAATGATATTTTAGTTATAGAGTTCCCAACTAATTGCGAGACGCCTGAATACCAATAATTGGAGAAATAAAATTAATAAAAAATTATAATATCATCATAATATGGATAATCATGATATAATTTTTCAAAAGGCTGTATATACACCATATAAATGTGATTGGGTTTATAACAACAAATGAGTCTCAATGGAATGTAAATTGAGAAAAAGTCCCTTGCAAAGATGATATCCTTATATTATAGAAAAATCAATGACATAATTATTTTTTTTTCAAATAAGAATAAATCAAATATAAGTTGATATTAATTTTAAATAATTTAGAGGTCATTCAAACATATTCATAGCACGGAATAATCAAGAAGTTGAAGTTTTACCAAAAGAATTGAAATTGGTTTAAGAAGTTCTGTTATAGAAAATTCAAAATCCTAATAATTTTGCATTAAAATTCATAGAATGTGTTGATAACAGAGAAATGGGTCTCTCATCCCATGGAAATATCTATATAGAAATAAGGATATAAAATAACATATCTCATCATAAGAAAATGTAAATTTAAATGACATAACATAAAAGAATTCTTTGATAAGAAGAGGTGGGTGAAAGGTTCCTTTGCCGATTTGATAACTTATAAAACATAACCCATATTAAAGAAGGATAACACAATTAATATATAAATACCCATTAATTAAATTATATTAAAAAACAAATACAATCTTGGAACGTACATACATCAAAAAAATGAAATAGAGGCAAATATGACATGAATTTCATGGGAATAAAAAGTGAGATGAAAACCCCTTACCTTGTGTCCAACATGTCTTTGTCTTTCATTAACTCTGTGAATAATAATTTTATTTTAATTATACATACCTAATAACCTTTTTAAATTTTATTATATATTTCATATAAATTATTATCTTTATAAAATAATCATATAATTATTTAAGTTCATATCGATCTTGTTGTCGATGTTCGGTACTTGAGTAAAAAATGATCTTGTAATAATGAAAAATTGTCCATGTGGTCCAATGTCAATTTTATCTAGAATAATATTAATTATTTAGATAACATATATATCATATATATATCTAGTATATATATGTTTATAATAGTCCATATAAATTTTATATAAGAAATGAAATGCACCATTCATGGAGACAGTAAGACGTACGTACGTATGAATACTACCTTCATTTAATTTTTTTTAATTTTTAAAGGAATGAAAACCAATTGACACATAGGTATATATTTAATATAATATAATATTTTATTTTATATATTGTACATATGTTCATTAATAGCATATTTTATTCATTCCTTGTATTGTATTGACGAGTCATATAACTTTGATGGGGTGGTAGTCCGCACTTCCTCAAATGAATTTATCATATTTACCCATTATAGAAACCATAAAGTATTATATAAATGAAAAATACAGAAGCATAAAGTGAATTTAAATTTAATATATATCACATTTAAATACAGTTCCATCACAGTGGCTACCATGAGAGGTTGTAGGAGAAGATTGAACAATCAGCGTTTCTTGAGGCTGTAGTTTGTTGTCCATAGAGACATCATGTTCTAAATCCATTAAATAAAGGTTTCTGTAGGTGTGGTTTGAATACTTCACATAAAAAATCCTATTATATTTAGGGTACTAATTTTTTTATGTATCCAAATAATAAGAAGATCATCATGAGTGAAGAAGTAAAATAATAGAAGAGAACTTGAGTGATGACATTACCTTTAAATTGGGTAACTCCCTTTGGTTTGAACCAAAAGGCATTATTAAAGTTCCTTCTACCTAAATTAAGGCTTCTTGGTGGAAGATAAGAATGTTGGGAGCTTATTTGGTCAGAGAATGGACGATCCAAGGGTCTTGAGAGGTGTGAGAAATGGGTTATAGGTGGTGTCCTTTTATAAGAGGGATTATGGGTCCTTATGAATGTTGGAATGTATTATTATATTATTAGACGATTGAAGTTTCTAAAAGTGCAGAAGTCATTAAATTCGAATATAAGATGAAAAACATTATAAATAAAATCATCCAATAAGAATTGGACATGTTCTGAATATTTTTTTAATCCATATCTTTTTTATATATCCCTTTGTTAACTTATTTAACGTTCACAAGGTCTTCTTGTATATTCATACTATATGGTTAATATATTTACTATAAAATTCAAAGAGACACAAAATGGATTATTAATGAAAATTTTAACATCAAATATGTTATTTGGGTGAATCTTAGATTTTTTGGACAATTTTATCATTTAATAAAATATTAATTGATTTAAAAACTCATTTATGTCATTTTTTATATTATTCATATCATGAATTTTATAAAACTACAAAAAACATGATTTATTCGAAAAAAAAATTATTAAATAAAATATAACAATTCATACTCTTTTATAATATTAATGTATGGCATATAAAGTTTCAGAATAAGTTAATTAAAATATTTATAATCTAATTTATTTAAAACATTCATTAATAAGGTAATCATTACATCATGATTATTTTTTAAATAAACTTATTTATATGATGTCTAAAATTTATAAATAAAATACAAAGATTTAGGAAATGTTCTTAGATTTTTAATGAATATTTATTGTTAAAGATATTAATTATATAACACCACATTAAAATTGTTTTAAAAAAATACATGTTTATGATAGTTTTATTTTTTACTTTAAATAAAAATTTATTAATGTTTTTATCATACCGAAATGGCTTTCAAAGGCCAAATACCTAACCCATGGATTTTATTGGTCAGACATGACTCATCCAATAAGGCTAGGAAAATTGTTATGGTAATTTTATATTATTATAAAATTATTTTTACCTTTAATTTCCATATTTATCTTTAATTGGAGTAAATAAAATTGAAAAGTTATAATTCACCAAAAATAATATTCATCCTATTGAACCACATTTTTCTTACTAATGAAAACCATGTAGGTAATATTTTTGAAATTTAATTCACATAAGTGGTAAAATTTCATTTATATTTAAAAGTTGGTTTTTAAATACTACAAAGTGTTTTGTGTATTCATCAAAAATTGATCATTTTCAAAAAAACCCAAAATTTACCCAAAGCTAATATTGATATTAGTAATTCAAAAATGATATCTAGTTTACTAAATTCATAAGATATATGTCTAAATAATTAATTTACAATTAATTTCAGTTGTCAAAAACAATAATCATGTTTTTAGTAATTCGTAACTATCAAAAGATTGTCACTTATTTATGTCCAATTTCAATGTGAATTTACATACAATGACCAACATTGGATTAATAGGTAAAAATATAATACAATTACATTTGAAAACCATTTAAGAAGATAATCTAACCAATAAAATAAATTATAAGGAAAGATACTTTTGACTTAAAATGTAGTATTTTCACTATTCATTTAAAAATGAACTTTATCCGAAAAATACGAAAATTTCATCTAATGTAAATTTTGAAGTCCCAATTCTATAAAATAATTTTATTATTTCAAATGGAAAATAGAAATGTGACCAAAAATAGATCTAAATTTGTTGACCATTAAAAGGTTGTAAACCGTCCTTTTAAATAACATTAGAGCATTTCATGATTAAAATAGGATTCATTCTTATTTTAATCCTTTATGAATTATTTGATAAAATTAAAAACATTTAACAAAAAATTTTAATCATAATATAATTAATTCTGTTCATTCCCACTAATACAACAACTAGATGTTATCTACTATTTTAAATAATAATAATAATATATTCTTTTTTGGTATAACTCAATGTTATGTCCAGTGTATGATATCAAATAAACCTATTATTGCGTGTAGAGTACGCTTTCGGATATAGAATCCCCTTTAATGTAAAATTATTATTCAATTAATAAATATTAATAAATATGAAAATTTCATATTATTTATTTAACTGGGATGTTGCATCCTTCCCACCTTTTAGGAGGTCTGTTCTTGCAATTTTAAAAATGGGCTCGGAAACTTCATTTGAAAGTTCCACATCAGAAAAAGAGTCAATAAAACCATCAATTTTCATGAATGAATAGGAAGTAAATAGGTCCCCTGAGATAACCCATACAAGGATTCAAAGTAGGAAAACATTAAAATGGATGAAAAAATAACTCTTGTAGAATAAAATATAGTGATAGATATCTTCATCACAGAAATAGAACCACCACAATACCATAAATTTTGGGCCGGGTAAAATTATGTGGATAAAATAAACCATATAAAATATTTTCATGAAGATTATTTTTGTAGAGTTGAATAATTTTATTACTACCAAGAAAAATATCATATGGAAACATACTTACATGTAATTTAGAGTGTCATTCTTTAATAAAATTCTACCACAAACACCTCTTTTCTCCTAACGATGAGTATTCATGGCGACTTGGTCACACCTAATGTGATAGAATCAACATCTAGAGAGTCACATAAACTATAGAAGATGAACTATATTTTTACACTGTCATTCGATATTAACTACACCATAAATTGTTTGTAAAAGATTAGAAAATCCCCAAAAAGAACAATCCAATATAAAAAATAATAATACTCTTAGTATACAAAATTCAAGAAACAATACCCAAATGTTAAACAAAGACTATTAAATATACAATTCTTCTTAAAATCCTTCAATATAATCAAAACTAAGATAGAAACCCTAAACTCAGAAGAATTTAATCACATATTCTTCCACATAAACTCTTAATATTTATCTCCAAATAACATCTACTACTCTAAAACTCTCAAACTGAAGTGTAGTTAACCGAATCACATATTCTCTTTGATAGTTTAAAAATTTCCATAAATAACCTAAATCATAATATATCCATAATATAAACATATATTTTTCCAAAATAAAATTTCATCCAATACTCCTCAACTAAAATCCCAAAGTATTCTACTTTCTTAGGCATACATTGTTTCCAAAATGGAAAACATCTCCCAAAATAACCTTTTTCATTTAAACACCAAATCATATTACTATAATTAGGATATCCATTTGATAAAACAAAAGAACCCAAAATAATATCATTCTTGATCAATAAAATAATTTAACTTAAGAATAAGTCATATATACCAAGGACTTCACATAGGCATGTGGATACGAATTCTGTATATGAACTTTTCTGAGTTCTGACTCCAAATTCAAATTACAAATTCTAGATACGAATTCTCATGTGTTATATATCTGAATTCCGAATATGAATTTTGGTTACGAACTTCTCTGAGTTCTAATTCCGATTTATGAATACAAATTCTGGTTACGAACTCTTCTGAGTTCAGACTCCGAATTCTGGTAACAAATTCCAGATAAGAAATCTTCTGAGTTCTGACTCCAAGTTCTCTAAATTCAGACTCCGGACTCTTATGATTTCTAAATCTTAATTCTCATAAACTCTGACCATGAACTTTTCATGTTCTGGTTATGAATTCTTATGAATCCAGATTCCAAATTTCCTTGAAATTCAGACTCCGGAATTCAATAGAATTCAGGTTTCAAATTCCTAGAAAACAGAATCAGAATATCTCTGTATAATGGACTCCAAATTCAATTTTTAGTTAGAATCTAAAATTTCATTTTTTCATACATTCCAAATATTGGATTTCTAGTTATTTAAACATTTTTTTCTAACACTTGTTTTGTTATAAAACAATTTCACGCATCCAGTTACAAACTAAACATTGCTTGAGTGACACGTGTACATGTCCCACTGAAATTCAAGGAAAAATATGACAGTTGGAGGATGTAGCTGACTATTGAAGTCAAGCCTATAAATAGGAGCTCATTTTAAAGAGTTAAAAACTATTCAATGACTCTATAGATTACATGCTAATGAAGGGATTTCTAGAGAGATACTTTCATTGAATTGTGCATACTGAACTACTTGTTCAGATTTTCTTTGTGTGACTCCGATTGTTACTATGTATAATCAAGGGATTCCGGGGATAGGAAGACAGAGGTGCCAACTACCTTGATGTTCAGGGCTCTGGGGGATAGGAAGAAAGCGGTGCCAACTACATTGATGTTGAGGTCTTGCGAGGATAGCTAGACAAACTATAATATTCATATCGAGGGCTTACCCAAGTGTGGGTAAGACAGACTTTCTTGCACGTATAAATAAAGAGACCTTAATACAAGGTTGTTGGATACCCTTTTCACTGGGTTAAATGACTTACTACTTGTTATTTATTTTTTTTACAACTTTTCCACTGCATTTATATTATTGAGGAATGTATAACTATCTTATACTACCTCATACATGTACTATGATTTAGTTAGACTCTATACGCTTTAAGGTAGAATATTCATCTTTTTAATCATTCATTATGTTTCATATCCGGAATCAATTTTTTTGAATTGATTTCTTGCAATCATATTTCCTGAATCAAGAAAGTGTTTAGAACTCAGAGGTTTTTTGAATTATCTTTTTTAACCTTGTTAAATATAACCATCTTTAAAAGTTCCAAAGGGTTTTTTTAATGTATAAAATTCACCCCCCCTCTTGTATTTGAGATTATCATCTTTACATGTTCGATCCTACAATTGGTATCAGAGCACGGGTGACCTTTGAGTTAATCTCACAATTAGATTCATAACGGAATTATTCTTCTCATTACATTTGGAATTGAATTTCTAGATTCACACATTTTCGGAATTAGTTTTTCAGAGTCAAATAGTCCGGATTCATTTTTTTCTTAGAGATACTCTTGTTCTATTTATTCAATTCTTTGGAATATTTTCCTTGTTTAAAAACTTTTTCTATTGACATTTTTTTTTAAAAAATTTTCTTTAAGATGGCTAGAATCAATGTTAGTTCCATATAAAATATCAATCCAACTAGACCACCTATCATTGACTGAAATGATTATGAATATTGGAGATATCACATGAAAAAATTCATTATAAATACTGGTGTTGATAACTTTTTATGCTTAATGGAGGATATAAAATCCCTTTCAAATATGTTTGTGCCTTTACCAATCATGAAAATCATGAATATCAACTGAATTATAAGGTACGAAATACTCTTCATTGTTCCATGACTAGAAACATATATATATATATATATATATATATATATATATATATATATATATATATATATATCCAAATTTCATCTTTTGATGCAGCAAATTGTATTTGGAAGAAACTTTAAGTTACTCACATTGGAACTCCCAATGTAATTGAGACTATAAAATCCATGCTCTGAGCTGAATATCATGGCTTCTCCTTTCCTTATGGAGAACCCATATTTAATGTGAAACCAAGATTCATGAATATTGTGAATAGTTTACAATCCGTTGGTGAGAAAGGATTAGATGATGAAGCTCTTGTTGATAAGATCATAGAAATCATGCCCAATGAGTGGGAATCCAAGAGGACAACTATTGAAGAGAACAGAAAGGTTACTCAGATTACTCTTTATGAGTTGTTTGGAACTCTTCTTCTGAATGAGACTAGAATGAATAGAGATGATGATAATGTAAAAAAGAAGAATTGAAATGACAGTGTTTCTTTTACTACAACTTCAAGTCATATGAATGCTAAGACACATTAGAGAGTTACTAGATCCAAATCTATGAATGTTGTTATCCAATCCGAATCCAATGGAAGTGAATCCTGATAGAATTTATTAGAAAATCTTTCTCGATGGATGATCAAGTTAGCTGGATAGAGGAACATTAAATCCATATACAAGAAGAAAGAAATGAAAGAAAAGAAATATTCAGAAGTTACATGTTATGAATGAAAAAGAGCTGGACATATAAGACTTGATTGTCCTATTCTTAATATAAATGAAATAAAGGAAAGGAATTCTGAGAGAAATAGAAAGAATTATTACAAGGCTAAAGCTAAAAATGTCATGAAAGATAATGAAACATGGAGTGGCAGTGGTGAAGAATCTTCAGATGAATCATCATATAGAAAATCTTCTGGACAAAAGAATCTTGGTGTAATAGTCAAACAACCTATTGAAAATCATTACTTAATGGCTAAATTACACAATGATGAATCAATGAACAATTTTTCTTTGAATGATAAAGATAGTAAATACTAAAACTCTTCAGATAAAGAATCTTCTTTGGATGAAGATAACACTTTACCTTCCGGTGAAGAAGTTTCTAGGTCTTCCAATCTTCTTGAGATTGAGATTTCAAAACTCATGAAAACTTTTGATAAGGTAAAATATAAGAATACTATTCTTACTAAGGAAATATCATATATTTCTAAAGATCATGATAAAAATAATATTGATTTTGAAATTATTTCAAAAAATATTGAGGAAAATCTTCTGAGAAGAATAAACTTTATAATGATCTAGAAAACATAATTTCTAAGAAAAAGGTTTTTGAGCCTATCTCTAGTTCAAAATCAAATTCTTTTGAATACAAGAACATGGTTATCAAACTCAAATCCGAAAAATTTTCCTTAAGGATTTGGTTGTCAAACTTTACATTAGGTAAGGAAAATTTTGATAAAACATATTTAAAAATCCCGTCATCTAAAAAATAGTGCTGGTTTTGGTTATACTAGTTTTAAACCAATTTTTAGTAACAATTATTTCGTTCCTCAATGTCCTCTATTCTGTACTAAGTGTCAGTGTGGTGGGAAATGGGCAAAAAATTATTCCTTAAACAAAATCCGTTATTTAGGATTTCATAAAGCCTATTTTCCTAATAAGATGTGGGTGCCAAAAAAAAATTTCCAGAAATTTATGGATCCAAGAATGTTTCGATCCTGAAAGTCGAACTCTTTTATTTTAAAGAAAATAGTAAAGGTATCAATAGAAATATATGGTAGATGGATAGTGGATGTTCCTTTCATATGACTGGTAAAAAAAACTATTTTGAGAAGTTTATCAAGATGAAATGAGGAAAAGTATATTCAGAGATAATGCTCAGGGAGAAATTATTGGTATTAGTAACATCGTTATTCTAGGACAAACATTGATTTCAAATGTTTTATTTATTAAGGATCTTAAGAACACCTTATTAGCATAAGTCGATTATGTGATTAAGGCTTCTTTATAAATTTTAGGAATGACAAGTGCCTAGTACACAATTCCAAGGAAGAGTTTATCCTTTCTGCACATAGGCAAGAGAATATTTAAAAACTTAACATAGAAGACCTTAGGAGCCAAGATAGACCTTTCCTCAGTGTAATGGAAGATCATTCTTGGTTATGGAATAGAAGGTTAGGACATTGTAACCTTATGAACTTATGAAAAATTTCTAAGAAAAGATTTGTTAAGGATCTACCATAGCATAGATTTGATTCTTCAAAAGATTTTGACTTTTGTCAATATGGCAAGGAAAATAAATCAAGTTTTCAATCAGTCGGTGAAGTCTCAACTACTGATGCATTACAGCTAGTGAATATGGATATCTTTGATCCTACACAAACTGGGAGCATTGGGCGAAAATATTATGTATTTGTATTGGGTTATGATTACACTATATTTACGTGGGTCTATTTTCTAGCAATAAAGTCTTATGATTTTTCTTATTTCAAAATTATTAGATCCCAAGATAAAAATGTGAAAAACTTTCCATTAAAAACTATCCATAGTGATCATGGAGGAGAATTTCAAAATTCTTTATTTTGAAACTATTTTGCAGTAGAAAAGTTAATACTCACAACTTCTCAGCACCCAGAACACCTCAACAGATTGGTGTTATTGAATGAAGAAATATAATTCCTCAAGAGA
The DNA here is from genome assembly GCA_963277665.1 of Viscum album. Lineage (NCBI taxonomy): Eukaryota > Viridiplantae > Streptophyta > Magnoliopsida > Santalales > Viscaceae > Viscum > Viscum album. The sequence continues at coordinate 1,844,496,079 of OY728163.1, read as the reverse complement.
TAACTAGAACCATGATGATTGAGTATTCTTTAGCCAAACATTTTTAGGCTGAAGCTGTAAGTACTTCTTGTTATACTATAAATCGAGTTTTGATTAGACCTTTTAATAATAAAACTCATTATGAGTTATGGAATGGTAGAAAACCTAGACTTTCCTACTTTAATGTTTTTGGTTACAAGGTATTCATTCTGAATACTAAAGATAATATAAATAAATTCACACCAAAATCTGATGAAGTAATTTTCATAGGCTACTCCAAAACTTCTAAGGCATATAGAGTTTTAAATAAAAACACTTGTACAATTGAAGAGACAATACATGTGAAATTTGATGAAACTGATCCTTTTGTTTTTAAACAACCCCAACCTACATCTTCGGATGTGTTTTCAAAAACTAATTATCACCCTTTGATAGAAGATCCTTCAGATAAGGAAAATTTTATAGATGATACTTCTGTAACAATTATCTTAGAAGATTTCCTACCCAATGTTGATGAAAAAGTTTTACAAAACCCAAATTAGTTGTTTATAAAGAATCATCCTTGTGATAGCATCATTGGTGATGTAAATAAACCTGTAATGACTAGAAGTTCCTTAAGAAATGATGTAGATCATTATAAATTTTATTCCCAATTGGAACAAAAAAGGACTGATGAAGCTTTATGTGATATTGATTGGATAAAAGCTATGCCAGATGAACTAAATGAATTCTAAAGGAATAAAGTATGGACCTTGGTTGAAAGACCTAAGGAAACTTCTATTATTGGTGTAAAATGGGTCTTTAGAAATAAGTGTGTTAAAAATGGAATCATTTTTAGAAATAAATCATATTAGTTGCTAAAGGCTATTATCAACCAGAAGGAATAGACTATGAAAAAAACTATGCTCCCGTAGCTAGGCTTGAATCTATTCGTATTTTACTTGCCTTTGCAGCATTCTTCAACTTCAAACTTGGATACAAATTCTGATTACAGATTTTGTATATGAACTTTTCTGAGTTCTGACTCAAAATTCAAATTACAAATTCTGGATACAAATTCTCCTGTGTTCTGACTCCGAATACCGAATATGAAGTCTGGTTACGAACTTCTCTGAGTTCTAATTCCTAATTATGAATACAAATTCTTGTTACGAACTCTTCTGAGTTCAGAATCCGAATTCTGATTACAAATTCCGGATAAGAACTCTTCTATGTTCTGACTCTGATTTCTTTGAATTCAGACTCCGAAATCTTATGAGTTCTAAATCCTAATTCTCATAAACTCTGACTTTGAACTTTTCAAGTTCTAGTTATGAATTATTATGAATCCATATTCCGAATTTCTTTGAAATTCAGACTCCAGAATTCTATAGAATTTAGGTTTTGAATTCTGAGAAAATAGAATCTGAATATCCCTGTATTATTGACATCAAGTCAGAGTTTATGAGAATTACGATTTAGAACTCATATTATATGAATGTATTCATTATATGAATGTACATTAATTTTCATGCAAGCCATTTTAATAACCTTTATCAACATTTATATCCCCTAACATAGAAATGTTATCAATTACATCTTCTAGTATGTTAAATTTTTCCATGGATGTGTCAAACATTATTGTTAATATTGTATCATTGGAAACTATAAACGTCCACCTATCCATGGTCTATCAAAAAAATTTGGTACATTAATAATTTAAGTAGTTTGTAAAATTTATAACATTTTTTATCTTATGAATTGTTACACTAGATAATAATATTTTTATTCACCGTTCCAAATTTTCTCTTTTCCCAAAGTGTTGATCCTTATATGGGATATCATTATTGAATAAAAAAGTCCAATCATTATCAACATTTAATTGATCATTTTCCAAAAAACAAATATATAAACATATACTAAATATACAAAATATAAATAGTTGGACGAAATAGAATATATTTTAATCCATTCAACTGAATCAATAACAAAAGGAGTGATACTTATAAAAACCATTAATTGAAAAAATATATATATTATAAATATAGGGTTATCTATTAGAATTAAACCATAATTGTATATATGGAATCTTATATGTTATATAATCCCCTACATTCACTATGCGAGAATAAAATTTACCAAAAACCATATCATATTGACATGATCAATGAACTCTTACTTAGTTTTTTATTCCCCCATTCAACTGCACCACTATACTAATATGTTTGGTGTTTTGGATTCCTAATTGTGAATCCAATATCCTAATTGTATTACTTCAACGTTATAAAATTGCACCCACAATCAAAATATATTATCAATAATTTCGTCTTAAATTCAATATCATTTTCCATTATGGATATCCATCTTATAAAAATTTAATATATTTCAAAATTTTCTCTTAAATATATTCCCAATGCATTTATTTCAGTAAATTTATGAAGTTAAAATAGTAAATATATCCTCCATTAAAATATAACATATTTTCTCCACATGTATCATAATGTGAATTTTTATGTTATAAGGAATTGCATATATTCCCTTACCAATAATAAAGAACTCTTGGGCAATTTCTTATGATTTTTATTCCATGTAACCAAAATATATGTGATTATAATTATGTATTCTATAAATATTGTAGACATTCATCCAATACATACTCATGTAAAAAATATTCAATGTTAAAAATTGTGCATTCTCACTATAACATATTACTACCATTCTAAATATATTTCTATTCAGATACAATTTTCAATTATTCACAAAACTAGCCTATTAGATAGTACATTTTGGTGATATTCCATTACTCATACTCAATGTATAGAAATATCTATACATAATTTAATGAATCCACTAAAATTTAATTATTTGAAAATATCATTTTTTATGGCTTTGTATTTTAAATAATAATATCTTCATTGTAAAAAAATATACATTCCTTAACCATATAATATTTGGTGCATATTCATCAGTTGGGTGACTTGAAATGAACCATCTAAATTCATAATTTCCTACCCATCCTATCTCTGATATATAACAATGTGGTGTTAGAGAATCAATGATCCATGACTCGGATGTATTATTGATTATAATTTATAAAGGAGTATTATCTTCTATGTTAATGATTTTTAGGGATGAACCACCAAACAAAACCCCAATATCTTTATTATTCATCATTAATGGTCATTTCTTCATTAAATTCTAGTATATAGGAACCCGACATATTTATTTTTGTTGTCTCGAATCTATTTATCTAATTCTTTCATTCATATTTTATAGCATAAATAGTCGTTGTCAACATTCAAGACTCTTTCATATTCTTTTGTACTTTGTGACTTTCCCCATATAATATAATTAATTATAATCATTTCAAAATATCCTCAAACAATAACATTTTATCACCTCATGAACATATAATTGGGTAAAGATCAAATCACAATGATCAATTCCGATATTTCACATCTATGTTTAATAATAATAGACTCTATGTGGATAAAAATCAATTTAAACTCATTCATAAGATTATCTACCAACATCCAATTTTAAAATTCCAAATAAATATTATATGATAGCTGAATTTTCTTTATATTATCTAGATTCATATATAAGTTATCTATATTATGATTTATTTCATTTTCAATATTCTTTTCTCAGATATTGAATGAAACATTTTTTAAAAAAATTATCTAAACAACTTTTCATATATAATATTAGGGATTGTCCCATTCAGCTTCCCATATCCAATATAAATTGATAATTAAAAATACAATGTTACTGGATGTTTAATAAATATTTTATATATATTCATATAAATAAAAACATAACACACTAAACAAAACATTTCAGTTTTCAACAGGAATTCCTCATATTTTATATCATATGATAAGGAATTCTGATATCTCAAAAACACACATTCAACAAAAATAACATCATTGTAAGTTTTATAACATTGAAAAAAGAATCATTACAACATTTTTTGTTACCCCAAATAAAAATAAAAATATAAATAAACATTGAAAAAACATCAAATATCCAAAACCACATGGTAACAGGGAATTAAAGAGAGAACCCTTACTATGCATATATCGACCAACAATATATAAAAAAATTATTTTCTAATTTATTGATAAAAATTATTTCAAATGAGATGCATGAAAAAAATGAAACACAAGAAATTTATTATGCTTTTTGATATACAATACATAAATAAAGTAACACTTCAATTCCCTTAGTTATCGTATATAGAAATTCTGGACATATAATGGATTCACTCTTTACTACTCTATTAATAATTTCAATGATTATTTTCAACTAACATATCATATAGGGATGGTTTATTTATTAGTGAACAATGAATTGTCTATCCCATTAACATTTACTATGTTAACTAAATATATGGTGATTATTCTAGTAAAATAATTAATGTGTCTCTCATTTTGACGAATATTCATTATGATGTTTTGTAATTTTGAAGTCCACATATGATGTTTAGTAGTTTTTATCTAATCATCCTTTCCAAATGAATATCTCTAATAGATTAATAATAGGTTTAAATAGTTATCCGTATAATTTAAATTATAGTAACTCTAATAAATAGTTTTTTAATAAGAATATGGATTTAAAGAAAAAAATATTTTTAAAAACATTCCCAACATAAAAATATTATCAAACACAGTAATTGTAACATTAATTACAATTCAAGAAAATATATAAAATTATAATTAAATAAATGAAACTAATTTAAATAAAATTATAAACTCTATAATAAATTTATCATATAAAATCAATAAAATTTCGAAATGTATTATGTAATGTATTGTAGCATTTAAAAATTAATAAATTATGAATTCTCTAATAAATTCAATGATTGAGAACTAGTAAAATTTAGTTATTATTATTGAAATGAGTTTTCTAGATTAATCTACACATAACACATATATACCTATAATAGAATCCAGAAAAATTTATCTTGTACATGTTATATAATTATATAATCTGTGTTCCCAATATTTCAATTACAGCAACTGGACAATGAATTTAATAATCACATATAAATCATCTTCTCCATTTATAATTAACCATGTTTGATTAGCCAAGAGTTAGGAATACGACATATGAAATCCATCTAAATATATGATCAAATATCATTCCATAGGACTGAATATAATCAAAAAAAAATTCAATTATACTCATTCGGTTACTGTAATGTTTTCAAATATCAAGAGAGTAATTTTGGGATAGGTTTCTATAAAAATGATCACATGACCATGTTTAAGTCCTTATAGGGGTTTGTAAAGGTTTGAAGGTTAGTTTTGGAAAGTTAATCCAATTATGAGTCACCTGTCTTAAATGATATTAGGACCCTTTACCCAAGAGATTAATACCAAGTACCTAATATTCCAAGTTGTACATTGGTTAATTCTATCAGGGCATTTGGCCTCTCAATGGAACAATGAATGGTACTGAATGGGGTTTATATAACATGTGGTAGGGGGTCAGGTACTTGACTCCCATTTACAATGTTTTATTAATTTAAATATTAATTTAAATTTATAAAACTTATATTAAATTTGAATTATCAACTTTTTTGAGGCGATTGCATGAAGTCTTCCCTTTCTCTCTAATTACTCTATTATTTTAAGGGTGATTTGACACATTAATTTCTATTTACTTTTGTTATATTTCGTAGATTAAAATTATGTTAATGATTTTCCACCACCTTCAATAATTTCTATTTTCATTCTCATTATGCTAGATTTGATTTAAAATATATAATTGTTCATTTTTTATATATAATTTTTTTAATCCTCATATCAAATCAATCCACAAAATCATATGATAAGGATCTTAATATATTTGAATAATTTTTTAATATCATTCTGTAATTATAAAAAATCATATTCTATGTCGTTTATTACATTAGATGAGTGTGTGATTGATGGTGAATATAGAATTATGTGGTTTTGAGGTATAATGTATTTTTATAATGATTTTCACATATGGGATTTGATACAGGATCTAGTGTGGACATTTAATCCTTGAGTTATTGGTTTTTTTATTTCATTTGAAATTGTTTTTTGTTGTCAAATGTATAATATTTCATTCTGTTTTTCTTGATTTTTCATGGAAATGTTACTAGTGTAACATGGGTAGCTATATTGAAATCTGTTTTATTATTATAATGTGATTGTGTAGGCAACCACTAATAGTGGGTAGTGAGGTTTGAAGAATGTGTGGTTGTAGGGTATTAATGATTCATATCAATAATGTGTTGATATATTTTAATTGTGTGTATATATATGTGTAATGAATAGTGTCTTAGACACAAGTTGTATGAACCGGGTCGTATAAAACAAAACTAAATATTTGATACTAATAAATGTTAAAAAAAATTTCCCAACCAAATATTAAAAAATTAAAATAGTGTATTGGATCACATACATGCCAATCAACATTTTACGCTTAGTGTCATGAACCAGTACAGATACCCTGGTACATTGAAATCGAAGCCAAAAATGACATGGCCTAAATAGAAATCTCAAACCCCATGGAATTTCGGATATCACCCGAAATCTTATATAATAAAAGAGGTAAAAATTATACACATAAATAGTGGAAGATAACAAATAAGTCATTATGCTCAAAACTCCAAAAGTGAGAATGTATCCAAAACCAAAGAGGTGTTAAAAATTAAAAATTGTTCATCCTTAATGTACTCTGATAAAATGAAAACATACCAAAAAGATATATCTCTCTAATTCAAACTGATCAAGAATATACACACCTCCATCTGAAACATTCCCTTTAGCCAATCATTGCAGAAGAAAATCTACAAATGCAAGATGGAGAGTATAATGTGTGAGATAAAAGCCTAATTGGGTCTCACCATGTTTTAGATAAAAAGGTTCCATAATAAAAAACAAATCATTATTCCAATTTTAGTAAAATAGGTTATGTATATAAAATTTCAAATTTAAAACAAAACATTTTTTAATATTAAAAACATTGATATATTTTCAAACATGAATTAAATGGTCATTTTTTTCAAATAGTTTAAAAATCAACTAGATAGAATAATATAATACTATAAATCAATGGAATATATATATCAAAATGATCATAACAGTTACTATAGTGATATACTCTATGGTATGATAGTTTATTGTTATATAATCCTAAAAATTTTTATATCACAGATCATGGAAATAAGTGTACACACATATTTTATGGTGAAGATGAAGATAACTCATCAACATCCCATCAGGTATAATATCAACCTTAATAGGTTTTTTTGAGTTTTCAAAATCAGTACACTTCTAGGGAATATTCACCCTTAGTGTGATTTTCCTTTATAACCCACTAACTACCCAAGATCAGATGTGCCCAATAAATCCATTTTTAAATGGAAATTTTTTCATTTCAAATCAGCCATCATTCAAAATTAACCTCCAAGAGTTCCTTTTAAAAATTACAATTCACATTCAAACCCCGATAATGGGTTTTTGAAAATTTACTACATTTTAAATGGAAAATTAAACATGTAGTTTACAAATTATTATTTAGGAATTTTTTCTCAAAAGAAATTGTCCAATAACTTCAATAATTCCATCAAATTTAATGTATTTCTAAAATTCCAAATCATTTAGAAATGAGGGTTTTAAAAAATTTACAAGAAAATAAAAATAAAAATTTCATTTCTCGTAAAATTGTATCTTAAAAAATATATAGAAATAAATTTTAAATAACATTCAATTCTTGCATAAATCAATTTTCCACTCATAAATAGAACCAAATAACATTAATAAAAAAATAACAACACCTACAATGGGATTCACTAATGATGAATGATGACTATAAAGATCAATAAATATCCTCTGGAATAATGATCCAATTAAAGGGAGATTATATCAATCAACAACATAACGATTTAACACCACATAAGGGGAATAAAATGAGAGAGTGGGATAGAACACCTAGGAGGATATTCAGATATTGAATAGGTATCCCACGAGATTACACATACTTCAATCCATTAAAGAATAGGGTTTTATTAGACAGAATGTGTTCTTGAGAGCCTTGAAATCCTAAAAAATTGATTTAGGAAAATTTATGGTCTATAAGTGTCTTAGTAATGTATTGACGAATTCATTAAAAAAATTCAAAATAAAGAAATTTTACCATTCATGGTTAGCTGGGATGGGTTTCCTGGTAAAACAAACTATTTTACATAAGCATGTGGCACTAAATTATGGGGAATGCTTTTTTAATATGTGAGATCATGGATTTAAATGAGGTATCATTCCGAGATTCATAAAATGACAATTAATATCAATCATTATAAAATATAAAAAACAAGCTTGACATTGGAGACCCTTCTCCCTTTTTATTCAGAGGGGAATAATAATATCTGTTCCATTAGATTAAAATTCAATATGAATGTTTATCTGGTTGAAAATAATAGTCGATATAAAGAAAATGAAATTCACCATTATCAAATAAATCATTCAGTATAGATGATTTTACAGTAATGGTACTTCTGACAGTTTCTAGACCTATATTTTCTTCTTTGGAAGACACTTCTGGTATGTGACTAAACATTATTCTTGATGCCTATGGATGTAACACCTTTATTGATGAATCTTATAAATTTTATAAAATAAATTTTGATAATAATAGATCCATGACACTAAATCTCATGGAAAATGTATAAAAAATTTCTACAAGTGTCCTGATCATTCATAGGAGTTACAGAGATTTGGTGCTGAAATGCATAGCAATTCAGAATTACCATGCTTGAAACATTTGAAGAATATAAAATAAAATGTACCATGAACCACAAGAGGATAGGAAGAAAACTACAATTGAGAACCACCATGAGATTCATCACATTTTCTATTTCATTAAAAAATCCAAAGAACTAAGACTCAGAAGAAACCATTTTAATAATATTTATCAACATTTATAAATTTAGAGATTGAGTTGATTAGAGAGAAAAGGTTCTCTCATCACATGGAAATATCTGTATAGAAATAAGGATATAGAATAACATATCTCAACATAAGAAAATTTAAATTTAAAATACATAACATAAAAGAAGTCATTAATTAGAAGTGGTGGGTGAATGGTTCCTTTGCCGATTTGGTAACGTATTAAACATAACCCATAAGAAAGAAGGATCACACAATGAATACGTAAATACCCATTAATTAAATTATATTAACAAACAAATACAATCTTGGATAGTTCATACATAAAATATTGAAATATAGGCAAATATAGTATGAATTTCATGGGAATAAAAAGTTAGATGAAAACCCCTTACCATGTGTCCGACTTGTCTTTGTCTTTCATTAACATCGTGAATAATAATATTATTTTAATTATACATAAATAATAACCTTTTTAAATTTTATTATATCTTTTATATAAATTATTATCTTTATATAATAATCATATAATTATTTAAGTTTATATTGGTCTTTTTATCGATGTTCGGTACTTGAGTAATAAATGATCTTGTAATAATGAAAAATTGTCTATGTGGTCTAATGTCAATTATCTCTAGAATAATATTAATTATTTAGATAAAATATATATCATAAATATGTCTATTATATATGTTTTTATAATAGTGCATGTAAATTTGATATATGAAATGAAATGCACCATTCATGGAGACAGTAAGACGTACATACGTATGAATGCTACCTTCATTTTATTTTTTTTATTTTTTAAAGGAACGAAAACCAATTGAGACATAGGTATATTATTATTATAATATAATATAATAATTTATATACTGTACATATGTTCATTAACATAATCTTTTATACATTCCATTTATTTTATTGACGAGTCATATAACTTTGATGGTGTGGTAGTCCCCACTTCCTCAAATGAAATTATCGTATTTACCCATTATAGAAACCATAAAGGTATTATATTAATGAAAAATACAGAAGAAAATAGGGAATTTAAATTTAATATATGTCACATTTAAATAAATTTCCATCATAGTGGCTACCATGAGAGGTTGTAGGATAAGATTGAACAATCATCATTTCTTGAGGTTGTAGTTTGTCGTCCACTGAGACAGCATGTTCTAAATCCATTAAATAAAGGTGTCTATAAGTGTGGTTTTAATAATTCACATAAAAAATCCTATTATATTTAGGATACTGATTTGATTATGTAACCAAATAATAAAAAGGGCATCTAGAGTGAAGAAGTAAAATAATAGAAGAGAACTTGAGTGATGACATTACCTTTAAATTGGGTAACTCCATTTGGTTTGACCCAAAAGGCATTATTGAAGTTTCTTCTACCTAAATTAAGGCTTCTTGGTGGATTATAGGAATGTTGGGAGCTTATTTGGGCAGAGGATGGGTGATACAAGGGTCTTGAGAGGTGTGAGTAATGGGTTATAGGTGTTATCCTTTTATAAGAGGGATGAGGGGTCTTTATGAATGTTGGAAATTATTATTATATTATAAGATGATTTTCAGTTTCAAAAAGACCAAAAGTCATAAAATTCAAATATAAGAGGAAAAGAATTATAAATTAAATCATCCAATAAGAATTGGACACGTTCTGAATATTTTTTTAATCCATATCTTGTTTATATAACCCTTTGTTAACTTATTTAACGTTCACAAGGTCTTCTGGTATATTCATAATATATGGTTAATATATTTACTATAAAATTCTAAGAGACCTAAAATGGATCATTAATGAAATTTTAACATCAAATATGTTATTTGGGAGAATCTTAGATTTTTTGGACAATTTTACCATTTAATAAATTATTAATTGATTTAAAAACTCATTTATGTCAATTTTTATACTATTCATATCATGAATTTTATAAAAATCCAAAAAACAAGATTTTTTCGAAAAAATTTTATTAAATATAAGATAAGAATTTATACTCATCTCTAATATTAGTGGATGGAATAAAATACTTCAGAATAAGTTAATTCAAATATTTATAATCTAATTTATTTAAAATATTATTTAATGAAGTATTCATTACATCATCATTATTTTGTAAGTAAACATTGTTATATGATGTCTAAAATTTATAAATAAAATACAAAGATTTATGAAAATTTTTTAGATTTATAATGAATATTTGTAGTCAAAGATATCAATTATATAACACAACATTAAAATTGTTTTAAAAAACAATACATGTTTATGATAGTTTTATTTTTACATTAAATAAAAAGATATTAATGTTATTATCATACACAAATGGACATAAAATGCCAAATATATAACCCAAGGATTTTATTGGTCGGCAATGAATCAGCTAATAAGGTTAGGAAAATTGTTTTGGTAATTTTATATTATTATAAAAAAAAATTTACCTTTAATTTCCCTATTTTTCTTGAATCGGAGTAAATAAAAATCAAAAGTTATAATTCACCAAAAATATTGTTCATCCCATTGAACCACATTTTTCTTACTGATGAAAACCATGTAGGTAATATTTTATAAATTCAATTCATATATGTTGTAAAATATCATTTATATTTAAAAGTCGGTTTTTAACTACTACACAGTGTTTTGTGTATCCATAAAAAAATGAACATTTTCAAAAAAATACAAAAAATTTACCAAAAGATAATTTTGATATTACTCATTAAAAAATTATATCTATTTTACTAAATTCAAAATATATATGTCTCAATAATTAATTTACAATTAATTTTAGTTTTCAAAACCAAAAATCGTGTTTTAGGAATTAATAACTATCAGAATATTGTCACTTATTTATGTCCAATTTCAATGTGAATTTACATCCAATGACCAAAATTGGATTAAATGGTAAAAATATAATAAAATTAAATTTTAAAACCATTTAACAGGATAATCTATCCAATCAAATAAATTATAAGAAAAGATACTTTGACTTAAAATGTAGTATTTTCACTATTCATTTAATAATGTACTTTATCAGAAAATACGAAAATTTCATCTATTGTAAATTTTGATGTCCCAATTATATAAAAGAATTTTATTATTTCAAATGGAAATTATAAATGTGAAAAAAATATATCTAAATTGGTTCACTATTAAAAGGTGGTAAACCGTCCTTTTAAAGAACATTAGAGCATTTCATGCTTAAAATAAGATTCGTTCTTATTTTAATCCTCTACGACTTATTTGATAAAATTAAAAACATTTAACAAAAATTCTAAATCATACTATATTTATATCTGTTCATTCCCACTAATACAATGGATAGACGTTATCTACTGTTTTAAATAATAATAATAATATATCATTTTTTGGTATAACTCAATGTTATGTGCAATGTATGATATCAAAGCAACCAATTATTGCGTGTAGAGTACGCTATCGGATATGGAATCCCCTTTAATGTAAAATTATTATTAAATAAACAAATATTAATAAATATGAAAATTTCATATTATTTATTTAACTGGGATGTTACATCCTTCCCACCTTTTAGGAGGTGTGTCCTTGCAATATTAACAATGTGCTCGGAAACATCATTTGAAAGTTCCACATCAGAAAAAGAGTCAATAAAACTATAAATTTTCATGAATGAATGGGAATTAAAATGTTCCCCCGAGATAACCCATACTAGGATTCCAAGTAGGAAAACATTAATATGGATGAAAAAATGACTCTGGTAGAATAATAGATAGTGATAGATATCTTCATCACAGAAAGAGAACCACCAAAATACCATAAATTTTTGGTCAGGTAAAATTATGTGAATAAAATAAACCATATAAAATATTTTCATGAAGATTATTTTTGTAGAGTTGAATAATTTTATTACTGCCAAGAAAAATATCATATGGAAACATACTTACATGTCATTTAGAGTGTCGTCATTTAATAAAATTCTACCACAAACTCCTCTTTTCACCTAACGATGAGTATTCATGGTGAATTGGTCATGCCTAATGTGATAGAATCAATATCTAGAGAATCTCATAATCCGTAGAAGATAAACAATATATTTCCACTGTCTTTCGATATTAACTATACCCTAAATTGTTAGTAAAATAATAGATAATTCCCAAAAAGAAGAAACCAATATAAAATGAAATAATACTCTTAATATCGAAACTTCATGAAACAATACCTAATGTTAAACAAAGACCATTAAATATAAAATTGTTCTTAAAATCCTTCAATATAATAAAAACTAAGATAGAAACCCTAAACATAGAAGAATATAAACACATAGTATTCCACATAAACTCTTTACATTTATCTCCAAATAACATCTACTACTCTTAAAATCTCAAACTGAAGTATAATTAACCTAATCACATATTCTCAATGATAGTTTAACAATTTCCATAAGTAACCCAAATCACAATATTTCCACAATAAAAACATAGATTTTTCCAAAATAAAATTTCATCCAATACTTCTCAAATAAAATCCCAAAGTATTCTACTTTGTTAGGCCTACAGTGTTCCCAAAAGTGAAAACATCTTCCAAAATAACCTTTTTCATTTAATCACCAAATCATATTCCTATAATTAAGATATCCTTTTGATAAAACAAAATAACCCAAAATAAATTCATTCTTGACCAATAAAATCATTTAACTAAAGAATAAGTCATATATACCAAGGAATTCACATAGGCATGTGACCTTTTCTGAGTACTGACACCAAATTCTAATTAAAAATTCTGGATACGAATTATCATGTGTTTTGACTCTGAATTCCGAATATGAATTCTGGTTACAAACTTCTCTGAGTTCTAATTCTGAATTATGAATACAAATTCTGGTTAGGAACTCTTCTGAGTTCAGACTCTAAATTCTGATTACAAATTCCGGATAAGAACACTTCTGATTTCTGACTCCGAGTTCTCTGAATTCAGACTCCGAACTCTTATGAGTTCTAAATCCTAATTCTCATAATCTCAGACTCTAAACATTTCATGTTCTGGTTCTGAATTCATTTGTATCCAGATTCTGAATTTTCTTGAAATCCATAGTCAGGGATTCTATAGAATTCATGTTTTGAATTCCTAGAAAACAGAATCTGAATATCCCTGTATTAATGACTCCGAATTCAATTTTTGGTAAGAATCTGAACATTCATATTTTCATACATTCTAAATGTTGAGTTTCTAGTTATGTAACCATTTTTTTCTAAAACTTGTTTTATTATAAAACAATGTCGTTCATCCAGTTACAATCTAATCAGTTTTTGAGTGACACGTGTACATGTCCCTCTGAAATTCAATGAAAAATATGACCGTTGGAGGATGCAGTTGACCATTGAAGTCAATCCTATTAGTAATAGCTCATTTGATAGAGTTCACAACTATTCAATGACTCTATATATTACATGCTGATGAAGGGATTTCTAGAGAGAGACTTTCATTTCTTTGTGCATACTGAACTACTTGATTAGATTTTCTTTGTGCGAATCTGATTATTACTGTGTATAATCAAGGGATTCCGGGGATAGGAAGACAGACGTGCTGACTACATTGAAGTTTAGGGCTCTCGGGGATAGGAAGAAAGAGGTTCTGACTACATTGATGTTGAGGTCTTGCGGGGATAGCAAGACAAACATTGATCTTCGTATCGAGGGATTACCCTAGTGTGGGTAAGACAAACTTTCATGCAAGTATAAATAAAGGCACCTTAATACAATGTTGTTGGATACCCCTGTCATTGGGTTAAAAGACTTACTACTTGTTACTTATTTTGTTACAAGTTTTCTGCTGCATTTATATTATTTAGGAAAGTCTAACTATATTATACTACCTCATATATGTACTCTGATTTAGTTAGATTCTATATGCTTTAAGGTATAATATTCATCTTTTTAATATTTCATTAAGTTTCATATCCAGAATCACTTTTTTTTAATTGATTTCTTAGATTCATATTTCCTGAATCAAGAAAGTGTTTAGAACTCAAGGATATTGTGAATTATCTTGTTTAACCTTGTTAAACATAACCATCTTTAAAAGTTCCAAATGGTTTTTTAATGTATACAATTCACCCCCTCTTGTATTTGAGCATCTCGTCTTTACATATTCGATCCTACAATTGGTATCAAAGCACAAGTGACCTCTGAGTTAATCTCACAATTATATTCAGAAGGGAATTCTTCTTCTCATTACATTCGTAATTAAATTTCCAGATTCACACTTTTTCAGAATCTGTTTTTCATACTCGTATAGTTTGGATTCATTTTTTTCTTAGAGATACACTTGTTCTATTTTTTCCTTTCTTTGCAATATTTTTCTTGTTTATAAACTTTTTCTATTAACAGTTTTTTAAAAAAAATGATCTTTAAGATGGAAGGAATCAATGTTGGTTCCATAGAATATATCAATCCAAATAGACCACCTATCTTTGATAGAAATGATTACGAATATTGGAGAGATCATAGAAAAAAATTCATTATAAATACAGGTGTTGATAATTTTTATATTCTTACTGAAGGATATATAATCCCTTAAAAATAAGTTAGTACCTTTACCAATAATGAAAAGCATGAATATCAACAGAATTATAAGGTACGCAATACTCTGCTTTGTTCCGAGAATAGAAACATATATATATCCAAATTTCATCTTGTGAAGCAGAAAATTGTATTTGGATGAAACTTGAAGTTACTCACATTGGAACTCCCAATGTAATTGAAACTAGAAAATCCATGCTCTGAGCTGAATATCATGGTTTCTGCTTTCCTTATGGAGAGCCCATATGTATAGTGCAACAAAGATTCATGACTATTGTGATTAGTTTAAAATCCATGGGTGAGAAAGGATTAGATGATGAAGCTCTTATTGATAAGATCATAGATATCATTCCCAATGAGTGGGAATCCAAGAGGACGGCTGGTGATGAGAAGAGAAAGGTTACTCATATTACTCTTGATGAGTTGTTTGGAACTCTTCTTCAGCATGAAACTAGAATGAAGAGTGTTACTGATAACGTAAAAACGAATAATGGAAATGGCAGTGTTTCTTTTACTACAACTTCAAGTCATATCAATTTTAAGACACCTGAGAGAGTTACTAGATCCAAATCTAAGAATTTTTTTATCCAATACGAATCCAGTGGAAGTGAATCATGAAATAATTTATTATAAAATATTTCTCGATGGATGAAGAAGATATCTAGATAGAGCAAAATTCAATCCATATAAAATAAGAAAGAAAGGAAAGATAATCATGATTTAGAAGTTACATGTTATGAATGCAAAAGATCTAGACATATAAGACCTGATTGTCCTATGATTATGAGAAAAGAAAGATAGGAAAGGTGTTCTGAGAGAAATAGAAATAAGTATTAAAATGCTAATGATAAGAAATTCATGAAATCTAATGACACTTGGAGTGTCAGTGGGGGAGAATCTTCAAAAGAATCTTCAGATTAGGAGTCTTCTGGACAGAAGAATCTTGGTGTAATAGTCAAACAACCTATTGAAAATCATTGCTTAATGGATAAGGTACACAATGATGAATCAATGACCAATGTTTCATTAAATTATAATGATAGTAAATACTATAAATATTCAGATAAAGAATCTTCTTCTAATAAAGATAACACTTTACCTTCCGATGAAGAAGTTTCTAGGTTTTCCAAACATCTTGGGATTGAGATTTCAATAATCATGAAAAATCTTGATAAGGAAAAATCTAGGAATACTATTCTTAATAAGGAAATATTAGATCATTCTAAAGTGAATGATAAAAAGAATGTTGATTTGGAAAGTATTTCAAAAATATTGAGGATGTATGTTCTGAGAAGAATAATCTTTCTAATGATCTAGAAAACGTAATTTCTAAGAAAAAAGTTTTTGAGCCAATATCTAGCTCAAAATAAAATTCTTTTTAATAATAGATAATGGTTATCAAAGTCAAATCCGAAATATTTTCCTTAAGGATGTGTTTGTCAAACATTAACATAGGTAAGGAAAATTTAGATAAAACATATTTACAAAACCTTCATCTAAAAAATAGTTCTTGTTTTGGATATACTAGTTTTAAACCAATTCTTAGTAACAATTATTTTGTTCCTCAGTGTTATACATTCTGTACTAAGTGTCAGTGTGGTGAAAAATGGACAAAAAATTGTTCCTTAATCAAATCCCAGTCTTTAGGATTTCATAAATCCTATTTTTCTAATAAGATGTGGGTGCCTGAAATTTTTCTGTCTGAAATTTACGGATCCAAGAGTGTTTGGATTCCGAAAGTCTAACTCTTTTATTTTAAAGAAAATAGTGAAGGTATGAATAGAAATATGTGGTACATGGATAGTGGATGTTCCTTGCATATGACTGGTAAAAAAAACTATTTTGAGAATATTATCATGATGAAAGGAGGAAAATTACATTCGAAGATAATGCTCAAGGAGAAATTATTGGTATTGGTAACATTGTTATTCATGGAGAAACATTGATTTCAAATGTTTTATTTGTTACAGATCTTAAGCACAACCTCATTAGCATAATACAGTTATGTGATGAAGGCTACCTTATCAATTTTAGGAATGACGTGTTCCAAGTACACACTTCCAAGGAAGTGGTTATTCTTTCTGCACATAGGCAAGAGAATGTTTACAAACTAAACATAGAAAGCCATAGGATCCATGATCTACCTTTCCATAGTGCAATGGAAGATCATTCTTGGTTATGGAATAGAAGTTTAGGACACTATAACATTAGGAACTTATGCAAACTTTCTAAGAAAATATTAGTTAAGGATCTACTAGAGCATTGATTTTATTCTTCAAAAGATTGTGACCCTTGTCAATATGGAAAGAAAAATAAATCATGTTTTAAATTAGTCGGTGTAGTCTCCACTACTTACGCATTATAGCTAGTGCATATGGATCTCTTTGATCCTACACAAACTGGGTGCATTGGGGGAAAATATTATGTATTTTTCTTGGTTTATGATTACACTAAATTTACGTAGGTCTATATTCTAGAAATGAAGTCTAAAGAATTTGAATATTTCAAAAGTATTATATCCCAAGTTAAAAAAGTGAAAAAAATTCCATTAAAAACTATTCATAGTGATCATGGATGAAGAATTTCAAAATTCTGATTTTGAAACTTTTTGTAGTAGAAAAGGTAATACTCACAACTTCTCAACACCCTGAACACCTCAACAGAATGGTGTTGTTGAAATAAGAAATAGAATTCTTCAAGAGATAAATAGAACCATGTTGAGTGAGTATTTTGTAGCCAATCATTTTTGGGCTGAGGCTGTAAGTACTACATTTTATACTATAAATCGAGTTCTGATTAAACCTTTTCATAATAAAACTCCTTATAAGTTATGGAATGGTAGAAAACGTAGACTTTCCTACTTTAATGTTTTTGGTTTCAAGGTATTCATTATGAATACTAAATATAATCTAAATAAATTCACACCAAAATCTGATGAAGGAATTTTCTTAGGCTACTCCACAACTTCTAAGGCATATAGAGTTTTCAATAAAAACACTTGTACAATTGAAGAGACAATACATGTGAAATTTGATGAAACTGATCCTTTTGTTTTTAGACAACCCCAACCTATAGTTTCAGATGTGTTTTCAAAAACTGATTATCACCCTTTGATAGAAGATCCTTCTGAAAAGGAAAATGTTCTAGATTATAATTCTGAAACATTTACCTCAGAATATTTCCTACCCTATGTTGATGAATAGGTTTTACAAAACCCAAATCAGTTGTTTCTAAAGAATCATCCTTGTTATAAAATCATTGGTGATGTAAATAAACTTGAAAGGACTAGATGTTCCTTAAGAAATAAAGTAGAATATATAGAATTACAATCCCAATTAGAACCAAAAAGGACTGATGATGCTTTATGTGATGATGATTGGATAAAATCTATGCAAGATGAACTAAATGAATTCTAATGGAATAATGTCTGGAACTTGGTTGAAAGACCTAGGGAAACTTCTATTATTGGTGTAAAATGGGTCTTCAGAAATAATTTATAAAAATGGAATCATTTTTACAAATATGGAATATTAGTTGCTAAAGGCTATTATCAACCAGAAGGAATAGACTATGAAGAAACCTATGCTACCGTAGCTAGACTTGAATCTATTTGTATTTTACTTTCCTTTGTAGCATTCTTCAACTTCAAACTTTTTCAAATGGATTTGAAATGTGCTTTCCTTAATGTTTATGGTCAAGATAAATTTTTTATTGAACAACCTCCTAGTTATGAAGATACAAAACATCCTGATCATGTTTTTAGACTTACCAATGCTTTATATGACCTTAAAAAAGCACCTAGAGCTTGGTATGATAGACTTACAAGATTTTTTCTTCAAAATATCTATGTTAATGGAAATGAAGAATCAAAACTTATCATAAAGAAATAAAATAAAAATGTTTTGATTGTTCAAATTTATGTTGATGAAATTATATTTGGGTCAACTTAGAAATCTTTAACTAATTCCTTTGCCGATCTAATGAAATTTGAGTTCGAAATGAGTATGATGGGTGAGTTAACATTTTTCCTTGGTTTTCAAATTTTTTCAAAAAACAGAAGGAATCTATATATCTCAACATAAGTATATTAAATATCTTCTTAAAAAGTATAGATTTGACAACCCTAAAAGTATTAGTACTCCCATTGGTACCATAAACGCACTTGATCTTGATGAAGCTGAGAAACCAGTAGATCAAACATCTTTTTATGGTATGATGAAAAGATTACATTACATGAAATCTAGATGTCCAGACTTAATATTTTTTGTATGATTATGTGCAAGATATCAATCAAATCATAAGGAATTTCATTTAAAGGTAGTGAAAAGAATTTTTTGCTACTTAATGGGAACCATGGGTTTAGGACTCCTTTATAATTCTGGAAATGATTTTCCTTAAATGGTTTTTAGAAGCTAACTTTGGTGGATATAGAGTTGATAGATGGAGTACATCTGAAACATGTCATTTCATAGGAGATTCATTAGTTTCCTGGTCATGAACGAAGCAACGCTTAGTATCACTCTCCACTGCTGATGCTGAATATGTAGTAGTTGGAAGTTGTTGAGCTCTAGTGTTGTGGATTCAACACACACTCAGAGACTATGGTATGAGTTTTACCAAAACACAAATTTTGTGTGATAATACATGTTCCATTGTCCTTATTAAAAACCCTACACATCACTCTCATGAAAAACACATAGATATTAAGCATCACTTTCATAGGGATCACACAAAAAAAAGATATCATTCATCAATTTATCGGAACACAAGATTAACTTGATGATTTTTTTAAAAATATTTACCCTCCGATAGATTTGAATACATTAAATGGAAGTTAGGAATGATAATCGTATGATAATTCTCCTCATTAACTTCCTGTTATCTAATCTCATTAAACTCCTTTTTATAGGTGGAGTACATTAGTTTGGATGTTTTCAAAAAAATTCATAATGATGTTTTCAAAATTTTTCATATTTTTCATAATGAATTTTTTCATATTTTTTGTAATGATGTTTTTCATATTTTCGTAATGAATTTTTTCATAATTATCATAATGAAGTTTTTCATATTTTTTAAATGAATTTTTTTATGTTTTTCGTATGATGTTTTTCATATTATTCTTAATGATGTTTTTCATATTTTTTGTATTGATGTTTTTCATTTTTTTCGTAATGAAGTTTTCATATTTTTTGTAATGATGTATTTCATTCTTAAAATTTTGTAGTGATTTTTTTTGTACTTGAGATTTTCATAATAATGATTTTTGGAATGAAGATCTGTGTTTTTCCTACTCAAGATTTTTTTCAGAATCTAAAGTACTTCAAGAAGAATTTTACTTAATATGAATAATTCTCTTAACAATCCGAAATGTATGATTCATTCTTGAGTTTTCATAATCATCTTTAATTTTATGGATGTTTTTTTTGTTTTTAATATTTATCGGATTCTATTATCTTTAAATATGAATCTTTTCATTTAAATACCTCAAAAGACCGGATCCTACCAAATTTTCTGTGCGGCTATCTTTTCAACCATCAGATTGGATTAGAACATTTCTAAGCTATTAGATTGAAATGGGAAGATAAACCATTGCTTCAACAACTATAAAAGGGGGCCCCGATGGTTTTCCCACATCTGTTCTCAAGATTTTTTATGTCGAAGCTCTACCACACTACAAAAGCCTGTTCTGTACCTTTCATAATTGCACAAGTCTGAATGTGTGGTGATGTTCCTTCTCAAGATATGTCTACTATAAAGCAGATTGCAGAGTGGCAGATATACATGGAGAGTTTGGCTAATCCGAACATCATAAAAAAATATGAATCTATTATCTCCAAGAATATCTAGCTTAATGGATGGGAGAGTGTATCCATTTCAAAGCTAGGACCCCA
The DNA here is from genome assembly GCA_963277665.1 of Viscum album. Classification (NCBI taxonomy): domain Eukaryota; kingdom Viridiplantae; phylum Streptophyta; class Magnoliopsida; order Santalales; family Viscaceae; genus Viscum; species Viscum album. Next base: position 1,844,474,751 of record OY728163.1, on the reverse strand, counting down.
GGATGAAGTGTATCTAGATTTTCTAATAGAGTTTTATGAGTTAGCTATTTTTTTAAGGAAGATTGTAGAGAATAATTTTCCTTCAAGAGTTATGGAAAAACATATTCCCTATTTTATTCCAAGGATTCTAGAGGAGGTAGGGCTATCTTGTGAAGGAGAGGAAGAATTTTGTTCTTATAAGCTGCCAAATTTTCAAGAGTGTTTTATAAAAGTGAAGGCTATACAATGTATGGGACTTCCAAATGTCAAGATCACAATAATTTCTCACTTATCTACCAGCAATTATATCCTATAGTTATGGGTTCAGTGTCTTATAATACCAAGAAAGGGTTTTAAGGACACTCTTAAGAAAAGAGATATGTATATCTTATATTTTTTTGGTAAATCTAAGGAAAATCAATCTAATGAAGAGTATTCACATTACGATAGAAAATATCAAAAATGGGAATATTAGAGCATAGATAATCATGTATCATGCCCTACTCTGCAAATTGATAGTTCAGTGTCTTGAATCATTCAAGATACCTTGACATTCTAAGATGAGGAATTGCAAAGTAATTTTAATCTGTGATGATACCTTAAAAATGATGAATGTTTGTTTTTTCTAAGGAGCCAGGTGATTTTTATGATCTACCATAGGATGACGCAGATGTCGTTCCAAAAAATGATGAAGAAGCTGAACAATCAAAGAAGGCTGGAAAGAAAAGAAAATTGAAGGAAGTAGAAGTTGAAGCTGAAACCCCTAAGGCGAAACTAACCAAATATGCACCTCTAAATCCCAAAAGCATAATTCCTATCCGGATGAAGTGGTTGCCAAATTGATGGATGATAAAATGAATCAGAATAAAGGGGAACCACAATTTGGTGTAGACCCCATAGAGGCCAAAGCATTGAAATAGAAAGCTGATTTAGAGCTTGAGAAGCAAGACAAAGAGAAGAATCATAAGAAGAAGATGTCAGAGGTAGAGATTGTGCAATCTCTTTTGAAGGCTACTGAAGTTGCATCCGAGAACATTCTCGTACCAAAAACTTTCTTAGTAGAACCATTACCTTAAACACCGGGGAAAATGTTTATGACTCAGGGAAAAGTTCAATAGAAGGTTGTTGAACATATAAAAGTTTTTGAATAAGTACAATAAGTAAAGGCACAAGAAGATATAGCTGATATGATAAAGCAAGTTGGGTACTTTCATGAGAAGGAATGTGTTTCCAAAAAAATTTCATTCCTAACTTCTCAAGGTATATCTTCGAAACATGCTACTCCTGAAATGGATGAGAAGGGTGATGATGTAGTGAAAAAATTATATGAGGAATAAATCCATAATCATGATTCATTCTTTCTAAAGATATTGAGACAAGAGCTAAGAATGAAAAAATTGATGGTGATAATATTCTTTAGTTGTCTAGAAGTGAGCCTGAGTCTCCAGATGAAGAAGCTGTTCCGAGAATCAGTAAGGGGAAACAAGTGGTGGTTGATATCCCAATGAAATAAATTTTGAGGAAGAAGAATGCTGGTGGTAGTTCTAAGAAAAATATGGTTGAGCAAGAAGAAGAACCATCACAATGAAAAATGAAAGATTCAGAGTCATCATATTTAGGACATGATTTTGTCGTTCAGTCCATGAAGAATCTAGTGGACACCATTCTGAAATTTCCATAAATTGAATCTAGATGTCAGGTTCTCCATCATATCATGAATCAGAAATTAGAATATGTACCCCTGATGATGTATAGGTGTGTAAATATTGAGGATGAACACAAGAATTTCTTTATCAACTATGAAGTCCACATAAAATCTTGCACAAAAATGACCAGCTGGTCAAAGAATATTGTGGAATATTTGAGAGAGCATGATCAATTTTAAAAAATATTCCAAGGATGATTTTGATACTAACGACACCAAAATCATGGCTCTTACAAATATATTTGAGAAAAAGTTAACTCTTGTGAAGAATTCACGGATTCAGGATGTCAAAGGTCTAAATGGGAAGTTGAATTACGTTGTCCAAAGTTGTAAAATAGAAAGGGATATTCAGATCGAGATTAAAGATAAGCTAGTGAAGCAAGATGACTTATGGAAGGCTCAGGAAGAGGCCCTGAAGTCTCCAGATGATAGGATCAAAGCCTTATAAAAGAAAGAAAAGGAGGATCACAAAGAACTGAAGAAGCTGAAAACCATGGGGATGAAGCTGATACCCAAGGAAAAAGAAGAAAAATAAATCCATATAAGATCTTTTATTGTATCTATTTTTCCTTGTACAAATTCATTCAATCATATTGAAATTATGGTTGATTGTTTTCTTTGGATCATTGTATTAATATTTCAGGTTGAATATCTTTTTTCCATTCCCTCAATTTCTTTTTGAAAATCACAAAGGGGGAGAAAGAAAAAATAATTCCAAGTAAAGAAGAAATTTCTCTAAGGGGGAGTTTATCTAAGGGGGAGTTCTCATTACGAAGATTTCCACATTCAAGCTAATTGAAAACAATCGATCCACAAATCTAGAATATGATCCTTATAGTTCCAAATCATAAGGTGGATGTAGTAATATTCATCATTGTTCATGAATAATGGGAGATAAGTTTAATTAAAAAGCATAGTAAAATATTTTTTCTATGCCCTTATATTCATTTTCATATGTATGTGTGTGCTTTCCAAAAATGGGGAGATTATTGAGTCAACAAGGTTTTCCTTATGAATTTTCAATTCCTTCATACTTGGGGGAGATTGTTTAGTCAACATGGTTTCATTATGACTTTATAATTCCTTCTTGTTTTGAAAATCACAAACACCTTATCTAAAGGAAAATCTCTTTCTATAATATGTTTTATCACTAAGGGAAAATTTCCTTCACCAAGGAAATTTATCCTTAACATGTTTTATTGTTCATTTCAAAACTTTTTTCAAAGTGTTAAATTAGGTTTGAAATGAAAAAATCAAAATCCTATAATTACCTAAATATGATGCATTCTGTTTTAGGATCCAAATTCTCATAATTCTGGTTATGAACTCTTTTGAGTTCTGACTCAAAATTCTGAATTAGAAATCTGGTTACGAACTCTTCCGAGATCTAACTCTGAATTCTAATTACAAATTCTCGATAAAAACTTTTCCAAGTTCTGACTCCGAATTCCAATTACGAATTCTGGATACCAATTCTCCTATGTTCTGACTCCGAACCCCGAATATGAATTCTTGTTACGAACTTATCTATGTTCTAATTCTAAATTCTGAATACAAATTCTGGTTATGAACTCTTCTACATTCAGACTCTGAAGTCTGATTACGAATTCTTCATATGAACTCTTCCAAGTTTTGACTTTGAGTTATCTAAATTCAGACTCTAAACTCTTATTAGTTCTAACTCCGAATTCTCAAAAACTCCAACTCCTACCATTCCAAGTTCTGGTTTTGAATTCTTATAAATCCAAATTATGAATTTCCTTGAAATTCAGACTCTGGAATTCTATAGAATCCATGTTCCAAATTGCTAGAAAACAGAATCCAAATATCCTTGTATTATAGATTCCGAATTAAATTTTTTGTTAGACTCCACACTTTAATATTTTCTTAAATTCCAAATATTAGATTACTAGTTATGTAACCACTTTTTCCTTATAGTAGTTTTATTATAATACGGTTTCATGCATTTAGGTACTAACTAACCATTGTTTGAGTGACATGTGTATAGGTCCCTACAAAATTCAAGGAAAAATATGATAGTTGGAGGAGGGAGATGACCGTTGATGTCGTTCCTATAAATAGGTTCTCATTTGAATGATCTCACAACTATTCAATGAATTTAGAGATTACATGCTAATGAAGTGATTTATAGAGAGATATTTTCACGACATTGTGCGTACTGAACTACTTGTTCGGATATTATTTTTGTGACTCTGATAGTTGTTGTGTACAATCGAGGATTTCAGGGATAGGAAGACAGAGGTACTGACTACCTTGAAGTTGAGGGATTTCGAGGATAGGAGGACAGAGGTGCTGACTACCTTGCAGTTGAGGGCTTGTAGGGACAACAAGACAGACTCTGATCATCATATCGAGGTCTTACCCTGGTGTGGGTAAGACAAAATTTCTTGAAACTATAAATCAAGGGAACATTATCCAAGGTTGTTGGATACCCTTCTCTTTGGGTTAAAAGGATTACTACTTGTAACTTGTTTTGATACTTGTTTTCCGCTGCATTTATTTTATTGAGGTAAGTATAGCTATCTTATAATACCTCATACTTGTACTCTAATTTAGTTAGATTCTATATGCTTTGAGGTAGAGTCTTCATATTTGTAAACATTCATTAAGATTCATTTTCGGAATCACTTTTCCAAAATTTGTTTCTTGGAATCATATTTCCTGAATAAATCTAGTGTTTAGAACTTAGAGGTTTTGTGAATTATCTTTTTTGACCATGTTAATAATAACAATCTTTAAAATCTCCAAATGGAATTTTTAAAGTATACAATTCACCCCCATCTTGTATTTGAGCATATCATCTTTACATATTTGATCCTACAGGTTTTTCATGGAACTACCCGTATATGCAAACAATTCACAACAACCATAACATACTTATAACACCTAAAACAAGGATAAAGTAAACATAAAATTTCCACATTTCAATAACAATATATCATTTCGTGATATCGACATAATCAATGATTCATCAAACCATTTTCAAAACCATTTAAAACATTCTATAAAGACATATATGGGTCAAAGTTTCCCATTCTACTATGAAGCTTTTAAAGGAATTAAAAATTAAAATAATTCATGTATGTATAAATAAATCCATAAAACCATTTTTAAAACATTATTGTTACTAAAAAAATGTTTAAGAATAAATCTTTAAAACATTTAAAACAATATTTCAGTTAATGTGTTCCTAAACAAATAAGAGACACTTGAACACAACATAATTGAGGAATAAAATTAATAAAAACTTATAATATCTTGAGAATAAGGATAATAATGATATAATATGTCAAGGGGAAGTATATAAACCATATAAAAGTGAATTGGTGTATAAAAACAAATTATTCTCAATTGAATGTAAATTTAGACAATGTCCCTTGCAAAGATTATATCCTATGATTAACATCAAATCAATGGCATTATTTTGTGGGACAATTAAAAATAGACTGAATGTAAGTGGATATTTAACTGTAAAACAATCTGAGTTCATTTACACAAATTAATTTCATGACATAATCAAGAAGTATGAGGTTAACCCAATGAATTGATATTGGATTAATAAGTTTTCTTACAGAAATTTGACATATTAACAACATTGATTTAAAATTTAGAGAATTATTTGATGATAAAAAAATGGTCTCGCATCACATGGACATAAAATATATAGAAATAATGATATAGAATAACATATCCCATCACAATAAAATGGAAATTTAAAATACATACGCTAAAATAAGTCTTTGACAAGAAAAAGGAGGGTGAAAGGTTCCCTGACTGATTTGGTAACTTATAAAACATACACCACATGAAATAATGATCATAAAATGAAGATGTAAATTCTGATGAATTAAATTATATTACAAAATGAATGAAATCATTTTCAATAAATACACCACAAAAAAAGTAACTAGTGGAAAATATATCATGAATCTCACAGAAATGAAGAGTGAGATGAAAACCCCTTACCTTGTGCCCGACTTGTATTTTTTTTTTCATTTATCTCAATTAATAAAAAACATAAGATAATTATAATTAATTAAGAATATTTTAAATTTTTATTATTTATTTTATATAAATTATTACCTTTCTCTAATAGTCATATAGTTATCCAAGTTCATATCGATCTTTTTATCGATTTTTGGCACTTGAGTCAAAAATGAAGTTGTTAAAATTACAATTTGTCCATGTGTTCAAAAGTCCATTATCTCCAAAATTCTATTAATGATTTATATATCATACATATAATATGTATCTAGTATATATTAATTTATAATAGTCCATATCATTTGGATATAATAAATGTGATGCACAGTTCATGGAGATGGAAAGCCGTATGTAAGCATTAACAATACTTTCATTACATTTTTTTTATTTTTTAAAGAATGAAAACCAAATGTTACATAGGTATATTATTATTAAAGTATAATATAATATTTTATATACTTTAAATATTATAATTAACATCATCCTTTATACATTCCATGTATGGTATTAACAAGTCATGTCCCTTTGAGGGGGTGATAGTCCGTATTTCCTCAAATGAAATTATCATATTTACCCAATATAGATACCATAAAGGTATTCTATAAATGGAAAATACATAAGACCAGAGGGAAAATAAATATAATATATATCACATTTAATCATTCTTCCATAATGATGGCCACCATGAGAGGTGGTAGTGGAAGATTGAACAATCATCGTTTCATGAGGCAGTAGTTCGCCATCCACAGAAGCAGTATGTTCTAAATCCATTAGATGAAGGTGTGTGTAAGTGTAGTTATAATAAATATAATAAAAATAACCTAGTATATTGAGGATACATGTTTTAGTTTGTAATCAAATAATATGTAGAGCATAAGGGGTGGAGGATATAAAATAAATTAAGAAAACTTGAGGGAAGACGTAACCTTTAAATTGGGTAACTCCCATTGGTTTGAACCCAACGTCTTTCTGGAATTGCCTTCTGCCTAATGTAAGGTTTCTATGGGGAATATATGGATGTTGGGAGATTATTTTGGAAGGTTTTGGATTATCCAATTGGCTTGAGAGATGTGAGTAATGGGTTAGAGGTGGTGTTCTTTTGTAAGAGGAATGAGGGGTTCTTTAAGAAATATTGAATGTATTATTTTATAATAAAATTATTTTATGTTTGAAATGGTCCACAACCCATTAAATTAGAATATAAGATAATTTTAAGTAGAAATAATATCATCCAATAAGAATTTGACATGTTTCGGATATTTTTTAATCATTATCTATTTTATTGAACCCTTTGTGAACATATTTTACTATCATCATTTCTTCTTGTATATTCATACTATATGGTTAATATATTTACAATAAAATTCGAAGAGACCAAAAATGGATACTTAATGACATTTAAAACAAAATATATTTTATTTTGATGAATTTTATATTTTAATGACTATTTTATAATTTAATTGAATATTAATTTATTTAAAAACTCATTTATGTCAATTTTTATACTATTAATATCATGAAATTTTAAAAAATCAAAAACCAAATGCTTATTTAGAAATAAAACATCATAATTTAAAATATAAAAAGTCATAATTATATATAAAATTCGTGGATGAAATAAAAAGTTTCAAAATAAATTAATTTTAATATTTATAATCTAATTTATTTAAAACATTCATTAATGAGGAAATTATTACATCATCATTGTGTCAAAAATAAATTTATTTATATGATGTATTAAAATTATAAACAAAATTTCATGATGTATGAAATCATTATAAATTGCTAATAAATATTTATAGTCAAAGATATCAATTATATAACTGGAGAATAATTTTTTAGCATAACAATACATGTATATGATATTTTTATTTTTAACCTTATATAAAAATATATTAATGTCTTTATCTTACCAAAATGGATTTCAAAGGCCAAAAGACTTACCCATGGATTTTATAGGTCAGAAATGACTCATAAAATCGGGTTATGACAAGTTTGGAGATAATTTTATATTATTATAATATTTAGATTACCTTAAATAAGCCTATTTACCATTAACCAAGGTAAATTAAAAGTAGAAGATACTATTCACCTAAAAATACATTCATCCTATTAAAACACATTTTACTTAATTAAGACAAACATTATTATCATATTTTTGAAAATAAATTCAGTTAAGTGGTATAATTTCATTTAAATGAAAAAGTCGGTTTATGAAGTACTACACAATGTTTCCACTATTCATCAAAAATTGAACGTTTTCAAAAAAATATACAAAAAATTCACTATATGAAAATTTCTTAATACAAATCCAAAAATGATGTCTATTTTACAAAATTAATAATATTAATTATTGTTGTCAAAACCAAAAAGTGTGTTTTAAAGAAAAGTGAACTATCCAATGATTTCCACTTGTTTATGTCCAATTCCAAAGAGAAAATTACTTCCATTGAAAAAAATTGGATTAAATGGTAAAAATATTATCCAATTACAATTTAAACCCATTTAAAAAGATAATATAACCTTAAAAACAAATCAGATGAAAAGAAGATTTTGACTTAAAATGTAGTATTTTCACAATTCATTAATAAGATAAACTTTATCAGAAAAATACCAAAATTTAAACCAATGTAAATTTTGAGGTCGCAATTTTATAGATAATTTTTTTTTCAAATAAATCATATAAATTTGAAAAAAGCTAGATTTAAAATGTGTTCTGCATCAAAAGTTAGTAAATCGACATTTTAAATAATATTAGAGTATTTCATGATTATCGTTGGATTCATTCTTATTTTAATCCTATATGAATTGATGGATAAAATAAAAAACATTTAACTAACATTTCTAACCATATTGTAGTTATTTCTGTTCATTCCAGCCAATATAATGCCTATGAATTAACTTCCATTTAAATAATAATTTTATTATATTATCTTTCTATATAACTCAAAGTTGTGTGAAACGTAATATTTCTAAGAAACCCATTGTAGCATGTTGAGTACACTATTAGACATAGAATCTCATTTAAAGTAAATTTTATATTCAATTTAAAAATATTAATAAATATGAAAATATCATTTTCAATATTTAATTGGAATGGTACACCCTAAACATCATGTCAGCATTAGATGGGAGGATCAATACAAAAACTAAAAAAGTAATATACAGTCAATGTCCCATACTAAAACATTTAGTCATCATATTGGCATTTTTTTACAATCTCAACTGAAAACTATATATGTTCGACAAAGGTAATTTTATACTAATCATTGGTTCAATCATCCTACCCAATTTTTTAAAACTCAATTTACTTATCTCAAAACATAACTCTTTATAGAACATGTCAGATATATTAACATTAAATTTCTTCCAATATAAAATCTTGTTTATATTCAACATGACCATCAAGCCCCACTATATCCTACTAGGTCTCTCTATCTTAAAGGATGAACCTTTCACCTTAATCAAATTAATAATTTATAAAAACTCAAATAAAATATCTAACATGATCTACCAATCCCCTTCATATTAACTATCATTATAGAAATAAAAATTTGGTGGCTTTTGGGGAAGGAAATATTGAGCTGAATTCGGGTATTTATCCCCTTCGGGTTCAACAGATGGAACCTGAATGGGAATGGGTGTATGTTCTTACCCCAGAGATTATACCAAAAGCATTATAATCTCAATGAGATTAAATTCCATGATTAGGGTTAATCTATATGTATCATCAACATCATCCACATGGATGTTATTTACACTTCTTCTCAGAGGAGTGATTATACAAAAAATATACAATAAATGTTGATGACACCAAAATATTACACAAATAAAAAACGCAATATGAGTAACATTAATATTAATCCCATCTATTGAGTAAATAATATTTTTTTTGAAAATATCTAAACTAAAATTATTAAAATTATGAAACAATATCAAATTATTCTTAAATATTACTTTACCATACCACCCATGGTGACATAAGGTTTTTTATAATTAGACATGTCTTGGGAGAACACATACCTAACTCCCATGTCAGGAAAATATATTCCATACCATATAATAACATCATGAAATTATGCTAAACATGAACCTTTGGTTCCACATCTTCCAAAACCATATCAAATACCCTATTATTATGATACCCAAGACATAACTAACATGGCCTAAATGGTTTCCCTAATCCCAAGGGGTTTAGAAGTAAAACTAGAAAATTTAAATGGTAAAATATTGAAATAATTATACACAACAAAAATAGAAGATAAAAAATCATGTCATTAAGATCACCACTCCAAAATGTAAAGGAACCAAAATCTAAACAAGTATAATATAATCTTAAATATAACATCATCATTTAATCCAAAAAATGAAAAACATCCCAAGGTATCACATCACTCAAATCCCAAAGGATAAAGAGATTCTACCACAACCAAATGGTGATTTAACTTTTCCAAAATATAGTTTAAGTAAATCATAAAAAAATTGGATGGAATAGTATGATTTGATCTAAAAAATAAAATTATTATCTAAACATGTGTCATACAAGAAGATTTCATAATGAAAAAATAGTTCCTTCAAGTTCAATAATAAAGGGTTTAGAGAAAAAATCTAATATTTAAAACCAAATATGATTAATTTTTTGAATGAAGGAAATCATTTCAAACAGGGCTTACATAAACTTATTATAAAAAATTTATTATATAAATAAACTATAATGAATAATAATGTTATATAAATTAAATAATATACATATTAAAATAATCATAAAAATGATGGTCATCATCTGTATTGAATGATATTTTACATTTATTGGATCCTCCAAAATCTCATATCATTTTTCATTGAAATAAATATATACACATCCATTAATATTAGGTCCAATATGATTTATAAACAACCCATTTGAGATAAAATTTTACAAAATATATTTTTCATAAATTTTTAAATTTAAATCCATTTGAAGTTAATAATCATGCTATCATTCATTTTCAAAATTACCCACTAACTAAATAAGATCAAATGTTCTCAATCAAACATGCATCATATAAAATATAATTTACATCATTTCCTATTCAAAATTTCTATTCAAATTCACAACTAAAACATGTGTTATTTCAATAATTTCATGCCTTTTTAATAAAAATATTATCATTGATTTTAATTGTTTTAATTTAAACCATTTTTCTCAAAAATGTTTCCAATTAACTTAAAAATTCCATCAATTTATATAAACACCCAAAATTCCAATTCCATTGGAATTGGTTTATTTCCCAAAATTTAATTCCAATTAAAATCCAAATTAAAATTTTCATTAAATTGGATTTTAATAAATGAATTTAATTTTATTTAAAAAAAATTAAAAATTTTAATCAAGGGTATAGTCTTTAATGGATCCACCAACAAATAATCACGGTATCCCATTGCAGAATACCCACAATGGGATTAGCCTTTGAAGAATGATGTCGACTGAGAATATGAAATCAACCATGTATACAATATCTAATTAAATGGAGTTTCTATCTTTCAATGATTGTTTATCTAAATCTCTCTATGGTGTGGAGATATAGAGAGTAAGATAAATTACATGAGTGGATATTCACTTATAGAAGATAGATCAAATAAGATATTTTAGGATTTTATCCATTTTGAAATTGGTTTTTAGGATCCAATATGGGTTCTTGAGAGCCTTCAAAACATATGAAATTTATTTAGTGTGATTTAGGATCAAGATGAATCATAAAAAATGTTTTGTAATTATTTATAAATTAAGAAAATAAAACTTTCTCTCACACATTGTTTTTTGGTAAAGGTCACGCATTTAGAAAAAAATGTGCACCCTAACCAAGTTCTCCAACATTAAGGTTCATGGTTTCAACAAGATAGAAATACTATTTTGTGAACCATGATCCAACCATGTAAACAACCAATATCATGGGATGCATAACTTCCATTGGAGTGGTGGAAATTTTGGGAAAACTGTGCACCAAACATACATAGCGTAATGAGCCTAAAAAATACAAAATTTCACTGAAAAACCCTCAATATCCCCAACCAAATTATGAAAATAATAGATTTGAGAAATACCTAACAACTCATATAGGGATGTTGCATTTAAATTTTAACATAATTAGGAAAAAACAGTAGATAAACAACACTCATGACATTATGAGAGTATTTTGACCCCCGTGGTTAGGTTTTCATATCACATATTAAGGCTCTAAGATGCCTAACATATTTATTTGTATATGAAACCATTATAGACTCAAAAAACGTCACCATTATTTAAAATTTTTTGTAAATGAAACATTTGAATGGTTATATAAAAATCATAATTTGGGTGACCAAAAGTGTTAACAGTTCAATGAAATCAGTATCCCTAAGATGAGCACAGGTGTGTGAGGTCATATTCAATGCATCTAAGCACTATATAATGGAATAAATAAATATTAATACTTGGATTACTAATCAAATAACATGATATAGATTCTTTTCATGGAAAATAGTCATAAGATTCATCCACCATGATCCATGTCATGTCAATCTTTATAAAAGGAATAATTAATACACCATATCGTGCATAAATAAATTGTGTTAGTATCATTGAACATTATCATAATTTCCCATATTAATCTCATGTAATAAATAAATATAACCCATATATATATATATATGGGATATCCTCCTAAAAATCTTACATTCTTGCCACCAACTACTTGGAATATTACCCAATGTATTCAAGTATTTTCTAGGTGCACCCATCATATTTGCTACCAATACTAAAATGATTTCCTAAAATCTGGGTTCCAAACCATAGGTACAGGTTGTAGAACTATAAGAATTTTAAACTCTAATTTTTCTCCAAACCATTGGGTTTACAACTATTAGTGAAGATATATATTACTATTTTTTAGTTAAAAGTTGGTATTAGTTTAAAAAAATATTTGAACCGGTTGATTTACATGAAACAATTTGTTCAGTGTTATACCAACATTTTGGAACCATTTATATAAGGCTACACAAAGGTTTCAAAGTACTATTATAACACTATACTAATGGTTCACATTAAACTTTTGGTATAGACCCAAAATCATTCCAAAACTTGCAACACCCACACCCTACCCACAAAACCTGCAACATATAGAAAAAGCTATGGAAATAGTAACTAAAATCCAGAACATCACCCCACCTAGTTAAATTACATAGAAAAAAGAACAATAAATGAAAAAACAATAATAATAACACAAGAAACCAATTAATCTTTTAACACAAAGATAAAATAAATTAAAACATAACATATATTCATTAATAACTAATCATTAACCATCAGATGTAAAAATATCATTGAAAAAATATAGGATAAATTTTTCCCTCATCACTACCACTATTATTAATGTAATCCTCTTCATCATAATCACCATCTTAATAACCCTCATCTTATCCCCTGTTGACACTGTTATCATGAACATAATTCTCTCTCTAATCCTCACTATCATCAAAACAATTTCCATCCCCTGGAATGACATCATCATAACCCCCAATAGGACCACTCATCGATGCACCATATAACATTAAAATAATCATAATATATTAATCACCTGCCACTATGTTATATATTGGAAGTGATAGAAATAATAATAACATAAATTTAATAAAATCATCATTGACACATTGACTATGGGAATACTCTTACATGAACATTTTTTTGAACTTGTCTGCTTGGTCCTCAGACTATTCAACCTGTGAATTAGTTTTTCCAATTCAGTTTTACTAGAACATAAACTTAAAGTGATACAATACCTATTTGGGACAATAATCATTCTTGCTCGATAATGTACTATTTCATGGTGCTCATCTCCCAAACCCTAATGTAAGTTAATGTGTGTCCAAATGTAGTCACCTTATTACTCCTCAAAGGACTCTTAAAAACACTTCAAAATTATAAATGGAATATTTTGGTAAAAATTGATATTAAAATTTTAAATAGAAAACTAAAAACAATCAATCAAAGAATCATTCAGTTTTTTATCATTCTTCCATATTTCTACTTTATCCTTAAGAAACACAGTTTCAATCAATTCATACTTCCTTCAGCATTCAATACACACCCCTACAATGAAATTGAATATCAAAATCCATTATTGAAAAAAGGATATTGATAATAAATTTAATAACTAAAATATAATATATATAATTAACATAATATGGTATCATTTGATCAGAAAATTCGACATAAAAATATCAATGGTTCACAGTGGAATGCATTTAGTATAAATCCTTATGACTAAGGATTATAAACAATACTTCATATTATCATTTCCATTCCAGATTTATACATAGTTACCATCCCTACCTTATTCCAATATTAATCTGTAATTTCAATGTATCTTTATCAATAATGGGAATCATTAAAAGAAAATATATAATACTATCCTAACATCAGTTTATGGTAATACAATATAATTGAGCATAAAAAGTATGTAGTGGAATAAAAATGATTTAAATGAACAGGTTAAAATTTCCTTATCGATGCCCATTATTCAAGATTCACTTCCTCATATACATTTATAAGGTATCTACCTTTGTACATGGGAAGTCATATTTTGTTGGAAGGATATATTAATTATTAAATCAACCCAATAATTATAATTTCATTATTCTGACTTCCATTTTCCGTTGAACTTATATTTTTTCGCTTCCATTCATTTTTCTAATGATACAGATTTATCATGGGGAACAAAATATATTAACTGTACCAAATAAAAATTACATAATTAACAATGTCACAAGACATGATATTAATTATCCCAATATATATTGAAATTTCAGTGAATAAGGAATGAACTACTACACGAATGAAATAATTAATGTACAATGTATTTAATTTAAATGGAAGAATAACTTTCAAATAACAATAGATGAATCCACTAACCATATTTGATGTGATATATAGGTATAGTGAACGGTATATAAGTGTTTTTATAACCCAAAACTATGGAGGAATATGGATTGAATTGGTCAATGAAATTTAATATTTTTCTCTAGTCATCCAAATATCTGGAAGAATATAGAAATAAAAATATAGGTAATGGGAAAATGTATTTAAGAGTTCATTTTCATTATATTCAAAAAACTAAAACCCAAAAAATATGTAGTGTGAAAATGGAAACCATATAATAGAAAAACATTCAATTTTATTATATTTATAGACTGAAATATAATTTTAGATCGTAATATCATGTTTTCAAATATTTCAAAAAGAAAATAGAATTTTTTATACAAATATGGTTACCATTAAAAGCCTTAATTATGCAAGAATAAAATTGATTAAAAAAGTAATAAAAATATAAAATAATAATAATTTATTTGTTACATGGTAATACATATCCATTATATTAGAATCATCCTCCTCTATTGTGAAGGTATGATATCTCTATTATTTTATCACATTAGATACCAGTTTCAGAAACTATTGGTACCACTTTGAAATAATGAACTCTTATGGTGATTATGAAGGTCTTCTTCTTGAAACCTCATTATTTCATTCATATATTTTCTACAACAACCGGATTTTTCATACTACACAATGTGATATATAATTATTTAAATAATAATTTCGTGATTAATCATTATATGAATTAAATTTAATATATTCTCAACTTCTCAATAATTCCATATTTTTAACATTTTCAAATTTCCAGATTGTATAATCTTACAGATTTTATTTTCACAAAATGTTTTTTCTTGAGAGAGATACCATAAACATTAAATACATTTTCCTCATCAATTTTTATTTAAATTTATGAGATATGTATCTTAAAAAATTATTTTTCCACTTCCTCTTGACATTTATCCTTTCATGGAATTATTTCATGGAAAAATATTATTTATCCAAAATTTTGTTCTATTTAGATAAAATTAATATAAAGATCCATATTTAATTTTAATATTTTTATGCTAATGATATTATCTTTAGGATTCGAAGACCTCATCATTGTTGTGATAACATTATCCAGATTGGATTCTTGCTTTTGTTTTTATTTATTATTATTCATAAAAAATCACATTATTTAATTTAATAACTGTGTCGTAATATGAAATCATAAATTTGAGAGAAATATACATGTGATTGTTTGTTTTAATTTAATTAAGAATAGAAATATTTATTCAACTATTTTTCATTTCCCTATTCATTGAACACATTATTCTTTTTATTTGTCTTCATTTTCCTAGAATCAAATGGTATTTTTATTAAACAAAATTTCTTTCACTTCATTTTCAACTAATAAAATAATCATCATTAACTATTGTAGAAGGATTAAAATCATGTTACATTAACATGGTATTTCTATATATCTATGATCAAGTCTTCTATGTATCTATGTTTATAGAAATTCAAATAGCATTATTAAATAACATTTTAATTAAGAAAAATCAAAAAAATCATAGATGTTTCATCACAATGCACATTTAGGTGACTTTTCAACTAACCTTCATGATTAATAACCTTCACAATACCAAATATAAATATTTTTAGTTAATTGGGAATCAGAATAGTAAAATTTTCAATGATAAAAACAAAAACAATATATGATTAAAAATAACACCCATATATTCTACAATATTCAAAAAAGGTTTGATATATTGGAATACAAAAAATATACTTTAGGATATTATTCCATGTGTTGAAGGCGCATTCAAAAATTATCATCTTTGTAGATGATGAAACAGTGAGGAATTCGTGTGATTGTGTGTTAGAAGGGAGGGGGTGAAACATGTTGTTAGAAATTTTTTTATTTCAATAACTACCATATATAAAATATTATTCATATGTTATAATGAATTATTATTTAATATATCATCCATTCAATGAAAGAAAATTTTAATAAAATTTATTTCTAAAATTTAATTAAATTTAAAATTATAAACTGGTGTCATACTAACTTCCTTTCATTGTCGGACATCGTAGTCCATCCAAAAATGTGGAGGTATTCTATAGCATAATTGTATTTTTATTAATCCATATTGTATCAATAAAAATAACATTCATTAATACATCTAAATATTAATGGAATTCATGTATGTTATCATTCAAATAACTCAAATTTGATTATTATCTTGAACATTGTACACATCCAATAAGAATGAATTACCCAATAATATGTTACTGTACATTAATTAATAAAGCGAGAATCCTCTAAATTTGTACCAAATCTATCACACCAGCCACTATACCACACATTCTTATATGCTCTAAAATGATCACATAATTCTGTAATAAATACATTCCTCAGAGCCTCTATATTTTAGAAATTACTCACTCTAAAACATTAATTCAAATAAATACAATGATTTATAACATTATATATAATTAATATTTTGACCCATATTTGTTCTCATGAATTATCCATTACACCATTTGGTTGGTGTATCCAAGATAGTGGCTTGGTGGGAATAATTTAATTATATTTTGAGCGAACATCTATAAAACTAATAGATTTTCACAATTTTCATGAATTAATTTTATTAGTATCACTATACTCCACCATTAGCTACATGTGGTATTTCCACACCACTCACACTTATGTATTATCTTTCCTGTTAATGGAAGATCCACCTTTTAAAGAGGATAATATTTTTATAAATACTACATAGAATGAAAATTAATTATTGTCAAAATTTACAAGGGTTCTCTAAATATACACGGGGAATGTGAACAGTGGGTGTCAATGGATCCTCAACCTCTGAAGGAACCATGAACAAATCCGATGACGTGGGACCTAATGTATGTTATGAAGAATGAGAATATGTCTGATTATAATTAAAATGATATTGAATATAGAATTATGGGGTAAAGGAAGATTAAGGAATGAAATTGTTCTTATATGTATGTAGAAATTCAAAATATGGATATGGATTATAATACATAATCTGATAATGGAATGATAGGGAGGGAGAGAAATATGAAAAGGGTGGTGAACTAATATGTGACCTAATATCCTAGGTTCCTATAAGGAAACATTGATATATGATTGAGTGATACATGGTATTTTAGGGGAAGGGAAATGGTGTGATCATGTTATCTTAGTGGATCATTTGGATCAAGTACCACCCCCTCGTATAGTCCGGATGAGCACTGGTACCACTAGGATGGATAGATAGTAACATTCCACTAGGTGGTGAATCCTTAATAAAATGTAGAAACAAATTTAATCACACAACATTGTAAGTTATTGATTTATATTTTCTATATCTAATACTCACAACATGCACCAAGGGGGGATACATATCTCTCTCATTGGTTGATTATTATTTCTCATACATTTTCGTTGTATCTCTTGTATTATATTCTTTTCCTTCATTATAAAAAAACTTGTAATTAATTATAAATCTATAACTTCTGTATAAGCCAAACAATAAAGAATATGAAACATGACTTAATTAAAGAATAAATATTTTCAAAACAAATAATATATATCTAACAATATAAAAATCATTTTATATTTAGTGGGAAGAATATAAAAACATTGAAGACTTATCTTATAATATAATTACATTAAAATTACATTTTTTATCATTGGTATGATTCATATTTCTTATATTTTAACCTTAATAAAGATCATTTTTGTTAAGTCATTTAGTATTACAAGGTTACGTTTTAGGTCATTTATAAAATTTTATTTGACCTGGGTCATTTGGTTCATATTTTGGTTTAGTTAATTTGACCATTTTTGGTGAGTTCGTTATTTTAATTGGATTTTAGTTTCACGTTAATTAGATTCGTATTTCCAATTCAATTAATCATGATTTTTGATCCAATTTAATTATTTTATGTTCTTATTTGTTTGTTGTGTTCTAATAATGTTCAATTAATAATTATAAAATAAAACAAAATGAATATTAAACCATTATATATTTAAAAATTTCCATGAAATTAATGTAGGATAAATAATATTTTTCATCAATTGTAAATAAAATTTAATTGTACCAACCCCAGAAACGCATGTCGAGCAGACCAAAAAGAACTAAGAACACATATGGATGATTCATTATATTTCCCACTAAAACATCATGTCCACAATCAAACTATGTGTATTTATTATTTAGAGTTATAAATGGATCTTGGATAATGAAAGCACGAATGGTGTCAATCACATCATCATCATAATCAAAAAAATATTGGAATTACTATAATTATAACACCATCTTTAGAAAAAATATGATCTATCACATTAAAAACATCAATTAATAGTAATGTCAATATATTAGGCTTATCAATATAAAGAGTGTGTTTCCTCTTAATAACATGAAATCCAAAATCACTAATAAATTTCTAATGCATCGTCATCAAAGAAAGCCACATTCACTTCATCATAGTTACATAGAGATGAGAGTAATAACCCAATATTAGTATTTTATCAACTAATCCATAATATTTTATATTTTCAAATCGGGGTCTACTATTCGATTCATGAAATTAAAAATATTTTGTGGATGTTACCATAACACCATCATGTTATTTTCTTATCATAATTTCTCATTTAGTGATAATGAATCTATACCCATTGATCAAAATTAATGTTCATTCATAACAATAGAATTGTAACTAGAATCCAATGATCTTATATCCATACATATTTTGTCAAAATGAGAAATCCATAATTGAAATATAAATAAATATTAAAATTATTAAAATATTTATTTAATTGATTTATTACATTAATACATATATATTCAATTTCAACATAGATGAAAAATATTTTATATGAAAAGTGTCTCTTATTCCCAAAGATAAATAATTCTTCATTCTAATTATAATTTTTTAATATTACATACCAGAATAATAAAAATAGTTTATCTAATATGTAAAATTACATGAGATGTTACAATATTTGTATTTTCAATTCACTTACTTTTTATAGTCATCAATAAAATCACAATTAAAAAAACTAAGTGAGGTTCTATATACAATGCTTCAAGGGTTAATGTGGTCAATTTATATCATTTTTTAATTCACCTTGTTGGATGATATGATAGAAAAATTTGTTCATTTTCATCATTCTGTTCTTCTATATTTATCATTGGTATGTTCCATCTCATTGTCACATCATAAAATTATATTTAAAAGAGATCTATTTAATATTGATCTAAGTAACCATTCACGATAGTTATTTGGGATGATTTAGATTATACAAATAATAATTCAATTTATAAAAATTTAATTTACATGGATAAAACAACAAATAATTAATATATCCACTATAGAAAATATTGGTTGGAATATGAACAGATAGATGTTGCATGCATTATATAAATAATCGTAGAAATATTCTCTGTAACTCACATAATAATAATGGTTCCAATAAAAATTTACAATAAATACAATAAAAACATCCTATTATAAATTAATCTATAATAATTACACAACTAAGAAATGAAAACATTACATTAGTGGATAGAAGATGATAGATTTCAATTTGAATCATCTCATGCAGAAGGATTTGTTGATCATGAGTATTAAAATAATGTTTCTCTTTCTTTATTATCATGAAACATTTTGAAATATATCTTTAATACCAATCAGGAAATTTAGTATTTTCTAGTAAATAATGAATCTTATATAATTCTGTAGTATTAATCACATGAAAAGAAGATATATCATTCTGTTTATTTATAATAATACTAAAGGGTGCAATTCTTCTATGATATTCCAATCCACAAAGACATTCCAAAATTATAAATAATCATTTTTATTTATGAAAACATTTATTATAATTTTGTGAAACATTTCACATATACTTCTTCCATGTGATATAAGTTAAAGCAATGACGTAACAAATTGGTTGACTAATATGCCATCTCAATGAAGATACATTGCTTATTCCAATATTAAGAGTTTTTGTTGTAGAAATTATTTTTCTATACAGGATTCATCTAAACCATCCAAAATGAAAAAATGACATCATGTAATTCATTATGCACAAAAGTTTCATTCTTAAACAAAGGTGGAATATTATTTTCCAATGTATTGTCAAACTTTTGATGATTACTCTTATATAGAAAATACATTGAATGTAATCAATGATAACCATTAAAAAACCACTATAATATATAAATCTTATGGAATTTTTATTTTTGACACAAATATGACATGATAGTCTTCCCTTCATTCCCCATCTAGATATCATTGCACTAGCTGGAAAATTATTTATCAGCACCATCAACATAGAACACATCTAGGATATTTCTGTTCAATAAAAATTGTATATGCAGACACCCATATTCCAATTATATTTAAAACCTTTTACTAAATGCATAATGTAAACATATATATCATCAATAATATCATAATTTCAAGATATGAGTATACTCGTTAAAATGTAAGGTTTATTCATACGTATCCATGGAAGAATGTTATAGACGAGAATTAAAATCATTCATCTATTTTGGGATACATAAAATCATCCCAAAATTTTAAATACTATCACATGAAATAACCATCTCTTGATTACTCATTTAAGACACGAAATTAGGATATTCAACATCAAATAACTCACATGAAAACCATATACAGGATTAATGGACTCATCATTATCAATCATTATTTTGGTATCATTCCATCACATTTTTGTTGATATTTCATTAGACATTAAGGGATTTTGGACCCTATGAATCTGTTGATTGTTCCAAAATATTTCATTTGGATGAAGGGATGGTTTTACATCAGAATTTTAATACCATCATGATATTCAAATTATTATAAAATCATTCATTTCAGTATGATACTCATAGAATAAATAAAATATTTATTTTATGATGAAATTTTCTTTTTAAAATACCATAACTCTTAAAAAAACATACATTCCATATAATGGTTTGAGGAAGTATCTACATCATCTATAAATAATCCTTCAAAAAATTATTAGTTTAATTATTATCAATATCATAAATCACGTACATGGTATTTCCATTAAACATTCTCATTAAAAATTATGAATTTTTATTTTACAACAATGTTGATCTACTAGTGTCTTGGTATCATGATACAATTTTACACCTATCAACATCATCATTTTCATTACATGAATAATGTTCTCATAAGTACGTCTATTTGGGTCATCATCAGTTCAATCGACAGATTAAAAGAAATTAGAAACCAATCATATTATAAATTCAACAATCAAACATCACCTTCGGATCATAATTATTTGGATATTACATTTCCCCACCAATGTGATACAAAAAATAGTTTTTTGAACCCCATATTTTTAATATGGTAGGTGACATATTCAAAACATAACCAATTTCTTCCAATATAATTATAATATGGGAAATGTATGTGATTGCTATCAGAATAAATGATAATTGATAAATTTTAAAAATCCCCCCAACATTTTCTATGAATTTCATGATTTATGATAAGTTTCATACATCCAACATCAATCAATTATTTCAATAAAATAGGCCATATCTTAAAAATAATTAAATAATATTGAAGTTAAACTGAAAACATTTATCGTGAAACCAGAGTTGTTTACATTTTATGAAACTATAACTGATACACTAGTCTATATGATAATCCTAACATAAAAGTATACAAAATTAATAATAGAAAAATAATATAAATATGAAACAACGATATGAAATTTTGTTATATCTATTTCTAATAACTGTACAAAATACTACACATAATTGAGTTTGTAATTTTTATTTTTTATTTTTCTCTTATTTAATGTTGTTTTTCTCTAATGTTATTCTTATTATATAGAATCATGTATAAAATATAAATTTTTCTGGGTAATAATATTTTTTAACACAAATAAATTTTGATGTTAGGTTGGATATGGCCATGATTAGTGATGTCACATACTATGGGATATTAAGGTGAATCATTCCATTCCTTAAGATCAAACGTTAGAAAGGTGGTTATATATACTTTATATGAAGGATTATGCTTTTAATTTCTTTAAATTATTATAATTTAGTAGAGCCTACTGTCATTAACGATAGAATGGATGAATGGATAATTTTTATGGATAATCCTATAAACGTTTTATTTTGTAGATTTAAATGGGAAGGCTGATGATGAATCTAAATGGGTATATGTTAGGTGGAGAATGTGTGGTATGATTCTGTGGATTATGGAATGTTTCTAGTGTTATTGGTGTACATGTGGTATACTTTGACATGTGTGAGAGGTCCAATTTTGATAAGTGCTATGGTATTTTGAGGAGGACTGTTGAGGAATTCCATGTGAGTAGGATTGGGTCAAATTAGTTATATTGAGTTTTTCTTAATCTATTATATTTTTATTTTTTGGTGTTATTTGATTTGGGTTGTATTCAATTTTCTAGAGATTGGTTCTATACATGTTGTGTTAGTTTGTTAAGGAACCACAAATAAAATATTTATAAAGCAGTATTAAATTTCATATAATTTAATTATTTAATTAAAATCATAAAATTAAAATTAGTTTGTCAAAATTATTTACCCAATAATTTTATAAAAAATATATGAAAATATGATTTCATATATCCCACATATGCATGAATATTTTATGTGGACATATATTCAAAATATGATGCCTGCAAAAATGATAAACCACTATAGATGAATAGAATATATCATATTCCAAATTTCCACTCATATGTACTAATGATATTAAACTGAATACCTCACTCATCTTTATGATGAATTTTTAATATTTAAACATACCTACAAAATTGGCCTTCATCTATAAATAGCCTTCCCAATTTTCATTCTGTGTATCATTTCTTGTATCAAACCCATCTTATTTTCTAAATAAAATGCATGCTTCCTTATTCCAAAGATTACTAGATATATTTGATAAATCTAAGAAGTAGTAAACTTCATCCATGGTGAAATTGAAATATTTTTTTTAATAAATTGATAATCAATTCTTGTGTAATTTTTACTATCTAATTTACATTATCCATATCAATAATATCATTATCCAATCTAAACACAATTTTCATAATATGTGGGGTACATTAAGGGTTACATTACCATAATAAAAATATCAGATTTCCACTAAATACCATTTCTATTTCATCATAACCATTAGATATTTTTTTAATTATAAATTTAAAACATATAATTCTCGATTCATATAATATAATACATATATCCCTATATACATACAATTTAATCATCCAACGTTATTCTTAAAAAATTTCTTAGACTTTATCATCTTATCCCATAACACCCCGGTCATAGAATATAAAATATTCTACATGTTTTAATGTTCCACTTCCATAATATATTAATTCTTCTAATGTTTAATGAAACTAATATTAGTTGAACATCCCGTTCAAATCACATTTTATTTATAGTCTCTTTATCGTTAGTAGAATATCCCACAATCATGGACCATCCCGATTCTTCTCATTATATTTACACATATGATACCAATTTTTATCATTCCCCTAATTTATACATATGAAACAGTCAATGTTAACCCAATCCCTTATAGTTCCCACAATTGAATAAAACAATAAATCATAGGGTAGGAAACACATTTTAAATAAGAAACCACATAATCATGAGAAATTACAATTAAGTTATATAAATAATAACACATACTTATTTTATCATTGAACACTTGGTTTTATTCTATTTCATTCATAATAAAAATTTCGATAAATCCTTCATTAGGGATAATAAAGAGTTTTTTCGTTTCCATTTCATATCCCCTTAGAGTTTAAGAATGAGGTGTGCGATAGGACATATTGTTTTGCAGTAGTTCATGATATATTTTATCTCAACATAGTGTATTCAAGGATTCTAGACCTATAAATGTCTATTCTAAAGTCATATCCACTTTTATTATATAGACTTGAATATATTTATAGGAAACGAATCGCACTATCCTTTAAGAAAGTTCCATGACATTTTCTTACACTTTTACTCACATTTAAACCCATCTTTAGTGACATCCCAAGACATATACTTAGAAATATACCTTGGGTTATCAATAATTTTTTCTCATCCAACCCTCCAAAATTTGACTAAACCATTTCTATAATACTAAAGCGACCCGTGATTAATATATATGCATAACATATGAATTTATAAGAATATTTAGCACATTAGAAAAATACATGCCTGAGGGACATAATGAAATTGTGTCTTTAAATGCTTGGAAAAAAATTCATAAAAAATGGTCAAATATATTCAACATTTACAAAAATTATCTTCCCCTTTAGTACCCATACATAAATCATTTCTTCATTGCCTAGGGAAATATAACATGATAAAGGGGTGGAATCTAATGATTAGTAAGGTTAAAAAAGGTATATATGTATGAATAACAAGACAATAAGGTTATTAGAACATGATCTTATTGTTATAAGATCCTACCATACAAAAAACATTATAATAATGATACTTAGAATAATATTGAAAAGAAAGATAATGTGACATAAATCATTTATAGGTTTTATAACCTTTTAAGAATAAAATCAACAAAAGTATAAAATTTAAAAAATATTAAATATCCTGAAAAATGAGAAATGATATATAACATTCATAGTGGTAATTAAATACACATAATAAAAAAATTAGGTTCAAAAGAAAAAAATATTCGATAGTGAAGTAAAATTACGAAAAAATCTCTTACATCGAGTCCAGTTGTTCCATGAATGTAATATAACAACTTTATAATAAAATAAAATAAATTATTTTAATTATTAGAAAAAAATTATAGTATTAACACTTTATGATTAAATAATTTATTTCATTTATTTTAATGAAAAGTTTATATTCTTTTTTAATTATGTCCATGTCGAGTTGTTTGAGAATGTTTGTTTCATGATTTTGAAAATAATTTTGGCTTGTTTTCCATTGTAAAATTTGAAAACATTCCATCATATTTAAAATTTTCTAATTAAATAATTTTCACATTTATAAATAAATTAAAATTTTTAATTATATCATGAAAAATTGTTTTGAAAAATGAACTATGTTACTATTATGGATACGATGGACCATATATATGTATGAGTAACTTTCCATTTTTCAATGATCACTATGGAAATAAGGTTAGTGTTATTTTATACACACATAATGATAATAATATATGAAATACCAAACTAATCCATTATATATATATATATTATCCATGTTGTGTTGTGAGGAAAAATGGATCACATCACTTCGTAAAGGTGGTAGACTAAACATACACACAGAAGAAGTTATCATTTTTTAGTGTCTGTAACGTTAATATAATAAGGGTAATATTATATCTGTAGCTTGAAAATTATATCATTATATTCATATATATCCATAAAATCAATCAATATAACTATCCTTCATAGGAAGTGATAAGGAACAAATTACATCAGTTTAGAGGGTAGTTGCTCACTGTAAAAATGAATAAGGAATTCAAATAACTTTTCAAGGATAATAAAGATGTATATTGGTTATGAATGTGAGAATCGATGTTTTTATGAATTTTTTTATAATATTAAAATTCATTTATATATTTCATATCACTATAGACCATGTTAATCTATATTTTCATGGAACCCCAAATTATGCTTTTGCAGCACGCAATACTTTGTTTAGTATTTGGTATAACAAATAATAATTTTCTGATTATGTTAAAAACGTTATAATGTTCATATTATAGTAAATGGAACTCCATTCATAGATTTTCTTAAACACAACCTCGATATTTCCTTTCATGACATGTAACACTGAGTTTAAACGAAACATGACATATTATAAAAATATTCTTATAATAATCACCTATCAATTCGAACGGTTGGTATGAAAAGGATTAAATAAAATATTAAAATATTTTTTTATAAATTTTTATGATATTTATTCAAAGGTATAAAATAAATTATAAATGAATGTATGAATGAGTACAAAATAAAAAATATATTTTCATAAAGACCATTTCTCTTTTCACAAACATTTTTTATGTCATTTAATTAAAAATACATTTGTATGAAATATTTTAATTAAAAATATATTATATATTCAATCAAATATATAATATTAATAATATTTTTTTAAATTTAGGAGATAATAATAAATCCAATTTTACAAAAAGAAGGATTTTTTTTCTAAAATGTAGTGTTATTGTAACACCCCAAGCTTCCACGGTACGTTTCCCTTCGAATAATGCGATAGCGTGTGTTGTACGCAACCTCGAGTTCTAACACACACCACAACTAATTAAACTAGCCATTGTGAATAGTAATACCTACTTTTTGAAATCATTTATATTTTATATTTCAAAATGGACTTCATTTTTGGATTCGGAATATCGAAATTAGCCTAGGGTGAAATTTTGGTACTTTTCGGATAACTTTTATATTTTGATGAATAGTGAAAATTACTAAATTTTAATTAAAAACAACTTTTTTAATTAAAATAATTAATATTGATAAATTATGAATTTGAGTGGTTTTAAAGTATATTTAGAATATATTTTTACCATTTAATTTAATGTTTGTCATTGGACATAATTTCACAATTAAACCAGACATAAACGAGTGTCAATCTTTTGATAGTTATTATCTCTTAAAAACACGCTTTTTATTTTAACAGCGGGAATTAATTTTAAATTAATTTCTGCCACTTCTGTGTTTTGAATTTAAGAAAATGGATTCCATATTTGGAATCAGGATGTTCAAATTGTGTAAATAGGTAACTTTTATTTTTAGACATTTTGAATAATTACTGCGGTAAATATTTTATTTACCATGGTTAAGGGTAAATCCGGTAAATAAGGGTTAAAAAATAATATTATAATAATACTAAATTACCCTAAAACGTGTCTTAACCCTATTGGTTGATACATGGTCGACCATGGGCATCTTTGGGTCTATTTTGGGACCCCATGGATCCACTTGTAAGTGATAATGATACATTATTTTAATTAAGTTAAAATGAATACAAAAATGACACAAGCATATATCTTTTAGAATAACAATTTTTACATAGGGTTATACATGTTGGATTTTCGATTATAAATATTGATTAGAAAGCTAAAAAGATTTCCTACATAATGATATTTTATTTATAATTTTTAGACATCAAATAATTTAAATTATTAATGACACAATAATGATGCAATGTTTACCTCATTAATAAATAATTTAAATAAATAAGATTATAATGATTAAAATATTATCTCAAACCTGTCCAATTATTATTGGTTGATGTTATTTAGAATATGAGTCATCTTATCTTCGACCTCAATGATTTTTGGACCATTATAAACCGAATATAATTATATTATAAAGTAATACTTTCACTCTTTCCTAAAGAGCCCCTCCTCTCCCTTATAAAAGGAGACCACTTATACTCATTCCTCACACCTCTAAAGCAACTTGGCTCGTCCAAAACCTGCCCAAATAATCTCCCCACATCCCTCTCCTCCTCCTTGAAGCTTCCCATTAGGCAGAAAGCATTTCAATAAGTCCATTGGTTCCAACCAAAGTGAGTTACCTAAATTAAAGGTAACGATTTCTCTTAAATTATTTTCATTTATTTTGCTTCTCCAACCCCCAAACTCTTTTTATTTCCTTTCTTTTGTAACAACACCAGTATCCACAATATACTAGGATGTTTTTATAAGAAGGATTCAAACTACACATACACAGAACTCCATCTAATGGATGATGAACATAATGTTTCTGTGGATGGCAAACTAACGCCTCACGAAACGATGATTGTTCAAATACATCTTACCACCTCTCATGGTGGCCATTATGATGGAACTGTAATTAAATATGATATTAATGATATATATTTTATATATAAGCTTCTGTAATTCCATTTTATTTCATATCATTATTCGTTTCATGTTGTATATACATACGATAATTTCATTTGAGGAAGTGCGGACTACCGCCCCCTTAAAATGATATGACTCGTTCATACCACACATGGAACGTATAAAGGATGGTGTTAATGAACTTAAGTAACATATATAAAATATTATATTATAATGGAATAATAATATACCTATGTATCATTTGGATTCAATACTTTTAAAATGAAAAATTAAATGGAAGTAGCGTTCGTGCGTACGTACGGACTACCGTCTCCACGAACGCGATGAGATTCATTGTCCATCATATCCATTCAAGTATAATTATAATTTGATGATTTAAAAATAGTATCTAAGGACTTGATATCATTCTGGATATGAATAATATACATCCCATTAATAACGAATATGGCTCACATAACAAAGAATATAAAGTAAAATGAACCCGTTAACACCCGAAATGACGATAATTCTAAGATAATATTAACAAATCAATGTTAAAAGATCATATATGATATCATATTAAATAAATGATTCTTGTATTATTCAATAAAAATTATTTTACCATTATACAGGAGGTAAACCTACCATCGACCAAGGAAAAAGTACAAAGTAAGGGATTCTCTTATCTCAAATTCAATTCCTTGAGATTTCCATTGTTCGCTACTAAATTATTGAAAGTGGTGTATTGTGTACTTACATTTGATATATATTATCATGATTCACTTTATATTCATGTTATTCTGTAAATCATTTGGTGGTTATTAACTTTTGGCCATGCGACTCAGTTGATTAACGTGGTAAGGGGTTTCTTGTCTCACTTTTAATTCCGTGAGAATTCCATTGATCACCACTTAATTATTGCATGTGGTGTATGTGTACTACCCATGATTGTATTCATTGTGTAATATAATTTATTTTATGGGTATTTACATCATCATGGTATGATATTTCTTTCATGGGTGTTTGTTTCTTATGTTACCTAATCAATAAGGGAATTTGAGATTTCAATTTCCACTCATTTGGCTTTACGCATATTTCATTGATTTTATTACCCCAAGATTATGTGTGGAATCACTATTCATTTGATTATGTCATAATTTCCACTCCCCTTCCTGTGGATATACTTTTGATACACATAATCACTCCATTGAAAATTCTCAAGTCATTGATATGAATTTGATAAGAGTAATTTTAACTCATTCACCATTTGTTGAGTTAAACATCCAATTCGTTGGTGTTGTTTTTACAGGAATATGTGTGAATATACTTTGATTGTTTTACACTGAATATCCAATCATATTTAGTGTATTTATATTTTTCACACATAATTATGTTGTTGATTTATCCTTAACCTAAGGATATGGCCTTTATGAGAGATTTCATCTCAACTTACATTCCATTGAGACTTCTTTGTTGATATACACCAAATCACTTTTATGTGGTGTATATAATGTAATTTGACATAGTATATCATGAATTCCCTTTATTCTCATGATATTACAAAGTTTTGATTACCTCAATTATTTTCATTCAAGTGTCTCTCTTTTGGTTAGAATCTCTAACTAAAATACCATTTTTAAATGTTTTAAAGACTTATTCATCTAAATCATTTTCATTAATGTCCATGTTTTAAAAATGGTTTTAAGGATTTATTTATATGGACATTAAAGTTTTAAAATTAAAAATCCATTTAAAAGTTTCAAAGTGGTATGGGACACTTTGATTCAAAAATCTATTTTTGAATGTCTTCTTGACAAATAGTGTGACTTTTAAAAGTTTTCAAGAAAAAGGGGGATATTTCTCTCAAATAGTTTTGATGATTATTTTCATCTATGTCAACATCCTTCATTATTCTTGATTGAGGTTAATGTGATACAATACAATCTTCCATATTGTATCGAATGAGTTATGTTTGACTATGGATGTGCTATATTTATACCATTCATGGTTTGTGGTAGAAGTATTGACATTTCGTATGCTAGTTTTAATACGAATGTTTAAGTTATGTTTAAACCTGTTCATATGAGGAATGCATTGGACTTAATAAGTGACGGGTGGAGCCCGTTATAGCTCCTCGATGCATCAGTAGGTCTCATGAGACAAACTAGTGTCTTGGCACAAGGCCTTGGCAAAATCTTATTTGTAGTCTTGGCACGAGGCCTTGGCTATGTGGTTATGATAGTCTGGCATTATGCATTCCATCATTATGAAAGTGGTTATTGATATTGCATGTGATCATTCGACTAGTAGAATATCCATGTGAGTAAGTAAATGGCATTATTTCATTTTACCTCTGCCATTTTATGCTGAAGTTCAAGTTTCAAAGGCTTTTGTTTTAGTTATACATTGCCTTAAGTGTTTATGCTTATTTATGAAATCTTCCGCTACATTGTTATCCTTACTGAGCATCCGAGCTCACCCCTTTCAATGTTTTTTTTTCAGGATTATGAAGAAGTAATTTATGAATGACCTGCAGGGATAGTATGAGGGGATATGAAGACAAGATGTTTTTTTTATGATGTAATGTAAAAATTTATGGATGTATCTAGTTATTCCAAGGCTACTAAACTAATCGGTCTTTCGAGACATGATCTTTCTCATGATCATGCCAATGTTATGTAATAATGCACCGACTCTGGGTAACTAGGGTCGGGGCGTTACAGTTGGTATCAGAGGGAGGTTTAGTACAAACCTTGGAAGCTAGATTTAGATAAACTCTGATTAGAGCACATAGACCTAAGATGAACTTTGAGGATTAGTATAGAAGAACTTCCTAGAATTTTGGTATTGTAATGATTTTGTGAGTTTTCCAAGCAATACATCCCTGTCTGGATACGAGCAGGTAGAGGTGGCTTTGGCACAGATGTACCTAGGGATTAAACCCGAAAACACCGCTTTGAGCTAGACTCGAACGGGAACTGGTACACGACAACGGGCCTTGCTGCACTCTTGGTTACGACACTCCCGGGGGAATATGCTTTGGTAAATTCACAAGATTAGTATAAACCATTATTAAGGGAATACAAAAAATGCCCCTAAGAATATATGTCGGCAAATAGATAGTGGATAATGTATATTTTAACATAGGGTACCCCAAGTTAGGATATATTGTTCAATTACAAGATTATCCTATTATGTCTTTTTTTATTCCTATTAGATAAGTATTCAAAAACCCTAATTGTATTTTATTTTTTTAGTTGAAACATGGAGGGAGAAAGATCACGAACAACTCTTCTCTCTCTTTCTGAAGAACTACTTACAATTATTATCCAGAAGTCATGCGCATACGATGTTGAAACTTTTTCAAATGTCCAAGTTACATGCAAACAACTTTATGAGACATCCAATACCTCTAGCATTGCACGCTTCTTTCAAGGATCAAGTACCGACTGTGGGATAATGTTGCGCTCTCAACTTTCTTACCACACTAAGCGTGGGAAGTACCATCAGGGTCTTTTCAAATTATTCACTTTATCTCAAAATTACGATGCACTAAATGATTTTCTAGATGCTGCAGAAGAGGGAGACCTTCGAGCAGCCTATATGTATCAAATTATATATTTATGTCTTTTGGGATATACGAAAACTGATTTACCAAAACCTTATTTTGAAATATTTGAAGATGAATCAGTGAGAAGTTTTCTAAAAAAACATGTTAAAGACGATGTCTCCAAATTATATATAAGAAATACCTATTTTTTTATGATGCATCGATGCTTCCATCGATATAATCCAAAATGGATGAGGAGTTTTTGGGTAAAGGAAGTAGATGATTTGGAAAAATTCCTGAGGTACCATTGTGACACATGAACGCATTCTACCGAAAGGAAAATCCGCCTAGTCTCTCCAGAGTTCATGTTGTGATCCACATATCTCTAGTGACAAAATACATGCCTGACCCAACGCATGTATTCACCTATGAAGAATTATAACTGGAACCAGATCTATCTTATTTTGGAGAGCCTATCAGAAGTCTTCATACCAAAGATCAAGTGTTGAGAAACCGGATGACTCGTCTGGTAAAAGATCTATGGAGAAATCATAAGATGGAAGAGGCAATGTTGGAACCCGAGGAACATATGATGAAGAACCTATGTGGAAATAAATGGATGGTGAAATGTTTAAAAGTGTTAGTGATCTTTATTGATGGGTTTACATTGGAATAATTTTCTCTTGTATTTGTAACCCCGCAGTTTTCCATGTGAGAATGATATTTGAGGAAGAATTTTCTCTTCTCTTGTGGATATAGGTATAAAAAACCATTTGGTTTTATATGATCATTGGGGTTTGAGAAAATTATAAGTTATTATAATTTGGGATAAAAATGCAAAGTATGATATAAAATTTGTGATTAAATTATGTTATTTTGAGGAATTTATCTCATTTTGGTAATATTATAAAATATAGTTTTTGAAAAAGGACAACACGTAGACCGTGTGACAACCCGTCGCGTCGGACAAAGCTGTGGGAATCGAACCCACAACCAAAGTGCGATTGGGATTTATCGCCTACCACTGGACTACGTGAAGTCCCTGGTTAATGTGACTATTTTTTTGTTAAATGATTTTATTGATCAATAATAAGATGATTTGGGTTCTTATGTCTTATCAAATGAATACCCTTGGTATAGGAAACTGATTTGGTGATTAAGTGATAAATGTTATTTTGGAAGATGTTCGCTTTGTTGGAAACACTATATGCCCAAGGAAAATAGAATATAATGGGGTTTCATGTGTAGAGTAATGGTGGATTTTTTTTATCTACGTTTTTATTGTTGATTTATAGTGATTTGGGTTATTTATAGAAATTATTAATCTATAACAGAGAATATGTGATGATGTTAATTACTTTTAAGTATGTGACTTTAAGAGTATTTGATTTCATTTGGAGATACAATGTAACATGGGAGACTACATAATCAAATTCTTCTATGATTTGGGTTTCAATATTAGTTTGGATTATATTAAAGGATTTTAAGGACAATTGGTTATTGAATGGTATCTATTTAACTTTGGGGTATTGTTGGTTTAATTTTAGAAATTAATATTAGTGCATATTTATCTCAATGAATATCCTTTTGGGGGATCATTAGATCATTCACTAACCATTTTGGTTTTGATTAATATTCAAAGACAATGTAAATATATAGTTTATCCTGCATGGATCATGTGATTCTATAGAAGTTTATTCTAGCTCTTCCAGTGTGACCAAGTCTTCTTGAATACTCATCGTTTAAAAAAAAATTGAGTTAGTGGTGGAAATTTATTAAAAAATGAAAATCTACTTAAAATTTAAGTATATCTCATAATTTTCTTAGTCAATAGCATAAATGAATTCCTCTTCCTTATGTAATGCAACTTAAAAAAAATGTTGTCTGTTTACTTTCCTACTAGGAGACTAATGGTCGTTTGTCCCAACACAAGTTTGTGGTTTTCTCATTGTTAACTTTCTCCTGATCATGATTCCTATCCCTCTCCATCAGAACATGACACTTAGTTTATCATCCATATCCATGTTTTCTTACATGGAATCCTAGTATGGGTTATCTTGGATGACCCTTATACCCCTCTTTCTTTCTTTTAAAGTGATAGTTTTATTGACTATTTTTCCGATGTGGGACTTTCCATTATATTACCAAGCAAAATTTTAAAAATTGCGAGGACGCAATTTATTGAAGGAGGGGAGAATGTAACACCCCAAGCTTCCACGGTACGTTTCCCTTCGAATAATGCGATAGCGTGTGTTGTACGCAACCTCGAGTTCTAACACACACCACAACTAATTAAACTAGCCGTTGTGAATAGTAATACCTACTTTTTGAAATCATATATATTTTATATTTCAAAATGGACTTCATTTTTGGATTCGGAATATCGAAATTAGCCTAGGGTGAAATTTTGGTACTTTTCGGATAACTTTTATATTTTGATGAATAGTGAAAATTACAAAATTTTAATTAAAAACAACTTTTTTAATCAAAATAATTAATATTGATAAATTATGAATTTGAGTGGTTTTAAAGTATATTTAGAATATATTTTTACCATTTAATTTAATGTTTGTCATTGGACATAATTTCACAATTAAACCAGACATAAACGAGTGTCAATCTTTTGATAGTTATTATCTCTTAAAAACACGCTTTTTTATTTTAACAGCGGGAATTAATTTTAAATTAATTTCTGCCACTTCTGTGTTTTGAATTTAAGAAAATGGATTCCATATTTGGAATCAGGATGTTCAAATTGTGTAAATAGGTAACTTTTATTTTTAGACATTTTGAATAATTACTGCGGTAAATATTTTATTTACCATGGTTAAGGGTAAATCCGGTAAATAAGGGTTAAAAAATAATATTATAATAATACTAAACTACCCTAAAACGTGTCTTAACCCTATTGGTTGATACATGGTCGACCATGGGAATCTTTGGGTCGATTTTGGGACCCCATGGATCCACTTGTAAGTGATAATGATACTTTATTTTAATTAAGTTAAAATGAATACAAAAATGACACAAGCATATATCTTTTAGAATAACAATTTTTACATAGGGTTATACATGTTGGATTTTCGATTATAAATATTTATTAGAAAGCTAAAAAATTTTCCTACATAATGATATTTTATTTATAATTTTTAGACATCAAATAATTTAAATTATTAATGACACAATAATGATGCAATGTTTACCTCATTAATAAATAATTTAAATAAATAAGATTATAATGATTAAAATATTATCTCAAACCTGTCCAATTATTATTGGTTGATGTTATTTAGAACATGAGTCATCTTATCTTCGACCTCAATGATTTTTGGACCATTATAAACCGAATATAATTATATTATAAAGTAATACTTTCACTCTTTCCTAAAGAGACCCTCCTCTCCCTTATAAAAGGAGACCACTTCTACTCATTCCTAACACCTCTCAAGCCACTTGGCTCGTCCAAACCATGCCCAAATAATCTCCCCACATCCCTCTCCTCCTCCTTGAATCTTCCCATTAGGCAGAAAGCATTTCAAGAAGTCCTTTGGTTCCAACCAAAGTGAGTTACCTAAATTAAAGGTAACGATTTCTCTTAAATTATTTTCATTTATTTTGCTTCTCCAACCCCCAAACTCTTTTTATTTCCTTTATTTTGTAACAACACCAGTATCCACAATATACTAGGATGTTGTTATAAGAAGGATTCAAACTACACATACACACAACTCCATCTAATGGATGATGAACATAATGTTTCTGTGGATGGAAAACTAACGCCTCACGAAACGATGATTGTTCAAATACATCTTACCACCTCTCATGGTGGCCATTATGATGGAACTGTAATTAAATATGATATTAATGATATATATTTTATATATAAGCTTCTGTAATTCCATTTTATTTCATATCATTATTCGTTTCATGTTGTATATACATACGATAATTTCATTTGAGGAAGTGCGGACTACCGCCCCCTTAAAATGATATGACTCGTTCATACCACACATGGAACGTATAAAGGATGGTGTTAATGAACTTAAGTAACATATATAAAATATTATATTATACTGGAATAATAATATACCTATGTATCATTTGGATTCAATACTTTTAAAATGAAAAATTAAATGGAAGTAGCGTTCGTGCGTACGTACGGACTACCGTCTCCACGAACGCGATGAGATTCATTGTCCATCATATCCATTCAAGTATAATTATAATTTGATGATTTAAAAATAGTATCTAAGGACTTGATATCATTCTGTATATGAATAATATACATCCCATTAATAACGAATATGGCTCACATAACAAAGAATATAAAGTAAAATGAACCCGTTAACACCCGAAATGACGATAATTCTAAGATAATATTAACAAATCAATGTTAAAAGATCATATATGATATCATATTAAAGTAAATGATTCTTGTATTATTCAATAACAATTATTTTACCATTATACAGTAGGTAAACCTACCATCGACCAAGGAAAAAGTACAAAGTAAGGGATTCTCTTATCTCAAATTCAATTCCGTGAGATTTCCATTGTTCGCTACTAAATTATTGAAAGTGGTGTATTGTGTACTTACATTTGATATATATTATCATGATTCACTTTA
The DNA here is from genome assembly GCA_963277665.1 of Viscum album. Classification (NCBI taxonomy): domain Eukaryota; kingdom Viridiplantae; phylum Streptophyta; class Magnoliopsida; order Santalales; family Viscaceae; genus Viscum; species Viscum album. The sequence continues at coordinate 1,844,438,138 of OY728163.1, read as the reverse complement.
TATTCATGTTATTCTTTAAATCATTTGGTGGTTATTAACTTTTGGCCATGCGACTCAGTTGATTAACGTGGTAAGGGGTTTCTTGTCTCACTTTTAATTCCGTGAGAATTCCATTGATCACCACTTAATTATTGCATGTGGTGTATGTGTACTACACATGATTGTATTCATTGTGTAATATACTTTATTTTATGGGTATTTACATCATCATGGTATGATCTTTCTTTCATGGGTGTTTGTTTCTTATGTTACCTAATCAATAAGGGAATTTGAGATTTCAATTTCCACTCATTTGGCTTTACGCATATTTCATTGATTTTATTACCCCAAGATTATGTGTGGAATCACTATTAATTTGATTATGTCATAATTTCCACTCCCCTTCCTGTGGATATACTTTTGATACACATAATCACTCCATTGAAAATTCTCAAGTCATTGATATGAATTTGATAAGAGTAATTTTAACTCTTTCACCATTTGTTGAGTTAAACATCCAATTCGTTGGTGTTGTTTTTACAGGAATATGTGTGAATATACTTTGATTGTTTTACACTGAATATCCAATCATATTTAGTGTATTTATATTTTTCACACATAATTATGTTGTTGATTTATCCTTAACCTAAGGATATGGCCTTTATGAGAGATTTCATCTCAACTTACATTCCATTGAGACTTCTTTGTTGATATACACCAAATCACTTTTATGTGGTGTATATAATGTAATTTGACATAGTATATCATGAATTCCCTTTATTCTCATGATATTACAAAGTTTTGATTACCTCAATTATTTTCATTCAAGTGTCTCTCTTTTGGTTAGAATCTCTAACTAAAATACCATTTTTAATTGTTTTAAAGACTTATTCATCTAAATCTTTTTCATTAATGTCCATGTTTTAAAAATGGTTTTAAGGATTTATTTATATGGACATTAATGTTTTAAAATTAAAAATCCTTTTAAAAGTTTCAAAGTGGTATGGGACACTTTGATTCAAAAATCTATTTTTGAATGTCTTCTTGACAAATAGTGTGACTTTTAAAGGTTTTCAAGAAAAAGGGGGATATTTCTCTCAAATAGTTTTGATGATTATTTTCATCTATGTCAACATCCTTCATTATTCTTGATTGAGGTTAATGTGATACAATACAATCTTCCATATTGTATCGAATGAGTTATGTTTGACTATGGATGTGCTATTTTTATACCATTCATGGTTTGTGGTAGAAGTATTGACATTTCGTATGCTAGTTTTAAAACGAATGTTTATGTTATGTTTAAACCTGTTCATATGAGGAATGCATTGGACTTAATAAGTGACAGGTGGAGCCCGTTATAGCTCCTCGATGCATCGGTAGGTCTCATGAGACAAACTAGTGTCTTGGCACAAGGCCTTGGCAAAATCTTATTTGTAGTCTTGGCACGAGGCCTTGGCTATGTGGTTATGATAGTCTGGCATTATGCATTCCATCATTATGAAAGTGGTTATTGATATTGCATGTGATCATTCGACTAGTAGAATATCCATGTGAGTAAGTAAATGGAATTATTTCATTTTACCTTTGCCATTTTATGCTGAAGTTCAAGTTTCAAAGGCTTTTGTTTTAGTTATACATTGCCTTAAGTGTTTATGCTTATTTATGAAATCTTCCGCTACATTGTTATCCTTACTGAGCATCTGAGCTCACCCCTTTCAATGTTTTTTTTTCAGGATTATGAAGAAGTAATTTATGAATAAACTACAGGGATAGTATGAGGGGATATGAAGACAAGATGTTTTTTTTATGATGTAATGTAAAAATTTATGGATGTATCTAGTTATTCCAAGGCTACTAAACTAATCAGTCTTTCGAGACTTGATCTTTCTCATGATCATGCCAATGTTATGTAATAATGCACCGACTCTGGGTAACTAGGGTCGGGGCGTTACAGTTATCGCCATTTCAGGGTGCACTTTTTTTAAATAAATTTTTTTACACGTCAATACATTCTATTTAAAAAAATAAAAAAATTCTAATTATTAATTACAAAATAATCTTGTTGTTAGTCTTTTAGAAATTTTAAAAAAGAAAATTTTTTAGAAATAGTCAAAAATATTAAATTTTAATTAAAACAGCCTTTTTTTTTGAAATATTTAAATAGATAAATTATATTTAATATTCTTTACAAAAATACAATTAGACAAATTATTCATATAATACACAAATTAATCTCATTGTGATCAATTTTATGTTGAAATCTCAAAATAAAACTTATTAATCGTTTTATCGTTTTCACTTTTAAAACAATCTTTCTCATCATTACTCGAATATTAATTTTATTTTAATTTCATCAACTTCACTGAATTTAATTTTCCAATATTGATTTCATGTTTGGAATCAGAATAATTTTTTATTTATAATATGAAAATCATAATTTATTCCCAAATTAATTTGTTAAAATAGTTAAAATTAATCACAATTATTAAGAGAAACACTATTTAATAAGGGATTAAACCTTAAACATAAGGGGTAAATGACCTAGAAACATGTCTAACAACATATTTTCTAGAAATATTGAGAACAATATTACACTAGGATCAATATTTATTAGTTATTCTTATAGTATTTCTTGATGGTGAAAACTATAATATGTTATACATAGGAAAAAACAAAAAATATTATTTTCCTACTTTTAACTTTTATATTTATTTTTGATACGTGAAAATATAGAATATGTTAGGTTATGTATATAACTTCTAAATATAGATTAATATTTTTTTGATAATTTATTTTAGTTCTTTTAAGATAAATTACTAACACTAAATGAGTTAGAAATTTCCCCGAAGTAATTATTTACATAATAATTAACCGAAATAAAGTATATGAAAAATATTAAATGTGAAGTAGCAAAAATAATTTAATTTCATTCATTAATTTTTTAGATTAATATCTCATGTTATATAAATTCTGTCTTAATATATTTCAATTTAATTAATTTATTTATATTTTGAAATTAAATTTAGATAAAAAAATGTCAATAGTGAAATTAATGATATTTCATAATTAATGATATATTATTAAATGATTTAATATTATAAAAAGAATAATGACTTCTTCGAAGAGACTATTAAATAAAAATAAGTAAAATTAATAGACCAATTTATATTTTATAATGAAATCATTAACTCCTAATTAGTAAAAACCTTGTTCGTGTGGTTACGGTTAAAACCGTGTATTTGTGCATTACGTGGGTTTCTGTTAAAATTAAATTTTATTAAATATGGGATATTAATTTTCTAAATTATATATAATATTTTATAATATATGTGCATTAATTTCCTAATCATTCTTTATTTTACATTGAAAAAATGGAAATATTAACAAGGATTGAATCATATTTACCTTTATAAGAAAAACAAAATTATTGAAACAATTAATCTTAGATGTTAATGATGAATATTGAAAACAATATATTAATTTTTGAATGTTGAATTTTTTTAATGACCACATAAATGCTAAATTATATTATTAATCAATTTTTATATCACATGAGGTACATGGGACCTCCCAATTATGAATACATTTTCATATTTAATTGAATTCCACTCCTCCTCAACTATAAAATTTCTCTCACTCTTCCCAATTATTACCACCTCTCAAGAAATTTTGATCAATAAAAAATGGAAAAAATTAATTCTAAAAAACCCTACTATAATCCAAGATGTTTTAATTTATGATAATAAAACAACCAATTAATTAAATTCACTCAATCCAAATAGAGATTCCCAAGGAATAGGTAATCTTCATTAATGAATGTTATTGTTTTATTTATTCCTCAAACACATTAAATTATTTTTATATCATTTTTATATAATAACCAATATATCATGAATAAAATATTAATTATTATGTAAATTTTAAGACGTGAAATCACACACTCATCCATCACATGTGCCATGAAATGATTTTCTGTCTGTGTGATGGGAAATCGCCTCGCAAACCGATAACATTTGTTTTTTCATTACCTCCTCTTATGTATAGGACAATTAAGATAATAAATTTTCATTTTATATATATTTTATATATTATTTATTTATACTTATATAATTATTATATACCATATACATTCATTATTTCAAATTATAGAGAATACGAATACGTTGTTTGTGTGTATGACAGACTACCTCTTCACTGAGTGATGTGATTCATTCACACATAACATATAATTTATAAAGTACGTGTTTAATATAAATAAATTTATAACAAATATATATGAAATTTATATATTATTTAAAATTATTTAAATTATTATGTCATTATCAATTTTAGAACAAAAAAATAAAAATTTAAATCATATATGAAAAAGAATTTAATTGTAACCTAAAAAATTAATGTTAACATCATTTTGATAGTAAATGGTTACTATAAATTCATAATAAAATAATAAATTTTATAAAACATATTAATATAGTTCTATGGTGTATTTATAATGAAACTATATTTATTATATAGGAGGTTTTATTGTGTATGAATTATGTCAATACATCAGGTGTGGGATTTCCGCCTCACTTTTTACTTTTATGAGGCACTTTCTATATTCACAAAAACATTCTCCTATGTGATTTACATAATTACCAATGGATAAATTTATTATTATTTAAATATTGGTTTTTTATTTACATATAAATTTTATGATCTCTCTTACATGAGGTTTATAGTTCAAACTTTTCCAAATCATAAAAGCAATTTTTCCCCATTTTACATTCTTTCAGACACATGTTATGTTAAGCACCTTTATTCTATATCAATTTTTATATACTTCACCATTACAATTTAACATTGTAATGAAATTAACCTCGTTATCTAGATTCATTGAATTATTACAAACATTGTCATGATCACAATAGAAAATGTCCGGAAAGACTGATCAGTTTAGTAGCCTTTGAAGTACCAGATACATACATAAGTTCAACAATAAATTATGAAATGAAAAAATTATATTATGTCACCTTTGAAAATACACATATTCCATATTCTATTAATTAATTTAAATCATAATATACTTCTTCGCATCCAGAGAAAATAAAACATATGAAACGGTGAGATCAGATTCTCAGCTAGGTTAATAATCGAGCATAAACTATCATAAATAAGAATAAACATTTTGGTAAGTGAATAATACTAAAACAAAAGGATTTTAAACATAAAGATATGTATAATATGGAAAATATAAATCAAATAATTTTATTTAGATATTCACATGGGTATTCTACTAGTTTTGTAATCACTTGTAATTTCAATATCTAATTTCATAATGATGTAATGAATAATGGCAGACATCATAACCACATAATCAAGGCTTCATGACAGGTATACAAATAAAAATTGTGTCAAGTCCTTTTTCCAATACACTAATTTGTCTCGTGAGACCTATCAATGCATCGAGAGGCTATACTGGGCCATGTCCATCACTTACTATGTCCATTGCATTCCTTATATGAAAAGGATGAAACATAACATAAACATTCATGCTAAAACTAGAATATGAAATGATAATACATTAACCATAAACCATAAATGGTGTAAAAAATAGCACATCCATATTCAAACATATCATAAAACATTCAATACAATATGGGAGATTTTATCATAATAAATTAATTTCAAGCAGGACGAAAATCCTACTATGGATGTTAACAAAGATGAAATCAATAAAAAAAATATTTGACAGAAATATCTATTTCTACATTGAAATAATTTAAATTTAGTGTAGAAATTTAATATGAAAATATTCTTATAATCCATTAAGGGAAGCTTTAAAGGTGTTCTAACAACACAATAGAGCCGCAGTCACCATATATGGTAAAAAACATTCTTTCCTTAATTTGTCGAAATGGTCTGAAAGTACTATATTTGGAAGCCAACAGAAATATTCCATTAAATTTTTTTAAAAAAAATTAAAATAAGGATATAAATTACATTAACCTATAGTATATGAAATAGTAATTTTTTTAAAATAAATTTTTAATAAACACCGAGTTTTATGATAAAAAATTCCATGTATATACTTACGTATAAAAAATCTCATATAATAACTAGATAGTAAAATTAACACTTACCTTGTACTTTTCCTTAGTCACGGGTACATTATAATCCTTTATAATGGGTAAATAAATGTTACTAAATTATAAAAAAATCACATACAAAAATATGATATCCTATAGGATCCTCTAATATTGACTTCTTAATTATATTTCTTTAGTATCATTATTTTGGGAGTTAAATGTATTGTTTTACATTATATGTTTTTTTATGTAAGTCATGTTTTATATAGATAGGATGTATTTGATTCATATAAATAATGATATTAAGTTCATAGATATTATTTTGAATCATCAAATGAAAATTACTCTTGAATGGTTACAATGGGGAATGGAATTTCATCACGCTATGGAGACGGTATGTCATGCGTATGCACGAGCGACAATATCATTTTATTGATGGTGAAATAATATTTAGATGGGAATAATCTTATATAAACCGAATAATTTACATTTTATGTTTAATATTTACATCAATTATACTCATTACTATACCCATCTAAATGATGAAGTGATGAAAAACAAACTATACCACGACGTGGAGACGGCAAGTCATACGACGCACGTATGGTGACAAAATAAATCATAAGATGGATAGAATATTGGATATAGTGGTAACATATTAATAATAACATAAAATTATGTATAATTTACAGCACTTATTATTTTGGAAAGGAAAAAACAAAGTAAGATGATGTGGAAATAGAAAAGAACTTTGAAATAGGTGATGAAATAATTACATCTTATTCGGGTGCTTCCTTTTGAATTGAAAAAAAAGGCTCTATAGGATGGATTTCTGAACATAGTAAGGCCTCTACGATTAATTGAAGGTATTTGGTAGGTTAATTGATATGGGATTGGATAAAAAATGGCATTTAAAGTGTGAATTAATAAGAAGGGGATGTTCCCTCTTATAGAGAAGAGAGGGGCATTTTTGGAAAAGCTTGAAATATTAATTTATTATAAAATTATATTCGGTTTCTAATAGATCTATAAAAATTTATTTATATGATAAGGTGGTTATGTGTACAAATTCATTCAACCAATATGTTTTAGGTACGTTTTGGTCACCATATTAAACATATCTTTTAGATTTAACTCATAGTTATATTATTTAACATTTACTATGTCTTCTTGTGTTTTTATATTACATGTCTAATAAACATACAATAAAATTACAAGAGAACCTAAAGTGGTTATTTAATGAAATATCTATCATTATCTAAGTTATTTTCTATAATATTATATTTTTATGAATATTATATAATTTTAAAAAATATTATTTGTTTTAAAAACTCATTAAGTTAATTTTATCATCATTTAGTATTTGGTTTTTGTGAAATTTTTAAAAACCAGAATAATTCTAAAAAACATAGAATAAACTCTAACATGTGATATTCACCTATAAAATTCATGTATGGAATTAAAAGTTTCCTTTTACATTTATTTTAATATTTATAAAATCAATTATATAAATCATTTAAACTATGGTTATTACTGCATCGTCATTGTATCATAATTAAATTTAATTATTTTATTTTTAAAAATAATTGATAAAATACAATGATTTGTAAAATATTTTTGTATTTTTAATGAATTATTATTGTCTAATTTATCTTATCTATAACCCTATATTAAATTTTTTTTATTTAACAAAATTTAAATTTAACACTTTGAACACTTCCTTAAATAAAATATATTAAAATTCCTAATATAATTGAAGTGGATAAAAAGGGATCATATTTTGTTCCCGAGGTTGATTTTGGTCTAAATACACTTATAAAATAGAATTAAAACATGTTTTGGTGTATTTTGATATTTTTATAACATTATATTTACCTCTAATTATCATATTAACTATTAATCGTGGTAAATAAAATTGAAAAGTAAATATTCACCAAAAAAATATTTTTACTCTATCAAACCACATTTTACTTACTGTTGACAACCATGTCTATTAGATTTTTAAAATTCAATTCACCGTAGTGGTAAAATTACGTTTTATAAAAATTTTCTAATATGCCAAGAATTTGGGTAAAACACGTTAAAAAAGTTAATAATGTTTTAAATATATAAAATTTTTATAAAATGACTCCAATGAATTAATTGGACTAATATAGATATTATGTATCTATTTTTACATTAAAATATTTTTAAATTAAAAAATGATTATTTTAATAAAAATTCAGTTTTAAATAATAATGAAGTGTTTTCACTATTCATCAAAAATTAAATGTTTTCAGAAAATACCAACAATTCAACCTAATCTAATTTTGATATTACGAATCCAAAAAAAAAGTCCATTTTGAATAATAAAATTTATAAAATTTCTAAAAGTGGGTATATCTATTCATAACATTATTTTATATGGTGAATTTGATTGGTCACGGTGTGCTAGAACACATGATTTCCTACAACGCAAGCTATTGTGTTATTCAAAGAGAAACTTACCATGGAAGTGCGAGGTGTTAAATTCATCCCCTCTTCAATTAATATCATCCTTAACATTTTTAGAATATTACTGAATAAAATTATTCGGGTTTTTCTTCCTCATATGTTCCTCAGGTTTCTACATTGCCTCTTTCATTTTATGGTTTCTCTATGGAACATTTAACAGACAAGTCTTCTGGTTTCTCAACACTTGTTATCTACTATCAAAAAACATGATGGGATCTTTACAATAAGACATATCTAGTTCATGTTTTATATCTTTATAGGTGATTACATGTGTTGGGTCAAGCATGTATTTTCTCAATAGTGATATGTGCAACAGATCATGAACTTTGGAGAGACTTGGCGGCATTTGCTAATGGTAAGCTAAAAATCCATTTTGTTCTAGAATTTAGAAAGCTATGCTATATATGAGATACAATTTACTATTCTTACTGAATCGTATAACACCCTTATTTTTTGATACCTTCATTGAAACATTATCTGCTACATGAAATTACAAATCTTTCATTCGATTATTGGCATAGCTCTTTTGCACACTTTGTTCTACTTTTACATGGGTTTGGATAATCTTCACCTTTTACATTATTTCCTCAACAAGTTCTAGGACTACAAGTTTTCATTCACTTACATCATCCAAAAAAAATTGGTGTGCATCATCTCCTTCTATATAACGCTTTGTATGGTTCCATCTTAAAACATTAATGGAAGCTATTGTTATAGAAAAATTCTACCTGAGGTAAATACTAATCCCACATACAACGAATTCAAGTGAGAAAGATCTCAACATGTATTCTATGTTTTTAATTGACCGTTATGATTGTCCATCATTTTTAGGGAGGTATATAGTGTTGAACCGCAGTTCCTTATCTAGGGTATTCTGAATAATATTCAAGAATTATGATGTAAAATGGGGATCATGATCAGATATAATCTATTGGGGCACACCATTAAGTCTTAAAAATTTATTAATATATTTACATGACAAATTTTCATGTCGTAAATCTTCTCTAATAGCAAGAAATTGTTCTGACATGGTAACACGATCAACAATGACCCATACTGTATCATACCTTCTAGGAGACTTTGGTAGCCCCATGATAATGTCCATGGTAATATCATCCCATTTTCACTCTGGTATGAGAAGAGGTTTCATGACTCATCTAGGATGTTTTCTTCCACCCTTCACCTATTTATAAACCATATATCTTAACACATAATTAAAAATCACTCTCATCATATTTTCCCACAAAAAATGTTCCTTCAAATCTCTATAAATCATATTGCTACCAGGTTGTATAAAAAAATTTGAGCTATGAGAATGAACAAATAATACCATTTTTAGATCAGGTATATGAGGAACCCAAATTTTCTCCCCAAATTTCAAAACCCCGTCTTAATATATGATTTCAATCAATCTCATATCATTCACAACATTATTTTTCTTTTGAAACTCCTCTTCATGAGGTGGAGAAATTTTTATCCTTTCTAGTAACGGTGGTATTGAAAACAATTTGAAAATGTATCGATGTTTCTCCCACCATGATTATTCCCATATCCATATTTACTAGATCCATGAACATAGGATCCCTTTCCACACTAAACATGTTCAAAACTCCATGATCCTTTCTCCACAAAGAATCTGCCACCTTATTTTTATTCCTCAGTTAGTATTTTATTGGGAAATCATGTCCCTTGGCTAGTTCAAGCCATCGACTTCGCCTTATGTTTAGTTCATTATGTGAGAAAATATATTTCAAACTCTTACGATTAGTTTATATCACACAGTTTTCACCAAATAGATAGTGTCTCTTTATCTTAGGATAAAATATTAATGATGCTAACTAATGATCACATGTTGGATAGTTTTTCTCATTAATATTTAGTTGTCATGACACATAGTCAATAAATCTATAATTATGAATATAAACACAACCATGTCCTTTATTGGAAGCTACACTAAAAATTACAAACCCATCATTCTCCGATGGTAGAGTCAAGATATAAAAAGTGAATAATATTCTCTTCAATTCTTCAAAAAAAAATCACACACTTTTTTCCAAACAAATTTAACCCCATTACGTGTGAGCTTGGTTAATGGGTTATCCAATTGGGGAAAATTATATAAGAAACACTGAACATAATCTACTATACCAATAAAACTTCATACCTTAGTAATACAAGGTAGTGCTCTCCATTCATTGATTTCTTTTGCGTTTTAAGGATCCATAGTGATTCCATCCATAGAGATAATATGGACTATAAAAGATATCTGTTGCATCCAAAATTCACATTTTCTGAACATTCCATATAATTCATTAATTCTATGAGTTTTTATAATATTGTGCATGTTATTTTCATGAACTTTTTATATTTTGGATTATATGATGATATCATCAATAATACCATAAAAATGTCGTCAAGATATTCCTTAAAAAATTTATTCATTAGATCTATGAAAATAGAGGGTTCATTAGTCCGTCTAAAAGGTATTACTATAAACACATAATGAACATACCTGGTTCAAAATGTTTTCTTTGGAATGTATTTCTTCTTCAAGAAAAACTGATGGTATCCTGATCTAAGGTCAATCTTTGAGAAATATTGAGCTCTGTGAAGTTGATCAAATAAATATAAAATGCGAGATAGGGGACACATGTTAATTATTTTTATTGCATTGATATCCTTGTATTCAATGAACAACTTCGATGATCCATCTTTCTTCTTATAAAAAATAGGGCCTCCCCAGGGATAAACACTAGGTCAAATAAATCCTTTATTATTGAAATCTTCTAGTTGATATTTAGTTCCACTAATTCCACTGTGTCCATTCTATACGGAGTCATTGATATGGGCCTTCAACTAGAAATTAAGTCGATGGAAAACTAAATTTTGTGTTCTTATTGATGTTTATGTAAATGGTTTAGAAACACATCAATATATTCTTATATAATAGGCACATCCTCGGTTTGAACATTCCTTTTGCCACATATATTTATTTCACTCCCTTCCTCCCCAATAAATTAATTTTTTTAGCTGCTATGGGTGGATATAGATTAGAATCAGATGGAAATGTTTCTGTCGAAAAGATAAGGGATTACTTATCAACCTCAAAAATCCAAACCCCCTTCTTATTATGATAAATTTTCACATTGTGGTACAAAATCCCATCCACACCATAGATTATTTCAAATTCCATCATGGGTTTGACAATAAGACCAGTAGATAATGCACGTCTATATGTCATAATAGCAATTGATTGACAAAAAATTGTTCATAAGATACTTCCCTAAAGAGTTTTGACTAACAAATCCATTAATAAGACAAATTGAAAATATCTATTTTTTTGTAGAAATCTGGGATGATATGAAAGAATGCGATGATCCAGAATCAATAAATAATTGGATAATTTTGAGGAAATGATTAAAGTACATACCACCATGTCATTAAAAATTTCAACCTTAGTAGTATTGATCACACAAGCTTGGCCCTCAACCCTTTTACATTTCTAAGGTATGTTTATTTGATGCTTTGGACAATCATTTTAGTAATCTCCCATTTCATTACAATTGTATCATTGAATATCGACAGCCTCTTTCTTCTCATTGAAATCCCGAGCATGGGGGCCTTTTTTTCACACTGGTAACAAACACCCATCCCCTTTAGACATGTACCCGGGATTTTCTTCCATCAATTACTGCATGATAGAAATAAAAATTTTCCCTTCTTCCCCTTCTTTACTTTTCAAGAGTGTTCAGTCGATCTCATCTTCTCTTACTTTGAGTTGAATTCATAAGACATAGATAAATACTTTTCTGTCTTAATACCACATGAGAATCTATCTTCATAGGATGAGAAGGATAATGAGACTAATGCCTAATGGATAAATTGTTTTAACCCATCAAATAATCGAAAAATATTTCTTTATGGGTTATGTATATAATCTTCCACATTCCTTTTCCAACCTTGTAATGTTTTTCTTATACTTGGCGGCCTTCTTTTCCACCTTTTGTCCTAGACTCAAAAATTTCCTTTCCATATTTTCTTGATTTTCGGGCTAAAAGTATTCTTCTAACAAAAGCCCTTTCAACTCCCTTCAGTTCATATTTGATACTTCTTTATCCTAATTTCATTTTTTTTATTAATGACCACCATTGATTTTCATCTCCCAAGAGGGGATAGACGTCCATGAAAAACTTTTTACTTCCGCTACTCCCCAAATCATGAAATATTTTTTCTATGTAACTTATCCATTGTTTGGAAAAAAATGTATTTCTAGACCAATTGAATGTTGGTCATTGTTGACTCATGAAGTCATCTAACATTGATTTTCCACATTTTGGATCAAGGTGCTCCATACGGTAAATGCTATTATTTATAACCTGAGTGAGTTTTCCCAGTATGGTTATAAGATGTTAAGAACCAGTTGCATCACCAACTCCACTATAATGATCCTGAGAAGGAGGTAAATCCCTACATAGATTATGTGAATTTTTATAGATTACATTACTTACACTATGTGGCTTTTATAAACAATTTTGTATAGAAGATTAATTTATGAATCCCAATTCGTAATTTCAAACATTAAAATAATTAACATAAATTGTACAATTTATGCATAAAATTCATAATAATAAAAATGTTTTCATTGTGAATGTATTTACTCATAAATCTTTTATAATGGGTTTTAAATAAAATTTAATTTATCCTAAGTATATCCCCCATGAGTGTCAAACCAGGTACGCAGTAAGGCCAATAGTCTTGTACCAGGATACCCCTGGTCAAGACTGAAACACCTTTTTAGAGTTTCCACTCATATGTACATTTTTTTCGGATCCATGTACAAAAGTAGTATCCAAGTAGGGATTCATTTTTTGGAAAACCCACATAATATATACAAACTATAGTTTTTTTATTTTCGTCTATACTAATCCTTAGAGTCTATCTTAGGGTTATGTTTTCTAATCAGTGTTTTTCTAAATCTAGTTTACATGGTTTTTACTAAATTTTCTCTTAAACCCACTATAATGCCTCAACCCTCATTACCCAGTGTCGGTGAATTATTATATGACATTGGTGTGATCACAAGAGATCATGTCTTGAAAGACTGATCCACTTAGTATCCTTGGAAGTACTGGATACATACATAATTCTTAAATTACATTATTAAATGTTTAAAAAATATTGTCTCCCCATTGAACACTCTCATACCAATTATCCTATTCCTTTTGGTCAATCATAAGAATATTTTTTGGTATCATGGGAACAATAAAACTTAAGAAATGGGTGAGCTCAGATGATCAGAAAAGATATCAATATAAAAAAACAATCATAAATTATCCTATTGAAATGCGTTAATGTATAATACTAAAACACATGCCTTTTAAACTTAATCATCAGAATTTTATGTAAGCACAGACATTATAACCACATATTTAAGTCCTCATTCCAGGACTACAAATAAAATTTTTTTCTAGGCCTTTTGACTAGACAGTAGTTTGTCTCATTAGACCTAGAGATGCATCGAGAGGCTATTACGGGGCCCACCAAACACTTACTACCTCGATTTCATTACTCATATTAAAAGGATGAAACATAACATAATCATTCGTATTAAAACTAGCATATGAAATGTTAAAAAATTGACAATTAACCCTTAATGGTATAAAAAAAACACATCCACAGTAAAACATATCGCAGAACCTTCAATGCAATATAGAAGATTGTATCTTAATAAGTCAACTACAAACAAGCCTAAAATCCAACAAATAGTGTTGAAATAGAGGAAATCAATACAAAAAATATTTGATATAAATATCGATTTCAACATTGAAATAATTTAAATGTAAATAAAACATTTATTTTGAAAATATTCTTACACGATTGTAAGGGAACCTTCAATGGTATTATAATGGCAGAAAATAGCCTCACTCTACGTGTATGTTAAAAAAATATTCATTCCATAATTTTACAAAATGTTTATAAAGTACATTGTTTGGAAAATGATAGAAGTATTATTTTTAAAACAATTTATAAAAATTCATACATTATTATAAATGGATTTTACCCATAGTCTAGGAAATATTAAAAAAAAATTCAAATACATTTTAAAGAAACAATGATGTGGATGATAATGAATTCCTAGTAGATACTTACGTATAAAAAAACTCAGATAATAAAGAGATTTTAAAATTAACCCTTAACTTGAAATTTTCCATTGTCGAGGGTAAGTCAGCCTCTTGTATAATTGTTAAATCATTGTTATTTAATTATATTATAAGTACATACATAAATATGATATCATATATGATCCTCTAATATTGCATTGTTGATAATATTTCAGTAGTATAATTATTTTGGGAGTTAACATATTTGTTTTTGCATTATATTTTTTTTAAATAAGTCATGTTTTATATGGACATGTTATATATGATTCATTAAAATACAGATATTATGTTCTGAAATATTATATTTAATCATCAAATGTAAATTCATCTTGAATGGTTACGATAGGGAATGAAATCTCATCCCGTTGTGGAGATGGTAAGACATACGTACGCACGAGCAACAATATCATTATATTGATGGTGAAATCATATGAAGATGGATTGTATATTATATATATAGATTAATTAACATGCTATATTTACTATTTACATCTATTATAGTCATTATTATATTAATCCAAATAATGAATTGTTGAATAACAATATACACCAATGCATGGAGACAATAAGTTGTACGTACGCACGTATGGTGAAATTTTCATTCATAGGATGCATAAAATAATGAATGTGGTTGTACAATATTTATAATAAAATAAAACTATAAATAATGTAATTGATTTATTATTTTGGTATGAATAAAACAAATAAATTTTAAGTGGAACAAGATAAGAACATTGAAAGAGGTGATAAAATAATTACGTCATCTTCAGGTGCTTCCTTTTGATTTGAACAAAATTGATCTATATGATGGCTTTATGATAACATTAAGGCTTCTAGGTTTAAGTGAGGGTGGTTTGGAGGAGACTTGTGTAGATATTGGATGATACAAATGGATTTGGAGCTATCAATTTATGAGGAGGTGAGGTTCCCTTTTATAAGAGAGGTGTGGGGCACTTAAAGAAAATATTGAAATATTAATATTATATAAAATTATTTTTTATTTATAATACCTAAAAAATAATTTATTTCAATTTTAATGTGGGGATAGGTCTAAATTCTTTCAATAAATACGTTTTATTAATGTTTTGGTTACCATATTAATCTTATTGTTTACATTTAACTCTCAGATAAATAGTTTAACATTTACCAAGCCTTCTAATATTTTTATATTACATGGTTAATAAAATTAATATAAAATTCCAAGATAACATGAAATGGTTAATTAATTGAAATATCTAACATTATCTTTGTAATTTTTACAAATCATAGATATTTAGTAATATCATATTACATAATTACACAATATTTAATTTAGAAACTCGTTTATGTCAATTTTGACAATATTTAGTATTTGGTTTTTGTGAGGTTCATAAAAAACTAGATTACATAAAAAAAATACATTGAATAAACCCTAACATTTCATATTAAACTATAAAATTAGTTTATGTTATCTAAAGATTAAATTTACTATTTTTAAAATATTTATAATGTCAACTATTTTAATCATTCGTTAATAAGGTAATTACTCCATCGTCATTGTGTCATAAATAAATTTAAATATTTAATGTCTAAAACTTATGAATAAAATACCATGATGTAGGAAATATTCTTATATTTCTAATGAATATTTATATTCAATTTTATCTTCTGTATAACCCTTAATTAAAAATGTATTAGATAATAAAATTTGAATTTAACAGCTTTAAAACTTATTTAAATAAAATATAATAAATGTCCTAACCTAATCCAACTGAATAAAAAAGAATCTTTTTTTTCAAATGGATGAATTTTGTTGAAATAAACTTATACTATAGAATTAGGACATGTTTTGGGGTAATTTGGTATTATTATAATATTATTTTTACATTTAATTACAATATTTTCTTTTAACTATGGTAAATAAAATTCAAAATAACTATTCACAAAAATTTATATTGAATATATTGAACATCATTTTACTTACTGATGACTACAATTTCAATCCGATTTTTGAAATTCAATTGACATAAGCAATAAAATTACGTTTTATGAAAATTTGCAAATGTGACGACAAGGTGTGTAAAAGACATTAAAATGTTCTAAAAAAATTTAATATATATAATGATATTATAAAATGAATCCAATTAATTTAATTGTACTAATATAAGTATTATGTAATTATTTATAAATTAAAATAAATATAAATTAAAAAAATAATTACTTAAATTAAAATTTAGTTTCAGAAACTAATGTATTTTTTTACTATTCCTCAAAAACTGAATGTTTTCAGAAAAATACCAAATATTCTACCTAAGATAATTTTGATATTCTGAATCCAAAAATAAAGTCCATTTTGAAAAATAAAACTTAAAAAGTTTAATAAAGTGCACATTACTATTCATAACTTCTTTTTAAATGGCTAGTTTGATTTCTCATCATGTGCTAGAACTTGGGGATGCGTACAATGCAAGAAATTGTCTTATTCCAGGAGAAATGTATTGTGGAATATTTGGGGATACAAGTATAATGAATCTAATTCTTCTCATTAAGTTTTATATTCCATTTAATTTCATTATTAAGTGTGTATTATGATTCTTAGTTACTGAATTGGTAATAGTTTATAGGTACAATCTCATCAATTATTTGGATTTTTTATGATTGTGAATCCATTAGTTAAATAAAATTTTCTATCACTCAATAATTATCTAAAATTTTGTATTCCTATAGTTATAAATGATAACATCAAGTAACGGTATGATTTATCAATACATTATTACTAATGAATATTGATAATATGTTTTTTAGAAAATCAGAATTTATATCTCAATTCGTTAAGAAAATATGTTTTCTTTCAAACCTGTGTTTTCAAAAAATATTTTCAAAATACATTGTAAAATTATCCCATGATTTCTAAAATTATTTTTTACCAGTTTTTTTAATTTTTAAAATATAGTTATATAAGAAAGTTTATTGATTTTTCCTAGTCAAGGGACTTTTCTAATCATTTTATGGTGCGAAACGAAACTTGAAAATGTATAGATCTATCCTCTATTATTGCCTTCATTTCATTGAATATTTCATTTGAATTAATAAAAAACATTTTCAATGAAATTAATATTCAAATATTTAAGAAATTAGTTATTTCTAAATTAATTCCTTATAAAAATGGTTTCAAAAATGTTTTATGTCATTAAAATCATTTTCAAATAGGGATGAATGTTTTACTGACGAAATTTATTGATTTAATTTAAATATTAATTTATATTTTTTAAAATGGTTTTTAAGTGAAAATTATAACAACCCTTCCACATATTATACATTAATATATGATTTAATTACAAAAAATTACACTTAATATAACACGAATGATATATACTTCTGGTGTCATTATGAATAGGTGAATTGCACTGCATCATTAAACATAAGTTGAATCATTTATATTGAAAACTACTTTACCATGCATGAGCTAAAAATTACATTGGATGACCTGGGAAATATATAATAAAGGGGTGATACATAAACTCTTTTACATTAATAAAAATGGAATATATTGATGATAATAATACATGTTAGGAAAGGAGTATTAGTGAGACATAAATAAACATTAATAATATGTCATGATATAGAATTATAATACTAACATTGAAATTTAGAAACAACTTAGAACAATGCATCATAAAATAGGTCATGTCTAAACCACTAAGACTTCAAGGTGGAAAAAATCGCATAAATAATTCAGGTACACCAATTTCCTAATATGGCATATCATGATACATAATAATAACCAATTCATTAGAACACTATATAATTTCTAGCGCACCCATCACAAAAAAATCTTTACCAAAATAAGTTCTGTCACATTGGTTATAGATTCGTGATTCATTCATCATCAAAATTTATTCCATGATCAAGGAGTTTGTTATATATACATGTAATATCCCCTAATAAAAATTTATATGTGCGTAAATCTGAACATCATAGAGAGGATATGGGTATAGTATTCACTACATAGTTGGGCTTTCAAGGAAAATCCCATCGATTTTTTTGGCAGCATAATGACATCACATAAGAATTCATAAAATTGGTTGATGAGAGTGTTATGTATCTCTAAAATTTTTTTAATGATGTGGAAAATAATTAGGACATTAGAGGACATATCCTCACAAATATATTTAGAAAATAATGTATGTGATAATAAATATTCATGAAAAAAAGAGAGAGGAAATGATTCTTATGAAATTTTGGCATTGTATTGAGTGTACATGGGAGAGATTAATCAGATATAATGGTTTATATAATCAAATAAAAATAATAAATAAAGTATGGTGTTGTGATAAAACATACCACATCATTAGTAACTAAATAATAAATATCATAAGATGATAAAGAAACATGGATACATATGAGAAAGGAAAGAACCCTTACTTTTGTGTGTGGCTCCAAAAGCATGAAATGGGATTTGTGTGATCTTGGAGAACCTTAGAGGGATTCTAGAGAGGGTAGGGAATATTAAAAAAGTAATATAGTGATATTTAGTGAATATAAGTGGGATAATGGGTCATTTTAAATGTAATTGAGAGGGGTATTCATTTATATTTCACAAACAATAATTTTGAACTCAATATATTTATTATTTCTAAACCAAAATCATTACCATTGTTTTTCCCATTTTTTATACCATCATGGGAAGGTTTTTAGAATTTTATTTTGAAGGGGGAAGAATATATTAAAATAGTAACCTTTCTAACATAGTGGCGAGTTACTATTTCAAATAAATGAATTTAGATTCAAAAAATATATTATATATTTTGGAGGATACATAAATGAAATATAAAATAACCCAAATAAACATAAAAAACATTATATTAAGTATAATACATATATTTTTGCGATGATACCCATTAAAGTATTATTTAAATCATTTTTGGTATAATGCTTTTAAAAAAAATCCATATATTTATAAGGTATTTAATTTTTACCTGAAAATTTGATTGTCTCAAAATATTCTCATACATTAAACATATTATAATTTATACCATATGATATAAAAATATTATTTATTTTATACAATAAAATTATTAAATATGTGCATTTTTACTTTTAAAATAATATTTCACACATATAATGATGTGTTTTAAACAATAATATTTTTTGAAAACATATAAAAAGAATATTTTAAATCACCATAATTATATGACTCTTTTTTGTAAATAAATCTCATTTATTAATTCCACATTATTAAAATACATAATATTTCACATATCCATTAATTAGTCAAAATAAAAATGACAATAAATTCTTTATTCTATATAATATAAATATTATTTTTATGTATGTCTTTATACATATCTCTATATTACGCCTATATATTCCTTAAGAATATTGCTCGTGATGATGTGACTTTCATGGGGTCTTTCAACGAACTTGGTTGGGATTGTGATCTCAAAGAACATGAACCTCTCCCATAAATGGTTTCTCTCATGATTAATTTGATGGATCATTTCTTGGGATTCCTCAAAGAAAAATATTAGAAAATAAATCTCCCACAGAAGCTCTGATAAATGGTCTTCATTGTTCATGGTTCTACTATTTTAGGCCATCACTTCCTTTTCTTGATAAAATTTTATATGTTTAAATCCATATATTTATAATAAGATTTTTATCTCTATTAAATTGATATATTAAAAAAATTATTAATGTAATTTTAAATCTAAAAATATATAATAAAGGAAGTGCATAATTTTTATGACCATATTACATAATAATGATGTTAATTAAATCCAAACAAGTAACATCATTTAAAATCAATTAGTTCGTTTCAATCTTTCCCCATTAAGAAATATATCATGAAAAATTCTTATTAACCACATTAAAACAAATGAGTGTAACACTGTTTCATAACCTCCACCGGTTCCCATGTTTCTTCTTCAAACATTTTGTTTCTCAACAAAACATTGACGAGTGGTGTTGTATTATTTCTTAGAATGTTGAATCTATAATCTAATATCTTCACATGATTCTCTTTAAAAGATAGGTCATTCCCTAATGGTACCACCTCTTCATTGAGTAAATGTGATGGGTATATTATGTATGTTATCAAGGGAGATACATGGAATACATCATGTACATGAGATATGTAAGGTTGGAGTTATAGTTAGTAGGAAACCGCTTCGATGTGATCAAAGATATAAAATTGTATGTTGTGTATTGTATTAATCATTCCCTTCAGTACAAATATCAACAAATTCATATATAGATATTTTTAGAAGAAACCATGTATCCAATAGAAATACAATAAGCAGCCTTAACGATTGTCTGTGTTTCTTTATTGTCGACACTGAGAAGCCCTGATGTGAAACTGAATGGTCTTAAATGTATATAACATTTTCTCATCCAATTCTGGACCTTTTAGTTTTTTTATCGAACATTATCTTATCATTCAGATGTTCTTCCCCTCTTCACATAAAGGGCTTCATTGGGTTCCATTTTGTTGCTCGAGTGGAAATTTTTGTTGTAGATAATTCAGCCAGAGAACGATATTGATCCCTTCCACCTTTGAAATACATTGTAAATTCTCTAAACATGTCCTCAACTATCTAGATAGACCACTCAAAATGGCCATCATTATTAGGGTTATATGCCATTATGATGATCGACGTAGTATTTAGATCATTGTGGATACTCATTCAGAACATAGAGTTTAATAATAGATCTTGATTAGATATCGTCGAGGTAAGTACACCATATAGCCTCACCAACTATCAGATGTATATCCATGAAAGTTTATCCAATGTAAAATCCTCTCAAATCAAAATGAAGTTTTCAGTCATTGTATAATGATCCACCAAATCACTGATAACATGATTTCCACTATATTTTTTAAGAATCCCAATAACAATCTCAATGGTGATGTTTTCACATTTACATGTAGGTAAGGGTAATGGTTGCCTCATCCCCTTCAATTTTGTCCTTGCCTCCTCTACATGCTGACATACAAGACATTAGGTTGTATATTTTGTGATATCTTTCTTCATATTATCCCACCAATAGTGTTGTTAGAGATATCGGTACATTGTTGTACTTCTATGATGGATATAAAAGTATGATCTATGTGTGTTATCTACCATATCCTTTTGTTACTAGGGATTTGATGGTATATATAGCATGGAACGAAATCATACAACAACTACTTATTTACCATTTAACAACAAGGATTTCCCTTTTCATATGG
Source organism: Viscum album (assembly GCA_963277665.1). Classification (NCBI taxonomy): domain Eukaryota; kingdom Viridiplantae; phylum Streptophyta; class Magnoliopsida; order Santalales; family Viscaceae; genus Viscum; species Viscum album. The sequence goes on along the minus strand of OY728163.1, from coordinate 1,844,416,224 downwards.
TTTAAAATTTCTTCTGAATTACAGAATTATCACATATAACATTCATTAACCTATATAGAAGAGATGGTTGAGAAATCATTTGTGAATGAATGATGATGCTTTTGGAACCATGGTTGTTCTATGTAGGAATTGAAGTTTGGTTTGTGTTTGTTGTCAATCCTCAGTGGAAGTTCCGAATGTGTGCCAGCAAAGCAATCATACAGTTCAAGCAGACAACAGTATTGAAGGTGGCACTGTTTCCTAGTGTTTGCCAAATTTTTGGGCCACAAAATTGGAAAATTAAGACATGGATTGTCTGCAAAAGGAGGTTCGCCCAAAAAGGAATTTTTGCGCGAAATATAAGAGTCTTGTACAAAATACATAAGTTGGTTGCAGAAAACAGCGGGATGCACGAAATAATGGATCGAGGTTTTTCGTTCAAATAGTGTTTCGAAATCAGATTGGTGAAAAATGGCAAAGGCATGGGCTGTGCGGAAAATATGGGCTGTGCGCGAAAAACAGCGTGGTGCGCGAAATATTGGAGTGAATTTTTTTGCGCAAATAGTGTTTCTGAATCAGAATGGCAGATAATAGCAAAGGCATGAGTTGCGCGAAATATCTGATGATGTGCGTGAAAAATGGTATCAGCACGAAAGATTACGCGCCAAATGAGAGGTTTTACGCACCACAGAGGCTTTTTCGCACGGGGGTCTTTGATGCCTATAAATATAAGGTGACCCCCTTCATTTCGTACAAATGAAGACTTAGAGAAGATCTGAGGTCTGATGCGCAAAAAAGGATCGTGTAAAGAGTCTTGCACGAAATATTTGGTATTGCGTGTAAAATTTCGGGATGCGCGAAAAATGAAGAGTTGCACGTAAAAATTGAGTTCTCCCATAAAAGATTCAGTTGCGCGAAAAAGGGGTTTTTACGCGAAATATTTTTCTGCGTGAAAAGTAAATTTTGCACACAATAGGAAGGTTTTGTGCGAAAAGGTTTGGTGTTGCGCGCAATTGTCAGTGATGTTTGTCGGCACGTTCTGGTTATCCGGTTTAGTGGTTATGTGCATTCTAGTGCATCTATTCCGGACTTCGATGCAAGCAGAGTCTCATTCTAAGCAGAGGCAAAGACTTCAATGCAAATCTATTGAATAGACCTTCACGTCTATAAACTGAGTGGGACTTCACCAAGGGAAGTGAGCCAAAGGGAGTCAACAGGAGTGACCCAAGGGAAGCAGTGAGCTATCCCTCAACCTTTGTAAAGGCAGTGTGCATGGGACATAGTTATTGTTCCCAAACCATTGTAATCCACAACTAGTAAAGATTAGTGGAATTTGGTACAACGAACAACATGTCGGCGTATTCTCTGTGGACGTAGCCCTTAGTGGTGAACCAATTAAAAAGTGTTGTGTCTTCTCTCTGGATGTGAATGTCTTCATTCTAATCTTATCAATCGTACAGGTTTTACAAGTTCCTACCAACATGGGAACAATATCTTATACTTTAAAAGAAAAGGTTGTCACCCTGATTCTCCCCTCCCCTCTCAGGGTGTCCCGGGGTCCTACAAGTGGTATCAGAGGGTAAAGGTTGCTGGTATTAAATCTGTCCTCTGTCGTCATGGAGAATGCAGTCAATGTCAGGGGAGTACCTCTCTTCGATGGAAGTAATTTCCAGATTTGGAAGAATAGAATGAGATCTCGTCTAAGATCCATTGGAATGGAATTCCTATTTTCCACTGTCCAAGGTATACATGTTACTGATCCAACAGGGCTGGCTATGACAGATGCCGATAGAAAAAATCTTGATGCTGATGCTAAAGCGCAGAATGCTCTCACTGCAGATCTTTCAGATCAGATATATTTAAAGGTGATGAGTTGTACCTCAACAATATCTCTGTGGGATAAACTTGAAAACATCTATGAAGGAGACAACAAAGTAAAGGAGGAGAAGCATCAAGTCTTACACAACAGGTTTGATGATTTAAAGATGCATCCTAATGAGAATGCAGATTCATTCTTCAATCGAATTACTGAAGTTGTAGGAGCAATTAGAGGCCTTGGAGAAGAAATCAAATACATTGATATCGTTAAGAAGATAATGAGAAGACTTCCTCCTATGTACAATGCAAAGGTGTCAGCCCTTGAAGAAAAAGATCTATCAAAACTGTCTTTGGATGATCTTTTAAGTAGTCTAGTGGAATATGAGATGAGAGTCAAACCCGAAGATGCCACAACTCATGTAAAAATGAAATGACATTCAAATCCATGGACAAAATGAAAATTTAAGAAGATAGTGGTGGTGAAGATGATGAGGAAAAGAAAATTCTTTCTCTCATCTCCAAGAAGATGAAGAAGGGAAAAGGTAAATATAAAGGCAAGCTACCTCTGGCATGTTTTCGTTGTGGAAGAGTTGGGCACATTGCCTCTCAGTGCCAAAGAAAGTTTGATGTTGATGAAAGAGAAGCAGAAGAAATCGAGAAGCCTCAGAGAAGGTTTTCCAAAAAGGGAGACTTCAAATATGTAAAGAAAATACAAAGGAAGAGTTTTTTCTGTGAAGAAAAATATGATGATACTGAGTTGTGTGAAGATGAAGAACCAGAATTCAAAGTAGGAAACCATGCTTCCATGATTGCTACCATTGAAAACCCAGATCCCTTGATCAATAAAGATAGAGATAATCAGATTATTTCTAATGGTGATTCAAAGTCTCAATTTAAGGATGCTTTTTACAAGCTTCAGAATAAATGTAAGAGGTGTAATAAGTGGAAGAAAATGGTGGAAGAATCAATAGAATATGTTGATGATCTTGAAGGAGATATTGAATTACTAGAAGAACTAGTGAGAGTTCAGTCTTCAATCCTTGAAAGCACAGATGATTTAGTGGAACTAAAGCTTAAAATTGAAGAACAAGAAAAGGTCATAAATGACCTTTAATCCAGACTAGAATAGAAGTCCAAGAATGTTGAGGGTCTTTAAGAATAGGTTGTTACTCTTAGAAGTAAAATTGAATTTCAATCAACGAAAAATTAGTGAAAGAGGAAAATTCATTTCAAAAGATTATCAGATGCTGAATTACTAGCAAGAGCCAAGTGTGGTTCAGATGGGGTTGCAAAAATCTTAAGTGATCAAAGACCCACTTACATGGGAAAGAGTGGAATTCGCTGTGAAGCTGAGACATCAACTGCTGGAAGTAAAGAGAGCCAAAATAAGAACAAGATGAAAGTTGGACCTGCTGAAACATTACCTGAAATGCTGAAAAATAAACCCTCAAACGAAACTAAAAGAAGAACTGAAAATTATCCTCAAACTTTAAGAAATGACAGGCAGTTCAACTATTCTCCAAAGGAAGCAGGCATGAGGATAAATTCAAGTGAAAAGACATTTACTCTCATGATGTTTCAGTTCTGTGGTTATCTGGGCCATACCTTGTCATACTGCAAAGAGGCAAGGAGCTACTTGAATGGGGAAGATCTAGGAAGTCAACAACAGAGACTAGTTTCATATCCTCCATCTTATAGAAGGAATAACTTCTAGGGTTACTGTTTTAAATGATCCAGATTTGGCCATAATGCTATGTATTGTAGGCAGTAGTACGACATGAGAAATTCATACAACACTCAAAGACGAGCCAGTTTTCATCCTCCTGATGATGTTGTTCTCACACACAGTTTTTCACCTCTGGAAGAAGATTATGTGTATGAAGAATCATATTATATGTAAGAAAGTATTAAAAGGCCATCATTATCCTATGCTCAGTCCAATATCTCATGGAATAAGAAGAAGAAGATCAAGAAATCCAATCTTCCAGAAGTATCCCTCAATGCTACAAAGAGTAGCAGCCCCTGGATCCTTGATAGTGGATGTTCTTCCCATATGACTGGAAATGCTGACCTTTTGAGGAACATTGAAAAGATTGTTGATGGAACAGTACGGTTTGGTAATGATGGTGCTTTTAAGATTAAATGTAGTGGGAATACTACTCTCGACCACAGGGAGATGAAAAAGACTGAAGTTATTTATGTGGACGGTCTATGCAACAATCTATTTAGTGTAAGTCAACTTTTTGACTCAGGTCTCATAGTAACCTTCAATAAAAAAGGCTGTACTATAAAAGGAAAACCAGGGAATTCTCTTATGAAAGGCTGTAGAACAGATGGAAACTTATATCAGGTTGGCAGCAAATTGAACTCTTTCTATTTGTCTATTGAAGAAGAAAACAATTTGTGGCATCAGAGGCTGGGGAACATTAACCAACAAGACATGGAAAAGATATCTAAGATGAAGATAGTCATGGATATTCCCTTTCTAAAATGTGAACGGGAAAATTCTGGTGATGCTTGTATTCGTGGGAAGCTGGTCTGTAATTCATATCGGCTAAAGAAGAAAAGGGAATCACATCATCTTGATCTCATTCATACTGATGTATGTGGACCAATAAATGTTGTTGGAACATATAGAGAATGGTACTTCGTCCTCTTCATTGATGATTATAGTAGAATGGCTTGTGTAATGGTGATTCACAAGAAGTGACAAGTACTTGATTGCATGAAAACTTATCACCAGATTGCTGAGAATGATACTGGACGATCAATAAAAGTCATGCGATCTAACATTGGAGGGGAATAAACATCCATAGAGTTTGAAAATTACCTAGAAAAACATGGAATACAGCATGAGGTAGATGCTATGAGAACTCCACAAAAAAATGGAGATGTTGAGCGTCAGAATCGACAGGTCAACAATATGGCCAGGACTATGTTGATTGAGAGTTTTATCTCTCGCTATTACTGGAAGGAGGATGTTGAAGCTGTAGTGCACATTCAGAATCGAATAGGGCTCTATATGAGAGAAACGAATACACCATACTAATTGTGTCATGGAAGAAATCCTTCTTTGAAATACATCCGTGTTTTCGGAATCAAATGTTTCATTCAGAATAAAGAAGGAAACCAAGCCATCCTCATTTAAAGAAGCTGCAAAGGATGAATCCTGGGTGAAATCCTTGAATGAAGAGTTAGATCAGATTGAGAAGAATCAGACATGGGATCTTGTCCAGAGATCTAAAGGTCACAATGTGATTGGAACAAAATGGATATTCAAGAAAAAGTTTGATGAGCATGGAAGTGTTATCAGAAACAAGGCTCGAATGGTATGTAAAGGGTATTCTCAGATTGAAGGTGTTGATGTTGAAGAAACCTTTTCTCCAGTGGCTAGACTGGAGTCAATCAGGCTCTTCCTTTCCATGACTCTCTAGAGAGAATATAAAGTATATCAAACGGATGTCAAGAACGCATTTTTCAATGGTGTACTCGAAGAAAGAGTCTACAGTGAACTACTGGTGGGTTTTCTTCTTGGTGCTGATGAATCAAGGGTCTGCAAGCTAAAGAAAGCACTTTATGGCTTGAAACAGGCACCACGGGCATGGTACTCCAGACTAGATTCTTATCTCAAGAAGCTGGAATTCAAAAGAGGAGGAGTAGATCACAATCTCTATGTGAAGAATTATCCGAAAGATCAGTTCAAGGTTCTCGTTTACGTCGATGACATTATATTTGGTTACAACGGGCAGAAATCGGTGGATGAATTTGCCAATCATATGAAATCAGAATTTGAAATGTCAATGACTGGGGAGCTCACATATTTCTTGGGACTACAGGTGACTCAAAGGAAATACTACACTTTTATCTCTCAGGAAAATTATGCAAGAGAGCTGCTGAAGAAGTTTAATAAGAAATACTCCAAACCAATGTCAACTCCGATTGCAGTTGGAACCAAACTTGGAATGAATGGGAAGGAGAAATCTGTAGATCCCACCATGTACAGGAGGATCATTGGGAGCCTACTATACCTGACAGTGACACAGCCAGATATTGTCTTTGCCACATGTCTTGCATCTCGCTTTCAAAGTAATCCACAGGAGGAACATTTGGCAGCAGTGAAAATAATCATGAGGTATATTCAAGGTACTCACAATTATGGATTATACTTTTCTGTAGGAAGGGACTTTGAATTATCAGCATTTTCAGATGCTGACTGGGCTGGTGATGTTGTAGATAGAAAATCCACCAGTGGTGGAGAATTATTTATTGGAAATAACTGTGTCGGATGGTTGAGCAAGAATCAAGAAAGTACTTTTCTTAGTACTGCTGAAGCTAAGTATATATCTTCCACAGAGGCATGCACTCAACTGCTATGGATGAAGAAACAACTAACAGACATTGGTGATGATGTGAATCAACCAATAGTAATTTAATGTGATAACAAGAGTGCAATTCATCTCACGAAGAATCCGGTTCAGCAATCCCATACAAAACATATTGAAATCAGGTATCACTTTATCAAAGAAAAATCTGAGCAAGGGGTGATTAAAATGTATCACGTGGGAACTGATGATCAAGTAGCTGATATCCTGACAAAACCACTGTCAGTAGTTGTGTTTGAAAAGCATCAGTTGAACCTCTGTGTTCAACAACCTCCTACTGCATAAAGAAATTATGAAATCCCCTCTCCCCATTTGTTATAACTATTTTAATCTATTTATGGTTGTGATGCCAGTTTATGGGGGAGATACTATCCAGGGGGAGTATGGTTTGAGATGAACGTGAAAACAAATTACTGGTCTTTGGATTTATTGTCAATGGGGGAGAAAGGAGAAAGGAATAAATTCATGCAACTTCTGTGATGAGAATAAGGAGAAGGAAAATAGTGGAACCCAATTCAAGCCTCCTCTCTTGTTTTCTACACCGAGCAATGCTCACGTAGACTTAGAGTGTTGTCTGAGTTGATCCTTGCATTGTTGGTATGCATATGGATGGTGATATATTGAATTTATTTGGTGATTTCCAACAAACCCAAAGGGGGAGATTGTTGGAACCATGACTGTTCTATGTAGGAATTGGAGTTTGCTTTGTGTTTGTTGTCAATCCTCAGTGGAAGTTCCGAATGTCTGCCAGCAAAGTAATCATATAGTTCAAGAAGACAACAGTATTGAAGGTGGCATTGTTTCCCAGTGTTTGCCAAAATTTTGGGCCTCAAAATCAGAAAATGAAGACATGGATTGTCTGCAAAAGGAGGTTCGCACAAAGAGGAAGTGTTGCATGAAATATAAGAGGCTTGCACGAAATACCTAAGTTGGTCGTGGAAAACCGCGGGATGCGCGAAATAATGGATAGAGGTTTTTCGCGCAAATAGTGTTTCGAAATCATATTGGAGAAAAATGGCAAAGGCATGGGCCACGCGGAAAATAAAGGTTGTGTGCGAAATACGTGAGCTGGGCGCGAAAAACAGCGTGGTGCATGAAATATTGGAGCAATGTTTTTCGCACAAATAGTTTTTCGGAATCAGAACTTAAAAAATTGGCAAAGGCATGGTTTGCGCGAAATATCTGATGATGTGCATGAAAAATGGTATCAGCACGAAAGATTACGTGCCAGATGAGAGGTTTTACGCGCCACAGAGGTTTTTGCACGCGGGGGTCTTTGACGCCTATAAATATGCGGTGACCCCTTCATTCCATACATTTGAAGACTTAAAGAAGATATGAGGTCTGATGCGCGAAAAAGGATCGCATAAAGGGGCTTGTGCGAAATATTCGGTATTGCGCGGAAAATTTCGGGATACGTGAAAAATGAAGAGTTGCACGTAAAAATTGTGTTTGCCCATAAAAGATTCAGTTGCGCGAAAAATGGGTTTTTGCGCGAAATATTTTTCTGCGTGGAAAGTAAATTTTGTGCGCAATAGGAAGGTTTTGCGTGAAAAGGTTTGGTGTTGCACACAATTGTCAGTGAAGTTTGTCGGCACGTTATGGTTATCCGGTTTAGTGGTTCTGTGCGTTATAGTGCATCTATTCCGGACTTCGATGCAAGCAGAGTCTCATGCTAAGCCGAGGGAAAGACTTCAATGAAAATCTATTGAAGAGACCTTCACGTCTATAAACTGAGTGGGACTTAACCAAGGGTAGTGAGCCAGGGGGGAGTCCAGGGGAGTGACCCAAGGTAAGTGGTGAGCTCCCATGAACCTTTGTAAAGGCAGTGTGCTTGGGACATATTGATTGTCCCCAAACCATTGTAATCCACAACTATTGAAGATTAGTGGAATTTTGTACGACCGAAAACTTGACGGCGTACGCTCCTTGGACGTAGCCCTTAGTGGTGAACCAAGTAAAAAGTGTTGTGTCTTCTCTCTGGATGTGAGTGTCTTCATTCTAATCTTATTAATCGTACAGGTTTTACAAGTTCCTACCGACGTGGGAACAAGATCCTATACATTAAAAGAAAATGTTGTCACCCTGATTCACCCCTCCCCTCTCAGGGTGTCCCGGGGTCCTACAGATGTTTCATCATTTATGATTCCCATGTCTGTACTTTTTATGTCTACGAAAATTGGATGCTTCTCATTTTTCATTAATGAATTAATTGATGGATTGTTTATAATAATATCATCGTACACTTTATTTTTTTTCAATAATTATTTTGAATTGACCAATCATAGAATTTGATCATCTCTAACCATATTCATTGGCACATATTTATCTCATTCTGTGTGAATATAAAATTGATATTTTTGTGATTCATATATATATCACACTTATCATCAATGAGATAATGCAACAAAATTTTTTATGTGAAAATAAATTTATCCAACTCCATTTCATGGTTTGGATAGTTCTGTTCATGAAAATTCAATTACATTTAATGTTATGTAAATAATTTTTCATTTTCCATATACAGATATCCAAACCCTTTTTTCTGAGAATAACTGAATACAACTAAATGATCTCCACTTTTGGGTAGTTTGATCCCATTCCAAGGGATAATCATCCTTTCTCATCTCATTAATTCTTTATGGGAATTCATCATTCCATGAAAACAATACTCCCTTCCATATAAAATTAGTAACAAGATTTGATAAATCACAAGAAATTTATCATGATTCAATGATCATACCCAGCTAACCAAATAAATCTATGAATATCTGCCACATCAATCCTTTAATATCATTTATTTTCAAAGGGTATACATAAATATCAACTATTATGATCATATTCCAAAATAAAGAGTATTCCTTCATCCAAAAAACTCATTTTCTATACATTGAATATGTATTTTTATTTCTTAAGTTCTATATCATTATAAACAAATAATCATCATTCTCCTCCTTAAATTTGTATAATATTATAATATAATTTATAAATACTACCAAAAATTTGTCAATTTATTCTCTGAAGAAACTATTCATTACGACCGTGATGATTAATGGAGAATTAGTGTGTCTAAATGGAATTTCTAGGAAATCATTGTTCGTGTACCTTATATGAACAAAAGTCTTGAGGATATCTTCATTTTTCACAATAATTTGTCAATATCATGAGCACATATCCACATTGGAAAAGTATTGTTCCCATCTACTAGATTTAAAATTTCATTAATCCATTGGAGATGATATTTTTCATTTATTTTGATCTTTTTGAGATCATGATAATCAATGAAATGGCATATTGACCCATGCTTCATCATAACAAAGAGGAGTGGTGCCCCGCATGGTTAATCACTTAGGTGAATGAATCCTTTATCAATATTATATTATAATATATTCATCATCCCTTAATGTTCCACGATAACCATTTTATACGTAGTATTGGATAATGTTAATTCCAAATGTATATGATCGATTCAAAATTCAAAAACACGTCCAAGAAGAATACTATGATTTTCCTCGAGAAACACATCAGTGTATTCCTCCAAAATAGGCATGTCATCAAGGATGATTCATTCATTTGGAATCAATAACATGATCTAGATATGATAACTCATTGGGAAACGATATATATTAATGAGAGGATAGTGTAAAAAATGATTCATCCCCTCTAGAATGTATAAAGAATGTGGGTTAGATTCTTTATTTAGAGAGAGATTTCATTCTCAAAAATAAAAATAAAATAATATCGGGAATGGGAATCCTTAAAGATAATTTCCACAAATTAATCCAAATAGATAATGGCATGGCTTTCTAGAATTTTCTTTCCACAAATTTGGAAAGGGGTGGAGTTATATACATGGAATTTAATAATTTTTCCACTTTTCATCTTCACCTATAAGTCCCCTTCTATTCTTTGTGATGGTGTTTGAATAGTTTTACTAAACAATCATGGTATGAATGAATACGTTGAACTATATTCAAAAAGTATTTTCTCTATTCTGGAATTAATTTGTAGAATAAGTATAACCACCTTGATTTTAGGTCAAATTTAGTAGTTCAGAAGGGAAAATGTCTCCCTCGCTTCTGTGGAGGATGAGTGTTGTCTCTAAAAACATATGTCTTTGTTCATTATTTTGAAATGTTTTATGGTTCATTGTAGTATTAGCAATGAATATACACTAAGGGTTTACTATATCATTCCATTACATTGTATTAGTAGTGGTTTTTTCTTACCGAAAATCACTATCTTTTTCCCATACTTTATGCACCTAAGTAATTTTGTTATCCCCATCATGCAATATAAAAGTTTTATTTTTTATTACATTTGGAATGTGGGATGTTAAAATTTCATGGAACCATTAATTCTCTATATCAGACCGCCATATTTTATCTCTACTTTCTTCTTCAACACCTGTTTAATACCCTAAGATTCATCGATCCCCATATCATCTTTGAGAGAATATCAGACAATTTCTTTATAGATATTAAAGAAACAGATCACTGGGTCAATCCATAGGCATGTTTTTAGACCACCAATTATATGATCAAACTTACACTTGGGGGCTACTATAATGTTGGAGGTGTATCGTGCAAGCCTTCAGAAATTTTCATTGTACCTGGGAATAGATTCGTCATCTTTTTTCAATAGGTAAATAAAGTCTGTATTGATTTTATGTTGGAGGGTGTGGGGAAAATATTTATCCAAAAATATTTTTGAAAATCTTTCCTTCCCATTTCCTCGATCTCTTCATTATGATTCATATTTTCGATCAATGTCCAAAATTGGTCAACTTCCACTTACATAAAATATAGAACCAAAATAAACATCTCTAGTGTAGAGTATATAAGGATTGAGAGGATCATCTCAATGGAGTCCATCCATTGTTCGATTATTATTTGATCAAATGACTCATTGAATATAAGAAAAATATTTATCATTAATCCCACAATTTTGAAAAGTAATATTTCTAGGAGGTTTAGATGCCCCTAATGATCTATAATTCTATTGAAAACCTCCATCAGTTGACAATGTATCTTCATGATTTTCATGATTCCTACACACATTAGGTTGGGTATCTCATTGGGGTAGTCGTCATATTGCACTTCACAATTATTATTTTCATGAATCTTCCTATTACATTACACTATCTATAATTAATGGAATATTATAGATAATTAATTTTATACAATAAAAAACAAAAAGGGAAATCTAATGGAATTAAAGGGATAACTATTTAATTATATATATTTCATTTACTTATGAATTTATAGGATTCAATCTATGTTATACATGATCTATTTTAAAAAATATATTATTATGGGAATTATTTTGTTCCTTTAATAAATGTGCATACAAAGATTATGAATTTACCAAAGCATATCTAATATAGGTTTCAAACCGGTAGCATAGTAGGGCATGTTTTCATGTGCTACGTTACACAAATTTAGGTCTGGGACACCTTGTTAGAGTTATTACGCATAGGTACATCTGTACTTGAACCACATCAACATGAAGTATCCGGACAGTGATTCATATGGTTGATAAACCACCTAATCTATATTCACCAATATTTTATGGATATATTCTTATAATTATTATTTTCTTTTTAAGGACTTTTTTAAAGTATTATAATCCTATTCTCAAAAATAACTATGCATTTACACAATTACTAACAATAACAACCCTTCACCTTATTAAAAACTAAGAAATGATTTAAATAAATAAAATAGCCCTTAATAAAAAAAGTTTGTGAAATATATTTTCATTTGGATTTATGTACACTTAACTTCAACATTAAATATGAATCACAACATCTTTATTGAAACCCTCCTTAACAATATGGAGCATAAAATTGCCTTGGATTACATGGAGAAATAAATAAAAATGGTTATCCATAAATCCCAATAAGGGAATAAAATGGAATAAAATAAAAATAAAAATACATGTTATACAATTCATATAAATGAGGCATAATATACCATGAATAATATGGCATGATATGACATGATAATCATAACAAGGAAAATGTGGAAACATTATAAAACACTGGAGAATAAACATATGTCGTGGATAAACAATCAATACATCACTATAGAAAAAACTCTCAAAAAGGAATCAGTTACACCAATTTATCAACATTATGTATCATTATAATAAACATTACCCAATTCAATGGAGTTTTATATAATTTAGAGTGCACACATCACTTTAATTTCATTATCATGCTTACGTTTTCAACAAAAATCTTAAAGCATGGATTATTTCATATCATAATTTATTCCATGATCATGGAGTGTTGAATAAATACATGTAAGTACCTAATAAAAATTTATATGTGCAATAAATTTAAGACCGTTGAAAGGAAAAAGGTATGGTATTCACTATACAATTAGTTTGGGCTGAAAAATCGTCATGAAAAATTGGTTGCAAAAGGATGTCACAAAAAAATTGAAAATTGGTTAATGAAAGTGAAATGTGTATATAGTAATTTTTAAATGATGTGGAATATAAAAGGGTCATTAATGTACATTTATAAACATATTCAATTATAAACAAGTAAGTTAAACGATAATAAATAATCTTGGAAAAAAGTGAAAGGTTTGGATGCTTACAAAAGTTTGGCCTGGTAACAGCGGTACATGGGAGGGATTAATGAGAGAGAAAGGGGTATATAATCATTTATAAATAACAAGGCAATTAGGGGGGAGGTAAAAACATACACCATCATTATTAATTGAAAATAAAATTTAATAAAATGATAAATGAACATTGATAAAGATGAGAATGGCACAAACTCTTACTTGAGTGTTTGACTTCAAAAGAATGAAAAAGGATTCATAGGAGCTTGGGGATAATTTTGAGTATTCTAGATAAGGGATGTCAGATTAAAAAATGTCCACCAATTATTTCTGGTGAATAGAAGATGGATTGGGTGGGTTTATAAATGGAATGAGAGTTGAATTCTTCAATATTTAAAAAAACTGGGATTTGTAAACTATATAATAAAATATTCAAAACCACAAACCATCACATGATTTTTTCTGATAGTTTATTCCAATGTTAGGATATATTAATTACTTTATTAGGAAAATGCATTAACATATTAAAATGTTACCCTTGAGTATGTTGATGTAATTCACCATGTTAATGGAATGAATTTAGAATCATAAATAAAATTATATTTTATGGGGGATTCATAAAGGCATTATAAATCTAATAAAATAAACATATAATAACGTTATTTGAGGGGTAAACAATATATTTTTTAAGGATACTCGTTAATGTATTTGTTACATCATTTTTGGGTCATTATGATGTCATAAAACACAATATATAATTATATGATATTTAATTTTTACCCAAAAAATCAATTTTCTCATCAAATTTCGAACAATTAACCAATGTATAATTTTGAAGTTTTTATTGAAAATATATTATTTATTTTGTCGAAATAAATTAAAAAAGAAGTTCATTTTCACTATTAAAATGATATTCTTAATTTTTAATGTAGAATTTTTAATATAATCATTTTAAACACTTATAACAGGTATATTTCACTTTATAAATATTTTAAGAACAATTATAATTAATAAAACTTATTTATTAATAAAATTTTATTGAAATACTATTTATTTCAAATTTCCATTAATACTATAAAATAAGTCCAATTAGTTTAACATGAATATTACCTGAAAATTCAATTAGTGTTCAATTGAATCAAAATAAAAAGTATTTATAATGTTATAATAAAAATTGAAAATTAAATTATTATAATATAAAATATAAATATTCATATTATTAAGGTCTTCTACATATCACAATAACACACTGGAATACTCCGTATGAGTTTGGTGTGTGATAGTGAGAATTTTATGAGGTCGTTCATCAAATATGGTTTGGGATGTAATCTTGATGAGCATGAACATCTCCTATAAATGGTTTCCCTCATCATTAAGTTATTTGGTATCAGATTTGGCTTGGTCAAGGAAAAATCATGGATATTATATCTCCCTAAAAATATATGATAAATTGAATACATAAGGAATAATTATACTAGTTGAGGCCACCACATCCTTTGTATGGGTCAGTTTGATTAGTTAAAAGTCCTATATTCATACTAAGCATGTGATCATCGTTCAATGGCTATATTAACAACAGTTGACATTATTTAGCCGTATTTTAAAAACAATAAGATATAAAAATGTTTTTTGTGGTTTCTATAACTATATTATGTAATAATACATTTAATCAAATAAAAAATGGAACCATAATTTATAATAGTTCGGGTAATTACAAAAATATATTTTGAAAATGTTTTAGGTTATAATTACTAATTTTAAAAGAATATTTATTTACCTTAAGAATTTATCCTAATGAAATTTCATAATCCTATTCCATCTAAATGAAATCCATTTCTATGGTTTATTATTTACTAGTGATATGATCCAAAGATACCATTGTTAAGCTTTCATTTAATGGTTTATGTTTAAGATGACATGTTTTTTATGAAACCTACTTAAATTCCATGGGTTATTCCATGATGAAACACATATTTTCATGGGTAATGATATAATTAAATGATTATTAATCCTTTTTATTTTAAAACTGATATAATATCATTCAATTTTTATAATACCCATTTCATTTCATGGGTAATGATTTGATTTTTATGAAACACATTAATTTTTATGGGTTTTGATTTGATGATTTTTTATAATCTTGAGGATCTAGTATGTATAAATTCATTTAGTAAAGGGTGAAACCTATATCTCTATATATTTTATTAGTTAATGGTATATGTTCTATGAGATCAATGGGTACCTAGAGGGTAAACTTAATCCCAAAATAAGAGGTCACATAGGAGGTCATACCATGCCCACAACAGGAGTGTACAATTGAGGTCATCTTAATACTAAAACAAGAAATTACATTGGAGGTCATCTCAACCCTAGAATAGGTACACCGATGATTAGACAAATATTAACATTTTGTGAATTTCTTGGAAGGTATTGTTGACATCATATTTTATATGGATATATATATATATATATATTAAAAATATATTCCTTATATTAATTTTATGCTCTCATGGATGGTAATATTGGATTTTACCATGATTCATGTCATTAGAACTTCCCTAAATAATTCCATGACTCAATATTATTATCTTTTATATGCAAGGTTTACTATACAAGTGTCATGATCCTGTCCTCACACCCTTATCTCATGTTATGCTTGAATATATCCTTCATTTATACTTTTGAGAATCTATGATAACCCATTATTATGTTTCATTTACTAAGGTTGCAAAAATATTTTTTTAATAATTTTTAGTAATTGAGATTATATTTATAGAAATTAAGGATGATCATTCAACATGATAGAATATTTTGTTTCCATGATTCCAAAGTCACTAAACTATTATGGTACTTGTAAACACCCCAACCCCAGTATCCTAGACTTTTTGGTCATTTTATTATAATGTAATAGATCAAATAGATCAAATCTCCAATGATGGGTCATCATAGTAATCATGAAGAACTATAGGCATCCACATTTACATTATTATATTGGAAATAATCCCCAGAATATAAAAAAAATCACTTTCTAAAATATTATTCAAATATTTAATCTTCATAAATTAGGGATTTAAAATAAATAAAAAGTTGAGATCAAATTCATAGTAAGCATTAAATTGATAAATAATTTTTGAACAAAATTCTATATGGAATAACCATTATGGAATATTAAATGATTAAAAAACAAAAGCCATCAATAAATTGGGAATAAAAATAATTCTATAGGTTTTTTCATATTGAAAGTATAATTTACTATTAAAAAATATACTAAATGAATAAAATGTTTAATTATTGGCATTCATATATCTAGAACATGAACCACTACCATTAAGACATTTCACATGTATGTTTAAGTCTATGGGTGGAAACACATCTGAATTTTCATGTAAACAAACTCAAAGGGATTGGCGCAAAAGTTTTTATCTCGTGAGCCCTGTCGATGCATCATAGGGAATATAATAGCGAACCCCACCCGTCACTACATGTAAGAAAATTATTAATAGGTAGATTTAATTCAATAACAATATTACTTATTGAATTATCTATATTTATTAAGGTATTTTGATTGATAAAAAATTCTCCCCGTTGAAACAAACATCATTATAAAATCCATATGTAAAAATGGTTTACGACATAGAAAATAATTGTCTATAAGATAAAATAAATATAGATATTTTTTGGAATATCAAATAGATTATTTTCATAAATAAAATTAGTTAGAATTCATACACCACTAACAAAGAATATATGGAAAATAAGGAAAAATCTAATAGAAATTATAGTAATATGAGAATCCATTTACCACATTATAATCAATTTAATTGTATTTCCCATGAATGAATAAAATTTAAAAAATAAATAAATAAAATTAAAATAATGATATAAATGATATATTATAAAAAACATTCAATAAACACATCACCCAATGTAAATAAGTGGTAAATATTACATATTTTCAACAATAATAAAAAATTGGGGCATTAAACCCTTACAACACGTAATCAATTAAATCATATTCCGCATAAAATTTATAATAATCAACTAAAACATTGAATATAATTAAGATAAATATATTCATTCTATGAAATATTAGTGGGTAGAATACATACACCACATACATTAAATGTGTGTTGAATGGGGTATATCTCCAATAAATAAAAGTGAGATTATAATCTCGTTACCATATATGAAAATGTGTTATTCAGTTGTACTTAATTTCAAGGATAATAAAATTATAATTATTAATTACATAATTTATAACCTCTTAAAAAATATTCTAATTTTTATAATTTTATTAATATTATTTATGTATAATCCTATGAGTTATAATGTTTAGATTCATAGTTCAGAAAGAGTTCACATTTGTTGGTTTTCGTGATCGATTTGCTTGTATAGAAGTACAGTTGTTTATGTAAAATTTGAATAATTATCATTATTTTAAATTATATGTTATCAATGAAATTAAATAATTATAAATTATCAAAAATATAATTTTTTTTATATGATATTAAAATTATTAAGTTGTTAAAATGGTAAAGAACATGATTTAATTTATTTAGACAGTTTTAAGACCACCACGATCTTCTATCATTTTGATCAAATATAATTTATATACATTGGATCCATAACAATATAAATCTTTTAATATGCATAATAATACATTATTGAGCTATAATAAGGATGTTATAAAATTTACTTGATGGTGGAAATGTAAAATGAAAACACATTGTCCATAATGGTAGTAAATCGATACATCATAGGTGAAATTTTCATTTTTTGAATAAATGTGAGAGGAGAAAGGGTTTGATAATCGATATTGCATTAAAAGAACAAAAATTATATTATATATAATATTCTATAGTTTTCGTGCCTATTTTTATATAGTAGGTATATTGAGTATAAAAAAATAAAATAAATTAAATGAGAAAAAAAGGATTTTTCCACTTGTATAATATCTCCATGAGAACCTCCATAAGGACCATGGGATATGTCATTTGATAAGACCATCAATAAAAAGAAGAGGGTGATAATAATGTGATATTAATTGGGTATATTATAATAAATATTTTTGTCTTATAAGGTTTTAGGTGAAGTGGTGGTGAGTGGGGGTATTTATATTGGAGGAGAGAGGTGTTTTTTAATAATTTTATTCATTTTCATATAATTATAGACCAATAATATCAATATTCTTGATTCTATTGAATATTATTAAAAAATAATTTATGTGAGTTCGAAATAATGTGTTATTATATCATGAGTTATCAAAATATTCATGTAATTGTCTTAAAATGATAAATACTATAAATTATTCCATTTCACGATTCACTAAAAAAATAAACTGTTTCGGAAAAGTCCCAAAAAATTCACATTAACCATTTTTATATGTTTATATTTAAATAAATGAACCCAATTATTTTAAATTTTATTCCTAAATATTAGTAATATAATTCTTTTAATTAAATTAATAATTTATTTGAAAAGTAATGAATTTAATATTATAACTGATTTTATGACTGTTAGAGAATTTAATTAAGTAATTATAAAATAATATAATAATAATAAGACAATGGAATATTAATTTATGAATTTATTTTATAAAAAGAAATACTATTTAAAATTATTATATTCATTATAAAATTATAAATAATCCTTTATGTTTCGAAAAAAATATAAATGCTTAAGTTATCTGTATAAAAACATTTATTTACTATTTAAATGATATAAATATATATTAATATTTTTATTTCTGATATACCAATATTTTATACACAATTTTGTTGGTGAGTTTATTATTTTAATGGACACATTACTATTCCTAATAGTTACATTAATATTTTAGTGGAAATGTTAATTTTTAATAGTATATCACATTACATTTTCACAGTATAAACTATCGAAGAAATTGAATTTATTTAAGAAGATAAATATCATAATATTTTGCGGTGTTATAGTACATAGGCATTCATTTTTGTTATAAATTTAATATTCATCTATAAAGATGCCATATCCATGTTTGAGATACTTGGTTCATTGTAGTTGGAATCAATAGAAATGTTTACTTAACCTCAGGACCCTAAAATTAGAAAACATTAATTACATCCCTATGGATGTTTCTTAGGATATGTTTGGGGATTCCTCTATGGATTATTCGAAGGATGAGTTAATGTATAATGAAATTACCTAGAATTTATGTAAATGATAGAGTAAGTGGTTTCCTTTAAATACATCCATATCAACATAATATATGTGGATATGGATCTAGAAAAATATTTACATTAGGGAAAAACATCAAAAACATGATAGTGATGAAGCCTCGAACAAGAACTGTTTCATGAAAATTAGTTTTATTCCCTCCTTATTTTAGACTCTCATGGGATACATTTTGGAAATTCATAAAATCATCACAAAAAATCATGAATGATTTTAATATAGGATTACTATGAATATCCAAGGATGAACCAAATGTGTCATAGATTACAAAATATGTTCTCATGATATAGAAATACTATAAGTAGTTTTCATGATTATGCATTTTTTTCCACCACAATTACTATTGCACCCGCTATGATTTTCTGTTTTAGTATGCATAGGTAACCACAAGAATATGGATTAACATATAATGTGATATAAAATATTCTAAAAAGATGCTAATTGGTATAATTATTAGAGAAAATGATGTTGTGATAATTATTAATTATTTTTCATTGAACATGATAAACAATGTATTGTATCATCCCAGGAAAATAATGAATATGAAATTTTTCATATTTATTAATATTTTTATATTAAATATTAATTTTATATCAAAGGGGCTTCTATGATTGATGGATTACCTGATACACAATAATGGGAATCTTGGAAAACATACGTTGCACACAACGTTGAGTTATACCAAAAAATAATATAATACTATTATTAATTTAAATGGTATTGAATGCATAGTCATTTTATTGGAGGGAATTAATATAAATAACTAAAATATTAATATATATGTTTGTTAAATGTTTTTACAATTTTCTAATAAATTTTAGTTGTTTAAAATGTGAATGAATATAATTTTAAACATAATTATTCAAATATTCTTTAAATGGTCGATTTACTACCTTTTAATGGTGATCCCTTTCTAAATCTAGTTTTTTTCACATTTATATATTATATTTGGATAAATAAAATTATTCATTATAATAGGGACAAATATATTTACCTAGGGTAAATTTTTACTATTTTTCTAATAGAAATCAGTTTTTAATAATAGTAAACAATACTGCATTTTAATTCAGAAATTCCTTTTAATCTAATTTATTAATATGGTTATATTATCTTATATATTTTTTTAAAGTATAATTAGATTATATTTTTACCATTAAATCCAATTCCGATCATTTGAAGTAATTTCATGTTGAAATTGGACATAAACAAGTGTCAATATTTTATAAGTTATTATTTCATAAGAACATGAATTTTTGTATTGACAATAGAAATTAATTGTCAATTAATTGATAAACCTTAATTATTTTTAATTTTATAAAATAGATATCTTTTTTCAATTTGGTATATAAAATATAGCTTCGGCTTAATTTTTTTTATTTTCCAAAAGGACTTCAATTTTTGTTGAATATTTAAAACCCTGAGTAGTAAGTAAAAAACAATCTTTTTCATTTAAAAGAAATTTTACCACTTCTATGAAATTAATTGAAAAAATCCAATATACGTGGTTGTTATCGGTAAGTATAGTTTTTTTCAATAATAAAAAAATATCTTTTAGTAATTAGTAACTTTTTACTTTTATTTAAAGCGGTTAAAAATAAATTGTGTAATTCAAGGTAAAATAATATTATATTAAATTTAATTACCTCATAATTTGTCATAATCATATTGGTTGATATATTTCTGACAATCTAAAACCTTGGGTCGATTCTGGTACACCATGGAGAAGCTTATGAGTGATAATGACAATTTATATTAATTAATTTAAAGTAAAGGCAAAAATAACATAAACAAATGTCTTTTGGTAAAACAATAATTACATAAGGTTATATAAGTTATCACATCGACTGTAAATATAAATTATAATGTTAAAAATATTTTAAATATCATCATATTTTATTCATAATTTTTGGAAATCATATAAATAAATGTATTTATGACACAATGATGATGCAATGTTTACCTAATTAATGAATGATTTAAATAAATAATATTACTAAAATTTAAAAAAAATAATCAAAACCGACCCAATTCTTACTTGATGATTTTATTTCGAACAAGGGTCATCTTATCTTTGAATTTAATTTCTTTTGGACCTTTATAATTCCAAAATAATTATATAATAAAACAATATTTTCAAACAATCCAAAAGTGCCCCTCCCCCCACCTTATAAAATTTCCCTCACCTCAAACCCATTAGTATCACATCTCAAGCCCTTTGTCTCAGCAAAAATCTGACCAATTAATATCCCTACACAACACTCCTCCTCCTAGATGTCTTACTATATGCATAAAAAATTTCAAATAATCATTTTGGCTCAAAACAAAGGGAGTTACCCGATTTAAAGGATACATTTTCTCTTAAATTCTTTTCATTTATTTTACTTTTCCATCCCCTTAAAATATTTTTAATCTATTATCTTATAATAACAGATTTATCATCAATATACAAGGTTGATTTTATGATAATTATTTGAACTACACTTATACACACATTCATCTAATGGGTATAGAACTTAATGATTATGTGGATGACAAATTACTGCCTCACGAAACGATGATTGTTAAATCTTCTCATACCATATCTCATGGTGGCCAATATAATAGAACTTTATTCAAATATGAAACAATATATTTTAATGTATTCTTTATATTTCTTTAATTTTTATTTACAAATATACATTTCTGTTTTCTAATATGTGTAAACACAATAATTTCATTTGAGGAAGTGTGGACTACTACCCCCTAAAGGTGATATGATTCGTTCATGACATACATTGAACATATGAAAGATTGTGTCAATAAATTATGTAACATATATATCATATTATATTATAATGGAATTATAATATACCTATTTATCATTAATTTTTTAATCAATTAAAATACAAAATATAAATGAAAGTATAGTTCATTCATACATACAGCTTACCGTCTCTGTGAACGATACATTTCATTTCTTATCATAAAATATTATATAATATTATAAATACATATATATACTGGATATATTTTATATAAATTATATTTAAATAATGAATTTTATTCTATAGATAATTAAACATTGACCACATGGACAATTTGTAATTATTAAAAGTTCATTTTTGACTGATGTTACAAACATTGACAAAATGTCTGATATGAACTCAAATAATTAACTTATTGATATAGAAAAATAATAATTGATGTAAAAGGAATAATAAAACATTAATAATTATCTTATGAAAGTATAAATTAATTTATTTTTATTATTCCTAAAAAACAAGGAACAAACAAGTCAATTCGGACACGAGGTCAAGGATTTCTTATCTCACTTTTACATATGTGAGATTTTCATTTTTTTCCACTTATTTATTTCATGTGGTGTATTATGTACATAAATTTGATATATATTATCTCTATTCTCTTTATATTCATTTTATTCTATGATTTCTCCATTGGTTATTAACTCTTTTTTATACGACTCGATTGATTATGATGTGGAAAGAGGTTTTTCATCTCACTTATTATTTCTGTGAGATTCATGTTATGTTTCCTCTATTTCCTTTTTTGTGGGATATGTAATGACCATTATCCTAATCTTAGTGTAATATAATTTAGTTTATGGGTATTTACATCTTTATTGAATAATCTTCTTTCATTTTGTGTATGTTTCCTATGTTACCAAATCGGTAGGAGAACCATTCACCCTCATCTTTTAGTAAAAGGCTTCATTTATATTATGTCTTTTAAATTTACACTTTCTTGTGTTGGTATTTTTCTTAAATATCCTTTTTTGGTACTTTTTATGACTATGTGATGAGATACCCTTTTCTATCAAATCAAATCTTTTTTGTAATTTTAAATTGGGGCTGTTAGACTGTAAAAATTCTATAAGGGAATTTCTTAACCCAATTTCAATTATTTGGGTTAAAATTATACTTCTAGATTTTGTCATGCAATAAATATGTGTGAATAACCTCATATTATTTTGAACATAATATCCACTTATATTGGTTGTATTAATATGTGTCACACATATTAATTTCATTGATTTATCTTTAATCTTAGGATACAATGTTTATAAGTCATTTCGTCTAAATTTACATTCCATTGAGACTTCGTTGTTGTTATACGCCAATTAACATTTATATGGTGTATATACTGTCCATTAGCATATTATATCATGAATAACTTTATTCTCATGATATTATATTTTTTTGAGTAAGGGTTCTTCCTCAAATATTTGTATTCAATAATCACTCATTTGGTTAAGAAGTCCTTAACTAATAAAATGTTTTTAATGATTTATTTTTATAAATATTTATCATTAATTTCCATAATTTCAAAATGGTTTTAAGTATTCATTTATATAGACATTAATGTTTTAATATGTTAATTCTTTTAAAGGCATATACGTGTTATGGAACACTTTGATTCAAAAATATCTTTATTAAATATTATTAATGTTGTTCGGAGTGGTTTGATTATTTCAATATATTGAAATAATTTCTTGTTATTTAAAATTAAATTCTTATATTTGAAAAATTTTATGATTTTATAATGGTACATGAAAAAATGATGGTTGGTGTTGTGAAAAACCATGATGGGTGGTTACATTATGACCTCCAATGCATTGGGTATGGAAGTTGGTCGTATGAATATTCTATTTAGTGATATGTGTGGAAGTTGGTCATATGTTTATTTCATTTATGTATGTTTATGTCCCAAGTTTCCTTTATATGTTACATAGAATTTATATTGCTTTTATGTTAATCTTTTTGTTACAAAAGGGGAAGCAAAGTTATTTTATTCAGTGTAGAGTATTTACTTCTAATAAAGTTGAAATGAATTACTTATGATAATGTATTCATGGTTTACATTTTCATTTGAAAAAATAATTGCTTTCCTTCTTTGTGTATCCTTTTATGAGATTTTTTCTCATCCAATGTTTTTGAAATGTATTTCACAGGACATGATGTGGAATAGGGTCAAGAATGGGATCAATGAAAAGTCATGTTGTCTAAAACTTGGAATTATACATGACTCTTTTTTAAGAGATTTTATTTTATGAGAAAAATGGAAATTGAGTAGAAGTATCTAACTTTTAATTTTTTAAGATGTAATGTAATATATATGGAAAATTTCCCAAAAACGATAAACCTGATAAGATCCTGAATGTGGATTATTCATTTAATTCAAGATTATGTAATGTTATAAGGTCGAGCCTTTATAGTTTGTATAGTAGGTAGGTTTATAAAACATTAGGGATTAGGAGTTTTCTATAAACACATGGTTAGTCCCAATGTCCATTATTTCAGTTTAATCCTTGTTTTATAATTTTTTTAGATCAAGTAAAGTCGGTTAAAAATGTAAGGAAGAGGATCTCAAACAACATTCATATCTATTCTTGATGACATGCTTGCAATAATATTTTCAACGTCATGATCAGATGATTGGGATACATTTTCTAGAATTCAACCCAGTTGAATATTGTTTTTTGAGATATCAAACACCTCATATATACCTAAATATCATCATGGATCATGGGTTGTATTTAACCAAATCAAATTTTCACAATATTCTCTTATTCTTTGGAATGTTAAATATTATCAAGGAATTTTCAAATATTTTACCTTATCTCATGATTTTCATGAAGATTATGATTTTGAAAAGGTGATGGAGAATTAGACCCACGTGCAACAAATTTATATTTACTCCTACACTGTAGTCTCTCATCACATATATATGGTATTTTAAAAAGACCATTATTGAATGTTTCATCTCAAATTTGGTCAGATTGTTTTATAAAAACCATGTTTTATCAGATGTTTTGAAATTATATGTAATACATGATTATTTTCGGAAATCATTTTTCTATGAACACCCATAAGACCAATGTTGTACAAGGTGTATTTGTATGAATGAAGCAAATGATTTTGAAGGATCTATAAATCATTATTGTAGTGCATGGACCTTCTACGTACGTGAACAAGAAGATGGCGAAATCATATAGACACCATGATTAAGGCATGTTTTCCTTTCTATTAGGAATAATTTTAACTTATCATGTGGAAGAGAAAAAATGAATATATATATATATAAGATGTTGAGGTCTTGATGTTTGGGTATGAGAATGAAAGGTATAAGAAAATTATTGAGCCTAAAACTTTTTAGGGTTATTTTTTAGTTTTATAAAAATGACAACCTGTAAGATGCGTGGCAACCCATCACATCCAGCAAAGCCACATGAATCGAACCCCAAATCGATGGGCGAAAAAGGTATATCGCCTACCACTGGCCTACATGAATTCCCTAGTTAGTATGACTAATTCTATTTAGTAAAATGTTTTTTATCAGGAATAATATTATTTTTGGAACTTATGTTTTGTAAAATGGATATACTTATTATATTAAATTGATTTGGTGTTTAAATGATAATGATTATTTTGGAAGATGATTGTTCTTAATGAACATTATATGCTTAAGGGAAATAGAATACTATGGGAACTTTTTTTGGAGTAATTGATGAAATTTTATTTTAGAAAATCATTGTTTTTATTGTGGATATATGGTGATTTGGGTTATTTCTAGAAATGATAAACCTATCAGTGAGAATAAGTTATTATGTTAAATACCCTTCAGTATGAGACTATAAGAGTAGTTAATGTTATTTGGAGATAAATGTTATGATTTATCACAGAAGACTATGTGATTAAATCCTTCTGACTTTTGGGTTTCAGTCATAGTTTGGATTATTTTTAATAATTTAAGTACAATTGTATATTGAATGGTCTTTCTTTATCCATGTGTAGTTTCTGTTGAATTTTTAATATTAAGAATCATTTCTATTTTTATACGGGATTATCCTTTTTGGGGATTATCGGATCTCATACTAACCATTTCGTTTCTGGTTGATGTTTAAATATAGGGTGAATATATAGTTCATATTTTTTTTATTATTTGATACTCTAGAAGACGATTCTAGCAGTTTTATGTGACCAAGTCTGTTTGAATACTCATCGTTTGGAGAAAAGATGAGTTTGGGGTAGAAATTTAGTAATAGATGATAGTATACATGAAAATTATGTTTGTGTCCTTATGTTTTTAGTTAAGATCATAAATAAATTCCTCAACCTTAGGAAAATAAATCTAAAACAAAAATGTTATATTTTTATCTTTTCCATGAGGAATCAAAGACTGTTTAACCCATCACATGTTTATGATTTTATAGTGGTTATCTTTCTCTTAATTGTGTATTGAATAACTCTCCATCGGACATTGATTGTTGGTTTTCTCTTCCATATCTGTGTTTCCATGGAATCATAGTAATGGTTTTCTTGAGTGTCCTTTGTAATTACGTTTCATTCATTTAATGTGATAGTTTTATTTCCTCATTTTCCGATGTGTGACTTTTAAATAAGTTACCAAGCCTAATTTTAAAATGGCGATGACGTAATTTCCAAAAGGATGAAGGATGTAACATCCCTGGATATTAAAGAATATGACATTTTTCATATTTATTAGTATTTGTAAAATAATTAATAAATTTATTTTAAAGTGGATGTAATGATCAATGGTGTACCTCTTACACAAAAATGGATTTATTTGAAAATATAAATTGCACACAACGTTGAGTTATACCAAAAAAATAATATTATTGTATTATTATTTTAAAAGGTACTTAATGCGTAAACATTGTATTGGAATTAATTAATAGGACTATGTACCAAATTATTATATATGTTTGTAAAATGTTTTTAAATTTATCCAATAAGTTTTAGTGGTTTAAAATGTGAATGAATCAAATTTTAAGGGTTAATACTCCAATATTTTTTAAATGGTCGATTTAATGCCTTTTAATGGAGAACAATTTTTATATGGAGTTTTTTTTCACTATTATATACACTATTTGAAAAAATAAAATTCTTCTCTATTATTTGTAAATCAAAATTTACATTCGATAAATTTTTATTATTTTTCTAATAAAATTCATTTTTAATGTATAATGAAAAATACTTTATTTCAATTCAAAAATGCCTTTTAATCTAATTTATTTATATTGACATATTATCATTTTAAATGGTTTTATAATATAATTACATTATATTTTTACCATTTAATCCAATTTTTGTCATTGGAAGTAACTGAACATTGAAATTGGACATAAAAAAGTGTTAATCTTTTGTCATTTATTGTTTTATAAAAATACACATTTGGGTTTGACAACAAGAATTAATTTTAAATTAATTAAACAAACATCTATGTTTTTAATTTGTTAAAATACATATAATTTTCTAATTCAGAATATCAAATATATCATAGACTGAAGTTTTTCCATTTTTTCTGAAAAAATTGAATTTTTGATTAATAGTGAAAACACTTTGTAGTTGTTAAAAATCAAAATTTTTCATTTAAATAAAATTTTACCATATCTATGAATTGTAATTATAAAATCTGAAATACATGGTTGTTTTTATCAATTAAAATTTTGTTCAATAAGACAAAAATAATTTTGGCTGAATAGTAACTTCTTACTTTTATTTACCACCGTTAAAGGTAAATAGGGTAATTCAAGGTAAAAATATTATTATAATTATATTAAAATACCGTAACATGTGTCCATATCATATTGGTCGATACATTTACGACCATATAAATCTTTGGGTATATATTTTGGGACCCCATGGAGCCACTTAAGAGTGATAATGACACGTTATATTAATTAATTTAAAGTAAAGGCAAAAATGAGCTAAACAAATATCTTTTTGTAAAACAATTTTTACATGGGGTTATATAAGTTATCTCATAGATTAAAAAAATTAACTATAAGAATGAAAATAATTACTTCATCTTGTTATTTTATTTATAATTTTTAGATGTCATATAAATTAAATTATTTATGACAGAATTATGATGTAGTTTTTACCTCACTAATGAACGATATAAATAAATAAGATTATAAAAATTAAAAAAATATGAAAAACAAGTCCAATTTTTAGTGGATGATTTTATTTCAAACAATAGTCACCTTATCTTTGATTTTAATGACTTTTGGTCCTTTAGAAACCGAAAATCATTATATAATAAATAATATTTTCAAACGTTCTGAAAGATCCCCTCCCCCACGCCCCATTATAAAAAGCTCTCACCTATAACCCACTACACAAACCTGTCAATACCCTTGGCCTGACCAACCTATACCTAATTAGGATCCCTATATACCTCTCCTCTTCTTTGAATCCAAAACCATAAGTATAAGGCACTTCAAGTAAATCTTTTGGTTCAAACTAAAGGGAGTTACACGATTTAATGGTAACTTCTTCTATTAAGTTCATTTATTCTATTTTACTTTTTCATCCCATTAAACTATTTTTATTACATTATTTTATAACAAAACCAGTATCATAATTACATTAGGTTTTTTTTATTAGATGGTTTCTAACTACACTTACATAGACCTCCATCTAATGTGTATAAAACATAATGTTTCGGGGGAAGGCGAACTACTACCTCACAAAAGGATTATTGTTCAAACATCTCCTATCACCTATCAAGGTGGCCATTATGATGGAACTATATATAAGTA
This sequence comes from Viscum album, assembly GCA_963277665.1. Taxonomy (NCBI): domain Eukaryota; kingdom Viridiplantae; phylum Streptophyta; class Magnoliopsida; order Santalales; family Viscaceae; genus Viscum; species Viscum album. The sequence continues at coordinate 1,844,387,695 of OY728163.1, read as the reverse complement.
TGATAAAAATTTTGTTTATGTTTTCTCTCTAATTCTGTAATTTTTATTTACAAACAAACCTTAATTCTTTTCAATATGTGTAAACACAGTAATTTCATTTGAGGAAGTGCAGACTACCGCCCCCTCAAGGTGATATGATTCTTTCATAACATAAATGGAATGTATAAAGTATTTTGTTATGAAATTATGTAACATATATATCATATTATATTATACTATAATTATAATATACCTATGTGTCATTAATTTTTCAATCCATTGAATTATGAAATTGAAATGAATGTAGCCTTCATGCGTACGTACAACTTACCGTCTCCATGAATGGTGCATTTCATTTCTTATCTCAAAATGTTATGTACCATTATAAATTGATATATATATGAGATATATATTATATATATTATATTTAAATAATTAATCTAATTTTTGAGATAATATAATTTTGTCCACATGGACAATTTGTAGTTATACCAAGTCCATTTTTGACTCCACTTCCAAACATCAGCAAAATGTTTGATATGAACACAAATAATTAACTAATTGAAATAGAAAGTTAATAAGTAATATAAAAGGAATAATAAAACTTGAAAAATGTTCTTTAAGAATGTATAAATTAACTTATGTTAGTTATTCAGAAAGAACAAGGAAGAAATTAGTCACGTCGGACACGATGTAAGGGATTTCTTATTGCACTTTTAATTCTACGATATTTCCATTTTTTGACACATATTTATTACATGTGGTGTATTGTGTACTGACATTTGATATATATTATTATGATTCTATTTATATTCATGGTATTATGTGATTCATTTCGTGGTTATTAACTTTTTTTCATACGACTCGATTGATTACGACGTGTGTAGTGGGTTTTCATCTCACTTCTTATTCCCGTGGTATTCATGCTATATTGAACGTATTTTATTTTGTGTGGTGTATGTACTCCCCGTGATTTAATTAATTTTGTAATAAATATTAATTTATGTGCATTTACATCTTCATTTTATAATCCATTTTTCATGGGGTGTATGTTTCTTATGTAACCAAATCGGTAGGGAACCTTCCACCCTATTATTTTAGTGAAATACATCGTTTATATTTGGTCTTCTAAATTTCCACATTAATATGTTTGGATATGTTATTCAATATCCTTATTTTTTTAAATTTTATAACCATGTAATGAGATACCCTTTTCTCACTCATCAAATAATTTTCTAAATTTTAATGTGATGTCATGAGGCTATCAAATTTCAGTAAGTGAACTTCTTAACCCAATTTCAATTAATTGGGTTAAACTTCTACTTATTGATTATGTAATGTTATGAATATGTGTGAATATCATTTGATTGTTTTACAGATAAAATCTACATATACTGGGTGTATTTATACTTGTCACTCATATTAATGTCATTGATTTATCCTTAATATTAGGATACCATCATTATAAGAGATTTCATCTCAATTTACATTGTTTGGAGAAGTCATTGTTTTTATGCTTCAATTCACATTTATATGGTGTATATACTGTCCTATGGATTATAATATCATGAATACCTTTATTATCATTATATTATATGGTTTTTATTAAATTTCATTCTTCAATTATTTGTATTCAAGAGTCACCAATTTGGTTAAGAACTCCTTAACTAAAATATTATTTTTAATTTTTTACCCTTATAAATATTTTTAATTAATGTCCATAATTTCAAAATGGTTTTATGGATTTATTTATATGGAAATTAGTGTTTTAATATTTTATTTCCATTAAAATCATCAATGTGGTTTGGAACACTTAAATTCAGAAATACATTTATTAAATGTTTTTTATGGTTATTGAAATGGTTTGATTATTTCAATATCTTGAAATGATTACCTGTGATTTCCATTGAATTGTTTATATTTGAATTATTTTCTGATTTTTTAATGCTACTTGGACAAATTACGGGTGATGTAATGATATACCAGGATATGTGGTTATGTTATAACCTCCAATGCATTAGGTATGTAATTCGGCCGTATGGAAATTCCATTTAGTTATATGTGTGGAAGTCCATAGTATGGTTATTTCATTTAAGTATGTTTATGACCCAAGTTACCTATATATGTTATTTTTTCATTCAATTGTTTTTATTATAATGGCTCGGACCCCTCCGATCAATTACTTTTAGAAAATGTGGTGTTGGCGGTGTTCTAGGAGGTCAAGGTGACTTATCCCCAACACTTCGCCAAATTTTCAGTTCTATGAACAATGTTTCCAGTTTTATGAACAATATCTGTAGGTTTACAATGTTTCAGAGATCAGTTTCACAGATAGATTTCAAATATCGGTTTCACAGATCGATTTCACAGATTGATTTCACATATCAGTTTCACCGATCGGTTTCAAAGATCGGTTTTACATATCGGTTTCAAAGATCGGTTTCATAGATGGGTTTCACATATCGGGATCACAGATCGGTTTCACATATCGATTTCACATATCGGTTTCACAGATTGGTTTCAGAGATCAGTTTCACAGATCAGTTTCACATATTCGTTTCAAAGATGGGTTTCACAGATCGGTTTTGCAGATCGGTTTCATAGATTAGTTTCACACATCAGTTTCACTGATCGATTTCACATATCGGTTTCACAAATTGGTTTTATAGATCGGTTTCACAGTTCGGTTTCACGGATCGGTATGTGTACAGTAACGGTAGGTGAATAGTGTTTCCAGCTTCCTATAATTTTTCCCCTTTTGACGTTTCCTTTGACGTAAAATACATTTAAAGACTTATTTTAAGGACTTTAAGGCCAATTCAAATCCCATAAATACTATATTAAATATTCATAAGGTTGGGATTTTGTTATTGGCCAAACCGCGTGGGTTATTGTGATCTGTTTTTAATGGGGAATTAAGCAGATCTTAAACCATCTCCCCATTAAATCATCAAAAGGGACAAGATATCATCCTCCCTTGATCTTCCTCATTGTTCTTAGCTATGAGACACTAGAACCATTCAATTCTTCTTGTAGGAGTTTCACAATCAAACTTTACTCCTCAGATTAGTTCTGCTATGTTTGGATGCAACCAAGCTATGTCAATCATTCTTCGATATAAGGTTTGTTTTATCAGAATTCCTTCAGGTATCATCTTATCATGTTCTCATTTCATATTATAGAATGTGATCTCTATACTAATAATGGCTTTTCCTGGGGTTTAGTAGGTGTTTTTGTACCGTGACATCCTTGGTTGGATTTGTTGTCGCGAGAGGAGGATTGTGACCCGTTGTGTGGAAAATGAACTTCTAGAATTGTTGAGGTAGGAGATTCATGGCTTCTCTAATTGTGTATGTGCAATCATAGAGTTAACATGATTTATCCCTTTGGATCACAATGAAATTAACCTAATTAAATACTTGAACCAGATTAAAATAATTGGTTTGATCGCATGTTGTTTCATTGTATCGTGATAATGGTTTGCCTCATTTTTTTCTAGATAGAGTGATATCTATGCTTTCATTGATTATATGTTAGTTCTTGATGGAAATTGATAAAGAACTTAAAGCCAAAATTAATGAATAATTAACTGGCTATTGATAAAGAGGCATGTAAATGAATCTGGTTGTTGTCGTTGTTGTAGTTTTTTTAATTTGATGTTAATCAAATTAGTTTAGTAAGCATGTTAAAACATTTGTAATAGATTACTCATTAGGTTTACCAAAATTTCAACCTATGAATTGAAACTGTAAATTCAAGAGGGATTAAAGAACTGGTTGGTTGATAAAAGATAACGACTTGTAGGTTTCTTAGTTACCCTCCTGTTCATAAGGCCATGTGCCTTGTGCTTTAGAGCCATGAGTGATCATTATGTATGAAGGCTGGATGCCTTGTTAAAAGGGCCAAGATCCCATTTGATGTGATGCTTGATTTTCTACTGCTTGTGCTGTGATGTGACCCTTGAGGGGTGCTATGATAAGTGGAGGCAGGGTGTCCTTGTGGTTGTGGCAGCGGATGACGACTAGAGTGGCAAGATGCATCAGTTTATGAATATGGATGTCGAGAAGGACACAAGTGATGATGGAATGGGATTGATGTGTTTGTTGGATGCTTGATGGCTTGGTTTGGTTTTTTATCTTCTTTACTTCTCCCCACTGCTCAAGGCAGCTCGTCTTGCCTACCCTTCTTCTGAAAGAGTCGACGACACATGGGGTATGCCATATTCTTTCTGTGTTTAGCCTCTCAAGGGTGAATTGGTTTATTCTCTTATTATAGGAGGCAAAGACTAGACGGGTAGTACATCTACTCGCCGTTTTGAGCCCTCGTGTGTTTAGTAGCATAGGAGGCTTTTCTAGAATTCCTGGGAATATTTGAATGTAATTCGGTAATTAATTTTTGAATAAATTATGTTAACCCATGGGGTTGGACTCTGTTGAAACATAATGATGAGGTTGAGAACTTTTGAATGGAAAGTGGAATTTTTGGATGTGGTGTTAATGGAATTTAATGTGGAATTGTTCTTGGTAAATTAATATTTAAAGAATAAATTAGCATATAGTGGAACTAATAAAAAAGGAAGTAAGTAATCTAATAATGCTCTTTAAATGGTTGTGTTCTTATAGGATACCTAGTCTTATAAGTAGCATCCCGGAGTCTGAGAGACGTTAGCTGCTATTGTGTCTAAGACTAGGTTTTTCCCATAGTGTGGTCGTGAGAAATAATATATTTTGTACTTTTTGTGTTTTTATATACTACTCCACCTTGTCAGTAAGGTAAACTGACACCATGGGGATTCTGAGCCCTTGGGGTTGTTTTCACCTACATTCTGATGGGTGTGTGAATGGATGACTACCCCCTTTGACCCCGCTCTCTTCTCTTGGTAGATACTTGTGCCATTAATCACATAGGTTAGTTACCCCATATACGTTAGTAGAGCGTTGTAATGGCTTGTGGTTATTCACAGACATATATTCTGGATATAGTATCATTTGGACTACTATAGGTGTAACGTGTATAGGCTGTGATCGCTTGGGGATCCTTACTCGGTGTATCGGCTGTAAGGGCTTGAGGTATAATACCTGACGTATGATACACATTATGTGAGCTGTGGTGGCTCCCGGAAACATACCTGGTAAATTTTGGTGGTGTGTATGGTGTGGTGCTTCGCCCAAGTGTATGCGGGCAGGCCATTGTGGTGCACATGGTTCTGATTGTAGAGCTTAGCCCAAGTGTCTGCGGGAAAGCCTTTGGAGAGATATGCATAAGACGTATGTTTTTGGGGAAATTTGGCAAGAAAGTGGGGAAGTATTAGAAGGGTACCCTTGATATTCTTACTATATTCTATATTCTTGTATGTGTTACATGGTGAGAGTAGCCATGGTGAGGTTGGGAACATAGTATACCTGTTTAGGTGATGAGTTCGTTCCACTTGTCGTTCATTGTGCTTTAGCATGCATTATTTACCTTTGAATGAGAGGCTTCAGGGATGATCCTACTGACTATACTATTATACTCACCATACGTATATATAAACTATTTTTCAGGTCACTTGGAGCAGGTTGGAGATCAGTCTGGTTACTACTAGCTTGTGGTTACAGGAGCTGTTCGGGCTTGTGGTTGATGCTGTTTTACTTTATTTTGAGTACTTGTAGTTTTACCCCTTTTAGTTTTAGAAATTATGCATGTCATTTCATATGTGTACTTGGGTTTTCATTTATATTGCAGTCTGAGTTGGAGTAGGTTGGTGTTTATCTTATCTCTCTCTTTCGCATGTGTTCTCTTAGAGTGTAATGCCTCCCATTTTCTGTTTTACTATAAAATCAGTGCTCGTCGCCAACCCGAGGCCTACTAGAGGCGAGACTTGGAGGGACATTATCTCCCTTATCACATTGCTGGACTAGTAGGGGTACACTTTTTGAGGAGGGGGTTGTGACACGGTGGTATCAAAGGCGAGGTTGAGGGATAGGATGGAGTTTGGAGTTAGGCGCATGTGAGGTTGCATGGGTTGGTAGGGAAACATTTTCATTCATGTTTAGAAAGTGTGGTAAACACTGGAAACTGGATGAGACATTGGAATTTAGGGATCCTATGATCTGATGTATGGACTTTTAATTTTACAATGGCTACTAAAAAAGGTGATACTAGTTACAGGGTAGAGACCTAGGAAAGGATCAGGCATCATTCTTCTTTGTGCCTGTGTTTGAATGGTTAGACCTTGGGATAGGTTAACCTAAAACAAATTTAATGAAAACAATAAATTAATTAATCTTGGGTATTCCATATTCACGACTTAGGATCTCTAACGGTTTCTTATTTTATAGGAATGGATCCAGGTCGACGTCCTCGTCAGGTTTTCACAGAAAATGACCACCAAGCTGTTCCAATAGATCTCCGTAGGGTAGATGTTGACGATGGAGAAACTTGGAGGAGGACACTTTGAGAGTTTCAGCGCTAGAGTCTGCAGAAGTATGAGGGCTCTGTTTCAGATGCAGTCATGGAAGACTGGTTAGAGGAGGTCGATATCGGCTTCAGTTCGATTCAAACTCTTATAGAGAACCGGGTTTCCATGGTTGCGACAATGTTGTGTGAAGCTGTGAGGCAGTGGTGGTTCTTGTTCCTCGGGGATCGTGAGGAGTTAGTGATCTCATGGGAGGAGTTTTGAGATTGATTTAGAGTCGAGTTTCTTTCTTCGACTTTGAAGGAATCTAGTCGCCAGGAGCTTCTTACCCTTCGACAGGGGAGATCCAGTGTTCGAGAGTTTGGAATATGTTTTAGGAACCTTTTACGATATGCTTCGGACCTGCTACTAGATGATGAGGCTAGAGCAAGGCATTTTGAGGAGGCTTTTTGTCCAGATATCCCGCGCCAGGTCAACCCATTTGTTATTAAGACATTTCATGAGCTGATGGAAAGGGCAGAGGTTGTCGAGAGAACGTTGTCCAGGACATGATCATCACGAGAGGGGGATCGTCATGTTCCCTCACGAACCAAGGCTGTGGTCTGAGGTTCCCGGTATTCAAGAATGAAGAGTTTCTGTTCACCTGGGGGTAGGTCTGAGCCCTTCACATCTCATTTTTCTAGAGTCAGAAACTCTCAGGACTATGCCAAGGGATCAGGCGCTTGTTTTTCTTGTGGTGGTTGTGGTCATCAGAAGAGGGAGTTCCCAACCTTTCAGAGATGCCATCATGCGCCATGTGTTACACGCCAGGTTCCTCTATTGAGGTAGTTTCCGCCGAGGCATCAGCAGCTAGTTGCACCAGCCTTGGATCAGCAGAGTGTAGATGGGACATGAAGAGGATATCCCCATAACGCTCCCTATCCTCAGAGAGTAGAGCACGACTATGGTGTTGGACGTCATCTAGGTCGGAGAGTCCTTGGAGGCGGTCGTGGTTAGCTTCATGCTCAAGTGTTACCAGCTCTGGGAGAGAAAGACATCGTTCAAGGCACCATTTGATTGTTTTCTACCTTGGTGTATGCCTTGTTTGATTCATGAGCGACACACTCCTTCATATCCCATACCCTTGTCCATACTTTGGGACGTGAGGTAGAGAGGCTTTCAGTTCCCTTGGCGTTGACTATGCTAGTTGGAGGTCGAGATGACTTGTTTGAAGTATGTGGAGACTCTGAGCTAGTGTTGGGGAAACACCGATCTTGGGGAGATTTTCTATGTTTATGAATACTACCATATGATGTCATCATCAACATGGATTCGGTGTATTCGGTGCAGGCAATCGTGGATTGGTTCAGGAAGAAAGTCATCTTCATTGGTGCAAGATGGAGAGACAGTGGTGTTTGTAGGTGAGCGAGACCTTCATATGGGTCATAGGCACATTCCATAATTATCATCCATGAAGGCTGAGATGATGATATGTTCTTCAGAGATTGAGTAGTTGTCATTTCCTAGGGATGTGGAGGAGTACCCTAATGTCTTTCCAGAAGAGGTTGTAACATTATGCCTCGAAGATAGATCGATTTTGGGATTGAGCTATATCCAGGAGCATCTCCTATCTATATGTCTCAATATAGGATGGCCCATTCATAGTTATGAGAGATACATATATAGATTGATGGTATATTGCGTTGTGGTTTTGTTCGGCCAACTGTGTCACCGTGGGGTGCACCAGTTTTGTTCATGAAAATGGGTGACAACAGTTTGTGGTTGTGTATCTATTATCGTCTCCTAAACAAATTGACAAAAAAATTCACAATCCTATTCCATGTATTAATGATTTATTAGATCAAATGAAGTGTCCATGTTGGTTCTCAACGATCGACTTGCAGTCCGGATATCATCAAATGTGTGTAAAGGATGAGGATATCCCGAAGACTTATTTGCATTGTCATCATGGGCATTATGAGTTTGTTGTAATGTCGTTCAGCATGACCAATGCTCCAATTGTGTTCATGGGATCAATGAATTCTGTGTTCCATGAATTCTGGGACTAGTTTTTAGTGGTTTTCATCGATGATATCCTTGTGTACTCCAAACCTGAAGAGGAGCATGCAGAGCATCTATATGCTGTTTTGGGAGATCTTCGTAAACATCAGTTATTTGGGAAGTTGGCGAAGTGTGAGGTCTGAGTTCGAGAAGTCCGTTTCTTAGGTCATGTTGTTTACCAAAAGGGAGTAGATATGGATCCATCGAAGATATAAGAATTTGTGTCTTGGGAATCCCATAATACAGTTTTAGAGGTGCAAAGTTTCATTGGTCTTGCAGGATACTACAGGAGGTTCGTAGCCAATTTCTCTCGAGTTGTGACTCCTCTATCAATTTTTACCAGGGAGGATCAAGCATTCATATGGACTGATCAGTGTCAGGCAGATTTTGAGTATCTAAAGGAAAATTTAGTAAGTGATCATGTTCTTTGACTTCCAGCTGAGGGAGTTCAATTTGATGTTTTCGGTGACGCTTCGCATCTCGGGTTAGGGTGTGTCCTCATGCTGCAAAGGTTAGTTGTTTCTTATTGGTCTCAGTAGTTACGTCCCCATAAATGTAACTATTCCACCCATGATCTTCAGTTGGAAGCTGTGGTGTTTGCACTGATGTTTTGGAGACATTAACTCATTGGTGAGCACTTTGTGGATTTCACCGATCATACGAGTTTGAGGTATGTTTTATCTCAGTGTGACATGAATTTACGACAGTGTTTGTGGATAGAGTTCTTACAGAAATATGACTTCGAAATATCGTATACCCCTGACAAAGGGAATGTTGTAGCTGATACACTAAGTCGAAATTCACATACTGATGCTGTGAGTAAATCTGGAGATTCATGGAGAGTAATGGAAGAACTGCCAGCATTACATCTTGGTATGGGAGAAGTTGGGGGTAGAGGTTGTCTTTTTCAGATGACGGTAGAGCCATCCCTGTTGAAGAAGGTGGAAGAGTACCAGTTGGGAGATCTATCGGTGTAGGTTTGGAGAGACCGAGTTGTTTGTGGTGAGACCCTTGATGGTTGGTCTGAGGATGAACAACATTGAGTGTTGTACCAAGGAAGGATATTCGTTCCCTTGATGATGCGCGAGAGGGTTCTCAGAGAGTTCCACAGTTTTTCTTTAGCAGTACATCTTGGTATGACAATGATGTACCGATCCTTGAGGAGTCAGTTTTGGTGGCATGGGCTGAAGCACGCTTTTGTGGAGTTTGTGTCTCGATGTTTAGTCTGCCATAGGGTGAAGGCCGAACACCTTGTTCCCAGTGGTCTTCTCTAGCCATTAGGGATTCCTTAGTGGAAGTGGGAGGACATCTCAAATGGACATTGTTATAGGTTTACCTCATGCTTTTGGAGGACATGATGCTATATGTGTGGTAGTGGATCATTTAACAAAATCGGCCCACTTCATAGTGATCAAGGAGTCGATCTCAGTGGATGTTTTGTCGAGGCAGTATCTGGAGGAGGTGGTCAGAGTTCATGGAGTCCCAAGGATGATCATTTTAGATCGAGATCCTCATTTTACATCTAGTGTGTGGAGGGGTCTCCAAAATTCTTATGTTTCTCAACTATGTCTTAGCACTGCTTTTCATCCTGAAACGGATAGTCAGATAGAGCAAAACATACAGACTCTTGGAGACATGTTGCGCTCCTGTGTTCTTGACTTTGGAGGATCATGGATGAGGAACTTAACATTTGTGGAGTTCGCATACAATAATAGTTTTCACTCCACCATCAGTGTGGCGTCGTTTGAATCCTTATATGGTCTGCCTTTTGGTTCTCCATTGTGCTGGACTGTGGTTGGAGCGTCAGCAATTCTCAGACCTGAACTAGTGCAGAATACAACAGAGATGGTTCATGTGATTCGTGATAGGATGAAGACAACACAAGATCGACAAAAATCATATGCTAATCAAAGGAGTAGACCCATGGAGTTTAATGTTGGGGATCATGTGTTTCTGAAGGTGACTCCCCGTCATGGGAAGTGAGGGTTTGGTAATGGATGTAAGCTTTCTCCTCGGTTTGTTGGGCCTTTCGATGTGTTAGATCGTGTTGGAGTTGTGGCGTATCGAGTAGCACTTCCCCCCATAGATGAGTTGGGTTCATGATGTTTTCCATGTAGCACAGCTCCATCGTTATCTTCATGAAGATTCTCACATTATTGATTGGGGAGAGATCGATATTGATGATGATGCAACATTCGAGGAGCGACCTGTGGAGATCCAAGACTGCATGGAGAAGGTGTTGTGTGGGCATTCTATACCCTTAGTTCATGTCTTATGGCGACACGGTGGAATGAAGGAGAGTAACTAGGAGCGTGAGTCACAGATACGTGCTCAGTACCCATAGTTGTTTAATGTTTGACTCTTTTCATGTAATGATGTAACCTTCGTGGTTAGAACTGTCATGATTTATTTATAAATATCATTTGTTTCTTTTGTGGCCTTCTATCTTTTGAGAGGTATCTCGATGGGTGGTTGTTCAGACCCCATTTAATTTTTTTTCTCCTTATGTTGGTTTTGAATTCTCGAGGATGAGAATGTTTTGAGAGGTATCTGATGTAATGGCTTGGATCCCTCCGATCAATTAATTTGTGAAAATGTGGTGTTGGAGGTGTTTCGGGAGGTCAATGTGACTTATCCCCAACACTTTTCAAAATTTACAATACTGTGAACAATGTTTCCAGTTTTATGAACAATATCGGTAGGTGTACAGTGATTCACAGATCGGTTTCATAGATAGGTTTCACTGATCAGTCTCACGGATTAGTTTCAAAGATCGTTTTCACAGATCGGATTCACTGATCTGTTTCACAGATCGGTTTCACAGATCGGTTTCACAGATCGGTTTCACGGTTTGGTTTCACAGATCGGTTTCACGGATCAGTTTCACAGATCGGTTACAGGGATCGGTTTCACTGATCGGTTTCACCGATCTATTTCACCGATCGGTTTCATAGATTGGATTCATAGATTGGTTTCCCGGATCGGTTTCACAGATTGGTTTCACACATCCGTAGGTGTACAGTAACGGTAGGTGAACAATGTTTCCAGCTTCCTACAGTTATTCCTCTTTTGATGTTTCCTTTGATGTAAAATTCATTTATAGCCTTATTTTAAGGACTCTAAGGCAAATTCAAAGGCCATAAATCATATATTAACTATTCCTATGGTCGGGATTTCTTTTACTTGGTCAAACCACGTGGGTTAATGTGATCTGTTTTTAATGGATAATTAAGCAGATCTTAAACCGTAGCCCCATCAAATCTTCAAAAAAGACATGATATAATCCTCCCTTGTTCTTTCTCTTTGTTCTCTTCTATGAGACTCTAGAACCATTTAATCATTATCTTAAGATATTCACAATAAAACTTTACTCCTCAGATCATTTCTGCTCTGTTTTGATGCAACCAAGCTTTTTCGATCCTTCATGGATATAAGGGATGTTTTATCATCATTCCTTTAGGGATAATCTTCTTTTGTTCTCCATTCATAATATAGTATGTAATCTCTATGCATATAATTTTTTTTCCTTGGGGTTTGGATGGTGTTTTCATATCATAACGTCCTTGGGTGGGTGCATTTGTCGGGAGAGGAGGATTGTGACCAGTTGTGTGCAAAAAGAACGTCAAGAATTGTTGATGTATGGGATTCATGGATTCTATAATTATTTATGTGCAATTGTAGAGTTATAATGATCTATCTCCTTGGATCACAATGAAAATGACCTAATTAAATACTTGAACCAGATTAAAAGAATTGGTTTGATCGCATGTTGTTGCTTTGTATAGTGATAACGGTTTGCCTCATGTTTTAATAAATAGAGTGATATATATGCTTTCTTTGGTTAGTTGTTCATTCTTGATGGAAATTGATAAAGAACGTAAAGCCAAAATTAATTGATAATTAATTGGCTATTGATAAAGAGGCATGTAAATAAATCTGGTCGTTACTGTTGTTGTAGATGTTCTAATTTGATGTTAATCAATTTAGTACAATAAGCATGTTAATACTTTTGTGATAGCTTGCGGATTAGGTTTCCAGAAATTGGATCCTATGAATTTAATCTATTAATTGAAGAGGGATTAAAGAACTGGTTGGTTGATAAAAGATAACACCTGTTAGGGTTCTTAGTTAACCTCTTGTTCATAAGGTTGTGTGCCTTGTGCTTTAGAGACATATGTTCTCATTATGTATGAAGGATTGATGACATGTTAAAAGGGCCAAGATCCCATTTGAGGTGATGTTTGATTCCCTGCTTATTTTGTGGTGATGTGACCCTGGATGGGTGTTGTGATATGTGGAGGCAGCGAGGCCTTGTGGTTGTGGTAGCAGATGATGCCTAGAGTGGCGATATGCATCTATTTATGCATGTGGGTGTCAGGGAGGACACGCGTGATGATGGAATCGAATGGATGCGTTTGTTGGATGCTTGAAGACATGGTTTGGTTGTTTATCTACTTTAAATTTCCCCACTGCTCAATGCAGCTCGTCTTTCCTACCCTTCATCTGAAAGAGTCGAAGACACGTAGGTTATGCCACATGCTTTCCATATTTAGCCTCTCAATGTAGATTGGGTCTACACTCTTACTATAGGAGTAAAAGACTCGACTAGTAGTACATCTACTCACCGGGTTGAGCCCCCTTGTGTTTAGTAGCATTGGATACTTTTCTAGAATTCCTAGGAATATAAGAAAGTTATTCTGTAATGAATTTTTGAATAAATGATGTTAAACCATGGGGTTGGACTTTGTTTATACAAAATGATGAGGTTGAGAACATTTGAAGGTAAATTGGAATTTTTGGATGTGGTGTTAATGGAATTTAATGTGGAATTGTTCTTGGTTAATTAATCTTTAAAGAATTAATTAACATACAGTGGAACTGATAAAAAGGGAAGGAAGTAATCTAATAAAGCTCTTTAAATGTTTTTTTTGATTATAGGATACCTAGTCTTATAAGTAGCAGCCCAGAGTCTGGGAGACGTTAGCTGTTGTTGTGTCTAATAATAGGTTATTACCATAGTGTTCTTGGGAGATATAGTATATTCTGTACTTTTTGTGTTTTCGTACACTACTCCACCCTGTCAGTAAGGGCAACTGACACCCTGGGGAAACTGAGCCCTAGGGAGTGTTTTCCCCAACATTCCGATGGTAGGTTGAATGGCTGACTACCCCCTTTTACCCCGCTATCTTCTCTTGGTAGATACTTGTTCCATTGGGCACAACAATTAGTTACCCCATATACGTGTATAGAGGACAGTAATGGCTTGTAGTTATTCACACACATATATTCTGGATATAGTATCCTTTTGACTACTCTAAGTGTAACGTGTATAGGATGTGATGGCTTGAGGATCCTTACTCGGTGAATGTGATATAATGGAAAGAGGTATAATACCTGACATATGATTCACATTATGCGAGCTTTGGTGGCTCCCAGAAACATACCTGCTTAATTTTGGTGGTGAGGATAGTGTGGTGCCTCGCCCAAGTGACTGCGGGAAAGCCTTTGTGGTGCACATGGTGCAGATTGTGGAGCATAGCCTAGGTGTCTGTGGGAAAAACTTTAGAGAGAGATGCACATGACATATGTCATGGGGAAAAAGTGGAAAACCAGTGGGAAAGTAGTAATGGGGTACCCTTGATATTCTTACTATATGCTATACTCTTGTATGAGTTACTTGGTGAGAGTATCCATGGTGATGTTGGGAACATAGTATATATGTTTAGGTGATAAGTTAGTTTCACTTGGTGTTCACTGTTCTATAGCATGATTTCTTTACTTTTTCATGAGAGGATTCAGGGATTATCCTACTGAGTATACTGTTATACTCACCCTACATATATATAAACTGTGTTTCAGGTCACTTGGAGCAGGTTGGAGATCAGCCTGGTTACTATTAGCTTGTGGTTGCACGAGTTTTTTGGGCTTGTGGTTGATTCTGTTTTACTTTCTTTTGAGTACTTTAAGTTTTCCCCTTTTAGTTGTAGTACTTATGCATGTCATATAATATGTGTACTTGGGTTTTCGTTTGTATTGCAGTCTGTTTTGGAGTTGGATGGTGTCTATCTTATCTCTCTCTTCCTCATGTCTTCTCTTAGAGGGTAATGCCTCCCATTTTGTGTGTTCCTATTCCCTCAGTTCTAGTCGCCAACCCAGGGCCTACTGGGGGCGGGACTAGGGGGGTCATTATCTCCCTTCTCACATTGCTGGTCCAGGAGGGGTTCACTTTGTGGGGAGGGAGTCATGACATTTATTGTAATATTTTGGTTACAAATTGGTAAGCAATGATCTTTAATTCAGTGAAGAGTATTTACAAATTCATAAAGGTGAAAAGTATTTCATACTAATAATTATTCATGGTTTACTGTTTTTTTTTGAAAAACTAACCATTTCCTTCTTTGTGTTTCCCTTCTAGTGATTTTTTCCTCATCGTAGGATTTTGAAATTTTTATCACAGGACATGAAGTAGAATAGGGTCAAGAATGGGATAAAGGGAAAGACATGGTTTCTAAAACATGGAACTAGACATGACTCTTTTTTGATAGTTTTTCGTTAATGAAAAAATGGAAACTGGGAAGAGGTGTCCAATTTGTAATTTTTTGAGATGTTCTGTGATATTTATGGCCTAATTAACCAAAACACTAAAACTTAAAATATTATCAATGTCGGCTATTCATTTAATTCGAGATTGTGTAATGTTATAAGGCATGTTCCTTGTATGGATACATTATGCAACCCTCAAAATTACTAAATAAGAGATAGAAAGAGATCATTGAGAGTTCAGTTAGTAGAGACCATAGAAGAAATATGATTCATTTTCCTATATTACATAAATGTGGGAAAAAGAACTCTAGGGAATGTCTCAAAGGAATGATAATATGTTTTGATATTGAGAAATCAAGACACAATGAAAGTAACTACAAAGGTAAATTGAAATGTTTAGTTAACTAAATGGATGATAATAAGGGTCTCCCTATGATATCATTGACTGTTGAGTGACTCAGATGTGAAATTTATGGGAATTTTACACATCAATGTTCTAATAGGTAATCTAATTATGAAATTCAGAATGGTAATTTGAGAAATTTTTATATTATTGAGATCGAGGACACAGAAAGTGAATTGTGAATGAAAAAGAGGGTAATTAATAAAAAAATATGATAAGATTTTTTTTTGGGAAGGAAGAATGTGAAATGAAATATTAATGTATATGAATTCAATGGTTTTGGTATAAGAATAATGAAATATATAAGTATTATTTATTAATAATTTTTCATTAGGTATTTTAATGACATTATAGAAAAAAATACTGATTAAATGAAAATGTCATATTTTATAGAAAAAAATGATTAGGTAATGTTATCCATTAATATGTTCTTCATTTTGAGAATTTGTTTATGTTTTTATAATGATATAATGAATAAGAATAATTTAAATCGAATATTAATTTTTGCCTTTGAAATTTTTTTTTATTTAAAATATTTTTATTCTTTCATAGAAAGAGTTAAATAACAATTTTTTTATTTATATAATATATCCAACAATATTTTGAATAAGGAAGAATGAATATTTTCAACTATGATTTATGGAAATTCAGGTTATTTACATGTTTCAAGAGATTACATGAGGAATGTATACACATGTTTTGTATGTTGCAACTAAGAGATACTTTATGATATATTGGGGGTCAATGTTATTATTATGTAAAAAAATTTATTATAATTCATTATAATGTTTTGTATTTTCATCTTTTGGAATTTATTCAAGGTTAAAAATTTATAGAATGGTTTAACATAAAATTAAAATGAGGTTTTGGATTATATGGTATTATCTCACCTTGTGTGGATTTATTCATATTAGATAACTTGTGAAAACCATTTCTATCTCATGATAACAAATGATATATGAAAGTATTTATCATCTTATTTTTGGATTTCATGATATGTTACTACTTCAAGAATATAAAATTCACCAATATTTCATGGACTGTGATATAATGGGTAAATTAATTTAGTCACTCCCAGAGATTGCGATTTTCTAATTGAAATAGAATGAAATCAACAGTGTTTATCATCTTGTGAAAATTTATAATATTTTGGAAATGGATAGTGAAATATAATATTGTCTTTTCAAATCCATTTTTGTTGATATCAACAACCTCTTAATGATTAGTTAGGTTATGGTTATTTGTTATTTTACTTTTTCCTAATCATTCACATTATTTGGATCATTGATATTTATCACCCTCTATAATTATTTACTCAATTAATTAAATTTCCAAACCATAACTTCTCACACATGTTCTCTTATGTGAAAATATTGTTATAATTAAGTTTGGGTAACTCTTATAACTTCCACATTCCATTCTTAATTGACGATTTAATATTAATTTATAGAATATTGGTTTCTAGGAATGGAACATTAAAGTGTTAAGCCATTGATGACCTGGAAAATTGTTGACTGTGGAAAAAATTTTATTGTTTTTATAATTTATCATCTATAGTTGTTTTGAAAAATTGTTATATATAAATGTATAATTATTTGATTTCATTCATTTCACACTAACCTAATGTAAAATTGATTTATACACAACAATAATATAATATTGCACCACACACAACATTGAATTAATCTTTAAGTATATGCAACACTACTTTTTTTTTTGTGTTACAAGAAATGCCAAATTTATATTTCATTGCACACACCCTCAGGGTTACAATTCATTTAACATAACACTAATATTATCTTAGATTACAGTCATCACTGATTTTAATCGAAACATGACATATTATTAAAATATTTTTATAGTTATCTCATAACCATTGAAATGGTAGGAATGAAAATATGTAAACATATTTTGAAAATATATTTTATCATGGTTTTAAAATGAATTATCTCATCACCAATCAATTATAAATATAATTATGATCTATTTTAATATAAATAAATTCCGTTACTGAAATATTATTTTATTCATTGCACAAACTAGTTTTATCTTGATATATTGAAAAATTGAATTTTTATGAATTATTTTAATTAAATAAACATTCTATATTCAATATACTATTAAAAATTCATATTAAGTGTCTTATAAAAACGATATATGAAAAAATACTATTTCACTCAAATTTGATTAATTTTTTAAAAAGTAAGTTCGAAAACCTTTTAATAAAAAAATAATTTTAAAAATAATTATTCTCAAAATAATATTTTTTGGGAAAATAAAATTATTTTTTAAAATAATAATCTCAAAATTATATTATGTCCTATGTTTGTTATTTTAGAAGAGTGTTAATTTTTTTATGCCTTGTGAAAAATACATAATACTAATAGAAAAATTTATTTTTTGTTTGATTTATTTTTATAGTGAAATTATATTTTCAATAATTTTTAATGTATAATTAGTTAAAATTGTAACATATATTTTTAATTTTCAAAATTTCATTCAACTTCATATTTTCATTTTATATATAAAAATTATAAATATTTGATCATTTTCAATTGTAAATATTACTTTCTCTTTTTCACTACATGATTAAAATCATATTAATTAATTTCACGTATAGGTGTTGAATTATGAAAAATAGAATCCATAGTTGGAATAAGAATAATTTAAAATTAATATTAAGTATTGATTTATTTTTTAACAACGTGACCGGTTAAATCATTTAAAATTAATCATTGTGATTAATAGAATAACAATTTACTAAGGGAATACACATAAAACATAATGGAATCAATGGCTTGTTATTTTTTCCAACACCCATATTATAGAAATAATATTATCCTTATTATATTTGGATATATTTTTATGTGTTAGTGGGTTAAAAGGTCATGAATGTTACCCATAATACATGTAATGTAATGAAAAAGGAAATTTTTTTTCTTACATACAATTTCATTAATGCTTTGGGTTAAGGGAAAATATAATATATGTTCGCTTATGTATTTAATTTTGAAATATAAATTAGTCATTCATTCATGATAATTTACGTTAATTTTAATATTGAAAAACAAATTTATTTGAAGCCTTATGAAACACTAGTAAAGTAATTTTTTAGTTAATAAATAACAAAACATTAGTGATACTAAAAACAAGAAAGAATTATTAAATGGAAAAAATTATTGCATTTTAATGAATTTTTAGATTAATATACCATGTTACAATATTTTTAAATAAATATTTTTAAATTCCATTTAGGACTTGATATTTTACAATTTTAAATATATATATATTGACAAAATTAATAAAAAATAGGATTTTATGAATAAATCTCATTTATTGAGGTTTTTAAAATCACTAAAAAACATTTCTTCTTCAAGGTGAATATTTTTGTAAACTAATTTAAAATATATTAAATTAATTTATTAATTTATCATTTATATTAAACATATTTACCATAAATTATTAAAAAAATATTATTATCATGGTTATGGTTAATGTCGTGTTTTCTGCCATATATAAACTACTATTAAAATTAATTTCCCACACATATAAGATTTTCATAAAAATTAAATATATTATTTCATATAAATTAGTGAATATTTTCAAATATTTATAACATTATTTTATACCAATGGATATGTTATCTCGGTAAGAAACTCATTGTCCTTAATCAAAAATCAATGTTCTAAAAATACAAAATCATAAAATTTAAGGATGTAAATTATAAAAATTCATTTATTTCTATTTGGATGATGTCTATATAAAAAAATAAACCATTAAATACATTATTATTAAATTTTTTGATAATTAAGAGGAAACAAAGACCCCACATATTTAAATATATATTGGTAATTAATATAATGTCAATATACATTAACTTTAAAAGGGTACTCATTCTCAACCCTTGTTCACCCCCATAAAGCCATATAAAAAAACCATACCCTAAAAAACAACTTCCTAAATTCTCTACTAAAATCCTAGAAGCCTCTCCTTGGGTATAATTCCATCGAACGATGCCTTTTGGTGCAAAAAAGGGGATTCCTAATGAAGAGGGAACATTCATCAATGACATTTTTTTTCTTCCCCGACCAGATAAAATGATTTTAATATTATGATTATACATCAACATAGATATATTTATTATACTGAGATAATTTTATATTTATATAATCTCATTAAATTAGACACTCTTGACTTAAATGGGATTCAAAATCATCATTCATGTGTTTGGCGTAATATCGCTTCACAAACCGATGTAATTCGTTTTCTCATTACAGCCAATTATAGGTAGAAACAATGACAAATATTATATTTAAATATTATAAATATAATATTTATGTTTTATCTAAGCTTCCATAAATATTATATAACAATAATATTCATGTGTTCCATTTTTTGAGAATATGAAAACGTTATTCATGTGTTTGGCAGATTATGGCCTCACGAAGTGATGTAATTCATTCATGCATTACATAGAATGTATTATTTATTGATTTACTATAAATATGTGATATAATATTTTGAAATGATAATAATTTAATTATTATATATATATATATATATATATATATCACTTAATTATAATTCAATCAATTTGACAAAACAATGGAAAAATTGTTCTAGGGTACATATGGGAATCTGTTTCCATGAACAGTGTATTTATTTTCTTTTTTATATATTTAAAATATTATTATAAATACATATAAATTCATCATATATGTTCATTATGTAATTTTTTAAAATATGGAAATTAAAAAAACCAGATCAAATTAATAGGACCAATCCTAAATATTCAAAATGTATAAGAAAAACCTAGCAATTATTATAAGAAACATAACATTATCATTGAATAAAAAATAAATGTGTAATATAAAGGAATAATAAAATCATATATGTTATGGTATATATTATTATTGTTCTATGATATATTTATAAATACATTTATTTATTATACATGATATTTCAACATGTATTAATCAATTCAAGAATTAATGTAAGGGATTTACGTCTCACCTTTTTCTTTTGTGAGACACGTGCTATATTCACCACCTCTTCATACTATCTGGTGTAAAAAATACCTTATATATATTTTATTATTATACTCTTAATATACATTCTTATTTAAATATCCATTTTATTATATCTCATTTATCGGGTTTACAATTGAAAATTTACCAAATTGTTAAGGAAATATTATTCTCCATTTTCCATCATTGATAAAAATGTTACTTAATGTTTCTATATTATTTTATATTGTGTATGTAATACCCCATTGAAATATTATACCATGATTATAAATATTTTCACGATATTTTAAATTTAATTTAATTTAATTCTTTCATGGGAATTGTTATTCAATGATACCAGTGTGAATATATTTTATAGATAAAATCTATTAATTTATCAAGGTTGTTTATGAATAAGATGAAACTGGTGAAATATTATGAAAAAAAATTCTATTACTATCCTGAATGTTATTATTATCCATTTATTCATGATATATTCTTGTAATGGTACATTATTACCAATATTTAATACAGAATATAATCACAAATTTTTTAAAAAAAAATTCTAACATTCTCCCTCTATAAATATGGAAATATTATTTCATTCATAACCATTTTTTTAAATCAATTTTTTCTATTGTCCTATGATTTTAAGAATACATTTATACCCATATATTACCTTTATACAATATTTATTTTGAATGAATCTTTTTTTTCAGTCAAGGCACATTTCTATACATTTTTTGGTGAAAAGTGAATGTTTGACATGTATGGATTTATATACATTAATTTCCATTATTTTATTGATTATTTTATTTCATTTTTACATGATTATTTTCACAAAATAATTTATTTCTAATTTTATAGAGATTAATGTTTTAAAATTGGTATTCAAAGAAATATGTTTTAACAAGATTTATTCATAGAATAAATGTTATTCTCTTCATGATATTTATTGAATGAATTTTAAATCTTAACATATATTTTTTTACAAAATTTTCAATGAAAATTATTTAAAAATTAATTATATTATTAAATTAATTTTAAATGAAATGTAATTTCCATTATCAAATTCTCTTAGTGATATTTTAATATCCTTGTCCATATAAGATGCCATACTTTGAAATAGTTTGTTTGTTATTGGGTATTGGATCTGAGGATAGCATTCTCATTATTTATTATAATTTAATATGTTAAAGATAGAGTGTTTGTTATGGAACTTGTTTCTATTCTAGGGGTTATATCGTGGAGAACCCCACATTTTTCATGTGTTATTCAATTATGAATTTATTATGAAACCAATTTATTTTCCAAAAGTTATTATATAATGAAATGTTTACAATATCAATGTAACTTAATGGGTTATGATATGAGGTTTATGAAACCCATCGATTCTTATGGGTCATGATATAATGATTGATTTATTAACTTATAAAACAAGAATATATTATTTTATTATGTGATGGGTGGGGCCAATATATCCCTTCAATTAATTGGTTAACATTAAATATCCAATGTGATCAAAGGGGACATGGGTGTTCATCCCAATATAGAAATAATATTGTGTATATGACGTCATCCAAATCCCACAACATTAATCCACAAGAGATGTCATACCATGCCTAAAACAACAGTGTACCTAAGAGGTCATACCAATCCTGATGTAGGTACATGGGTAATTACCCAAGGACAAACATGTTATTAATTTCTTGTTATGTATCCTTGATATAATATTTTTGTGGTTATGTCTATAACAAAAATATTTTCCTTATTCTAATATTATACTCTCTTGGTTGATGTCCTTTGATTATCTTATGATTCATGTTTTATGAACTACCAAACATAATTCCATGACCCTATATTTTGATAATTGATATGGTGGTTATGGTATTAATGTGTTTTTATCATGTTCTAATACTGTTATATTCATGTAATACATGCATATATCATTCATTTACCCTTACCGAGCATATGTGCTCACATATTATTAAGTTTAATTATATCAATATTAGAAGAAATTTATTTAAGTTGGATTAATAATGTGAAATATATTTAAGATATAAACTAAATATATTTCACCATGTGGGAAATTTAGGTTTCAATTTTTCCAAAATAACTAAACTATTATGGTCCCCAAAAAATTATTTGGGTAATGTATTTAATAATCATAAAAAAAGATGTTATATTTACATATGAGAATCATCGATTTTACAAATTGTATTAAAATAATAAAATAAAATTATATATATTATACTCATGTTATTAATTTAATATTTTCTAAGAATATATAAATTAGGTGGAAGAAGAATCAAAAACAATATATTCGGTTATGATTATACAACTTATTTGGAAAGCCACATTTTATTAACACCAACACCCTTTAATGATAGTTTTCTATATTAACCATGAAATCTATACTTAGGTAATGATTCTAGGAATGTAATTTTGTACATATAATCTACAAAGGGTTTAATTTATGAGGTAATGAGAATAAGAGAATCCCTTTTATAAGAGATGGGAAGGCCATTCTTGGAATCTCACAAAAATTAAATTAATATAAAATTATTTTTAATTTCAAATAAAAAAAAAATTATTTATATTGAATATAGGATAATTATTGTTTCAAATTATGTCATCAAATAAATATAATAAAATTTTTGGATAATTTTGTATCCTTATCTTTTTGTCTTATCCCTTTGTTAACTATTTTCAGACATAATATGGTTATGATTTTTACACACTAATAGTTTGTATAGAAATATAAATAAATTTTTTTTTAACTGAATCTCATAAATGAATCTAATATTTTGGGTAATTTTATATCCTTTAATAAAATATTATTTATAATAAAATATCAATAATGTCAATTTTTTTTATTCATTATTTTAGCAAAAAAACATCATGAAAACAAGTGAAGCACTAGAAAAAATATATAGTTAGAAACCTATTACTTCATTTTCATCAATTAAATTTATTTATGTCATTGATTATATAAAATTATAACACTTATAATATGTTCGATATCATTTATTTAATTTTTCCATTAATTGAATACTTATAGAATCAATGTTGTGAATGAATATAAGGAAACATTTTATTCAATAAATATAAAAAATATATAATCACGATAAAAGTAAAATATTATAATGTTAAATTAATATTTATAAACAAACATGGCCTTAGTTTTGAACTAGTTATACCTATTTTATATTTTAAAAGCATGAGTGTGTCTTTTTTTCCTTTTAAAAAATTAATTTTTTTAAATTTCACAATCACACAAAAATGGATAAAAGGATATATATTTGTCATTTATATGATAATGGATGTTATATACTCATAATATAAAACTTTCGAATGTGGTGGGTTCAATTTTAGGGATTCTCATTTATTTTGGATGGTTAATTATTTGGTTTACCATTTATTATAGTAACAAAAATTACAGGGTTACTAATCACATTGACAACAAAATTAATAGAATATGTTTACCTAAATGTAAAAACTAATTAAAAATATTTTATCAAATTTTCATGGTTACAAATATAAAAGTATTGAAAATTTATTTAAATCATGCTGACAAAACAGGGTGAAAACTAGTCATTCATTAAAATTTCATTTTGATATATAAAATGTATTTATACTAAATATAATTAAAAATCCATCCGAAAATATTATTCGATGATTATAAATTCATTAGAAAAATATAAATTCTAATACTAATCAAAATAAAAATTTTCATTCTAATTAATTAAAATGAAAATAAATTTTTTTATTAAAAATAAATATCTATCACTGGTCATTGAAAAATGGATAATCTTCGAGTATTCTCAAAACCTAATCATAGGATGATTTTTACATGATGTATTAAGAATTTAAATTTATTTTTTATGATAAATTTTAGAAATGTCTATATTAATTAATTGTAATATTCAATCATAAATATCATGGAAACCAATTTCTAATAAATGAATATTTATGATAAAAAATGAATACTAAAAATGAGTACAAATTTTTAAAAAATAAATTAATCAATTAAAAATGGTAGTGTCATTATTTATTTAATAATTCTTATAATATTATTCATTACCACCAAGTTAATTGATATGATATATTTTTCACATGTAAATAATAATATTTCGTTATTAATTTTTATCTCTATGTTGTGTATCTTATCCTCTTTTCCACATGGTGTTCACTTCTATACCTTGAGATTCATCACCAGTAGATTTTTGGAGTCTTTAAATATTTTATGACATAAGATCCTAATGTTGACCATATAATTTGTGGATAGATAAAATTTATACTTTTCTATTTTAATAATGGGTGATTGTGACCACCGTTCTGTGATTAGATGATCACCGAGTATCGAAATGTTATTCAGTGATGTTTTTAAAGAGGTTTTCATGTGTAATAGAAATAATGTTTTGTAAGAAAGCATTGAAAATTTTCCCTTGGTGACATGGATTATATTCGAAGAAAAATGTGTCCTCAATTCCCATTCAGAAATTTGGTGTAAAGGCCTAGATTTTCTATGTAATTTTTTATTATTATATTTGGATTTTAGGAGTCCTTGAAAAATAGGCTTTTTCCCAGAAATAATTTCTGATCATTTTTTATGGTTCATTTATTAAAATCATAACTGATTATCTCTAACTTTTCAACCAGTGCTCGGATTAAAAATCTGAGAGCACCGTTGAATCAGTAGAGCCGAGTTTCGCATAAAGGAGACTTTACATCGACTGCAGTAGGTCCCAAGAAGATGTTATGTTTTGTGACATTTAAAAATAATAACTGAAATAAAATAATTTTATCATTTTATTTTATTTCTTTTCCACCAATAGAAAAGCAGATTGTGTGACCTGCGGTGAGTCAGTCCAATTAATATAATTACATGCCAAATCCTATGTAACTAAATCATTGGGAAACTAAAAAAAATCCTAATTTATGAGCCCCCATTAACTGCCCGCATCATTATTTGCTCTCAGTCTCTCCTATAAATAATGAGATTTGGGGAGTGAAATCGGACAAGATTCTCCAAGAAGTGATGTTCTGATGGAGTTCCGAAACACCGAGGCCTTAGAAGAAGGAACCGACCGTAGGAGGAGGTGACATGTGACACCTAAACCCCAAACCAGAGATTGACGTTCAAGCGGTGGTGAAGAAGGCTTATTGCGGGGACAACGAACAAAAAGACTCCCTCAACCGCAAGTTCTATCCAACGTTTCAAGGTAGGGGGTTGGTTGATTTTTGTTTTCACCAATTCTCCTTCAAAAAACATGAGAATGGATATGATCATTAAAAAGTTGATCTGTTATATAAGAGAGGGTGTTCTTTGACGCTGGGGTCAGGAGATGAAATTGATTCATGAAAAACCGTTGAAATTGTCCCAGAATATCCCTAGTAATATCTCAAATGGGGAGGGAACGAGATGACACAAACAAGGTCCGACCCTCTCCATTCATTTGTTGTCTGTGATCACCTTTATTTGATGTTCGTAACAACCGGATGCAGGTCCTACACCACTAAAGAGTGAGATCCCAGGATATTGCAAGCGCCGATGACACAGAAAGCAGGATACCGGTGTGCGATGGGCAGCTCGACGAACACCAGGCCATCACTGTCGGGGCACAGCGGCACGCGGCGACAGCTCCCACATGTCCGAAAAAAGTCTGACTGCCACCCAAGGTGGAGTTGGAGCAGAGGAGGGTGCGCCCCTGGTTCTACGCCCACACGACAGCTTGGCTGCGGCCTGCGATTGTCGCGGCGGGGGAAAAGGCCGAAGGTACAACCCATTGTTAGTGGACGGGGCGTGTGCCAGTGGCAGGCCCGTCGGAGGACCCCCGACCCAGTGGGAACAGAACGGTGGACCTACGGTGCCACATGGCACCACATTGGATCAATCCCCAAGGGTTGACCCTCTAACGTGGCTCCACGCCACGTTAGCCCTTCCCAAACTTATCACGTCCTGGTGTACCTTGCGGTCTACGCCTCCAGGTGGGTGGCACCACCAGGTCGGTCCAACAGCCCGACCAACAGTCAAGTGTGTCGACCCACGACCTAAAAATGTTAGGCTGGGCCCAGAGGGCTGGATTGACCTGATTCAGGTCAGACCCGAGTCAGGCCTGGTTGGCCGAGGTAGAACTGGAGCAGCCCGTGCCAAACCTGGTCATGCCTGTTTGACTGATGCAGACGACACTTGGTCCCAGTACAAACTTGTTACACAAAACATTCCCTAACATATATATAGGATTTCCATTTGAAAAAACTTCTACGGTGTCAAGATCCTTAGGACAAGGCTGTCCTTTTGGGATACTCCACCCGAGTTTTGTTGAAAGATGGGGCACGATCGGGTTCAATCGAATACGAATCCAACAGGGCCCTCAACACTAAAATGCATGTATCATGAAAACCATGGATTTGATTAACAATCCATTTGAGGTTTTGGAACTCTCTTGAGGAGACTTATATTTTGGCATAGTTTGTTGTGACTTCTTGGGAAATCAAGATGCATCGAGTGGCTAGAGGAACGGTTCTCCCAGTAGACTATATATGGAACCCTACGATTGGCTGGGACCTAAAGACTACATGATGATTTTCCCAGAGGAAAGCTGCTCTATGTGACCCATCAGGACCACGATGGGGAGCAGATTTTTTTTACTTGGCATATTCATGGTACTCGACAGGAGTATTACCTCAGTTCAACCAATGTGGGAAGCAGCAATGTGTGACCCGACATGCCCATGGTGGGAAGAGTCTCATTATAACTCAACATTCCCATGGTACCCATTGTGGATGGGTACCAAAATAGTTCAAGTTTAGTGGGAAATGACTCTGTGTGACCTGACAGTCCCATTGTACTCGATAAAGGAGAAGTTCTCCAGCATCTGAGGAGTTTGATGACGTGGTAACCCTTCTATCATTGACCTAAAGTGATACCTGGTGCGAGTTAACTTGTGTAGTTTACCTTTTCTTCATGCTTTGTAATTTTTCCTTTGTGGAACTCTATAAATCCTAAGGTAACTCAGGGTCCATACTGAGAATCGCCATACTCACCCATGCATGGCTTCACTCTCACCTTGTTGTTTCTAGTAAATATGGCATACAATGATGATCTAGGCTGAGGGAGCTAGGATTGCGTAGTTATTAGAGCTAAACCTTTTTGATGTGACATGACGTAGGGAATACAAATCCTGAACTGTGCATACCCTTCATGTTGGATCCATGGTGGATGATCTAGGAGCTTCCATTCACTTTCAGCTATTTTTTTCTTTTCAGTTGTACATGTAGTATTTCCAGCTAGGCTTTTATTCCGGTCCACTTTATTTTTATAGCAATATTTACTACAATAGTTTACTTCACATAAGATTTTGTTATGTTCTTGTATGTGTGGATGCCTCTTATTGAAGTCAACTCTGTGAGTTTTTACAATTTTAAAGTAAATTCCTTCCGGTTTTAGGGATACATAGTTTGGTGCTCGTGTCCATCCCAAGACCTATGGAAGGCTGGCTTAGGGTAGTCATGAAATGGGCCCCGGGGGACTGGTCATGACAATGTGTTATCAGAGGTGTTAATTTCTACCATAGAGACCAGGAGTCTATGTTTATATTTTAAAGCAATAGTGTGTATTGTTGAAATACCGACCTTCAGGTTCGGAGAGTACAGGGTGGGTGCGGTGGTCAACATATCAATACACTAGAACCTTGAGTCCTACTTTTCAGCTCAATGCACCAAAATACTTGTTTAATTTTCATTTTGGGTTTTCGAATAAGATTCATCTAATTAGGTATAATGTTATAACTATGGCATGTATTGATTTACATGAGGATACCTCTATGTGGATGACTAGATACGATCCAGATGCATGAGGACAAACCCTTCAGCAACGAGGCATCTCTCCAGGGACCCGTGTTCAAGATCCCCAACCTGGTGGTGCCCCAGTGCTACCACCAACTGATGGTAATACCCTACTACCAGATGTTCTCGTAGATGATGTTCGTAGGCTAAGAACCCTACATGAGTTTCAGAGATAGAGACCTCCCAGGTTCAAGTGTTTGACAGACCCTCGAGTCGCTGAGGACTAGCTAGAGGTCATGACGCGCGTCTTCCGCTTAGTGAGGACACCACCCACCATGATGGTGATCATGGTGGTGAGCATTCTGAAGGGATTAGCTTGGAGATGGGGAGTTTCACCACTCAGCTTCATGATGAGGTTACCCTAACATGGGTTGACATCCAGAGGCTTTTTCAAGAAAAGTATTTCCATGTGACATTGTGTTCTCTGTGCATTCCAGAGAAGCTTCACCTTGAGCAGAGCAGCATGATAGTGGCTGAATACTCGGCGGGGTTCATAGAGCTTTCCTGCTAATATTATGATATGGTGCGAGGCCCTTTTATCATGGATCGGGCCTTCAAGAAGGGGATCAAGAGGGAGATCCTGGATTCTGTGTTGACCCTCAGCATCCCCACCAATACGGGAGTACTGGAATGATTCCTTCTTGTGGAAGGATTTCTGTTAACGTAGGCTCCAACAGTAAGAGTCGGCGGAAAACCCTAGGCAGCAGAGCCTTCGGTAGGTAGCAGCCATTAGGCGCGTGGGCTCATGTGGGCAAGGTCTTTTAGAGGGAGACCAAAGGACTCTGTGTTGCTAGTACGAGGCTCCCAGTCTAGAGGGATTTAGCAGGGAGCCATATAGTGATTTATGTGTGGCAGACAAGGCCACAAGGCTCGTAATTTCCCAACCTTCTCTACAGATTACTAATAGATGTTTGAGGGACCAGAAAGGTAGTGGTAGGGGTTCATGCGAGGAGTTCCACAGGGTGGAGGATGTGGTAGGGGAGCTGGCTGTGCAGTAGGCGGTGGGTGGCGATTCGAGGTGCTATTGCCACCACCTTTAGGAGGTTCACCCCAACCACATGTAGTAGTTGGAAAGGGGCATTCTCAGCTCCCAAAAGCAATTGACTACATCCACAGGCCTCCGGAGATGATTAGAAAAACAGTACGTGTCTACACTTTCCTAGTTGTAGTTCTTATAGACACAGGGTCTAGTCACTCTTTTATTACCACGAACCTCGTTCGTATCTCGTAGATTTTGACGGAGATGTTGTCTAGGTCTTTATGGCTAGAGACTCCTATGGGAGAATATTCGACTATTACCCACTAGTGCATTCATTTTGAGCTTACTCTTGGAGGCGATAACTTCAACTGGGATATCCTAGTAGCTGCATCGAGGCCTTATGACGTCATCCTTGGTATAGACTAGTTATTCATAATCCATGTTCAGATTTACTATATTAGGCGCAATGTAAGGTGCATCCACATGGTTAAGACCAAGTTTTCCTTCACCGGCGAAAAGGAATCCTTAGAAGTACTTGTCGGACATACACTGAGGAGGGTCTAGCTGATAACCCATTATTTTCCCATCATAACCCTTAGGGTGGTTGATGTAGAGAGTCTGAGCTATCCTATAGTGGTGGTCCAATATGTCGATGTATTCCCTGATGATTTCCCAGGACTACCTCAATGTAGAGTTGTAGACTCTATCATCGAAAGTTACCCCTAGATGACACTGATATATAAACTATCTTATCGGATGTCTCCTGTGGAGCTTCATGAGTTTCAGGTACATTTGGTGGACTTTCAGGAAAAGGGGTTCATAAGACCCTGTGTTTCTCCATGGACATCCTTGATTTTGTTTGCTAAGAATGAAGATGGGAGTTTGATACTCTGAGTCTAATATCTATGCCTGAACTAGGTGACTGTGAAAAACTAGTATCCACTTCCTAGAATTGATGATCTTTTCGATCAGATGAAGTGATCTTATTGGATTTCAATGATAGACCTCACATAAGGCTATCATCAGCTTAGGGTACGAGATGAGGCTATGAAGAAGAAAACTTTTATATGTTGGTATGGACAATAGGAGTTCTTTGTTTTTCCATTCAGCATGATAAATTACCCTACTGTGTTCATGGAACCCATGAACAAGATCTTCCATAGATACCTCGATCTCTTTGTGGTGGTCTTCATCGACACCATTGTCATATACATAGAGATGGGGTAAGAGAATGCCTATCGTCTGTGGATAGTTCTGGATACACATTGAGAGCACCAGCATTATGGTGAGCTCTTGAAGTGACAGTTCTGGTTATGAGTGGTCCACTTTCTGGGACTCGTTATCTCGGAGGATGGGGTTGCAGTAGATCTAGTGATGATAGAGGATGTATATTATTGGGAGCCACCCAAGAGTGTAACCAAGGTGTGGAGTTTCCTGGGGTTGGCTGGATATTACCGGAGATTCATTCTTGACTATTGAAGAGATGTGGAACCCTTGTCAGAATTAATAAAGAAGGGGAAGCCCTTTTTATGGATGAAGAGATTCCAGCAGAGTTTTTAGGAGATAAGGAAGATATTGGTGAGTTCTCCCATCTAGAAGATACCGGAAAAGGGGATTGGGTATGTAGTCTACTACGACACATCAGGGACCATACATGGGTGTGTCCTAATGCACGAGTGACCAGTGATCACATATGTCTTGCAAAACCTGAGACATCATGAGTAGAACTACACATCCAATGACATAGATTTAGCAACAGTTGTCTTCAGCCAGATGATAGTGTGACATTACATACAGGGCCAATGTTTTATTGTCTACTCTGATCACAAGAGTATCAAGTATATCTTCTCTTAGAAGGACCTAATCCTAATAAAGGGGTGTTGGCTAGAGTTCCTCTAAGACTACGATTTTGAAATAGTCTATACATCTGGGATGTGGAACGTGGTAGAATATGCACCTAGCTGAAGGTTCGATCTATTGTTACTGAGTGAGGGGACATAACAGCTAGCCACATTTTAGATAACCTTCATGGATAGAGATGGAGCAGTATACCTCAAGTCTTTGACAGTAACTTCCAATCCACCTGCAAGTATAGGCGGCGCAACATGGGGACATTGACTACAAGACTCAACGTGTTCATATGTCCTCAGGGCAGACACCCGCTAGATTTTATAAAGGTGGGGTGCACGTCATCCTCATCAGGGGACATACCATGGTAACGGTGGAGCTACAGGAGGAGGTGATGAGGGAGTTCCATACAGACCCTTTGGTGGTACATCCTTATGTAGTGAAGGTGTACCAGGACATCTGACATTAGAACTAGTGGCTAAAGATTAAGAAGGTTGTAGTAGAGTTTGTTTCATGATGCTTCTCTTGTCAGCCAGTGAAGGGTGAGAATTAGGTCCTAGTAGGTGTAGCACAACTACTAATGGTTCCAGAGTGGATGTGGGATGGTATCTTCATGGACATTGTGACAGGGCTACCACGAATGTCTAGGGGACACGATTCTATCTCGGTTATCATTGACCGACTCACCATGTCGTCCCACTTGCTACCAATCAAAGAGAAATTGTTAGTAGAGGGACTGTGATACCTCTACGTATAGTAGATTGTGTGACTCCATGGGGTTCCCTGAATGATTGTATCTGACCATGACACATGATTCCCATCCCAGTTATGGAAGGGTTTATATGAAGTATTAGAGACTTTTCAATGTCTGAGCACCACCTTCCATCCTCAGATGGATGGTATGATAGAGCGGACCACACAGATGTTGGAGGACATGCTTCATCCATGCATCCTAGATTTGGCTGTAGTTGGGAGGGTCATTTTACCTTGGTGGAGTTTGCTTAAAACAAAATTTACCACTCCACCATCGGTATGGAACAATTCGAGGAATTGTACGGTCGACCTTACAGATCACCTCTACATTGGAAAAACCCAAGGGCGTCAGTACTTATGGATCTAGAGTTGGTACATGCTACCACTGATAAGATGCAGATTATCCAGAAGCGGATGAAGACTGTACAGAGCAGACATAAGTCTTATGCTGACAAGAGGTGGAGACCCTTGGAGATCTAGGAGGGGTACCATGTATTCTTATGAGTATCCCCTCGATGAGGACTATGGAGATTTGGCTGTGATGACAAGTTATCACTGAGGAGTATTGGACCATTTCTGATACATTGGAGGATTCTCGAGGGGGATTACCGCTTGGCACACACACCACTGTTGGAAAGGGTGCACGACATCTTCCACGTATCTCAGCTAAGGGGACACATGCATGACCCATCTCATGTCATTGACCATGGAGAGTGGGACATTGACGATGGGGTGAAATTTACATATTTTTAGTAGATATTGAGGATCGTCATGAGCGGGTCCTTCATGGGAGGTCGATTCCGTATGTGAAAATTTGTTGGTATCATGGGCAGCTCAATGAGAGAACATGGTAGTGGGAGCTCAGAATGATGCTCAGTACCCCCATTTTTTTCTTTAGTCTATATTGTGGCATTCAGGTGCATAAATAACTTTGGTGGGGAGATTATAATGACCTAAATTTTCCATGTAATTTTTTATTAATATATTGATATTTTATGAGTCCGTGAAAATGTCCGGCACATGAAATATGGTCTGGTGTGCTAGAAATTAATTCCAGAACATTATTTAAATTACGTTTAAATAACACATAACCATTTTTTTCTAAATTTGGAACCAGTGCTCGGATTAAAAATCCAAGGGTACTGCTGATTCCGTAGCACAAGGTATTTCCTAAGGGAGAAATTACATTGATTGTAGTAGGTCCTGAGATAATGTAATGTTTTATAACATTTCATAAAAGAAAAGTAGTGAAATAATTTTATAATTTTACTATAATTCATTTACACCAAAGAACAAGAGAAGTGTGGGACCCATGATTTGTCAGGCCAATGAATAGCATGACTTTCCAAATCCTATGTAACGACAACATTGGGGAAATTAAGATTCTTTCTAATTTATGAGACCCCATTAACTCCCCATGTCATTACTTACTCTCCCCCTCTCCTATAAATATAGAGCATGGGGGATGGGTATCAGACAAGCATCGCCAAGAAACAAAGTTATGTTGGAGTGCCGTAACACCAAGCCCTTAGTAGATGGAGCCAACTCCAGTAGGAGGAGATGTAGGGAAGAAAAAACCCGAACTAGAAATTGGCGTTCGAGTGTTGGTGAGGGTGTCTTGATACGGGGATGGAGAACAACGAGACTCCCTCAACCGCGAGTGCTCTCTAATGTTTCAAGGTAGGGGGTGCATTGATTTTGGTTGTCACCACATCTCATTATAAAAACATTAGAATAGATCAACTAACAAACAATTTTAATCATTATATATAGAGGATTCTAATTATCGTAGGGTTCAGTAATTGAATGTGACGCAAGAAATTTAGTTGAACTTTTCTCCAATGTACCCCTATTATTATATCTAAAAAAGGGCATGGGCGAAAATGAACAAGGCCCAAACCCCTCAATTCGTGAGTTGTTTGTGTTTTCCTTTTTTTTGAAGTTGGACACAACCTGATGCATGGACTACTCGATCAAAGAGCACAATCCCAGCATACTGCAAGCGCAGACGAAGCAGTAATGTGGGCCACAAGTACACCACTGGTGGCCCAACAAACAACATATCACCAGCCCGACACCAGTGGGAGCGTACAGTGGCATGGCAGTGGAAAGCAGTGACACCATCCTTGTTTCCGGTGGTTGACCGGCAACCGCACCAGGTGGAGGAAGAGAAGTGAGGGCCACGCCTTTGGCGGCGCACCCACGCGACAGCAGGGCCACAACCTACGATGGCTACGGAAGGATAAAAGGATGCCAGTATGACCGAAGACCAGTGTAAGGAGTGTATGCCTGAGGCCCGTCCAGCAGAGGACCGTCGACCCATCAGTCACAACACAGAGGACCGCAGCACGTCGACCGGTCCGTGGAAGACCCATGACCCGTCGTACGCGACGTGGAGGAAACACATTCTGTCGGTCGTGGTATAGAGGACACACGCCGCCATGTGGGGCCACATTGTGTCAACCCCCGAGAGTTTACCGGCTGACATGGAACCCCCTCTACATCAACCCTACATGGACGCATTGTGTCTGGGTGTCCATTGTGTCCCGCGCCGCCTGGCAGGTGGAACAACCTGGTTGGTCCAGTAGACCAACCTGCCACCCAGTGGGATGACATGAACTAAGTCAGCTCAGAAAGGTGTCAAGTCGGGTCAACCCAGATCAAACTTGATTGGACCATGCCAAACTAGGCCTGGCCAGTCCGACCGAGGTGGACGAGACCTAGACCTAGTACAAAATTGTTACATAAAATATTACATAACATCTAAATCGGTCATATGTTTAATGAACATTATGCGGCTTTTAGATCCTTAGGATGATGTAGTCCTTTTGGGATACTCCACCTTAGTATTGGATAATGTTGGGGCATAGACAGGTTGGATCAAATATGAATCCAACTGGGCTCTCTGCACAAAAATGCATTTATCGTGCAAACCATGCATCCTATTGAAGATTGATTTGTGGCTTTGGGACTCTCATGAGGATACAGTTATTTTGGAATAATTTGTGGTGACTCCCATGGATATCATGATGTAGTGAGTGTCTTGAGAAGTGATTCTCTCAATAAAACAATGTTTAGAACCCTACGGTTGGCTGAGTCCTGAGGATTTCTTGATGATTGGCCCAGTGGGAAGTGGCTCTGTGTGACCTAGAAGGTCTACGACGGGGAGCAGCTCTGTGTGACCCTTCATACCTATGTTACTCGACAGGAGGAATATCTCAGTTCAACCCATGTGGGAGGCTGCTCTGTGTGACCCGACATGCCCACAGTGGGAAGCAGCTCTTTGTGACCCGACGTGACCATGGTTGGAAGTGGGTCTGTGTGAAGATTTAGTTTTATGTATGCATTAGCAAAAATAAAAATAGATTGATGAAAGGAACATACTCTTCGTTTTATCCTAATTATTCGATTATTATCTACCAAAAATCATTCATACTCATTTTTTTATTATATTTCATTTCATGAAGAATCATCCTTTCTTCCCCAACTGTATAGAGAAATGGTTCAACTAGATACATTTTGTAAATTTCATTTCTCTATACATTTGTTTTATGTGAGGGAATCCCCTCAATTGAGATGAAATACTTTAATATACTCACACGATTGTAACTATATATTTTTCTAGTTTCACAAAATTTCAATCCTTAATCATTACTTATGTGATGGTAGAGAAAATTAGATTTCATTAAAATAATGAAAATAATGTGAGACCCGGATGAACGATAACACCAAAATCCACATTCATACCCTTATTGGTATTCATATATATTTTAAAAGAAAATGGAACATGGAAATCACTGATTTATATGGTGAAAACTCTACTTCATTCCCGGAATAAAACTTTCTTCTTACATTATCACTATAATGAGAGTAAAACATTTTCGTCATGAGAAATAATATTCATTGACTGTTGAATAATTTTATTTTCAAAATATGGTAGAGAGAAAAAAAATCATTATTCCCTTACATGGGAACTACATGATAACCCATATTACAGTTCCTAAGAATGAATTATATTGGTTTCTCCTTTGATGTTCAATGAGATTCATCAACTCATTCAGCATAATCCAATTGATAATTGGTGTATTTGATCTTCCATCCTCTTATCTCGTGGTTTATTACTAAATATTTACATGATTAATTTATAAATATCATATAGTTATTAGTTTTTGGTTCACTAAGAATGTTCATGTATTCCATCTGGAGAAACATTACATTAACGAGACAAATTTCTTCTTCAACTATTATCCACCCCAGGATTCTCAAAATGATTACAATGAAAAAAACATTAAATAACTTGAGATGTTATGATATATTATTACACAAGTCCCATTTTCTATTTTATAGATATTTTGAATTTTTTTATCGAATATATACTCTAATTCTCCTTTAATGATATTTTACAAAATTTTGTTAGGCCTATATATAATTCCTCATCCATTTATTCTAGTCGAAGACTTTATTTAAATGTATTGTACACAAAAATAGGTTATTATAAAAAATCCATGATTTAATATTACATAAATTTTCTATAAACACAATTTTTCTTATATATCCTTCATATTATTAAATTTATTCTTATATAACCTGGCCATTTAATGAGAAATTACAAGGTGATGAGTAAATAATCTAATTTATTCATACATGTGGATCTTAGTTTTCACATTTAAATATGGAAAATAATTTAAATTTTTGATAATATTTTTTATTTTTTTATAAAATTAACTTAATAAAATATCAATTTTAGAACTTATTTACATTAAAAATAAGTTTATTGCCAAATAATGTCTATAATTACCCAATAATAGGTGATTGTTGGGGTATATTCATTTAATGGACAACTATTTTTTTTGAAATATAGTACTTTGTTATTGAGTTGAAATTTAGGGTAACAAAATGATGTGTGGAATTATAACAGTACATTTTCTTATATTTTTACTATTTGGGGAATGATTATTTATAAATTTATAGAAATATTTTTATTATTAAATATATTGATGATAATTTTTAATAAAATAATAGAATAATATTTCCAAAAAAATATATAATTCAATTTTTAATATCATGAGATAATAACATATAGATTGTTTCAGGATTACTAAAATATAACAGGAAATATCCGATATGTAAAGAAATTATCTGAAATAACATGGAGGATAAATCATATTAATTTATGTATAATAACATAGTTCTATAATAATATAATATTTTATATAAAAACATCCAAAAAATATCTATAAAATTCATTTATTTTAAGAAATCAAAATATTAAAATTATTTTTGATATTTTCAATAATTTATAATATAACATTCATTTATAATATTAATTAGAATATATTATTAAAACATTTAAATAAATAACAAAAATATATAATTTCACAAATTATAAGTAGATGGATATTTAAAAACATGACAATAAACTGTAACTCCAAAATCTATGATTTTTGAAACGAATAACTAACAATATATTAGTTTACATTTGCAAGACATGGTTTAGGTATTTTTATTGATAAATGATATATTAATTCTCATGATTGATGGTAAAAAATATTAATTGTTATAACAACTCTCAGTCTATTGTCTCTCGCTATATATGTATTATGTTTATATTTTGATGGTTAAATTTAAACCATCAATATTCTCAATCTCTTTTTAGAAATAAATATTAGTATTACAATTGTAATTAGAGAATGATAACATGCCAATATTGATGATTTTTAATTTTTATAGATTTATATATATATAAAGGGAGCAATGTAATTTTTATGTATAATTATATCCAAAAACATTATATTTTATATGTATTCATTAGAAATATATTTAATGTATTCAATATCACAATTTATACCCAACCGTGAGTTTATAAAAACCATGTTATATTATAACCTTTAAAACATAATAATTATATATCTGGTTATGAATATTATTATCCATATTATAATGTACTTATATAAAATTTTCCCTCAATAAAATGTAGTTAGTAATGACTATAAAATAATAATTTCATTTTTAACTTAATAATTTGGTCATTAAAAGAGGTGTTTTCCAAGAGATATGGGTTTTACGATGTGTTACATAATTCAATATAAAAAATATATAATGGAAACCATAAAAAATATATTGTAATGAAATTAATTTTTAATTTAAAAATAATCATTCAAAGATTACTTATCTTATGGTTAGTTTTGATGATGAATTTATTTGATGTTAAATTATTTATTTCAATGATTTTTTTGTGTGAAAAGTGATTTTATGACAAAAAAATCTATAATTCAGTATTGATTAATGATATTTATTAAATATATATAATATATATTCAAAAAAATATTTGAACATTCTTCTAATTCTTTTTACTACGAAGGTAATGTTAATAAATTCACTTTTAAGCATAAATTCATTAATCAAAATACAGTTTTTTTTGTGTTTTGCAACATCATTTTAAAATAAATTTCATCCAATATTAGAAATTTGATATGAGAAAATTGTTTCCATATTTAATATCATAGTTTTTTATTTTTTTAATTTGTACACATTAATTGTTTTTTTTCAAAATGCAATATGAAAATAAATAAAATTTAACACAGACAGTGTTTAAATAAGTATAGAAATGGTTAAACCTTGAGTTAACCATAAACGTACAACATTAATGTCTCTATATATTATTACATGTAGTTATTTATTCCATTATTTATATTATGTTCAATTTTATTTCCATTTTTTTACACCACCACATGGATGTTACGTTATATTGTTGAAATCTTTTAATTTATTCCATGTGTTTCCCTCCCATCAATTATAAAATGGAACATATAATCTACCCTCATTCAAAAAAATTGAAAATTATATATGATACAATACCTTTAAAAAATATTAAATATATTTCATAGTTTCATTATTTATCAAATAGTATTACCTTGACACAATTACTAAAAGGGTTAATGTGTAAATTGAAATTGGTCCCTCAATAAAATGGAAATCTTCTTACCGGAATCTTTAAATGAATATTTATTTCTGTAGATCCCACAATTTTTTTGTATTCATAAAAAAATATTGAATTAATAATCAAAAATAAACTAGGACTATATCATTATTTTTTGATAAAAAAATTCCACCACTTTTAAATCAAATGAAAGTTAAAAGTATGCCCAAGCCGTATGTGTAGACTACAACATCTGTATAACTACCTATTTTTATTTACATAACCATATATCATGATCACTATTATAAATTTTTAAATGGTATATAGTTTATTTATGTTATAATTATGAATATATAATTATATTATGTTATCTACATTTTAACCCTTTGATTCGTTGTAAAAATATAATGTCACTTCTGTGTATGTTTAGAATACAGACATCATGAAATGGTGTAATCTTTCATTATACCCATATTATATGATAAATTATAAATTTTTATATAATAATTATATATAATAAGTATTACGTGATTAATATTTTTGATATTATAAAACCAAGATAATTTTTCAATGCCCATAATAATCTAACCGAAACATACATGAAAATGATGTATTTAACACAAAAATTGACAATGATAATAAAATATTGTTAATGAATGAGTGATAATATTTTTTAAATAAAAAAATTATGATAATAATAATTTTAATTTTAATTTTTATACATGTATAATAAATCAAAATTAATTTTACATGTTGTTTAATGATTATACTAAATAATATAGACATAAGGTATGTGATTCATGTCTCACTTTTTTTATTATGAGAAATTCCATATTCATAAAATTTTTATTTCATTAGGTGTCTATAATACCTAATTAAAATGATAAATAATAAATATATTTATATTCATGAAACATAATATGTAATTTTTTATCAAATAATTTTTTTGATTATGATCTAAATGTTACCACCGGATTAAGGGTCTTATATAATAGTATAACATTTTAAAGTGGTCATTTATGCATAAATATCACAATAATGAAATTATATGGTATATTTCTCAAAATTAATATTTATATTTAATAGAATTTTATTTCTTGTCATTTTCTTCAATCAATGTACTTAGGAGTATGAAATAATATTTTTAATGAAAAATAATACATTTTCATTCGGTTGTAAATATTATTCCTCCATGTTAATGTTATTTTATAATTGTATCTGAGAATTATTTATAAAAATAATAAAATGATTTTTAATGTAAATTTGAACAATTATTTATATTATAATGACTGTTTTAAAACAAATCATCTTGTTATTTTTCGAACTAGGTACTTTTACCGATAGTATGAAAAAGAAAACATTCATTGATTATCACATGAAATAATTGTTCATCCACCACGACTTCAATTTTATATTTAAAATAATTTCTAATATTCAATCATTTTTTTCAATGAAATATTTACTCTTAAATTTAATGATATTTTAGTATTATAAATAATATATTTCCAAATTTTTTTTCAATGAGAAATGCTCCATAGAACATTTTTTATATTTTTATAGTTGATAACATCCTTTAATGTTTATAATTCATTACATGGGATATGATTCAATGAATGAATATTTATTTTTACTCCATATAGTTGTTTATTATGATGATGAAATCTGGATAATACCCATTATGATTTTCATGGGTAAATCGATGCTTAAATTACAAAAATTTTCATGATCTTGTGAAATAAATATTTATATATTATGATTATGATGTAAGTTGTTTTTTATATCCCTCCAAATAATTAGAAGGTGATTATTGTTTATAAAATGGATGGACACCTGGGAGATAATAAAAATCTAGAATGAGGGTATATGTTAAGTTTTCAAAAGACTAATGACAATACACATGTGGTTATCCATATAAAAGGTGATGAATATCTTGTTTCATAGACAAGAAAAATGATTTTGATTATTATGATTATGGATCATTTTATAAAACTCCCTTATGGAATATTCATATGAAAATGCTTTGTTCTCATGGATCATGATCCTTGGTTATGTTATTAGTCATGTCAAATGAACTAAAAAATAGTTATTCTATGATTATTACAGAATATATGAATATATTTACACTCAATTATGATAAATATATTATGACATATGCTCATTGATTGATATCTCCTATTTTTACCCTTATTAAGCATCTAATATAACCCTTTAATATATTTTTACTCCCAATGTTATGTAGAAATGTTTTATGTATGAAATTAATATGAAGTTTACAATGTTAGAAGAACTAAGATGGAGATGACAAAATATATGTTATGATATAATATGATTATTTTTTTGGTTTCTAAATACACTAAACATTTACAGTTCTATAGAACATACTATTATGAGATGTTATAAATATTAACCAAAAAATATTAAATATTTTTTGTAATAAATGATAGGGTATCATTGTTTCTATCAATTCAATTTTTAGTTATTTACTTATATAAGTACCATAAATTATTTTTGGAAACCCTTAAAATTTTCAAATATATTTGATTATATCCGATGTTATTGTAAATAAAAGAGTTTTTTCATGAGGAAATACATCCCTTCATGGATAAGGTAATGTGGATGTAGAAGTATAAGATATGAATCTTGGGGTAACAACTTTGAAAGTGGTAGATTTGTTATTTATTTTATCATTAAATGTTCATGATGTGTGTTCCTATGAATGAAAACATTTCCAAAAAATACATTTGTGATACTATTAGGCAAATTAAATTTTTATCTATAATCCATTATAAAGGATATGAATAGATAATATCCAAGTATGGCCTTAGATAAGCCCATGTATTTTTGGATTAAGAAGTATGTTTCATGATGTTTATATCTAACTAATGAATTTTCCAATTTATATAATTTAGGTAAATGATTCTACTTACTGAATCTTTGATTTCTTGTTATATCCATTGGATGGAAGGAGTATGAATCACGTAAATGGAAAATGTGATGAAAAATATAATAATTCATTTTTGGAGAAATGAAATGAAATGTTAGCTACAATATGAAAACATGTGATTATGACATAAAACTTATCTCGATATCTAATTAAGAACCTCTTCTTCGGTTAGCTTTCAAACACACCTAATAAGAGAATAATATAGTTTCAATGGAGTTTAGTTGAGTATAATCTTGAAGTAATGATGATTCAACTTCATATATATTAATATTTGGGTTAAATAACAATGGTATCAATGTAAAATGGATAGTATACGTTTTATGTTAGTAAAATATAGGAATATAGAATTTAGTTTCAATGAAAAATTTTATATTTCAATGTAGGGAAATAAATTTTATCATATGTTACCCTTTATTGTTCAAATTCTAATGTTTCAGGAACATGGCCATTATCGTAGTCAATACTATATTATATGATCTCTCTCTTATAACTAGGATGGGTTTACACTATATATATATATCCAAACTCATAAATATATAAAAAATAGTTTCAATCAAAAAGTAAATATTTATAAAAAAACACTTATTTATTGGATTCTATTAAAAAGTATGATTTTTATATTTTATAATTTTAATATCCAAAAATAAATATCATTTTTTAAATAATAAAATGATAATTTACTTGGGAGAAATTATTGGAAATTCAAAAAAATATTTTATATTCGACAGAAAAAAATTCTGATTTTTGTAAAAGAGTATTATTTTAAATAAATTTAGTAATTTAAATAGTCATAATATTTATTAATTACTATTTCAAGCAACATAAGTACTCTATTTTTATATTTATTCAAAAATACTACTTTTGACAAACATTTATATTGTATTTTAGTATAACTTTTTATCGGATTTCAAAAAGATGTTTTCTAAAAACATTTTTCAAATGCATAATGTTTCTCCATTTTAAATAAT
This sequence comes from Viscum album, assembly GCA_963277665.1. NCBI lineage: Eukaryota > Viridiplantae > Streptophyta > Magnoliopsida > Santalales > Viscaceae > Viscum > Viscum album. The sequence goes on along the minus strand of OY728163.1, from coordinate 1,844,345,065 downwards.
TTATGTAAAAAATTAATTAGATTTTTTATGTTAAATAAATTATAATATATATGATTAAATATTAATTATAATTCACAAAATTATTATTATTACCCATTATTTTTATATACAATCATCCTTTTCATGAAAAAATGGAATTCTGAAAAACCATCATTCTTTGCCATGTCTCTGGTTTATCTTTCTAAATTAAATATTACCACATATATGAATGGATTTTTAAAAAAGGGATTAAAAATATTAAATAAGGATACATTATATTATAAAATAATTTGAACTTGTTTTTGACCAAAATTAATTATTGATGTATTAACAATTAATTTTCAAGCTTAATGTAAAAATGTGATTAATGGGGGTAAAACAAAAGATTATCAGAAAAAAATGACATATAAAGATAAAAAAACTATTTTTCGCATATTCCAAACATGCACCCTATATGGTTTTATAATGGACCACTTCATACCATTTTTCAGTTGAAAAACGTGGGGACACTCAATTCTTTTCAAAAATATGATGTGTGCCATCTCCCCCACTTATAAAAGGACACCCCCTATCCTATCATTATCACACCTTCAAATCCCATTTTATTTGGTATGAACTTACCAAATAATTTTCCAACTAAAATTACATAGTTATTGAAAATTTATTTTTTCATAAATCTTACCTAGGAAGACATTTGGTGAAATTCTAAGGGGGATATTCAGAGAAATGTAATTGTTCATCAATGAGTGTTTTTGTTTTCTTTAATTCCCCTGCCACATAAATTCATTATAAAATATGAATATATAATATAAAAAAATCTTCTATGTAATGAGATGTTATTATGTAAATTTTATAACCGAAATAATTTCCCTCTTCAATCAAATGGGTTATAGATTCATCATTCATGGGGACGGTGTACTAAAACCTAATGAACCAATAGTATGTGTTCTTCCATTACCACATCACATTGTTGGTAATAAAGATGTATCTAAATTAAATAAATTAAATTTATAAAATAATTATTCCTATTGGATTATTATGTCATATATGTCATTATAGTTTAAATTCTATTTTTGATCTGATAATGTCACTCATGTAAATTGTGGACTACAACAATGTGAAGGGATGTGATTCATTTTTCACTAATGGGTCACATAAAACATAATAAGGTTAAATATAATGAAAATATGTGATATAAATGAAGTTAAAATGTGATTAAGGAAATATTTCTAATTATTAAATTATAATTTTTAATTTTTCATCAAACCGTTTCATCCACTAAAAAATTATATCATTTTTAACGTACATGTTGACTACTTCCTCTTCAAAGTGATATTATTACTGTTTTTATCATCACATTAAAATAATAATATAAATATGTATATATAATTAAATAATATGTGACATATGATATTATAATAATTTGTAAATGATAAAATATGACCTACCTTCTTCCTATAAATATCATGGAAAATTTTAAATGATACTAAAGTATGCATATGACCTACCATCTCAATGATTATATCATCAGTTATTTTTTCAAAAACATTTATCATTTGTGTTATTAAATTTATGAATTTTTTATTAATATGAAAATTATGTAATTATTATTATTCTTTATATTTTTTACGAATTACCTCTATGACTATATTCAATCAACCAGTTCCATTTTTTTACAAATAAGTTGAATATGGTCGAAGCATTGAACATAAACTGAATTGATTAAGTAATTTTAAATGACATGATAATAATTGAAAAAAACAATAATAAACTAAAAATTGGTTGTAATTAAAATAAATAATTTACATAATCTTATTATTTATTAAAATAAATACACACATGATATTTCAGAACAAACTAAGGGACTCCATATTAATATCCTTTCATAGAGGAATATTTTGATTCTATACACCCATATTATTTTATGATTTTAATATACATCCCATCTTCTATAATTTATCTTATTTCACTTTTAGATTCACTTTCTAGCCTAAATTTTTTACTTAAATGAAAATATTTCATTCAATTGATTAGGAATATTACTATTAATAATTGTTATATGTATAGAACAGAATCTTGATATCTTAAAATTATTATATTCTTTTTTGAAAGAATATTTTCATATTTTTATGATCAAAAGTGAATGAAAAAATTATTGCGTTCATGTTTTTTAGAAATAATATATTATTGGTTTTCCAAGATAGTTTCGAGTAATACTATTATATCTTATAAAATGAATACACCCAAATAACACTCCAATGCATTTGGTAATTAATATCATCTTCATAGACTAATATTTAATGTTGGTTTCATGGTTATTCCATTTTTTTGGGTTCTACCAGGGTTTTATGATGTATTGTCCAATGGTTCCAATAAAATTTATATATAATTTATATTGAGTATTCATGGATGTAATTTTCCTAAGGAGGTAAAATAATTTTTATTTTTAAATGAATGATGATTTACTTTAGGGAAAAATATATATTTTTTTCAAAAAATGTTTTTCATGGGTTTGCGTGTCTTTCAATATACTTATTATATTTTTCTATTTATGTACATTAGTTATTTTTCAAATACCATTTAATTTTAAAAAATCATCCCATGTGGATTTATAGGCTATTGGAATGGTTTTGGATCTAGAATAGCCATATTATATTTTAATATTTTAGGTTATTCTAATGGTTACCCTTGCCTCAATATTAAATGGGAACCCCATTACTTAATTCAACCAACAAGAGCCTTCTATGTCATAAAAAATCCACAAAAAGATCATATATATTCTATCTATACATTCTATAAATGTGGGACTCACCAAAAGTAAAATTTCAAGTTCTAATAGGGGTCCTTTATGGTGGAGATACCAAATAGGTACCTTTATTAAACCACCTATCATAATTTATTTTCTTATTATACCATCTTCTCCCATTATTTATCCATAAAGTTATAATAAATATAATATCATGTATATAATTGAACAATTTATTGATATTCTTATATCATATATACATCCATTTTATTATAACCACTTATTCAATGAAAGGATATTGTGGTTCAAATTATGGTTATTAAAAGACACCATGGATATTGAGTTTAGTTTTTCATTACCACCTGCAAAAAATTTAAAAGACTATTATAATAGTTAAATTTTATTTAAATATGTAAATTATATCTTCTTACATGTTTAGTAACTAATATAGAAACATTTTATTTATTAAAAATAAATTACTTCATGATGGTCAGAAAAGATACTGAAATAAACAAAACAATTATTAAAAATATTTTAGTTAACGATTAATCCTAATTCCAGAACAAATTTTATATGGAACCATTTATACCTTTCTATGTTCATGAATACCATTTCATTTCTCTTATTAAGTATCATTTCTATTCTAATATAACATCGTTAATAATACACAAGTGAACTGTTTATAAAACCCTGACAATGAACGCTCAATGAACGATGAAATTAAACATTATAACTCATGAAAATAGGCATAAATGAACTTATTAAAATTTTAATAAATAAAATACAATTATAATAGTTTCTTAATTAATTAAATAGTTAATCAATTATTATCAATGTCATTAGTTTCATGTATAGAATGCATTCTGATATAAGGTAAGGGGTCTTTTATAACATTCGTATTTATTTTAATTTACGTTGTACATATATCCACCCCAATATATCCACACATTAGTCTTATATAATTATTATATATTATATATATATTTGTCACACAAATAAACCATTGTTATTTAATCATTATTTAATTGGGAGGTATATTTATTATATGTTTTGATCTTAATTTATTTTGATAATATGATTATTGGGAAAATCATTATTTTTGTTTAGAATTTTAATGTACCACTAAATGAACTATTTCAAAAACATTATGATTTATAAAAACCATCGTAATAATACATAAAATATTATTTCACATTTGTTTTAATGTAAGTTATTATTCGCTTACCCATTTTGAGGACTCCTTGCAAATTCTCAAAAAACATCGCATAAGAGAAATATTTCCATGTTTACTTAACCACTATTTTGATTGGTTATCACATTAGTTGGACATAATTTATACTGATATAAAATTATTTTTCCTTTATAATTATATAGGTTTGATTTATATCACTTCATTCATATAATTATATGCGATACAACATTTGGTTATGACCTATGACATTATTTTGATTACCATTTCATTCCATGGGTAACCCTTATTCTTATTATATATGTTTTATTCCTCATGTAGAACACATATCAATCAAAATATTGTGATTGTTGTGATAATATAGTGCTCCAATTCATTAGTAAATATTTAGACTCGTGATAATTTATGTGTGGGATTATGGAGTAAAACTATTCCATCATAAGGCATTTACCACCATGTGATGTAGTATTGGAAGTATTATTTGACTCCAATTTATGTCATGTTATATGTAGCTTCCATAGTAAAATATTTCCATGATTGTATACGTCACACCCGATTTTTCAAATCATTGTTCTGATCCAATTCATTGAAAATCATGATCCTTTTCTTGGGTCTTGGGTGATATTATTTTTTAGTTTTAATGTTTCATATATATATAAACATCCATATTTTGGTTCCTCAATTATTTTTTTGGAGGTTTTCTAGAATTGGGGATTACATCATGATTTCGTCCAAACAGTGACCCAATTCCTAATTTAAAAAAATATTTTGTATCTTTTATAACTCATTCACATTATCTCATTTTTTTCTCATTATAATTTATCATTTTTCCTCCCCTGGCATATTAAATCATACATATCCTTTTGGATCCATTATGAATTAATAAGCTTGGTGAATTTGTGTTACTTATTTAGGTATTGTGCCATCCCGTTGGACCATAAATACTTTTACAAATATAATTTGTTTCTTTTATATCACTACAATATTTAACATTTTTTTTATTCCATATCCCATTATAATCTAAAATAAATACCATTTCCCCCATTATATATTTTACCTCATTGGAGCTTAATTGAAGAAAATATTAGTGCGATAGTTATCAGGTTACCTCAAAACATCAATAATTAATAAGCTAAATTTTTTTATCTATAAATCTTTCATTTAATATTATTTTTCCATGAAATTTTCATTTCCTATTTCATCATGGATTTAAGAGCCTCTCCAATATGTAACAAACCATTTCCTTCTCTCTAAGGGTGCAATTGTGATGGAAGATGAAGAGTTGTCTAGGTGGCATGGTGAGATTCGCTATCATTTGTCCTTCCTCTTCCTCCTCCTTTCATTATTTATTGGTTTTCAATTCTCCCCTAATCATGTTAAACCAAGGCTTCTATTATACCATGATTTTTAGGGGGGTTTAGTTCATTTGTGGCTTTTCATTATTGGTTTTGTGTTTATAAACCCTTGGATAGTGATATTGGGTGTGTGTTTCCATTACTTCAAGGTTCTGAGGTAGGATATCCCTTGAAAATGCCTTTTTTATTTATGTTTCATCATTTTCATATTGTTAAAAACTTATTCATATGTTTTTTATTATTTCTCATCCTTTGGATAATTTTCATGGTGTCAAAAATGGTTTTACAATCCCTGTTTTGTGAATGGTAGATGAGTTTTGTCATAAAAGCGCACACAAAGTGTTTGTTTAAATGTTAAGCTATATTTCACAAATTTTATGTGAAGTATAAGACCTGTTTTAATGTATTTTGACCATGTTATAGTATCTCTAATAAAATATTCCATGAAATTGGTTCATTATTCCTCATCAAGATCTTAATATAAATAGTTTTCATTTAAAAGTGCTTCTCATGTGTTCGGTAAATTTCCCTATTGGATTATATGTGATGTGCGTTTTAAAAATTATTTGTTTGGATTTATAAATTTATTGGAAGAATGATAAATTTTATTTTTGGATCATTATATGGGGTTTCATTTTTTATTTGTTTTTACAATCAAATGGGTTTGGGTTTACAACATGTTTTGGTCGGAGTTGTTCGAAAATGGCTAGTTTCACATCCTTATGAAGATGACTGTGTTTTGAATATGTAACATATGTATTTTAAGGGATTTATGAATGTAGTTTTCTACTATAAATTTTGTGTATACTCCTCCTTAATAAAATTTAAATGTATACCCTGGTCAAATGTCAGTTTATAGAAAGGTTTAAAGGCCCATTTAGATTTTTTTTTGTAAAAATGGTTTCCATTGGTATTTCATGTTCTATCTTTTGGGGCAATATTATGGCCCATGAAAGTGTTTTATTAATTGGTTTTTTTGGATTCCAAATTAGGTGGTTTATGTTATTAATGGATTCTTGGCCATAAAAGCTCATTTTTAATGGATTTTATGTGAAAGACCTCATTATACTATTTGAAATTGTTTTACAATACTTTTTAGTGGTTTATTAATTCATGAACGAAATGTGAAGCATGTTTGCAGGATGATTGTTTATTTAAGGTTAGGTAGTGTAATTTTTTTTTGAAAAGTGTATTTGATAACATGTGTAACTTGATTGAGCACTAATGGGAATCCTAGGTATCTAGTTGGGCGGACCTATAATAGTATTGTAGTGATCTTGTGGGGTTTGGCCCCTATTTCATGTAGCATTTTGATGATGAAAAAACTAACTAAAATATGATGATTATGATGTTTTGGGCCACTAGGTTAGGGTTATTTTCCTTAATATTGGATCGTGTGCATGAGAACAGATATTTATTATGGTTATTTTCACCGAGATGTGAGGTACTTGGGGCTCACAACTATCTTGTGCCTAAAGGTGTTCCCATGAGTTATGATCATGTTCTATTTTATATTCACAGTCAGTATAAGGTGTTTATATTTGATGAATTCATCAGTGTGTGTGATTTATTTCAATGTGTAATTTATTTTAAACATCACTCTTGAAAACTATTTTCATTTTGAAGTTGAACATTTTTAAAATTGTTACTAGCCTTCTTGTTTATAAAACATGCTTGTTTTTTTCTGGTGATTTTTTTATTTCATGGGACCTCAATTGGAAAACACAACATTATATTTTTATTTAAAATTTGAAATATGTATTTAATTTATTTTAATTTATTTTCAATGGGAATAGAATATTGGGTTAACCTTTTGAGTTTTAATACTCACTCCTATAGTCTTCCCCTGTTTTTATCCCAGTTGCAGGTTTGAACTTGTGTTTTCTCACCTTGGGTGATGTGTGATCATTAGGTTGGTGAGTGAATAGTAGGGTAACATGGAGTCTGTTCATTATCAGGGTTTTTTAATTGAGTTTTTGGTTTATTTGTACATTCAGTTCCATGTAAAAATATTGTTCATTTTAGTTTTTATATAAATTTATTTTGGGCTATCCATTTCTTTTCGCTATTTGTTTTATTGTTTATATATGGGATAAATCACTCCATTTGGTACCCTATTTATGCCCTTGGTGCTTGTCACCATCTTGAGAGGATTGGTGATGCCTCTAGGGACTTTTCATGGGCTGTCCCTTGTTACCGGTTCAGGGTCCACTCAAGATGGTTTGTGAAAAAATGGTATCCAAGGAGGTCAGCTCTTTGCATACATTTTTTAGAGTGCTAGGGTTATTTGGGGGATATCAAGGTATATGGAGTAGGTTTTTGTGACTTGAGGGTTGTGTGTTGAAAGTGAATCGTGAACCCTTTCTCGTTCTAATCCTCATGATTCCACGGGATGTCTGATTTTTTTAGATTCAATGTTCTTGTTGATTGTTTTCTGTTGGGATATGACAAGGGTAGTATGAATAATGTATTCTATGAGAATGCATGGAATTGAAAGCCATGTGGAGCTCTAGAATGTTCCTAATAATTCACTATCAGTTATTGTTGTTTTTGACATATGGCCTCAATCCATATGTTCAAGTCACCCACTGACACTAGTTCCCTTTTGTGGGTTTCTTGGACCTTTCATGAATTCCGAATTTTTGTTTAGAGAAGAAATATCTGAGAATAATGGAAATGGGTTTTAAATGAAGGATTGGATGTTGAAAATGGTAAAAGGGGTTCTAAAAAATTAAATATAATAATGGTTTTGGATGGTTGTGTTTTTTTATCAAAATTTTTAGAGGAAGTGGAAATGATTTAACAGGATTGGATTTTTTGTAATATAAACATGTTGTTTTTTGAAATAAAAGGTTTTGAATGTGTGAATCATTTTCAAATAATTTGGAAACATTGTATTAAATGGGGTGTTTTGAGTGTCTGAATAAGATGAATTGGTTTTGGAAATTTGGTTTTCAGTTTCTAGGGTTTTTTCTGGAAATGGGTTTTGGCCTTTATGTTTGTTGGATTATGAAAATTGACCTTGATGTTTTTTTAAATGGGAAAGTTCTATTTGGAATAAAATGGATGTATTTTTAAGTTCTATTAAATTAAATGGATTGTTTTTTAATGAAATGGATCTTTAAGAAGTGTGGATTGTCTTTTTAAATCTGAAAATGGTTTTGGATTTTGTGGTTAATGTTCCTTTTGATGGTACACGATTATTTTTGTAATGGTGGTGTTTTGTTTTTTCATTTAGTGTTTACATGGGTCCTCACATGAGAGGTTTTTTTGGATATATGGATTAATAGACTGTATGGCATGGTATTTGGGTGCTCATGGTGGCATGTAAATGTTCATGTGAGTGATACTTGGTGAAACACCATTGTTGAATGTGAAAAACCACCATGTTAGATTATTTGTTTATCAAAATTTTTTGAGATGAAAAATTGTGGTGTTTTTTGTTAACTGACAGTTATGTGGATGGTTTATCCTACATCTTAGAAGTGTTTTCTTTTCGGTATGCTTCCTTATGATCTAGAAGTCATACTCTTGTTGCATCTTGAGATAGGATCTTGTTGGTGGTGCAGTTTTGTGGTAATGTTTAGTGGGTTCTTAAATATGTGTTGGATGATGTGATGTGGCCACACATGGTTCTATATTAGCATGATTTCTAGCTGATCAACCTTAGGATTTGATTCAAATGTTAAATCCACCTCTTAGAATGATACCTCTGCCCATTTTTTAAAATAGTGAGTTGTTTGGGCTCTATATAAATTATCTTCGATTTATGGTGATTCTCTCTGTTCTAGTTTTTGTGGTCAGTGATGTTGAGTGGGGTTTTTTGTGTGTCTTGTTCATTATTCTCCTTGTTTAGAATGAGATAAAATATTTTTTTGCATATTTCCACATTCTTGTTTGGATAAAAATATGTTTTTGAGGGAGAGAGTTTCATGTTGTATCTTGATATGTTGTTTATTCCTGGGAGTGTTATGTGGTACTGTGTGGAAGTAAGGGATGGAGTACAAGCTTGTGATTATCAAAGCCTCACTATGAGTCAAGAGACGCTTCATCCATTAGAGCTCCAACCATAGGTTTCAGAGTGATGCTGGTGCGTAGTCAGGAGACCTAGGATTGTCGGTAGTATTGGAAAGATCATACCTCTACCATTTTAGTGAGGTAATTATTTTGTTTCTTTTGTTGTTTTAAAGGCCCAATGATTGGGTATCCATCCCTCCATTCCAAAACTGGTAGGGGTTTGGATCCATGCAGATAGTGTAAGACCGTTTCTTTCCACATCCATTCGAGAGTGGGTGGATTAAATTTTTATGTGGTGTTCCTCTTAACATGGGTTGGTAGGTTGTTGTAGGGGTGTTTGGGTGGGATTTTGTAAGTGAGGGATGATTCTAGCTCACGTTGAATTCATGTCTGTTCTTTGCAAGTTGGGTTCTAATGGTGGGGATACCCACCACATGTCTTGTTGATTATTCATCCTAAGAACTTATCTAGTGTTGGTTGTTTCTTAATAGAGGGGTTTTCATCCTGTAATTAACATTAATATTTGGTTTTCATAATTACTCTTTTGATATGTTGAATGTTTGATTCATTGGTAGAACGTAAAAAAACTATGTTCTTGGTTTGGTTGTGGAGGTAGTGACTCGATCTTTCCGTTGATTCTCAGGAAGTGGTTGAGAGTTTTTGTTTTGGTTGAGGTAAGAAGATTATGTTCTATTCATGGTTGATGGTATGTCATTGGATTAGGAGGCTTGACCATGTTGAAAAATAATCCTTAGGTGTGGCTAAATCAGATGGAATGTGTTAGGTCTTCTTGGGGGTGGAAATATTTAACAGTGGGGACATTTGTCAATCCTAGTTTTTCAAGTCTTTATTTTGATCATATTCATTGGAAATCCTGATTCATTTCTTTGGTGTTGTGTGAGAATAATTTTGATTTTTTATTTTTCATATATATATAATCATCCATACTTTGGTGAATAAATTCTTGTTTTTTTGTTTTTTTAAAAAGGGTGGTTACATCGTCATTTTGGCCAAATAGTGATACCATTTCATGATTTTAAAACATATTTTGTTTCCTTTATAACTCCTAAATTTTTTTTATCATTTTTGACCCATTAAACATCCTATTTTTCCTCCTCTAACAAATTCAATCCTAAATATCCTTTTGGACCCCGTAATAATTAATAATCATGGTTAATTTGGGTTACTTATTTTACTATTGAGCCATGTCGTCGGCCCATTTTGAGTTTTAAAAATATAAATTGATTATCATATATATTTTTAATTTTTAATATTTTTTAGTGATTTTACCTCCCATTATAATCTTAAAAACTTATCGTCTACCCCAATATCTAGTTTACCTCTATGGAGATCTTTTTTATAAAATATTATAGATAATGTTCTTAGGTTTCCTCCAAACATCCAGAAATAAAAAGATAAAATGTTACACCCATAATTAATTCAATTCGTACTCTTTTTCCAACAAATCATATTTCCCTGGTTATTTCATACCATTTGAGTCTCTCCAATATGTTCCAATCCATTACCATTTCATTACAGGTGTTGATATAATTGAAGTTGAAGGGTTTTCTTGGTTTTAAGGTGTGATTACTTCTCTTTTATCCTTCCTTTTCCTCATATATTCATTATTTCATGGTTTTCTATTCTCCCCTAGTCAATTTAGACCTAGGGTTCTATTATATTGTGATTTTAATTGGATTTTTGTTCATTTGGGTTTGGTCATCATAGTTTTAGGGTTTATAAACCCTCTGATGGTGATATTGGGGTTTCATTTCAATTACGCCAAGGATTTGAGGTAAGATATCCCATACACATGCCTTTATCATTTATGTTTCTTCATTTTCTTATTTTTCACATCTGATACATTTTTTTATTATTTTTCTTCATCATTTGGATAATTTTTCTGGTGTGAAAAATGGTTACTTGAGCCTTATCTCATGAAAAGTAGTGTTTTTTTGTCATAATAATGCATACCAAGTGTTTGTTTAAATGTTCTTCTAACTTTTACAAAAGTTTTGTGAGGTTTAAAACTGGATTATGGTATTTTTAACATGTTACAGATGCACTAATAAAATATGTCATGAAATTGGAGATTTATTCTTTTTTAAGATGTTAAAATAAATTGTTTTTATAAGGGTATGTCATGTGTTCGGTAAATTGAATGGTTGGCTATTATGTTTGATGTGTGATTCAAAAATTATTTATATGGATTCATAAATGAATTTGAAGAATAATAAATGGTATTTTTTGGTTCTTATATGTCTTTCCATTTATTATTTGGTTTTACAAACAAATGGGTTTTGGTTTACAACATGTTTTGTCCAGAGTTGTTGGAAAATGGCATGTTCCTCATCCTTGTGAAAATGGTTGTGTTTTGAATAGGTAACCTGAGTGTTTTAAGGGATTTATGAATGTGGATTTCAGTTATAAATGGTTTTTATAAACCACCCTAATAATATTGTAATTCATACCTTGGTCAAATGTTAGTTTGGATAAAGGCTTAATGGCATGATTGTCATTTTTTGTTGTAAAAATGGATTCCATCTATATTTCATGATCTATCATTTGGGGGAATTTTATGGTCCATGAGAGTGATTTATTAATTGGTTTTGGGGCGGTAAAATCTGGAATTTTATGTTATTTATGGGTTTCAGGCCTTAAATGATCATTTTGGAATGGATTTTATGTGCAAGGACTCGTTATACTCTTTAAAATTGTTTTACGAAACTTTTTACTGGTTTATTGATTCATGAAAGAAATGTGAAGCACGTTTGCAGGATTTTTTAGTGTTAATGGTTTAGTATTGGAATTTTTATGTGAAAAATGTATTTGATAATATGTGTAACATTATTTAACACTAAATGGAATCATTGGTATCTAGGTGGGAGGATGTGTACAAGTATGCTAGAGATCCTGGGGGTTTGCCTGCTATTTCATGTATACAGATTGACAATGAAAACACTAAATAAACTATATTGATGATGAGGATGTCGGGGGACTACTATGTAATGGGTATTCTCTCTACTAGTGGCTAGTGTGCACTAGAACAGATATTTATTATGGTTACTTTCACCAAGATACGAGGTACATGGAGCTCACAACAAACTTGTGCATAAGGGTGTTCCTGTGAGTTATGCTCATTTGATATTTTGTACTCACCATCGGCATATGGTGTGTTTGGTTGATGAACTCTGAAGTGTGTGTTATTTATTTAAATGTGTACATTATATAAATCATCCCTCTTGAAAACAATTTTCATTTTGAAGTTACATCTATTTGAAAATTGTTACTAGCTTTCTAGTTTATAAAACATGCATGTTTTTGTCTAAATTTTTTTTAACATGGGACATAATTTGGAAAAAAATACATATATATTTGCATTTAAAACAAGAAATTGTTGTTTCATTTATTCCAATGTATGGTCAATGGTAATATAATATCGGGATAACCTAATGAGTTTTAAAACTCACACAAATAGTCTTCTCCAGTTTTTAGCCCTCGTGTAGGTTTCCTCTTATGTTTGATCACCATGGGTGATGTCTGATCATTATGTTAGAGAGTGACCAATATGGTCACATGGAGTTAGTTGGTTATCAGTTTTGGTTATTTGAGTTGTTGGTTTAGGTGTACTTTCAGTTTCTTGTATAAATAATGTTCAGTTCAGTTTTTATATAAATGTATTTTGGGTTGTTAATTTATTTCCACTGTTTGTTTTATTTTTTATATATGAGAGAAATAATTCCCTTTTGTACTCTATTGATGACCTTGGTGCTTGTATCCATCCAGTGAGGATCAGTAACTCCTCTCGGGACTTGTAGTAGGCAGGCCCTTGTGACCGGTTCTATGTCAACTCGGGCTGGTTCATGACAGTATATATGATTCCATGTTCAATATTTTATGCTTTCATATGTTTATAATCCACACATATCATTTATTATACCATTTCATTACTTCAAACTCATGTATTATACTTTAATACCATGTTTATTCTCTTACTGGGATTTTAAGTTCACTCCATTTTTATATGAATTCCACAAGTTAGCTTATGTGGTTGTAGAAGCTCAATAGGCGTTAGTATCGTATTAATGATATTAAAAGAAATTTATTCTTATTTCATGATTTATAATAATATACATATTATTCAAAGGATAGTGAACTTTTCAAATGCTGGTTTGTATTCTATGGCTAATTATACTTAAAATCCTGAAATAAATCATATAAGAATATCAAATCTCTATAGTTTGGATGAAATTCAGAGTCAAATAATTTTTGGGGATTATAAAAAAGATAAAATTAGTAATAACACTAGGTAAAATTTTATCACCTTGGATAATAATGATTAAAATCATGTAATAATATACGTAATATACAATTTATTTACAAGATTATCCTTCTATGTAAATTTTTTCTTTTTATATGTATATTTATTAAGTATTAATTCACTCAAAATACGTTAATGTTATTATGTAAAACTAATTTTTATTTATATCCTTCATATGGTGGGAATAATGTTGCATCCCATGATTTAAAATGGAAAAACTATGTTTTATAAAATACAAGATACAAAATAAATAACTTAAAATAATTGTGATATATTATCAAATATTATTATTTTAATAAGTCCATTATAACATATCCATTTAATTGCAGAAATTTAATATGAATAAAATATTTTAGAATTAATTTAATGATTATTAATAAATAAACACTTAATGTTTAGTAAACTCATTTTATTCTTCAAATTTATGTTTTAATAAAATGACAAATTTTATTGTTTCTATTTGAAGAATTAGTAAAATGAATTTTTGAATAATTTCTAAAACTTATTTTTCAAAATAGACACTATTTTTTATATTAAATTATCAAAATATTAATTATATCTTGAACTTTTGATAATTTTTGGAAAAAACATAAATTTTTAGTAAATACAAAATAATAGCATATTTTTTATAAAATCAAATTATCTTTTTTGATATAAAAAACATTACTATTAAATAATAAAATTTGAAAACTTATGTAAAGTCTAATTTACGATAATATAATCCATATATCATTCAAAAATAATCATGAACATATAAATTACAAATTATTTCATGATACTTATAATATTTATTTTTGGTGGTAACTATGTGTCTTTGAAGCAATGAAGAACTAATATTAGGTTTTTTATATATATTAAAAATGAGGTAAATATTATTCTCATGAATTTATATATATATATATATAATATATAAATTATTATTTTTAATAATTAATTTTTTTGACATATAAAACATGCAATTTATCCAAATGCTTATGCAATGCTTGCATGAGGATAGAAAAGTAAAATTTACAATTAAAAAAAATATCTTGAAATGGTTCTTTGTAAATATTCATAATCTACATCTAAAAAGAATTACCTTGATTCTAATTAATATATTTTTATTTTGATAACTTATTTTTAATATTAATATATGAAATAATTAACATTAATGATTATTAAACACTAAAACAGTGGTTGTGAAAACTGAATAAAAGTCAATAAATATATAATATTGTAAATTTTATGAACCATTAAATGAAAACAATTTAAAAAATCTAATTGGATGAGAAATTTAATTCCCTGATAATTATTGGTTCTAATTTATTTCCTTTTAGGTATACTAAGTTTACATCTAGTTATTTATTGTATTTTATTTAAAAGAATACAAAACAAGTTAAACTATGGTTTTTAAGAAGTATTGTTTTTTTAATATGTGGTCATAAGATAGATTTATATTAAAATTATAATAAATTTAAAATATTTTATATTAATATTTATCAAGGAATCATGTTTTTAATTTTTTTTATGAAATAAATACCACATATTCGTACACTGAATTGATGCGTTAATTATTAAATTAATTGAAAAATAAAAAAAAAACTGATATTCAAAATATGAAAATTAATATAATTTGAGATAGTAAAAAATAAAAATGATTTCTATAGATTAATATGACTTTCTAGGATATAATAGAATATGAATTCAGTATTTTACTCTTTTTTGGTTGTTTTTAAACTTATAGTATTGAATAGTATCAAATTTGGCATTGATGATATTTCATGAATATAATGTTTTTTTAAAATATTTAAATGTCATAAAAATATTAAAAAAGATAAAATGGATTAATATATGGTGTTAAATCTCCTCCCAATTATATATTGAGGATATTTAAAATCTCTAGGATCTATAATAGTATTATTATTATATTTTCATATTTTGTGGAATTCCAAAGGTGCCCCTCACCTATATTATAAAATGGATTCCCAACCGTCAATTCATTTCACCAACATGTGGCTTATAGATAAACTATACTCTAAAAATTTATCATATAAACGTCCCTATATACATTATATAGGTTATGTTATCTCCAAATGACCAATTCTAAGAGCCTCAAGGGATCGTTCATAGAGGATATGTTAAATAGGTATCTATCATAAAATACCTATCTTAATTTGTTGTCTTATTCTAAATTATCCTCACCTTATTCATACATAAAAGAATATTATATAAATTATCATATATATGCTGGAATTTTATATTTCTAATGTAATATCATCTATCCTTATATTCTCTAATCACCTCATATTGAAATAATGGAATCCATTGTCCAAATTATAGTGATTAACTATCTCTGGGGATGGTGTGTTTTAATATTTCACTACCACATTCATGGAATTTTAATAATACAATTATTGTGGTTAAATATTATTTATATAAGTATATTATAATTTATTACCTTTTCGGGAACTAAATTATAATCATTATATTAATGAAAACTAAATTAGATTATTATGGTAGGGAAACACGCCAAAATAAACCAAACATTTATCTGAAATGTTTTATCAAATAAAATGTCCCCATTTCAGAAAAAATATATAATATGGGTCCATTTAAATGTATGTATGTTTGTTAATAAAATTTCATTTCATTTCAATAGTTTTACTTCATTTCAAATAATTTCCATAATTATACACTAGTAAACCGACAATAAAGACCTTAAAATAAAATTTCCCATAATCATGAACTTGAACATTATAACTCATACAAATGGACATAAATGATGTTAAAAAAATATAAATAATGAAAATATATGTAGCATGTTTTTTTATTTATGTAATTAATGAATATAATTTTATTACCTAATATATTTATTTAATATATTGAATGAACTCAATCATAATGTAAGGGATCATTCCAAACTTTCATATTTTAATAATGTTATGTTACATCTCTACAATCCTAAATATATCACATCATTATTATTAAAAAATCTTATAAATTATATATATATGTTTTTCACATATATACCATGACTATTTAGTCTTAATTTTATTGGTATATAAATGTATTAATGTTTTTGTTATTAATTCCTTTCAAAAAATCTATTAAATAGAACATATCTATTTTCATTACCTTTATTAAAGTACCACTCAGAAAATGTAATAAGACATAAATGATATATAATAAAACCCATTCTAATTTGAAAACCAGAATTATTTATATATTGGATGTACATAAATTATTAGTCTCTTATCCTTATTGAAGAACCTTTACCTCTGCTCATAAAACCCCGCTCAAACACCCGATTTATAAGGATACTTAACCACTAATTTAACATGATTTAACATTTGATGGAAATTTATTTTTATTGCATATTTTTATTTTTTACTTCATTGATGTCCTTGTATTATGTAAATCCATTGTTTCTTGTATACAAATATGACAAACACTTTGTTTATTTCTTATGGCCTGATTATGATTCTCATTCTATCCTATAAGAAACACTTATATTTATTCCTTATGTTTTATACATTATGTAGAGAAAATATACATGAACATGTTATAAATGGGTTTTCAATATAACACATTATTTCATTTTATAATTTATAGTCTCATGAGATTCCAGGAATGGGATTAGGGGATTAAACCTAATCAATTATTAGACTTTTTCTATCATGTGATATAGTATTAGAAGTTATATTTGACTCTTGTTTATCTCTTGTACTATGTTTCTGCCAAATTTTTATATTTCCATGAAAATATGATTCCACGTTCTATATTTTATTCATACATAGGATTATTCATGTGACACATAATTATGTATTCATGTTATGCCTTTTTACTATTCTTTTTTCAATCAATCTCATGTTTATTCATTTATTGGGATATTTAGCTCCCTGCTCTAGCTAGGTACTGCCAAGGTAAACCAAGGTATTTTTTAGGAGATCAAAGTGATTTAGTATCTTCTTAAGGACATTAATAAATTAAAAAAAAATTATTCTCTTTTGAAGATTTAATTTTATGTACATAGAAATCAAAAGGTACTATAATTTTTTATCCTTTAAATATATTTCATGGTTAATTATGTTTAAAATCATGTGACAATATGTGTAAAGGTTCATGTCATTATAAATAATTTAAAAAATAGAAAATAAAAAAATTTCTAAAATTTTCTAATTCAAAAAAATAATTCTACATATACCGTGTAATGTTAGAAATGTGACCCTTTAATTAATTTTTGGAATTTTTCATAGATTATGTGGATGCAGATACATCCTCTATTTTTATTCAAGATTCAGGAAAGTTGATATTGTTAGAAACAATTAATAATTCTCCAAAAAAGGATTAATATTTAATTTAAGTAGAACAATTTTTTACTAATTTTATGTTATATATATTAAATATTGATTATGAAGATTTTTTCTTATTTTTAAAATGATTATGTGAGCCATATGATTCTCAATTGAGTATATATTGGTTCAGTGAAGATCATTTTTCTCCACTTCTTATTCATCAGTGAATCACTATGATATAAAGATTCATTTGGGAGTATTATTGGTTAGATGGAATAAAAAGATATATTGATGACCATACAAATAAGTGTTTGACTTCCCAACAGGTTTGAGATGTATGAAAATTACAATAGTGGTACCTAAACATTTTCTATTTCAAGAGTGTAAATTATAGAATATTAATATGAATTGCCTGGTAGAATTTCTGATGAATACTCAAGGTAATAATGTGATTTAGGATATTGATGATTGATTAACTATATATGAACATTTCCATCCAATTGATGATATATTTTCTTTATATCAGTTTTATCAACTGTCTCAAAAGAAGACAGTTAAATTACATAGAGAACCTCTCTCTATTGTATTATAAAAAGATCTCAATTTCATATCTAATTTTTGGTAATAAATTAATAATTAATGGTGTAATAAATTGAATTTTAATATATATCACCAGCCTTACCATAATAGATAGTGTGAGTGGAAAATCATGACCGTGGATGATATTCTCAAATATTGTTCAAGGGATTACCATGGATGTTGGATTAACATTTTTCATTGGTTGAGTTTTTTTATAATAATTTTTTTTTTCATACTAGTACATAAATAAATTTATTAGAGGCATTTTGTGGAATGTATTATTAGACACTAGAATTTTTGGATGAATAATGTGAAATGATGTTGATGGGAGTAATGTAGGTAGAGGAAATATATAAGAAGGTGTTATTGATTTACCAATATATTTGGGAATCTTATAATATGAACAAATGTTATGAGTAAAATCGGAGGAAATGCCTTTATTTTAAGGTAGTTGATCATGTATTTATCAATGATTCTCCATGGAAATGTTTTATGTGTATTGGTAATAAAGGTAAGTTGAATATATAGTTCATTATACTATACGATATCTTTGATAATATTGGGTAAGTTTCCTACCACATAGATTTGTCTAGTACATTTACATAGGTACATAATTTAATTCATGTTTCAATGTTACCGAAATATTTGTCGGATTCCAATAATGATTTTAACACAAAATATATTCAATTTTAAGATGACCTTTCTTATGAGGAACAAAAATTTCTAGTTCTTGACCATAAAGAGAACTTTTGGGGGAATTATGTTATTCACTAGAGTATGGTTTTATGGAAACCATATGGTTGGAGAGGCGACATTGGAATCTAAAAATTCTATAAAATAATGATATCCCAACTTCTTTAATAATAAAATAAAATTGTAATGAAGTAATTTCAATAATGGGGGATTAATTTAACAAACAATATTAATATAGCATAAATAAATATGATATTTATTAATATTAATTATATTGTTATATTAATATTAAAATATTAAATGTTTCTAATAAAAATGAATATAATTTTAGCTAATATCTAATCTTATAAGAATTTATTTAAAATATTAATTTATAAATTTTATAAATTGAATTAAAAAAATTAAATATAAATTTTTAATTTATCATTAAATAATTAAAATTCTATAATATTTTGGGATTCATATGAAAATATTGATTTTTCATTGAACATTACAAAATAATAATAAAAACAATTATTTTATTTATAATAAATAATTTCGTTTAAATGAATTAATATTTTAAGAATAATAAATCATTTAACATAAGTAATATTTATTTATATTTAATCACATTAATTAATTTTGAGCCATATATATTTGGATTTATTATTTGTTATTTTTTGGTTTATAAAATGTTTTTATAAATACTATATAAAAATGAATAATGATTTTCCTTTTTCTATTTATTATTATTTCTAGGTAGGAACATTATCAATTATATTTTTAGATTTAATATCATTTAATATTAATATAAATTCACAAAATAATTATTTTTATTCTTATTGTAAACCTGCAATCATCTTTTTCTAGAAATGTGCACTTCATAAAAGCCTCGTTTCCTAATATATATTTTATATTAATTTAAAATAATAAACATACACTTTTATTAATTTAATTATATATATTTTATTGCATATTAGGAATTCTGAAAAATTAACTTTTCTAATATTTTCATCTTAGTTTTTTACCAAACCAAACAAATTAATTACCAATTTTAATGTAAAAATGGGATTATATGGGGTTAAATTAAAAATATGTGGGTACAAATGAGATATAAACTAATATAAAAACTATTTTATAGACATATATGCACCATTATACAAATAAGGATCATCAATATACCATTTCAGACCTGTTTAACATATGTAATGTATTAATCTACTCAATTATATTGAAAAATTCTTTGTTAGTCCTCAACCAGACATAAAAAGGAAACCCCTTATCCTATCTTCTTCACAACCTTGAACAAAATGTTTTCATACAATAATTTCCAATATCCTATTATTAATTAACTCATATCTTCTTATAGGTTTTAATATTTGAATAAATCCAAAATATGATGGATTTTTTGTGAATACCTAATACTGATACCTGAAAAAAGGTAATTTTTATCAAGAGAACTTTGGTTTAATTTATTTCTCAAATACATCAATTATTCATAAACCTTGATTATATAATAAAAAATATTTATTACATATATTAAAATTTTGTCCTACTAATTTATTAACATAAATAATTTAACTCTTCCATCAATTGGTTTATGAAATAATAATCCATTAGTATGACAAACTACCTCCTCACCAATTGATGTTATTCTTTTTTTACATTTTCACATCTCACCATTCTTCATGCAATCTAAAATAGAGTAACTCATCTTTCATTGCTGATTACAACGTGTCGGATGTAATGAAATCATTTAATCATCAAAAATAATTATATCATCACACAAGTTTATCGAGAAGAAAACATAGTTGTAGATGTCTTGGCCAACATGGGAGTAGATCATGACACTTCTTTGTTTGCAGACCTCCCCGCCAAGCTCATTTACATTCATAATAAAGATTGTAAAAGGATCCCTTATTTTCGAATCTTATAAATATTCATTTAATAATATTGATGATTTGGTCATTCTAGGCCATGGTATCACCTTTAAAAAACAATACTTATCTTTATGGGATACAATAATGTCGCTCATGTGTACAATGGGCTACCGCCTAAGGAAGTGATATGATTTGTTTTTCCCGAATGCATTACATAGATGTTAATAATAAGAAATATGATTATTATATGTTATATTAATGAAATTATTATGATATTAGTTAAGTATTTATCCTTATGATATTATGATATTTCATTTTCTATCAATCAATTTGACTGACTATAAAAAAATGTTATCATCGTTTGAGGACATCTGGACTACCACCTACTCAAAGTGATGTGGTTTATTTTATCATCACCACATCAAAATAATGGAATATATAAGTATATATAATTAAATAATATGGTATATATGATGTTATTATCATTATTTAATGATAAATTATTTCATAACTTCTCTCTATAATTATCATTCAATAATAGAAACATTATTCATGTGTACGTACAACCTATCATCTCTGTGATCATAACAGTATCTAATTTTTCATAACCATAGTTTATGTATTTTTTAGAAGTATAATTTATGTATAAATATTTTAATTATGTAATTATTATCATTCAATAAATAATTATATAAATATTTTATTAACTATATTCATCCTACATAAATTATTTTCCCCATATTCAAAATTTTATTAAAAAACAAACTAAAGAAATTGAATAATTTATTTTAAATAACATGCCATTTATTTACATAATATTTATAATAAACTATAAAATTGATCAAAAAAAATAAATAACTGATATATTTTTATTACATTGGAAGATAATGGCACAAGTTACATATCGATCCAAAGGAATGGTACATCATTTCAATTTTCTTTTCGTAGAAAAAAATTTCAAAGTTATGCATTGATATAACATTATGCGGTGTATATACACCCCATTTGACATGTTATATCCTGAAATTTTCTATTATAATGTTATTTAATATTTTTAATGTTATATGTTTATGAGGAAAATTATTTAAATATTTCTAATGTGACAAGGGACATTTCTTCAAAATAAATCTTTGTTTAATATTTTCATTCACATTATGTATCCCTTTATTCTTCACATATTGTTTTTTTTAGAAATTTATTTTAATGAAATATGCGATTTAAAAATTAAATTATACATTACTTCATGGGATATCTAATAGAATTTCTACATTTTTTTAACAAAATCTTCTGACTAACGATAAATGAAATGTTTTAATTTTAATTTTTTCGGAGAAAATGACTTCCCCAAGCGCTGTGATTTTTATTTTATATCTAAATCCCATTTAATAAATAAATGATTTCTAAAATAAAAATATTAATTTTTTTATATATTTTTTTCAAAAAAGATATATTCCTCCTCAAAAGTGATTTTTATACAGGTTTAAAATAATTGTTCATATGTTTTATGAGAAAAAGTGAAAAATAAAATGTATCGTTAGTGTTTTTATTCATTTTGATCAGATTTTCCTGGTGCACCTAAATTTCCCTAGTTGATAATTTTATTGTTTATATTATTTGTGTTACTATAGTGTTCTCCAATTCCATGGGTAATAATTATTTTATTCGAATAATTATATTGGAATTTGGTCGTATGGTTATTCGAATCGGTAAGGGTTCTATTAGGGTTTTTTTAAGGTTTATATGAAAATATATCCCAAAGTAACTATATGAATTTTATATTAATATTGGTAATTTTTTATTTAATTCAATTGTTTTGAATGTTGAAATAATTGATCTTTTAAAAAGAAAAATAATTCTCATTATGTTTAAAAATAATTAGGCTATTTAGAAAACTATTATCATGGGTTATAATTTTATATAAAATAATAAATATTTAAATATTTTTTATCTCCCTTATTGAAATTTTTTCTCATCCCCTGTTGTAAAAATATTTTTAACAGAATTTGTCAATGATTCAGTGAAAGGAATATGTCTAGTAGAATTTAGTTGACTGTTTTCTTGAAAAAAATATAATTTTTTGTTTTAATTGTTTTATATGGAGGAAAAAAGAGAAACTGATCAAAACAATACACCTTTAATTATATAGTTTTTTTAGCATTGAACTATTTCTCTAAAAAAATAAAAAAAAGGAAAATCAAATCAAAATAATGAAAAATTGATTATATAAACAAAATATTATGTATTGTTTAAGGCCCCATCTTTATAATGTAAATAACTAATATGGATTATGATAATTAAGGAACATGTATCCTCTACTTATTAAATGATTATTACATGTTAGGTTTCATAATAATTGACCCTATAATAATATTATACTTTAATTTTTACATAATTTTATGTCATTTTAAGCACTAAATTCCTCTCTCTATGTAGATTACATACGAATTAAATGAATAATGAAATATTATTTATATTATAAATAAAATTAAAATTTACAATAGATGTGATGATGAAAAATAACATCCCAAAGAAATTACATTATTTTCATGGGATTTGATTCAAATTTATAATGGAAATTTATCTCATTTAATTTTGGAGAAACAGAATATCATAGATATTCAAATTTCATAATAATTTATTAATGTATTTATACAGGTTCATCATTTTCATCATTTTATTCACGATTTTTAGTTTTAAAAATAACACTTTATATTTATGAAAATTATTTAATGGACTTTAGATAGAATAGACATGATTAAAATAAAGGACCATAAGGATATAATCTTGGGTAATCATAATATAGGATTCATCCAGCCTAGTGCATCAAGTTGGGGTGTACTAATTATTTTTTCAGAAGAAGAAATAGTGATCAATCAGATTCTACATTTATTTTTGATATCATACGAAGATGATGATAAAAAAAATGTCATTTTTACTATAACGAATTTTTATATGATAAAATTCAAGGATATCAATACATTTCCATGATTGACCTTTGTTATATATAATATTAATTGGTGGAAAATGGAAAAACGAATGTAAACAATACTTCTATATGATGTATCAACAATGTATATTTCTTAGGATTCTATTTGAACATTATAACGTCCCCTATATCATTATGTATTAAATTAATATAGCATTTACATACTTCGTTGATATATTTTTTGGTTGTATTTATAGAGGATATTTTTATATACACCAAGATAATTTTTGTGTATTATTGTCGCATGACAATTATTTTGAAGACAATGAATAAGGTGTAAATATATTTATAATTCATATAGTGTGAAAAATAATTATAGAAAGTATAATTTTTGGAATACATGATCACAACCTATAGTATATTTTTTGGTCGTTTTTTAATGGATGTCATTCAACATTTTCAATGTCCAACCACTATAAATGAGATCCAATGTTTTCATGTAATCTCTAGATATTATTTATCATTTTAGAAAAATACTAATGACCCTATTATCCACTCAACATGATAAAAAAATTGGTATTATTGTTTCATTACAATAAGGAATGTGAAGAAAGTTTCAAGGTGATAATGATAGGTCGGTTAGTGGAAAAATACTAACACTACACTACAGTTTATGATAGTTTGTGATCTATGGTGATTCTTATATTAAGTATATAGGAATATTTATTATTAATAATTATATGGTAATATATTTTTCCACACATCAATTGATGGTTCATGAGAAAAATTACATAAATCAGGATTTAGAGTTAGCTATGGTAATTTAAGCTTTTAAGATATAAAAGAAATATTTATATAATGAATGATATTAGGTATATAATGAATAAAATTTCTTTAATTAGATGTTAACATTTTTTAATTTCTATTTTAAATTATTGATGTTGTTATAATTGATTAATGATTACGTCTAGTCAATATATTTCCAATTTAGGAAAATGAACAAGATTTTTTTTGCTTTGATTTGAATGTATCGGGCCATCATATCCCTAAAAAGGATAAAAAATTCCAATATTTATGGTATTTTAAAATAAGGAATATGAGATTCAAAATTAATAATAGAATACATGCCATTAAAAATTTTTTGTTCAATAATTTATCCATGTAATGATTTAAGAAGTACCAAAGGATGATTTATATTTAAAAAAATGTGAGAAATGATAATGAGTTTAACATTTATTATGGCGGGGTGATAATATTTAGGAACAAGTTATCTATCCATGTTATTCAAAAATAAAAGGAGTTATTTGATGAATCTCAAAACTCTTTATTCTTTAATCATACTAGACATTAAATTTTATACAGATATCTTTACGATAATTTATTTTCTTATAAGATGAATGAAGTTATAATAAGGTAAGTATATCTGGGATTAGTTAGAAAAAAGGTAAGTTTGAGTGGGATATGTCTAAGGGGATGTTATGACCATTAACTAAAAATGGATATTAATGGTAAAACATCTTCATGTATTTATTCAAAGGATAATGAAAAATATCTAATTGGAATAACTCTATTTGTGTTTTAGTAATTCAATTAATAAATTCAACACATTTTATTTCTATCAAAGAATATTTATGTCTTGATAATTACTCTCAGATATACAATAAGGAAGTGGTATTGTTGCATATAATATAATATTTTTTTGAATCTGATCGAGATATGATATTCACCTCAATTTTATATAGATTTCCATAAAAAATCTAGATATTGTGTTTGGTTTTTTGCAGCATGTAATATATTGAATCATTTTTAGTATAAGAAACACCTTTAATCCCAGGATGATATTCAATGATTACATTTCATAGATTTCAAAGCAGGTTGTGATCAATATCATTCACATGTATAATTTTCTAATAATAGTATCTTTCACATGAGCATTTAGATGTCTCCTTTCTAATCCATATATTGAAATATGTGTACAAATTAAACATGTTGTGATGATGTTGGAGAAAACAATAAATTGTGACATTATATATCAGAATTAATGTTAGAGAAGGTTAGTATCATTCAGTAGCACATCATGGAAACTTATTGTTGAAGGATGTGTTATGTTAAAAATCATTACGAATTAATAGAATTAGAAACTGGTGACAATGTATTCCTCTAATCCTCTCTACAGAATAAGGTTAAGATTTCATGAATAAGAGGGTGGATTATTATATATATTGTATATTTAGTGATTTTTTATTTGCTATGAAATTGTTTCTCTCATGGGTCATAAATTAAATCTATCTCAACAGCATGGCATGTTCCAATGATATCTAATGATAATTTACATAGATAATATTTAAAATGTACTAAAATAAATGTTTTTAATATTAGATCATGATCTATATTATAGTTAAACCCCGATTGGAATTCAATATCATAATGATATTGTCTTTCAATATAAGACCACTCATATAGAATTTTTTTTAGAAACCAAAAATTCAATAAATTTATATTGGAACTAAAATACTTGATAATGAATATGTATCTTCATTTTTTCCATAAGAGTGATTGGATTTTGAGGGATAAATGTACATTATGGGTGTAGGATATTACACACATGGAGTTTTTTATGTTTTTATTTTAAGTATGATTAATGTATTCAATATCTATATTTACAGAAACCCAATGTCTAAAAAAGTCCTGAAATATTATAACATTTATAACCTATCCATTTTATTTGTACGTTCGAATATGATTTATCTAATAATAAATTATATATTTAAATTTTTCATCAATTCATCTTTAGTTATCAACATGTATTAAATAATAATTAAATGGTTATTAACTTAATTTTATCCCTAAGTGTCTTAATTGAAGAATAAATGTATATTTATTTAGGTTATTAATTATAATATTAATATAATTAGTAATTTTAAAAAGTTTTACTAATAAAATTAATTAATTCTTTATGAAAAACAATTCATACATTATTAATATAATGTTATGTAGTGAAGATACAATAATTTGACTATAAATGTTTTATTTTTTAAAATAATATTGTTTATATGCACAATGTGTTTTGATCTGAATAAGTTAAATCAATCACTATTTATTAATTATTTTAATGAAATATAGAGATTATATAACATTTATATAATAGTTTTTATATGAAAGTGAATGATAATTACAAATTTTTGTTTCTTAAAATTAATTTTATTAAAATGAATTCCTATTGTTTTTGGAACATTTCATTTGAAAACAATTACTACAAATTAGTGGAATTGAATGTGAAAAAATAGATTCCATATTTGGAATCATCATCCTAGAATTTTAAAATGAGGGAAAAATTTTCATATGGAATATAATAAACATTTACAAAGTATGACCGTAGTTAAAGAAATAACAGATTTACTGACGGTTAAACTAAGACATAAGGGTAAATTTTGTACTTACACGTGAGTAAATAATATTTTTTTGATGATATCAAAACCTTATACATTCTTATATTCAATATCTTTTACATTTGTTTCCACTTTCAATTGAATGTGACATTGTATTGAATAAATAGTTTATGTAATTCAATTTGTCTCCCTCACATTACTTATAAAAGAGAATCTTTTCTCTTCTATTTTTCACATAGCTTGAGTCTTATATATTTGAAATTACAAGCTGAAAAAATTCTAAAATCTTCCTTCCATTCATTATTATTCAATTCTTTATTCCCTAAGATTGTCCTTATAAGGTTTAATGAAAAATCCAAATGAGGTATCAAATAGAATAGGTAATTTTTACACCAATGTATTTCAATGTTTATGCATTGTTATACTAACACTAAATTAATTATACCCATCATAACATAACAAATCCAATATAATAAATATAAAGATATTATATTTTTTATGTTGGAAAACCATTTTTTCCTACATTTTATTAAATTGGAAATTAATATAATATCATTAAACCCAATCATCCAAATCTGGTTAGGAAAAAATAAATATTAAATTTATGGATTTGAAACAAATTAATGCGAACTAATTTATTCAATTAAAAAGATAAAACATAAAAAAAGAGTATCATTCTCACTAATTTAGATCAATTACAGACTCATGAACCTTATTGGTATATATTTTTATATATTTTGGAAAAATAATCATATAATTACTATCCAACACTTCATGAGAGTATCATTCTCACTATACCGGACTTTTCATATTCCATATCATGTAATCAAAATATCCCACAAATTCATTTACATATGAATCATTTTACAAATAAACCATTTATTATTATTCATAACAACTCTGGTAATGTGAAGCATATGAAGGTTGAACTCAAATTCAAAAAATGTTAAACATAAGCATTATCTATTAAATTTCTATAGTGACGATATATGATAAATATGGTATGATGACATAATCAATGTTCACGAGAATAAAAAAACCTAACTAATACCCATAAAACTCATAAATTTAAACATATTGAATGGAATAAATATTTAACAATGTAAAACAGAAATAGATAATAATAATGAGCCATGTTATTTCAATTTTTATCAAAGAATCATTAAAATTAAATATCAATAATGAATAAAACATGTTGGTATCTTGGAACATTAAAATTATAGAATCATTAAATATTGGTAATACAATATTTTTGAAATCCAATATAAATACAAGGGGAAAATAGTATTATCCCAATTAATTAGACATATACAATTGGACTAACCCATTATATCATGATCTATCATGTGTCTCAACCCATCATTTTTTCAGCTATAACTATAATTAACATTTACTGTAAGAAGTTGTTGGCGTAAAAATGAGCTAAATTATTGATCATCCCATTATATATTATGATATAATTGGTTTCCACAAATTTTGTATGTTATAACATGCTCAACCATTATCCACAATATATCTCATTACATTGTAAAAAAATTTCAAAAATCAAAATATAAATAAAACAAAAATAACTTTAATCTATTAATAAAACACGTAGAATCATCCATTATTCATTTCATTACATGATTAAACTATATTAAATAAAATATTTAAAATGAAATATATTCAAAAAAATTATAAACCGTCTATAGAATGAATGTGGATAGAATAAGAACAAAATACGCCTATTAGATCATAAGTAACCTCAAGGGTAGATGGTGTTGATAAATAAAATTACATTAAAAGGACATTAAAAACATTCTAGAATAAAAATATATTTCTTCATTTAAAATTACATTTATAATATTGAATTTTAAAATATATTGTAAAAACAAGTACATCTAAAATATTCTACCAATCATATAAAGGAAACATCATGTCAAATAATTGGGATTGTGGCTTGAAAATCCAATCATGTTTAAAATGTTAAAAAACATTCCTTTTGAAAAAATTACATCTAATTTCAAAGGCAAACCATTTAGAAAACATTTGAGAAACATATATTTTAAGAGTGAAATATTCCTTATATAAAAGATGATAAACAATCGATATCAAATACAACTGCATTTCTATATGTTTCTTTAATAAATATTATGGAAAATTTAAATTAAATAGTTTAAATTCATTCATAACTAATGGAGTTGAAATAAATTTGGTTTAGAAAAATAATAACATATTATTACTTCCTATAGAACTTTGTATATAAAAATTCTCAAAATAAATGGAGATTATAACATATATCAATGTCAACATAGGCAATTCATCAATTATAATCCACTTGTAAGAATGAAATAAAATGAAATATTAAATATATTTATAACCATTTGATTGAATATGTAGCATTTAAAAGGGTCATTATATATATATATATATATCATAATAATTAAAATTTTATTTTATAAAATAAAAGTCCCAAGAAAACATATTTTGAGATGAATTACACTTAAAAAGATCATAACATTTAATTGAAAGAAAATAAATAGAGAGATATTATGTCAAAAATATAAATCCATAAAAAATTAAAAATCATTAAAAATATTAGAGATGAATTAACATATATTTAGTTCATTGTGTAATGATTGAAGAAGAGTTGCAACCCAATGAAATGAAATTGAGTTAAGAATCCTTTTTTTAAAACCATTCAATTAAAATCCCTTAGATTGAAATAATAAAACATGAAATATATAATATCAAAAAATATGGAGGATTAAGGACATAAAAAAAGAAGGGTCAGTATATATATAGCTCATAATATTAATTTGGTTAATAACAACCCAATATCCCACAACGAAAGTGGATTGATATAAAATCTCATGCTACATTAGAAATATCTAGAAAAAAACCTCATAAAATATAGAATATCATAAGTATTTTAATATTCTAATAAATTAAATAAAAATAATAATAATAACATAAATTAATGAATATTATATTCCCCATACATGAGAAAGAAGTGTTGAATATGGAGTATGTCGAACTGAAATACAATAGAGATGAGAAACTCGTAGCCTGAGATAATATTTTAAATGTTTGTACTAAAAATCATGTATGAAATTATTATATAAATTATTTGGTTTCTTACCAAAATAAATATGATTAATACAGTATGCATAATTAATTTATAATATTTATTTTAGTCAAATAATTAATTACTTCTTGTAATTATCCCATGTTCAGTGTTTTGAGGATGTTCAGTTTATTATTTCAAAACAAATTCTATGTGTGCACCATGGTTAAATTTATAAGTATTAATTATACATTGGAATAATAATCCTTTATTTAATATCTTATTTATACATCAATTATTCTTTTAAATTCAATAATGATAAATGTTTGTGGGAAAACTATGTAATAATCATAGAGATGTGAGGTTGTATGTATGCAAGAGTAACATTTTTATTTTCAAAAAATATTATGGTATGAAGTTATACATTATTTTAATGTTATAGAATAATAATTACATAAAAATTTATTTTATTTCTTCATATTTAGATATATATAACATTAAAGTGATGTTGTAATTACCTGAAAAATTCAAGGAAATTTTTTTCTTAATTTTCTTGGGAATTTTACAAGAACTCAGTTTCTTGACGGCACCTAATTTCGAGGCATGGTGTGCCCGGAATCTTTTTCCGAAGTTTAGCTCGGGTATGTTCAGTAAACGAACGAGTGGGTTTTTATAACTTTTGAACCGGTGCTCGGAATCAAATTCTGAGGGCACCGATGGAATCGCAACGCTGATATTTTTCTTAGAAACATCTTTTCCAGAGTTGCATATGCTCGGTTCTGGTTTTCAATTTTTGGGGTTAAGTTATGAAATAAAATAAAAGTGGTACAACCGATTTTTATTTTATTTTTCTTAACGTAAGTTAAGTGGATGATGTGGGACCCACAATATCCTACCCACTTGGTAGGATATTTATGTGGTGGGGCCCACTAGAGCCCCACCGTTTCTTTTCTTCTTAGTAACGCACCCGTACCCCCCTTTGTAATGAAGTCAATTGTTGCGTTTAATCTGGATATTAAACGCCTCATTAATTGGGCGGTTTTAAACACCTCAATTAATTGTTCGTTTCGTTTCTTTTTGAAATTTAAACGTTGTCTTATGCGTTAATAAAATAAGACAACTCTTATTTTATTTGGGTTGGAACTTTTTTCTTAGAGAGGATTTGGAGAAAAGCCTTCTTCTTCGACGAAGAACGCGAAGAATGAGAAAAAAGCGAAGAACGCCGGACCTTGGAGATCGAAGATGCGACGCTTCTTCCGTAACATTCCTTCTTCCGTGACGCTTCTTCCGAGATGATTCTCCATGATGTGATGATCTTTTCTCAACGGCGCCTTCTTCCATGATGATTATTTCCTCGACGAATCCTCGCTCAATTAATTCGACGATGTAGGGATTTGTTTTAATTGTTTTTCGTGAATTCTTCTGTTTCCTTTCTTCTTTTCTATTAGAGCTGCTTGTTACCAAAATAACGGGAGAGGGTCAGACCGCACAAACATGCACGACCCTCCTCTCCCTTTTGGTTGTATGATATTGTTGCGGCACTAGCAAGGCAACGTGGTGTCGAAGCACCGCACATGAATTATTAAGGAAAGGGGGAGAAGCGCAGCACTGTCGCGCTGCACCGTTGAAGATGAACCAAAGTCGCGGCGCCATCGTGCCGCACTGGAGAACCAAAAAAGTACCCCGGCCGGTGT
The DNA here is from genome assembly GCA_963277665.1 of Viscum album. NCBI lineage: Eukaryota > Viridiplantae > Streptophyta > Magnoliopsida > Santalales > Viscaceae > Viscum > Viscum album. The sequence continues at coordinate 1,844,312,998 of OY728163.1, read as the reverse complement.
GGGGAAACGGAGGAGGGGCGCGGCGCCGTCGCGCCACACCGGACGGACCAAGGCCGCGGCCGGTTCCAGACCGCAGCGGAGCAGGGGGACCAGCAGCAGGTTTCGGGCCTCCAGCGTCGAAAAGAGGGACCAAACCTTGCCGGTCCCGTGGCGGCAGCAGCCGGCCGGCCAGAGCGGGCCAACTGGTCATGGGAAAACCGGGGATTAGTAACCCCCGGTTGGCCAGTAGGTGCGGCCCCACACATGGGGTCCGCGGGTTCTCAACGTGGGGGGCAGCTCCTCCCCACCTTCACAGCTCAGCCGTTACCGCTGAGCCGCCCAGCCGCGGGCCGCGCCAGCATGCCGAGCCACGTCCAGGCCATGCCGGGCTGCGCCCCAGTGGGCCGGACCGAGACCCGGTTTGGGTCGACCCGGTTCGGGCCGACCCTGGGGGTATCGGGCCAGGTTGGACCGGGCCTGAACCACCTAATACCGAACCTCTTTCGGTCTGTTTCCCATAACATGAGCTACGAGACTCCGATCGACGCACCGTCAGTTGCGTATCGATCCTTGGATCGAGACTGTCGTTTCGGTATCTTACACTAGGGGTTTCAGAGAACTTTGGGTTCGGCCGGGTTGGTTCGTACACAAAACCAACCGGGCCCTCGGAACGAAAACACTTATAACATGATCTCCGGACGTCCAATTGACGTGTCGTCGACTTTGTTGGATTCCTCTTAGTGAGATAGAACTTTTGGATTACTCCGCTCAATGTTTGGATGCAGGTGGAGTACGGTCGGGTTTGTTTTGACTTAAAAACCAACCGGGCCCCTGGGACAAAAAAGCCAATAACTCTTAGATCGGGTGTCCGATTGATGCGCCGTCTGTGACGTTGAGTTCTTGTTGACGATACGGAACTTTTGGATACATCAACTCTGTACTATATGTCAGTTGATGTATCAGCCCCTCGGCTCGTGGAGCAGACCCTCCCGAACGAGCTTTCTGTGTGTGGGAACCCTAGAGCTGGCTGCGACGGCGACAATGTTGACGACTGTGCAGAAATCCTCCATGGATTTGACGACAATGACTACAGCACTCAACGATCCTACGTGGATCAGTGCTACCGTTCTTGTGTTTGTCAGATCTTGTGTGGGTCAGAACTCAACGGTCCTGTGTGGGCCAGCGCCTACAGATCTTGTGTGGGTCCGATCCTATGTGGGTCATTGTGGGGCTTAGTTACCTATCGATCATGTGTGGGTCAGATCCTTTGTGGGTCATTGCGGGGGTTAGTACCTATCGATCCTTTGTGGTTCCGACGGATTAGATGAATCAGTGGATATATCTGATCATCTCTATCATCATACGAAGAAGTATACCTGTGTGAGCTGAATCATGTTTTTCTTTCCTATGTGGATTGTGTTGTGCTATCATGTGTGGACGTGATCGAACTTGGGCTCAGATGTTGGAGCTGAGCTAGAATTTATGACTTAGGTATATGTATGGGCATATACCTATGTAGTTTCAGATGTTACATCATGATTGTATCATTCCTTTGTGGATTCGGGGAGACCTTTGGGGGTCTCGGGGTCCCTACTAAGTAGCTTTTACTAACCCACGCATGGGCTATGCCTGCACTATGTTGTGTTGGTTGTAGAAGACGGACAGTGATGATCGTGGTTGAGGCCTGCGGAGCAGGTCGGTACCTGGAGGTGGACTACTGGGCGGGACGTACTCGGAGCGGACGACTGCACCCGAGGAGATGCGGAGGCTATCTGTACCCACCCTTCAGGTGGGACTTCCAGTGGATGGCTCGAGGCTGCGGCTTTACTTTTCAGTTGTTGTACTCTCCTTTTCAGTTGTACTTTACTTTCAGTTTGGGTTTGTATTCTGGCCTACATACTTTTTTTGCACTTACTGTTGTATCCAGTTTTTACATAGTGTTTACTTCTGCTTTCTTGCTCTATGGTGTTTGTTTACTTTACAAAGGCAATACCTTCCCTTTTTACCGGGAATTACGCCTTGGTGCTAGTCTCCAGCCCCTGGCCTATGGAAGTTGGGCTTGGGGTAGTCACATCATGTGCCCCGAGGACGGGTCATGACAAATTGGTATCAGAGGAGTTCGGTTCTACCGTAGAACTCAGGACTCTGATCTTTTTCTATGTGAAGCAATAGTGTTAAGAGTATTGATTGTGGTTATCAGTCAAGGGAGTCCACTGTTGGTGTGGCGACCGATGTATCCATACACCAGGACACTGACTTCTGATTTCCGACATAATGCACGAAAACATTGATTGCATGTGTGTTACAAGTTTTCATTTTGATTACTTTGTGTCAGCTAACCTGGTATACTGTTTGACCGTGGCACACCTGTTTCTTTTCAGGATGGCCCCACGATGGTATCCAGCTAAGGTTCTGAGCATTGTACGTGACGACAACCCATTGAGCGATGAGGCCTCGATATAGGGCCCTTTGACAGCAGAGGCACCGGCGGTACCTCTACCCGCCGAGCCACCAATGCTACCAGCCCCAGCCGCTGACGATGCACGTCGCCTTAGTGCACTGCATGAGTTTCAGCGTCAGTGACCGCCCCGATTACGTGGGGAGACATACCCTCAAGCCGCCGAGGATTAGATGGAGGCAGTTGTACGGTTTTTCAGGTTAGTGAGGACACCAGTAGACCTCATGGTGATCCTCGCTGCGAGCCTCCTACACGCGGTAGCATGCAGATGGTGGAGCTTGATGCTCTAGGTGCACGATGAGGCATCACTCCTCTGGACGGACTTTGAGAGCCTCTTCCGCTTGGAGTTCGTCCCAGCCACCCTCCGTGCGGTGCGCATCCAGGAGCTTCTATAGCTGTGGCAAGGCAGCATGATGGTCACCCAGTACTCGGTGAGATTTACCAATCTCTCGCGCTACTCAACAGACATGTTACTAGACCCATTCTTCCGGGCCTAGACCTTTGAGCAGGGATTGATCCATGAGAGCAGGGCATCACCGATCTCCCTCAGCATTCCGACACAGGCAGGAGTACTGGAGTGAGCCCTTCTCATCGAGAGCTTCCTTACTGAGCCTACTTCAGCAGCGAGACGTACCGCAGGGTGGCACGTAGCAGAGTATTCTGCATGAGGCAATCGACGGATGAATCATGGGTCCAGGAAGACCAGACTCTCAGGCAGACGAACTCAGGACACTGGCTCAGTAGTGCGGGGCACACAACGCAAAACCATACATTCGAGAGTCAGACGATGCTATGCTTGCGGCGGGCAGGGCCACATGGCACGTGATTGCCCGACCCACCGTGCCAAGGAGTAGCAGACGGTTGAGGGGCCTCCCAAGAAGAGGCATAGGGTCGACCGTGGCTGTCCGCAGGGAGCTGGCGGATGAGGCAGAGGAGCTGGCCGAGCAGCAGGTGGTGGGCGACGCTTTGAGGCTCTACCACCACCAACACCAAGAGGTCCACCCCGACCATAGGGAGCTAGCAGGCAGAGACAGTCACAACTTCAGGCAGCGGAGGCCTATGACCACGGCGTGCCAGAGATGATTTTAGGTACTATCTATGTCTATTACACCCTTACTACAGTTCTTATAGACACAGAAAAGAGGCATTCATTCATAACTGCTGCCCTTGTTCGGAGATCGGAGATTCCGACAGAGTCGTTGGCTCGATCCTTACGGATAGAGACTCCTACGGTAGCAGACTCGACGATTACGCACTAGTGCCGGCAGTGGGAGCATACTCTAGGAGGTGAGATCTTTGGCTGGGATCTTTTTGTAGTGTTGTCGCGGCGTTACGACATCATCTTGGGCATGGATTGGTTATCTATAGTCCATGCTCAGATTGACTGTATTAGTAGCAAGGTGCGATGTGTACGCACCGATGGGAGCAGGTTCACCTTCACTGGCGAGAAGGGAGCCTTCGCAGCACATGATGGACTCACGCAAAAGAGAGGATAGCCCATCACTCATTAGTTGCCTAGCCTCATACTAGGAGCTGTTGATGTGCAGAATCATGGTGTTCCTACAGTGGTGGATCAGTATGCAGACGTTTTTCCCGACAATGATCTAGGACTACCTCCTCGCAGAGAGGTAGAATTTTATATTGATCTGTACATAGGGATAGCCCCGATATCTACCCAAGAATATCGGATCGCCCCCTCTGATCTTCGAGAGCTACAGGTACAGTTGGAGGACTTTCAGGGCATGGGAATCATCTGACCCGGTGTTTCACCCTGGGCTTCCCCCATATTGTTCGCCAAGAAGTCGGTCGGGAGTTTGCGACTTTTTTCGACTATTGTTGCCTGAACCAGGTGATAATGAGGAACAAGTATCTGCTGCCGATGATTGTTGACCACTTCGATCAGATCAAGGGAGCACGATGGTTCTCAAAGATAGACCTCAGGTCAGGCTATCATCAGCTCAGAGTTTGGGATGAGGACGTGTAGAAGACGACTTTCAGATGTCGGTATGGCCACTATGAGTTCTTGGATTTGCCATTCGGTGTTACCAATGCTCCAGCATTGCTCATGGGCCTCATGAACATGATCTTTCAGCCATACCTCGATCGATTTGTTGTGGTCTTCATCGACGACATTTTGATATACTCGACCACTAAGGAGGAGCACGCCTACCACTTGCGGGTTGTACTAGACACACTCTGAGAGCACCATCTTTATGGAAAGCTCTCTTAGTGTTAGTTATGGATACACGAGGTCCACTTCTTCGGACATGTCATCTATGAGGCGGGAGTTGCGGTGGATCCTGCGAAGATCAAGGCAATGCTAGCTTGGGAGCCACCCAGGAGCGTGAAGGAGGTGCGGAGTTTCATGGGACAAGATGGATACTACCAGAGATTTGTGCCAGACTTCTCCGGAGTTGTGGAACCACTATCAGCTTTGACGAAGAAGGGGAAACCCTTTGTGTGGTCAGACAGATGTCAGTAGAGCTTCCAAGAGCTGAGACAGAGATTGACCAGAGCGCCTATCTTGAGGTTGCCGGATGAGAGAGTAGTGTACGTAGTTTACTACGATGCATCAGGGACTGGACTTGGATGTGTCCTGATGCAGGAGTGGTCCGTGATCGCCTATAGATCACGTCAGTTGAAGCAGCATGAGCAGAACTACGCTACCCATGACCTGGAGTTAGCAGTAGTGGTCTTTGATCTGAAGATGTGGTGACACTATCTGATGGGCGAGCACTTTATAGTCTATTCTGACCATCATAGTATGAGGTACATCTTCTCGCTGAAGGACCTGAACCTGAGACAGCGGCGATGGCTCGAGTTCCTCCAGGACTATGACTTTGAGATATTCTATACTCTTAGAAAGGGGAACGTAGTAGCCGATGCACTCAACAGGAGGAAGTGAATTCAGCTACTCTGGGAGGCGACAGAGCAGCTATCCGCTTGCAGATATCATTCGTGGATAGATGTGGAGAATACTTCCTTCAATAACTCACAGTCACTCCTCCACTACTGCAGCAGGTCAGAGAGGCCCAGCGTGGGGATGCTGACTATGAGATGCGGCATGCATAGATATCCTCAGCACATGCACCTGATGGTTTCTCTGTAGGAGGAGAGCACGATGTCCTTTTCATAGGACGTACCTTGGTACCAGTTTCTTTATGAGAGGAGGTGATGAGAGATTTTCACACTTCCCATTTGGCGGTACATCCTGGCGTGTAAAAGATGTACCAGGATCTCAGACGACAACACTGGTGGCCGGGCATGAAGAAGGTTGTGGCAGAGTTCATTTCTTGATGCCTCAACTGCCAGCAGGTGAAGACAGAGCACCAAGTACGAGCAGGCTTGGTACAACCCTTGGAGGTCCTGGAGTGGAAGTGGGATGGGATATCTATGGACTTCGTGACTAGACATCCACGCACTTCCAGAGGTCACGACTCCATTTGGGTGATTGTCGACCGACTCACCATGTCGGACCACTTCTTACCCATCAGAGAGAAGGGCTGAGTGGAGACCTTGGGACGTCCCAAAGTTCAGGAGATTGTATGGCTTCATGGTGTGCCATCATCTATAGTCTCTGATCGAGATGCTCACTTTACTTCCCGGCTTTGGAAGGGTTTGATGGAGGCATTCACGACGTAGATACGTCTGAGTACCGCCTTTCACCCTCAGACAGATGTTCAGACGGAGATGACCATTCATAATCTCAAGGACATGCTCCGTGCATGTCTCCTGGACTTTGGTCACAGCTGGGAGGACCACCTACGCTTGGTGGAGTTCGCGTACTACAACAGCTACCACTCCACCATCGGAATGGCACCATACGAGGCGTTGTACGAACGACCTTGCAGATCTCCTCTGTGCTGGACAGACCCTGGGGAGTTAGCAATTGTTGGACCAGAGATGGTCCAGGCCAGAACAGAGAAGGCCCAGGTCATCCACGAGCGGATGAGGATAGCTCAGAACCGGCAGAAGTCTTCTGCTGACAGGAGGCGGAGGCCACTTGAGTTCGAGGATGGCGACCACGTCTTCTTCCGGGTCTCACCTCGACATGGATTACGGAGATTTGGACGAGGCGGAAAGTTGTATCTACGCTTCATCGGACCATTCCATGTCCTTGGAAGGATTGGCGAGGTGGATTATCGCCTGGCTCTACCACCTCAGTTGCATCGGATGCACGATTTCTTCCACGTATCCCAGCTGAGGAAATACGTGCACGACCCGACACATATCATTGACCATGAGGAGCTGGACATTGATGATGGGGTGGCTTTTGCAGAGGTCCCGAGGGAGATTGAGGATCGACATGAGCAGGTCCTACATGGAAGGTTGATTCCTCTAGTGCGCATCATATGGTAGCATGGGAACCTCCAGGAGAGCACTTGGGAGCGGGAGACTCAGATGCATGCTCAGTACCCACATTTGTTTCCCTAGTTTTGATGTATCTTTACGGGGACATAAAGCCCTGAGGTCGGAGTGATGTAATGTACCTAATAATTAAAGGAAACTTTTTTCTTAATTATCTTGGGAATGTTACAAAAAGGCAGCTTCTGACGGAACCTAATTTCGAGGCCCTGTGTGCCCAGAATCATTTCCCGAAGTTTAGCTCGGGTATGTTCAGTGAACGAACGAGAGACTTTTTCTAACTTTTGAACCGGTGCTCGAAATCAAATTCCAAGGGCACCGATGGAATCGCAATGCCGGTATTTTCATAGAAACATCTTTTCCGGAGTTGCATTTGCTCAGGTGTGGTTTTTAATTTTTGGGGTTAAGTTAAAAAAATAAAATAAAAGTGGTACAACCGATTTTTATTTTATTTTGCTTAACTTAAGTTAAGTAAATGATGTGGGACCCAAAATATCCTACCCACTTGGTAGGATATTTGTGAGGAGGGGCCTAAACGATCCCCACCGTTTCTTTTCTTCTAAGTAACGCACCCACACCCCCCTTTTTAATGAAGTCAACTCTTGCATTTAATCTGGATATTAAACACCTCATTAATTGGGCGGTTTTAAACTCCTCAATTAATTGTTCGTTTCGTTTCTTTTTGAAATTTAAACATTTTTTTGTGTGTTAATAAAATAAGAAAAATATTATTTTATTTGGGTTGGAACTTGTTGCATGGAGAGGATTTGGAGAAAATCCTTCTTCTTCGACGAAGAACGCGAAGAACGCAAAGAACGCGAAGAACGCCGGATCCTCGGAGATCGATGACACGATGCTTCTTTCGTAACGTTCCTTATTCCACAACGCTTCTTCTGTGATGCTTCTCCATGACATGATGATCCTTTCTCCGCGACGCTATCTTCTGCGATGGTTATTTTTGTGACGAATCCTCGCTCATCGAATTCGACGAGGTAGGGATTTATTTTAATTGTTGTCCGTGAATTCTTCTATTGCCTTTCTTCTTTTCTGTTGGAGCTGCCTATTACCGCAATAACGAGAGGGGGTCGGACCGCACGCACACGGCCAACCCTCCTCTCCCTTTTGTTTGTATGATATTGTTGCGGCATGAGAAAGGCAACGCGGTGCCGAACCACCATGCGGGAATTATTAAGGATAGGGGGAGAAGCGCAGCGCTGTCACGCCGCTCCGTTGAAGATGAACCATAGACACGGCGCCGTCGCGCCATGCCGGACAACCACAAAAGAACCCCGGTTGGAGCGGGGCCGCGGCACCGTCGCGCCGCGCCGGACGGACCAAGGCTGCGGCAGGTTCCGGGACGCGGCAGAGCAGGGGGACCAACGGCCGGTTCCGGCCCGCCGGCGTCGAACTAGGGGACCGACCCTTGCCGGTCCCGTGGCGGCCGCAGCCGGCCGGCCAGAGCGGGCCGAATGGTCAGGGGAAAACTGGGGGTTCGTAACCCCCGGTCGACCTGCAGGTGCGGCCCCACACATAGGGGCCGCAGGTTCTTAACACGGGGTCAACGCCCCCCCCTCACCGCTCAGCCGCGGGCCGCGCCCAAGCGGGCCGGGTCCCAGAACCGGTTCGGGTCGACCAGGTTCGGGTCGACCAGGTTCCGGCCGACCCTGCGGGTATCAGGCCGGATCAGACCGGGCCCGAACCCCCTAACACCGAATCTCTTTCGGTCTATTGCCCATATCTTGAGATACAGGCCTCCAATCAATGCAACGTTAGTTTAGTAGCTTTCCTTGGATTGAGAAGGTCGTTTTGGCATATTAAACTCAGGGTTTCAGAGAAAATTAGGTTCGGTCGGGTTGGTTCGTACACGAAATCAACCGGGCCCTTGGAGCGAAAATGCTTATAACATGAGCTCCGGACATCCGACTGACATGTCGTCGACTTTGTTGGATTCATCATAGTGAGACGGACCTTTTGGATTACTCCGCTCGAGGTTTGGATGCAGGTGGAGTACGGTCGGGTTGGTTTTGACTTAAAAACCAACCGGGCCCCTGGGACGAAAAAACCAATAACTCTCAGACCAGGCATCCGATTGGCGCGCCGTCTGTGACGTTGAGTTCCTGTTGACGATATGGAACTTTTGGATACATCAACTCCAGACTATGTGTCAGTTGATGTATCATCCCCTCGGCTCGTGGAGCGGACCCTCCCAAATGAGCTTGCTGTGTGCGGGAACCCTAGAGCTGGCTGCGACGGCGACGACGTTGACGACTGTGCAGAAATCCTCCGTGGATTCGACGGCGACGACTACAGCACTCAGCGATCCTATGTGGATCAGTGCTACCGATCCTGTGTGGGTCAGATCCTATGTGGGGCAGTGCTCAGCGGTCCTATGTGGCCAGCGCCTAAAGATCATGTGTGGGTCTGATCCTGAGCGGGTCATTGCGGGGGTTAGTTACCTATAGATCCTGTTTATGTCAGATCCTTTGGGGGTCATTGCGGTGGTTTGTACCTATCGATCCTTTGTGGGTCTGACGACTTAGATGAATCAGTGGCTATATCTGATCATCTCTATCGTCATACGAAGAAGTATACATGTGTGAGCTGAATCTTGTTTTTCTTTCCTATGTGGATTGTGTTGTTCTATCCTGTGTGGACGTGACCGTACTTGGGCTCGGATGTTGGAGCCGAACTGGAATTGATGGCTTAGGTATATGTATGGGAATATACATATGTAGTGTCGGATGTTACTTCGTGATTGTATCTTTCCTTTGTGGATTATCCTTTGAGAATCCTGGGAGACCTTCGTGGGTCTCGGGGACCCTACTAAGTAGCTTATACTCACCCCTGCATGGGTTATGCCTGCACAATGTTGTGTTGGTTGCAGATGGCGGACAACGTTGATCGTGGTTGAGGCTTGCGGAGCAGGTCGGTACCTGGATGTGGACCACTGGGTGGGACATACTCGGAGCGGACGACTGGACCCGAGGAGCTGTGGAGGCTATCTGTACCCACCCTTCAGGTGGGACTTCCAGTGGACTGCTCGAGGTTGTGGCTTTACTTTTCAGTTGTTGTACTCTCATTTTCAGTTGTACTTTACTTTCAGTTTGGGTTTGTATTCTGGACCACTTACTATTTCCGCACCTACTGTTGTATCCAATTTTTACTTAGTGTTTACTTTTTCATGCTTGCTCTATGGTGTTTGTTTACATTACAAAGGCAATGCCTTCCATTTATACCAGGAATTACACCTTGGTGACAGTCTCCAGCCCCTAGCCTATGGAAGGCGGGCATGGGGTAGTCACGGCATGGGCCCCAAGGATGGGTCATGACAAATTGGTATCAGAGGAGTTCGGTTCTACCGCAGAACTTAGGACTCTGATCTTTTTCTATGTGAAGCAATAGTGTTAAGAGTATTGAGTGTGGTTATCAGTCCAAGGATTCCACTATTGGTGCAGCGGCCAATGTATCCGTAAACCAGGACCCTGACTTCTGATTTCCGACTTAATGCACGAAAAAATTGATTGCATGTTTGTTACAAGTTTTCAATGAGATTACTTTGTGTCAGCTCAACTGGTATACCGTTTGACCATGGGACACCTGTTTCTTTTCAGGATGGCCCTACGATGGCAGCCAGCTAGGGTTCCGAGCGTTGTACGCGACGACAGTCCCCGACCGACGAGGCCTCGGTACAAGGCCCTTTGATAGCAGAGGCACCGACGGTACCTCTACCCGCCGAGCCACCGATGCTTCCAGCCCCAGCCGCTAAAGATGCATGTCCCCTTAGTGCACTGCATGAGTTTCAGCATCAGCGACCACCCAGGTTCCACGGGGAGACGGACTCTCAGGCCTCCGAGGATTGGCTGGAGGCAGTTGTACGAGTTTTCAGGTTAGTGAGGACACCCGCATAACTCATGATGATCCTCGCAGCGAGACTCCTGCACACGACAGCAGGATGATGGTGGAGCTTGATGCTCCAGGTTGACAATGAGGAATCTCTCCTCTGGATGGAATTTGAGAGCCTCTTCCACTCGGAGTTCGTCCCAGCCACCCTCCGTGTGGTGTGCATCCAGGAGCTTCTACAGCGGCGGAAGGGCAGCTTGACGGTCGCCCAGTACTCGGTGAGATTTACAGATCTATCACGCTACTCGACAGACATGGTACAAGACCATTTCTTCTAGGCCCAGACCTTTGACCAGGTATTGTGGCATGAGATCAGGGCATCACTGATCTCCCTCAGAATTCCGACACAGGCAAGAGTACTGGAGAGTGCCCTTCTCATCTAGAGCTTCCTTGCTGAGCCAAAATCAGCAGCAAGACCTACTGCAGGGCGGCACGTAGCAGAGTCTTCTGTAGGAGGTAGTCGACAGATGACTCATGGGTCCAAGAAGTCCAGAATCTCAGCCAGACGACCTCAGGATACTAGCTCAGCAGTGCGTGGCACACAACGCGGAGCCAGTATTTCGAGAGGCAGATAGTGTTACGCATGCGGCGGGAAGGGCCACATGGCACGTGACTGCCCGACCCGCCATGCCAAGGAGTAGCAGACGGTTGAGGGGCCACCCAGGCATAGGAAGAGGGTCGACCGTGGTGGTCTGCAGGGAGCAGGCGGACGAGGCAGAGGAGGTGGCCGAGCAGTAGGTGGTGGGCGACGCTTTGAGTTTCTACCCCCACCACCACCAGGAGGTCCACCCCGACCACAGGGAGCTGGCGGGCAGAGACCGGCACAACTTCAGGCAGCGGAGGCCTACGACCATGGTGCGCTCGAGATTATTTGAGGTACTATCTGTGTCTATTACACCCTTGCTACAGTTCTTATAGACACAGGAACGAGTCATTCTTTCATAGCCGCTGCCCTTGTTCGGAGCTCAGTGATTCCGATGGAGTCGTTGGCTCGATCCTTACTGCTAGAGACTCCTACGGGAGCAGACTAGACGATTACGCACTGGTGTTGGCAGTGTGAGCATACTCTAGGAGGCAAGAGATTTGGGTTGGATCTTCTTGTAGCGGCGTCGAGGCCTTAAGACGTCATCTTGGGCATGGATTGGTTATCAACACTCCATGCTTAGATTGACTGTATTAGGCGCAAGTTGTGATTGTATGCACCGACGGGAGAAGGTTCACCTTCAGCGGCGAGAAGGGAGCCTTTGTAGCATAGGATGGACTCACGCAGAGGAGAGGACAGCCCGTCACTCATCAGTTGTCTAGCCTCATCCTAGGAGCAGTTGATGTGTAGTGTCCTGGTTTTCCAGCAGTGGTGGATCAGTATGCAGATGTTTTTCCCTACGATGATCCAGGACTACCTCCTCGCAGAGAGGTAGAATTTTATATTGATATATACCCCATGATAGCCCCGATATCCACCCCAGTATATCAGATGGCCCCCGCTGAGCTTTGAGATCTACGGGTACAGTTGGAGGACTTGCAGTGCAAGGGATTCATCTGACCCAGTGTTTCACCCTGGGCTTCCCCGATATTGTTCGCCAAGAAGGCAGACGGGAGAATGCGAAATTGTGTCGACTATTGTCCCCTGAACCAGGTGAAAGTGAGGAACAAGTATTCGCTACCGAAGATTGATGACCTCTTCGATCAGCTCAAGGGAGCACGGTGGTTCTCAAAGATAGACCTCAGGTCAGGCTATCATCAGCTCAATGTTTGGGATGAGGACGTGTAGAAAATGGCATTCAGATGTTTGTATGGCCACTATGAGTTCTTGGTTATTCCATTCTGCATAACTAATGCTACAAAAGTTTTCATGGGCCTCATGACCAGGATATTTCAGCCATACCTCGATCGATTTGTTGTGGTCTTCATCGACGACATTTTGATATACTCGACCGCTGAGGAGGAGCCCTCCTACCACTTGCAGGTTGTACAAGACACACTCCGAGAGAACCAGATTTATAGAAATCTCTCTAAGTGTCAGTGCTGGATACGTGAGGTCCACTTCTTGGGACACGTCATCTCTGACGCGGGAGTTGTAGTGGATCCTGCAAAGATAGAGGTAGTGCTATGTTGGGAGCCTCCCAGGAGCGTGACGGAGGTGCAGAGTTTCTTTGGACTAGTTGGATACTACTGTAGATTTGTGCCAGACATCTCCAGAGTTGTGGAACCACTCTCATCTTTGACGAAGAAGGGTAAACCCATTGTGTGGTCAGACAGATGTCAGCAGAGCTTCCAGGAGCTGAGATAGTGATTGACCAGCGCGTCTATCTTGAGGTTACCGGAGGATAGAGTAGGGTACGTAGTTTACTGCAATGCATCAGGGACCGGAATCAGATGTGTCCTGATGCAGGAGTGGGCCGTGATCGCCTATGGATCACGCCAGTTGAAGAAGCATGAGCAGAACTATGCTACCCATGACCAGAAGTTAGCAGTAGTGGTCTTCTCTCTGAAGATGTGACGACACTATCTGATGGGTGAGCACTTTATAGTCTATTATGACCATCAGAGTCTCAGGTACATCTTCTCGCAGAAGGACCTGATCCTGAGACAATGGCGATGTCTCGAGTTCCTCCAGGACTATGACTTTGAGATAGTCTATACTCCTGGAAAGGTTAATGTAGTAGCCGATGCACTCGGTATGAGGACGAGCATTAAGCTACTTTGGGAGGCAACTGTAGATACCCGAAGCTTATCGTACATGGACATTACATTACTTTTGCGGAATACTTAGTACATAACAAAAACACACACACAAGGTCCGTAATAGTTTAGTGTCTTTGGAAACTCGGAACGTAATCTTCTAATCGTGGTGAAAGATCCTCAATATCTCCCATAAAGATCTTCCCTTCTTTTTTTTAACCTAAAACCATTCTTTATATCCTGGGGAAAAGAAAACATAAAAGGTTGAGCTCAAATGCTCAGTAAGGGTAAACAAAAGAAAATCAATCACATCATATTCATAAGAACATAACTTTTGGAAACCTTAACCTGCAAAAGAGAGCATAATTTCATAACATGGGATAAATCATAGCAGTGAAATGAAATCCCAATAAGCATAACTTAAAACATGAAACTTTGTGGCATACACACATAATCATAGATAATCATTTCTTGTTAGTCATGACTCATTTCCAAGACTATCTTAGTGGATAAAGTCCCTTTCTGAATCGAGTCACCCTCGTTTCAGTCCTGTTTCACTGAACCGGTATAACCTACCATTCCAGCCTTGTCTATCTCATGAGATATAAAATCTTTACCCAATGCATTGTAGGGAGATATAGGTCCCACCATCTTATAATGAATCCTTTCTTATGTGTGCCAGATAATCATAAATCATACATCATCGCATAACCCATGTAATAAATATGGGATTCTTAAACAACATGACATCATAAAATAATTCATATAAGATAAAGAAATTCATAAAAATAATTCAATCACAACATGATCAAATCAATGTAATAATACGGATAAAAACAGAACCCTTTTATTATCTTAGATGGAAAATAATTTTGATAAAATACTTGAACTCCATTCTTGAGGAAAATATCCTTTCTAATTCAAAAACATTTTCCTTTATTAACATGTCTTACAATTTAAAACTAAAAGAAGTTGATTAAAAATAAACTTGAAAACTTGTAAAGGAAGCTTCTTGGAAATAATGTTTTAAAAATCCAATCATGCCGTATAAGTTAAAAAAACATTCTTCGTACTTTTGTCGGAAAAGTCAAAAAGTACCTCGTACAACAAAAGATTCCTTTCATACATATTACTAAAAACTCACCGAAGGGTAAAAATGGATTTAATCAATTGTAGGTGGATGGAAATAATATTACATATTGATGAAACATGGATTTGGATGATAAAATACACCCCAGTAAATACCAAAGTATAAACAATCTCGGATAAAAATGAGATTGTGATATTTCCCTTACCTTAGGTCCGACATGCTTTGTGAGTGTCCGAAACTCCTGTATATTATTTAAATCATGTTATTGACTTATTCCAGAATCATATTCATTGTTATTATATCATATATGGTCCACTTATGACTTTATATTACCTGTTATTTTGTAAATTCATGTTAAAGTAGCGTTTTGGGTAAAATCGTATCATTTGTCGTTCGTGTTTTTAACTTGTAATTATTCATATGATTACTTAGATCATGATTACATAATTCCAGAATATAAAACATGATGTATATATATATATATTCATAATACACATATATAATAAATCCTTAAATGGAAATAAATACACTGTTCATGGAGACGGTAGTCCGTACGTACGCATGAACGCTGTTTTCGTTTCCTTATTGAATTGAATGGAATTAAGTAGATGACATAAATATAAATATAAATAATTCCAGTATCATTATTAGGTCATATATTTCATTATTACTTATTATATATTCTTTATAATCATTCATGAATGGTTAATCATTGATAATGAATCTCATCGCGTCGTGGAGACGGTAGTCCGTACGTACGCACGAGCGATGATATCGTTCCCATGGTCGTGGAATTGTGTTGAAGTGTATGTATACTATTTCAGTATCAATATCACTTTATAATAATCATATACAGTTACTAATTACACCTTTATACCCATCCAATTAATGTGGTGGCGGAAAATAGATTACACCATGGCGTGGAGACGGTATTCCGTACGTACGCACGCACGGTGATTTCCTTTTTCCGTAGGATGGATAGAAGGTTAATTAGAGTTGTTTCATATTTATAATAACATATCAGTATTTAAGAAATACTGATGTTATTACTTTATCATTATACAACTAATGAAGAAGAAGTTGACGAAGAAATAAATTGAAAATGATCGGTAATGGATATTACCTCTTTTTGACGCGCCTTTTCTTAGCCTCCACTTAAAGAACTAAAGATGGTCTTTGAAGAAGACCAGGACCTCTATGATGATACTAGAGAAGTTGAGAAGGGATTTTGGCAGGGTTTGGCGGAGCTTGAGTGCTCAAATTGGTGTGAGGAGGAGGGGGAGGAGGTTCCCTTTTATAAGGGAGGAGAGGGGCACCTTAGGAATATCTCAAAATATTATTTTATATTAAAGTCAAAATCGGTTTATAATGGTTCCAAAGGGTCTTATTTCGAAGATAAATTGGGTATGGGTCGTAATCCTATCATACAATAGGATTTAGACAAGTTTAGGGTATTATTTTAATCTTATCAATTAGATTTAACTCTCAGTTAAATAATTTAACTTTTACTGTGTCTTTTTGTTTTCTTACACTATATGGTTAATACACTTACTATAACATGCCAAACGAACCCCAAATTATTTATTATTAATATATATATCCTTATCTAAGTCATTTGGCCGAACCTTATATTTTTAGGAATAAAATAACAATTAATAATATAATATTTGATTTAAAAACTATTTTGTGTCAATTTTGACACTATTTGATTTATGATTTTTGTGAAAGTCATAAAAGAATTATATGTTCGAAACAAGTTGATTAAATCAACAATAATATATCATAGTAACCTGGAAAATTAGTGTAATTCATAAAAAGTTTCAAATTACATTTATTTTGGTATTTATAACATCAATTATGTTAATATTTCATTCATAAGATAATTACTGCATCATCTTTGTGTCATAAATAAATTAAATTATTTGATGTCTAAAAATTACAAATAAAATACCATCATGTAGGAAATCTGTTTAGCTTTCTAATGAATATTTACAATCGAATTTATCTTATGTACAACCCTATATTAAAAATGTTTTAGTAAATATACTTTGATTTTAACTCTTTTAACTCTTCTTTGAATTAAATAATAATAAATGTCCTAATCTAATCCAAGTGGGCCTAAATGATAATATTTTACACTTAAGGTTATTTTTGGTCGAGATACACTTTTACAATAGAATTAGGACATGTGTTAGGGTAATATCAATATCATTCTTACCCTTAATTACCCTATTTACTTTTAACCGTGGTAATAAAAGTAAAAAGTTACTATTCACCAAAAATTATTTTCATCTCATTGAACCACATTTTACTTATAGACATCAACCGTGTCTCTCGGATTTTTGAAATTCCATTCACAGGAGCAGTAAAATTATGTTTTATGAAAAATTCAGTTTTTAACTACCACTTAGTAGTTTCACTATTCATCAAAAATTGATGTTTTTCAGAAAAATGCCAAAATTTCATCCTAAGCTATATTTCATATTCGGAATTCAAAAATGAAGTCTATTTTACCAAATTCATAACATAGAAGTTGCATTAATTAATTTTATAATTAAATCCCGCTGTTAAAACAAATAGCGTGTTTTTAAGAAACAATATCTATCAAAAGATTGACACTTGATTATGTCTGGTTTAAAGGTGAAATTACATTCAATGACCAACATGAATTAAATTGTAAAAATATATTCTAAATATAATTTAAAACCACTCAAATTTATAATTTATCACTATTAATTATTTCGATTAAAAAAGTTGTTTTTAATTATAATTTAGTAATTTTCACTATTCATCAGAATATGAAAGTTATCCGAAAAGTACCAAAATTTCACCTTAGGCTAAATTCGATACTCCGAATCCAAAAATGAAGTCCATTTTGAGAGATAAAATTTCTAAAATTTAAAAAGTGGTTATTACTATTCATAACGGCTAGTTTTAATAATATTTTAATAACACATCGTTGTTTCGTGAAACTGAGTATTGCGTACTACACACGCTATCGAGAAAGGTTGCGATTGCGTGTAATGCAAGGAAAGTCAAATATGCGTGTTGTGCAAGCTCCTTTTGGTGTAGCGTACAACACAAGAAATTAATAAAATTAAAAAGAATATTTTTTCATAAAATCTTGGGTTGTTACATTCTACCCCCCTTAAAATGAATTTCGCCCTCGAAATTCGTCGGGGTTATAAATGGTTTACTATTCGAAAGTTTATTTAATAGAAACCCACATCGTAAAAAGGAATATCAAAACCAATCTTTAAAAACAAAAGTAAGAAACGTAATGGTTACCCAAATAAACTAATCACTGGGTTTCCACATAGGTGAAAATATGGATATGGAAGAGAAATCTAACCATCATGTTCTGATGGAGAGTGGTAGAGAATATGGCTATGGAAAAGCCAGTAATCACAAAGCCATAAATTTCTGATGATCTAAGGTACCATCTGATTCATCAGATATAAGATCACTAGGACAACATTTTTGGTTTTCAAGATCGTTTCCCTAAAGTTAAAGAATTTGAATTAGAATAAATACTTACTTTATGTTGGTACAACCTCACTGTTGTTCGTGCCTTTAACAATTTCCACTTCATCTCTTAAATAAATGAAGTTGAATTTGTTATTCGTGAAGTGTTAGCAGATCATGTGATAGAATGACGGGTCATTCTATCTGTCTCAAAAGGTTAGCAAAATTTATATACATAAGTCGATCTATAGTGAGATTAATCATATATGGTTCCTAAAATGGACTTATACTTTATATATTATACTGCTTAATATAATAAAACTAGTTTCTACTAAATAGGGACTTCCTGTAGGCCAGTGGTAGGAGATAAAGGCCAGTCGTACTTCGGTTGTGGGTTCGATTCCCACAGCCTTGTCCGACGCGATGGGCTGTCGCCCGTTCTGCAGGTTGTCCTTTTTCTAAAACTATATTACTATAACATCCCATAGAAAAAAAACTTATATCCTTAAACAATACTAACTTATGTCCAACATAATCCATTCCAATCTTTAGGCTTATCCATAATACTGCAGTCCACTCTCATAACATAGTGAAAACGATTACCAGAGATTTAACACCATCGTCGATCCCCATATATCATAAGATATGTTTTGTTGGTCACATTCCAAACATTCAAAGTCCTTAATCATGTATTCTTTTGAATACCTTAGTGAAAACATGAATACAGTTAAAAGTTAACATTTTCCACATACCAAAATCCTCAAAATTCTATATACTCAAATCCTGATATCACTTAGTCCTTATATCAATCATGAGCTCATGAATACTGTTAAACATTTAATTTTCTCCTTATCCCTTCATTATGCGCATATCATCTACATTCCAAAAATATCTGAATAACCTTTCATGGATACTGGTAACATTAATAAAACACTTTTAAAACTCAAGGAAAGACAACAATGTAACAATCCTTAGATGTATCTTTATTCCATAGTACCATGAGATTTCTTATACAAAATTACACATGATAAACATGTAATCATTTCACTACATTCTTAAACCATTAACCGAGCTTCAACAATTCTTTCATCTCACATATCATTTGTAGTCTCTTCATCATCATCCACATAAATACTACCCATACGACCATACTGATTCTCTGCATGAGTCTTTCCCTTAGGGAATTTGTTTGCATAATGCCCATACATTCCACAATTAAAACACTTAACCATTTTTGATGTCGTAGCAATATCATTATCCTCATCCATGGTGTTAACTGAACCTTTTCCTTTGCACTTACTTGCTTTGTGTCCTTCTTTTCCACACCCAAAGCATCATCCAGTTCCCTTGAAACATTCTCCTTGATGCCTCTTCCCACATGATTTGCATAGGGGAAATTGAACTTTCTTTCCTCTATGATCATCATTAAACTCCTTCTTTCTCTTATTAGCCGAGTCAGGAAACTTACCAAATTTTACTTTATTGATCATATTATGAGATTGCTGATTCGGCATAATAATGATGTTTGGACTTCCAAATCCCATTTCATTTGGTTGCTCATAAAGAATATCATTCCATTGTCCATCATATCCTCCATTATCGTGAATCATCTTGTTTCCAGCCATTTTCTAAAACCCAAAAAGAATAGTGTGAGAGGAAAAATAATGCTAAGGAAAACATCATAGTAAAGGGAGAGTACCCTTAATATCTAACATCTTAGGTTAAATTCTATGATCGTTAGCGTAATTCTAGTACTATAACCTATACGTATACTTAACCTTAGGGACATCCCTAGACATACCTTAGAAATATCTCTAGGGATCTCACTAATGTTTTCACGTCCTAGTTTCCAAATGTTGACTAAACCTTTCCTCTGATACCAACTGTAGAGACCCGAAGCTTATCGTACATGGACATTACATTACTTTTGAGGAATACTTAGTACATAACAAAAACACACACACAAGGACCGTAATAGTTTAGTGTCTTCGGAAACTCGTAACGTAATCTTCTAATCGTGGTGAAAGATCCTCAATATCTCCCATAAAGATCTTCCCTTCTTTTTTTTTTTACCTAAAACCATTATTTATATCCTGGGGAAAAGAAAACATAAAAGGGTGAGCTCAAATGCTCAGTAAGGGTAAACAAAAGAATATCAATCACATCATATTCATATGAACATAACTTTTGGAAATCTTAACCTGCAAAAGAGAGCATAATTTCATAACATGGGATAAATCATAGCAGTGAAATGAAATCCCAATAAGCATAACTTAAAACATGAAACTTTGTGGCATACACACATAATCATAGAGAATCATTTCATGTTAGTCATGACTCATTTCCAAGACTATCTTAGTGGACAAAGTCCCTTTCTGAATCGAGTCACCCTCGTTTCAGTCCTGTTTCACTGAACCGGTATAACCTACCATTCCAGCCATGTCTATCTCATGAGATATAAAAACATTACCCAATTCATTGGAGGGAGATATTGGTCCCACCCATCCTATAATGAATCCTTTCTTATGTGTGACACATAATCATAAATCATACATCATCGCATAACCCATGTAATAAATATGGGATTCTTAAACAACATGACATCATAAAACAATTCATATAAGATAAAGGAATTCATAAAAATAATTCAATCACAACATGATCAAATCAACGTAATAATAGGGATAAAAACAGAACCCTTTTATTATCTTATATGGAAAATAATTTTGATAAAATACTTGAACTCCATTCTTGAGGAAAATATCCTTTCTAATTCAAAAACATTTTCCTTTCTTAACATGTCTTAAAATTTAAAACTAAAAGAAGTTGATTAAAAATAAACTTGAAAACTTGTAAAGGAAGCTTCTTGGAAATAATGTTTTAAAAATCCATTCATGCCGTATAAGTTAAAAAAACATTCTTCGTACTTTTGTCGGAAAAGTTAAAAAGTACCTCGTACGAAAAAAGATTCCTTTCATACATATTGCTAAAAAATCACCGAAGGGTAAAAAAGGATTTAATCAATTGTAGGTGGATGTAAATAATATTAAATATTGATGAAACATGGATTTGGATGATAAAATACACCCCAGTAAATACCAAAGTATAAACAATCCCCGATAAAAATGAGATTGTGATATTTCCCTTACCTTAGGTCCGACTTGCTTTGTGAGTGTCCGAACCTCCTGTATATGATTTAAATCATGTTATTGACTTATTAAAGAATCATATTAATTGTTATTATATCATATATGGTCCACTTATGACTTTATATTACCCGTTCATTTGTAAATTCATGTTAAAGTAGCGTTTTGGGTAAAATCGTCTCAATTGTCGTTCGTGTTTTTAACTTGTAATTATTCATATGATTACTTAGATCATGATTACTTAATTACAGAATATAAAACATGATTTATATATATATATTCATAATACACATATATAATAAATCAGTAAATGAAAATAAATACACCGTTCATGGAGACAGTAGTCCGTACGTACGCATGAACGCTGTTTTCGTTTCCTTATTGAATTGAATGGAATTAAGTAGATGACATACATATAAATATAAATAATTCCAGTATCATTATTAGGTCATATATTTAATTATTAATTATTATATATACTTTATAATCATTCATGAATGGTTAATCATTGAGAATGAATCTCATCGCGTCGTGTAGACGGTAGTCCGTACGTACGCACGAGCGATGATATCGTTCCCATGGTCGTGGAATTGTGTTGAAGTGTATGTATACTATTTTAGTATTAATATAAATTTATAATAATCATATATCGTTACTCATTACACCTTTATACCCATCCAATTAATGTGGTGGCGGAAAATAGATTACACCACGGCGTGGAGACGGTATTCCGTACGTACACACGCACGGTGATTTCCTTTTTCCGTAGGATGGATAGAAGGTTAATTAGAGTTGTTTCATATTTATAATAACATATCAGTATATAAGAAATACTGATGTTATTACTTTATCATGAAACAACTAAAGAAGAAGAAGTTGAATAAGAAATAAATTGATAAAGATCGGTAAGGGATATTACCTCTTTTTGACGCGCCTTTTCTTAGCCTCCACTTAAAGAACTAAGGATGGTCTTTGAAGAAGACCAAGACCTCTATGATGATACTAGGGAAGTGGGGAAGGGATTTTGGCAGGGGTTGGCCGAGCTTGAGTGCTCAAATTGGTGTGAGGAGGAGGGGGATGAGGTGCCCTTTTATAAGGGAGGAGAGGGGCACCTTAGGAATATCTCAAAATATTATTTTATATTAAAGTAAAAATCGGTTTATAATGGTTCCAAAGGGTCTTATTTCTAAGCTAAAGTGGGGATGGGTCGTAATCCTATCATCCAATAGGATTTAGACAAGTTTAGGGTATTATTTTAACCTTATCAATTAGATTTAACTCTAAGTTAAATAATTTAACTTTTACCGTGTCTTTTTGTTTTCTTACACTATATGGTTAATACACTTACTATAACATGCCAAACGAACCCAAAATTATTTATTATTAATATATATATCCTTATCTAAGTCATTTGGCCGAAAATTATATTTTTAGGAATAAAATAACAATTAATAATATAATATTTGATTTAAAAACTATTTTGTGTCAATTTTGACACTATTTGATTTATGAGTTTTGTGAAAGTCATAACAGAATTATATGTTCTAACAAAGTTGATTAAATCAACACTAATATATCATAGTAACCTAGAAAATTAGTGTAATTCATAAAAAGTCTCAAATTACATTTATTTTGGTGTTTATAACATCAATTATGTTAATATTTCATTAATAAGATAATTACTACATCATCTTTGTGTCATAAATAAATTAAATTATTTGATGTCTAAAAATTACAAATAAAATACCATCATGTAGGAAATCTTTTTATCTTTCTAATGAATATTTACAATCTAATTTATCTTATGTAAAACCCTATATAAAAATGTTTTAGTAAATATACTTTGATTTTAACTCTTTTAACTCTTCTTTGAATTAAATAATAATAAATGTCCTAATCTAATCCAAGTGGGCCTAAATGATAATATTTTACACTTAAGGTTATTTTTGGTCGAGATACACTTGTCCAATAGAATTAGGACATGTGTTAGGGTAATATCAATATCATTATTACCCTTAATTACCCTATTTACTTTTAACCGTGGTAAATAAAAGTAAAAAGTTACTATTCACCAAAAATTATTTTCATCTCATTGAACCACATTTTACATACATACATCAACCGTGTCTCTCGGATTTTTGAAATTACATTCACAGAAGCGGTAAAATTATGTTTTATTAAAAATTCAGTTTTTAACTACCACTTAGTAGTTTCATTATTCATCAAAAATTGATGTTTTTCAGAAAAATGCCAAAATTTCATCCTAAGCTATATTTCATATTCGGAATTCCAAAATGAAGTCTATTTTACCAAATTCATAACATAGAAGTTTCATTAATTAATTTTATAATTAAATCCCTCTGTTAAAACAAATAGCGTGTTTTTAAGAAACAATATCTATCAAAAGATTGACACTTGATTATGTCTGGTTTAAATGTGAAATTACATTCAATGACCAACATTGAATTAAATTGTAAAAATATATTCTAAATATACTTTAAAACCACCGAAATTTATAATTTATCACTATTAATTATTTCGATTAAAAAAGTTGTTTTTAATTATAATTTATTAATTTTCACTATTCATCAGAATATGAAAGTTATCCGAAAAGTACCAAAATTTCACCTTAGGCTAAATTCGATACTCCGAATCCAAAAATGAAGTCCATTTTGAGAGCTAAAATTTCTAAAATTTTAAAAGTGGTTATTACTATTCATAACGGATAGTTTTAATAATATTTTAATAGAACATCGTTGTTTCGTGAAACTGAGTATTGCGTACTACACACGCTATCGAGGAAGGTTGTGATTGCGTGTAATGCAAGGCAAGTCATATATGCGTGTTGTGCAAGCTCCTTTTGGTGTAGCGTACAACACAAGACATTAATAAAATTAAAAAGAATATTTTTCATAAAATCTCGGACTGTTACAGCAACAGAGCAGCTAGCCGCTTTGCAGATATCCTTCGTGGATAGAGATGGAGCAACCTTCCTTCAATCACTCATAGTCACTCCTCCACTACTGCAGTGGGTCAGAGAGGCATAGCATGGGAACGCTGACTGTGAGACGCGGCATGCGCAGATATCCTCAGGATAGGAACCTGATGGTTTCTCTGTAGGAGGAGAGCACGTCGTCCTTTTCAGAGGACGTACCTTGGTACCAGTTTCTTTACGGGAGGAGGTGCTGAGAGAGTTTCACACTTCTCCTTTAGAGGTACATCCTGGCGTGGTGAAGATGTACCAGGATCTCAGACGACAACACTGGTTTCCGGGCATGGAGAAGGTTGTGGAAGAGTTCGTTTCTCGAAGCCTAAACTACCAGCAGGTGAAGGCAGAGCACCCGGTACCAGCAGGATTGGTATAGCCCTTGGAGGTCCCAGAGTGGAAGTGGGATGAGATATTTATGGACTTCGTGACTGGACATCCACGCACTTCCAGAGGTCACGACTCCATTTGGGTGATTGTCGACCGACTCACCAAGTCGGCCCACATCTTACCCATCAGAGAGCAGGGATCAGTGGAGAGATTGGGACGTCTCTACCTTCAGGAGATTGTATGGCTTCATGGTCTGCCATCATCTATAGTATCTGATCGAGATGCTCGCTTTACTTCCCGGCTTTGGAAGGGGTTGTAGGAGGCATTCGGGATGCAGCTACGTATGAGTACTGCCTTTCACACTCAGACAGATGGTCAGACGGAGAAAACCATTCAGACTCTCGAGGACATGCTATGCGCATGTTTCCTCAACTTTGGTCATAGCTGGGAGGACCCCTAACCTTGGTGGAGTTCGCGTAAAACAACATCTACTACTCCACCATTGTGATGGCACCATACGAGGAGTTGTACGACCAACCTTGCAGATCTCCTCTGTGCTGGACAGACCCTGGGGAGTCAGCACTTGTGGGACCAGAGATGGTCTAGGCCATGACAGAGAAGGTCCAAGTCATCCAAGAGCGGATGAGGACAGCTTAGAGCCGGCATAAGTCTTAAGATGACTGGAGGTAGAGGCCACTTGAGTTCGAGGATGGCGAGCACGTCTTCTTGCGGGTCTCACCTCGACGTGAGATACAAAGATTTGGCTGGGGTGGAAAGTTGTCTCTATGCTTAATAAGGACATTTCAGGTCCTTAGCAGGATTGGTGAGGTGGATTATCGCCTGGATCTACCAACCTAGTTGCACCGGATGCATGACATCTTCCACATATCCCAACTGAGGAGATACGTGCACGACCCGACGCATATCATTGACCAAGGGGATCTAGAAATTGATGATGGGGTGACTTTTGTGGAGGTCCCGGTGGAGATTGAGTATCGATAGGAGAGAGTCCTACATGGACGGTCGATTTCTCTAGTGCACATCAGATGGCAACACGGGAACCTCCAGGAGAGCACTTGGGAGCGGGAGGCTCAGATGCGTGCTCAGTACCCACATTTCTTACCCTAGTTTTGATGTATCTTTATGGGGACGTAATTCCTTGAGGTGGGAGTGATGTAAAGACACTTAAAATTCAAGGAAACTTTTTTCTTAATTTTCTTGGGAATGTTTCAAGAAGGCAGTTTCTGGCGGCACCTAATTTCGAGGCCCAGTGTGCCCAGAATCTTTTTCTGATGTTTAGCTCAGGTATGATCAATGAACGAACGAGCGGGTTTTTCTAACTTTTGAACTGGTTCTCAGAATCAAATTCTGAGGGCACCGACGGAATCGCAACGCTGTTATTTTCTTGGAAATATCTTTTCCGGAGTTTAATTTGCTCGGGTGTGGTTTTTAATTTTTGGGGTTAAGTTAGGAAATAAAATAAAAGTGGTACAACCGAATTTTATTTTATTTTTCTTATCTTATGTTAAGTGGATGATGTGGGACCCACAATATCCTACCCACTTGGTAGGATATTTGTGAGGTGGGGCCCACACGAGCCCCACCATTTCTTTTCTTCTATGTAACGCACCTGCACCCCCCTTTTTAATGAAGTCAACTCTTGCGTTTAATCTGGATATTAAACACCTCATTAATTGGGCTGTTTTAAACTCCTCAATTAATAGTTCATTTCGTTTCTTTTTGAAACTCAAACGTTGGATTGTGCGTTAATAAAATAAGACAACTCTTATTTTATTTTGGTTGGAACTTGTTGCGTGGAGAGGATTTGGAGAAAATCCTTATTCATCGAAGAAGAACGCGAAGTACGCGAAAAACACAGGATCCTCGGAGATCGATGACGCGACGGTTCTTCCATAACGTTCCTTCTTCCACGACTCTTCTTCCGCGATGCTTCTCCGCAACACGACGATCCTTTCTCTACGACGCCTTCTTCCGCGACAGTTATTTCCGCGACGAATCCTCGCTCATCGAATTCGACGAGGTAGGGATTTATTTTAATTGTTGTTCATTAATTCTTCTGGTCCCTTTCTTCTTTTCTATTGAAGCCTCATATTACCGCAATAACGGGAGGGGGTGGGACCGCATGAACACGGCTGACCCTCCTCTCCCTTTTTGTTTCTATGATATTATTACGGAACGAGCAAGGCAACGCGGTGCCGAAGCACCGCGCATGAATTATTAAAGAAAAGGGGGAGAATCGCAGTGCCGTTGCGCCGCGCGGTTGAATAAAAACCAAAGACGTGGCGTCGTCGTGCCGCACCGGAGAACTACAAAAGATCCCCGACTAGAGAGGGGTCGCGGTGGAGGGGCGCGCCGCACCGGACAGACAATTCTGCGGCCGGTTCCGGGCCGCAGCAGAGTAGAGGGACCGGCGGCCGGTTCCGGGCCGCCGGCATCGAATAGAGGGACCGAACCTTTCCGGTCCCGTTCTGGCAGCAGCCGGCCAGCCAGAGCGTGCCGGTCGGTCATGGGAAAACCGAGGGTTTGTAACCCCGGGTCGGCAATCAGGTGCAGCTCCAGACATGGGGGCCGCGAGTTCTCAACGCGGGGGGCAGCACCCCCCCCCATCACCGTTCGGCCGATGGCCACGCCAGCGCACCGGGTCGGGCTACGCCCATGTGGGCCGGAACCGGACCCTGTTCGGGTCGCCCAGTTCGGGCCAACCCTGGGGGAATCGGGCTGGGTCGGACCGGGCCCGAACCCCCTAATACCGAACCTCTTTCGGTATTTAGCCTATAACATGAGATACATGCCTCTGATCGACGCACCGTTAGTTGTGTAGCGATCCATTCATCGAGCCGGTCGTATCGGTATATTACACTCAGGGTTTCCGAGAAATTTGGGTTCGGCCAGGTTGGTTCGTACACGAAACCAACCGGGCCCTCGGAGCAGAAACGCTTATAACATGAGCTCCGAACGTCTGATTGACGTGCCGCCACCTTTTTAAGATTCCTCTTAGTGAGACAGACCTTTTGGATTAATCTGGTCGAGGTTTGGATGCAGGTGGAGTACGGTCGGGTTGGTTTTGACTTAAAAACCAACAGGGACTCTGGGACGAAAAGGCCAATAACTCTCAGACCAAGCGTCCGATTGACGCACCATCTGTGACGTTGAGTTCCTATTGACGATACAAAACTTTTGGATACATCCAATCTGGACTATGTGTTAGTTGATGTATCAGCCCCTTGGCTCATGGAGCGGACACTCCCGAATGAGCTTGCTGTGTTTGGGAACCCTAGAGCTGGCTGCGACGGCGATGACGTTGACGACTGTACCGAAATCCTCTATGGATTCGACGACGACGACTCCAGCACTTAGCGATCCTACGTGGATCAGTGCTACCGATCCTGTGTGGGTCGGATCCTATGTGGGTCAGCGCTCAGCAGTCCTATGTGGGTCAGCACCTACAGATCCTGTGTGGGTCCAATCCTGTGTGGGACATTGCGGGGGTTAGTTACCTATCGATCCTGTGTGGGTCAGATCCTTTGTGGGTCATTGCGGGGGTTATTACCTATCAATCCATTGTGGGTCTGACGGCTTAGATAAATCAGTGGATATATCTGATCATCTCTATCATCATACGAAGAAGTATACCTGTGTGAGTTGAATCTTGTTTTGCTTTCCTATGTGGATTGTGTTGTGTTATCCTATGTGGACGTGATCGAAATTGGGCTCGGATGTTGGAGCTGAACTGGAATTGATGACTTAGGTATATATATGGGCATATACCTAAGTAGTGTCAGATGTTACTTCATTATTGTATCTTTCCTTTGTGGATTATCCTATGTGAATTCTGGGAGACCTTCGGGGGTATCGGGGTCCCTACTGAGTAGGTTATAATTACCCCTACACTGGATATGTCCGCACTACGTTGTGTTGGTTGCAGACGACGGACAACGCTGATCGTGGATGAGGCGTGCGGAGCAGGTCAGTACCTGGAAGTGAACCACTGGGCGGGACGTACTCGGAGCAGACGGCTGGACCCGAGGAGCTGTGGAGGCTATCTGTACCCACCCTTCAGGTGGGACTTCCAGTGGATGGATCAAGGCTGCGGCTTTACTTTTCAGTTGATGTACCCTCCTTTTCAGTTTTACTTTACTTTCAGTTTGGGTTTTTATTCTGGACCACATACTTTTTCCGCACTTACTATTGTATCCAGTTTTTACTTAGTGTTTACTTTTGCTTTCTTGCTCTGTGGTATTTTTTTACTTTACAAGGGAAATGCCTTCCCTTTTTATCGGGAATTATTCCTTGGTGCTAGTCGCCAGCCTTAGGCCTATGGAAGGCGGTCTTGGGGTAGTCACGGCATGGGCCCCGAGGACGGGTCGTGACAGATGTGGGGATGAAAAAATAATCATATTGCTTCATTGAAGAGGTAGTGCATACATACAGATGAACTACAATATAATAATTTATTGAATAGAAAAGTAAGAAGTTAATGATATATTATTTTTAATGAATTATAATTATTTGTTGTATTATATATATAATCATTAATTATATCATGATAAATATCATTGAGAGGCAACGATGGAAAACAAATTACATTGGTTCACAAGGTGGTGGTCCACCATACACAAAATCAGTAGTTTCATTTCCAATTTGATAGAAGACAAGATGTATTTAGGATACCACATTAATATAATTACATATGAATATATGGTAGATACTCATAATAATATATTATCATGGTTTAAAATCATTTTAATTTTGAGGAATAAGAAACAAAAAAAAATTACCCATCACATAAGAACCTCATCTTTTGACAACATAATTCAGATTAAATGTAAATACATCCTAGATGGGATTAATGAAAAAAAATTCACATGTATGTGTGATAAGAATTAATGAATTTTTTTTAGGTCATGAATATACCAAATAGAGTTAGAAATTTGATGTGGAGAAGACAGTGGGTTTCCTTTTACAAGAGGAAGAGAGGACTCACTTGGATGGTTTCAATTGAAAAATGTATACCCATGTTTTACACATGCCACAACGCTACAAAATGAACTATTAGAACGATTTATATGTGATAGGGTATAAAAATTTCCCTAAAATATTATTTAGAAAACTATTAAGGTTATATTAAAATTTATTTCTTTTGTTTAACTGACATTAAACAAGTTTAAACCACAATCGTGGTATATATTTTTTATATTTTACCTATTCGTTTATAATAAGAAGTATGTTTAAACTATTATATAATATAAATTTTTTTGTCTCTAAATATACTATTTTTTATCAATTCTAATTAATCTATTTCAATGAAATGAATTTAACATTAAACTTATCGACCCGATGAAAAATTATTTTTCAAGAGATGTGTTTTTCAAGAATAAGATGATATTATATTTAAATTATAACTACTTGTCATGTAAATATTAATATAAATTTATTCTCATTGATATTTAATATATATATATAATGATAAAATAATTCCTAATTATGGGGTTTTAAATTTAATTAAAATACAAAAACAATATTCACATTAAACTAGTTCGTTGTAAAAATATGTTTTAAGCCCAAACAAATAATATAGTAAAATCAAGTATAATTATAATTCTAATGAAATTAATATAATTAATTATAAATTATTAATAATTGTGTTAAATGATAAATTGAATGAAAAATTTTAAATTTAAATTACACAATTTATTTAAATGAAATGACTAAATTTTAAAAATCCATTTTCTCACTATTCACTTAAAAACAATATTTTTTAAAAATGAATAAAAATAACCCTACATTATGTTTTATAATCTATATTCAAGCATGATATTAATTTTATCAAATAAATATTCCAAATGTTATATAACGTAACTATAATTTTTATTAAAAAATTAATATAAATAACGTTTGAATAAATTGTATACATTAAATGAATAGAATGAATTAGAATAAACTAATTGATTATTTACGAATAATTTATATGTTCCATTATATTTAGTAGTATATATATATATATATTAAATAAATTAATCTTATTAATTACATCAAATTCAATATCAATTTCACAGTAGTCATATAAATATATTTCATCTTTTCTTTGGCTTAGTAGTGCATGTTGTATAAGTTATCATACATGTTTTTCATTTTTTAAAATTTCATGGTGTAACATCCCTGAATTTTTTAAATTGTGTATAATAAATTATTTCTATTTCCTATGAATGAAATTTTTATATTTGGAATTATCTTTTTAGAAACCCTCATCCGAAAAATGATTAATAAAACATCCCCTTGTTTAGAAGGGGACAATAAAAAAGAAGTTAAATAATAATACCACATAATATGGTTTATAACTAGGAAAAAATTTATGAAAAGTGATAATATAGGAAGGTAGGAACGTGTGATTATAATATAATTATATATTTTGAAATAGATCATTGAATATAAGAAATTGAATGATCATTATAATGTCAACATCCACAAAACCATAAAAAAGAGATATGAAAACGACCATCAATTTCACCATTTTTTTTCAGGAGGTAAAATCTTTGTTAAAATAACATTTTACTATATTTGAGTTATTCCATTAACATGTAGTCTAAAACTAATATAATTACTCTTAAAAGATATAAAAATTTGCATCATTTATTCAAATTTGACAACAAAATAATCTTTTCTTAATATATGTAAGTAAAATATATTATTTTGTTTCTACCATGAAACACTAATTTCATCTTATTATGGACCACATTATCCACAAAATAATATGAAGATATTATTTCAGAAATTAGAATTTAAAAAACAAAATTAGATAGCATAAGGTATGATATTTTCCAAAATGAATAAACTGGAATATCATTAATCTCAAAAATTCAATAATATTACTCCTAGATCAAACATAATCATTCAATAAATATAAAAATCTATATTATAAATAGCCTCAATAACATTAAAATTTAATATTTTTTATATTCAAAATTAAAATCATTCCATTTAGCATACATGACAAAACATATAGTGGTCCCCTTCTAAAATAACAATAATCAAATATTCACCAAAATTTTTATCAATATCATACTCATCTATACAATAAAACATGTTTTTCAACAATTACCTCAAAATCCAAGATTGTAAAAACCCTAAATGTAATCAATACCATAAAAATTATTTACAAAAAATTAATAGAAATAATTTGAATTAAATCAAAGCATTTCATATACTTTAACTAAATAAAATGTCTTCCAAAATTGGATGAATCACTATATGTTCACATGAGATAAAACCATGGAATAAGTGTCGAAGACATTAATCATATGAAAATCTACAATCTTATAGACCTATGATGGTAATAATAACACTTAAGATTAAATCTCATGCTAACATCCTAATATCCTGTATTATCTAACCCATACTTGGATACCAACAATAATATACTCAAAACCAATATAACATTTCTATATATAAAAAATAAACATTACATTTATAACATTGACATAGAAGAATGGGAACAAATTTTTCCGTCAAAAACAAACAAACTAGAAATGATATATTAGATCAATTACATATTTAATGTCCTTTTTGTTTTATAGTTTCAGATAATCCAAAAAAACATTTTCTTTGTTAATATCCATAACTCAAAGGGAGCATCACTCCCACAATAATCATCTAATCGAATTATGTATTTTTCTCCCACATCTCCCACAAAATTATTCACATATCAAACCATTCAATAAAGAAATAATTTATCATCATTCTTCCTATACTATTGAATAAGAAACACAATAAGGATATTCCAAAATGTATAGATATTGAAAAAATAATAATTAAAATTTAAATGTCTTATGTTAGAATTAGATTATTGCATGTGTGTGGTGACATAATCAATGTACATGATCATAGAAAAAGTGAACCCATTCCTATAAAACATAGAAAAATAAACATATGAAATGGAATAAAGATTTGAAAAAAGAAATATTTATAAAAATCCATTATCATGATCCCCATTATGTCAATATTTATAAATATAATCATTAAAACCCATTGTAAGAAAAAATGAAATGCATTGTAATTGTAGAACATTATTTTTATATAATCATTTAAAATTATAATATCCATTCAAATAACATCGAAACTAATTATATGAAGAACATTATCAATAAAAAATACATTGGATACCTATAATAGTGATCACCCATCATATCATTTTCTATAATCCAGATCAAATCTTCCTATAATGAGATATACTAGGGTTCAACACATCCTATAACCAATATCGGGTGGACCTATGATCTATAATGGCCCTTAGCCAATAATATCATGAGCTATAATACTAATCCCCCCATTTTATAAGCCCTTTCAGGATCACTCGTGATATATAATTGGGATTAACCATTTATAAAAAATTGTTCAAGAACCATAATATAATTAAATTACGTAGATCAAACATCTAATCATTATACTCTAACAAACATCCATTGTTCCTTTAGAAACATTTTTAACTGGGGTAAAAGGAATGGATTTTTTAATAATATCATTGAAATAATAATAATCAATCTATTAAATTAATTTTATTCTCTCATTACAAAATATCATGAATATATCATATGTTACTCCAATGGTTGTTGAAATTGATTATTGTAAATACTATTAAAAGTTCATAAAAATATTCTTAGGTAAAATCGAATTTTCAATTTGACAATCACTTAAAAAAATTCACCAAATATTTTTAAAAAACACATATTATAAAAGGAGAGTTGATGCGTACAATGGATACATCATGTATAAAATAGTCATGACAGATAAAACATTCATTCGTGTTCTAAACATTAAAATCAACATGTCTTCAACCATTTTGTAATGGGATCAAATAGGGGCCCATTAGGAAAATTATATAGAATATATTACTTAATAACATATAAAAAAGGTAAATTATTTTGAAAAGTATCTTTTGGAAATATTTTATATTTAATAAGACACATTATTGAAAACATTTTTTTCAAAAGGATCTGTAATATAAGGATTCCTAATCTGAAATAATATACAAGATCAGTATCACTTAAAATTGACAATCATGATGTTTCTTTAATAAATAATGGTGGAAATTGAAATTTAACTTGTTAACCACATTCATAACCAGTGGATTAGAGATATATGTGGTTAATTAAAATAACTGAATATTATTTATTCCATAGGATGATTGAAAATAAAGAAACCAGGAATAGAATGAGATTGTAATATAAATCCTTTTCCACATTTATAATTATTCAATCATATTCACAAGGAAATAATAACATCAAAATAATAAATAAATATCATTAGATTGAGTTCATGGATGATATAAACATTAAATGTATAAAAATTTATACCTCATAAATGTATATTGATTTATTTTATTAAAACTATATCCAAAGGAAAAAAGATTTGAGACTAGTAACCCTTACAAAGATCATATAATTATATTGATAGTCAATTAATGGTGAGATTATGTGAAAAACATTAAACCCAAAAAATAATTATATATATATAATAAAAAATTAATAGGCCAAATTACTCATAATCATGTCATAAATGTGGAAATGCTGATTTTTTTTAAACCAATTAAATGAAATTGAGTTAAAAACACTTTACGACTTTGTATAATTCATAATAAGTACCGTAATATTAAATAAATCAGGTTGAAATCAAGAATTACATGAATTAATAAGGTTTAGTGATATCAAATACAACTGTTTTAGTATATATAAACCTTACAAAACAAATTAGTCCAATAATAACAAAACATGTCTCAATGAATGTAAATCAAGAGAAAACCCATTATTGATTTGGTAATCTCTTGATCGTTACCATCTGTTAGAGAGAACCAAATATAGATGTAAAAATCCCAATAATATTCATTAAATAAATAATAAAAGGCATTACTTGTATGTATATACACTGAAAATATGTAGAACTATTTAATATTTCATATGTCTCATATAAATAAATGTGTGATGCAAAAACCCTTACCTGGAGTCCAATCATTCTATATATTCAATTTAAATACTGTATAATAAGATTATATCGACTATTTAATTTATTAATAATTTTTTCTATGTTTAATAAATTACAATTAAATCTTTTATTTTTTTTCATTTTATTTATATATATAAATAACAATTCTATTATATACATGTGAGGTATTTTGTGGACATTTAGTTCATTTTTTCCAAATAGCTTCAAGGCGTTGCTAATTATCAAAGGGTCATATGAAACATAATTTTGAGATAAACATTCCATAAATAATTATCATATTTTTATATAAATTATACTTCTCAGAACAATCATGAAATTGTTTTATGGAAAAATAACCGTGTTACAATCTTGGAGTTGGTATGTTGTAAATAAACATGAGTAACATTTCCATTTTTTGAAGAACATTATAGAAACATGGTAAGTTTTATTTTATCTTTTATTAGTTATATTTATATCATAAATATCATATAATTTATGTATATATTCATAAAAATACTATTCATGTTAGTTTTTTATGAAAACATAATCAGGTCACTTCGTGGAGGCGGTAGTCCAAACATACACACAAATGACTTTATAATTATTCATTGTAAGGAAAGTTAAAATTAAATTATATATTTTATATTAATAAATATTATTATGTAATTAATTTAATATATAAAAATTAACTACTTCATTATAAACATAGAGGAGAGGGAAAGGAGGAAAATTAATTACATCGGATAGTGAGGGGGCAGTTCTCTATACACACACGAACGATGTTTTCATTACCCATTTCATAGATTATTAGTGGATATAGATTATTTAACTAAAAAATAAGATATAATTATATTCAATTTACTAATTTTATTGTATCATCATTTTATATTTAAATTTTGACGAGATGTAGTATGAAATAGTAAAAAAAATTTTGGTTAAGAATGATATCACCTATTCAGGACACCTATCTAGTGTTTTTCATATATCAATTATTAATATTAGTTATTATGAAAAGGACTATAATAAGTATATAGGAATGTAACTAAGGGATTTATGTAGGTTTTCTATGAGATAATCAAAATTGGATGTGTGAATAAGAAAGTATAGTTGGTGTCCTTTTATAAGTTGGGGAGAGGGAACACTGAGTTTTTGAAAAAAATTGAATACCAAAATTTTACACATTAAAAAAAGCACAAAAATTGAACATTATAGAAAATTATATGACATATGTTATATATATGACCATAAATTATGATTTATATTTTATCACTTCTCATTTTAGTTTAATCCCTGATAAATTATTTTTAACCATAACCAAGAGAAATGAAATTTACTATTTACACATTTCATTAATATTGAAAATTAAGATGAAATTATTTTATAATTTAAATCATAATGATTAAATAAATGGAAACCATTTTATTAATTTTTACTTATTGAAGTAAATAATTTTATTCCAAATAAATCCCATATATATGATGAAGAAATAAGTTTTCAAGAATTGTATTCTACATGAAAAATATGAACATATATTAAATTTTTGAATAGTAATTATTTTTTAGGAATTAAAATAAATATATATTTTTATTAAATATATAAAATTAGTTTAAACCATTACACCTTAGGGGTTAATTTACACAATTTAAATGGATGATCATTATGTACTTTAAACCAATTTTCATAAAACTAATTTTATTCCAGAAAATAGTCTTATACTACAACCAAGTATAAATATTTCCCAAATATTGTTATTTACACTAAATTTAAATAAATAATTATAATTTTTATTGATATATATTTGAAATAAAAATCCTTTAAAATGCATAATTTATTGAAAAAAATGACTATATTTTAAAATTTTATATTTTCACTTTTCACGGAATAATCAATTGTAACCTAAAAACTCCAAATATTTAACCATAAGTTAATTTTTATATTATAATTTTATTAAATAAAATACTTTTATGAATTAAATATGAAAAAATATGTTTTAAATAATTATATCAATATAAATTTGAAAATTTATTTTTGAAGTAAATGTATTTTTTTATGAAATAATATGACAACCATAAATTAGGTAATTATTCAATGATAATTTTCTGATACATTAATATTTTATAATAAATGTATATATATTTTATATATTAGTAAATCCTATAAATTTTCACCAATTTAACAGCTATGTTACAACATTCATAAAACAATATTTTTTTATTCATTTAATCTAGGTGTTGTGTCAATTATATGTCATTAAACATGGTCTTCTATTAACAAACATCTACGGATATTAAAATGAAAGTTTCATTCTTGTGTACATATGGAATACAAGATCACGATACTGATATCATTCATTTTCCATTAGAAAATTTCATGATTAGTTATTATGATGTATTTTATCTTTATAAATGAAATTTATGAACTAATTATTCTTTTGGAATTATAATATCTCATCTACCTTCTAATAATCCCATCCACTGGAAGACAATAACGATTCTCTTGTTTAATTTTGTAATACCACATCCAAATTTTAGGTGACACATGTTTAATCATATATTTATATTATTTTCTATAAAAGTGTATATAATGATTAAATATGGTACATTCTACATTATTTTGTTTCTAGACATGATGTAACCATGATCAATGTAAACGGACTACAAATTATCAACCAAAATAATCATGAAAAATGATGTGGTTAACCCATTTATAAATGATGATAAATATATATTGTTAATTACATTTTTTTAATTTTGTTATACATAAATCATTCATGTTAATATTATTAAGAATTTTTTATGTTTTATATGTATAATGTAAACCCTCATGAGTTTAAAAGCAGAACATTAGGCACAATAACACATCTGAATAAAAACACCAAGAATAGAATAGATTGTAAAAACCTAAATCAATAATATATATTTTTTAGAAAATAAATTAAATATATTTGAAAGTATGCAATGCATGTAGAACTGGGTTTGAATGAGACGTGTTATTCTTTTAAAACGTCATTATTTAAAAATAAAAATTATCAACTGGCTATTATGTTGGGGGAAATGTAAAAGAAAAACTAAATTATGTATATTATATGTTTTAAAAATGTATAAATTAAATTAAATGGATATCAATTGAGTAGAAATAATATATGAACCATTTGAATCAAAATAATTACTATTTATTGAAAGGCTATATTATTTTAATAGGTCATTTAGTTGCACTTTTAGAATGAAATATTAATTAATTTTTAACAATTATTAAAATTTGTGTTCAAAAAATAATCTTAATTAATGAAATAAACATGTTGGTATTATATTTTGAAGATTTTATGATAATTTTTTTGATGAGATTAATTTTTTTTTAAAGTGAAATATAATTATTATTATTATTGAAAGATAATTTCTCATTTAAATAATTTAGAAGGATAATTTACATTTAAAATGGTTTTTTAAGTACAATTAGTTCTATAATCTTAAAATTTAATTTATTTAGGTCACCGTAATCTATTTATATTGAATTCAAATAAAAGTTTTTTTAAACAATTGGAATTTTTTTAGAAAACTCATGTTTTACTAGTCTCTTGGTTTAATTTTATATTGAATTCAGAACCTTCAATGAAGAAAACATGTAAAATGGATTAGATATTTTTACCAATGTTAAATTATAATACCTAATAGTTTTTATGTAAAATTTCACCATAATAAATTGCAAATATAATAAAAAAAATTATTACAGATACGGAAAAAATGTGTTTATGGGAGTGTTAATCGAATAAGATAAGGGTTACTGATGATATAAAACAGGTGAAATAACCCTTTTATTGACATATTTTAACCATAAAACTTATTATAAGCGATAAATATTCATTTTTATGCCTTTTTAAAAAGAAATACATGTGTAATACAAAATCTTTTAATAAATTTCATGTGTATCCTTTCCCAAAATAATGGTAGGCCACCAACACTCCTCCCCTATTCACACATACAAAACTATTTTTTCATAGAATAACTATCCATGTAACATATATATTCCCATAAAAAAATCCTACATTACATATTATTATTTTGAAACCCTCATGTATGGCCATTATGTTAAACATAATATGGTTTCCCAGAGAAGTGGGAATATTTGTAACTATACATTTTCATTTTATTTATACATATAACTCTATATAATATTATTAATAAATAATAATATTAAAAACAATTATATACTATATAATTTGATGTTATTATTTTAATTTAATGGTCTATATACATCTCCTCTTCCATCAAATAGGATACAAAACCACAAAACATGAGTTAGGAAAACTGTCGCCTAATACATTGATATAAATTTTTTTCCATCACAACCATTCAAGGATGCTTAAAATCAATGATTTAAGATTTTTATATGATATATATATATATAATACTTATATTATTATTATAGTACAGGTTTCCTTGAAAATTTGGTTCTGTGAGGAACATGAAGGCATTCCTCCTATATATGTTGGAAAACCGCCTCATGAAATAATGTGATTCATTTTTTAATTATGCTCTACTGTAATGTAGTAAGGGTAGAGTAAATATATATATGTGAAATTTGTGACAAAACAATACTTATATAAATATAATATCCCTTATAACATCTTACCTCCCAAGATATTGGAAAATAATAATATCACTTTTGTGTGTGTGTGAAATACAGCATCCACATAGTTATTTGAAATGGTTTTCATATTTTTGTACATGGATGATGAAAACTATGGATTTAATTAATATATATGATACCTATAAAATAATAATAACTCACTAAAGAATAATTATTATTTATTTCCATTTTATCCTTCGGTCGATAAAATCAAAATAGTGGCCATGCATACTTATGACCTACAATCTCCATGGATGATGTAATCTATTTTCGATATATAAATTTTAATTATTAATATATATATATATATTTATATATATTTATTTCAAATATATATAATATTTAATGTATTTATATCATTTTTGTAAATATAGAACCTCTATCAATGAAATAGGAATAAAATTACGGAACCAAATAATACAGGAGATAAAAAGAAAATATAACATGAAATAGTTGTTATAACGTTGAAAAGATATAATATTGTTGATAAAATGCTAGAATTAATTCCAATATATTATTATATATGTGATTATGGTTCTTTATATTTTTATAATAATTCTATATTTTTTTTATGAGGCTCTAAAGCAAATTATTTAATATGAATTTGAGGCAAGGGTTGATTGTCTAAATATTACTTGGATACAACATATTCCATATTCACCACTTAATCCATTATGTGGTGTATATAATAAACCCATTTATTTTTTATATCATGTGTATATTTATCTTCTTTGTGATTTTATTTTCATATGAAGATTTTTCTTTCCTGGGGAAATGATTCAAATTTTACCAATGTGGAATGAGATTTATGTTTCAATAATATTTTAATAAAAAAATTATACATGAATCCTAATTGATTTAAATTATTTTTTAATTAATAAATAAACAAATTAATTTTTTATCATATGGGTTTTAATTAATTTTTTAGGTAACATAAACATATTTCACTCTTTCCTACTTAATATTATTGAAAAAATATATTAAACAAAATTCCACTTAATTTCTCTCTTCGATTAGAAGACAGTTTGTATCCAAATCAATATATTAAAAAAATGTTTTCTAAATTGATATTAAAAATATCGAAAGTATTTATTAAATAAATTATTACATATGATTTTATTTTAAATTTAATTTAAAATAATATTCATTTTGTTTTGGAAACAAGTCACTTTTGTGTTTTATTAATAATGTGTAAGGAAATATTTTTTATCATATAAAGAAATAGTAATATTTATCACAATCACAAAAACATAATTTTTAGATATTAATTTAAATGGTTTGAATTTTATTTTGAAATAAATTTATATTCAAAACAATTATCAATTTGTTTTAAATCTATATTTTTTAAGTAAAAATGATGTTTTCCTCAGGAAACTTTTTAATGGAGTTTTTATTTTATTATAAATCCTCAAGGATAATAACCCTAATTCTAAATTATTATCAATTATAATGATTTTGTAATGAAACCATAATTATTATTTCTCTATAATTTTATGATAATTTGAATGTGAATTATATTTTTGATACAATTCATCATATTACTCTGAATGGTTTACAATTTTGTTTTTTATTGGAAATTGTATTTAAAATTTTCTATGCTTGTTTTCTCAAATAATAATTTTTATGTTGATTATGTTTCAACTATTGTATATTAGGAATGAATATTACTTAGTTTGTGAAGGTTAGTTCCCACTATAACCCCTTGATGCGTCCTTAGTTCTCATTATACATACAATATTGGTTTCTTATCTGAGGCCTTACCCATTTTTAAAAGATGTATTGGAATGATGCCTATAAGAAATGTTTATAATGTCTTGAATTGTGAATTATTCCATTATGATATTATTCATTTATGTCCATGTGGTTATTCTATAATTTATAATATCGATGGAAAGTGTTCTAGTTAATGTGAATAACTATGAGAAATTATTTGTTCATTATTTATTCCAACTGTGTTATGCACATTGTATTGATTATAGGAATTTGTTTTAGTTATTTAATTTTCCAAATTTATTATAAATTATTTATTCATAGATTCAAATATAATCATACCCATACTATGTATTTTAGGTCAGAACTTATGTTTAATTTTCCCATGGACACTAGTATTTTATTTATGATTGATATATTGGGATATGTTAATTGCGGATGTGGAGGTCTCAATGAATTTTTTTTTAATATATGTTTTCAATTTAAATTTAAATTTCATCAATGTATATATTATTCCTACACTAATAAATAATTTTATCCTTACACATACATCTCTTTAGTTATTATTCCAATGAAATATTTAATAAAATGAATATAAGATACTAGGTTAAGTGTCCTTATAATTATTATTAAAAAATGTTTATTAAAAATGATTATAACTATATTTTTTAAAACATTGTCTAGGTAACATAA
Organism: Viscum album; assembly: GCA_963277665.1. NCBI lineage: Eukaryota > Viridiplantae > Streptophyta > Magnoliopsida > Santalales > Viscaceae > Viscum > Viscum album. The sequence continues at coordinate 1,844,271,572 of OY728163.1, read as the reverse complement.
ACCTATGATATAGACCGAGGATAAGTATATAAAAACATCCAAATGATTTTTAATGGATATATTATGTGTTTTTTCTATAAATACATCTCTATCTAGATACTGAATTTTGATGTAGTTTGAGGACAGATGTGCTTAGGGGTCATAACTCAAAAGTCGGAACTTCACAATATACTCGATAATTACCCAGTACACAACAAAAGTTCTTACATTGATATTTTTTGACACTCTTGGGGGATATTTTTGGATAATTTATATTTTATGTAAAATAATTATTTTGATAATATTTTATAATATGAAGGATTTACCCATGAATCAATTATAATTATTATTTGATTATCCATGCATAAATTTTTTAAGTTATATTAATTGTTTTTCTAGTTTATGGATGATAAAATATTATATTTATTTTTATGTTATAATATACTTTATTCCATTGATTATTAATTTGAACTAGTTAAATAATGGGAACTGTATCAATTCATGTACCCCATAAATGGATTTCCCTTTAGATAACAATAATGAAGCTGGAGCAAAAAATGTAGCTGGAACTGATCAAATTATAACCATATTTGGGAAGTTGACATAGGTTAGGACAAAAAAACATTAATGTAAGGAACAACATACTAATCCAGAATGTGTTGTAATAATGTTAAACCACTTCAGGCATAAAAACTTTCATAATTAAATGGGACCAAAAAATTTATTTATAGATGAGAAATTGATAAGATCATTAGATAATATAACTCATTATTTGGGATGAAATGACTGGGAGAATGGTTTCATGGATGTCTATTTTCTCCCAGGAGATGTGTACCAATGGTGGTCATATATTAAAAACACACTAAGTGAATGTTAAATATCAAACATGTAATTATAGGGTTTAATGGAACTCTCCATAAAAAACTGTTTTCATTATGAAGAACGAGATGCTATGGAGGGACAATGTAACATCCCAGGTAAAAAAAGAATATGAAATTTTATATATATTAATATTTGTGAATTATATATTAATTTTAATTTAAAATATATTCTATGTTTGATGGGGTACCCAAGAAGAAACAATCAGTTTCTCTGATGTCATATTATACACACAATGTCGAGTCATTCTAAAAATAATAATTATATAATATTATTATTTTAAATGGAATTTTTCACTTAATCTTTTAATTGGTTGGATTGAGTTTAACTAAAAATATTATGATTAATTTTTTTTAATTGGTATGAAATTTATGAAATATAATATATATGCTTAAAATTAGAATGAATCCAATTTTAATCAGGAATACTCTAATATTTTTAAAATGTACATTTACCACCTTTTGATAGTGTACCCATATTAAATCTAGTTTTTTTTCACTTTTATATATTTCATTTCAAAAAAACTTGTTAATTAGTAGTGTGATAGAATAAATTATTTTCGGTAAATCGTTTTTAACTTTCTGATAAAGTTCATTTATTAATGAATAGTGAACATAACTGCATTTTAATTCAAAACAGTCTTTTTGTCTAATTAATTTACATGGTTAGATTATCCATTTAAAAGGATTTAATGTTTAATTGGATTATATATTTACCATTTAATACAATTTTGGTCATTTAATTTAATTTCGCATTTAAATTGGACTTAAACACATGTCAATCTTTCTGTAGTTTTTATTTCTTAAAAACAAAATTTTTTAGTTTTTACAAGAGAAATTATTTTGAAACTAATTATTGAAACTTAAATGTTTTAATTTTGTTAAAATAGACAAATTTTTTGAATATTGATTATCAAAATTATATTTGGGTGAATTTTTGGTATTTTTCTGAAATCGTTCAATTATTTATGAATAGTGAAAACACTACATAGAAGTTAAAAACCCGACATTTCCATTTGAATGAAATTTTACCGCTTCAATAAATTAATATTTAAAATTATGACATACATGATTGTAATTAGTAATTAATATGTGGTTCAATAGGTTGAAAATAATTTTCTGTGAATAGTAACTTTTTCTTTTTATTTAAAATGTTTAAAGGAAAATAGGGTAATTCAAGGTAAAAATAATAATATTATAATATAAAATTAGCATAACACTAGTCCTGACCTTATTGTATGTGTCTTGGATAATAAATAAAATCATTGGGTAGAACTTTGGGACATTGAAATCTAGTTGGCTTAGATAATTACATTATTAAATTTCTATTTAATGTAAAAATAAAAATATCATATACATGTATTATTTTTTCAAAACATATTTATTATGGGGTTATATAATTGATATAATTTACTATAAGTAGTTATTTGATATATGAAAATATTTCCTACATCATGGTATTTTTTTATAATTTTTATACATCATGAAAATAAATTTATTTATGACACAATGATGATGTAATGATTATATCATTAATGAATGTTATAAATAAATGCGATTATAAATATTAAAATAAATTATTTTGAAACATTTTATGCCATTCAAGAATTTTATGGATGTTTATGACTTTTTATCATTTAATTAATGATGTTTTTTAATTTATCGTGTTTTTATGGATGTTTTAAAAGGTCATGATATCAATAGTATAAAAATTGACAAAAATGTGTTTTTAAATCAATAAATATGTTATTAAATGAATAAATAGTACTAAAAATATATTATTAGACCAAATTAAATTTATGATGTTTAAAATATCATTAATGATACATTTTGGGTCCCCTGTAATATTATAGTAAATATATTAACCATATAGTATGAATTTACAAGAAGACACGATAAAAGTTAAATAAGATAACAATGGGTTAAAGAAAAAAGATAATGAATAAAAAATATCCAAAACCTGTCCAATTCTGATTGGATTATTTTATATTGACTTATATTCATCTAATAATTGATTTTAATGACTTTTGAACCTTTTAAAATAGAAAATTATTTTCTAATAAAATAATACATTCAAACATTCCTAAAGAGCCCCTCCTCACTCTTACAAAAGGCACCACCTCTTACCCATTACTAAAACCTCTTAAGCCTCATTGATCATCAAAACACTACCGAAATAAGAACCCAACATCCCTCACTTACTTTTGGAATCCCCTCCCTTCTGATATTAAAATTAATGAGTGCCCTTTGGATCATATGAAAAGAACATACCCTATTTGTGGTAACTTCTTCTCTCAAGTTTCATTCCATTATCTTTTCTTATACACCCCCTATCATCTTCTTATTAATGGTTTAAATAAAAACACTAGTATCTTAAATATAATATATTTTTCTTATGATTGGGATTCAAACTACACATACAAATACTTCCATCTATTGGATACGAACATATTGTTTCTGTGTACGACGAACTGCTGCCTCCGAAAACAATGATTGTTTGATTTTTACCTCCCAACTCTCATGGTGGCCATTATGATGGAAATATAATTATATGTGATATCTATGATATTTATATATCTCTATTATTCTGTAATTATCATTTAGAATAATCCTTTTTTCTTTTCATGTTTTATAAATACGATAATTTCATTTGTAGAAGTGAGGAATACCGCCCCTAAACGTTATAAGACTTGTTCGTACCATACATGAAACGTTTAAAGGATGGTGTTAACGAAGTAATGATATGTATATAAACTATCATATTATACTGAAATAATAATATACCTATGTAACATTTTGTTTTTATTACTTTAAAAATGGAAAATAATGAGATGAAAGTAGCATTCATGCATACGTACGACTTACTGTCTCCATGAAAGATACATTTCATTTTCATATATAAAAATGATATGGAATATTATCAATACATATTTAATGGTTATATATTATATATATAATTAATATCATTTAGTTGATAACGTAATTTTTATCACACGAACAATTTTTTACTGTTACAGGTTGATTTTTTACTAATGTTCTGAACATTAAAAAAGTGTCAGATATGAACAAAAATAATTAACTAATTATTATAGAAAGGTATAGAGTCGTATAAAATTAATAATTAACATGTAAAATGTTCATAATAAATTATAAATTAAACTAGGTTTATTATTTATATAGAACAAGAAACATACATGACATGTTATACTTGAGATAAGTGACATCGTCTCAATCTCAATTCATTGAGGCATATTTTAATTTATAAAGGAATTTATTTTATACGGTGTATAAACCACATTGAATTTTCATTTAATTCAATGTGAATATTTTTTATATGTGTCGTTTTACTAAACGACAAATGGAATGTTTCTTTTTAATGTATACGGTAAAAATGACATTTCCACTGCCGCTAGCATTATTTTACATTTGTCTTTCTTAACAAGCTATAATTTTTCTAAAAGAAAATAAATACCATATATATTTTTATTTATTTGATTATAGAAAATGGTTTTGAGAATTCATTATTATTTCAATATATCGAAAAGAAATATTGTGATTGAAATTTGGAAATTTTATATTTCCTTTATGTTTTTTTTATGTGTTATGAATATGTTATCGTTATTGGGAATTGTTTACGTATACAGTTGGTTCTAAGATAATCCTATGGAGATTGAACATGAGATAGCACTTTAATGCATTGGGTAACGTGATAAAGGAAAATTTTAATGTATCTTCTATGATATTTAGGGAATATATTATGATGGGAAATCCAAATGTAACTCCCTACATAGCTGTGAAAGCTACAACGTAAGTATGTTATGGATGCCACAAGTTACCTTTATGATTTAGGATTTCTATTTGGTATTCATAAATCGTATGATTTCATGAGGTATAATAATAAGCATATGGTGGAATAGTATGGTTGAATGTATTGATAGTCTAATTTTTTCGTTGCATATTTTATAACCCGTACCAACCTTTTTATTATCATCCTATGTTTTTGAAATGTTTTCTATAGGGTATAAAGAAGGTTAAGTGAAAAGAAGAATAAAAGAAGGTTTATATGAAGAAAATAATTTTTTTTTACTTTTTTGAGTTTTAATTATACTAAAAATCGATACTGAGTATATGTTTATGATTTTTAATATTTGAGATGTAATGTAATAGTTATGGCATAAATCAATAAAACACTACATCTGGAATGATCTTCAATGTAAATAATTTATCTATCACAAGGTTATGTAATGTTCTAAGGGAGAGGTCATACTGTTGGTATCAATGGTCGGATTAGTCAACTTTAGGAGTTAGGGTATTATTAAATTAGAATCGATAAATTAATTTATTGTAAAATTGAAATGATATATCATTTATAGATTACCAATTTTCATTACCAATGATATTTCAGTGTTTATAATGGGTTTCCATTGAGGAAACATGGAAGTTATAATGGGATGACATCAGGAGGAAAACAAACATTCTTATGAACAACCTGAGATGGAAAAAATCAGAACTGAACCGTTTGTTGTAGCAATGGAACAATTGACTTAGGCTATAAATGGTGGTGGTATACATGAACAAGATCAAACAGATCAACCCAGTGTAACATGTCTATTTTTGTGAGTTCCAGGGGGAATCATCCCCTCTATTCAGATGATCATATGACCCTCTACTAGCTAGAGGGTGGAATAAAGCACTGGAAAATATTTTTAAAGTTATCGGGTATTCAAAACATCAAAATGATAGTCTCACTATTTACCATTTTGTAGGTGAATCCAATCATTTTCAGTCAATGGTTAAAAATATATGGTTTTGTAAGGTTATTGAGGCTCTTGTTTGAAATTAATTCAAAGGTTTGTTTTTAGATAAATATTTCCTAATGTGGTTTGACTTATGAAAGAGAAAGAATTCATGGAAATGAGGAAATAGGATGAATCTTTGGCTGCTATTGAAGAAAAATTCACTTGAAAACCAATTTATGCTAAAAATTTCATACAAGATCATGGTAGTAAAATCATTTATTTTTACTCAGTATTTAATCCAATTCATTGAAGAGCTTTAGCATTTCCTGAGTTCAAAAGTTATAAAAACATGTTCTATGTGCGGGGAAGGTGGAAGTGGAGTTTACCAATGATATGGTTTTCTTTGAAAAACAATAGAATAGGAGGTCAATGTGGTAGACCAAAGGTAATAACTATTCAAAAAAGTCTGATGGTAACAATCATAAGTATATATTTGGTGAAAGTTTTCTTAAAAAGAATGCCTTGGAATGTCTTTTGAATTCTAGTATGTTCTATTGATGTGGTAAAATGCGATATATAGCTCGTAATGGAATTCAAAAATATCTATGCAATGGTGAAGACAAAATCTGGTTTACAATCATTAAAATGTTTTATGTGCAATGAAATTGGTCATTATGAGAATGAGTGTTCGATGAAGAACTCAACTGTGGGAGAGCAACCAGACTACAAGCAAAAAGGGGTGGTGAAATGCTTTGCAACTATTTCACTACATGTTGTGCCATCGAATGAAGTAGTATTATGTATATTGTTTGTTTATTCAGAATATGCCAATGTGTTATTTTATTCAAGGATTACACATTCTTTCATTTCAAAAAATTTTAACTGTAAATTATGAATTCCATATCTTGTAATTAATCATGAACATTTTGTAAAAACACCATGAAACAATGCTAAGATAAATATAAATCATATGAAACTTCATGTCCTTCTATGTTGAAATAATCTACCAACACAACTTATGGTTTTTATCTTATGGAGTTTTATGATATTTTGGGTATAGATTTTCGTTCTGTTTACCATTCTATGATTTAATGTAGAGATAAATAGTTTTCATTTCAGGATGAATTTTTATTTGTGAACAAGAATGATCATTTACTTATGATAACAGAACAGTAAGTTGAGAAACTAGTGAATGTTCGAAATGAATGTTACCATGTACATATTGTTGAAAAGAAAAGAACTATAAAGATTAATGATGTGATAGTAGGAAATGAGTACCTGGATGTTTTTTCAAATGTGGTGCCTAATGTTATACCTGATTGGGAAGTTGAATTTTCTAATGACCCAGTTCATGTTGTTATGACAATTTCAAAACACACAAATATATTGGATCAAATTGAACATTTATAGTAAAAGAAAAAATTGAGAGAGTTGTCAGAGAATGGTTTCATTCGACCTAGCACACCACCATTGGTTTCCCCTGTATTGTTTATGAAAATGAATGATGATTAAATGAGACTTTTCATTGATTATTGAGCATTGAAAAATATTACTATTAACAACAAGTATCCTTTTCCTCATATTTATGATTTTTTTGATCAGAACCAGGGAGAAATGTATTTTTTGATGATTGAATTGAGGTTGGGGTACCATTAGTTATATGTAAATGAAGCAGACATTTTGATGTTCACATTTCATAATATATATAAACATTATGATTTTTTTGTTATTTCTTTGGGTTTAACCAATTCACCTGCTATATTCATGGATCTTATGAATAAAATTTTATGTGATTTCTTTGATATGATTGTTGTTTTGTTTATTGAGAACACTTTGGTATATTTCAAAATTATAGAGGAAAAAGAATGTCATTTAATGGATGTGTTGAAAACTATAAATGAAACGAAATTATATGGGAAATTCAGCATGTTTGGTTATTAGATACAACAAAAATCATTCTATGGTCACATTGTATCAAAAAAATGGCATAACGATTGATCCTGCTAAAATAAAATTTCTTGAAGAATGGCCAATACCATCAAATATAACAAGGATTCATCATTTTCTTGGTTTGATATTCTATTACAAAAGGATTGTTGTTAATATTCCATGGTTATCTAGCCCAATTAATATGTAAAATAAAAACTGTGTTATGTTCATATGGACAAAATAATGTGATGATTTTTTTAGGAATTTAATATATGATTGGTGAATTCCTCAGTTTTGGCATTGTCTTCCAGAAATAGTGAGTTTTTTTATCCACTATGATGCTTCATTAAAAGGACATGGATGCGTCCTAATACAGAATGAAAAGGTAATTGTTTATGCTTCACTTTAGTTGAAATTCCATGAGTTAAATTACCCTACACATGACTTGGAATTAGTTGTTGTTTTTTCTTTAAAATTTCGGAGACATCGTCTGTATGGAGTAAAATGTGAAATATATACTAACAAAAAAAATTTAAAAGTATATATTTACACTGAAGGAATTAAACATGAGACAAAGGATATGGTTATAATTAATCAAGGATTTCGATTTCACAATTCATTACCTTCTAGAAAAATAAAATAATGTTGTAGCTATTTTGATTCAAAAGTGTAATGCTAAATTAAACCTGTTATGTTTAGAGCAAGATCATTTGTTTAATGATTTTCCAAAATTTGGCATATAAGTTGCTAGTTCTGGATCGTCCTCTCTTTTGATTCATGTTTTAGTACAATCATCTCTAAAGACAGTATAATGTAAGTATAGAAATTGGGCAATGAGTTGTAGAAAAATATTTAATTGGTTCAGAAGGGTAAGGAACCTGAGTTTAATATAAATGGAGACAATGTTTTTAGGTTTGGAAAAAGATTTTGTGTGCCTTGTGATTCACAGTTGAAGAAAGAGGTGTTATATGAAGCACATAGTTCTCTATTTTCTGTTGATCATGGAAGTACTAGTATGTACACATATCTTAAGCAGTGTAACTTTTGGGATGGAATGAAACTATATATTTATGAATTTACACCGAGATGTTGGATTTGTCAGTAAATTAATGGCGGATAGAATTTACTGAATGGGATGCATCAAACCTATCCATTTCCATCGTGGGAATGGGAAAATGTGTCCATGGATTTTTTTTCATGGAATTAACAAAGACTTCTCAAGGTAACAATGTAATCATGGGTATTTATTGATTGATTAACTAAATCAATTAATTTTCATCCAATTCAAGACACTCTACCTCTCGATAAACTTTCATGATTATATATTAAACAGATAGTCAGGTTACATGGAGTTCATATATCTATTATATCGGATTGTGATCCGAGGATCACCTCTAATTTTTGGAAAGGCCATCAAAAGTCATTGGGTTTTGAATTAAATTTATAGTATGAATTTTCATCCATAATCGGACAGGTATTCATAATGAAAAATTCAGATACTGGATGATATTCTATATGGACGCTCAATGTATAACCAGGGATGTTGGGACCAACATATTTATTTGGTTTAATTATATTATAATAACAATTTTAATTCTAGTATACATATGACACCATTCGAGGAATTATATGGGAAGTGGTTTTAAATTCCATATTTTTGTGATAATGTATGTGAAAGGTAGTTGATGGGATCTAATTTTGTAGAGGATATTGCCGAAATATTTCAGTTGATTCCAAAGCACTATAGAATAGCTCAGAGCAGGTAGAAAATTTATGCATATAATTATAGTAATGATATTTCTTTCAAGGTATGCAATCACATATTTTTTCAATGTATTTATAGGGAAGATTTTGGTGTGTTTTGATAAGTAGTGAAAGCTGAGTCTGAAGTTCATTGGCCATTATGAAATCCTAGAGAATGATGGATTATTTGCCTATAGAGTGGAATCAACTCCAAGTTTATCCCAAGTACAAAGTGATTTTCATGTTTCAATGTTTAGAAATAAATTGCCAGATCCCTCTCATTTTTTGATTCTAGTGGTAGTTTACATGGAAGAGAATCTCTCTTATAAGGAACAACCAGTCTAGATTCTTGACTGAAGATCGAAATAGTTGTGGAATAAGGTAATTAATCTGTTAATGGTTTTGTGGAAAAAAATTATGGTTAAAGATTCAATGCATGATTCTGAAAATTTTATGATGGATAAATACCCCCACTTATTTGATATGTGAATAAAATTCAAAGGATGAAATTTCTAAAAGGGGGGAAGCATGTAACATCTCATGTAAATAAAGAATATGACATTTTCATATATATAAATTTTTTTGAATTAAATATTAATTTTAATTTAATGGGTGTTCGATGTTCTATGGTGTACCCGACACGGAACAATTGGTTATTTTTATGTCTTATATTGCATACAATGCTGAGTTATACTGAAAATAATAATAATATAATATTATTATTTTGAATGGGAGTTAATTCCTAGACATATTATTTTCATGAATAAATAGAACTATCCATATTATGAATATAGATGTTTGTTAAATGTTTTCACATTTATCCACTAAAATTCTGAGGCTTGAAATAAGAATGAATCCAATTTTATGTAGAAATACTCAAATATTTTTTTAAAGGTAGTTTTACTACATTTTAATGGAGAATCCATTTTAAATGTAGTATTCATCACTTTTATATGTTTCATTTGACAAAATAAAATTCTTCTTTATAAACATGATATCAAAATTTATTTTGTCTAAATTTTTTCTAATATTCTGATAAAGTTCATTTTTTAATGAATAGTGAAACAAAACTGCATTTTAATTAAAACTATCTTCTCATATGATTTATTTATATGGAAATATAATCTTTTTTAAATGGTTTTAAAGTTTTTTTGGATTATATTTTTACCATTTAATCCAATTTTAAAAATTGGATGTAATTTTACTTGGAAATTTGACATAAACACATGTCAATTTTTTATAGTTTTTACTTCATACAAACATGCTTTGTAGTTTTGACAACATAAATTAAATTTAAATTAATTAATAAAACTCTATGTTTTGAATTAGGTACAATAGAAATCATTTTTGAATTCATAAAATTAAAATTATCTTTGGATTAATTTTTGGTATTTTCTGGAAAATGATCAATTTTTTATTAATTTTAAAAAGCACTGTGTAGTAGTTAAAAAATTAATTTTTAATATATATGAAATTTTAAGACTTCTATAAATTGAAATTAAAAAATATTACATAAAAGGATGTAATTATTATGTAAAATGTGGTTCAATATGATGAACCCTTTTTTAATGAATAGGAATATTTGATTTTTATTTACCAAAGTTAAAGGCAAATATAGTAATTAATTGAAAAAAATATTATGGTAATATAAATACACCTTAAAACTTGTCTAAAACATACTTGATTAGTCATTTCTGACCAATTAAATCCTTTTTTGGAACTTTTGTCCTTTGGAAGTCATTTGGTTAAGATAATTACACTAATAACTTTTCATTTCAAGTAAAAATAAAAATATCAAAAACATGTATTGTTTTTATAAAAAGGTTATTGTGTGGTAATATAATTGATATCATTGAATATAAATAGTAATTAGAAAGACAATAAAATTTCTACATCATGTTATTTTAATTATAATTTTTATAAATTTAATAAATAAATTTATTTATGACACAATGATTATGTAATGATTACCTCATTAATGAATGTTTTAAATAAATGAGATTATAAATATTTAAATAAATGAATTTTGAAACTTTTTATGCCATCCAAGAATTTTATGGATGATTATGACTTCTTATCTTTTAATTAATATATTTGGTCCGAATTGATTATGTTTTTATGAATTTTTTAAAAATAAAAGATATGAATATAATAAAAATTGACATAAATGAGTTTTTAAGTGAAGTAATATTTTATAAAATGATAAAATATTCATAAAAAATAATATTCTTCCAAATGACATATATGTTGTTAAAAATTTCATTAATTATACATTTTGGGCCCCTTTCTATTTTATAGTAACTATATTAATCATATAGTATTAATTTACAAGAAGACATTGTAAAAGCTAAATAACATAACAATGACTTAAATAAAAATGATACTGAATAACAAATATTAAAAACCTATCCAATTTTTATTTGATGAATTTATTTCGTTTAATATTTATATTAAATTTGAATTTAATGAGTTTGGGTCATTTTGAAAAAGAAAATAATTTTATAATAAAATAACACTTTCGAAATCTCCTAAATCGCCCATCCTCCCTCTTATAAAAGGACACCACATATAACCGATTATTTACACCTCTCAAAAACATTAGATCATCCGAAATATTACCAAATAATCTCCCATCATCCATCTATTTTTCCTAGAAGCCATTTTTTAGGCAGAAGAAAATACCAGATATCCCTTCGGCTCAAATTAGTAAAAGTTACCTGATTTGAGGTAACATCTTATCTCAAGTTTCTTTCCATTATTTTACCTTCTCCACAACCTATTATATTTATATTAATTTTTTATATAATAAAAACAATATCCTAAATATTCTAGGTCATTTTAATGAGATTCATTCCAATTACACTTACACACACCTCCATATAATTGATATGAACTTATTGTATCTCTGTACGTCGATCTGCTACCTCACAAAACGATGATTATTTGATTATACCCTACCACCTCCCATGGTAACCATTATGATGGCACTATAATTATATGTGATACTTATGATATTTTATTATTTCTATGCTTCTTTAGTTTTCATTTATAATATACCTTTATGCTTTTCATGTTTAATACATATGATAATTTCTATTGAGAAAATGAGGACTACTGCACCCTCAAAGTGATATGACTCGTTAATACTATACATGTAAAATATTAAGGATGGTGTTAATGAAAATATGTAACATACATAAAATATGATATTATACTGTAATAATAATATACCTATGTATAATTTTGTTTTCATACCTTAAATATTATAAAATGAAATGATTGTAGCATTAATTCGTATGTACAGCTTATAATTTTGTTTTCATACCTTATAACACGTTCATTTTTTACACATGTTCTGGACATCGACAAAATGTCTAATATGAACTAAAATAATTAAATAATTTTCATAAAAAGTTATTAAGTGATGTTAATGAAATACTAAACATTAAAAATGTTATTATGAAAGTATTAATTCCCTTTATTTTATTATTAAGGAATAACAAGGAACATACAAGACAAGTTGGACTTGAGGTAATAGACTTCGTCTCAATCTATTTACATTTAGGAATATTTTGATTTATACATGAAATTAGTTTATATTGTTTATAAACCCATTTTTAATGTTTAATTCCTTCAATTGGAATCCTTTTCTATGTATCATTTTAAAAAATTATAAAGTAAATTTTTCTTTTTAACTTATGGATTTAGAATGATATTTCTGATATCACAAGAATTATTTGATATTTGGATTCCATAATATTATGTATTGTTTTTGAAAGGAAAATAAATACCATATATAATTTTTACATATTTTGGTATTGAAAATAGTTTTATGATGGCATTTATTGTTTCAATATCTTGAAAAGACATATTGTGATTGGAATGTGGAAATTTAATCATTCTTTATATATGTGTTATGTGCTATGAATATGTTATGTTTTTTGGGCATTGTTTACATATACTAGTGGTTATGTGATAACCCTGGGGTGGGCGATCCCGATATATCTCTCCAATGCATTAGGTAACGTTATAGGGGTAGACGTTAAGGTTTTGATTAAGATATTTAGGGAATATACTTGGATGGTTATTCCAAATGTACCTCTCTATGTAACTATGAATGCTACAACATAAGTATGTTATTTATGCCACAAGATACCTTTACGATTTATGATTTCTATTTGTTATACATAAATCTTATGATTTCATGAGGTATGATAAAGAGATTATGATTGAAAAGTATAATTTTATGTATTTATAGACTAATTTTTTCATTCCCTATTTAATAACCATTAATAATAATTTTATTCTCATCCGATGTTTTTAACATTTTTTCATAGGATATAAGGAAGGATAAAATAAGAGAATATTTCATGAAGATCGATATCAAGAAAAGGATTCTTGTTTTATTATAAGAGTTTTTATTTTATGAAAAAAATGTATATTGAGTATAATTGTATAATTTAATATATATGAGATGTAATTTAATAGTTGTGGAATAAATCTCTAAATAATTAAACCTTAAAATGTCATCAATGATAATTCATGATTTAAATCATAGTTATGTAATGTCCTATGGCTCGGGCCTCAGAGATAATTTTTGATTTTAAGATAAAATAATGATGTAATTTTTTCATCTTATGAATACAAAATTAACAAGTTATAAATTAATGTCTCTAACTATGTATATAATATAAAGAGTAATATTTAGTGTTTCATAGATTGAATTAAGAAAATTACTCGAACCAATATAGTCTCCAAACCATTATCATAATAATAATAAATAGTATCATGTTTTATAAGTATAGATAAATAATAATGCATATATTGTGTTAATTAGTAGAAAAAATATATTGACAGTATGAATGAGAAAAACAATTAAATTGGTAATAAGTGATAAAACAATTTTTCCCCATGCGATAATTTTTTAAACAATCTAGAACTTATATAAAATGAAATAGATTTTTCTAAAGTGTGGAGAGAATTTCCTCCATTCATATGATTTTTTGGAAAATAAATAGGTTTCCAATATTCAAATCTTAAACTATTAGAATATGGGTAAATGTGTAGTCAACAGTACCAGTGATCGATGGAATATAACCTATAATATTTTATGTGAAAAATAAAAGGATAATTTTATTGATATAGTTATTATGGAATAATTGTCCTTACTTTATTAAGAATTTTTATATATGGTGTATAATTTATTTTTTGATGATTATAGCACACCCAGTATATGGTACATGACCCATTGACAATGTATTTTAGGTGTACAGATTGATTGGGATTTGTTTTAGAAGGTTAATATGAGTTTTTTTTCCATATTTGGAAAATTTTATAGAGGTGCACATTTAGAGAAAAATTATTAGAAACTCTGAATCATCAATAAGTAATTAGGTAATGGATGATAGTGGTCACTAGGAAAGGGTGGGAATGGCTTATAATAGGGCTAATACATCTATATCCTATTTGAAAATTTTGAAACATGAAATTATTGTAAAATTATTATTAGCAAATAGTTTTTCTAGCTAGGTGTTCCAACCATGAGAGGGGATTAATAGGGGTAATATCACTACATGATTAGTTCATGGTTTTCCAAATTTGTCATCCAAACAATAAAACCTATAGTTGACCATTCGAAATTTTTCGATCTAATTTTATTTAATTACATTAATCATTGGTTTTTTATAATTCTCCAATAATCAAAATTTTTTTCTTAAGTCTAGAGAGTAATTTTATTTTGATCTATGGGAATGTTTATAGTTATGGAATTCTTGTTAGAGACGTGGATTTTCTAATGAGTCTCACTTCATGGTCCTTTTTCTTAGTTCTTTAATCCATTTATCTATTTGAAATATAAATTTGATTCACTGTGAACATTCCCATGTTATTATATGAATTATTTATGAGATCCCAATGAATCCATTCTAGATCAATTGATGGAAAGGTGCTTCAGGATCACAACTAGAGAATTCATGTGTTTTTCTTCATTTACACAAACTTTTATTAAGGGATATTCCTTCTATATCAATTCCAAGTGATTATAAAATGAATTCTTTGCTTGAAATATATGTTTATATTGAAATTGGATTTGATTTATTCTATTTTTCTTTTAGGAAAAATATTTAGTTATGATTTTGAGAAACTATGTAAATTGGATGTTTTTTGAAAAATCCTCAATGATCATACTTTTAAAATGGTGATTATAAAATTATGGTTTTCAATTATTACATTCAAAATGTTCGGGAATGCTATATTGAAATAATGGTTTTCATGTTAAATTTAGTTTTATGGATTTTACTATAAATGTTTGGTGTGTGTTCATTTACATTGACCATGATCTTGTAGAAGGGGAATGTCCCATTAGGGTACCTAGTAATGGTTATGTTTTTATGACTTGGTAGATTGACAAGATACCACTCATGAGAATGGAAATGTCACCTAGGTCTCAATGTGTAGATGTGTGGATTTATTTTATCATGGAATGGTTATCCAACATGATAATGATAAATGTTTAAAAATCATGTTTCATTTCATTCCATGTAAAACAGTTTAATCTTGGACACAAAAAGATAATACTATTTTGAATTTTATTTTATAAACAATGATAACTGGTTATTATCCTAGTGCTATGATTAGGAATGTCACTTTGGAAATACTCATTAATTATGAGTAAACCCTACCTAAGGAATAGTGTTTTATTTTCAATGTTCATCTACTAATAAATAGGTAAAGGAATGTTATTTTAATTTTATATTAAGGATTCATTATACCATGGGTATGTCCTATCCATATGGTCCATTAATAATGATCATAAGATTCGAGTTTGATGTCTTTGGTGTATCTATTTTTTTTTTAAATTTATATTTTAGATATATGAAATGTTTTATATGTGTACACTGATTTTATTTCATAGATTTGTTCTGTGTTGAATTTTTCAAAACTCATTCATAATTTATAGGTTTCATGGATTATTTTCATTTCTTTTAGATGTTTATATTTTAAAGGTACAATAATCCTTCACATGTTATTGAGTACCGTGATGTTTTTTATAATGATTTTAGAAGTATAATACCTGATCGAGAAGTTGAATTTTCTGATGACTTAGTTCTTGAGGCTATGAAAATTCCAAAAACTGCATATATAATATATAGAATTGAACTTTTAGAGTTAAATAAACAATATTGAGAGTTGTAAGATAAAGGTTTCATTCATCCAAAAACAACACCATTGGTTCCTCCTAATTTTTATAATAAAAAACAAGATGATTCAATTTGAATTTTCATTGATTATAGAGAATTGAATAATATCACTATTAACAACAAGTATGCTTTTCCTCATATTGATGATTTGTTTGATCAACACCAGGGAGAAATGTGTTTTTCGAAGATTTAATTGAGGTTGGGGTACCATCAGGTAAACATAAAATGAAGCACACATTCAGATGATCACATTTCGTACTAGATATGAACATTATGATTTTGTAGTTATTTCTTTTGGTTTAACCAATGCACCTGTTATATTCAGGGATCTTATGAATAGAATTTTTTGCGATTTCTGGGATATGATTGTGGTCATGTTTATTGAAAACACTTTGGTATATTACAAAAGTATAGAAGATCCTCAATTTCATTTAATGGTTTTCTTGAAAACGTTAAATGAAACGAAATTATATGGGAAATTCTGCAACTGTGGTTGTTGGTTACAACAAATTTCATTCCATTGTAAAATTGTTTAAAAAAATTGTATAAATGTTGATCATGCTAAAACAGAAGTTGTTGAAGTATGGATAATACCTACAAATATAATCATGATTCATAGTTTTCTTGGTTTGATATGCTATTACAAAAAGTTTTTTGAGAATATTTCATTGTTATATAGCACACTTACTATGTTAACTAAAAATTTTGTTATGTTCATATGGAAAAAATAATGTGTTGATTTTTTTTCCGGAATTTAAATGATGATTGGTGAATTCCCTAGTTTTGGAATTTCCATCCAAAAATAGTGAGTTTGTTATCCACAATGATTCTTCATTGAATGGACTTGGATGCTTCCTAATGAAGAATAATAAAGTAATTGTTTAAGCATCATGTCTGTTGAAATCTCATGAGTTAAATTACCCTACACATGACTTGGAATTAGCTGCAGTAGTTATTTATTTTAAAATTTTGAGGCATCATCTATATGGAGTAAAATGTGGAATATATACGAACAATAAATTATTTAAGAATATATTTACTCAGAAGGAATTAAACATGAGATAAAGGATATGGTTATAATTAATCAAGGATTATGATTGCACAATTCATTACCATCTAGTTAATGAAAATAATGTGGAAGATGTTCTGAGTCAAATATGTAATGCTACATTAACCTTGTTACAAATAGAGCAGCATCATTTGATTAATGATTTGCTAAAATTTTTCATATAAGTTGTTAGTGATGGATAGTCCTCTATTTTGTTTCATGTGTTAGTACAGTTGTGGCTAGAAGATAGAATAATGTAAGCATAGAAATATAATATTGTGTTGCAGAAAAATATTGAATTGTTTCTGAAGGGTAAGCTAAATGAGTTTAATATTGATATATTCTATAATTTCAGGTTTGGAAAAAGGTTATTTGTGCCTTGTGATTCAGCATTGAAAAAAGAGTTGTTAAGTGAAGCTCATAGTTCTCTATTTTTAGTTTATTCTTATAGTACTAGAACTAATAGAAATCTTCATGAATATTAAATTTGGGATGTAAGGAAAAGAGATTTTTCTGAATTTACCTGGAGATGTTTGATTAGTCAACAGGTTAATATATGGGAGAATTTACCAAATGGGATGCTTTAGCCTTGTTCATTTCCAGAGTAGAAATGGGAAAATGTGTCCATGGATTGTTTCATGGGATTACCAAAGACATCTCTAGGTTACAATGTAATCATCGTTATTTTTTGATCGATTAACTAAATCATCACATTTTCATCAAATTATTGATACTAAGTATCTAAATATACTTTCGAAATTGTATATTAAAGAGATAGTCATGTTAAATGGTGTTCAGAACTCCATTATATCTAATTGTGATCTCATGACCACCTCTAACTTTTCAAAAGTCCATCAGAAGGTATTGGGTATTGAATTAAATTTTAGTATGAATTCTCATCCATAATCAGATACGTAGTCATAATGAACAATTCAGAAATTGGATGATATTCTATATTAAAGCTCAATAAATTACCAGGAAAGTTGGGACCAACATCTTAATTTGGTTTAATTATGTTATAATAACAGATTTCATTTCAGTATACAAAAAGAATAATTCGAGGTGTTATATGGGAAGCAGTTTTGAACTCCAGATTTTTGGGATGAAGTAGGTTAAAGGATGTTGATGGGATCAAAATTTTAATAGGATATTTCAGAAAAATATAATTTGATACCGAACCATGATATAATCTCTCAAAGCATAAAGAAAAGTTGTGCAGATAATTGGAGGAATGATATTTATTTCGATGTAGGCGATGACGTATTATTTCAATGTTTCTCCAGGGAAGTGTTTGATGTGTTTTGATAAGAAGGGAAAGCTGGGTCTGAGGTTCATTGGACACTATGAAATCTTAGATAAAGTTTGATCAGTTTCCAATATAGTGTCTTTAACTCCATGTTTATCCATGGTACAAAATGATTTTCTAGCTTCAATGTTGAGAAAGAAATTGTCGGATAACTCTCATTTTTTGAATCTATAGGTAGTTTACATGGAAGAGAATCTCTCTTATGGGGAACAACCAGTCTAGATTCTTGACCGAAGAGAGCATGTGTTGTGGAATAAGGTAATTCATCTGTTATGGGTTCTGTGAAAAAACTGTTTGGTTGAAGAAGAAACATGGGAATTTGAAAATGCTACGACAAATAAATACCCCCACTTTTTTGATATGTTAACAAAATTCCGAGGACAAAATTTCCAAAAGGGGGAAAGCATGAAACATACCTCATAAATAAATAATATGAAATTGTAATAATTTTTAATATTTTTGAATTAAATATTAATTTTACTTTAATGGGGGTTCTATGTTCTATGGAGTTCCCGACACTCAAAAATGGGTTATTTTGAAGTATTATAATGCACAGAAGGCCAATTCATACTGGAAATAATAACAATGTAATATTATTATTATTAATGGAAGTTAATTCCTAGAAGATTCATTGGAAGGAATAAATATAACTAACCATATTATTATTATACATGTTCTTTAAATGTTTTTACAGTTATCCACAAAAATTTTGAGGCTTGAAATAAGAATCCATCCTGTTTTATGCATAAAACTCAAATATTTTTTAAAAGGTAGTTTTAACTCATTCTAATGGATAACCCATTTTAAATGTACTTTTCTTCTATTTTATATGTTTAATTTGACAATATATTCTTCTTCTTTATAATCTTGATATCAAAATTAACATTTTGTAAATTTTTGTTAACTTTTTAATAAATTTCATTTTTAATGAATAGTTAAAAAACCGCATTTTAATTAAAAATTGTGTTCTCATATGATTTATTTATGTGGAAAGATTAACTTTTTCAGTGGTTTTATATTTCTTTTGTATTATATTTTATCAATTAATCCAATGTTTGACATTAGATTCAATTTTACATTGAAATTGGACATAAACTCCTAAGAATCTTTTTGTAGTTTTTATATTCTAAAAACAGGCTTTGTAGTTTTTACAATAGAAATTAATTATAAAATAATTAATGAATCTCTGTGTTTTGAATTTGGTAGAATAGATCATTTTTTATTTCATAATATCAAAATTATCTTTAAATGAATTTTTGGTATTTTTCTGAAAATGATCAATTTTTTATTAATATTGTAAAACACAGTATAGTTGTAAAAACAACTTTTTCATTTAAATGATATTTTACCAGTATTGTAAAATGAATTTAAATTTTTTTACATAAATGGTTACCATTATTATCTAAAATTCTGTTCAATAAGATGAAAATAATTTTTAATGAATCATAATAAATGATTTTTATTTACCATAGTTAAAGGAAAATACAGTAATTCAAGGTATAAATATTTTACCATAATATAAATACACCTTAACACATGTCTAAGCCATATTTGGTTAGTCTAGGCCAACCAATTTAATATATGTGTGGAAATTTTGACCTTTGGAAGACACTTGGGTAAGATAATTACACTAATAACTTTTCATTTCAAGTAAAAATAAAACTATCCTAAACATGTATTGTTTTTCTAAAAAACATAATGTGTGGTTATATAATTGATATTGTTGACAATAATTATTAATTATTAAGATAAAAAATTATACATCATGTTATTTTATTTATATTTTTTTGATATTAAAGAAATAAATTTATTTATGACGTAATGATGATGAAATGATTACCTAAATAATGAATGTTCTAAATAAATGATATAATAAATATTTAAATAAGTGTATTTTGAAGCAGTTTATTCCATCCAAGAATTTTATGGATGATTAAGACTTATTATCTTTGAATTAATAGATTTTTTTTTGAATTGATTGTGTTTTTATAGATTGTTAAAAAAGACATGATATGGAAAGTATAAAAATTGACTTAAAAGAGTTTTTTATTCTAGTAATATTTTATTAAATGATATGAAAGTCCAAAAAATTTAATATTCGTCCAAATGACATATATGTTGTTAAAAATTTCATTAATGATACATTTTGGGTCACTTGGGATTTTATAGTAAAAATATTAACCATCTAGTATGAATATACAAGAAGACATGGTAATAGTTATATAAGTTAACCAAGGGTTAAAAAATGATAACGACTGAAAAATATAAAAAATGTAGAGACTCTGGTTTTGGCCCTATTAGACATTGGAATATTTCTGTGAATAATTCTAGAGCTAGGCACGAAGACGGCGTGCGATTCCGATGCCCGGTGTGCCCGGAATTAATTTTATAAAAATATTAAGTATTTTTATACTATGCACATGGTAGGGGTGTGATATCTCCCAAACGGTAGCTCAGAACGGGAATCTGAGGGCACCGTTGCATCTGGAACGTGCCGTTTTACTCTAGTGTAGGTGTAAACATTGCGAATGCGGGCCTGCTGTGGAAAACTCCACCATGAGTGTTTTCTTAATTAAGAGAAAAAATTTAATTACGTGTGTCAGCTTGAATAACTTCTGAACATAGTCTTGGAACACAAATCTGATTCTTCCAATGCTTTCAGAAGGGCGCGTTTACCCTATGTGTGACCTTACTTTTTTCTGCATCAGGCATCATGTGGAGGCACATCGGTAGTAAGACATATTTAAAAAATAAATAAATATCTTCTTATCCCCCCCTTGGGACGTGTTGTGTAGAGAGGAGGAGTTCATACTCCTTCCTCCTCCTTCTCCTCCCCTTCAGTCAGTGAATCGATGACAGAATCGCACCATCAAGGTGTCGTTGGGCTCAGATCTTGACGGCGGGAGTTCCGGGATCGTGCAACGGCAGCTATGGGGCGTGCGAAGCTTCGGCATTCCGCCAAAAGGTAGGTGGTTTGAGTTCTAAAATCCTAGACCCTGTTTAAGTTTTTTTCTTCAAATATTCATAATAGATGTATAGTTTGGGTCCTGGTGGTTTCCGGCACCGGCACGGTGGATTCTAGTATCGGCATGGCGGGTTCCGGCAGCGGCGCGGTGGCTTCCAGCGAGGCTGGCAGTGGTCCGTCGAGGTTTTTACGTGGGTTCTTTAAACCCTCATAACTCGCAAACTGTAACTCTGATTTGTGAGCCATTTGCGGAGCCATGTTCCTTGCGTCAAGAAGGAAATTTTGATATCACTTTTAGAGTTTAATGTTTCGGGATCATGGACCGAGAGCTTGAAACATCGAATAAAATAATGGTGTTTTATTATTATTCGACTTCGGGCCGTCGTATCTTCTACCCAGAGCGTCTGATTGATGTGTCGTCAGTGGCGTCGAGACCCTGATGGTACTGCGTACTTTTCTTTATGGTTTTTGGGCGTTGGGACCATGTTTGGGGTGTGGACCCCATGAGGTCGGGTTTGGGCCGTTTACGTAGAAACACAACCTTTCACTGAGTGTTCGATTTTGGCGGATGAATAGTTGACCCTGTGTGTTTTTCTAAGAGGATCGCAATGGTGTGATCTTTTGGAAGTGTTTTGGGATCGAGGCATGGGCCCCACTCGAGCTGGCTTCGGTTAATAGTGCATTTTTCACCAGGTGTCCGTTTCGGACGAATGAGTACTGGATCATGTGTGTTTTTCTGAGGGGATCTTCGTGGTATGATCTGCTTGATGTGTTACAGGATGATTATGCGAGCCTCACCTAGGGTAGCTATGTTGAATAGTGCCTTTTTCACCGGATGTCCGTTTTGGGCGAGTAAGAAGCCTACCCTACGTGTTTTTTATCGTGGATCGTGATGCTGGCCTCAGTATTGGCTTTGGAGGTGCAGAATTTGGCGTTGTTGTGGGTCGCTTGGGATAGTGACATTATGGACTAGCAGTTTTTGTGGGTATTCCCATGGTTCATTCCTACGAGAGTTCGTGCATCATCATAAACTTTGAATCGGCTTGAGATCCTCTCATTGTGATGTTTAATCTGTTAGAGTTTTGGCATCCCTCTGGTGGTCTTGGAGAGGGATCATCTAGCATCGTAACCCTAGATCATGTTCTTGGTATCGATGTGACCTCTTATCCATGGGCGGAGATCCCCTATCTAGCAGGTTAACCCCATAGGGTTTGTGGCATCATCGGGAATATGATCCCCTACGCAGTGATCCATGATCAGTAGGGTTGTGGTATAGTGGGGTATATGATCCCCTGCTCAGCATGAGGTTTTCATTCGGGTTGTGGCATAATTGGGTATATGATCCCCAGCTCAGGATGATGATTATAGTAGGTTTGCGGTATCATTGCTAATGTGATCCCCTACTCAGTGAGTGGTTTCTGTAGGGTTACGGCATCACTAGTTCGATCCCCTATATCGCGAGTTATACAAGATAGGGTTCTGGGATCATCATGACCACCTTTATATGTGCGATGATCCTCTAAGTGACGTGCATCTTTCGAGAACCAGATCGGGTTGTGGTATCCCCTAGTAGATCATGGGTGGGTGATCCCCTATCTGTGAGCTCTACGAATGCTAGATCAGGTTGTGGTATCCTCCAGCAGACCCTGGGAGTGATCCCATATATGTGAGATCTTAATTTATCGGTGTGGGTTATGGTATCCCCTAGAAGACCCATGGTGAGATCCCCTATTCGAGGAGTTTGGTTTTTATGTTGTTTCGGTGAGGTTTCCTCAGTGATGCTATCTGATGAGCGTGATCTCTTAGGTTAGCATCTGGGATGTTTATGAGAAACCCGGTGGAGTGTATCTCTCGGACGAGTGTCATCTCAGATGATAATGATTATGGAGTGTGCTATCCTGGTTGTGGATGGTTTCTGGTGCTGAGGTCATTACCTCAAGTGGATTGGTGTGTGAGCTTGGTATATCTAGATGTTTATGGTATATATATTGGAATACACCTGATTTGAGATAACTAGTTGTGTTTAGCCGAGGATGGTCATGAGATGGAGTTTCTCTCTCATCTGGGATCCCTCTTGCTGGGATGTGTTGACTATTTCCTTTAAGTTTATATCTTTTTTTTGGGTTTTTGAGGTGCATACTCAGTATTATGATACTCACCCCTACATGGGATTTTCCCACACATGTTTGTGTCTTATGCAGTCCGCATGCCTTTTGACGGTGTCCCAGGAGGACCTAGAGTAGGCGGAGCTTAATTTGTGGGTTTGACCAGGGTGTTTACTGTAGCTGTGCTAAGAAGATTACCAACCAGAACATGTATTTTAACTTATCAAATCTATTAATATGTAAATTTAAATTTTAAATTCTTGAGTATCCTTTTGATAATACCTTATCCCCACTATAAAATAATTATATAAATATATATTTATCCAATAGAAACAATTAATGACAATTTTTGTACTAAGCCACATGTCAATCCATTTTTATTTATTTTTACTCCCCCACTCTTAGTACATGGATTATATTTTTATGTTGAAGTGTGGGGTTATGGGGACATGAATAATGGGGTGAAATAAATTGTAATTATCATGTTTTTTAGTGATAAACTGTGTGTTGAAAAATATGATTGATTCATACATTTTAATTATATTTTTTCTTAAGAAAAATAATATAAAAAATTATAAAATAACCAAAAAAGATAAAACAATGTTTTTATTTAGGAAAACCAAAAATCACTTATTCTAGAACAATGATTTTTATTATATGTTGTTAGGTCGTGGATGTGAGGATTATTCATAGAAGAATTTTTCAAAAAGTATACAATCTGAAAAAATTAATTGAAAAGGAAAAAAATGAGTATAAAAGTAATGAAATATAAATGAGGGTGCATAAATCATTAATTATCATTTACATTTACCATGAAATGACATTGAGTTTTTTTGGAAATGGTTTTGCAAAATCTTAGGTGTAGAATTCCATTTAATGTAAATTTTTAATTTCATGAATTATACATAATATAGAAACCTTTTCCTTGATCATTAATATTTAAATATAAATTCTAACAAAAATTAATCCTCATGGAAATTTAAACATTTAATGATAGTCCTCATGATTTCATGTTTCTTTTTTATTTTCAAAGTATGGAAAGTATTTCCTTTACAATCCTAGGGATACAGAGCATTGATTCATGGTATGAGAAAAAATATATTTCAATTTTATCATGAGTGATGAGTGAAAAGTTTAAAGAGAGAGTTAAATCAAGGTTTTGAATGTATAAAAAATATTAATAAAGTTGATTGACATAATAAAATAATAAGTTCCACTATTTTTAAATGGTACAATGTAATATTTTTGAATTGATTATTCCTTTGGAAAATATGAAATTAAATTGATATTTGATGTTAAATATATAAATTTAATTTCACATTGTTCATTGTATAATTTTATTCCCATTAAAATTGAATAATGATAACATTGGTTCTTTATAATCTTTAATGATGAGAGATTACCCTTGTAGAAAATCATGGTTTTAGTGTGGCTGTATTGATACTCTCGATTTTCACACATATTAATAACCCATATATATTTTTTATTTCTCAAATGAATTATTTTATTGTCAATTATCACAATTTATGGTTTTAGATGATTTTATCTTCATTCCAAAAGTGCCTAATTTTGGATTTTGGATTGTTTGATTTCTTTTTGATCATATAAAATAATGTTTGATAAACTAATTTTATTAAGGAAATTATCTTTTATAGGATTAAAAATATAATAGAAATCATTTCATTATTCTGGAATAATAAATTCATCCACCATTTCTATTCCCAAAATAAGATCCAATGTTAGGCCTCATAATCAATACACACATCTATATGTTCTTTAATGAGGATCTATATCTAATAAATTACATGTAAAATGGAGCTAAAATTAAAAAATTAAAATATAATATCATGATGAAAAAATTTCACAACTATAGACCTGCATTGTTCTAATGATATACAGACTCTAACTTTAAGGTGAATATGATTAATAAAATTAAATAATTCATTATAGAAAAAAACATCACTAACTGGAAAAACAATTCCTCTACATATAGTATATGATTCTTAAATTTTATTTTCGAAAACACAGGATTTTTTGGAGAAAATTTCCATAAGACTAAATTTAACAATTTGGTAATTAAATAAGTCTACCATTGGAAATTTTTTTGAACATATCTTATATAAAACCTGTTGAACTCACTAACCTGGTCAAGCTTAGTATAATTGTTTATAACACTAAAATTTAAATTCATGAAATTAACGATATGGTTGATGATGTCAAATTTGAATACTAATGACAGAAAGCCTTGAAATAAGTGATGTTAGTGCTGCCCAACTATAATGAAGATGTTTAAAAGGCTAAGAAATACCTGGAGGAGTATCTATAGATCCAAATCCATAAAGATAAATATGAACTAGAGTGGGCATATGATGACGAAGATTTTATTTCGGAACTAATTGTGGGATATTAGCAAGATCTAAATGATTTCTTGAAGGGATATGAGGTACAACTTGATATTCTCCATCCCTTCATTGTTTAATATCTAGTACAATTAAATTTCACTCTATCCGTTAAATATGAGGTAGATAAAATAGTTATTTAACTTGAATAATAGATGGAGGATCCTAACTACATACCTATACATTCCACCATCCAACTATAAGAGGCACCCACCACTGCAGAATAAATTGAATCTGAACATACTAAAGGCGCTGACCTTTTCAAAAACATTATTTCCTTTTATTTTATTCTATCTGAATGGAATATTGATTATAAATTCAGTTAAATTTTATATTCAAACAACCATTTATATTTATTATAGTAATAAAGATAATGTGAAAATACACCCTTTTGGGAACACATGGAGGTCCCTATTTTTGATAAAATTACATTCAAGGAGATCCATTAGTAGATACAAGTAACTAAGCCCCATGGAATCAAGAGATAGAATTATCACATTGAAAATGGGAAATTACTTACTAAAACAATAAATTTATATTTTATTCATTTAAGAGTACATTTTACATTCCCTTTGATATTTGAATTCATACCACCCATGGTGATCTAGAACTTAACAGAAAGAGATTGTTTCACAAGTATTGATGAAAGAAGTTGATGATTCATACATTAACCAACCCCAAATATTCATGATGAACATAACTATGATGTGGGATGATATGTTATTTTCTATTTATGGGTCTTTCCACCACATGATAAAAAAAGAACAATATATTATGATCAAAATTTGGTTGTCAAATAAAATTATATTTATCCAGAAACTAACTTTGGATAACTGTTGTTACTTCTATATAGAGGTATTAAAAATTTAGGGCCTACAGGGTGGATCCTGCAAATTCTTATTTTAATATTTTATTCAAGAAATTTATTTTTAAATTTCATTTGTATTAATAAACTATATTGTATCCCACTCCCTCTTATCCTTTTTATCTTAGGGGAAATGTTACCTTGGTTTAATTGACTAATTCTATTTTGTATATTCATGATGGAAGATGGAAACCAAATGTAACAGATAAAAATTACTAAAATTCCTAGGAAAGGTGGTTCACTATTTATGTTTATCTTTTGAACTGCCTAGATTTTTTTTCCAATAACATGTTTTGATATTTGAAAAATATTATTGAAGGCCAGCATTTAGATTTATATATAACATGAATAATATAGGAGAGATTATTTTTATAATAATCCTCTGATGAAATATTTTTTATTTCAATGATATTGATATTTAATAAGGAAAATATAGAATTAAATTATTAATGTGAATCCTCGATATTAAAATATGGACACATGATTTCATGTAATTAATTGATTCATGTAAATGGAATATCTTAAAAAAATTCATGAAATGAATATCTGAGAATCCTGTGAATTAATTTTGTTATTATTAAGCATTCCATGAGTTATTGTACCAAATAAAGTCATCCATTCCAAATAGGATTTATTGGCCATGTACTTCCTATTTATTCTTAATAATATTTCATTAATGATATTGAGACATGTCACCAACAAGAACATTCATTCCAACTTATCAATGTTATGACTATGTAAAACACATTTTAAATGATTGAGAAATATTTTAATAACTATTTACCCAAAAAACACCACCTTTATATTAATCCATGTTTATCCCATCTAAATTATGATTTACATTTTTTGGAATGTTCCGCATTTCATTAAATTTTTAAACATTCAAACCATTCTCCTAGTAATTTTATGATATATTTAAGTTAATGTGTGGGATGAAGGGAGTCATGAAGAATGAGTTGTAATTCATTTTTAGAAAGGTGTGTGGGGGATTCTATGCGTATTGAAAATTATTTTAATTTAATCATTATACTCTCTTATTTTTTTCCCACTAGAATAAGAATACAAAAATTAAAAAAATAATGGAACAATAAAAAATTGTTTTTTTTTGGAAAACAAAAAATCCCAATTTATTGACCTCTAATTTTTATCAAATTTTGATAACTAGTGGATGTGAGGTTTATTATAATCATAACAATCCAAAATTAAAAAATGTAAAATTTATTTCAAATTTTTTATCAAATTAGTATAAATTAAAGAGGTTTCAGAAATTATTCATTAGGAATTAATTTGATCATGATCATACATTGATTTTTAGTGGAAATGGGAGTTTGTATATTGAAGGGTAGAAATAAATTGAACATTTTTTTGATGACATTAATTATATTTTAGAGGGAAAAACCCTCATTGAGACTTAATTTTTAAACATATTTTCTAAACAATAATATTACTCAGATTCATTTTAACCCTTAAAGAAAGTCTTCTTTATTTCATGTGTCTTTTTTCATTATAATGTTTGGAAAGTAATTCCTTTAAAAGTATATTTATATGTAATATTAAATCATCATATGAGAATAAATGTACTTAAATTTTATCCAGAACGTTGAGTGAATAGTTGTAGGGTACATGTCAATCATGATTGTGCATGTATAGAAATAATTAATAATGGATCATGAATGAATGAAAAAAATAAGATCCATAATTTTTAAAAGGGATAATGGAAAAATAAAAGAATTTATTTTTTTTTCATTAGGAAATGGGAAATAAAATTGATATTTAATATTAAATTTTAAATTCTAATTTCATTGATAATTGTTACATTTTATTGGATAGAAATTTGTATAATAATATATTTTTTACCCTCTGATAATTAATGTTGAGATTTAATGACTGAGGAAAAGCATGGTTTAAGTGTGTGGGTAATGAAAAACTCAATTTTAATTCCTATTTTAAAAAAAATATTAAAATGGTTTTAATCCAAAAAATGATATTCTAAACACAATTATCACACTATATGGTTTTGGAAGCATTTTTTTCTTTATATCAAAATATGAATGAGTTTTTATTTGAAAATTTTAAATTTATTGATTTTTTTCAATTTTAAATATTTATAAACTGATTTAATTTATAAAATTTCTTTTCTAGTCTTAAAAACATCATGATATTGTTTTCATTCTTCTCGATGAAGAGTAGATTCCAAGAATTAGAGGCTAAAAATAAGCTTACAAGTAAGGCATGATGTTCTATGTATAGATATAGATATTTTTTTGGTGGACCTATATCTCATAATTACATGTCACAGTGGAGCTAAAATTATACAATGATAAAAATAAACTCTTGATGAATATCTTTCATAAATCTGGATCCACTTTACTGAATAGATATAAGGTCCAAAAATTCATTGGATATATGATTTATCAAATTCAATGAATCTTTTTGTTTATAATAATTATTTAGAGTAAATGGGATAAAATGTTTTTTACACATGATGGATGAAGATATACATTTGTGGTCCAATGCAAAAATAATTTTGATGAATCAATCTATAGGAATTTTTTTTCTTATTTTATTAATAATTTTTTCTACTAAACACAATATTATTTAAAACATTATTGATCCAAAAAACTCACTATTTATTTTAAATAGAATCCACCCCTACTAAAAAAGGGATAATGAAACCACAGAGGGATTTCATGGAGGTGAATTGACCAACATCACATTATTATTTATATTTTAAATTTCTTTTCATTTATTTTAAATTTTGTTTAATTTTAACTAATATTTTCATTTTCTAAAAAAATAAACTCATGCATTTTTTTTCTCCAAACCATCATCCTTCACTTATTCTCCTTCATCCCCTTTGTATCCTTATAATAGTAATAATTTTTATTTTTATTAGAGTAATTTTAAAATTCATTATGTATTTATTTTCATTATTATTATTCATCCCCATATATCTCTCTTATTGATCTCATCCACTATTCTTCTTTTAATTTTTATTCACAATTTTTATTTTTATTATATATTAATTTATTACTATTTCTATCCTACAATATCACCAAATTGATCACTTACCCGAAATAATTAGAGGGTGACTATATGCTGGCCCATGGGAGGTTAAGGTGTTCGTGAATATTTCTTCATGTTTATTTTACAGTAATTGTAGATATGAGTAACATGCATAGTTGTGGAGAATATACCTCTTTAAAAGAAGCTCAATCAGTCAATATTCATTCCATTAATCTCTTTACCCTTTATTCATTGGATAACTCATCAAAATTTGGTGTTTAGTAAACCAGTGGATGGTGGTACGTAAATAGGGTCAGGTCCTGGATGATGGAACACCCTAGACTAATGTGTGTCATCAACATTGATCATCAGAGGAGTTGGAATTGAGGGTGATTAAGGAATTTGGGACATCAAAATATCAAAATAAAATTAATAGTAACTAAAAATGGGATTGTATGTTTATATTATCAAAATAGAATCAATAATATAAATGAGAATAATTATTGAAGAAAAAATCAAACCTTAAACTGTGTTTTTTATTTCATATGTCATTCTATAATACATTTCATGTTATTTTAATTTAAATTCTCATTTTCTATTATTTTTATTTTTTAGACAGAAATCAGAAATCCCACAAAAAATTCAATTTTTTTATAAAATAATAAAAAGAAAAAAATAATTATTTTAGTTGATTTAGATAGTAAAGGAGAAAAAAAATTAAAAGATTCTAAAATGAGGTGACCTTTGTCAGCAACTGTGTGCACTAGGAAAATAATTTTCTTTTTCCACAACCTAATATATGTGTACATCAGGTATATTGTGGTAGAATCATTTATATTCTAATTAATAAATAGGTGAATTTTGGATTCAAATGTATGTTTTTTATCCTTGTCTATTTTGAAAAATAATTTTCTATAGTTCTTGAAAAGATAGATTATGTTATCTCGTCATAGAAACCAAAGAATTTAATTGAGATATTTTTTTTCGTGTTACTGGGGGATAGCATAAATTTTTTTATATTATTTTCAAATATTGAGTCATTAATGGAAGTTTTAGTAAGTAAATCCATTCACTTCTAATTCATAAATGAAAGAAAAAAAGCTTTTCTAGATATTATGCTTAGACAAACACTATAACATATCCTCATGTTTCCATAATCAGTACAAGGTATTTTAGTCTATTGTGATTAATCATGATCAATTTAGGGATTTTTTCTAATGTATAGAGGTCTTGTTTTATCTTATAGATCATAGAATTTATTATTTCATCATAATAACTACCCAACATGTGATTTATAATTAGTTGGTGCAGCCATAGAATTGAAAACCAAGCATTATTATATTTTTACTAAGAAATTTATGTTGTTTATGGATGATATTTTCTGAAATAAATTTTATTACAATTTTATTTGAATATACGAAAAATAATATGAATGGAATAGTTTTAAATGTATGTCATTTTCCTGAAGATTACATTCGGTAAATGATATTCAGTGATGGATACATTAAGAAGAATGTTGTATTGTCATTTTGATAGAGAAGCTTTAGATCCGTGATAGATGATGTGAATCAAATTAGGGATACACCTAGATTTTACTAACCATGGTGATGTTACAAATTTTCCCTATATTCATTTTTCATTATTTATTTTATCTTTTAAATGAGGCTCAAAAATATGATTTGAAATTTCTTTCAATGATGTCAAAACATAGTGGTGGAGATAACATTGTAGTGTGAGAGATTTTTATTTGATTTTAGTTTTGTGGATTAGAAATCAGATCTCAATACCTTTTCTTTGTTATGGTAGAATAATTAATTTCTAATTCTTTTCGATATAGGTAGTTCATCTAGGAATGCAAATGATTTATAGATCGATGAATGTATAGTTTGAGTGAGTTAGCAAAAAATAGTAGTGGTATAGTATTTTTCCTGATTCCTCACCCATCATCTACTCAAGGTAGAACACAAATAATTAGCATTCATGATGTAGTTATTACTAATTCTCCTATACATATGAGATACTCTAATAATAGATGTTATGAATATTTTACCAAGGATGATTAGGAAACATAATTCTATATTTGTGATGGTGTATCGGTTCACAATTTTAACAAATTTAATTCATATTCATGAAATTTATTCAGTATAGGACATATCCAAAATCAATATTCTAGAAGTCATAAAGATGTAAAAAATTCTATTCTCGGTTGCATCTGATAGTGAGTACATGTTTATGGCATATTTTTTTAAATCATTTTCTAAATACATTGGGGTTCATTTGAGTACGAGCATGATGTAACATCCTCAAATGGAATTAAAATTCAAAATAATGTCCCTAACCATGGAGGACACACTAAGGTATTATGTAATGGATTTTGGTGGCTCATTGGAGGAGAACATACTTTCGTGGAGTTTTCATACAACAAAATTATCATTCCTCGATACATATTTCTCCTTTTGAATAATTTTTTGAGATTCCATGTCATTCTCTTATTTTTGGGGTGTAGAAATATGGGACATCCAAATTTTGTAACTATCCTTGTTAATGTGAAAATATAAAATATTCATTTGATTTGGATGATAATGGAGATGGAATTGAGAAATCATAAATCATAAGTGGATGATAATTAATGACCATTTTTATTTTATGTGAGTCATCATGTGTGTTTTGTGAATCTCTTCATGGATTTGACATAATCATTTTGATAAGAAATTTTTTTATCTAGTACATATGACCTATAGGATACATTAACGAGTTTTTTGTATGGAATATCACATGGATTTTCCTCCATAGTTCAATTCAATGCATAATATGAATCGTGTATTTCAACTAAATAGGTAACAATTTTTTAATGATCATGAGACTAAGATGGATCACATTGACTTACATTCATATCTATGTTTATTTCTATGCTGGTACGAGTTTTGGATTGGCAATATGATATATTTTTCTGGATAGTAATAAATATAGTTCATGGTTTATGGAAATATTTTTGGATTTAAGAATAAAAATAGGTTTATAAAAAAGAAAATGTTGGGGTAGTGGACAAAAATAATCAATGTCACCTCTTATTTTCTAATTTATATTGATGAAAAGACCAATTGAGGGAGATTTTATCAACCTATTTTTAGGTACATGACCCATTACTTTTTTTAATGAATATAAATCAAATATGTAGTGTTTTTTGAGTTTTGGTGGAGTTTTTCATGCTTTGTTTTATTTTTTTGGATGTTCATGATTTTATAATGGTTACATGAAACTATGAAGAACCTCAAGGAAACAACGAAATGGAAGTAAATGGACACATGGAAGGCTAACTATTAGAATATAATTTGTCCAAACCATGAAAATCACCAAAAGAAACTATTCAATTCGAAAAAGTGAAAAACCCATGGTTATCACACAGTTTATCTAACTATGAGAGAAATCAATTTTAGGGGTTGACATAAGATAGTAAAATTACATGATTTGTACATAGTTTTCAATAACATGTTTTTTATTGTTATCCCTAAAATAATTTGATCTAATTTCATTTAATTCCATTAAGCCCTAATTCTTCCATATTTCTATTACTACATGGATTACTTTCTACTTTAATTATTTTGGTGCAATTTCTATTGATATGAGAGAATGTTGTTAGCATTTGAAACACAATTAGAGACCTATATTTCATCGTTAGTCTCAAATCTTTGTATTTCATAATTTATATTTCCTCTATCACTCTCAGGAAACCCTATTTATAATACTGTGGGGATATATCTGTGTTCATTGAGGTATTCATGATGAGATAATGACAATTCCATGAATGATGTAGGGAATGAAATTATTTTTGTGATCAAATAATGTTAATCATTGTATTGTTCATTATTTTCACCATCTATTTGTGAGGTAGGTGGATTGAAAATTAATTAAACATTATTAAAACATCAATTATTATCTTAAATTAATTTTTTCTTAAAATTTTAGTGAAATTATATTGTTATTATTTGAGGAAACCACTTTACTGGTGGTTTTGAAAAATTGTGTTAATATTATGTTTTGTGGTTATTTCACTTTGATGATTATTTTAATATGGTTATTTTAAAAGTATTGTTTTTATTTTATAAATATAAAATAATTAATGATATGATTGAAAGATAAAATTATTTTAAGTGAAATTTCATGGAATGGATTTTGGAATAAATGGTTGATGTGGGTTCAATTGCATTAGACATGACTTGGTAGAAGTTGTATATTGCATTAGGGAACTTGGTATTGGTGACCATGTGATGACATGGTAAATCGATGATATATTGCTCATGTGTATGGAATTATCACCTTATAATGCATGTTTGGATGATTAGATGAGTGGAATTATAATATGGGTACGAAAAACAAGAATGTGAACTTTTTAAAGGCTTTTTTTATTTAATTCCATGGAAAAAAATTTTGGATTTCATAAAAATTATTATATCTATTTTTAATTTTTTCCATTAATTTTTCTAACTAGTTCTTCTCCAACCAGAGTGATTTGGGAAGTCATTGTGGAAATCATACTATGTTCAGACTCATCCCCTACATGGGCACTATTGTGCATTTATATATTCTATATTTTGAGATATCAGTAAAAGAGTGTTATCTTGATTATTTTCAATTTCATAATGATACTGTGGGCATGGATTGTCGAGTTGGATCATGGAGAATGTTTCGATGTTACTAGTTTTAATGTCCTCAGTGTCTTGGGGTTTTTATTTTGATTCCATTGGTTATGAAATTTTTTTAATCATTTACACAGATATAGTTAACCATTAGATATGTTTTTGGTTTTATTATTTATAATCATGCATCATTAAGAGGTTTTTTTATTATTGTAATACATATTGGATATTTAAGAGTTAAATGGAAATTCATCCCCAAAACATTCTTTGAGGTTATTTGGCATTTATTACCTTCCTTTGGAATCTCAGCGATGTTACGAAAGGGAAGTAACACACACCTCCCCTTCCAAAGACAATGGGTGGGGGTTGAGATGTTATAATGATATTCTCATTACAACAATCATGAATTACATAAATATTTGAAAACATGGGTTTAATGTACAATAAAAATTTAATCATTTTAATGTTTATATATTTATGAACTCGAGAATATGAAATCTAACCCTTAATATATGTTGACATAGATAGAATAATGATAAAGATTTATTTATCAAATATTATTGGGAACATTGAAATTTTCATTTGATTTTATGGTTTATTTTATCCTTGATGGATATTACTATGTGTTTTGATTTATTGAATATATTCAACAACCTAAGAAATAATTTTATGATGAATGGTTTTTTCATTATGGTATTATGGTTATTAAGGTAATCCAACGTATGGAATGAATCATTAATTTCAACATTATATTATTTGGTGGATCTAATTATATGGTTATATTGTAAATTTTGTGACCATACTTATAAATTTTTGGACTATGAATTTGGTTAGACATATTTTGGATAGTTTTATGTTTACCCATTTATTCAATGGTTTAAGTAGAATTTTGAGAGTAATATTGATGTATTATATATTAATTTATTATATTATAAATCTTTTCAAAACCATTTAAATTTAGTACTAAAATGAGGAATATCATTTTAAATTTTTTTGAATCTTATGATATGGGATTATTTAATTTTATTACATTAGGAACTAAAAATATAATGTTGGGTTGTACATTTATTGGAGGATGACATAAATTTGAATTTGATCGAAGAATAATAAAAATTATAAAATGATGTCATGAAATAGAAATATATCATATCTATATATTTCCTTGTATTTCTAGATAGTAAAATAATTGCTCAAATTTTGGACATGTATCTTGAAATAAAAAAATTATCAGGTTACCTTCAGATATGATTTATAAAATTTTCTTTAAGATCGTCATATATTTTTTATTTTTAGGTCTTTAAAATTACATGGTTCATTAAATTTTTTTTATCAATGATCTATATCAATCTCTATAATCATATACTAATTTTTTCCTTGTCCATATATGTAACACCCCAGGTAAATAAAGAATATGAAATTTTCATATTTATCCATATTTGTGAATAGAATATTAATATGACTTTAAAGGGGACGCTATGCTCGATGGCGTACCCAACACGCAACAACGAGTTTCTTGGGAATCTTATGTTGCACTCTAATAATAAAATAATATTATTTTAAATGGTAGTTATCATGTAGTCGTTGTATTGGTGGGAATGGATAGAAATAACTAAAATATGATTATATATGTTTTTAAATGCTTTTTCATTTATCCAATAAAAGATAAAGGCTTAAAATACGGAAAGAATTCAATTTTAGGCGTATATGCCCTTGTTTTCACTAAAGGTTCACTTATCGCCTTTTGGTGGAGAATCGTCATTAAATATAGTTTTTATCACCCTTATACATTCTATTGGACCAAATAAAACTCTTCTTAGGAATTCAGACATCAAAATTTAATTTGTGTAAATTTTTGGTATCTTTCCGATAAAGTTCATTTTTTTATGAATAGTGTAAAATGTTGTATTTTAATTCAAAACCTCTTTTTAATCTAATTTATTTATATGATTAGATTATCTTTTGAATTGGTTTTAAAGTGAAATTAGAATATATTTTTACCATTAAATCCAAAAGTGGTCGTTGGAATTAATTTCACTTTGAAATCAGACTTAAACTAGTGTCAATCTTTTGATACTTATTGTTTCATAAAAACACGCTACTTTCTCTGACCGCGGGAATTAATTATTAAATTAATTAATGTGACTTATATGTTTTGAATTTTTTAAAATAGACTTCATTCTTGAATTAGGAATATCAAATATATCTTAGGGTGAATATTTGATATTTTTCTGAAAAACTTCAATTTTTGATGAATAGTGAAACCACTAAGTTGTACTTATAAAAAGGGATTTTTCCGTTTAAATGAAATTTTGCAATCTTTGTGTTTTTTATTTAAAAAATCCAATATTACATGGTTGTAATTAATAAGTAAAATGTGGTTCAATGGGATAAAAATAATTTTTTGGTGAATAGTAACTTATTAAGTTTTTAATCGCGATTAGATGTAATTAGTGTAGTTTATGGTAAGAATAATGTATTAATAAAATGAAATGACATAGACACATGTACTACACTCATTGTATGTGTCATGGCCGACCAAAAAATACCATGGGTCAACTTGGGGACCCCATGGAGCTACATTGGTTTGGAAATGACATAAATATCTTTTTATTTAATGTTAGAGTAAAAAAGACACAAACATGAGATATTTTACTAAAAAAAATTTTACATGGGGTTATACAAGTCATATTTTTGACTACAAATATTAATAGAAAAATCTATGAATATTTCCTACATCATAGTATTTTTTTATAATTTTTAGACATTAAATAAATTAAATTATTTATGACATCATGACGATGCAGCGATGACCTCATTATTTAACGATTTAAATAAAATGGAATGATAATGTAATATCTAAGACCTAAAAATGTCCAAAACCTATTGTATGAGTGGAGTTCGAACCTTTATCACCTTATCCTCGAAATAAATCAATGTGGGACCTTTAAAATCCAAAACTCTTTTGAAGATAAAGTAACATTTTGTATCTTTACAAGAGTGCCCCTCCTCTCCTCTTATAAAAGGCCCCCACCTCTACCACCTTACCCACACTACCAAAGCCTTTGGATCATCCAACCTCTGCTCTTTTTGTCTCTCCACTTCCCCCTCTTACTCTTTGAAGCCTCACTTTGGGCAAAAGTCTTCCCAAGGAACCCTTTGAGCTCAAACCAAAGGGAGTTACCCGATTTTAAGGTAATGTCTTCTTTTGAGTTCTTTTGTTTTATTTTGCTTCTCCAACCCCCTAAAATCTTTTTATTCTTTTCTTTTGTAAAAACTCCTTTATCCTCAATATACTAGGATGTTTTTATAATAAGTATTAGAGCTACACTTACACACAACTACATCTAATGGTTAAAGAACATACTGTTTCCGTGGATGGCGAATTTCTGCCTCCCAAAACGATGATTGTTCAACATTATTTTAACACCTTAAAAGGTGGCCATTAAGATGACAATATATTTATATATGATATATAATATGTTTATGTTTTCCTTAATATTCTGTATTTTTCATTTTGGGCATACCTTTGTGGTTTCCAGTATGGGTAAACGCGATATCTTCATTTAAGGAAGTACGGACTACCGCCACCTCAAAGTGATTTTATTCGTTAATACCATATGTGGTACGTATAAAGGATATATTTAATGATATTATATATGATACCATACTGGAATTAAAATCTATTATGTATCATTATGTTTTAATTTCATTAAATATGAAATAGAAATGGATGTAGCGTTCATGCGTACGTACGGCTTACCGTCTCCATGAACGGTACATTTCATTTCTTATCTCAAAATGTTATGTAATATTATAAGTACATATATATAATGTATATATATGTAATATAATACATCTAAATTATGGATATAATTATGGAATTATAACATATATATATCTCTCTCATTTTGTTTTAATTCCCCTAATATGACAAAAAAATGAAAGTAGCGTTCATGCGTACGTACGACCTACCGTCTCCATGAACGGTGCTTTTCATTTTTTAATCTCCAAATGATATGGAATAGTATAAAATTAATATTTTCTGGATATAAATGATATTTTAATCATTAATACTATTCTGGAAATTATTTACTTATAACTACATGGGCAATCTTTTTTCAAACAAGTTCATTTTTGACTCATGTACCAAACATCGGCAAAAACGTCTGATGTGAACTAACATTATTAAACAATTGTTATAACATTATAATATGTGATATTAACTGAATAATAATCTCTAAAGGAGGTACTTAGGAAATTATTAATTGACTAAAGTTTATTATTCAGGAATATAAAGAAACGAACAAGACAAGTTGGACTTGATGTAAGGGATCCTACTCCTCTCTTTCTTTTTAAGTACACTCTTTTATGTCATTCCTTTTAAGCTCATATTTCTTGTGATTGGGATGTTATTTTATATTACCCTTACTTTTATATTTATGTTAATATTATGAGAGACCCTACTCTCTCTCATCAATCCATTTTGGATGTTTTGAGTGGCGCCGTTAGGCTGCCTAATTTTCGTAAGAGATCTAACCTCTCTCTTTCTTTTTAAGTACTCTCCATTATGTCACTACTTTTAAGCTCCTTTTTATGATGGGGGGTGTTATTTTATATTCCTCTTGCTGTAAATTTTATTGTAATGTTATTAGATACCCTATTTGATCTCATCAATCCATTTTTGGAAGTTTTAAGTGGCGTTGTTAGGCTGCCGAGTTTTCGTAAGGGGTTTTTCATCTCACTTTTATTCCTATGAGATTTATGCTACATTTGCCACAATTCCATTTGATTGGTGTATGTACTGACCATTATTTTACTCATTGTGTAATATTATTTCATTTATGAGTATTTACATCAATGTTGTATTGTCCTTCTTTCACGGGGCGTATGTTTCGAAAGATACCCATGTCAGTAAGGGAACATTTCACCCTCCTCTTTTTAAAAGACTTCGTTTGTTGGGTATTTTAATTTACATATTGTTATGTTGGGATATGTTCTCATATATCCTTATTGATATAATTTTATGTCCAAGTGATGAGATACCTTTTTTTAAGTGACGTTGTTAGGCTGTCAAGGGAACTTCTTAACCCAATTTTGATTTCTTTGGGTTCAATATGTAGTTATTTAATATGTCATCCTTTGAATATGTGTGAATGTCCTTTGATTATTTTACACTTAATATCCACTTATGTTTGGTGTATTCGTTTGTCACACATAATTATGTAATTGATTTATCCTTAAACCAAGGATACCGTCTTTGTAAGGGACTTCGTCTCAATCTCCTCTCATTGAGGAATATTCTGTTTTATACACAACCTTCTTTTATACGGTGTATAAACCCCTTTGACTTTTACGTTTATTGAAAAAGAATCTTTTTTTTATACGAAGTGTTTATTAAACGAAAAAAGGGAATGTTTTTGTCATACGTATGTGGTGACAACGACTTCTCCACCACTGCGACCATTATTTGGGTTTCGGCTTCTTGTACAAGACATACCATATTTTTAAATGAAAACTAAATACCATGTTTTACTTTTCATTTAGTTTGGTATTGAAAATGGTTTTCATAATATATTTATATCAATGTTTTGTATTGATATCTTGTTATTGAAAGGTGGAAATGTTATGTTTCCTTTATGCATGTTTTATGTGATAAGATTATGTTATGGTTCTTGGGAATTGTTATGAAGACGGGTTGTTCCGTGATAAAATAAGGGCAGGTGAGCCCGATATAGCTCTCCAATGCATTGGGTAACACGAAGGAGTGAAACGTTAAGGTTTCTCCGAAGAGATTTAGGGAATATATTCTGGTGGGTATTCCAAACGTAGCCAAGAGGGTTACTCCCTACGTAAGAATGTTATGAATGCCTCAAGTTACCTTTTATGTCTTATTATTTCTTTGATTTATTCATGATTTGATATGCCTATTTTTTATGGGTAAAGTATGATTTCATTCTAATGTATATACGAACTCATGTTTCCTTTCCATATTTTTATAACTCTTACTGATCTTTTTATGCTCATCCCAAGTTTTTGAAATGGTTTTCACAGGTCAAGGGAAAGGTACATGATGTGATGATAGTG
The DNA here is from genome assembly GCA_963277665.1 of Viscum album. Taxonomy (NCBI): domain Eukaryota; kingdom Viridiplantae; phylum Streptophyta; class Magnoliopsida; order Santalales; family Viscaceae; genus Viscum; species Viscum album. The sequence goes on along the minus strand of OY728163.1, from coordinate 1,844,230,690 downwards.
TCAAGGATGTGTCAAGAAATAATCTGTGTTTTATTTTGAATATGTTTCCGTTGATGCGAAGAATGAATACTATCTTTTATATTACCAATTTGTTTTAATGTGGAATGTAATGCAAGTTTCATGATCTAATTCTCTAAAACTCTAAACCTGAAAAGATCCTCAATGTGTAATCTTGTAATAACTCAAGATTAAGTAAGGTTTAAGGCTGGGGCCTTATAGTTGGTATCAAAGGTCAGTTCCGATAACTTTAGAGGTTAGGGTATTCTCTAAGCATAAGTGGCAGTACCATAAGGGATAGGATTTCAGAAAGAGTCCTAGTTTTAGATAAAGTGAATGAGTAAGTATATCTTGGTGTTTATCTTCCTCATTAGTATATGATGGATTTGTTGATATACTCACACTGACCTTTTTGGTTTTAGTAAATGGATGGATCTAGCAGGCACCAAAGTGACAATAGGTTTGAAGGAAACTGTGCTGGTTCTCTGATTAAGAGACCAGATGAAATGGGGAATTCAATGAGGAAACTCGTGGTTGTTCTAAACCAACTAGCAAGGAGTCATGGTCAAGCACTTGAACCTTGGTATGATCTGTAATGCATCATGTACGAGATGCCCAATCGATGTGGAAGTTCAGGTAAAAATTATAAAGGTAACCATTAGAGTTTATATGATCCTTACTTTTGTTGTAATTATGGGTTATTATATGTTATGATGGAAAATGAAAGGCATGAGATAAACTTGAGGTTAAATTATGTTATGGTTATTTTTGATGATTTTATCCCGTTTTGGGGAATGATTTGAGAATTATATGGTTTTGGAAAAAGGACAACACACAGACCGTGTGACTACCCGTCGCGTCGGACAAAGCTGTGGTAATCGAACCCACAACCAAAGTGCGACTGGTATTTGTCGCCTACCACTGGACTACGCGAAGTCCCTGGTTAGATTGACTGATTATTTTTAGTTATATGATTTTATGAATTAAGAGTAAGTTGATTTTGGTTTATTTATGAAAATTATTAACCTATCATGGAGGATATGTAATTAGGTTAATTACTTTTCAATAAGAGACTTTAAGAGCAACTGATGTTGTTTGGAGATAAATGTTACGATTTAACTTGGAAGACTATGTGACTAAATCCTTAAAATATTTGGGTTTCAATATTAGTTTGGTTTACTTTGAAGAATTTTATGGACAAATTGATTATAGAATGGTCCTCATTGAACTTTGGGTTTTGTTGGACAAATTTTGGAGATTAAGAATAGATTTTCTTTTTATAAAGGGTTATCCTTTTCTGGATAATTAGATCTTATACTAACCATTTTTGTTTTGGTTTTGGTTAAATTCTAAAGACATGGGATGTATATAGTTATATTTTTTGGATAAGGTGCCTCTCTAGAAGTTGATTATAGTACTCTTAATGCGAACAAGTCTCCCTAACTACTCGTCTTTTGGAAAAAAATATGAGTTTGATTAAGGAATCTTGTAAAAGTTGAAAGTCAACATGATAAGTAATTATGTTTCCTTATGAATAAATTCCTCAATAAAAAGTAACTTAAAACAAAAATGTTGTCTATGAAATTTTCCTACTAGGGAATCGAATACCGTTTAACCCATCACATGTTTGTGATTTTCTCATGGTTAACTTTCTCCTAGACATGTTTACTATCACTCTCCCTCAAGAACATGACCCTTTTCTTTTTCTTCCATGTCCATGTTTTTTTACATGGAATCCTAGCATGGGTTAACTCGGGTGACCAATGTACTTATCTTCCTTTATTTTAAATTGATTGTTTTACCGACTCTTGTTCCGATGTGGTACTTTCAAGGATGTTTCCAAGATCAATTTTAAAAATTGCGAGGACACAATTCCCAAAAGGGGGGAAGGATGTAACACCCCAGGTAAATAAAGAATATGAAATTTTCATATTTATCCAAATTTTTGAATAAAATATTAATATGACTTTAAAGGGGACGCTATGCTCGATGGCGTACCCAACACGCAACAACGAGTTTCTTGGGAATCTAACGTTGCACTCTAATAATAAATTAATATTATTTTAAATGGTAGTTAACATGTAGTCATTGTATTGGCGGGAATGGATAGATATAACTAAAATATGATTATATATGTTTTTAAATGTTTTTACGTTTATCCAATAAAAGATAAAGGCTTAAAATACGGAAAGAATTCAATTTTAGGCGTATATGCCCTTGTTTTCACTAAAGGTTCATTATCGCCTTTTGGTGGAGAACCGTCATTAAATATAGTTTTTCTCACTCTTATACATTATATTGGACCAAATAAAACTCTTCTTAGGAATTGGGAAATCAAAATATACTTTGTGTAAATTTTTGTTATCTTTCTGATAAAGATCATTTTTAATGAATAGTGTAAAATGTTGTATTTTAATTCAAAACCTCTTCTTAATCTAATTTATTTTTATGATTAGATTATCTTTTGAATTGTTTTTAAAGTTAAATTAGAATATATTTTTACCATTAAATCCAATAGTGGTCGTTGGAATTAATTTCACTTTGAAATCAGACTTAAACTAGTGTCAATCTTTTGATACTTATTGTTTCATAAAAACACGCTATTTGCTCTGACCCGGGAAATTAATTATTAAATTAATTAATGTGACTTATATGTTTTGAGTTTTGTAAAATAGACTTCATTCTTGAGTTAGGAATATAAAATATATCTTAGGGTGAATTTTTGGGATTTTTCTGAAAAACATCAATTTTTAATGAATAGTGAAACCACTAAGTGGGGCTTATAAAAACTGATTTTTCCATTTAAATGAATTTTTTCCATCTTTGTGTTTTTAATTTCAAAAATATGACATACATGGTTGTTATTAAGAAGTAAAATGTGGTTCAATGGGATAGAAATAATTTTTTTGGTGAATAGTAACTTCTTAAGTTTTGAATCACGATTAGAGGTAATTAGTGTAGTTTATGGTAAGAATAATGTTTTAATAAAATGAAATGACCTATAAACATGTCCTATCCTCATTTTATGTGTCATGGCCGACCATTAAAATCCATGGGTCAGCTTGGGGACCCCATTGATCCACTTTGTTTGAGAAATGACATAAATATCTTTTTATTTAATGTTAAAGTTAAAATGACACAAACATGAGATGTTTTACTAAAACAATTTTTACATGGGGTTATACAAGTCATATTTTTGACTATAAATATCCATTGGAAAGATAAAAAGATTTCCTACATCATAGTATTTTGTTTATAATTTTTATACATTAAATAAATTAAATTATTTCTGACATCATGATGATGCAGCGATGACCTCATTATTTAACGATTAAAATAAAATGGAAAGATAATGTAATATCTAAGACCTAAACATGTCAAAAACCTATTGGATGAGTTTATTTTGAACCCTTATCACATTAACCTCGAAATACATCAATGTGGGACCTTTAGAATCACAAACCCTTTTGAAAATAAAGTTACATTTTGTAACATTACAAGAGTGCCCCTCCTCTCCTCTTATAAAAGGCCCGCACCTCTACCACCATACCCACACTCCCAAAGCCTTTCGATCAGACAACATCTGCCCATTTTGTCTCTACACTTCCCTATATTACTCCTTGAAGCCTCACATTGGGCATAAGTCTTCCCAAGGATGACTTTGATCTCAATCCAAAGGGAGTTACCCGATTTTAAGGTAATGTCTTATTTTGAGTCCTTTTGTTTTATTTTGCTTCTCCAACCCCTAAACTATTTTTATTCTTTTCTTTTGTAACAACTCCAGTATCCTCAATATACTATCATTTTTTTATAATAAAGAATTTAGCTACACTTACACACAACTACATCTAATGGTTAGAAAATATATTGTTTCCGTGGATGGTGAATTTCTGCCTCCTGAAACGATGATTGTTCAACATTCTTTTAACACCTTCAAAGGTGGCCATTAATATGACACTATATTTATATATGATATATAATATTTTTATGTTTTCCTTAAGCTTATGTATTTTTCATTTTGTTCATACCTTTATGGTTTCCATTATGGGCAAACACGATATCTTCATTTATGGAAGTTCGGACTACCGCCCCCTCAAAGTGATTTGATTCATTAATACCATATGTGGTACGTATAAAGGATATATTTAATGATATTATATATGATAAAATACTGGAATTAAAATACTATTACGTGTAATTATGTTTTAATTCCATTAAATATGAAATAGAAATGGAAGTAGCGTTCATGCGTACGTACGACTTACCGTCTCCATGAACGGTACATTTCATTTCTTATCTCAAAATGTTATGTAATATTATAAGTACATATATATAATGGATATATATGTAATATATTACATCTAAATTATGGATATAATTCTGTAATTATAACATATATATATATATATATCTCCCTTTGTTTTAACTCCATTAATATGACAAAAAAATGAATGTAGCGTTCATGCGTACGTACGGCCTACCGTCTCCATGAACGGTGCTTTTCGTTTTTTTATCTCAAAATGATATGGAATAGTATAAACTGAATATTTACTAGATATATATGATATTTTAATCATTAATACTATTTTGGAAATTAATTACTTATAACTACATGGTCAATCTTTTTTCAAACAAGTTCATTTTTGACTCATGTACCAAACATCGACAAAAACGTCTGATATGAACTAACATTATTAAACAATTATTATAACATTATAATATGTTATATGAACTGAATAATAATCTCTAAAGGAGGTAATTAGGCAATTATTAATTGACCAAAGTTTATTATTCAGGAATATAAATAAATGAACAAGACAGGTTGGACTTGAGGTAAGAGATCCTACTCCTCTCTTTCTTTTTAAGTACACTCTTTTATGTCATTCCTTTTAAGCTCATATTTCTTGTGATTGGGATGTTATTTTATATTACCCTTAATGTAATATTTATGTTCATATGATGAGAGTCCCTATTCTCTCTCATCAATCCATTTTGGAAGTTTTGAGTGGCACCGTTAGGCTGCCGAATTTTCATAAGAGATCTAACCTCTCTCTTTCTTTTTAAGTACTTTCCTTTATGACACTTATTTAAAGCTCTTATTTTTTAATATGGGGGATGTACTTTTATATTCCTCTTGATATAAATTTTATTTTAATGTGATGAGACACCCTATTTTATCTCATCAATCCATTTTTGGAAGTTTTATGTGGCGCCATTAGGCTGCCGAGTTTTCGTATGGGATTTTTCATCTCACTTTTATTCCTGTGAGATTTATGCTACATTTGCAACAATTTTCCTTTATTGGTGTATGTAATGACCATTATTTTACTCATTGTGTAATATTATTTCATTTATTAGTATTTACATAAATGTTGTATTGTCCTTTTTTCACGGGGCGTATGTTTCGAAAGATACCCATGTCGGTAAGGGAACCTTTCACCCTCCTCTTTTTAAAAGACTTCTTTTGTTGGGTCTTTTAATTTACATATTGATATGTTGGGATATGTTCTCATATATCTTTATTGATGTAAATTTTATGTCCAAGTGATGAGATACCTTTTTTTATGTGACATCGTTAGGCTGTCAAGGGAACTTCTTAACCCAATTTCGATTTCTTTGGGTTCAACATGTAGTTATTGAATATGTCATCCTTTTAATATGTGTGAATGTTCTTTGATTATTTTACACTTAATATCCACTTATATTTTGTGTATTCGTTTGTCACACATAATTATGTAATTGATTTATCGTTATACCAATGATATCGTCTTTGTAAGGGACTTCGTCTCAATCTCCTTTCATTGAGGCATATTTTGTTTTATACACAACCTTATTTTATACGGTGTATAAACCCCTTTGACTTTTACGTTTATTAAAAAGGAATATTTTTTCATACTAAGTGTTTATTAAATGAAAACGGGGAATGTTTTTGTCGTACGTATGCGATGACAACGACTTCTCCGCCGACACGACCATTATTTGGGTTTCGGCTTCCTCTACAAGCCATACCATCTTTTTAAAAGAAAAATAAATACCATGTTTTACTTTTCTTTTAGTTTGGTATTGAAAATGGTTTTCATAATGTATTTATATCAATGTGTTTTATTGATATCTTGTTATTGAAACGTGGAAATATTATGTCTCCTTTATTCATGTTTTATGTGATAAGATTATGTTATGGTTTTTGGGCATTGTTATGAAGACAGGTGGTTCTGTGATAAACTAAGGGCAGGTAAGCCCGATACTGCTCTCTAATGCATTGGGTAACGTGAATGAGTGAAACGTTAAGGGTTCTCCGAAGAGATTTAGGGAATATAATGTGGTGGGTATTCCAAACGTAACCAAGAGGGTTACTCCCTATGTAAGAATGTTATTAATGCCTCAAGTTTCCTTTTATGACTTATGATTTCTATGATTTATTCATGATTTGATATGCCTATGTTTTGTGGATAAAGTATGATTTCATTCTAATGTATATGTGAACTCATGTTTCCTTTCCATATTTTTATAACTCTTACTGAGCTTTTTATGCTCATCCCAAGTTTTTGAAATGTTTTTCACAGGTCAAGAGAAAGGTACATGATGTGATGATAGTGTCAAGGATGTGTCAAGAAAGAATCCGTGTTTTATTTTAAATATGTTTCCATTGATGGGAAGAATGAATACTGTCTTTTATGTAATCACTTTGTTTAAATGTGGAATGTAATGCAAGTTTCATGATATAATACTCTAAAACTCTAAACCTGAAAAGATCCTCAACGTGTAATTTTGTAATAACTCAAGATTAAGTAAGGGTTAAGGATGGGGCCTTATAATATAATCACTTCCCACCAACGTTCTTTTACATGGAAAAATAGTTTTGTGTTATTATAAAATACATTTGTACATACCATTATATCAAATCATGTTGATTTTTTATTAACCCTTTTTTCTGATATAGGTTTCCAAAAATATTTATTTTCAATTTTCAATAAAATCAAGATTAAATTTCAAGGATGAAACTAATTTGTGGGGGTAGAATGTAACGACATAGTATTTTAAACAAGTACCATCATATTTGATAGCACGTAGGATACAAAACAAAAATATTATATAAAAATATAACACCCTAATACATTAAAATTTATTTCAATTTATATAAATCCAATCTATTTGATAGCATGGGGTGCATACATCCCCAATATTGAATGAAATGTGATACTCTACTAAAATATTATAATTTAAAGACTACCATTATTACATAGTCATTATATTGGAGGGTTTTGATATGAATAAAAAAATTATGATAATCATAATGATAAATTAGGTATAAAATTAATTCAACAGTTATGTATTGATTAGAAATAAAATAATAACCATTTAAATGAAAAATAATTTTTCCAAAAAATAATATTATTTTTAGAGGTCATTTACACACACCTTGGGAACAAAATATAAAATGAATTTTTACTAATTTTGTATAATGTATTTAAAAAATAAAATTATATTTTTAAATATAAATATAAATAGTATATTTTTGCGAATTATTAATAATTTTAGAAAAATATTCACTTTATTATTAATAAATAAATATTCATATTTTATTGAAAACATTATTTTAATTTAAATTGTTTACTTTTTTAAATTATATTTAAAATATTTTCAAATTAAAATTTATAAATTTACATTACAATGTAACTAATTTAGTTAAAATTAATAACTTTCATATTACATTATCATAGAAAATCTTTCAAAACATTTGAAATTGCATCTTCTATAAACTTAATTTTCCTACACATCTTCTTATTTAAAATTAAATTGGATTCTTGAACTTTTGGGAACTGAATTTAGAAAAATGGATTCCATATTCAGAATAATAAAAATTAAAATTATATTAAAATTAAACTTAAATTTTTACCATAAATAATAGAAAATTATTTAAAAATAATTATCATAGTTAAAGTAAATAATGGGGTTTTTAGAATTTTAAACTAATAAAATATGGTTTAAAATTACTTGAACTTATACATAATAGATTTTATGGCTATATATTTACCTTATCACCACTAATAGAATATAATGTCAAATTTTTATGGATTTTGGACTAATAAAAATGTGGGTATCAATTTTCATTCCAATAATTACATGTTTGTCCACTCCCCCACTTATAATAGGAAACAATCTCCCCTAACATGTTTACCTATTGAAAACATTTATGTATTCAAATACAACCAAAATACCTTAAATAAATTCATTCCCATGTCTTGGAGACCTTAAAAAAATAAGTAATACCCCTAAGAATTCTTTAGGATAGCCCAAAAGAGTTTAATAGAAGGAGATGTAACGTTTTTAACTACAATTTTTTATCTTAATTTATATTCTAACTAATTAAGATATTTTTCATCTATAATAATATGAAATAAAATAATCAATTATATGATAATATTTTAATATATTAATTTAATGAGATATATTTCATTCATTTTCCATTTAATTTGATACAAAACCATCGATCATATGTACATCAGACTACTGCCTAATGATATGATGTAATTATTTTTCAATATCCACAATTAAAAGATAGATATAAGGATGTATTTAAAATATTTATGTGTTATTTGGATAAATATTTTACATCTATTATTATGATGTCACATATATCTCCATAAATTCCATAGTTTAGTGGATAAAATTATGTCGCTCATGTGTACACTGAACAGCCTCCTCATATAGAGATTTGATTTATTTTTAAATTAAAATTTACATTAAATTTAGTAAGTTTTATTTAGATGAATATATGCGATAATTATGACCAAATCATAATTATTTAATTGTATTATCACATAAAATACTTTATCTTCAAATCTATGGAAAAAATAATTTTTCTCATGTGTCTGTTTGGTCAACCGCCCCCATATTATAATGTAAAATGTTATTAATTTAATATTTAAATGGATGGTAAAAAACTATTTAGTATATATGAAATAAATATATAAAATAATAATTAATTTTTAAAGATTAATAAATATTAATTTTTGTTTCCTTCCATATGTGGAGAAAATGGAAATTTCCTTCATACATACGTATGACATTCAATCTTCCTAAAAAGTGTATCAATTTTCCATCTATAAAAAATATATATTACTAAAAGTAAATATATAATTACTATATATATATATATGATATTATTATTATTTTCAATATTTTATAAATGGGGGTACCATGATCAATGTACTAAATTTACTGAACCAAAAAATTCATGACAAACTAAGAAATTCTAAATTTAAATTGTTATGTTAGAAAACAATTATTTATAAAATAGATATAAAATACCATAACTAAATCATACATGGCATGTGATATTTTAATATTGTTCTTTTATAAAATTATTATAATCATATATTTATTATAATAGAGGTTTCAAAACATATGAATGAAGTCAAACCTCAGGTAATGGTTTCAAATCTCAATTCTACTTCTGTAAGAAATATTCCATATTCACCAAAAAATCAATTATATAGTGTATATACTTCACCTATAAGATGTTATTTCATGAGTCCTTTTATCTTCATTTTATTAAAATTTTAAATTTTTGTTACTTCATTCATGGTGATTGTGATTCAAAATTTACCTATGTTGTACGGGTGTTATGTTTCAATCCCATTTTAATCGGGATTATTTCTTTATGGATTTCCGCAGAAGATATTATATGAAAAGTTTCTATGAAACCCCTTTAATTATATTATTTTAAATTTATTCATCAAATTTTCAAGTAATAGTCTCATATTTATATATTTTAAAATTAAAATTATTTATTCTTTTTTTAATCAAAATCATACATCATTTCTATCTTAATTCGAATATCTGTTTTCTTCTAAATCAATAGTTTCATAAAATGTTTTAATTTTTTTTATTATTAATCAAATTAATTAGTGATGTTATTATTATCTTTGTCTAAATTTTTTTTAAAAAAATATTTAAAGGAATATTCATGTATTTTTAAAAACATGGCCCATTTTTCTTTTAAGAAAATGTGAATGTTTAGTTTTTTAAATGTTTATGACATATATAGAATTTCCTTATTTCAATAGCACTCAGTGGTGTAAAGGTTATTTTTTAATATCCCCATTATATTATAAATGACAATTAATTTCAATATTTTTTCTAAAAATTTGGATTTCAATGGAAATTTTCAATGTGGAAAGGATATGTTCCCTAATAATGTTTTCAATAGAATTTTTATGGTATTTCAATTAATTAACTGAAATTATCCTCATTTTAATTTATACTCCATTGCGAATATTCTTTAACAAAACAGACCTTATTATTTTTTGAGATCATTTAGGACTAGTTTACAAGGATGTACTTGTTTAATAATATTCTCTATATTACATTGAGTGATAATTGAATTTTTTATTACTAAAATAAATTTAATGGATAAATTGGAAACAATTCATGTTTGTAATTGGATATCAGTTAACACTATAATAAAGAACCCATTTATAAAAATTGAGTATAAGTCTATTAAAAACATTACAACTATAGACCCTTCATTGAAGGTAATTTTTCCTCATGTCCCGATCATCCATGATGAGATCATAAAAGTTATCAGCCATCTTGTCAGAATATTGAATAAACTTCTCTTTACCAATCTTATATTCATTTAAGCCATGTGTAAAAATTGTGATTTTCATTAGTGATCCAGACATAATATTCTTCATCAAGGTCCACATGAATCATTATATCAACCATCATGTTGAAATCCTCTAAGGTAGAATTTATTTTGAATTCATCCTCTATAATTTCATCATTATAATGGGGGATGGGATCCCATGATTCCCTTTTTTCTACATCCTACTAATATGCTTCCCTAACAAAACCAGAAATAACCACGTACTATCAAATCAAATCAATGATCCTGAACCCACTTTTTTATTTCTTTTTCTACACCATAACACATCATCTAAAGATCACTCAGAAAAATTTTATTTTCATCCTTGTCATGAGAAATGAATTCACTATGCATCACCTTATTAATTTTAGAGGACCTTTTCACATCTTCTTATGAATATTAGAGTTTTCAATGTGACCTTCAGACTGTTTTATCTATAACATAATACAGCTCCCTAAATCCTTTATTTCATTACACCCTTTCCCCCTCCAATGACTATGTTTAACTCTTTAATTCTCTCAATAAATGTTTCCCCCTAATCGTGGCTATATTTCTCATTATCTAATTTTTTCCCATAACAGTATGTATCATCATATAATGTCTTCCTTTGTAATATGGGTTGGATGACCTTCCATACTAGAGTCTTATCCCCTTTTTACTATAACACACCATAAAAATCTTATATTCCAATGAAATTTATGTCATGAATTATAGAACATGTCCTTCATGACCTGTCCTAATATGTTTAAAGAAACTAGTCCTCTTTTCCTCCTCTGGATAAGTTTTCTAATGACGTTATCTCATCTGCCACATATAACACCTTCATGTATTTGAAAGCATCATTTATTTTACATAATACCTCATTTAAATCCTCTAGTGTTTCATTCTATTGATTCATCACATTCCCTATTTCATATATTACATACATGTTACATTTCAATCTTCCATTAATATCAAAAAAATTAATATTACGAGGAAAAGATATTTCTTCTTATGGATGGTTACATTATTTACTATCACACACAAAACCATGTGATCAGTAACATGGCCAAAATGTTCTGGACATGTAGTCTCCCAACACTCATGAGTTATAATGTGTTCAATCTCTGAGTAACTAATTCAATCTATTGATACTTCAATGGGGACATATTCCTACAAATTGCACCAACACCGAGTGCAGTTTATTTATCAATTATTTCCATTTCAACTACTGTATTATTGAAAAAATCAAACTCTCATGCCTTCCCAATTCCAATTAGTTCCCCATTTTATTTATTGATGAACAAGAATTAATCCTTGACCCAAAAAATTGAGTTATTCTATCAACACTATTCTCCAATAGAAACCCAAAGGAATTTAAGTGGAAATCAAGAAACATCATCTTCAACCTAGATTCATGGAGAAATACGGTGACAACCTGAAATATTTATATTTTCAGTGAAAATATAATGTCCAGTAAGATTCCCTAACATTTTAATAATATATGGAATTTCATATGGTTTTGGGATTTTTAGAATTCTCACCCAAATAGGTGGGGTAAGTTTATCATGATTCATGGGTTAATAATAAGTAAACATGAAAAGGTAGAATTTGTATATATTGTAGACACATAAACCACTAGACCAGGTTAGATCCAAATATCTCTCTGATTAGAACATTAACTTGATGTTCTTAATGTCATAGAGACCCACAATTTCTTAATCATGTAATCCGCAAGATCCACAAATAATTCTGTTGAAAAAAATTCCCCAATGGATGAGGTTTTTTGAATCGTTATATATGTACTAGATTCAAAAAATATGTGGTATTAGTGAACTATGAGGATGAAATCGAAAAATGTATCAATCCATCTAACAAATACTGCACATTATAGTTAATAGAGTATTGAGGGGAGGAAGTTTGATAGTCATTGTAAGAAAAGTGGAAGAAGGAATCAGACAGAACTCCCTCATGGGATGATGAAGGTCCCTCCCCCACCATTAGTGGGAGGGGCCGACTCAATGGACATCATCTTCCAAGACATGTAGAGGGATTCATTTTCTTGAGTGTAACTTAGACCCCATAGTATGGGATTAATTAATATCCAACTATACATTGAATGGTTTATGTTTAGGTTATCTAATTGTGTAATGTATTAAACAAATTAATTTTGTTTTTTATAATATGTTTTTTCATGTCGATTATGTTTTAAAATATTCATATAATAGATGTGTGAGACATTTTATCTGCATGTCAGGTCCCTCTATATCTCATTAATTTATCGTCTAGTCTCTTGAGAAAAACAATATTATGTATTTGTGTGAGGCTTTACCCATTTAGGTAAGATGTATTGGACAACTCCATTTATGGTATGGTTATATGGACTGGAATTATACATTCCCTCATTATATGATTTTTCATTGATGACCTTGTGATTATTTACTTCAATAGAACGTCCATATAAAATATTTTTCGATCTTTTGGTTAATTATATAAAATTATTATATCATTATTTATTCCATTCATATTATGCACAATTTATTGATTTCATGATATGTGTTTATTTATATTAATTTGATTATTATTTCTGTTATATTTATTAATAGACTCTATTATATTCATATCATTACTGAGCATTTGAGATCACCCATTTCTTATGTTTTATTTTACCCAGGATACCAGGAATAATTTTTTGATTGATATTGTAATACCCACATTTTTTATAATAAAACTATGATTGTTAGTGTATTCAGTCCGAAACAACATTTTTAAACGACTTTAGAAATATAAAACCTTTTTATCCAAACTGTTAAATTGTTTGAAATGAAAAATATTAACTGAATTAAAAATTACATATATAAATTTCAATCTTAATAAAAATTATTAATAGATTTTTAATAAATTTCCAATAATTATTATGTAAACAGAATGTATTTTCCAAAAATGTGATTTCTTTATAAATTATTTTTATGGAATTTTTTTATAAATTATTAAAATTAAATTCATGTTTTTATATTTATTTAATAAAATTAACATCATATCTTCAATTTGAGTAATAAAATTTTCATGGGGTGAAATTTTGGTAATTTTTAAAAAGTATTTATTTTCAATTGAATTGTGGGAAACACCAAAATATGGTCAAAATACATTTCATTTCAACAAATTAAGTAATTTAAATTAAAATTGTTTCATGTAATTTAAATAAAAAAACATAATTATTATTTATATATATGTAATAAAATTAACATCTTTTGGATAAACTTCATATTATATTTTAGAATACGTTGTTCTTTTGGTGTCGGAATAGGATCATTCTAAAAACTATTCCAAAATAAAAAAGGATTCTCCAACCTAATTTATAAAAAAACCCAAATTAGGACTAATAAAATAGTAGATATATATATAATTAAATATTAATCCATACTTATTTAATGATTATTATTTATAATAGAAATAATATAAAGTCATCATTTACTCAAAAATGCACTTCTTGAAAACCCACTTATTCATCACTTCTGTGAGTTCAGTTAAAAAATTTACATTTCCAATTATGTGAATTTAATTTCGTAAAATGGAAAAAAAATATATAGAATAATAAAAATTCATATTTTATAATATGGAAAAGAGATTTATTTTCCAAAATTAATAGTTAAATTAGAAAAAAATAATTTTCACGGTTAAGGTGAAAACGGTTCTACTAGGGCGTTATAAATGACAAGGGTAATTTTATTTGAAAAAATTATATGAAAAAACTACTAAAAATTATATCTACCATATAATTTATATTTATTTATTATAATTTTATTTGGTCCATTTTTTGTTAAACGCATGAGTAGACATTATTATTTTCAAAAACTATAGGTGTGACCTCACTTCACTTATAAAATGCCACACACTCTCATTTTCGCTTCACATGTTCAAATCCATTTGTTTTGAGAATTTCCTACCAACATAACTTCCCACCTTAACCAATATCATTATATAAGCGTTATTTTTTTCATAAATTCCACTTAAAAATCCTTTTAGTTCGACCAAAAAAAATTTCCGTTATAAGGGGTAATGTTGTTCTATGAGAATTCTTATTAAATTTCTTCCACCACCTAGTTAAATTCAACATTATCCTTTATTATATAATATACCCATTATTTAAAAAATACTGATATATTTTATATTAATTTAATAACATAATTCATTATTCTTTCAAATCAAATGGGTTATGAAATCATCATTCATGTATACAATGATGTACTACCTCACATACTAATGTCATTAAATTTTACATTAATTCCCCAGATGGTTGTGTATGATGATGGATTTAATGGATATAAATTATATTTATAAAATAATTATACATTTTTAGTCATTATATCACATATTAATTTACGACTATCCATTCAATGGGGTATATTATAAAGTCACTCGTTTTTACAATAGACTACCACTTACCAAAGGAATGTGATTCATTTTTTTAGTTATGCTATACAAAGACGATTATAAATGAAATGAAAAAGAATATAAGTTATATATATATGAAATAATAATTTTATTCATGACATATTTATCATTCATATGTTTCAAATATCATTTTATTTCATACCATTTTCATTGACTGAACAAATATAATGTTGTTCAGGAACGTGTGGACTACCGCATTCACAATGTAATGTGATTCTATTTTCAAAACCTCATTTCATGATTTATATATAAAATTATATAAAAATAAATAAATTTTTATCCATAATATTAGTATCATTGTTGAATGGTAAATTATTATACACCTTCTTTCCATAATGAACATTGATAAATGGAGTCATCACTCATGTGCATATATGAACTAATGTCTCCTGGATCATATTGTACATCATTTCTCAAAAACAACATTCATTGTTGGTATTAAAATAATTATTTCTATATAAATATGGTTATTATTTTCTGATTATTGTTGTTTATATTTTGAAATAATGAATGCTTTTTCCATGGATAGAACTATGAATCCACTTTGAAATATTAAATGGAAATCCGCAAAACATAAAATATGAAACATAAATATTGGTTATTTGAATATGTCATTATAGAAAAATAAAATAATTTAATTATGTATAAATTATTAAAAGAAAAATATTTTTTATGAGAATTAATATTTTATTTATACTTATTATATTGGAAGAAAATAGAATATATAGATTTTTTAGACTCTAGTTAGGGTTTCCTCATCTCACTTTTTATTTATATAAGACAACTTATATATTAAATTCTCATTATTTTTTTGGTTTATATATTTCCCCTTATATATATACCATCATGAATACTACACACATTATGGTATTTTATGTTTCAATTTTAATTATTTCATCCATGTGAATTGTAATTGAATGTGACCACATGGTAAAATAATTCATAACTCAATTTGTTACATTCGGCTATATTAGATATTCATTTTATTTTATACTATAATATTATGTCTGTAATGAAATTTCATTATATTAAGTTCTATTTACACTAATTTTTTTAATTAGTTTTTACCAAATAATAGATTCATTAATTATTTATCACTTTGGTGTTGTGGTAACAATAATGAATTCTGACTCAATTTCCTTTCATTTAGGAATATTTTGATGTTAATCACTATTATTATATTATTTAATGAATATAATTCCTATTTTACGAGTTATATTGTGAGTTTATGTAATCTATTTAATTTTATTTTATTTTTCATAGTTCTTACGATTTAATGTTTGTAAATTGTTAAAGAATAATCTTTTAAAAATCATAATTTTATTGTAACTTCTTTAATTCATGTCAAAAGTAATGTATATTTTTAACAAATAGGAAATGAATTGAATTTCCCATGGTCATGAATCCACAATTTTGTATGATTCCATTGTATTTTTTTGGATCCTTTCAACGAATAAATTTTATTAAATATGTACAATGTTTTTAGAATTTATATTATTATTCAATTCGAAAAAGGTTTTTATTAAAATCAAATATTATTTATCTCTTTCATGGAAAATACATGATTTATGAACATGTTTTTTTAATATGATAGTTTATGTTATTTTTGGATAATAGTATTTTTTAACAAATTTATAAATAAAATTTGATCCATTTTCAAAATTTTCCAATATAGATTTTACCAAATAGTTGAAATGAATTTTCTTTTCACATGAATGGCCTATAATAATGTTACCACTTTTAGGACCATTATTTTAATTCTATAATCATTTACAAGTATCCATGGTTATTTTTAAATAAAATTAATTTTCAAAATATTTTATTATTTTTTTTGTTTTTTAAATTTATTTTCAGTGCGAAAATTAAATTTTCATCTAGATTTTTTTGATGATATTTTAATGTAATTTCAATTCATAAACATCAAATAACCATGTGGTTCTCTATCCCTTAATTTGGATATTTATTATTGATTCCATACCTATTATTTTTCTCACTTAAAAAATAGCACAATATCTATGAATTTAAAGGGGGTTCTTCGCAATACCTTTTAAATAAATTTTATAGATGGTTATGTAGAAATCCCACTAATCATTGGATTTAGAGGGGGTTCAAAACAACATATAATTTGTGTAGCAATATTTTTTGAATATTTGGTTGGTTTTTATGGTCGATTATGTTAAACCCACTACATATTAAAAAAATTAGTGTTGGTATTTGTTAGATTGGATTTAAAAGGTGTTATATATAAATTTATATTCACACATACAGGCAGACACACACACACACACAGATATATATATATATATAATATTGTTTTGGCTAATAGAGACTATATATATAATGGTATTAGTTTTTTTAATAGAAATGGTTCTGGTTGAAAAGCCCCTATAGTCTCTTAAATTAGAGGTGGTTTTAAACCCCCTCTAATATATGAATTTAGAGGGGGGCTTGAACACCATATATTTAAAATATTAGTGGAGGTTCATGAGCTAGTCCAAATATCATAGATTAGAGGGGTTTTGGAACACCTTTTAATTCATGAAATTATAGGGGGTCTCGAACCCCCTCTAAAATAGGTAATTATATTTTTTTGAACCCCCCCCCCTTAATATTTGAAATTTGATGCGGGTTTTTAAACCATTATAATATATGCCATTAGAGGGGTTTTGAACCCCTTCTAATTATGGACATTTGATGGGGTTGTGAACTCATTTTAATTTAATATATTAGAGTGGGTTGTGAACCCCCACTAAATTGTGATATTAGATATGATTTTCAATCCACTATAATTCAGATAATTTGAGGGTGTTCCTGAACAATTGTTAAACTCTTTTAATAGAGGTGTTTTTATACCCCATAAAATTTTTTATTTTTTAAAAAATATATCTCATATAAATCTAAATTCTATAGTATATATGTGTGTGCACGCATGTGTGTCTATATATTCATAAACACATTATATAAATGTATTTAAATGCATTATACACACACACCCAAATATATATATACATTAAAAAAATATATTAAATAAATACTTATACATATAAATAAATATATATGATAATATAAATATTGGTATAAATAATATAAATGTATAATTTAATATATTTATTCTAATATACAAAAATTATCTATGGTTTTATAAATACTATACATTTACATTATGATTTATATTATACATACCTTATATTAAATAATTTTTTATTGTATATTTAGGCATAAATACATTTATACTATACTATGGAATCTAATATATCTGACATTGAAAAATATATATATATATATATGTTATTTTATTAAATAATTTATTTTATATAAATTTATATATATTATTTTATTATTTGATATATACTGTAGTATACCATGTTAATTATAATTTTATTTAATAATTATATATATATATCATTCAATTATATGATATACACCCAATTATATGAATGTTTTTAATTTCGTGTGTATTTATATATTTGTTTGTGTGTGCATTATATAATATAAATGTATATAATTACATACACAAGTACATAATTTCATTTTATTTTAAAAAATACATGTATAATATAAATCATGAAACATATAAATGTATAGAATTTATAAAACCATCATATACTTTGTATAGATAAATAAATAGATGTAATAATAATAACAATAATTAATAATTAATAATATTATCATTACACACACTAACATGAATATAAGTATATAAATATTATTATATAAATATATAATATTATTTTATTAATATATATATATAATTATATAATATCTTTTAATGTTATATAAATACCTAAATATATATACAAAAACAAATATATATGTAAAAATATATATTTATATATGAAATTATAATTATATATATATATTACATATAGAGAGATATAATATATATTTTTTATTATGCACAACTAAAAATATATTATATTATTTAAATTTATATATATAATCTAATTTTACTCTATATAAATCAATATATACTGTTTTACAAACACTCAAAAGGTGGTATGGATTAGTGGTTATGGAAATCGATTTCTCACAGACAGTCTTGCTTTTAAAATCCAGATCATGATGAATTTTTTTTTACTCCCTTGGGAGATTGGAATAGGTCCTACGTAGGCTTTTTGAAGACCCAAAATTCCATTAAAATATTTTTTTATATAATTGGTATATTTACGAGTGCACAAAAATTGATTGTGCGTGATTTAGAGGACCGAAGTGCCCAGAGTGAATTTCAGAATTTTTTTTTGTACGTTCAATAAACGTGCGTGTGTGTTTTTCTAACTTTTGAACTGGTGCTCAGAATTGAAATATGAGGGCACCATTGAACTCATAGTGCCGATATTCTCTTACAGAGATATTCACTTTGACGACGGATGGTCGATGTTGGAAGTTAGTTTTTGGGTTTTTCATGGAAATAATAAAATAAAATATTCACACGTTTTATTTTATTTTGTGGTAACCACCCACCATGTGGAAGTTGATAAGTTGGGACCACCAGACCATAACCTCCCATGAGAGGTTATGGTGGTGGGGACTACCTGAACTAAAACATCCCACTTGTTGTTATAGTGGTAGGGACCACCTGATCTAAAACCCCTTTTGTGAATTCATGGTGGTGGGGACCACCTAAACCCCTCATAAATGTAGGGATGTCCCTTGGAATCCTCCCAATTAAATGTGCCAATGTAAATTAATTGTCTTCACCCTTTTTAAATAATATGTAATAGCGCCGTTGGAATTTTTGAAGGTTCCTAATAAATGAACCATCATAAATTACACTATCGTTACTTACCTCCCCCTCTACTATTTTTATGGAGCTTAGGAGGAGGATTTTCGACATCTTCACCAAGAGATGAAGTACTGGTAAAGTGACTTGAAACCAAACACTTGGAGAAACATTACGATTCTCTAAAAAATAACATCTTCAACGAAGAACGCACTCTGGATTTGAGGAACGAAGATGACGTTCGAACCGACATTGGAAGTGTGATTGCGGAAGCGATGATCATTGGCATCCTCTTCGACTTCACTGTTTCATTCTCATGACCCCCATAAACAAATATTCGATATAGGGGTTTATTTTTGAGTGATTAATTGTTTTTCCATGTTCATACCTTATAAACAATGAACACAGATCAACTCTCTAACATGTTGATTCAAAAATATTTTCTCTTGCGGGTTTGGGAATAATTATTTCCAGAGGTTGTTGGGTGGATGTTTGAATTTTTCCCCTTACCTATTACTGATATTCTTAATGATTCATTATTTTTTTGAGTTGCTTGCTACCGCTCTAACGCGGAGGGTGCGGGCCAAACAATCACGGAATGACCCTCCATCATTCTTCTTGAATTGTGTACCCTTTTCTAATGGAATAAGATGAAAATGGTGACTGAAACCATAGAATGATTTTTATACATTACGGAGGAACAAGAATGATGGTGGGAACCACCGCTAGCTATGAAGAAGGCGATGGCGCAATAGCGCCACCCTACTGCAACTACCACTGCCCCGCGTCCTCTGCATCGTCAGCGGCCACCGTCGACATCCGCAGCCCCCACCGCCATCCGCGAGCTCCCTCCCCATCTGTGGCTCCACATCTCCATGCAGCTGGACCACCGCCCCATTGTCTCATTCCATCCTTGGCCGAGCCGAATCGACATGTTCCCTTGCGGCATCCATCGGTCTAGCCGCCCTCATGGCATCCTCGGGGCCCTTGCAGGCCAGGCCACCCAGGGGGCTGGACCGGACCCAGGGTGTCTGGCTGGGTCGACCCAAACTAGGTCAGCCTAGGCTAGGTTGGGCCAGGTCGGTCAGACTGGGTCGGACCGGATGCAAGTCCACAACGACCCATTTACTCTCTGTCGGCCATATATTTGGCAGCCGACATCCGTTCGACAAACTGTCAGCAGCACTAAAAATCATGGCTAAAGATAGTACATTTGAGTAAAACCCATTGCTGTTTTGGATAAATATGAGGTATATTCATACTGGATGAAGAACAAATCCAACAGGGCCCCGGGACTACAAAGCTAATAACTCACAGACCGGGCGTCTGATTGATGTCTAGTCTTTTGCATTGAGACCACTATGACATGGCAGAAAATTGAGATAATTATTAGTAGGACTTCATAGTAGTTGAATATTTTAACTATAGCTTGTGAAGTGGTTCTCCCAAATGCAATACGTTTGGAACCTGGTGACTAGTTGAGACTTGACGACTGCTGACCGTTTCAACATGGAGTGACTCGACTGGCCCCGTGGGGAGAACCATGGTGATGCGGGAGACCTGCGATGGGGATCACCTCAGTGACGTGACAGACCCATGGTACTCGACAGTAGGAGTACCTCAGCAGGCCACGAGGGAGAGAACCTAAGTGACACAGAAAACCCACGGTGGGGAGCGCCTTGGTGATGCATATGACCCACAGTACTCGATAGGAGGAGTACCTCAGCAGTGGAAGGTTAGTGGGAACTGCCTCGGTGTGACACGGCTATCCCACTATACTCGATAGAGTAAGAGTTCTCCAGTAGCCAAGGTGTTTGACGTTGTGACTGGGAATGTTACTTGATTCTACCCTAAGAATAAATCATGGTGTGAGCTGAGTCTGTACATGTGTGGTACATTTCTTCGTGGTAATATCATGGTGGTATTATTCTGTGTGGCGTACATGTGTTGTACCTACCATCAGGAATTCCTTCCAAGGTAGAATAGTGGAGCTTTGGGATTTTGAGTTGGACCCTATTTTTCCTCATGATTGTGATGGGTATACATGATAACAAAGGTATCTTTATGGTAATATACGTAATTATGATTAAAATTTGTTTTTATTATTTATGGTTTATCCTTTGTGAATTTTTTGAGATCTTTAGGGTATAGGTCCCTACTATGTATCGTCATACTCACCCCTGCACGGGCTATGCCCACACCTTGTTGTGTTGGTTGTAGATGACAGACATCCCTGACTGAGGATGGGGGTAACAAGACCGGAAATAGATCTGAGATGGACCCTAGATGAGGTATACCACAAAGATGGCCGTTCGAGAGCTGTACCTACCTTTTAGGAAGGATCCCTGGCGGGTGTTCATGGGAGTTGTTTCAGTTTACATGTACCTTTCAATTTCTTGTACTTTCCTATTGGGTTTGTATTCTGGACAATTTTTTTTACTATACACACTCTATTTACTATATAGTTTACTTGTGTTTGTATCTCATTTTGTTCTTGGCTACGTGAGTTGACAAGATATAAAGGAAATTCTTTCCCATTTTTAGGATCCTGTGCGGGTCTAACGATGTACTAGAGATGTACTAAGATTCTGTTGGGGTCTAACGATGTGTTGGAGATGTACTAGGATCCTGTGTGGTTCTAACGATGTACTGGAGATGTAATAAGATCCTTTGTGGGTCTGACGATATACCTAGTGTTCATGTGTGGGTCTACCTTAGCGATCATGTGTGGGTCAGCTCCTAACGATCATGTGCGGGTCAGTAGAATAGTGGAGCTTTGGGATTTGAGTTGGACTATGTGTTTTCCTCATGATTGAGATGGGTATGCTTGATATCTTAGGTATATGTATGAGCATATAAATAAGTAGGGTTGACAGTAGATATTATGTTTTTTCATTTTTCCTTTGTGGATTTTGTGAGACCTTGACGGCCTCGTGGTCCCTACTGAGTATCATTATACCCACCCCTACACAGGCTATGCACGCACTTCATTGTGTTTGGTTTAGAAGATGGACAACGCTGACTGAGGATGTGGGTACCAGGACTGGATGGTTCCCAGAGGTGGACCATACAGCGTGTCGATACGTGGAGGAGATAGACAGACGTGGAGTGCTAAGGAGGCGATCTATACCTACCCTTCAGTTAGGAATCTTAGAAGACGATCCAACAGCTGTCTTCCTCTATGTTCTAGTTTACACGAACATTCAGTTTCTTGTACTTTCCAGTTGGGATTGTATTATCACCACTTTTACATACTGTACAAACTCTTTTTACTATTCAGTATACTCAGGTTCGTATCTTCCTATGTGCTTGGTTGCATGAGTTCACATGTTATAATGTCAATGACTTCCCAGTTTTGGAGAATACGCATTCGGTTCTAGTCGTCAACCAGTTGAAGGCGGTCTTGGGGTAGTCACGGCACGGGCCCTGGGGGATGGGTCATGACAAATTGGTATAATCAAGAGTCAGTACCTCTGTGTTTTTCCTCATGATTGAGATAGACTATTTGATATCAAACATATATATATTGGAATATACCTATGTAAGGTTATATTTTTATTTCATACATTTTTATTTATCCTTGATAATTTTTGTGAGACCTAGAGGGTCTCGGTGTCCCTACTGAGTATCGTTATACTCACCCCTGAAAGGGCTATGCCCGCACCTTGCTGTCTTGGATGCAAACGATGGACAAAACTGACTGAGACTGAGAGTACCAGGACTGGATGATACTTGGAGGTGGACCATACGGTGCATCGATACATAGAAGATATGGATGGACAAGGAGTAATGAGAAGGTGATCTGTACCTACCCTTAAAATATGAACTTCAGGGGACGATCCAGTAGTTGTCTTTCACTTTCTCCACTTGTATTTCATTTCAGTTGTACTTGTACTTTCCATTTTGGCCTATCATCTGGCCCTATTTTACTTACTGTACTCACTTGTTTACTATACAGTGGACTTGCGTTCATATGTTGTTTTGTGTTTGTTTGCGTGTGTTTACAGGTTATAAAGGAAATTCATTACCAGTTTTAGGGAATATTCATTTTGTGCTAGTCCCCAACCCCTAGCCTATGGAAGGCGGGATGGTGGTAGTTACGACACGAGCACCAGGGAATGGGTTGTGAGAAATTGTTATCAGGAGAGTCGGTTCTACCACAGAACATAAGACTCTGATCTTTCTTTTAACAGAAATAGTGTTAAGTGTAGTAATTGTGGCTATCAGTTTAGGGAATCTTGTGTTGGTGCGGCTGTCGGCGTATCCATACACTAGGACCTTGATTTTGGATTTCTGACTCAGTGCACCAAACAACTGATTGCATGTGTGTTTACAAAAGTTTCATTGTGAACTCTTGGAGTTATCTCACCGAGAATAACTTTTTGATCGTGTTAGATCACCAAGTATTACATTTGACAATGGAGTACCTATTTCGTTTCAAGATGCCACCATGAAGTTATCCAGATAATGTTCTGAGTGTTTTACATTCTTATTTCCCACCGAGAAACGTCTCCCCTTTGTAGGGACCTTTTCTAGTAGAGGCACCAATAGTACCACTCCCCGTTGGGCCACAGATTTCAACAGCCCTAGCAGCAGACGGTGCATGCCGCTTGAGCATGTTTCATTAGTACCAGTTCTAGAGGCCACCCAGGTTCAGGGAGAGATGGACCCACATGCGGTTGAGGATTGTCCGGAGGCTATAGTGAGTGTCTTCTAATAGGTAGGGACACCAGCTGATTTCATGGTTATCATTTCCACAAGCATTCAACTGGAAAAACTAGAAAGATAGTGGAGCATGATGCCCCGGGTTCACGTCTTTGTGACGCTTCTCTAGGCCGACTTCGAGAGCCTGTTGTGGGGAAAAAATTTCCCATTGACTCTTCACTATGTGCACATACATGAGCTTCTTCATCTACTGTAGGGAAGAATGACTATAGCTCATAACACAGCGAGGTTCACTGACCTCTCACGCTACTCCACAGATATGGTGCGAGACCCATTCTTCAGTGCCTAGACATTTGAACAGGGGCTCATGTGAGATATCAGGGCTTCGATGAACTCTCTCAGCATTCCAACGTAGGAGGGGTGTTAGAGAGAGCCATAATAGTGGAGAGTTTCCTTGATGGGCATTCACCAGCAGTGAGACCCACCACCAGTCGTCATGCAGCGAAGCCTTCTGCAGCTGGTAGCAGACAGTTCACAGAGGTCCCAGTGGACTAGACCTACAGGTGGACGACCACATGACTTAGTATCGGTTGTGTGGGGCACCAGAAGCAGAGCTAGTCATGCCAGGAGAAATAAGTATTACTCTTACAGCGGGTAGGGTCACATAGCTCATGTTTGTCCCACATGATATTCGTATGATCTACAGATGGTCGAAAGACTGCCCAGGCAGAGACAAAGTTTCGACCGAGGAGGACTGCAAGGAGAAGGTAGACGTGGCAGAGGAGCTGGTCATGCCACTGGTGGAGGGAGACAATTCAAGATATTACCGCCACCACCACCAGGATGGCCAACCAGACTATACAGAGTGGGTGGACAAGGGAGAGCTCAGCTCCAGGAAACTAAGGCATACGATATTGGCGCTCCGTAGATGATTAGAGGAATGATTTGTGCCTACTCCACCATAGCTGCAGTAATTATAGACACATGTTCTAGTCATTCTTGCATTATCACTGCCCTCGTTCAATGCTCTAAGATTCCGATGCAGCCATTGGATCGATCCTTATGATTAGAGACTCCTACGGTAGTGGATTTGACGATTATAGACTGGTGCTGGTAGTGCTAACTTACTCTAGGTTGTGAGTGCTTTGGCTAGGATCTCCTAGTAGTGGAATCAAGGCCTTACGATGTCATCTTGGGTATAGACTGGTTATCAATAGTCAATGCACAAATTGAATATATTTGGCACAAATTGCATTGTGTCTGCATGGATGGGACCGGGTTTACCTTCACCGGTGAGAAGGGAGCCTTTTCAGCACAAGATCCACTTACTCGGAGGGGAGTGTATTCGATCACTCATCAGTTGGCTAGCCTAAACATCAAAGATGTTCATTTAGAGAGTTTGAGCAATACTATAGTGGTGGACCAGTATGCGGATGTCTTCCCTGATGATGTTCCGGGTCTACCTCCTCGTAGAGAGGTGGAATTTTATAATGATTTGTTCCCCTGGATGACACTAATATCTACACCATCATACCATATGGCTCCCGCAAAGCTTCGTGAGCTGTGA
Source organism: Viscum album (assembly GCA_963277665.1). Lineage (NCBI taxonomy): Eukaryota > Viridiplantae > Streptophyta > Magnoliopsida > Santalales > Viscaceae > Viscum > Viscum album. The sequence continues at coordinate 1,844,204,656 of OY728163.1, read as the reverse complement.
GTACATCGGGAGGACTTGGAAGGTAAGGTATTCATTATGCCTAGTGTTTCAACTTGGGCAGCCCCATTTATGTTTGCCAAGAAGGCAGATGAGAGATTCAGAATTTTTTTTGACTATCGGTGCCTGAACCAAGTGACCGTGATGTAAAAGTACCCACTCCAGAGGATTGTCGACCTCTTTGATAAGATAAAGGGAGAACAGTGGTTCTCGAAGATAGACCTCAAATCAGGATATCACCAACTCAGAGTAAGAGTCGCGGATGTGTAGAAGGGGACCTTCATATGTCAGTATCGCTATTACGAGTTCTTGGTTATTCCATTCAGTGTAACCAATGATCCAGTAGTGTTATCAGGACAATTGAACATGATCGTTCAACCATAACATGATCACATTGTAGTGGTCTGCATCTACGCCATTATGGTCTACTCAATTACAAAGGACGAGCATGCATATCAATTGCAGGTAGTACTAGAAACACTCTGAGAGCACTCGCTTTAGGGTAAGCTCTCAAAGTGAAAGATTTGGATCTGATAGGTTTACATCATGGGACATTTCATATCGGAATCTGGGGTTGCAGTAGATCCATCTAAGATTGAGGTGTTACTTTCTTGGGAGCCACCCAAGAGTGTGATGGAGGAACGAAGTTTTCTAGTTTTAGCTGGATATTACGGGAGGTTTGTGCCAGACTTCTCCAAAGTTGCAGCACCACTATCATCCTTAACTAAGATGGCGAAAAACTTTATGTGTTCAGAGAGATACTAGTAGAGTTTTCAGGAATTGAGGCAGAGGCTTACTAGTGCCCCCATCTTGAGGATTCCATAGGATGGAATAGGGTACTTAGTTTACTGTGACGCATCGAGGATAGGGCTCGGATGTGTCCTGATGTAGGATAGTGCAGTGATTACATATGGTTATGGCAGTTGAGAAAACAAGAGAAGAACTACGCTACCCATGACCTAGATTTAGAAGTAGTGGTCCACACCATGATGATATGGCATCACTATCTGATGGGTGAACGTTTTACAATGTACTCCGATCACAAGAGTCTCAACTATATATTCTCTCAGAAGGACTGGAACATGATACAATGACGTTGGATTGAGTTCTTCCTGTAATATAACTTCATGATAGTCTATACTCCTGAGAAGGGGAGGTTTGTAGAAGATACACTCAGTAGGAGGTCTGGTATACAGCTGCTCGGTGAGGCGAAATAGTAGCTAGACACTTTACAGATATCCATTATTGATAGAGATGGAGCAGCATTTCTACAATCTCTTATAGTAACTCCCCCACTTCATCAGCGAGTTAGGGAGGCACAGTGTGGGGATGCTAACTGTGTGACATGACGTGCTCAGATATCCATAGGACAGGAACCGGATGGTTTTTCTGAATGTGGGGAGCACATCATCCTTTTCATATGACGTACCATGGAACCAGTTTCACTTCAGGAAAAAGTTTTGACAGAGTTCCAAACATCCACTTATGTAGTATTTATAGAAGAGGATATGATTTACAAGGATCTCTGATGATAACACTGATGTCCAAGAATGAAGAAAGAAGTTGCAGAGTTTGTTTCTCAGTGCCTCACTTTTCAGCAAGTGATGGTGGAGAATCAGGTACCAGCAGGATTCGTTCAACCTTTAGAGTTCCCAGAGTGGAAGTGAGTTGGGATATCCTTGGACTTCATTATAGGACATCCACGTAAATCTAGGGGACATGACTCTAACTGGTTTATCATCAATTTACTCACCATGTGGACCCACTTCCTACCGATCAGAGAGTAGGGTTCAGTACAGAGCTTGGGACGCCTCTATGTGTAGGATATTGTTCGGATACATGGAGTAACTTTGATGATTATCTCCAATCATGATGCATGTTTTACTTCCTAGCTATGTAAGGGGTTATAGGAGGCTTTCGGGATGCAGCTTCTTTTGAGTACCGCCATCCATCCTCAGATGGATGGCCAGACTAAGCAGACCATTCAGACCCTCGAGAACATGCTACGTGCTTGTGTCCTAAACTTCAATCGCAGCTGGGAGGATAAATTTCCTTTGGTGTAGTTCACATAAAACAACAACTTTCACTCCAACATTAGGATGGAACCTTTCGACGCATTGTACGAGCGACCTTGAATATCACATTTGTGCTCGACTGACCCAGGGGAGTCAGCACTAGTGGGACCATAGATGGTATATGCTACCACATGGAAGATGCAGATCATCCAATAGTGGATGAAGACTGCACCGAGTAAAAAAAAGTTTTATGATGACAAGAGACGAAGACCTCTAGAGTTCGAGGATGGCTCCTACGTCTTTCTACGGGTCTCACCCCGACACGGTTTACGGGGATTCGGTCGTGGTGGAAAGTTATCACTAAGATTCATCAGACCCTTCCAATTCCTCAGCAGATTTGGATAGGGTGCTTACCTCTTAGATCTCCCAACTCAGTTGCACTGGGTTGATTATATCATCCGCATATTCTAGCTGAGGAGATACGTGCACAAAATTTCTCACATCATTGACCATAGAGAGATGGACGTCTATGATGGGGTGACTTTTACAGATGTTCTAGTAGAGATTTAGGATCGACAAGGGAGGGTCTTACATGGATGGTCGATACCACTAGTGTGCATTCGGTGGCAGCACATGAACCCCCATGAGAGCACATGGGAGGAGGAGGTTCAGAAGCATTCTTAGTACTACCAATTATTTACCTAGTTTGATTTGTGTCTTACGGGGTACTAGATCCCGGAGATGGGGTAAATGTAAAAAATTAAAAATTCCATGTAATTTTTTTTAAATAGATCTGAATTCTACGGTTCCATGAAAATTGACGGCACATGATTTTGTGTCCTGGAGAGCCATGAGTGAATTTATGAACTTTTGTTCGGGTTCATTCACTAAACGTGCGAGAGGGTTTTTCTAACATTTGAACCAGTGGTCAGAATTAAATTCTGAGGGCTCTATTGAACTCGCAGTGCTAGTATTTTCTTAAGGAAACCTTCACTTCGATGACAATTAGTTATGGGAGGAAGTTAGTTATTGGGTTTTTCGTGGAAATAATAAAATAAAATAAACAAATGTTTTATTTTATTTTGTTGTAACCACCCTCTATGTGGAAGTTGAGATGTGGGGACCACCAAACCATAACCTCCCATGAGAGGTTATGGTGGTGGGGGTCACCCGATATCTAAACCTCTTCAACTCCCTCATTAATGTGGAGGAGCCTCTTGAGAATCATCCACATTAAATTTCCCAACCCTCCTTAATTAATTGTGCCAACCCATGGTATCCTCCAATAGGAATTTTATGCCAACACAACCCATTAATTGTAGCCAAGTAATTAAGCTAACATTGATTACTAACAAATTAAATAGATAATCATATTTTATTTGGTTGGCTATTCATTTGTTTGAAAAGTATTGGAAAAAGAGGATTGGGAGAACTTTGGAGAAAGGTCTCCAATGAAGAACGCTCCACCAATGATGAATGTAGACCTACTTTGACCTTCTTCATCAAGACATCTTTCGATGTGGGAAGTCCTCATCTAAGAAGAATCGAAGACTGTACTACCTTCTTGCACCAACATCTTCAAGTGAATGAGGAATGGGTTTATTTACATGATAATATATTACCCATATTCTTACCTTGGATTCTTTTTATGTTTGAGAATGGAATTTTGCAGGAAGTTGTAGGCTTGATGTTCCTCTTTCTTGCTGTTCCATATGGTACAACCCTAACGTGGAGGGTACGGGCCATTCCAACATGGCCCAAACCTACTATAATTCTTTAGGTGTTCTTTGCGATGGAGGAGGATGGTGACCATCCATGGTTGGGGCATGAGAATGGTGGCCGACACAGCGGTCGGCCGTGATGAAGGCGACAGTACAACAGTTCCACCCCGCGGTCACCTCCACTGCCCTGCGGCCTTCGCGTTGACCACAGCCACCATCGTCGTTGGTGGCACCATGCCACCCCACGGCTGATGCGCCGCCCCGCAGCTAGCCGAGCCGCCTGACCATGGCCAATATACACCATTGCGGCTGGTCCATGCCCTCACGGCTAGTCTGACGTCCTTGCGGGTGGTCCACGCCCTTGCGGCCGGTCCGCACCCCATGGCTGGTCCACACCCTCACAGACAGTCCATGCCCTTGAAGCTGGTCACGCCCTCCCAGCCGGTTCGCGCACCCTCAGTAGGTTCACGCCCTCACGGTACCCTTTGGGTCGGTCCGCACTGTGGGCCGGGTCAGACCGGACCCGAGTCCACTATGACCCATTTACCTTCTTTTGGTCATAACATTGGCACCAGATGTCCATTTTATGAATCATCAGAAGCAATGGAAATCGTGGATAATGACGGTCCCTTTGATTATAACCCACTAGTGGTTTAGAATAAGATGGGGAGCAGTCAGGTTGGATCGAGCATGAATCCAACATGGCTCCCAGGATTAAAAGTCTAATAACTCATAGACCGAGCATCTGATTGATGCACCGTTTGTTATGTGGAGACCTCTATGACATGAAAAATCATTGAGATAATTTTTCATGGGACCTCGTGGCATTTGGTGTAATGAATAGTACCGTTTTGAGAGGATAATCCCGAAGACGAGTGAGCATAGTGCGGGAACCCAATGGCTGGCTGAGACATGACAACTGATGACTGTTTGAACTTGGTATGACACGATAGGCCCAGTGGGGAGCAACTTGGTGACACATCAGATCCATGGTACTTGACAAAATGAGTACCTCATTAGTCTAAAGTTAGTGGGAAGCACCTATATGTGATACGGCATGCCCACTGTAATCGATTGAGGAAGAGTTCTCCAGCAGTAGAGGTGTTCGACGTTGTGTTAGAGAATGTTACATGATAATACCCTAGATTAAATCATGGTGTGAGATGAGTCAGTACCTATGTGTTTTTTCACATGATTAAGGTGAATTACATTATATCTTATGTATATGTATGGGTGTATACCTAAGTAAGGTTGTATGTTGATTTCATACTTTTTTATTTATCCTTGATGTATTTTGTGAGACATAGAGGGTATAATGGTCTCTACTGAGTATCGTTATTCTCACCCATGCACGGGCTATGCCTGCACCTTGTTGTGTTGGATGCAGACAATGGATAGCGCTAACTAAGGGAGGGAGTACCAGGACTCGATGGTACCTGGAGGTGGACCATATGGCACGTCAGTACAGAGAGGATATGGGTGGACGTGTAGTGTTGAGTAGGTGATCTATACCTACCTTTCAGGTTGGAACCTCAATGGATGATCCAGTAGCTGACTTTATCTCTTTTCAGTTGTATTACATTTCAATTGTAGTTGGAATTTCTTGTTGGGCTTGTATTCTGGCCCATTTTTACTTACTGTACTCACTTGTTTACTATACAATGGACTTGCGTTCATATCTTGATGTGTGTTTGGTTGCGTGTGTTTACAGGTTATAATAGCAATGCCTTCCATGTTTTTGGGAATAGACATTTGTTGCTTGTAGCCATCCCCTAGACTATGGAAGCCGGCCTAGGGGTAGTCATGACATGGGAACTGGGGGATGGTTTGTAATAGGTTTTCCATGAGGATATGTCTTGGTTGGAGGAGTTTTTTAAGGGGTGTATGTGTGTGTGTTTGTGGGGGGGGGGGATGCCATGGAGTGTCGGGGTAATGTGTCTCGGGTGGGGGTGTCTTGCAGTTTTCAAGGGTCTCATGGGCTTCTACCAGGTGGAGTATATTGATATCATGGGGCCTGGTTGTCTAGTGGATTTTTGAGGTTGTCATGGGGTCCTGTGGGTGGGTGTCTAGTGGGTATCATGGTTGTTTAGTGTTGTTTTTTGGTTGTCATGGTGTCCTGGGGTTTAGCGTCATAGGGTTTCTATGGGTAATTATCATGGGTTTCATGGGGGTGGGTGTCATGGGAAAACTTATACAAAAAATTTGTACCTTTTGGGGGTGGTTAGGACCTCCCATAAAACAGGAATTTGAGATTCAATTATGGGCACTTATAACCTCCCCTAATCTAATCATAAAAATAGGGGCGGTTAAAACTTCCTTTATTCAACCATTTACTTCAAATTTAGTGAAAAATTAAAAGGGGTTAACCCCATAATCTAATCACCTCTATATTCATGTCCACATTACTTGTGTTTACCCACAATAGCCTAAAAAAAATTAACCAGGAACATTAGTAGTGATAACATGTAACCACCAACAATTTGTTTAGAGGGAGTTATAACCCCTTGTAATCACAATGTTTTTTTATTGTCTAAATAGAATGAGATTTGTTTAGAGAGATTAACATGGATCCCATCGCCACTTCCATTGATACTTCATGTTTGAATGATATTGTCATGGAATCAATTTCATTTCAAAGGGATAATGATCATCTCTAGAAATTATTATGGAACTCATTACACTTCCACAGATTAATCAATTTCTAAAATAAATAAATATTATTTTATGAGTTTTACAGTCAAATGAAATCCCAATGAACCGTATTTGTGTTGTGGTTATTGTACATTTTATATGATCATTGTTCCAGGATTACACCATGTGAGCCTGAAAAATATTATATGATTGGATATCCCAGAAAATACTCTGATTCATTGGGTAATGATAATGTTCTCTATAGAATCACATTTAAATTCATTCATATGGTTATTCAAATTTTAAGATTATTTTTCATGTTTTATGCTTATTATTTTCAAAGAAACTAATATATTTTATATATCAATGCGATGTATTTATAATATTTCATTTTATCATGATTGATATTAAATGAATCATGTTCATTAATTCATAAAACTCTTTAAATTTTTAAAGACTTATGTCGTGTTTTATAATTTATGATTCATATATTGATGGGTTTGAGTTCATTTCTTATTTTTTCATGCACTATGATTATGTCATATTACCCTTATTCACATATTATGCTAACTGAAAAAATTTATTTATTCATATTTCTTATTTCCCGTACTATGTATTTGAGCACACCCTTATTATGTTTTATTTTTCACATGTTATCAATACTTGTATTGAATGAATTATTTCTAGAATTATTTCATATGGATAATGATGTCAACATGTTGAAAAATATAAAATTTGGGTTATGTGTGAGAAATTATCATTTAATGACATGGTTTTCATTAATGAATGATTTTATCAAAACTCCCTAAAAATATAAACATAAATGTTTTAGGATAATATAAGTGATCCAAAACATTATTTTTATGTTGAAATTTTTATATAGAAAAATTTGGGGCACTATAAACTGTATCAATGAAAAAAATTTAAATATTGTGTTTTTATCTCCAGATCTATGAGGGCGGGTTCTGTGATATGGTAGTTATGCATGTATTTTCTAAGCGAAAATATGTCCTTCTAAAATAAGAAACATTTGTGAACTCAATTGTTTCAATAGAAAGGAGAATTTCAAGTATGTATTCAGTTTATTAAGTCTACTATTTTATATGGACCGTTTGGATATGACTCATTTTATCTTATAGAAATTTAATAAACTAAAAACCAACACTAGAAAACAAGGCATGGGGTATCTACATATAAAAAATAACAATTTATTATATAGGAGGATAAAATAAATTGAGAAGAAATTCATACACAAGGAATGGGGTTTTCGTATCACATTTATTTCATTGATACATATTCAATAGTTACCTCTTATTTCATTCAACATCGTTCTGTTGAACTAATTAGATATGTTATACAATGGATATATTCTTATTCTTGAATTTAATAATTCATTTTCCGTTTTCTGTTTTATGGGAGTTAAGATTAAAAAATTTCCACAATGTTGAGGCTTTTAGGATAAAATCTGACTTCAAAGTGGATTTTTTATGTTTAAATTTTATGAGAACAATATTCTATGATATAAATATCAAGTATTTTTTATATTCATCTTAAATAGTTATTTATATAAATATATAAATCATTAGTTTTCAACTCTCTTAATACTCAAAATTTGATGAGAGTTTCATTAAAGAAAAATGTCATTATTTTTCAATTTAGTTTGGAATCATTTTCTTGTTTGTCCATATTATCAGTAAAAAAATTATACTGTGTTTTTAAGATTTGATAATTATTCTCTTAAGTAATTTTAAATGATTTTATAATTTATATTAAATTATTTATAGGTAATCATATTTTATTTTCTAAACGTGGTTCTTGTTATAAATTTTTTTAACAGATATTTTTTATTTTGTCATCATAAGAGTAGATTTTCCGAATATCAAGATTATTATTTTCATTCATTTTTCCTTTATAATTATCAATGTTTATTTTAAAATAATTTTTTTAATGTTATATTCATTATATTTTATTATATTAAATATATAATATCTGAATAATAAGATTATTTTCCTCATGAACTATCTTGGGGATCTACTAATGGTATTTTAATCAATGAAAACATTTTTTTTAAATTTTGTTGGTATAAGTATAAGGCCTTACCCTTAAACATTACATAATATTAATTTATATTCGGAATATATATTGAGGATGATTTCAGGTTTAGTGCATCAGATAATTGGGTCATAACATATACAAAACAAATTCAATATTACATGTAGACACTTCTACTCAGTATCCATTTATTCATAAAATAAAATTTCATAAAAAAAGAAACATGTCTAGTTCCATGATTTAGACAACATGAATTTTTCATGATTGCATCCTTTACCATATTCATATTTAATGAAAGTTGACAAAATTTCCCAGAAATGGTATGATTATAAAAATCTATGTAATGTATATAAAATAAGGAAGGAAAACATTAGTCCATGAATACATACAAATTAATGAAATCAATATTTTTAATGTTAAAACATAATATCTTCAACATATTCACAAAATTATAAGACTTATGAATAACACATTGAAATCCTATATCATAATGGAAACTTATGGAATCCATAGCATAAATACATTGTAGCTATCACAACTACATAGGGAGTTATGTTTGGAATACCCATCATAGTATATTCCCTAAATATCTTAGGAGAAACATTAATTTTTACCTCCGTCACGTTACCCAATTCATTAGAGAGTTATCTCGAGCTCACCCGCCCTAGGTTTATCACGTAACCACACATATATGTAATCAGTTCCCAATAACCATAACATAATCATAACACATAAAACAATCATAATGGAGGGATAATATTTCCGAATTTCAATCACATTTTATCATTTCAAGATATTGACATAATCAATGATTTATGAAACCATTTTCGAAACCATATAAAACTTTTAAAAAAGTTATTTTTTGAATAAAAGTGTCCTATACAACTTTAAAGATTTTAATGGAATTAAAATTTCAAAACATTCTTGTCCATATAAATAAATCCTTAAAACAAATTTTAAAACATGGACATGAATGATAAAATTTTTGAAGAATATGTCTCTAAATCATTTAAAATTATATTTTTGTTAAAAAATTCCAAACCAAATGAGAGACACATGAATATAAATAATTGAGGATATTCATGATATAATATGTCAATGGTCAATATATACACCATATAAAACTGAATTAGTTTATAAAAACAAATAAGTCTCAATGGAATGTAAATTGAGACAATGTACCTTGCAATGATCATATCCTTAGATTATGGAAAAATCAATCAAAAAATTATGTTTGAAAAATAATAATACACCGAATATAAGTTAATACTACGTGTAAAATAATCAGAGGTCATTCATACTTTTTTTTTATAGAAATACATAATTGAAAAGTATAAGTTTAACCTAAATTATTGAAATGGGCTTATGATGTTCTCTTAATAAAACTCGACAGCCTACCAGCGTCACTAAAATATTTAAAAAATGATTTAAAAAGAGAAAAATTGGTATCTCATTATATAGAAATAATATTTATAGTGAAAATGATATAGAATAATATATCCCATCATTTTAGATTTGAAATTTAAATACATAACATAAAAGATGTCTTTGACTAAAAGAGGAGGGTGAAATGATCCCTTACCGATTTGGTACCTTATGAAACATACACCACATGAAAGAAGGATCATACAATGAAGATTTAATTATCAATAAATTAAATTAAATTACAAAAATAATACAATCATGGGCAGTACATACACCACAAAAAAGGAAATAGGGGAAAATAGAATGAATCTCATGGGAATAAAAAGTGAGATGAAATCCTCTTTCCTCATGTCCGACTAGACTCATTCATTATTTAATATCCTGAATAATAAACTAAAGATAATTTATTCTTTCTTAATAATCATTTTCAATATTATTATTCATTTTATATAACTTATTAACACATTATATACATTATATATTCATTTAAGTTAATAATGATCATTTGTTTGATATTTGGTACTTGAGTAAAAAATGAACTTCTTATAATTAAAAATTGTCAATGTGGTAAAATTACACTATCTACAGAATGATATTAATGATTTAGATATCATATATATCATATATATATATTATATATGTATTTATAACACTCCATTTCATTTAGAGATAAGAGATGAAATACACTGTTCATGGAGAGGGTATGTCGTACGTACGCATGAACGCTACTTTAATTTATATTTTATATTTAAATGAATGAAAACATAAGAAAACATAGTTATAATATAATTAAATTATAATATATATGTTATTTTTTTCATTAACACCATCCTTTATAAGTTCCATGTATGGAAATAATGAGTCATATAACTTTTTGGGGCTATAGCCCATACATCCTCAAAAGAAATTATCTTATTTTACACATTATAGAAAAAAAGGTATTCTTTATATGAAAAAACACATATTCCTAACAACAATAATAATATAATATAGGTCACATATAAATACATTACCATCATAATTTCTACCAGAAGAGGTTGTAGTAGAGGATTGAACAATAATCTTTTTGTGAAGCGGTAACCTGTCATCCATAGAAATAGTATGTTCTCTACCCATTAGATGGAGGTTTGTGTAAGTGTAGTTCAAAAAATCTCATAACAATAACCTTGTATATTTAGGATAGTAGTTTTTTTATGTAAAATAATAATAATAAGATCATATGGATTGAATATGTAAAATAAAATAAGAGATTTTGAGGGATGACTAACATTTAAATTGTGTAACTCCCAGTGGTTTGACCCCAAAGGCTTTATGGAAGAGCCTTATACCTAAGGTAAGGCATATAAGAGGAATATATGGATGATGGGAGATTATTTGGGAAGAAATTGGATGATACAAGGTGATTGAGAGGTGTGAGTATTTGGTTAGAGGTTGTGTCCTTTTATAAGAGGGGGGAGGGGCTCTTTAAGAATGTTTGAAAGTATTATTTAAATATAAAATGATTTTCAGGTTCAAAAAGACCAAAATTAATTAAATTATAAAATAAGATGAATATTAGTAGAAATAAAATAATCCAATAAGAATTGGACATGTTTTAGATATTTTTTATTCATTATATTTTTTATTTAACCCTTTGTTAAATTACTTTACATTCACCCTCTCTTCATTTATATTAACACTTTGTGTTTAATATACTTACTATAAAATGAAAAGTGACCCAAAATGGATCATTAATTATATTATGAAATCATATATGTTATTTTGATGAATCTTAGATTTTTAGGACTATTTTATCATTAAATAACATATTAATTGATTTAGAAACTCATTTCTGTTAATGTTTATTATATTCCTGTAATTATTTTTTTTTTAAAAATCCAAAACAACTTCATTATTTAAAAAACATTTTTCAATCAATGAAATCAAGTAATTATCATATCCAAAATATTTTTATGGAATAAAATGGTTCAAAATAAATTTATTTTAATATTTATAACCAAATTTATTTGAAACATTCATTAATTAGGTAATCATTACATCATCATTGTGTCATAAATAATTTATTTATAGGATGTCTATAAATTATTAATAAATTACCCAGATGAATGAAATATTTTTAATATTCTAATTAATATTTATAGTCAAAGATATCAATTAAATATCTCCACATTAAAATTGTTTTAACAAAACAATACATGTTTATGATATTTTTATTTTCACGTTACAAAAAATGATATTAACGTCATTATCTTACCTAATTGGCATTAAAATGGAAAATGTCTCAACAATGGATTTATATGTTAGCCATGACTCGTAAAATATGTTTAGGAAAAGTGTTATGGTATTTTTATGTTATTATAATATTATTTTTAACACAAATTACCCTATTTACATTTAATTGTGGTAAAAAAACTCAAAAGTTACTATTCATCCAAAAATATTCATCATATTCAACAAAATTTTACTTATTTATGAAAACCATATATGTTAGATTTTTGAAATTCAGTTCCCCAATGCGAAAAATATTTATTTAAATGAAAACGTCAGTTTTTTAACTATTATGCATTGTTTTCACTATTCATCAAAAATTGAACAATTTCAGAAAAAAACCAAAAGTTTCCCCAAATCTAATTTTGATAATACAAATTAAAAACTGACGTATATTTTACCAAATCTAAAACATAGAATTTTTATAAATTATTTTAAAATTAATTTCTGTTGTCCAATCTAGAAAGTGTGTTTCTAAGAATCAATTAGAACAAAAATATTGACATGTGATTATGTCCAATATCCAAGTGAAATTACATCGAATGAACTATGTTGGATTAAGTTAAAACATATAGTCTAATTACTTTTTAAAAAAATTTAAAAAAAATCTAACAATATTAAAACATTAGATGAAAATATAGTTTTGAATTTAAATGTTGCATTTTTAACTATTCATTATTAATGAATTTTATCATGAAAATACCAAATATTTACCCAATGTAAATGATAATGTCCAGATTCCAAAGAAGAATTTTATTTTTTTTCAAATAGATGATATAAATGTGAAAAAACTAGAATTTAAATGGGTTCTCCATGAAAATTTAGTAAATCAACTTTTAAAGAATATTATATTATTTCATGCTTAAAATCAAATTTGTTCTTATTTCAAGCCTCTACGACTTATTGGATAAAAGTAAAAACATTTTAAAAACATTTGTAGTCATATTGTAGTTAGTTCTATTCATTCCCTCTAATATAATGTCTAGGAGTTAACTACCATTTAAAAAAATATTATTATATTATATTATGTTATAACTAAAAGTTGTGTGCAACATAATATTTAAGAAAACCCATTGTTGTGTGTTGATTATGCTATTGTATATAGAATCCCCTTTAAAGTAAAATTAATATTCAACTCACAAATATTAATAGATATGAAATTTTCATATTCTTTATTTACATGGCATGTTAAAAAATGTTATAAATTTAATATTTTTATTCTTTCTCAATGTTTTTACTTATTGTTATGATAAGATCATGATTAATCAAAAGTTTACATTTGTTAGGTTATTATCAAATGATACATATCTCCATGATCTTATTGAATACATATAAATGAATTTAGATTATAAGATTAGTAGTTCTATAATATCAATCACATTCAATGGATAATGTTTAATCTTTATGATACTAATGGATACGTTAGAGGTAAACTCTAACCCAAAAGATGGAATATTGGAGGTTATTTGATGACCAACTTGGGTACATGGGTGGTAATTCCAATCCCATCATTTGTGGAATTTTTTTGTAGATAGCCTTGATAAATTATTTATACAATTATGGTAATGACCCCACTTTATTCCACATTCATATTTTATTTTTCTATAATAAAATTTTTATCTCATGGATCGTGATTATTGATTCATCTATTTTGCTTGTGTAGTGAAATTCAACAGATTTATTCCAAAGTTACGATCTATAATCTTATGAATGTGATTTTAAATTCTATGATCATATTTTCATCGCCTTTTCCACATGTTATTATTATATATTATCACTGAATGAAAACTATCTAGTTTACCCATAATGACTATCCGATATCACAATTTTTTATTTTTAGTTTACCCCAGGTTAAGATGAATGATTTTATGTAGGGAATTTCTAATAATTATACTATGTGGGAAAACATTTTAGAATATGATGAATATCATTAATTAAATATGTTTATTTTTATATATCCTCTAAATACACAAAAACATTATGGTTCGAGGGTTTGTATAATTATGACATGTTTGAATATAAATCTAAAATGATGTAATAAATATGAAGGAAATTTTGGGGTTGTATAATATATAAGAAAAAAATATGCCAACAGATAATATTTCTAGAAATTAAATTATAGATATCTAGCTTATGGATCAGGTTGTGTAACAAATGTACCTCGATGATTGTGTAATAATGGAGGAAAAATAATTCTAATATCATCTAGTGAAACTAATAAATAAATAAAAACTGTATATGAAATAAGGATATTAAAAAATAATCAATTTTATAGTAAATGCAGTGATTCTAATTTAAAATGGATTATAAAAAATCTAACAATGAATAATGTAAGAGTACTTTGAGAAGAAACATTAAAACAGTCATCATCTAAATTTTATTTTTAAAAAATATATAAATGAAATATTATTAAAAACAAATAATATGGTAAAAATTCATTATATATTGAATTTTAAAAAAAGTTTATATACATTCTGTGTTGTTAAAAGAAAATTTGAGAAAAAAAACTCTTATAATGAATAACAACAAAAATATAATAAATTTTTATAAAAATAATATAAGTTCAACCAACTTATAATTATTCATATAAATCAAAAATAATTTGAAAATGTGTGTAGTTATTGGTTCTAAAATATAAAAAAAATACCACAACATGAATTATAAATAATATGTTCAATATAATGAATTTACACATCAATTTAGTCACTATGAAAAATATTCTCAACATCCTTATTCATAATTAATATTAATAAATTTAAAGATTATCAATTATATTTCGTACATGATCATTATCATTTTATATTTATAGATCAATAGGTATGTTAAAATGATTCCATTTAATGAATTATAAATAATTAATCACACAATAAAATAAATTAGATCAATAGTTTTCTATTATATGGTGGATATTTAATATTTTAGTAGGTCATATAATTATATAAGGGGACAATTTATTAATAATAAAATTTCACACTACTTTAGAGTTTATCCTCCATCACATTATTTTTTAGCAAAAAAACATATAATTTATCCTTAACGTGATAAAATATTTTTCATCATGTGAAATTAGTAATTAATAATGGATGTCCATAAAAGAAAATTTTCTAAAATTGAATATAATTTAAGTGATTTATTATTAAACTATTATAACCCATTATTTATGTATGTATAATAAGTTGGGGGAAAGGATAATTGCATTTAATTTAATTTTGTTGAATGGATACTTCATTTTATTACAATATATTGATTTTATAAAATAATATATCCTTCTATTTTAGAATTACAAGGTAAAGGTAATTTCTTATAATTAATTCTATTTTTCGGATCACATCATATTAAATAATGGGCTATATCACACTTTCTTAGTGAATGTATTTTTTTGAATTATCCAGATTTATAAAATATGTTTTCAATATCATACCTGATTAATGAATATATGCGTTCTCTTGAAGAAAAATTCATATATGTGTTTTATAATATACAAATTCAAATATTTAGAATGAAAATTTTAATAAAATGGATATTAAAATGGATTTCAGAGTGTCATACTCATTGGGTGTTGAGTATAAATAAATTTTGATGAAACCTCTATTTACATAGGGAACATATAAAAATAAGAGAATCAAAAAATACCACAAATAAATATGGTAAAAAAAATTAAAAAAAATCATAACACCACATTAAATGATCGTATTCATGCACACATGCATTTGTGGATGGTCTGGTATTTGTACCATGCTATCATTTCTACTTATAAAAAAATTACTATAGAAAATTTAACCCAAACATAATGAAAAACCATGTTTTCTCATTTTTCCTTATGGAACACCATTCAATCAATTTTCTTACCAAATTAAATAAAATGAAAAAAAAATTCAAAATCCACATACATTTAAAAAATTTAAAAAATTTGATTATAAAACTCAATAATTATACTTCATTTGAACAATTTAAATATATAATTACATATCATGAAAATAACATTTACATCGAAGAAGAAAACTATTTCTAAATAGATAAATATATGGATACTACATTGAACTAGTAGATAATGATTTTAGTCAAATTCATTATATAATAACTTCATTGAATTCCTTGATTATTCAATTATAATAAGATATCAATATGGATGTTCTTCCCCTATCATATCCTCAATGTTCCATAATCACTTAAAAGCATCATGATAGGTTGATGGTGATCTTCTAAATATCATTAATAACGAAAATTAACCCATAAAATTCATAAAATATATTAAACTATTGTAGCATTATATAAATGATGAACATGTCATAAATGCATAGAAAAAATAGTGATATATTATAATATTTAATTTTTTACTGAATGAGGGAGCTTAACTAGTATCCAAATGAATCATTTCTCTAATGGTTGTACACTATAAAATAGATCCTTGATTATCTGAATTGGGTCCGTGATCAGAAAATGGATTTTAGCAGCTTTTAAATGAAGGAAATTGATGATCAATTACTAAAAGAGTATCCAATTTTTTATAAGGTTCATAAATCACAAAAACATAGAGATCACCACCCATTTGTATGAATTCAAATTACACATTAATAAATGAAATGACAGAGGGTAGAGTATAAATTATATTGAGTTTCATCACATGACACCCATATGTTAGTGTATCTTAGTTTTTCATTAATTAAAAATTTAAGTTAATGTAAAAAATACATTTTTTTTCTTAATATTCATACCCAATGTAAACCATGAGGGAAAATGAAGAAAACTAACATACAATCACATTCCATAAATCCAAATGCATAGGGAATATCATATACTATGATGTAAGGAAATATAATAATCCTCTAAACCTTTATAATATAATAATATATATTCTCAAATATACATCTCATAAAAATATAATCTTCTAACAAAGGGGATATCCTAGAATTATAATATTAACCATTTAATTTCAGATGAGTCAATATACAACATAAAATAAAATTCCATCATTGTGAAATAAATTACAACAATTTTGGAATCAATACAAAACATTTTTTTGATTTGGTATGTTAAATTATCTTCATTCTGTAATACACACAATGTATAAGATATAATCGTTAACAAAATGAGTAACTGTATGACCCTAAAAGATATTTTAGACTGTTAAAAAATTGGAAAACATTATTTCATAATTTTATACAATTATTTATCCCAAATAAAAAATTAATTATTCTACAAAAACTATGGGGTTAGAGATGATCATGATCAAATCTAATAATATCATCATATGAACATTCCTACCACAATTTTTACTTTATATACCATATATATACTTATATTATCCCTTTAACATTGATTTATAGTTACCACTAGACATTGAACCTATCAATATATAATATTTTACCTCATCTATTTTTGATTCTGTAAAAGATAAAAACCCTATATTTTCTTACAAGCGATTTCATTAATAAAAAATATGACTACATCACATACCCTTATTAATGTAGCCTAACACATCATATGTTACTCCACTAATAATGTCACATATTTTATTTATCTAATTAAATAATGTGATAAAATTATATTTCTCACTGTATTAGTGGAAAAATGAAATAATAGATGATCCCCAGTACAAAATGATTTTAAACATACTCATTCATCCATTTAGAATATAATAAATAAAGATTACTATCAAAATGTGCTACTGTATGAATAATTTCATGTACGGTATCTCACTAAAATCTAATATTTAGGAATGATAAAAAGTATAAATTGAAATGTGTTTCTATTACTACATGTAACAACATGAGATTAAATTAATTGGGACAGGAAATGGAATATGTCATAACTTATTACATTATTAGTCAATACATTATTTGTTAAGTATAATTATTTTATAAATAACATTATTATAATTTAGGTAGATGTAGAATATATTCTAAAATCATAATATAATATCATTTTTATCAATTAGTGGAACAGAAAATCAAAAATTAATTGGATATTATCATCCTAAATTTCATGTAAAATAGATTTTATTACATATTATTGACTGAAAAATGGAGATTATCTTTTTAATAGATCATGATAGATTTACAATCATTACAATAATCTATCATGTATCACATACCAAATATTTTATCATTTCCATCATTTTAATTCTATTGAAATGGTTTCATAAATTGATTTACTACATTATCATATGTATCCAACCAATAGATCCAAATATTTACCCTATCAATGATCAATCATAAAAGATGTAATTTTTAGAGGACATACTTTTCCATCTGTGACACCAGTGTTCCTATGATTGAGTAAAAGATCCACGATTTTCATAGTAATCCTTATTGATCCTAATATTCTTAAAAACACCCCGTGTTACATTATTTATTTATTAATCCAAATATATTCCATAAAATAAATTGAATGATTTATAAACTCTAACTTTTTTATTTAGTTCACCACTATGGTATATTCTGAAATTTTCTATATAATAGAATCAACATTAATGAAAAACCTTATACAATATTGATATCTCATGATTAATATATTACACGAGAAACTACAATCAATGATACAATTTACCCAGATCATAACCTCTCCTCTATTGATCGAGACTATATTCTAATTCCAAAATAAGTACATCAGGATGATATTACCAATAATCAGTCAGTCAAACTTTGATCTATTTTTTATCTACTAGTTATAAAAAATGAATAAGTTACATTTAGTTGATTACACATTATTTTATTCAATATATAACCTATGTGAGATGAAATGAGATTTTTGGATATATTTTATCACCTATGAGATGTCCCATAAATCTTACAAAAACTTGTTTCATGCAATAGTTTTAAAGACCCATTTTTTCCCGATCAAAAAATAATTTAGAACTATATAAATTTATTTTTCAAAAATGATCCCATGAATCCTCTTAGATCAATAAATATAGATATTCATACCTAGACACATTGGTTATATAACCCATATCTCTTATCATGAATAGTTCACCAAGAAACATATTTACATAGTATAGATTTGGGAGGTTATTTCTGATAAGTTTTATTACAACTGTAAAAATTATTTGAAACACCATAATATGAAAGTTAAGAATATTATTGACATAAGAATCATACACATTTTTTATGAACGCTAAATCATTTTTTATATCAGGAAAATGAATATTTCAATTCTTAGTGGCATTCTTCAATCCATCAATGGATTGTTACAACTTGGATACTATTTTTCTATCACATGGAACTTTAATATATTTTGGTCACATACTCTATATATCCTTTCCTAAATTCTAATAATGGGAATAAATTGTAATCCAGTTGATGTATTTCATACATAATATTATTTTTTGAGGAAAAAATTATCCAATAAGACATTATTAATGAAAAAGTTGAAAAGTATTCATCATAGACTATACAATTATTATTTTATAATAGCTTATAACTGGTCATCATTTATAGGTAGACAATATAACATTGTTTTTTAGGGGAATCAATATTTAACATTATGGATGTAACTCATTTAGGTATTACCATCAACTCTGAAAAATTATTAGTATATGTTGTGTCTATTTCGGATTCCATACCTACTAGACATTTCATAATATACGAAAGTGTAATTTAATCTTGGTTGATTGTAGTTTCATATCATTTTAATGTCTAAGAGTATTTATTATTTATAATAAATACATATATATTTATAAGATGATGAATCCCACTTAACCATGGAGATTCAAGGTATCATTATTAAGTTATTATTCCCTAACTCATTATTGGGCTCACTTAGTATCCACCATTTATGATTTCTTGTTCCATTAAATGAAAATTACTAATTTAACCATTCCTCCCAAAAACACCTCAAATTTTATATACCATATCATATAATATATTTTTTTTTTAAGAATGTATTTTCACATTATGATTTTTTGAATTATATATTTTGGATTCCTTATCATAAAAAATATGTTTTTTTTGTTATTTAGGGATAGTTATTTCAGAATAAAATTGACATAGGAGATATCCAAAATTATAAAATCTAATAATATTTAATTTACTAATATATCCATTCTATATATCCTATATGGTCCTCATAACTTATTATGATGGGATGTAGATATGTAGTAATGTTTCATTCTCAATAGAATAATTTTAGTATGAAATTGGAAGGAAATGTTGACTCATTATCAACCGAACAATGTATAATAGGGTAATTTGATGAATCATAGACACACATTTCCCACAAGTTGTTTTAAGAGGAGTATGATGTGGAATAAATCTAGAATATCTCAGATGATCAATGAATTCCTAGCTCAATCATTCCTTGTTTTGATCTGATTGGGGAATCATAAGATATTTTTCTACTTCTTCTCATACATCATTATAAATATTAATGAGATTTTAAAAGGATTCAATGTTTTGTATCATTTAAAATAAATAACCATTCCAAATAAATTAATAAATTAATGTACAAAATAGTACAGTAAAAAAACTATTTTTAATGGTCCTTTTTCTACATAAATCACTATGTATTATATATAAATAAATTATAACCCTGTTAACTTGTTTTAATAAAAGTATTATTGGTCATATTCCGTATTTAAATGTATGTCAATGTTTCATGTTATTCGTAACCAAATGTGTCTGAAAATTTATCTCTCTAGACCCTATCATGAAAATAAAATTTGTTTTTCCATGTTGAAAATTCCAATGATAAGTGGGTTTATAATCAAAAATTACATTCGTATTCTAAATATTTTTACTGAAATTATCTATATTTAGAATATGTAAAACAATTATGGAATTTAAAATTCCATAAAACATATCATTCTTATATATGAAAAAGTCAATTTTATAATAATGAATGAATATACCATCTCGTGTAAGAAACAAATGGAAATAAAAGTATAGATTATGGTAGGAATATAATAAAATATATTCAATTATATAACTATTCCAATTGAAATACAAAGTTAATATAAACAGATAATTGTGATGTTACTCATTATATATTAATGAGAAGAAGATATATTAATACCATCATCATGAACATCCTGTATTTTATTATTGTGTTTATCATTACAAATGTGTGATGGATATCTAGTATACAATACCTATGAAAATTATTTTGGGTTATTTAATTCTAGAACATTCATATTAAAATTCATACAATTCTTCTCACTAATTACAATTTTGGAGTACAAATACAAGTTTGTATTGTGTTTTATAAATCATTGTAATAATAGATATCTAAAAGCATATCATGTATTAGGAAAATGTTTTATCTATTTACATCAATAAAATTTAATGAAGGTACTACCATTAAAATTGATGACCCTATACATCATATTTATTTTGTGATAAATGATACGTATTTTCATTTTTTTAATTTTCTTTAATGTTACAACAATTTCACATTTATTTTGGTTAGAAATAATTCCAATCCAGACATGTATGATTCTTATATACATTTGTGGATAAAAATTTATCTAAATCCATCTTATGGATTCAATAAATTATTATAATATCATAAAAAAAACTAACTAGGGTCTCTTAGGTAATTTTTACACAATGTAAATGCTCTGAACATAGATCTAATCTTATTAGGGTCTCCAATTACTTTCTTTCTGTGGAGAATAAAATTAATGGGAACCCATTTTCATCATGTCCATCAAGGATAGTTTCTAAAAGTCATAACATGTTATACATTGGATAGAATCCCAAAATTTGTATTTCATTGATTGTCTTTAAAAAGATTCACATACTTCATATATATATAATGAATTTTAAATTAATAATTATTTAAACATATTATGTTTTTATTATATCTTTCATTATGCCTTTGTGTAAGAATTTTTTTGGAATGTTATTTTGGAATCCATATTACATTTCCATGATTATGTATAGACCATATTATTGTGTAGAAATTTACATATCAGAAAATAAATGTTACTCACCACAAAAAAGAACCCAGACATAATAACACATATACAATTAAATCCAACCCAAAATATATAAAACACATAATTTAAGGCATAAAGTTATATGTGATTTATAATCCAAATATGATTTATCATTGGGTGAAAATATAAAAAACATACTAATATGGGATAAAGAATAAGCCTCTATGATAGATTGAAGTAAAAAAACAATGCCCCTCTCCCCGAGGAGAAGATTCAAAAGAGGGAGCCCAGTTAATAATAACGCTAAAACATACCAATGAAAAAAAATATTTAAAGACCAAATTAAAAAAAACTTATTTGTAATCCATGGTCAAGGGATATGAAAGAATAAATCATATGTTGTTGGGACTAAATATAATGATTGGTCAGAAAATTAATAAAATGAAATTTATAATATATCATTAGCCTAAATAATTTTCAAAAACCATAAAAATTTTATAATCCTAATTATATTTATATATTAATAAATAAATAAATTCATTATATATATTCCAAAAAATGCGATATGAATATGAACTTTTTTATATAATATTTTTATAAAAATATCATTTTAGAATATCAAAAACATATAATTTATAAAAAAATTAAATGATATGAAAAAGAAAAAAAATCTTTTTTTAGTATTTAAATTATATCTTATTCTATGAATGACAATGGGATAATCTGTATAAAATATTGATTCAAATTTAATTAAATATACAATGGATCTTATGTAACAGATAATATTTTATGATATATCCTAATAAAAATTTCTGTTTGGCATATATACTTATGATTTGATATAATGTAAGGATAGAAACATATTATATGATATTGATAATAACATAAATATATTAAAATTATTTATTTTCTTGAAAATTTTCATTCATCCCTATTTTAGGATATTATGTATTATGTCTTACCAAATTGTTCAAATTTGTATTGTTCTTTTATATTATACCTGTAACATCCAAGTTATTCATAGAATAATACATTTTCATATCTATTAACACTTCTTAATTTAATATTAATTTTATTTTAATGGGGAATCTATGTATTAAATAGTACCTGGAATACACCAATAGGTTTCTATGAAATCATACGTTGCACACAAACCTGAGTTATATTGAAAAATAATTCTAGAAAAGTATTATTATTTTAAATGGTAGTTATTTCCTAGTCGTTGTATAGGAATAAATGAGAAAAACTATTTACAATATGATTACATATGTATGATAAATGTTTTTATATCTGACCAATAAATTTTAAAGTCTTTTAATGACAATAATACCAATTTTAATCATAAAATACTCTAATATTTTTAAAAGATTGGTTTTCCACATTTTGATGGTGAACCCTTTTAAATATAGTTATTCTCACTTTTATATGTTATATTTGAGAAAATATCCATCTTCATTGGAATTAGAAAATAAAAAATTAATTTTTTAGATTAATTTTGTATTTTTCTTATAAAATTCATATTTTTATGAATAAATAAAAATACCTCATTTTAATTCAAAACTAAATTTATATCTAATTTTTTAATATATATATATATTGTCATTTTAAATGGTTTTATAGTTTAATTGGATTATTTTTTTATAATTTAATAAAATGTTGTCATTGTATGTAATTTCACATTGAAATTTTACATAAACACATGTCAACCATTTGAAAGTATTTACTTCTTAAATAGGATATTTTTGATTTAAAAAACATGAATTAATTTTAAATTAATTTCTTCCATTTCTCTATTTTGAATTTGAAAAAATTTTATTCCATATTTTAAATCATAAGGTAAATTTTTTTAATTAGGTACCATTTTTTATTCTACATTATGAATAATAATAGTTATTATTTTTATTTTCCATGGTTAAAGGGTAAATCAATTATATAAAGTTAAAAAATAATATTATAATAATTTAAAATTATCCTAACAGTTTTCATAATACTATTTTATGATATATGGAAGACCATTATCATTGTTGAGTCAATTTTAGGTCCCAAGGGATCCACTTGGGTGTGATAATTACATGTTACACTTCTGGAAAAATGATTTTTCCCAACGCTTCTATACCAACGGTTTGTCAAACCGTTGGTATAGGTACCCATTCCCAACGGTTTGGCCAAACCGTTGGTATAGGTACCCTTTCCCAACGGTTTGGCCAAACCGTTGGGAAAGCCCATATTTTGGCCTCCTTTCCCAACGGTTTGGCCAAACCGTTGGGAAAGGATGAATTATGGAGGCCCTTTGCCAACGGTTTTGGAAAACCGTTGGGATAGGCTACCCTTTCCCAACGGTTTGCCAAAACCGTTGGCAAAGGGCCTCCAAAATTCATCCTTAGGCCAAAATTTGCAAAAAAACAGTAGACTTTTCGCAACGGTTCTCAGAACCGTTGGGAAAAGTCTAGTGTTTTTTTTTGGAATCATCCTACGGAGAACATTATATATATCAAAATTTAAAATAATTAGAACAATACATATATATTTTTATGGAATTATGTAAACAAAAGTCATGTTAGGTTAGTGGTTAAGTCTTTGAGTTATAAACTAGAGGTCCTGGGATCAAATCCCACCGGGTGTTTTATTTTTGGAATTTATATACCAACGGTTCCATTACCATTGATATAGATTTCATATTACCTATACCAATGGTTTTTGGAAAACCGTTGGTATAGACCTATCCCAACGGCTTACATGGCTACTGTTCTCAAAACCGTTGGTATAGGCTATACCAACGGTTTGGAGGCCTATACCAACAGTTCCAAACCGTTGGTAAAGGATAGTTTTCCAGTAGTGTTATAATAAATAATTTAAAGTGAAGGGAAATATAAGACGGACATGTATCGCTTCACTAATATGATTTTTAGTGGGGTTATATTATTGATATATTTGACTAATAATAGTCATTATAATGATGAAAATATTTCTTATATCAAGTTATTTTATTTATAAATTTTAGACAATATATAAATTTATTTATTTATGAAAAAATGATGACATAATTATTAACTTAATAATGAATGATTTGAATACATGATATTATAAATATAAAAATAAATTTAATTTGAACATTTGGATGAAATAAAATAATTTTATGGATTATCATGAAACATTATATTTTGTTTAATCTAGTTTTTCTGAATTTTATAAAAATCTATTACTAACCAGTGTCAAAAATGACATAAATCAGTTTTTAAAACAAATATTATTTTATCAAATGATATAATAGTCATAAATATATTATATTTGGTCAAATGAATTATATAATGTTACAAATTTCATTAATTATCCACTTGTGGTTATATTTTTATTTTATAGTAATTATATATACCATATAGTGTTAAAATTATTAATGACATGGTAAGAGTTGATTTATCAAGCTACAGGTTAAAGCCAAAAGATAAGGTTAAATATTGTAATTAAACATGTCTAAAACCTATTGTGTGAGAGTAAGTTGACACATACTCATATTATCCTCTTGATATATCACATTTTATCTATTATAATTCGAAAATTAAGTTATAATAATATAATATTTCAAGACTTTCCTAAAGTGAACCTCCTCCCTCTTATAAAAGGCCACCACCTCTACAAACAAACTCCCATATTTTGGTCATCATTGATGACCCAAGAAATACTCTAATAAGATACAATAATTTTTAATTTCCTCTTATAATCATTAATTTGGGTATAAGTCAATTTAAGGAATCTTTTTGTCTCAAATCAAAAATTGTTACCCATTTTAAAGGCAACGTCTTCTATCAAGCTCCTTTCACTAATTTCCCGTCTCAAACCCCTAAAAAACATTTATTAAATTATTTAATAACAAATATAGTATAATAAATATAATAGTACTCTTAAATTATATGTTTTCTTCCTAAACATTCACACACATCCATGTAATGGATATAGACCATATTGTTTCTGTATACGATGAACTAGTGCCTCGAAAAATGATGATTGTTCAATTTTATCCTACATACTATCATGGTGGAAATTATGGTTGAACTATATTAATATATGATATATATTTTAATTATATTGTCTCTATTCTTCAGTAATTATTATTTACAACTTACCTTTATGCTTTCCATAATGTGTAATTACAGAAATTTAATTTGAGAAGTTCGGGCTACCACCCCCTCAATGTGATATGACTCATTCATGACATACATGGAACAAAATTTATGAAGATATGTAAAATATGTAAAATATATATTATCATATAATTATAAAATACATATTTTTCATTTGTTTTTCATTTCATTAACAAGACAATAAAATGAATGTAGTGTTCATGCGTATATTCGACCTACCATATCTATGAACAGTGCATTGAATTTATTTTCACTAAATATTGTCGTCTCTTATAAATATATATATATTATATATATATATGATATTTATATGCCTAATATTATTTTTTAGATAATCGAATCATGTCCACATAGATTATTTATGTTAAAACAAGTTCATTTTTTTTAACTAAAGTATCGAAGAATGAACAAAATGTCCGATATGAACTCAAATAATTTACTAATTTTTATAAAATTGTTATATGTGATATGAAATGAATAATAAAAATATAAATGTTTCTAATGAAAGTGAAATCTAACTTATGCTTATTATTCAAGAAATTAAATAATGAACAAGACAAGTCATATTTGAGGTAAGGGAGTTTGTCAGAATCTCCATTAATTAAGTCATTTTTTAATTTATATATGACCTTATTTTATATGGTGTATTATCACCCCCTTTGAATTTTTATTTCATTAAATGGTTTTCAAAAGGAAACCTTTTTTATGAGGCATTTTACTAAATTACAAAAGGAATGTTTCTTTTTAATGTAAACGGTTACAATGACCTTTCCACCTCCATGGAAATTATTTGATATTTAGCATCCTCTACAAGATGTAATCTATTATATATACTAAAATAAGTTTATTTCTTTAAAAAGTGTCACCTACTCATGGTTCCAAGTCACCCAAAACCTCCTTATTCTACCTCCAAATTCACAAAACAAAATGTGGTATGTCGCCCCCCGATCGGGATTTTGTTCCGCTTCTGCTACGATTCTGTTCCCCTCCACTCCACAACTCCCCTATCCTACTCCCATTCCTGACCATCCTCTCCAGTCCCACTGCCACCCCTGCATGCTCCGCCTCCACATGCTCTACTTCTGGTTCCTCTACCCACACTGCTACCAATCATCCATCCCTTTTAGGGTCCCGAAGTGAGCTTCTTGCTTCTCCTCCTGCTAAAGACTTTACTTCATTCCTATTAAGGTTCCAAAATATCCTCTCTTTACTCCCGGACTCACCTCTCTAACCAAGACTCTCACTACTACGTGTGATTTACCTCCACCTCTAATCACCTTCAGATCCACTGTCTCTGCGTGATTCACTCCCACTCACTACTGCAACAGGATTTCCTTACTGACTCTCTTCCTAACCATGATACCCCTCATGTCGACCTAGGGTTCCCAGAGACCACATCTTCTAGATGCACCTCCGCCTCTGGGTGCTCTGCCTTCGGCTCCTCCACCTCTACATCTCTATATCCAATCTCCTCTCTGACAACTCCTTGCATTGGGGTATCAACATCATCCATGAAATCTCATAAAAAACACAATCATATTCTACCACTGTCTCAACATCAGAATAACTACCTAAGAATAATCGTATCGTTGCCTTAGACTCTACATCGCAACCCCTCTACCATTCCACATTTGTTTTTCAG
This sequence comes from Viscum album, assembly GCA_963277665.1. Taxonomy (NCBI): domain Eukaryota; kingdom Viridiplantae; phylum Streptophyta; class Magnoliopsida; order Santalales; family Viscaceae; genus Viscum; species Viscum album. The sequence continues at coordinate 1,844,176,889 of OY728163.1, read as the reverse complement.
TTCATTTATGTGACTATTTATTCTAACCTTGCAACACCCAAATTATCATCTCAACCCATTTTCTATCCCAGATCTTCACTGCAAATTGATTCCACTAAATATGTGTTTTTATACCAGTCCATAATATTGTATTCACTGTTATATTGTTAAATGTTAATATATTTTATTCACGTTTTTGTTTTTTTAATGTTGATATGTTTTATTCATTGTTAGTTTTTCTATTTTATTCTCTCTAATTTTGATCATGATTTTATCTATTCTATGCAACGACAACTCTTTATGGTTTGATTCCAAATATATAATGATATATGATTGTTGAGATTCAATTTTATTGATCTCAAATAATTTTTATGATTGATGGAAAATGATGGAAGTACAGATTTATTTCCATTAAACTTCACTGATAAGAGGTGTGATTGAGGAAAATATTACACCAATCAGAGACCAAAATGATGAGGTAAACCCTACAATGTTCCGAGCCCTAAATTTTTATCTATACTGTTATTTTGATGTTGTATATGCCATTGGTGGCCATAGGTGTCTCCATTATTATGGAAGACACAGTACTATTGCCTGCCAATATCTTGTAAACAGGCTTTCATTAACTGTAGAACATATAATGAGGTATGTAGCTCTAGAGAAGAGGAATTTTTTCTTTATAACTACATGTTTCCTATTACACAAATTGAAGATGATGGTGATGCACCACGGTTCTCCACTACTTTGTATTAGGATTGGATTTGATTTCAATGGAAATCCTTTATAAAAGGCCTAAATGAACACAGGTTGTTATCCCAATTTTTTTTCTTTGATTATACGTTTCCATTCAATACTTTCATGTTGTGAACATTTAATATTTACAATACCCTATATACGTGTTTTCGGTTAGTCTGTTATGTTTACTATTTTTTCATGGTTGGAATGTTGTGTCCACTATTATTATGTATTTCACTTATTATTGTATTTTTTACCATCCCTAGAATGGTATTTTTTACTATAAATTAATATACAAATTGAAATTTCTTACATATTATTATATTCTTATTATATAACATTAATATTTTGTATGAATATGTATTATTTATAGTGTGAAATAAGTTTCCTTTCTTAGGTATCATTTTAATATATATACATATACCTAGAATTCCTAACCATGCAACATTATGTGGTTTCCAATTTGACTCTATGAAGTGATACCAGTTTCAGTGATCCATGCAGAGTTCATTTGATGGGTGAAAATTAATGAATCAAAAAAATACCAATAATATTTCCATGCCCTGCCTTGCGGATTGAAGGATTCACCTTTCTGGATCAATTCCCTGAAATTTCATCATTCTCTATTATTTTTATGGGTTTTTTACTGTGCTTCCCTCATTGATCAGAAGTTGAAAATTGGAATAGACACATGAAATTATATTTCATCTCAAGGTAAACCGTTCATTATTCACCTAAATTCAGGAAATAAAACTTCAAGATTCTAAATTTCTATTGAGATTACTATGATTTTCGTCTTCTCATTCATCTTAAAATATTATCTAAGAAAATAACTAGAGGTCAATAAAGCTGGTTTCATCCTACCATCTGGTATGCCAATGCCAATTTTCTATACAGAGAAGAAACCTTTATTCTATAATTATGTTAAATTAAACAATACAAACTGTAGAAAATATTTTGAAAAACACGTTTTCTTATGACAGTGATCATGTCAAAGATGGTTGTTTCGGTTTGGTGACAATAAAATGGTCCTTTTATGTTTACAAGGGTCCTCTGTGGTGGGTTGTTCAGTTCATGTATGATAAATTTTATGAATTTTTTCACTCTGGTATTCAAAATATTATTAATTTCATTTTTGGGTTCAGTTAGGGATGGCTGCAACAGAGTTAATTGATAATAATTAATTATTCTTATTATGGAACATTTTATGAAATTGATACCATTCAACATCACAATTTATTGAATGATTACATTCAGATTGCTGGTAAGTATAATTTCAACATTTTAATTGAAATAATTTCTATACATTCAACATCTTAATTCTTATTTTATCTACAAAATGTAGCTGATGGAAGGTTATAAAGCTCACAAATTATTGCAAGAAAAGTTTCTTTTGACCATAATAGAGGATGTTATGATTTCATCGACTATTTCTATTTCATTTTCTGAAATAAAAGAATCCACATTTTTGTAAAAAATGTTTTACTACTGTGTTATAGGGACATGAAAGCGCCAGATGTTTTGGAGTTAGCAGCATCACTAACAGACGATTTGTTACAACAACTAAAATTTTTTCATCCACTAAGGTATTAATATTTCTATCTTCATTGTTTTTTATTTTCATTACAACATTTGAGTATACATTAATGATTTTTTTGGAGTTGCATTTTCATTGAATATAATTAAATAAGACTATATTTCTTCATTTCTATTCAAATTGGTAAACATCATATTCTTGATAACTGTTGTGCATGTTATTAGATCTAATAACCATTATTTTTCACTACCATCTCAGTATTTTGAAGCTATTGTGTATTCTTAATCTCCTGAATTTTGTTTATGTTTCAAATTATTCTCAACTACAGAAATTATGTCCTCTTTTTTGTCCAAGAATCCAATGGATCACTTTAGGTATCAGCTTAAAATAGGTGAAAAAAATTTCAAATCCCAAGATAACTCAGGTTGAATCTACATAATGTAGCTGATCGAAGGTTTTAAATCTCACAAATTATTGCAAGAACAGTTTCTTTTGACCATAATATGATCAGTTATGATAACTTGGACTATTTTTATTACATTTTATGAAAAAAAAAGAATCCACATCAATGTGAAAAATGTTTTACTCCTATGTTATAGGGACATTAATGCACATGACGTTTAGGAGTCAATAACATCACTGACAGATGATTTGTTACAACAACTAAAATTTTTTCATCCACTAAGGTATTAATATTTCTATCTTCATTGTATTTTATTTTTATTAAAACATTTGAGTAGACATTACTGATTTTTTTTTGGATTTTCATTTTCATTAAATATAATTAAAAAAGAATGTATTTCTTTATCTCTATTCAAATTGGTAAACATCTTATTCCTACTAACTGTTATTCATGTTATTAGATCTAATAAAAATTGTTTTTACTAGAATCTCAGTCTTTTGAAGGTACTGTGTATTCTTTATCTCTTGAATTTTTTTTCTGTTTCAAATTATTCTCAACTACTAAAATTTGGTCTTCCTTTCTGTCCGAGAATCAAATGGATCACTTTAGGGATCAGCTTAAAATAGGTAAAAAAAATTCAACGATCTTTGGAAGAGATGAGGTAGATTATGAACATTGCTTATATTTTGAGACTACAAGAGTAGGGAGTTATGTATGTATTGTTTTACAATTTAATTTTAGGTTGGGAACAAATACATGTTGATGTAGATTCAAGACATTATTACTTATGGGTTTAGGTAGTTGAGACCTTCTATATTATTCGAAACTACAAATTTTTCTTCATTCACATCTCACAAATATATGTTTGTATTTCCCTGTTGTGCAACTCCAACCCGTTACCAAACATATAACTCATACAGTAATATTGTCTACCTATCTACTCTGTAAAAATTTCCTCCACTTTTCATCTTTTAATTTGACTCTATTCATATGAATTTCCCATAATTTTTTACAATCAATTTGAAATTCATCTTTCCTGATTCGGTAATTGGGGAACTAATACATTTTGTCATGAAACATTTATTTACATCATTATCTATTGATATAGTTGTGTGTTCTGATACAACTGTTACATGGATATAGGGATGATCCAAGAATGAAATGATATCCTTAAATAATATGGTCTACATGTAGACCTTCCTTTTTGTACAGATATTGTTGACTCTATCGGATGATCTTGAGAATGAAGATTTATTAAAAAGGTAAAAAGTGCTTATCCTTTCTATTTTCTACTATTTTTAATGTCTCTATATTTAATATACATTTATTTCAATATTTTGTACCACTAATTTATTCATTTAATATATTAAATATAATCTATTTTAATTCCAGTTATTCATCCTACATACAAGGGGACAAGGTGAAGTAACACTAGAATATGGAGGAATACACCATTGTGGAAGGTACATTGTGAATATCATTTAATGAACAACAAATTTTGTTACCCCAAACACACTTGTTTTGAAAATTAAATGCTTCTGTTAAAATATTTTGTAACATTTTGTTAGATTCAAGACTATCTCTAATGTTATCAAAGCCAATGAATGATAAATATAGGTAAACTGGTTTTTAATATAAACTGTTCTATGTTGCAGATTACATTTTTTGGTGTGTTTGTTATCAGTTTTCAGCATATAATAAAAATTTAAATCATAATTTCACTTAATGTTAATTATTATTTATAAGTACTTATGTGCAAACATTACAGATTCCACCAAATAGAACCTCATATTTACAAACTCACCCCAATGTTATAAAATCCAAAAAATGAAAAATATAGGTAAAATAGCCATTTAAATAGTTTTTGTTGTTGTAGATTACCTGAATGTGAATTTCTGTTATTAGTTTCCAGCCTTTAAACAGATTTCCCGACACTATTTCACTTAATTTTTTTATTCCGTATAGGTAATTATGTTAAAATTTTTTTCATAGAAACAAACATTATTATATACTAAAAAACACACCCCAGTTAAAGTATCGTGCTTTTTATGTTGTGTATTATATGTATGGGTGTTTTTGTTATCATTTTTCCGCTTATAAGTATTCTTTGGTTTCAAGTTACAATTGCTTTTTCATAGATTATTTTTCATTTATTTGGAAGATCTGAGACACTATGAAGGATGATGGAGAAGTGGAAGAAGAAATTATAATAATCAGTTCCATGAGACAGTACATGACAATCTATTTTCAGCACCGATGTTTGATGGGGTTCTGGTTTATAAGAAAATACTTTCATCCATAGAGAAATTTGATTCCAAATACTATGTTTGAATGTGATGCCATGGAGTCATTTGCAGATCTGACTTGTGGAGCTGTCATGTTTATGAAGCAAAGAAACATAAGTGGGAAAAAATAGTGATTCTGATCAATGGTATTTCACATGATTTAAATTACATGCATCATTATTTCATGTGTAATATCATTCAAAACAATTTAGTAAAAAACATACTGAAATATTTCAGTATGTTGTTTATTAATGTGATCAATTGTGCACTTGCACATTTAGTTTGTTGTATTCAAATTTGTTCTTCCTCTAGATACTTGTGTGATGTCTTTAAATTGAACCAAATTCATTTTATTACATGTCATAAAGTAGTTATTTTTATATGGTGTTTTCAATTATTCATATTCCCTTTCCAATTTATCTTCACATTTACTAGGAAAAATTTGGAATGTTTATTGTAAGGTGAAATTTCATAGTTCATCAATTTATTCCATCGCATGTGTCTATTATAATATGAATTTCTACATAAAAATATTGAATAATATTTCATTGTATTAGGTTTAACCAATGGTATGAAAGCATGTTTATAATACTTTAATATTTTTTCACATATGTATAATGTTTTATCTATTTACATTTATTATGTTCTTATGCACACACACAACATTAAATATTTTTATCTAGCATGCAAACCATGTTGACTTTTCGAGTATTTTTTATCATTAAGACGCCAATTCCGATTGCATTTGTTATTCTATTTCTTTTTGTGAAGGAGATTATGAAATCACAAGAATCCTGAATGTTGACTTTTCAGTTCTTATGCACACACGTAGAATGTTTATTCATAATAAGTAGTTCGAATGTTTTTTTGAAATATAGGTAGATTACATTTTTTTCATTTTTTACAGATGATTCTCTTTACATTTTGAAATCTTATTTCTATCTTGAGATTCCTTTTGTAAAAAACAAGATGTTTTCTAAGTGGTCAGTAACCTCTTTCGGAATGTAATGTTTTAATGATAACCCCCCTCCCCATGTGTATCCTCATCATGAGCCTCCACCTCCTTAGCATTGGACTTTCAATCTTCCTCTACCTCTACATCTTCCTCCTCTTACACCTCTGTCTCTGCCTCCACCGCTCCTCCGAAATAGTTGTGAGGACACTATTCATAACTTCATTTACATCTTTTAGTCATATCTTTTTTTCCTTCTAATTTCATCCCCCTCTACAATCATAAAGTGACCATTACATAAGGTGATGACATATTAAAAATGTGAACATACTACTACAATACCTTTTAAATAAACCACATCAAATTCTTAATGATATGTCATGTTTTTCTGTATCTTTTTACTTCTTGTTATATAATCTTCTTTCATTTTAACAAATATTTTTTAATAGATGTTATTCTTTTTCATTTATTTTCATTATTATCTATCACCAAAGATTTATGTTTATCATATTTTATGTTATTTTCATTATTAAAAACTCAAATTATTAAAACACTATCAAAAAATAAATTTAAATTATAGTGTCGTGAATATGCACGGGCAAGGTAATAGTCTTTTAAAAACGAAAATTTAAACCTATATTACATTTTTAGGAATTTTTGTATTGAAAATGGTTTTGGCAATGGATTAATTGTATCAATATCATGAACTAATTTTTTATGATTGAAACGTGGATAGATTAGTTTTCTTTAATTCTTGTTCATGTGCTATGATTTTCTTATAGTTCATTATAATTTCATATTTATATGGGGGGTTCTGTGATAATCCAAGGGCAAGAGAGCCTGTGATAGCTCTATAATGAATCGTGTAATGTGATACAAGAAAATATTAAGGTTTATCCTAATAGATTTAGAGAATTTAATTTGATGGTTAATCCAAACGTTACCACAAATGTCACCACCTATATAGATGTGGAAGATACAAAGTAAGTATGATATGGATTCCATAAGTTACCATTACCATTTATGAATAATATATAGTTTTCATGGTTCTTATCAATTCTTGGGTTTATAAATATTCAGGGACTAATATTTTATTTTCTTATTTTTACCCCACTATTTTTAAAGCACATCCCTAATTTTTTTGAAATGATTTCTTAGGGTACAAGGATGAGTAAGAAAAAGGAATATGTCAGTAATATTTTTATCAAGAAATGAAATCATGTTTTTAAAAGGTTTTCATTGGTGGAAGAAATTGTTGTTGTTTTGATAGTATCCTCTTGTATGATAGTGTGGCGATATGTAATAATAATGAACTAATTATTAAAAACCCTAAACCTAAAATTTCTTATCGATGAAAATTAATGTAAAATTATTTTATTTTCTCCTGATTAAGTAATTTTTAAATATTTGGGCTTTATATTTGAAATCAGTGGTCCGTTTAGATAACATTAAGGGTAAGGATATTATTAATTGAATATCCACTAATTATTTTTACTTTAAGATCAAATTGAAATAGAATATGATTATTGCCATTTGGTTTTTCCTATGTTATGTATACTGAACAGTTTTCCATAGGAAACATAAGAAAGCTTAGCTGGGATGATATCTAGAGGAAATAAACTATCCAAATTAGCAACCTGAGATGGTCAGAATCTGAAATGTACAATTTCATATGGTGATGACATAGTTGAATCATGATCTAAATGGATGTTGTATCCATGTGTGAGATCATCCATATCAACCAGAGATTAATATGTCCATAGTGAACCATTTCATGAGGGAACATCATACATTATTTATAGAATCAACAGACCATGTTCTAGGTAAATAGTGGATTAAATCTAAAAAAAATATTATTTTTAATGTCAAGGGATGTTGAGAACATCAAAATTTTAGTCTCTTAATTTAACGTTTTGATGGTGAAGCTAATTAGTGTTTGTCTATGGTTAAATATATCTAGGATTTTTATAATATTTATTCTCTTTATTGATATTAATTATAAAAAATGTTTCTTTAGATATATTTTTCTAAGGATGATTGACATTGGATGGGAAAACAATTCATTGAACTGGGGTTGGAGGATGACTAAGTGGCTTCTTATAAAGACAAATTCCACCGACTTCATGGTATGTGCTAAATTTCAAACGAATTCATGATAGTAAAATCAAGTAGTTTTACTCATGATTAAATATAATATATAGAAGGTAATTAGCTTCTTGTGAGTTCAACTATTATGAAACTATTGTTTGACGTGTGGAGAAGGTGGTAATGGAATTTTCTGATGATATTTTATTCTTGAAGAAATAGTAGAATAAGAGGTTGAGGTGGTAGGATAAAGGGAAGAATTTTTAATAATGCTCGGATTGTAGGAATATTATTTTTATAATTTGTAAAAATTTAGGCAAAAAACACCCTGGGGAATGTCATTTGAATTATACTACGTGTATCAAAATTTTTATAATGGTACAAACGTCCCATAAATACATTGAAATTGATAATAATAGTGGTATGAAAAAATATGATTTTTAGTTAGTAAAATGTTTTAAGTGTAATTAAAGGGTAAATTATGAAAATGACTATCCGAAGAAGTACTAAAATGATGGGAAGCATCCATACCTCTAGAAGAAATTGGTGGTGAAATACATTGATAATACATCAGCTGATGTTGGCCAAAAAATGTAGTAGTATCAAGTACATTTTTTTATTTATATTATTCTATTGTGTTGATTGATTCTAGATCTACACATTTAATCATTTTTTAGAAATTATCTAGAAAATTCAGAATTCCATATCAGTAAATGATTCTAGATCATATGGTAAATACACCTAGGGGATGTTGAGACAAAATATATTATAAGAACCTTACATTCCTTGTCTATGGAATGAATCTACCTTCATACTTTATGGTTTTCCCTCTATTAGTTTTCTCTGTCCTATAATCTATAGAATGGATTTTCATATGCCATGCTATTATTGACTACAAGGCTAAATATGTTTCTTTTCAAAAAGAATTTCAGATTGTGTACAATAATGAACCCAGAAAAATGATTACATATCATGAAGCTCTAGTAAAAGATAAAAATTAATGTCACCTGGCACATATTTTTGAAAACAAAGGAACTATTCTGATTATTGATGTGCTAGTGGTAAATGAGTATCTTGATGTTTTTCTTGATGACTTTCCTGGTATAATTTCTAACCGAGATGTTGGATTTAATGTCGACTTAGTTATAAATACTAAGATAATTTTAAAACCCCCTTACCTAATGGCTCAGATTGATATTTTTGTGCCAAAACATGAAAGTGATAGACTTGTTATATAACTGTTTCATTTGACCTCATACATCACCATGAGGTGATTCTATCTTTTTTGTTAAAATGAAAGATGGTTCAATGATACATTCCATTTTTTATATAGCCTTTAATAACATTATTGTAAAGAACACATATCATTTGCCTCATATCGATGATTTGTTTGATCTTCTACATGGAGATTAGTATTTTCCGAATATTGACATGATGTCAGGGTCCAATCAGTTGAATTTAATTGAATAAGGCATTATAAATACCATATTTTATACAAGATATGGCCATTATGAATTTGTAGTTATGAATTTTGGTTTAACACATTCACCTACTATATCCATGGATCTTATGAGTATAATTTTCCTTCAGTTCTTTGATATGGTTATGTTTGTGTTTATTAATGATATTTTTATATTATATTAATATAAATAGGAGTACGAATGTCATTTAAGGGCTTTCATTCAAACTAATAAAGAAAATAAATTATATGGGAAATAATAATGTGTGAGTTTTATTTATAAAAAATTTCATTCCATGGTAACATTATTTCTATGATGACCTAAATTTTTGTCCTAACAAAACAAAAGTTATTGGAGAATTTCCAATACACACAAATATAAATGTGATTCTTAATTTTCTTGGATTAGATTGTTATTACTAGTGGTTTTTTGTGAATTTTACGTTGTTATCTATACAACTGACAATGTTAACTCAAGAAGGTGTTATGTTCATCTGAAGAAAATAATGTGATGAATATTTTTAGGAATTGAAAGTAAGATTAGTGAATGATATATTATTTGAATTGTCTACAAGAAATTGTGAATTTTTTATCATTTTTTATTCTTTGTTGAGAGGGAGAGGATATTATTTATTTTAGAATGATTAATTAATTATTTATGCTTCAAATAAGTGGAAAACTTATTAGTTAAATTACCTATACGTGATTTGTAATAAGTGCATTTGTTTTTTACATTATAAATTTCGAGGCATCATCTGTATGGAGTAAAATGTGAAATATATGTTGACCATAAAAGATTGAAGTAATTATTTACTCAAAAGTAAATGAGAATGAGATAAATAATATGGTAGTAATTAATCAAGGGTAAATATTACAGGATTCATTACCATTGTATAAAAGAGAACAAAGTGGTCGATTATTTGATTTAGCAAGGTAAGGACACATTAACCATGTTATGTTTATAACATTTCCCATTGATAAATGATTTTTAGAACTTTCCCGTGAATGTTCTTAGTGAAAGAAATTCCACTATTTTGTTTCATGTTTTAGTGTAATCATCTCTAGAAGAAAGAATAAAGCAAGTGAAGAAGGAAGATAATCTGTTGCTGGAAAATCGAATAATTACTTGATTAGGGCTTGTTTACTAAATTTAACATTGATAAAAATTGTGTTTTGAGATTTGGGAAGAGAATATTAGTGATTTATGATTAATTTTTAATGAAAGAGTTATTGTTTGAAGCTCATATTTCTTTGTTTTGTATTCATCCTAGTTGTACAAAAATGTACATTGATTTTCAAAAGTATTTTTGGAGGGATGGAATGAAAAGAGATACTGCTGAATTTTATGTGAAGTGTTTCAATTATCTACAGGTGAAATCAGAAAAAAAATTTCCAAAGGGTATGCTTCAAAATTTTATGTACTAGAGTGTAAATGGTAAAATTTATCTGAGGGAATTTGTGTGGAATTACCAAATACATCTCAAGGGAATAATAAAATATTGGTTATTTTTAATCAATTGACTAAATTTACCCATTTACATCCGATTCAGGATACAATGTCTGTAGATCAAAATTATCTATTGTACCATAATGAAATAGTCATTTTACGTGGAGTTCATCTCACTATTGTATATGATCATGATCCCATTTTCACATTTAACTTTTGTAAAGTCCTTCAGAAGTCATTGGGTACTGAATTAATTTTTTATACATATTTTCATTCATAATCAGATGGGAGGAAAGAACAAATAATTCATACATAGTTAGATATGCTAAGTGCTTTTTCAAAATATTACTAAGGAATTTGGGACCAACATCATTCTTTGGTTGAGTTTTCTTATAATAAGGGTTTTCATTCCATTATATAGATGGTTCCATTAGAGGAAATGTACGAAAGGTCATCTCAAACTCCAAATTTTTGGAATTATGTAGGTGAAAGTTTGTCGATGGGACCAAAATTGGTGGAATAGATAGAAGAAAAATTTTAGTTGATTCAGAATCACATGATGATATCTCAGAGCTGGTAGAAATGCTATGGGGATAATAGGGGAAGTATCATTCATTCAATGTAGGTGATCATGTTTTTCTCAATGTTTCTCCATGTAAATGTGTGATATGTTTTGGTAAGAAGGTAATGATGAGTCCACAGTTCATTAGAAACTATGAAATCCTAGAGAATGTTTGATCATTTTCATATAGAGTGGATTTACCTCCCTAATTATCCTACGTACACAATATTATTCATCTTTAAATGTTGATAATGTATTTTTTGTATCAATCAAATTTTTTTAGTCCATAGTAAGTTGAGTTGGAATAAAATATTTCATATGGGAAATAGCCAATACAGAATCTTGACCACAGAGAGAAAGTGTAGTATAATTTTTTGATTCATCAGGTAATGTTTTTTTTAAAACCCATATGTCTGAAAATTCCACATGGGAATATAAGAATTCTATAAGGGATAAATACCCACCCTTATTTGATATGTGAATAAAATTGCGTGAAGCAATTTCCAAAACGGGTAAGGATGTAAAATCCTATGTTATTATAGAATAATAACTTTTTATATCTATTAATATTTTAGAATTTAATATAAATATTAGTTTAAATTCTACACCATGTACAATAGTGTACGTGACACACAATAATGTGTTTCTCCAAATTCTTATGTTGCACACAACATAGAGTAACACTGAAAAATAATAACAGAATAATATAATTATTTTAAATGGTAGTAAATTACTAGATGTTATATTTATGGGAATGAATAGAACTACCTAAAATATGAATAAACATATTTTTTATATGTTTTTACATTTATCCAATAAATTTTAGAGGCTTAAAATGAGAATGAATCCAATTTTAAGAATAAAGTACTCTAACATTTTTAAAAGGTCATTTTACAGATCGTTGATGGAGATGAATTTTTAAATAATGTTTTTTTCATAGTTATATATTATATTAGAAAATATAAACATATTATTTATAAGAGGGAAATCAAAATTTACTTTTGTTAAAGTTATTCTATTATTCTGACAAAATGCATATTTTTATGAATTGTGAAAAGTACTGCATTTTAATTCAAAACATCCATTTAATCTAATTTATTTATATAGATAGATTATCTATATAGTTTTGTTTTAAAATTTAAATTGAATTAGTTTTTATATTTTAATCTAATTTTGATCATTTTATTTCACTTCACATTGAAATTGGACATAAACACATGTCAATCTCTTTATAGGTTTTAATTCATAAAAACCAACATTATAGTTTTGACAAAAGGAATTAATTTTTAATTAATTTATGCCAATTGAATGTTGTGAATATGTGAAAATGGATTCCATTTTTGTATTAATAAGGTCAGTTTCTTTAAAGTAGGTACCTTTTATTTGTTATCATTATGAATAGTAACTTTAGCAATTATTTATATTTAACATGGTTAAATGGTAAATACAGTAAATAAGGGTAAAAATGTATTATTTTAATAATATAAAACTACCCAAACACATGTCATAATAATATTGAATGACACATGGCCAACCATGAACATCTTTAGGTTGATTTTAGGACTCCATGGAGTAACTTGGTTGTGATATGAAATATTATAACAATTAATTTAAAGTAACTTGAAATATAACACAAACATTTATCTTTTTACTAAACAAATTTATGGTGGGGTTATATAATTGATCTTTTTAAATATTAATAGTCATCATTAATAACTAACTATTTCCTACATCATGGTGTTTTATTTATTATTATTAGACATTATGTAAATAAAATTATTTATGACACAATAAGGATGCAATGATTACCTTATTAAATAAAGTTTCAATTGAAAGATATTATAAATATTAAAGTATATTTAAATTGAACATTTTGATCACATCCAAGTATTTTGTGGATTATTATGACTTGTTATTTTTTTGTTACATTAGTTTTTTTGAAGGAATAATGTTATTATGAGTTTAGAAAAAATCAGTTACTAAGTGGTGTAAAAATTTAAATAAATAAGTTTTTAAAACAAATAAAATTTTATTAAATGATAAAATATTTAAAAAAATATGATATTACACCAATGAAATAGATATATTAAAATTTTAATTAATTATGATCATTAGGTTCTGTTGGAAATTTATTGTAACTATATTAACCATATAGTGTAAAACTAAAAGAATACATGGTATGAAGAAATTTATTTGGCCACATATTAAATCCCAAAGACAAGGATGAATTTGAGACATAAAATCTTTAAAAACTAATTATTTGATGGGGTTTATAGAGAAACAAATATTACCCAAGAAATATATTACTTTGAAACAATTATAATTTAAAGAAAAATTACAATAAAATAATATTTCAACACATTCCAAAAGTGACATCATCCCTCTTATAAAAGGTTTCCACCTCTACCCACATACTCACACCTCTCAAGCCTCTAGGATAATCCATATTCTGATCGATTATGCTCCAAAAAAAACCATCCCTTTCTCCTAGAATCCTTACATTGGTATAATCAAACTCAGTAAAGCATTTCGTCTCAAATCAAAAGGAGTTCACTTATTTAAAGTTAAAGACTTCTCTCAAGATCCTTTCATTTTTATTCCTTCTCTAACCCTTAACCTATTTATATTTCATTATTTTATAATAAAAACATAATAAGAAATATATTATGATGTTTTTATGCTCAGTGTTTTACCTAAACATATACACATATCCATGTAATGGATATAGAACATATTGTTTCTGTGTACGGCGAACTACTGCCTCAAAAAATGATGAATGTTCAATTTTCATCTAACAAAAATCATGGTGGACATTATAATAGAAATATATTTATATATGAAATTAATTATATATTTATAGTCTATATTCTTCTATCATTTTTATTTAGAACATATATTTATTCTTTTGATAATGTTTAAATACGATAATTTCATTTGAGGAAGTGTGGAAAACTGCCCCCTAAAAGTGATATGACTTGTTAATAACATAAATATAACATATAAGGGATAGAGTAAATTAACTAATGTAACATATATAACATATATATTATATTTTAAATAAAATATTCCTATGTATCGTTTATTTTTCATTTCATTAATATGATAATGAAATGGAAGTAGCGTTCATGCTTACGTACAACCCGCCATCTCCATGAACGGTGCATTTAATTTCTTATCTCAAAATATTATGGAATCTTATAAATTCATATATAGTTTATATATATTATATTTATCTCATAGATGTGTTTCTGGAGATAATTTACTTATGTCCAAATGGTTTCTTCGTTTCAAAACTTCTTCATTTCTGACTCAAGTATAGACCATCGACAAAACATCCGATATGAGCTCAAAATAAATTAAATAATTATTATAACATGATAATAAGTTATATAAAATTAATAATGAAATGTACTATGTATATAAAGAAGGTATAAGTTAGAATATATTTATTATTCCATAAACTAAATAAATAACGAGACAAGTCAAATTTAAGGGAAGGGAATTCATCTCAATCTTCATTCAATGAGGAATATTTTGATTTATATACAACATTCTTTTATATGACATATAATCAACCCCTTTTACTATTAATTTCTTTCATTTTGTTTTCAAAACGAATCTTTTTTTATGATTTGTTTTACTAAATTACACAATGAATGTTTCTTTTTAACGTATGAGGCGAAAAATCCCATTCCACCACCCTAAAAATTATTTGATATTTGGATTCCTCAACAAGCCTTAATGTTTTAAAAAAAAAATTGAATTCCATGTACCTTGTTTAGTTGTTTTGGTATTGAAACTAGTGTGGATAATGGATTTATTACTTCAATATATTGAAATTAGGCCACATGAATGCAATGTTCAGATACTATTTTTCCTTTATTCTTGTCCAAGTGTTATGATTACATTATGGTTATTGAGATTTTCTTATGTATACTGGTGGTTTCGTGATATAACTATGGTGGGTGAGCCCATGTTAGGTCTATAATGAAAAGGGTATTGTGGAAGAGTTAAATGTAACGGTTTATCCTAAGTGATTTAGGGAAACTTTTGTGATGGGTATTCTAAATGTAACCAGGAACGATACTCCCAATGTGGATATAGAAGATAAGAAGTTATTATGATATGGATTCCACAAATTACCATTATTGTTTTTTATTTCAATGAAGTTTTCATCATTTCGATGAATTCATGGGTTTATAAATAGTCATGGACTAATGTTTTTATTTCTTATATTATCCCTTTCTGAGTTTTTATTCTCATCCCAGGTCTTTTGAAATGTTTTCAGAGTGTATAATGATGAGTATGATAAAAGAAGTCAAGAATTTTTTTATCATGAAAAGAAATCAGGTGTCTAAAAGTGTTTTCATTGGTGGAAAAAATTGGAATATTTTTTATAGTTTCCTCTTGTAGGATTATGAGATGATATGTATTAATAATTTCATAATACTTTAAAACAATAAACCTAAAAATATCCCTAATGTGAATTAAATTAATATTATTGTCTCATCTCAAGATTATATAATGTTTTATGATTGGGGAATTTTAGTACCCCATGATATAAGAATTTGTACATTGTGAATAAATAAAATATTAAACATCAAAAATTTTATTTTATAATTATTGGATTCAAAAAAATAATAATACAGTTCATTTATTTTAAAATAGTTATATTAATCTATCGATCTGTGGAAGAAGAGGGATTTGATACTATTTCATTATTTTTTTCATATTATAAAAATATTTTTTTAGTGAAACAAAACTATAGGATGGATTATCTATCTTAATCTAAAGGTGTGTTCTGTTAATTAAGAACCAACCATAATAAGATTGTTAACATATAACATGCCATTTAGTGTATAATTTAAATTAATAATGCAACCAAAAAAATACATCCTACATCTAAAATAAGTACACCAAAATATATATCATCAATTATATGTATTTGATTTACGATCACTATGTGGGAACAAGGTACTTTTCTATAGATATGACCAACGATCAATTCTAAAGAGAGTTTCATAATTTTCTTAAAATTTCTCATTAAAAACTAATAGTGGAGTCACTATAATTATAAAAGAATAAAAAAATATAAAATGATGACATATGGAACCAATAATCATTCATATCATGTTATTCTTCATGGAACCCACATATTAATATATTTTGGTGTCCAATTTATTGAAAACATCAATGAATATATCAATCCACAATATAAATATATTATTATCTATAGTAAATGTAATCTATGTGTGTGAATATGGATAATACACAAAAACTATTATCTATTCCCTTATACTCATAGTGTTTTAATTTAATTTTCATAGCTACAGCTGGGTTTTGGTAAAATTTGGATTGTACATTGAGATATTTAGTGTAAAAATACATCTTGTGGAATACCACGACCTAAAAAATTTCCAAGGGAGGTCGTAGTCCTAGGTTTATTTTATAGTTTGGGACACTTGGAAAAACGATTTGTTTAAAAGAGGTAGTGGTTTGGTGTGGCCATGTGTGTGGAACGAAGGATGACTCATTATAAATGAGGATCCTGAAGTCTCTTCCACATAATATCCCATGTTTTGTTTAACATAAAATGATCAATACATACACAGTATGATATTTTTATAGACATTTAATGCCTCTTATTCCAAGATCACCCATGATAATTTTAGGATTCAACAGTGTGTTCTATTAGTCAAACCTGATTTTCAATTGGCCTATATTCACACCTATCCTATTGGATATCTCATTAGATATGCATGAAATATTTTTTAAGCGGGATTTAATATTATTTTCAACTCAAAAAATTCCTATTCAATCCTTTTAAATTCATCCTTGTTTAGTGGATTTGATTTAGACATTTTATAGTGGCTACTAGAACTTTCTCAATACTTTTTTTCATTGATGTGAGAATCCAACTTCTAGTGTGGTAGCTCCTTATTTTCAATGATTTTTTGAGGCAAAACTGTTTGGATTGAGTTAGGTCAATTATCTTCCACTCTACTATTCTATAACATGATAGATTTTGTTCCTAAATAAATTTCCAATTTTTCATTAATCTATATTGATATATTTTCCATAGAAACCCTAATTATTTAATGATTTCAAAACGACATTTTTTTATGCATGGGAAATTTTTTTTTCTAGGAATAACGGCTAAAACAATGTTGTATAAGAAGGAATACATTGGTATATTTTAATAATTTTTTGCATCTCTGTTCTCATTCATGTGGGAATATCATGGATTTATGTAGCAAATTGCAATTCTAGAAAACAGTAGACAGATAATTATTATAACCATAACTATATTTTGGGTAACCAATTGATGGCTTGGTGTTAGGATGACTCCCCACTTACATGTAAGAGAGACCAATAGCATGGATATGTGTGTGTTTTTGTGTACGAACATGGTATGGTTATACGAAATGATAAATAATTATAACAAATTTGTTTCTCAATGTAACTTTTTTATGGGGTTTTATAATTTCTTTACCTGATTCACATATGTTAAATATAAAAATTTGAAAATATGATCTTTTCCTATAGAAATGTGTGGGGAATCCTTTGGATATTTTCAAAAGTGTTTTATACTCACCACCATCCTAGGAATATTGGTTAATATGTATATATCATTTACCTAGATACAGGGAAGGGAAAATGTTATTACATCACTATTGAATCCCTTTATGTTAGATGAATTATTGGTGTAGATATAAATTTGTGAGGTTTTTTTCTTATTAAGGAGTGTTTCCACATATGTTTAAACCCTGATATTACATTTCATTATTGTTTTTTTAATCCCCAATATATTTTTACATTTTTACACTGATATTTTTCATTTACTAGTATTTAATTGACATGTGTAGTTTATTTTTCATGAATCATATTTTTAGATATTATTTTTCTTCATGAATGATTATATCATCTTCAATGGTAAATTAATAAAAAAACTTGTTATAATAACCCTTCATATTTATTTCAATCCATTGTTGTCTTGGGGATGTAGCCTAAGGTTTGTAGCACCTCCCACTAGGCCCAATCCAAGAGGATGGGTGATGTTTATAACTATTGTATTAGTTTGTGAAATAAATATATTGGGATAGTATAAATGATAAACTTATGTGATAACAGGAGGTGTATAAATTGAAATTATGCATCTATACTTGTAATACTGAATTTTCTGATTCTAGCGTAGTCATAGTATATTAATATTGATAATAACATTTATATATTTCATCAATATACCTTCATATATTTTGCTGATGAGTGATATATATCACCCATTAGTAAAGAGGTATAACTATAAGATATCATTTTTACCTTCTTATATAGTATTGTTATTTTTATTAACCCATTATTGTAATTGATAAAACATTGATTTATTGTGGACATGTAATTCAGTTTTTTAAAATTAAATTTCCACCAATTAAGAAACAACGAAACTAATAAGATGAATCTTCATAGAATTTCGTTTCAAGAAACCCATAAGTGAAAAAATATTTGGATTATAGTATGTTCAAATAGTTTTAGGAGGGTTGTAGGGGACCTATAGATGAGGAATCCTATAATATGAATCTGTCATAAATTCTTATAAGTAGAACCCACAGATATTTTGTGGGGATTTTTCACTTCTGAAACTAGATGTTTGGTAGAGCAAGTTAACTATGGTTTTTTATTTTTTGGGGACTCTAGATAAAATAATGGTCAATATATATATATGTAAATACATTATTACTACTGCAGTAATAGTGGAAACTTTTTTATATATGTTTGAAGAATACCTCACTTGGAATGGATATCGATATATGTATAATAACAAATTCTTTATATAAAATTAAAAAAATAATTCTAATGATCTGATCTATAATAATGATATATGTCACTGACTGAATAAGTTTCTAAATTAAATCTCCATTTTTTATTTCCACCTATGGTAGAAACTTGATAGAAGTAAAAATTTGGGATCTTTGATAGTGTGTCTAGCATAAGGTTTTATCACAGATATATATATATATAATATTCTTTTGGCTAATAGAGACTATATATATAATGGTATTAGTTTTTCTAATAGAAATGGTTCTGGTTGAAAAGCCCCTATAGTCTCTTAAATTAGAGGTGGTTTTAAACCCCCTCTAATATATGACTTCAGAGGGGGGTTTGAACACCATATATTTAAAATATTAGTGGAGGTTCATGAGCTAGTCCAAATATCATAGATTAGAGGGGTTTTGGAACACCTTTTAATTCATGAAATTATAGGGGGTCATGAACCCCCTCTAAAATAGGTAATTATATTTTTTTGAACCCCCCCTTAATATTTGAAATTTGATGCGGGTTTTTAACCCATTATAATATATTCCATTAGAGGGGTTTTGAACCCCTTCTAATTATGGACATTTGATGGGGTTGTGAACTCATTTTAATTTAATATATTAGAGTGGGTTGTGAACCCCCTCTAATTTGTGATATTAGATATGATTTTCAATCCACTATAATTCAGATAATTTGAGGGTGTTCTTGAACAATTGTTAAACACTTTTAATAGAGGTGTTTTTATACCCCATAAAATTTTTTATTTTTTAAAAAATATATCTCATATAAATCTAAATTCTATAGTATATATGTGTGTGCACGCATGTGTGTCTATATATTCATAAACACATTATATAAATGTATTTAAATGCATTATACACACACACCCAAATATATATATACATTATAAAAATATATTAAATAAATACTTATACATATAAATAAATATATATGATAATATAAATATTGGTATAAATAATATAAATGTATAATTTAATATATTTATTCAAATATACAAAAATTATCTATGGTTTTATAAATACTATACATTTATATTACGATTTATATTATACATACCTTATATTAAATAATTTTTTATTGTATATTTAGGCATAAATACATTTATACTATACTATGGAATCTAATATATCTGACATTGACAAATATATATATATATATATATATATATATGTTATTTTATTAAATAATTTATTTTATATAAATTTATATATATTATTTTATTATTTGATATATACTGTAGTATACCATGTTAATTATAATTTTATTTAATAATTATATATATATATATCATTCAATTATATGATATACACCCAATTATATGAATGTTTTTAATTTCGTGTGTATTTATATATTTGTTTGTGTGTGCATTATATAATATAAAT
Organism: Viscum album; assembly: GCA_963277665.1. Taxonomy (NCBI): domain Eukaryota; kingdom Viridiplantae; phylum Streptophyta; class Magnoliopsida; order Santalales; family Viscaceae; genus Viscum; species Viscum album. Next base: position 1,844,156,230 of record OY728163.1, on the reverse strand, counting down.
GTATATAATTACATACACAAGTACATAATTTAATTTTATTTTAAAAAATACATGTATAATATAAATCATGAAACATATAAATGAATAGAATTTATAAAACCATCATATACTTAGTATAGATAAATAAATAGATGTAATAATAATAACAATAATTAATAATTAATAATATTATCATTACACACACTAACATGTATATAAGTATATAAATATTATTATATAAATATATAATATTATTTTATTAATATATATATATAATTATATAATATCTTTTAATGTTATATAAATACCTAAATATATATACAAAAACAAATATATATGTAAAAATATATATTTATATATGAAATTATAATTATATATATATATTACATATAGAGAGATATAATATATATTTTTTATTATGCACAACTAAAAATATATTATATTATTTAAATTTATATATATAATCTAATTTTACTCTATATAAATCAATATATACTGTTTTTCAAACACTCAAAAGGTGGTATGGATTAGTGGTTATGGAAATCGATTTCTCACAGACAGTCTGGCTTTTAAAATCCAGATCATGATGAATTTTTTTTACTCCCTTTGGAGATTGGAATAGGTCCTACGTAGGCTTTTTGAAGACCCAAAATTCCATTAAAATATTTTTATAAATAAATAGTATATTTACGAGTGCACAAAAATTGATTGTGCGTGATTCAGAGGACCGAAGTGCCCAGAGTGAATTTCAGAATTTTTTTTTGTACGTTCAATAAACGTGCGTGTGTGTTTTTCTAACTTTTGATCTGGTGCTCAGAATTGAAATCTGAGGGCACCATTGAACTCATAGCGCCGATATTCTCTTACAGAGAGATTCACTTTGACGACGGATGGTCGATGTTGGAAGTTAGTTTTTGGGTTTTTCATGGAAATAATAAAATAAAATATTCACACGTTTTATTTTATTTTGTGGTAACCACCCACCATGTGGAAGTTGATAAGTTGGGACCACCAGACCATAACCTCCCATGAGAGGTTATGGTGGTGGGGACTACCTGAACTAAAACATCCCACTTGTTGTTATAGTGGTAGGGACCACCTGATCTAAAACCCCTTTTTGTGAATTCATGGTGGTGGGGACCACCTAAACCCCTCATAAATGTAGGGATGTCCCTTGGAATCCTCCCAATTAAATGTGCCAATGTAAATTAATTGTCTTCACCCTTTTTAAATACTATGTAATAGCGCCGTTGGAATTTTTGAAGGTTCCTAATAAATGAACCATCATAAATTACACTATCGTTACTTACCTCCCCCTCTACTATTTTTATGGAGCTTAGGAGGAGGATTTTCGACATCTTCACCAAGAGATGAAGTACTGGTAAAGTGACTTGAAACCAAAAACTTGGAGAAACATTACGATTCTCTAGCAAATAACATCTTCAATGAAGAACGCACTCTGGATTTGAGGAACGAATATGACGTTCGAACCGACATTGGAAGTGTGATTGCGGAAGCGATGATCATTGGCATCCTCTTCGACTTCACTGTTTCATTCTCATGACCCCCATAAACAAACATTCGATATTGGGGTTTATTTTTGAGTGATTAATTGTTTTTCCAGGTTCATACCTTATAAACAATGAACACAGATCAACTCTCTAACATGTTGATTCAAAAATATTTTCTCTTGCGGGTTTGGGAATAATTATTTCCAGAGGTTGTTGGGTGGATGTTTGAATTTTTCCCCTTACCTATTACTGATATTCTTAATGATTCATTATTTTTTTGAGCTGCTTGCTACCGCTCTAACGCGGAGGGTGCGGGCCAAACAATCACGGACTGACCCTCCATCATTCTTCTTGAATTGTGTACCCTTTTCTAATGGAATAAGATGAAAATGGTGACTGAAACCATAGCATGATTTTTATACATTACGGAGGAACAAGAATGATAGTGGGAACCACCGCTAGCTATGAAGAAGGCGATGGCGCAATAGCGCCACCCTACTGCAACTACCACTGCCCCGCGGCCTCTGCATCATCAGCGGCCACCGTCGACATCCGCAGCCCCCACCGCCATCCGTGAGCTCCCTCCCCATCTGTGGCTCTACATCTCCATGCAGCTGGACCACCGCCCCATTGTCTCATTCCATCCTTGGCCGAGCCGAATCGACATGTTCCCTTGCGGCATCCATCGGTCGAGCCGCCTTCACGGCATCCTCGGGGCCCTTGCAGGCCAGGCCACCCAGGGGGCTGGACCGGACCTAGGGTGTCTGGCTGGGTCGACCCAAACTAGGTTAGCCTAGGCTGGGTCGGGCCAGGTCGGTCAGACTGGGTCGGACCGGATGCAAGTCCACAACGACCCATTTACACTCTGTCGGCCATATATTTGGCAGCCGACATCCGTTCGACAAACTGTCAGCAGCACTAAAAATCATGGCTAAAGATAGTACATTTGATTAAAACCCATTGCTGTTTTGGATAAATATGAGGTATATTCATGATGGATCAAGAACAAATCCAACAGGGCCCCGGGACTACAAAGCTAATAACTCACAGACCGGGCGTCTGATTGATGTCTAGTCTTTTGCATTGAGACCGCTATGACATGGCAGAAAATTAAGATAATTATTAGTAGGACTTCATAGTAGTTGAATATTTTACCTATAGCTTGTGAAGTGGTTCTCCCAAATGCAATACGTTCGGAACCTGGTGACTAGTTGAGACTTGACGACTGCTGACCGTTTCAACTTGGAGTGACTCGACTGGCCCCGTGGGGAGAACCATGGTGATGCGGGAGACCTGTGATGGGGATCACCTCAGTGACGTGACAGACCCATGGTACTCGACAGTAGGAGTACCTCAGCAGGCCATGAGGGAGAGAACCTAAGTGACACAGAAAACCCATGGTGGGGAGCACCTTGGTGATGCATATGACCCATTGTACTCGATAGGAGGAGTACCTCAGCAGTGGAAGGTTAGTGGGAACTGCCTCGGTGTGACACGGCTATCCCACTATACTCGATAGAGTAAGAGTTCTCCAGTAGCCAAGGTGTTTGACGTTGTGACTGGGAATGTTACATGATTCTACCCTAAGAATAAATCATGGTGTGAGCTGAGTCTGTACATGTGTAGTACATTTCTTCGTGGTAATATCATGGTGGTATTATTCTGTGTGGCGTACATGTGTTGTACCTACCATCAGGAATTCCTTCCAAGGTAGAATAGTGGAGCTTTGGGATTTTGAGTTGGACCCTATTTTTCCTCATGATTGTGATGGGTATACATGATAACAAAGGTATCTGTATGGTAATATACGTAATTAGGATTAAAATTTGTTTTCATTATTTATGGTTTATCCTTTGTGAATTTTTTGAGATCTTGAGGGTATAGGGGTCCCTACTATGTATCGTCATACTCACCCCTGCACGGGCTATGCCCACACCTTGTTGTGTTGGTTGTAGATGACAGACATCCCTGACTGAGGATGGGGGTAACAAGACCGGAAATAGATCTGAGATGGACCCTAGATGAGGTATACCACAAAGATGTCCGTTCGAGAGCTGTACCTACCTTTTAGGTAGGATCCCTGGCGGGTGTTCATGGGAGTTGTTTCAGTTTACATGTACCTTTCAATTTCTTGTACTTTCCTATTGGGTTTGTATTCTGGACAATTTTTGTTACTATACACACTCTATTTACTATACATTTTACTTGTGTTTGTATCTCATTTTGTTCTTGGCTACGTGAGTTGACAAGATATAAAGGAAATTCTTTCCCATTTTTAGGATCCTGTGCGGGTCTAACGATGTACTAGAGATGTACTAAGATTCTGTTGGGGTCTAACAATGTATTGGAGATGTACTAGGATCCTGTGTGGTTCTAACGATGTACTGGAGATGTAATAATATCCTTTGTGGGTCTGACGATATACCTAGTGATCATGTGTGGGTCTACCTTAGCGATCATGTGTGGGTCAGCTCCTAACGATCATGTGCGGGTCAGCACTTTGCAATACTGAGTGTGTCAACACTTTTCAATCACGTGTGGGTCAGTACCTAGTGATCTAGTGTGGGTCAGCAACTAGTGATCATGTGTGGGTCATCTCTTAGGGATCATGTGTGGGTCAGCTCCTTGTGATCCTGTGTGGGTCAGCACCTTGCGATCATGTGTGGTTTAACACCTAGCGATCCACTGGTGTTCAGCTCATAGCGATCATGTCTGGGTCCGTTCATAGCGATCCTATGTGGGTCAACTTCTTTATAGAGTAATATGATTCAGTTGTTACATATAATAATAACTACTATTGTACATAAGTTATACCCAGTGTGAGAGGAGTTCATACCTGTGTGGTACTCTTCCTTTGTAGTAATACCATGGTGGTATTATTTTGTGCGGCGTACCTATGTGATACTTTCCTTCGTGGTTTTCCTTCAATTGTAGAATAGTGGAGCATTGGGATTTGAGTTGGACTCTGTGTTTTCCTCATGATTGAGATGGGTATGCTTGATATCTTAGGTATATGTATGGGCATATAAATAAGTAGGGTTGACAGTAGATATTATGTTTTTTCATTTTTCCTTTGTGGATTTTGTGAGACCTTGACGGCCTCGTGGTCCATACTGAGTATCGTTATACCCACCCCTGCACAGTCTATGCACGCACTTCATTGTGATTGGTTTAGAAGATGGACAACACTGACTGAGGATGTGGGTACCAGGACTGGATGGTTCCCAGAGGTGGACCATACAGCGTGTCGATACGTGGAGGAGATAGACAGATGTGGAGTGCTAAGGAGGTGATCTATACCTACCCTTCAGTTAGTAACCTTAGAAGATGATCCAACATCTGTCTTCCTCTATGTTCTAGTTTACATGAACATTCAGTTTCTTGTACTTTCCAGTTGGGATTGTATTATCACCACTTTTACTTACTGTACAAACTCTTTTTACTATTCAGTTTACTCATGTTCGTATCTTCCTATGTGCTTGGTTGCGTGAGTTCACATGTTATAATGTCAATGACTTCCCAGTTTTGGAGAATATGCATTCTGTTCTAGTCGTCAACCAGTGGAAGGCGGTCTTGGGGTAGTCACGACACGGGCCCTGGGGGATGGGTCATGACAAATTGGTATCATCAAGAGTCAGTACCACTGTGTTTTTCCTCATGATTGAGATAGACTATTTGATATCAAACATATATATATTGGAATATACCTATGTAAGGTTATATTTTGATTTCATACCTTTTTATTTATCCTTGAAAATTTTTTTGAGACCTAGAGGGTCTCGGTGTCCCTACTGAGTATCGTTATACTCACCCCTGAAAGGGATATGCCCGCACCTTGCTGTCTTGGATGCAAACGATGGACAAAACTGACTGAGACTGAGAGTACCAGGACTGGATGATACTTGGAGGTGGACCATACGGTGCGTCGATTCATAGAAGATATGGATGGACAAGGAGTGATGAGAAGGTGATCTGTACCTACCCTTAAAATATGAACTTCATGGGACGATCCAGTAGTTGTCTTTCACTTTCTCCACTTGTATTTCATTTCAGTTGTACTTGTACTTTCCATTTTGGCCTATCATCAGGCCCTATTTTACATACTGTACTCACTTGTTTACTATACAGTGGACTTGCATTCATATGTTGTTTTGTGTTTGGTTGCGTGTGTTTACAGGTTATAAAGGAAATTCATTACCAGTTTTAGGGAATATTCATTTTGTGCTAGTCCCCAACCCCTAGCCTATGGAAGGTGGGATGGTGGTAGTTACGACACGGGCACCAGGGAATGGGTTGTGAGAAATTGTTATCAGGAGAGTTGGTTCTACCACAGAACATAAGACTCTGATCTTTCTTTTAACAGAAATAGTGTTAAGTGTAGTAATTGTGGCTATCAGTTTAGGGAATCTTGTGTTGGTGCGGCTGTCGGCGTATCCATACACTAGGACCTTGATTTTGGATTTCCGACTCAGTGCACCAAACAACCGATTGCATGTGTGTTTACAAATGTTTCATTCTGAACTCTTGGAGTTATCTCACCAAGAATAACTTTTTGATCGTGTTAGATCACCAAGTATTACATTTGACAATGGAGTACCTATTTCGTTTCAAGATGTCACCATGAAGATATCCAGATAATGTTCTGAGTGTTTTACATTCTTATTTCCCACTGAGAAACGTCTCCCCTTTGTAGGGACCTTTTCTAGTAGAGGCACCAATAGTACCACTCCCCGTTGGGCCACAGATTTCAACAGCCCTAGCAGCAGACGGTGCATGCCGCTTGAGCATGTTTCATGAGTACCAGTTCTAGAGGCCACCCAGGTTCAGGGAGAGATGGACCCACATGCGGTTGAGGATTGTCCGGAGGCTATAGTGAGTGTCTTCTAATAGGTAGGGACACCAGCTGATTTCATGGTTATCATTTCCACAAGCATTCAACTAGAAAAACTAGAAAGATAGTGGAGCATGATGCCCCGGGTTCACGTCTTTGTGACGCTTCTCTGGGCCGACTTCGAGAGCCTGTTGTGGGAAAAAAATTTCCCAGTGACTCTTCACTATGTGCACATACATGAGCTTCTTCATCTGCTGTAGGGAAGCATGACTATAGCTCATTACACAGCGAGGTTCACTGACCTCTCACGCTACTCCACAGATATGGCGCGAGACCCATTCTTCAGTGCCTAGACATTTGAACAGGGGCTCAGGTGAGATATCAGGGCTTCGATGAACTCTCTCAGCATTCCAACGTAGGCGGGGTGTTAGAGAGAGCCATAATAGTGGAGAGTTTCCTTGATGGGCATTCACCAGCAGTGAGACCCACCACCAGTCGTCATGCAGCGAAGCCTTCTGCAGCTGGTAGCAGACAGTTCACAGAGGTCCCAGTGGACTAGACCTACAGGTGGACGACCACATGACTTAGTATCGGTTGTGTGGGGCACCAGAAGCAGAGCTAGTCATGCCAGGAGAAATAAGTATTACTCTTACAGCGGGTAGGGTCACATAGCTCATGATTGTCCCACATGATATTCGTATGATCTATAGATGGTCGAAAGACTGCCCAGGCAGAGACAAAGGTTCGACCGAGGAGGACCGCAAGGAGAAGGTAGACGTGGCAGAGGAGCTGGTCATGCCACTGGTGGAGGGAGACAATTCATGATATTACCGCCACCACCACCAGGATGGCCAACCAGACTATACAGAGTGGGTGGAAAAGGGAGAGCTCAGCTCCAGGAAACTAAGGCATACGATATTGGTGCTCCGTAGATGATTAGGGGAATGATTTGTGCCTACTCCACCATAGCTGCAGTAATTATAGACACAGGTTCTAGTCATTCTTGCATTATCACTGCCCTCGTTCAATTCTCTAAGATTCCGATGCAGCCATTGGATCGATCCTTATGATTAGAGACTCCTACGGTAGTGGATTTGACGATTACAGACTGGTGCTGGTAGTGCTAACTTACTCTAGGTTGTGAGTGCTTTGGCTAGGATCTCCTAGTAGTGGCATCAAGGCCTTACGATGTCATCTTGGGTATAGACTGGTTATCTATAGTCAATGCACAAATTGAATATATTTGGCACAAATTGCATTGTGTCTGCACGGATGGGACCATGTTTACCTTCACCGGTGAGAAGGGAGCCTTTTCAGCACAAGATCCACTTACTCGGAGGGGAGTGTATTCGATCACTCATCAGTTGGCTAGCCTAAACTTCAAAGATGTTCATTTAGAGAGTTTGAGCAATACTATAGTGGTGGACCTGTATGCGGATGTCTTCCCTGATGATGTTCCGGGTCTACCTCCTCGTAGAGAGGTAGAATTTTATAATGATTTGTTCCCCTGGATGACACTAATATCTACACCATCATACCATATGGCTCCCGCAAAGCTTCGTGAGCTGTGGGTACATCTGGAGGACTTGCAAGGGAAGGTATTCATTATGCCTAGTGTTTCAACTTGGGCAGCCCCATTTATGTTTTCCAAGAAGGCAGATGAGATATTCAGAATTTTTTTTGACTATCGGTTCCTGAACCATGTGACCGTGATGTAAAAGTACCCACTCCAGAGGATTGTCAACCTCTTTGAGAAGATGAAGGGAGAACAGTGGTTCTCGAAGATAGACCTCAAATCAGGCTATCACCAACTCGGAGTAAGAGTTGCGGATGTGTAGAAGGGGACCTTCATATGTCAGTATCGCTATTACGAGTTCTTGGTTATGCCATTCAGTGTAACCAATGATCCAGTAGTGTTATCAGGACAATTGAACATGATCGTTCAACCATAACATGATCACATTGTAGTGGTCTGCATCTACGCCATTATGGTCTACTCAACTACAAAGGACGAGCATGCATATCAATTGCTGGTAGTACTGGAAACACTCTGAGAGCACTCGCTTTAGGGTAAGCTCTCAAAGTGAAAGTTTTGGATCTGATAGGTTTACATCATGGGACATTTCATATCGGAAGCTGGGGTTGCAGTAGATCCATCTAAGATTGAGGTGTTACTTTCTTGGGAGCCACCCAAGAGTGTGATGGAGGAACGAAGTTTTCTAGTTTTAGCTGGATATTACGGGAGGTTTGTGCCAGACTTCTCCAAAGTTGCAGCACCACTATCATCCTTAACGAAGATGGCGAAAAACTTTATGTGTTCAGAGAGATACTAGTAGAGTTTTCAGGAATTGAGGCAGAGGCTGACTAGTGCCCCCATCTTGAGGATTCCATAGGATGGAATAGGGTACATAGTTTACTGTGACGCATCAGGGATAGGGCTCGGATGTGTCCTGATGTAGGATAGTACAGTGATTACATATGGTTCTGGCAGTTGAGACAACAGGAGCAGAACTACGCTACCCATGACCTAGATTTAGAAGTAGTGGTCCACACCATGATGATATGGAATCACTATCTGATGGGTGAACGTTTTACAATGTACTCCGATCACAAGAGTATCAACTATATATTCTCTCAGAAGGACTGGAACATGATACAATGACGTTGGATTGAGTTCTTCCTGTAATATAACTTCATGATAGTCTATACTCCTGAGAAGGGGAGGTTTGTAGAAGATACACTCAGTAGGAGGTCTGGTATACAGCTGCTCGGTGAGGCGAAATAGTAGCTAGACACTTTACAGATATCCATTATAGATAGAGATGGAGCAGCATTTCTACAATCTCTTATAGTAACTCCCCCACTTCATCAGCGAGTTAGGGAGGCACAGTGTGGGGATGCTAACTGTGTGACATGACGTGCTCAGATATCCATAGGACAGGAACCGGATGGTTTTTCTGAATGTGGGGAGCACATCATCCTTTTCATATGACGTACCATGGAACCAGTTTCACTTCAGGAAAAAGTTTTGACAGAGTTCCAAACATCCACTTATGTAGTATTTATAGAAGAGGATATGATTTACAAGTATCCTTGATGATAACACTGATGTCCAGGAATGAAGAAAGCAGTTGCAGAGTTTGTTTCTCAGTGCCTCACTTTTCAGCAAGTGATGGTGGAGAATCAGGTGCCAGCAGGATTCGTTCAACCTTTAGAGTTCCCAGAGTGGAAGTGAGTTGGGATATCCTTGGACTTCATTATAGTACATCCATGTAAATCTAGGGGACATGACTCTAACTGGTTTATCATCAATTTACTCACCATGTGGACCCACTTCCTACCGATCAGAGAGTAGGGTTCAGTACAGAGCTTGGGACGCCTCTATGTGTAGGATATTGTTCGGATACATGGAGTAACTTTGATGATTATCTCCAATCATGATGCATGTTTTACTTCCTAGCTATGTAAGGGGTTATAGGAGGCTTTCGGGATGCAGCTTCTTTTGAGTATCGCCATCCATCCTCAGATGGATGGCCAGACTAAGCAGACCATTCAGACCCTCGAGAACATGCTACGTGCTTGTGTCCTAAACTTCAATCGCAGCTGGGAGGATAAATTTCCTTTGGTGTAGTTCACATAAAACAACAACTTTCACTCCAACATTAGGATGGAACCTTTCGAAGCATTGTACGAGTGACCTTGAATATCACATTTGTGCTCGACTGACCCAGGGGAGTCAGCACTAGTGGGACCATAGATGGTATATGCTACCACATGGAAGATGCAGATCATCCAATAGTGGATGAAGACTGCACCGAGTAAAAAAAAGTTTTATGATGACAAGAGACGAAGACCTCTATAGTTCGAGGATGGCTCCTACGTCTTTCTACGGGTCTCACCCTGACACGGTTTACGGGGATTCGGTCGTGGTGGAAAGTTATCACTAAGATTCATCAGACCCTTCCAATTCCTCAGCAGATTTGGTTAGGGTGCTTACCTCTTAGATCTCCCAACTCAGTTGCACTGGGTTGATTATATCATCCGCATATTCTAGCTGAGGAGATACGTGCACAAAATTTCTCACATCATTGACCATGGAGAGATGGACGTCTATGATGGGGTGACTTTTACAGATGTTCTAGTAGAGATTTAGGATCGACAAGGGAGGGTCTTACATGGATGGTCGATACCACTAGTGTGCATTCGGTGGCAGCACATGAACCCCCATGAGAGAACATGGGAGGAGGAGGTTCAGAAGCATTCTTAGTACTACCAATTATTTACCTAGTTTGATTTGTGTCTTACGGGGAACTAGATCCCGGAGATGGGATAAATGTAAAAACTTAAAAATTCCATGTAATTTTTTTTAAATAGATCTGAATTCTATGGTTCCTTGAAAATTGACGGCACATGATTTTGTGGCCTGGAGAGCCATGAGTGAATTTATGAACTTTTGTTCGGGTTCATTCACTAAACGTGCGAGAGGGTTTTTCTAACATTTGAACCAGTGGTCAGAATTAAATTCTGAGGGCTCTATTGAACTCGCAGTGCTAGTATTTTCTTAAGGAAACCTTCACTTCGATGACAATTAGTTATGGGAGGAAGTTAGTTTTTGGGTTTTTCGTGGAAATAATAAACTAAAATAAACAAATGTTTTATTTTATTTTGTTGTAACCACCCTCTATGTGGAAGTTGAGATGTGGGGACCACCAAACCATAACCTCCCATGAGAGGTTATGGTGGTGGGGGTCACCCGATATCTAAACCTCTTCAACTCCCTCATTAATGTGGAGGAGCCTCTTGAGCATCATCCACATTAAATTTCCCAACCCTCCTTAATTAATTGTGCCAACCCATGGTATCCTCCAATAGGAATATTATGCCAACACAACCCATTAATTGTAGCCAAGTAATTAAGCTAACATTGATTACTAACAAATTAAACAGATAATCATATTTTATTTGGTTGGCTATTCATTTGTTTGAAAAGTATTGGAAAAAGAGGATTGGGAGAACTTTGGAGAAAGGTCTCCAATGAAGAACGCTCCACCAATGATGAATGTAGACCTACTTTGACCTTCTTCATCGAGACATCTTTCGATGTGGGAAGTCCTCATCTAAGAAGAATTGAAGACTGTACTACCTTCTTGCACCAACATCTTCAAGTGAATGAGGAATGGGTTTATTTACATGATAATATATTACCCATATTCTTTCCTTGGATTCTTTTTATGTTTGAGAATGGAATTTTGCAGGAAGTTATAGGCTTGATGTTCCTCTTTCTTGCTGTTCCATATGGTACAACCCTAACGCGGAGGGTACGGGCCATTCCAACATGGCCCAAACCTACTATAATTCTTTAGATGTTCTTTGCAATGGAGGAGGATGGTGACCATCCATGGTTGGGGCATGAGAATGGTGGCCGACACAGCGGTCGGCCGTGATAAAGGCGACAGTACAACAGTTCCACCCCGCGGTCACCTCCACTGCCCTGCGGCCTTCGCGTTGACCACAACCACCATCGTCGTCGGTGGCACCACGCCACCCCACGGCTGATGCGCCGCCCCGCAGCTAGCCGAGTCGCCTGACCGTGGCCAATATACACCCTCGCCGCTGGTCCATGCCCTCACGGCCAGTCTGACGTCCTTGCGGTTGGTTCGTGCCCTTGCGGCCGGTCCGCACCCCATGGCTGGTCCACACCCTCACAGACAGTCCATGCTCTTGCAGCTGGTCACGCCCTCCCAGCCGGTTCGCGCACCCTCGGTAGGTTCACGCCCTCACGGTACCCTTTGGGTCGGTCCACACTGTGGGCCGGGTCAGACCGGACCCGAGTCCACTATGACCCATTTACCTTCTTTTGGTCATAACATTGGCACCAGATGTCCATTTTATGAATCGTCAGAAGCAATGGAAATCGTGGATAATGACGGTCCCTTTGATTATAACCCACTAGTGGTTTAGAATAAGATGGGGAGCAGTCAGGTTGGATCGAGCATGAATCCAACATGGCTCCCGGGATTAAAAGTCTAATAACTCATAGACCGAGCATCTGATTGATGCACCGTTTGTTATGTGGAGACCTCTATGACATGAAAAATCATTGAGATAATTTTTCATGGGACCTCGTGGCAGTTGGTGTAATGAATAGTACCGTTTTGAGAGGATCATCCCGAAGACGAGTGAGCATAGTGCGGGAACCCAATGGCTGGCTGAGACATGACAACTGATGACTGTTTGAACTTGGTAAGACACGATAGGCCCAGTGGGGAGCACCTTGGTGACACATCAGATCCATGGTACTCGACAAAATGAGTACCTCATTAGTCTAAAGTTAGTGGGAAGAACCTATATGTGATACGACATGCCCACTGTAATCGATTGAGGAAGAGTTCTCCAGCAGTATAGGTGTTCGACGTTGTGTTAGAGAATGTTACATGATAATACCCTAGATTAAATCATGGTGTGAGATGAGTCAGTACCTATGTGTTTTTTCACATGATTAAGCTGAATTACATTATATCTTATGTATATGTATGGGTGTATACCTATGTAAGGTTGTATGTTGATTTCATACTTTTTTATTTATCCTTGATGTATTTTGTGAGACATAGAGGGTATAATGGTCTCTATTGAGTATCGTTATTCTCACCCATGCACGGGCTATGCCTGCATCTTGTTGTGTTGGATGCAGACAATGGAGAGCGCTAACTAAGGGAGGGAGTACCAGGACTCGACGGTACCTGGAGGTGGACCATATGGCACGTCAGTACACAGAGGATATGGGTGGACGTGTAGTGTTGAGTAGGTGATCTATACCTACCTTTCAGGTTGGAACCTCAATGGATGATCCAGTAGCTGACTTTATCTCTTTTCAGTTGTATTACATTTCAATTGTAGTTGGAATTTCTTGTTGGGCTTGTATTCTGGCCCATTTTTACTTACTGTACTCACTTTTTTACTATACAGTGGACTTGCGTTCATATCTTGATGTGTGTTTGGTTGCGTGTGTTTACAGGTTATAAAAGCAATGCCTTCCAAGTTTTTGGGAATAGACATTTGGTGCTTGTAGCCATCCCCTAGCCTTTGGAAGCCAGCCTAGGGGTAGTCATGACATGGGCACTGGGGGATGGTTTGTAATAGGTTTTCCATGAGGATATGTCTTGGTTGGAGGAGTTTTTTAAGGGGTGTATGTGTGTGTGTTTGTGGGGGGGGGGGGATGCCATGGAGTGTCGGGGTAATTTGTCTCAGGTGGGGGTGTCTGGCAGTTTTCAAGGGTCTCATGGGCTTCTACCAGGTAGAGTATATTGATATCATGGGGCCTGGTTGTCTAGTGGATTTTTTAGGTTGTCATGGGGTCCTGTAGGTGGGTGTCTAGTGGGCATCATGGTTGTTTAGTGTTGTTTTTTGGTTGTCATGGTGTCCTGGGGTTTAGCGTCATAGGGTTTCTATGGGTAATTATCATGGGTTTCATGGGGGTGGGTGTCATGGGAAAACTTATACAAAAAATTTGTACCTTTTGTGGGTGGTTAGGACCTCCCATAAAACAGGAATTTGAGATTCAATTATGGGCACTTATAACCTCCCCTAATCTAATCATAAAAATAGGGGCGGTTAAAACTTCCTTTATTCAACCATTTACTTCAAATTTAGTGAAAAATTAAAAGGGGTTAACCCCACAATCTAATCACCTCTATATTCATTTCCACATTACTTGTGTTTACCCACAATAGCCTAAAAAAAATTAACCAGGAACATTAGTAGTGATAACATGTAACCACCAACAATTTGTTTAGAGGGAGTTATAACCCCTTGTAATCACAATGTTTTTTTATTGTCTAAATAGAATGAGATTTGTTTAGAGAGATTAACATGGATCCCATCGCCACTTCCATTGATAAATCATGTTTGAATGATATTGTCATGGAATCAATTTCATTTCAAAGGGATAATGATCATCTCTAGAAATTATTATGGAACTCATTACACTTCCACAGATTAATCAATTTCTAAAATAAATAAATTTTATTTTATGAGTTTTACAGTCAAATGAAATCCCAATGAACCGTATTTGTGTTGTGGTTATTGTACATTTTATATGATCATTGTTCCAGGATTACACCATGTGAGCCTGAAAAATATTATATGATTGGATATCCCAGAAAATACTCTGATTCATTGGGTAATGATAATGTTCTCTATAGAATCACATTTAAATTCATTCATATGGTTATTCAAATTTTAAGATTATTTTTCATGTTTTATGCTTATTATTTTCAAAGAAACTAATATATTTTATATATCAATGCGATGTATTTATAATATTTCATTTTATCAAGATTGATATTAAATGAATCATGTTCATTAATTAATAAAACTCTTTAAATTTTTAAAGACTTATGTCGTGTTTTATAATTTATGATTCATATATTGATGGGTTTGAGTTCATTTCTTATTTTTTCATGCACTATGATTATGTCATATTACCCTTATTCACATATTATGCTAACTGAAAAAATTTATTTATTCATATTTCTTATTTCCCGTACTATGTATTTGAGCACACCCTTATTATGTTTTATTTTTCACATGTTATCAATACTTGTATTGAATGAATTATTTCTAGAATTATTTCATATGGATAATGATGTCAACATGTTGAAAAATATAAAATTTGGGTTATGTGTGAGAAATTATCATTTAATGACATGGTTTTCATTAATGAATGATTTTATCAAAACTCCCTAAAAATATAAACATAAATGTTTTAGGATAATATAAGTGATCCAAAACATTATTTTTATGTTGAAATTTTTATATAGAAAAATTTGGGGCACTATAAACTGTATCAATGAAAAAAATTTAAATATTGTGTTATTATCTCCAGATCTATGAGGGCGGGTTCTGTGATATGGTAGTTATGCATGTATTTTCTAAGCGAAAATATGTCCTTCTAAAATAAGAAACATTTGTGAACTCAATTGTTTCAATAGAAAGGAGAATTTCAAGTATGTATTAAGTTTATTAAGTCTACTATTTTATATGGACCGTTTGGATATGACTCATTTTATCTTATAGAAATTTAATAAACTAAAAACCAACACTAGAAAACTAGGCATGGGGTATCTACATATAAAAAATAACAATTTATTATATAGGAGGATAAAATAAATTGAGAAGAAATTCATACACAAGGAATGGGGTTTTCGTATCACATTTATTTCATTGATACATATTCAATAGTTACCTCTTATTTCATTCAACATCGTTCTGTTGAACTAATTAGATATGTTATACAATGGATATATTCTTATTCTTGAATTTAATAATTCATTTTCTGTTTTCTGTTTTATGGGAGTTAAGATTAAAAAATTTCCACAATGTTGAGGCTTTTAGGATAAAATCTGACTTCAAAGTGGATTTTTTATGTTTAAATTTTATGAGAACAATATTCTATGATATAAATATCAAGTATTTCTTTATATTCATCTTCAATAGTTATTTATATAAATATATAAATCATTAGTTTTCAACTCTCTTAATACTCAAAATTTGATGAGTGTTTCATTAAAGAAAAATGTCATTATTTTTCAATTTAGTTTGGAATCATTTTCTTGTTTGTCCATATTATCAGTAAAAAAATTATACTGTGTTTTTAAGATTTGATAATTATTCTCTTAAGTCATTTTAAATGATTTTATAATTTATATTAAATTATTTATAGGTAATCATATTTTATTTTCTAAACGTGGTTCTTGTTATAAATTTTTTTAACAGATATTTTTTATTTTGTCATCATAAGAGTAGATTTTCCGAATATCAAGATTATTATTTTCATTCATTTTTCCTTTATAATTTTCAATGTTTATTTTAAAATAAATTTTTTAATGTTATATTCATTATATTTTATTATATTAAATATATAATATCTGAATAATAAGATTATTTTCCTCATGAACTATCTTGGGGATCTACTAATGGTATTTTAATCAATGAAAACATTTTTTTTAAATTTTGTTGGTATAAGTATAAGGCCTTACCCTTAAACATTATAATATTAATTTATATTCGGAATATATATTGAGGATGATTTCAGGTTTAGTGCATCAGAGAATTGGGTCATAACATATAGAAAACAAATTCAATATTACATGTAGACACTTCTACTTAGTATCCATTTATTCATAAAATAAAATTTCATAAAAAAAGAAACATGTCTAGTTCCATGATTTAGACAACATGAATTTTCCATGATTGCATCCTTTACCATATTCATATTTAATGCAAGTTGAAAAAATTTCCCAGAAATGGTATGATTATAAAAATCTATGTAATGTATATAAAATAAGGAAGGAAAACATTAGTCCATGAATACATACAAAATAATGAAATCAATATTTTTAATGTTAAAACATAATATCTTCAACATATTCACAAAATTATAAGACTTATGAATAACACATTAAAATCCTATATCATAATGGAAACTTATGGAATCCATAGCATAAATACATTGTAGATATCACAACTACATAGGGAGTTATGTTTGGAATACCCATCATAGTATATTCCCTAAATATCTTAGGAGAAACATTAATTTTTACCTCCGTCACGTTACCCAATTCATTAGAGAGTTATCTCGAGCTCACCCGCCCTAGGTTTATCACATAACCACACATATATGTAATCAGTTCCCAATAACCATAACATAATCATAACACATAAAACAATCATAATGGAGGGATAATATTTCTGAATTTCAATCACATTTTATCATTTCAAGATATTGACATAATCAATGATTTATGAAACCATTTTCGAAACCATATAAAACTTTAAAAAAAGTTATTTTTTGAATAAAAGTGTCCTATACAACTTTAAAGATTTCAATGGAATTAAAATTTCAAAAAATTCTTGTCCATATAAATAAATCCTTAAAACATGGACATTAATGATAAATTTTTTGAAGAATATGTCTCTAAATCATTTAAAATTATATTTTTGTTAAAGAATTCCAAACCAAATGAGAGACACATGAATATAAATAATTGAGGATATTCATGATATAATATGTCAATGGTCAATATATACACCATATAAAACTGAATTAGTTTATAAAAACAAATAAGTCTCAATGGAATGTAAATTGAGACAATGTACCTTGCAATGATCATATCCTTAGATTATGGAAAAATCAATCAAAAAATTATGTTTGAAAAATAATAATACACCGAATATAAGTTAATACTACGTGTAAAATAATCAGAGGTCATTCATACTTTTTTTTATAGAAATACATAATTGAAAAGTAGAAGTTTAACCTAAATTATTGAAATGGGCTTATGATGTTCTCTTAATAAAACTCGACAGCCTACCAGCATCACTAAAATATTTAAAAAATGATTTAAAAAGAGAAAAATATGTATCTCATTATATAGAAATAATATTTATAGTGAAAATGATATAGAATAATATATCCAATCATTTTATATTTGAAATTTAAATACATAACATAAAAGATGTCTTTGACTAAAAGGGGAGGGTGAAATGATCCCTTACCGATTTGGTACCTTATGAAACATACACCACATGAAAGAAGGATCATACAATGAAGATTTAATTATCAATAAATTAAATTAAATTACAAAAATAATACAATCATGGGCAGTACATACACCACAAAAAAGGAAATAGAAGAAAAATAGCATGAATCTCATGGGAATAAAAAGTGAGATGAAATCCTCTTTCCTCATGTCCGACTAGACTCATTCATTATTTAATATCCTGAATAATAAACTACAGATAATTTATTCTTTCTTAATAATCATTTTCAATATTATTATTCATTTTATATAACTTATTAACACATTATATACATTATATATTCATTTAAGTTAATAATGATCATTTGTTTGATATTTGGTACTTGAGTAAAAAATGAACTTCTTATAATTAAAAATTCTCAATGTGGTAAAATTACACTATCTAAAGAATGATATTAATGATTTAGATATCATATATATCATATATATCTATTATATATGTATTTATAACACTCCATTTCATTTAGAGATAAGAGATGAAATACACTGTTCATGGAGAGGGTATGTCGTACGTACGCATGAACGCTACTTTAATTTATATTTTATATTTAAATGAATGAAAACATAAGAAAACATAGTTATAATATAATTAAATTATAATATATATGTTATTTTTTTCATTAACACCGTCCTTTATAAGTTCCATGTATGGAAATAATGAGTCATATAACTTTTTGGGGCTATAGCCCATACATCCTCAAATGAAATTATCTTATTTTACACATTATAGAAAAAAAGGTATTCTTTATATGAAAAAACACATATTCCTAACAACAATAATAATATAATATAGGTCACATATAAATACATTACCATCATAATTTCTACCAGAAGAGGTTGTAGGAGAGGATTGAACAATAATCTTTTTGTGAGGCGGTAACTTGTCGTCCATAGAAATAGTATGTTCTCTACCCATTAGATGGAGGTTTGTGTAAGTGTAGTTCAAAAAATCTCTTAAAAATAACCTTGTATATTTAAGATAGTAGTTTTTTTATGTAAAATAATAATAATAAGATCATATGGATTGAATATGTAAAATAAAATAAGAGATTTTGAGGGATGACTAACATTTAAATTGTGTAACTCCCAGTGGTTTGACCCCAAAGGCTTTATGGAAGAGCCTTATACCTAAGGTAAGGCATATAAGAGGAATATATGGATGATGGGAGATTATTTGGGAAGAAATTGGATGATACAAGGTGATTGAGAGGTGTGAGTATTTGGTTAGAGGTTGTGTCCTTTTATAAGAGGGGGGAGGGGCTCTTTAAGAATGTTTGAAAGTATTATTTAAATATAAAATGATTTTCAGGTTAAAAAAGACCAAAATTAATTAAATTATAAAATAAGATGAATATTAGTAGAAATAAAATAATCCAATAAGAATTGGACATGTTTTAGATATTTTTTATTCATTATATTTTTTATTTAACCCTTTGTTAAATTACTTTACATTCACCCTCTCTTCATTTATATTAACACTTTGTGTTTAATATACTTACTATAAAATGAAAAGTGACCCAAAATGGATCATTAATTATATTATGAAATCATATATGTTATTTTGATGAATCTTAGATTTTTAGGACTATTTTATCATTAAATAACATATTAATTGATTTAGAAACTCATTTCTGTTAATGTTTATTATATTCCTGTAATATTTTTTTTTTAAAAATCCAAAACAACTTCATTATTTAAAAAAACATTTTTCAATCAATGAAATCAAGTAATTATCATATCCAAAATATTTTTATGGAATAAAATGGTTCAAAATAAATTTATTTTAATATTTTTAACCAAATTTATTTGAAACATTCATTAATTAGGTAATCATTACATCTTCATTGTGTCATAAATAATTTATTTATAGGATGTCTATAAATTATTAATAAATTACCCAGATGAATGAAATATTTTTAACATTCTAATTAATATTTATAGTCAAAGATATCAATTAAATATCTCCACATTAAAATTGTTTTAACAAAACAATACATGTTTATGATATTTTTATTTTCACGTTACAAAAAATGATATTAACGTCATTATCTTACCTAATTGGCATTAAAATGGAAAATGTCTCAACAATGGATTTTATATGTTAGCCATGACTCGTAAAATATGTTTAGGAAAAGTGTTATGGTATTTTTATGTTATTATAATATTATTTTTAACACAAATTACCCTATTTACATTTAATTGTGGTAAATAAAACTCAAAAGTTACTATTCATCAAAAAATACTCATCATATTCAACACAATTTTACTTATTTATGAAAACCATATATGTTAGATTTTTGAAAATCAGTTCCCCAATGCGAAAAATATTTATTTAAATGAAAACGTCTGTTTTTTAACTATTATGCATTATTTTCACTATTCATCAAAAATTGAACAATTTCAGAAAAAAACCAAAAGTTTCCCCAAATATAATTTTGATAATACAAATTAAAAACTGACGTATATTTTACCAAATCTAAAACATAGAATTTTTATAAATTATTTTAAAATTAATTTATGTTGTCCAATCTAGAAAGTGTGTTTCTAAGAATCAATTAGAACAAAAATATTGACATGTGATTATGTCCAATATCCAAGTGAAATTACATCGAATGAACTATGTTGGATTAAGTTAAAACATATAGTCTAATTACTTTTTAAAAAAATTTAAAAAAAATCTAACAATATTAAAACATTAGATGAAAATATAGTTTTGAATTTAAATGTTGCATTTTTTACTATTCATTATTAATGAATTTTATCATGAAAATACCAAATATTTACCAACTGTAAATGATAATGTCCAGATTCCAAAGAAGAATTTTATTTTTTTTCAAATAGATGATATAAATGTGAAAAAACTAGAATTTAAATGGGTTCTCCATCAAAATTTAGTAAATCAACTTTTAAAGAATATTATATTATTTCATGCTTAAAATCAAATTTGTTCTTATTTCAAGCCTCTACGACTTATTGGATAAAAGTAAAAACATTTTAAAAACATTTGTAGTCATATTGTAGTTAGTTCTATTCATTCCCTCTAATATAATGTCTAGGAGTTAACTACCATTTAAAAAAATATTATTATATTATATTATGTTATAACTAAAAGTTGTGTGCAACATAATATTTAAGAAAACCCATTGTTGTGTGTTGATTATGATATTGTATATAGCATCCCCTTTAAAGTAAAATTAATATTCAACTCACAAATATTAATAGATATGAAATTTTCATATTCTTTATTTACATGGCATGTTAAAAAATGTTATAAATTTAATATTTTTATTCTTTCTCAAGGTTTTTACTTATTGTGTTGATAAGATCATGATTAATCAAAATTTTACATGTGTTAGGTTATTATCAAATGATACATATCTCCATGATCTTATTGAATACATATAAATGAATTTAGATTATAAGATTAGTAGTTCTATAATATCAATCAAATTCAATGGATAATGTTTAATCTTTATGATACTAATGGATACGTTAGAGGTAAACTCTAACGCAAAAGATGGAATATTGGAGGTTATTTGATGACCAACTTGGGTACATGGGTGGTAATTCCAATCCCATCATTTGTGGAATTTTTTTGTAGATAGCCTTGATAAATTATTTATACAATTATGGTAATGACCCCACTTTATTCCACATTCATATTTTATTTTTCTATAATAAAATTTTTATCTCATGGATCGTGATTATCGATTCATCTATTTTGCTTGTGTAGTGAAATTCAACAGATTTATTCCAAAGTTACGATCTATAATCTTATGAATGTGATTTTAAATTCTATGATCATATTTTCATCGCCTTTTCCACATGTTATTATTATATATTATCACTGAATGAAAACTATCTATTTTACCCATAATGACTATCCGATATCATAATTTTTTATTTTTAGTTTACCCCGGGTAAAGATGAATGATTTTATGTAGGGAATTTCTAATAATTATACTATATGGGAAAACATTTTAGAATATGATGAATATCATTAATTAAATATGTTTATTTTTATATATCCTCTAAATACACAAAAACATTATCGTTCGAGGGTTTGTATAATTATGACATGTTTTAATATAAATCTAAAATGATGTAATAAATATGAAGGAAATTTTGGGGTTGTATAATATATAAGAAAAAAATATGCCAACAGATAATATTTCTAGAAATTAAATTATAGATATCTAGATTATGGATCAGGTTGTGTAACAAATGTACCTCGATGATTGTGTAATAATGGAGGAAAAATAATTCTAATATCATCCAGTGAAACTAATAAATAAATAAAAACTATATATGAAATAAGGATATTAAAAAATAATCAATTTTATAGTAAATTCAGTGATTCTAATTTAAAATGGATTATAAAAAATCTAACAATGAATAGTGTAAGAGTACTTTGAGAAGAAAAATTAAAACAGTCATCATCTAAATTTTATTTTTAAAAAATATATAAATGAAATATTATTAAAAACAAATAATATGGTAAAAATTCATTATATATTGAATTTTAAAAAAAGTTTATATAAGTTCTGTGTTGTTAAAAGAAAATTTGAGAAAAAAAACTCTTATAATGAATAACAACAAAAATATAATGAATTTTTATAAAAATAATATAAGTTCAACCAACTTATAATTAATCATATAAATCAAAAATAATTTGAAAATGTGTGTAGTTATTGGTTGTAAAATATAAAAAAAATACCACAACATGAATTATAAATAATATGTTCAATATAATAAATTTACACATCAATTTAGTCACTATGAAAAATATTCTCAACATCCTTATTCATAATTAATATTAATAAATTTAAAGATTATCAATTATATTTCGTACATGATCATGATCATTTTATATTTATAGATCAATAGGTATGTTAAAATGATTCCATTTAATGAATTATAAATAATTAATCACACAATAAAATAAATTAGATCAATAGTTTTCTATTATATGGTGGATATTTAATATTTTAGTAGGTCATATAATTATATAATGGGACAATTTATTAATAATAAGATTTCACACTACTTTAGATTTTATCCTCCATCACATTATTTTTTAGCAAAAAAACATATAATTTATCCTTAACGTGATAAAATATTTTTCATCATGTGAAATTAGTAATTAATAATGGATGTCCATAAAAGAAAATTTTCTAAAATTGAATATAATTTAAGTGATTTATTATTAAACTATAATAACCCATTATTTATGTATGTATAATAAGTTGGGAGAAAGGATAATTGCATTTAATTTATTTTGTTGAATGGATACTTCATTTTATTACAATATATTGATTTTATAAAATAATATATCCTTCTATTTTAGAATTACAAGGTATAGGTTATTTCTTATAATTAATTCTATTTTTCGGATCACATCATATTAAATAATGGGCTATATCACACTTTCTTAGTGAATGTATTTTTTTGAATGATCCAGTTTTATAAAATATGTTTTCAATATCATACCTGATTAATGAATATATGCGTTCTCTTGAAGAAAAATTCATATATGTGTTTTATAATATACAAATTCAAATATTTAGGATGAAAATTTTAATAAAATAGATATTAAAATGGATTTCAGAGTGTCATACTCATTGGGTGTTGAGTATAAATAAATTTTGATGAAACCTCTATTTACATAGGGAACATAGAAAAATAAGAGAATCAAAAAATACCACAAATAAATATGGTAAAAAAAATAAAAAAAAGTCATAACACCACATTAAATGATCGTATTCATGCACACATGCATTTGTGGATGGTCTGGTATTTGTACCATGCTATCATTTCTACTTATAAAAATATTACTATAGAAAATTTAACCCAAACATAATGAAAAACCATGTTTTCTCATTTTTCCTTATGGAACACCATTCAATCAATTTTCTTACCAAATTAAATAAAATGAAAAAAAAATTCCAAATCCACATACATTTAAAAAATTTAAAAAATTTGATTATAAAACTCAATAATTATACTTAATTTGAACAATTTAAATATATAATTACATATCATGAAAATAACATTTACATCGAAGAAGAAAACTATTTCTAAATAGATAAATATATGGATACTACATTGAACTAGTAGATAATGATTTTAGTCAAATTCATTATATAATAACTTCATTGAATTCCTTGATTATTCAATTATAATAAGATATCAATATGGATGTTCTTCCCCTATCATATCCTCAATGTTCCATAATCACTTAAAAGCATCATGATAGGTTGATGGTGATCTTCTAAATATCATTAATAACGTAAATTAACCCATAAAATTCATAAAATATATTAAACTATTGTAGCATTATATAAATGATGAACATGTCATAAATGCATAGAAAAAATAGTGATATATTATAATATTTAATTTTTTACTGAATGAGGGAGCTTAACTAGTATCCAAATGAATCATTTCTCTAATGGTTGTACACTATAAAATAGATCCTTGATTATCTGAATTGGGTCCGGGATCAGAAAATGGATTTTAGCAGCTTTTAAATGAAGGAAATTGATGATCAATTACTAAAAGAGTATCCAATTTTTTATAAGGTTCATAAATCACAAAAACATAGAGATCACCACCCATTTATATGAATTCAAATTACACATTAATAAATGAAATGACAGAGGGTAGAGTATAAATTATATTGAGTTTGATCACATGACACCCATATGTTAGTGTATCTTAGTTTTTCATTAATTAAAAATTTAAGTTAATGTAAAAAATACATTTTTTTTCTTAATATTCATACCCAATGTAAAGCATGAGGGAAAATGAAGAAAACTAACATACAATCACATTCCATAAATCCAAATGCATAGGGAATATCATATACTATGATGTAAGGAAATATAATAATCCTCTAAACCTTTATAATATAATAATATATATTCTCAAATATACATCTCATAAAAATATAATCTTCTAACAAAGGGGATATCCTAGAATTATAATATTAACCATTTAATTTCAGATGAGTCAATATACAACATAAAATAAAATTCCATCATTGTGAAATAAATTACAACAATTTTGGAATCAATACAAAACATTTTTTTGATTTGGTATGTTAAATTATCTTCATTCTGTAATACACACAATGTATAAGATATAATCGTTAACAAAATGAGTAACTGTATGACCCTAAAAGATATTTTAGACTGTTAAAAAATTGGAAAACATTATTTCATAATTTTATACAATGATTTATCCCAAATATAAAATTAATTATTCTACAAAAACTATGGGGTTAGAGATGATCATGATCAAATCTAATAATATCATCATATGAACATTCCTACCACAATTTTTACTTTATATACCATATATATACTTATATAATCCCTTTAACATTGATTTATAGTTACCACTAGACATTGAACCTATCAATATATAATATTTTACCTCATCTATTTTTGATTCTGTAAAAGATAAAAACCCTATATTTTCTTACAAGCGATTTCATTAATAAAAAATATGACTACATCACATACCCTTATTAATGTAGCCTAACACATCATATGTTACTCCACTAATAATGTCACATATTTTATTTATCTAATTAAATAATGTGATAAAATTATATTTCTCACTGTATTAGTGGAAAAATGAAATAATAGATGATCCCCAGTACAAAATGATTTTAAACATACTCATTAATCCATTTAGAATATAATAAATAAAGATTACTATCAAAATGTGCTACTTTATGAATAATTTCATGTATGGTATCTCACTAAAATCTAATATTTAGGAATGATAAAAAGTATAAATTGAAATGTGTTTCTATTACTACATGTAACAACATGAGATTAAATTAATTGGGACAGGAAATGGAATATGTCATAACTTATTACATTATTAGTCAATACATTATTTGTTAAGTATAATTATTTTATAAATAACATTATTATAATTTAGGTAGATGTAGAATATATTCTAAAATCATAATATAATATCATTTTTATCAATTAGTGGAACAGAAAATCAAAAATTAATTGGATATTATCATCCTAAATTTCATGTAAAATAGATTTTATTACATATTATTGACTGAAAAATGGAGATTATCTTTTTAATGGATCATGATAGATTTACAATCATTACAATAATCTATTATGTATCACATACCAAATATTTTATCATTTCCATCATTTTAATTCTATTGAAATGGTTTCATAAATTGATTTACTACATTATCATATGTATCCAACCAATAGATCCAAATATTTACCCTATCAATGATCAATCATAAAAGATGTAATTTTTAGAGGACATACTTTTCCATCTGTGACACCAGTGTTCCTATGATTGAGTAAAAGATCCACGATTTTCATAGTAATCCTTATTGATCCTAATATTCTTAAAAACACCCCGTGTTACATTATTTATTTATTAATCCAAATATATTCCATAAAATAAATTGAATGATTTATAAACTCTAACTTTTTTATTTAGTTCACCACTATGGTATATTCTGAAATTTTCTATATAATAGAATCAACATTAATGAAAAACCTTATACAATATTGATATCACATGATTAATATATTACACGAGAAACTACAATCAATGATACAATTTACCCAGATCATAACCTCTCCTCTATTGATCGAGACTATATTCTAATTCCAAAATAAGTACATCAGGATGATATTACCAATAATCAGTCAGTCAAACTTTGATCTATTTTTTATCTACTAGTTATAAAAAATGAATAAGTTACATTTAGTTGATTACACATTATTTTATTCAATATATAACCTATGTGAGATGAAATGAGATTTTTGGATATATTTTATCACCTATGAGATGTCCCATAAATCTTACAAAAACTTGTTTCATGCAATAGTTTTAAAGACCCATTTTTTCCCGATCAAAAAATAATTTAGAACTATATAAATTTATTTTTCAAAAATGATCCCATGAATCCTCTTAGATCAATAAATATAGATATTCATACCTAGACACATTGGTTATATAACCCATATCTCTTATCATGAATAGTTCACCAAGAAACATATTTACATAGTATAGATTTGGGAGGTTATTTCTGATAAGTTTTATTACAACTGTAAAAATTATTTGAAACACCATAATATGAAAGTTAAGAATATTATTGACATAAGAATCATACACATTTTTTATGAACGCTAAATCATTTTTTATATCAGGAAAATGAATATTTCAATTCTTAGTGGCATTCTTCAATCCATCAATGGATTGTTACAACTTGGATACTATTTTTCTATCACATGGAACTTTAATATATTTTGGTCACATACTCTATATATCCTTTCCTAAATTCTAATAATGGGAATAAATTGTAATCCAGTTGATGTATTTCATACATAATATTATTTTTTGAGGAAAAAATTATCCAATAAGACATTATTAATGAAAAAGTTGAAAAGTATTCATCATAGACTATACAATTATTATTTTATAATAGCTTATAACTGGTCATCATTTATAGGTAGACAATATAACATTGTTTTTTAGGGGAATCAATATTTAACATTATGGATGTAACTCATTTAGGTATTACCATCAACTCTGAAAAATTATTAGTATATGTTGTGTCTATTTCTGATTCCATACCTACTAGACATTTCATAATATACGAAAGTGTAATTTAATCCTGGTTGATTGTAGTTTCATATCATTTTAATGTCTAAGAGTATTTATTATTTATAATAAATACATATATATTTATAAGATGATGAATCCCACTTAACCATGGAGATTCAAGGTATCATTATTAAGTTATTATTCCCTAACTCATTATTGGGCTCACTTAGTATCCACCATTTATGATTTCTTGTTCCATTAAATGAAAATTACTAATTTAACCATTCCTCCCAAAAACACCTCAAATTTTATATACCATATCATATAATATATTTTTTTTGTAAGAACGTATTTTCACATTATGATTTTTTGAATTATATATTTTGGATTCCTTATCATAAAAAATATGTTTTTTTGTTATTTAGGGATAGTTATTTCAGAATAAAATTGACATAGGAGATATCCAAAATTATAAAATCTAATAATATTTAATTTACTAATATATCCATTCTATATATCCTATATGGTCCTCATAACTTATTATGATGGGATGTAGATATGTAGTAATGTTTCATTCTCAATAGAATAATTTTAGTATGAAATTGGAAGGAAATGTTGACTCATTATCAACCGAACAATGTATAATAGGGTAATTTGATGAATCATAGACACACATTTCCCACAAGTTGTTTTAAGAGAGGTATGATGTGGAATAAATCTAGAATATCTCAGATGATCAATGAATTCCTAGCTCAATCATTCCTTGTTTTGATCTGATTGGGGAATCATAAGATATTTTTCTACTTCTTCTCATACATCATTATAAATATTAATGAGATTTTAAAAGGATTCAATGTTTTGTATCATTTAAAATAAAAAACCATTCCAAATAAATTAATAAATTAATGTACAAAATAGTACAGTAAAAAAACTATTTTTAATGGTCCTTTTTCTACATAAATCACTATGTATTATATATAAATAAATTATAACCCTGTTAACTTAGTTTAATAAAAGTATTATTGGTCATATTCCGTATTTAAATGTATGTCAATGTTTCATGTTATTCGTAACCAAATGTGTCTGAAAATTTATCTCTCTAGACCCTATCATGAAAATAAAATTTGTTTTTCCATGTTGAAAATTACAATGATAAGTGGGTTTATAATCAAAAATTACATTCGTATTCTAAATATTTTTACTGAAATTATCTGTATTTAGAATATGTAAAACAATTATGGAATTTAAAATTCCATAAAACATATCATTCTTATATATGAAAAAGTCAATTTTATAATAATGAATGAATATACCATCTCGTGTAAGAAACAAATGGAAATAAAAGTATAGATTATGGTAGGAATATAATAAAATATATTCAATTATATAACTATTCCAATTGAAATACAAAGTTAATATAAACAGATAATTGTGATGTTACTCATTATATATTAATGAGAAGAAGATATATTAATACCATCATCATGAACATCCTGTATTTTATTATTGTGTTTATCAATACAAATGTGTGATGGATATCTAGTATACAATACCTATGAAAATTATTTTGGGTTATTTAATTCTAGAACATTCATATTAAAATTCATACAATTCTTCTCACTAATTACAATTTTGGAGTACAAATACAAGTTTGTATTGTGTTTTATAAATCATTGTAATAATAGATATCTAAAAGCATATCATGTATTAGGAAAATGTTTTATCTATTTACATCAATAAAATTTAATGATGGTACTACCATTAAAATTGATGACCCTATACATCATATTTATTTTGTGATAAATGATACGTATTTTCATTTTTTTTAATTTTCTTTAATGTTACAACAATTTCACATTTATTTTGGTTGGAAATAATTCCAATCCAGACATGTATGATTCTTATATACATTTGTGGATAAAAATTTATCTAAATCCATCTTATGGATTCAATAAATTATTATAATATCATAAAAAACCAACTAGGGTCTCTTAGGTAATTGTTACACAATGTAAATGCTCTGAACATAGATCTAATCTTATTAGGGTCTCCAATTACTTTCTTTCTGTGGAGAATAAAATTAATGGGAACCCATTTTCATCATGTCCATCAAGGATAGTTTCTAAAAGTCATAACATGTTATAAATTGGATAGAATCCCAAAATTTGTATTTCATTGATTGTCTTTAAAAAGATTCACATACTTCATATATATATAATGAATTTTAAATTAATAATTATTTAAACATATTATGTTTTTATTATATCTTTCATTATGCCTTTGTGTAAGAATTTTTTTGGAATGTTATTTTGGAATCCATATTACATTTCCATGATTATGTATAGACCATATTATTGTGTAGAAATTTACATATCAGAAAATAAATGATACTCACAACAAAAAAGAACCCAGACATAATAACACATATACAATTAAATCCAACCCAAAATCTATAAAACACATAATTTAAGGCATAAAGTTATATGGGATTTATAATCCAAATATGATTTATCATTGGGTGAAAATATAAAAAACATACTAATATGGGATAAAGAATAAGCCTCTATGATAGATTGAAGTAAAAAAACAATGCCCCTCTCCCCGAGGAGAAGATTCAAAAGAGGGAGCCCAATTAATAATAACTCTAAAACATACCAATGAAAAAAAATATTTAAAGACCAAATTTAAAAAAACTTATTTGTAATCCATGGTCAAGGGATATGAAAGAATAAATCATATGTTGTTGGGACTAAATATAATGATTGGTCAGAAAATTAATAAAATGAAATTTATAATATATCATTAGCCTAAATAATTTTCAAAAACCATAAAAATTTTATAATCCTAATTATATTTATATATTAATAAATAAATAAATTCATTATATATATTCCAAAAAATGCGATATGAATATGAACTTTTTTATATAATATTTTTATAAAAATATCATTATAGAATATCAAAAACATATAATTTATAAAAAAATTAAATCATATGAAAAAGAAAAAAAATCTTTTTTTAGTATTTAAATTATATCTTATTCTATGAATGACAATGGGATAATCTGTATAAAATATTTATTCACATTTAATTAAATATACAATGGATCTTATGTAACAGATAATATTTTATGACATATCCTAATAAAAATTTCTGTTTGGCATATATACTTATGATTTGATATAATGTAAGGATAGAAACATATTATATGATATTGATAATAACATAAATATATTAAAATTATTTATTTTCTTGAAAATTTTCATTCATCCCTATTTTAGGATATTATGTATTATGTCTTACCAAATTGTTCAAATTTGTATGGTTCTTTTATATTATACCGGTAACATCCAAGTTATTCATAGAATAATACATTTTCATATCTATTAACACTTCTGAATTTAATATTAATTTTATTTTAATGGGGAATCTATGTATTAAATAGTACCTGGAATACACCAATAGGTTTCTATGAAATCATACGTTGCACACAAACCTGAGTTATATTGAAAAATAATTCTAGAAAAATATTATTATTTTAAATGGTAGTTATTTCCTAGTCGTTGTATAGGAATAAATGAGAAAAACTATTTACAATATGATTACATATGTATGATAAATGTTTTTACATCTGACCAATAAATTTTAAAGTCTTTTAATGACAATAATACCAATTTTAATCATAAAATACTCTAATATTTTTAAAAGATTGGTTTTCCACATTTTGATGGTGAACCCTTTTAAATATAGTTATTGTCACTTTTATATGTTATATTTGAAAAAATATCCATCTTTATTGGAATTAGAAAATAAAAAATTAATTTTGTAGATTAATTTTGTATTTTTCTTATAAAATTCATATTTTTATGAATAAATAAAAATACCTCATTTTAATTCAAAACTACATTTATATCTAATTTTTTAATATATATATATATTGTCATTTTAAATAGTTTTATAGTTTAATTGGATTATTTTTTTATAATTTAATAAAATGTTGTCATTGTATGTAATTTCACATTGAAATTTTACATAAACACATGTCAACCATTTGAAAGTATTTACTTCTTAAATAGGATATTTTTGATTTAAAAAACATGAATTAATTTTAAATTAATTTCTTCCATTTCTCTATTTTGAATTTGAAAAAATTTTATTCCATATTTTAAATCATAAGGTAAATTTTTTTAATTAGGTACCATTTTTTATTCTACATTATGAATAATAATAGTTATTATTTTTATTTTCCATGGTTAAAGGGTAAATCAATTATATAAAGTTAAAAAATAATATTATAATAATTTAAAATTATCCTAACAGTTTTCATAATACTATTTTATGATATATGGAAGACCATTATCATTGTTGAGTCAATTTTAGGTCCCAAGGGATCCACTTGGGTGTGATAATTACATGTTACAATTTTGGAAAAATGATTTTTCCCAACGCTTCTATACCAACGGTTTGTCAAACCGTTGGTATAGGTACCCATTCCCAACGGTTTGGCCAAACCGTTGGTATCGGTACCCTTTCCCAACGGTTTGGCCAAACCGTTGGGAAAGCCCATATTTTGGCCACCTTTCCCAACGGTTTGGCCAAACCGTTGGGAAAGGTTGAATTTTGGAGGCCCTTTGCCAACGGTTTTGGCAAACTGTTGGGATAGGCTACCCTTTCCCAAAGGTTTGCCAAAACCGTTGGCAAAGGGCCTCCAAAATTCATCCTTCGGCCAAAATTTGCAAAAAAACAGTAGACTTTTCGCAACGGTTCTCAGAACCGTTGGGAAAAGTCTAGTGTTTTTTTTTGGAATCATCCTACGGAGAACATTATATATATCAAAATTTAAAATAATTAGAACAATACATATATATTTTTATGGAATTATGTAAACAAAAGTCATGTTAGGTTAGTGGTTAAGTCTTTGAGTTATAAACTAGAGGTCCTGGGATCAAATCCCACCGGGTGTTTTATTTTTGGAATTTATATACCAACAGTTCCATTACCATTGATATAGATTTCATATTACCTATACCAACAGTTTTTGGAAAACCGTTGGTATAGACCTATCCCAACGGCTTACATGGCTACGGTTCTCAAAACCGTTGGTATAGGCTATACCAACGGTTTGGAGGCCTATACCAACAGTTCCAAACCGTTGGTAAAGGCTAGTTTTCCAGTAGTGTTATAATAAATAATTTAAAGTGAAGGGAAATATAAGACGGACATGTATCGCTTCACTAATATGATTTTTAGTGGGGTTATATTATTGATATATTTGACTAAAAATAGTCATTATAATGATGAAAATATTTCTTATATCAAGTTATTTTATTTATAAATTTTAGACAATATATAAATTAATTTATTTATGAAACAATGATGACATAATTATTAACTTAATAATGAATGATTTGAATACATGATATTATAAATATAAAAATAAATTTATTTTGAACATTTGGATGAAATACAATAATTTTATGGATTATCATGAAACATTATATTTTGTTTAATCTAGTTTTTCTGAATTTTATAAAAATCTATTACTCACCAGTGTCAAAAATGACATAAAACAGTTTTTAAAACAAATATTATTTTATCAAATGATATAATAGTCATAAATATATTATATTTGGTCAAATTAATTATATAATGTTACAAATTTCATTAATTATCCACTTGTGGTTATATTTTCATTTTATAGTAATTATATATACCATATAGTGTTAAAATTATTAATGACATGGTAAGAGTTGATTTATCAAGCTACAGGTTAAAGCCAAAAGATAAGGTTAAATATTGTAATTAAACATGTCTAAAACCTATTGTGTGAGAGTAAGTTGACACATACTCATATTATCCTCTTGATATATCACATTTTATCTATTATAATTCGAAAATTAATTTATAATAATATAATATTTCAAGACTTTCCTAAAGTGCACCTCCTCCCTCTTATAAAAGGCCACCACCTCTACAAACAAACTCCCATATTTTGGTCATCATTGATGACCCAAGAAATACTCTAATAAGATACAATAATTTTTAATTTCCTCTTATAATCATTAATTTGGGTATAAGTCAATTGAAGGAATATTTTTGTCTCAAATCAAAAATTGTTACCCATTTTAAAGGCAACGTCTTCTATCAAGCTCCTTTCACTAATTTCCCATCTCAAACCCCTAAAAAACATTTATTAAATTATTTAATAACAAATATAGTATAATAAATATAATAGTACTCTTAAATTATATGTTTTCTTCCTAAACATTCACACACATCCATGTAATGGATATAGACCATATTGTTTCTGTATACGACGAACTAGTGCCTCACAAAATGATGATTGTTCAATTTTATCCTACATACTATCACGGTGGAAATTATGGTTGAACTATATTAATATATGATATATATTTTAATTATATTGTCTCTATTCTTCAGTAATTATTATTTACAACTTACCTTTATGCTTTCCATAATGTGTAATTACAGAAATTTAATTTGAGAAGTTCGGGCTACCACCCCCTCAATGTGATATGACTCATTCATGACATACATGGAACAAAATTTATGAAGATATGTAAAATATGTAAAATATATATTATCCAATAATTATAAAATACATATTTTTCATTTGTTTTTCATTTCATTAACAAGACAATAAAATGAATGTAGTGTTCATGCGTATATACGACCTACCATATCTATGAACAGTGCATTGAATTTATTTTCACTAAATATTGTCATCTCTTATAAATATATATATATTATATATATATATGATATTTATATGCCTAATATTATTTTTTAGATAATCGAATCATGTCCACATAGATTATTTATGTTAAAACAAGTTCATTTTTTTAACTAATGTATCGAAGAACGAACAAAATGTCCGATATGAACTCAAAAAATTTACTAATTTTAATAAAATTGTTATATGTGATATGAAATGAATAATAAAAATATAAATGTTTCTAATGAAAGTAAAATCTAACTTATGTTTATTATTCAAGAAATTAAATAATGAACAAGACAAGTCATATTTGAGGTAAGGGAGTTTGTCAGAATCTCCATTAATTAAGTCATTTTTTAATTTATATATGACCTTATTTTATATGGTGAATTATCACCCCCTTTGAATTTTTATTTCATTAAATGGTTTTCAAAAGGAAACCTTTTTTATGAGGCATTTTACTAAATTACAAAAGGAATGTTTCTTTTTAATGTAAACGGTTACAATGACCTCTCCACCTCCATGGAAATTATTTGATATTTAGTATCCTATACATGATGTAATCTATTATATATACTAAAATATGTTTATTTCTTTAAAAAGTGTCACCTACTCATGGTTCCAAGTCACCCAAAACCCCCTTATTCTACCTCCAAATTCACAAAAAAAAATGCGGTATGTCGCCCCCCGATCGGGATTTTGTTCCGCTTCTGCTACGATTCTGTTCCCCTCCACTCCACAACTCCCCTATACTACTCCCATTCCTGACCATCCTCTCCAGTCCCACCGCCACCCCTGCATGCTCCGCCTCCACATGCTCTACTTCTGGTTCTTCTACCCACACGGCTACCAATCATCCCTCCCTTTTAGGGTCCCGCAGTGAGATTCTTGCTTCTCCTCCTGCTAAAGACTTTACTTCATTCCTATTAAGGTTCCAAAATATCCTCTCTTTACTCCCGGACTCACCTCTCTAACCAAGACTCTCACTACTACGTGTGATTTACCTCCACCTCTAATCACCTTCAGATCCACTGTCTCTGCGTGATTCACTCCCACTCACTACCGCAACAGGATTTCCTTACTGACTCTCTTCCTAACCATGATACCCCTCATGTCGACCTAGGGTTCCCAGAGACCACATCTTCTAGATGCACCTCCGCCTCTGGGTGCTCTGCCTTCGGCTCCTCCACCTCTACATCTCTATATCCAATCTCCTCTCTGACAACTCCTTGCATTGGGGTATCAACATCATCCATGAAATCTCATAAAAAACACAATCATATTCTACCACTGTCTCAACATCAGAATAACTACCTAAGAATAATCTTATCGTTGCCTTAGACTCTACATCGCAACCCCTCTACCATTCCACATTTGTTTTTCAGTTCATTTATGTGACTATTTATTCTAACCTTGCCACCCCCGAATTATCATCTCAACCCATTTTCTATCCCAGATCTTCACTGCAAATTGATTCCACTAAATATGTGTTTTTATACCAGTCCATAATATTGTATTCACTGTTATATTGTTAAATGTTAATATATTTTATTCACTTTTTTGTTTTTTTAATGTTGATATGTTTTATTCATTGTTAGTTTTTATATTTTATTCTCTCTAATTTTGATCATGATTTTATCTATTCTATGAAATGACAACTCTTTATGGTTTGATTCCAAATATATAATGATATATGATTGTTGAGATTCAATTTTATTGATCTCAAATAATTTTTATGATTGATGGAAAATGATGGAAGTACAGATTTATTTCCATTAAACTTCACTGATAAGAGGTGTGATTGAGGAAAATATTACACCAATCAGAGCCCAAAATGATGAGGTAAACCCTACAATGTTCCGAGCCCTAAATTTTTATCTATACTGTTATTTTGATGTTGTATATGCCATTGGTGGCCATAGGTGTCTCCATTATTATGGAAGACACAGTACTATTGCCTGCCAATATCTTGTAAACAGGCTGTCATTAACTGTAGAACATATAATGAGGTATGTAGCTCTAGAGAAGAGGAATTTTTTCTTTATAACTACATGTTTCCTATTACACAAATTGAAGATGATGGTGAGGCACCACGGTTCTCCACTTCTTTGTATTAGGATTGGATTTGATTGCAATGGAAATCCTTTATAAAAGGCCTAAATGAACACAGGTTGTTATCCCAATTTTTTTTCTTTGATTATATGTTTCCATTCAATACTTTCATGTTGTGAACATTTAATATTTCCAATACACTATATACGTGTTTTCGGTTAGTCTGTTATGTTTACTATTTTTTCATGGTTGGAATGTTGTGTCCACTATTATTATGTATTTCACTTATTATTATATTGTTTACCATCCCTAGAATGGTATTTTTTACTATAAATTAATATACAAATTGAAATTTCTTACATATTATTATATTCTTCTTACATAACATTAATATTTTGTATAAATATGTATTAGTTATAGTGTGAAATAAGTTTCCTTTCTTAGGTATCATTTTAATATATATACATATACCTAGAATTCCTAACCATGCAACATTATGTGGTTTCCAATTTGACTCTATGAAGTGATACCAGTTTCAGTGATCCATGCAGAGTTCATTTGATGGGTGAAAATTAATGAATCAAAAAAATACCAATAATATTTCCACGCCCTGCCTTGCGGATTGAAGAATTCACCTTCTTGGATCAATGCCCTGAAATTTCATCATTCTCTATTATTTTTATGGGTTTTTTTACGGTGCTTCCCTCATTGATCAGAAGTTGAAAATTGGAATAGACACATGAAATTATATTTCATCTCAAGGTAAACCGTTCATTATTCACCTGAATTCAGGAAATAAAACTTCAAGATTCTAAATTTCTATTGAGATTACTATGATTTTCGTCTGCTCATTCATCTTAAAATATTATCTAAGAAAATAACTAGAGGTCAATAAAGCTGGTTTCATCCTACCATCTGGTATGCCAATGCCAATTTTCTATACAGAGAAGAAACCTTTATTCTATAATTATGTTTAATTAAACAATACAAACTGCAGAAAATATTTTGAAAAACACATTTTCTTATGACAGTGATCATGTCAAAGATGGTTGTTTTGGTTTGGTGACAATAAAATGGTCCTTTTATGTTTACAAGGGTCCTCTGTGGTGGGTTGTTCAGTTCAGGTATGATAAATTTTATGAATTTTTTCACTCTGGTATTCAAAATATTATTAATTTCATTTTTGGGTTCAGTTAGGGATGGCTGCAACAGAGTTAATTGATAATAATTAATTATTCTTATTATGGAACATTTTATGAAATTGATACCATTCAACATCACAATTTATTGAATGATTACATTCAGATTGCTGGTAAGTATAATTTCAACATTTTAATTGAAATAATTTCTATACATTCAACATCTTAATTCTTATTTTATCTACAAAATGTAGCTGATGGAAGGTTATAAAGCTCACAAATTATTGCAAGAAAAGTTTCTTTTGACCATAATAGGGGATGTTATGATTTCATCGACTATTTCTATTTCATTTTCTGAAATAAAAGAATCCACATTTTTGTAAAAAATGTTTTACTACTGTGTTATAGGGACATGAAAGCGCCAGATGTTTTGGAGTTAGCAGCATCACTAACAGACGATTTGTTACAACAACTAAAATTTTTTCATCCCCTAAGGTATTAATATTTCTATCTTCATTGTTTTTTATTTTCATTACAACATTTGAGTATACATTAATGATTTTTTTGGAGTTGCATTTTCATTGAATATAATTAAATAAGACTATATTTCTTCATTTCTATTCAAATTGGTAAACATCATATTCTTGCTAACTGTTGTGCATGTTATTAGATCTAATAACCATTATTTTTCACTACCATCTCAGTATTTTGAAGCTATTGTGTATTCTTAATCTACTGAATTATGTTTATGTTTCAAATTATTCTCAACTACAGAAATTATGTCCTCTTTTTTGTCCAAGAATCCAATGGATCACTTTAGGTATCAGCTTAAAATAGGTGAAAAAAATTTCAAATCCCAAGATAACTCAGGTTGAATCTACATAATGTAGCTGATCGAAGGTTTTAAATCTCACAAATTATTGCAAGAATAGTTTCTTTTGACCATAATATGATCAGTTATGATAACTTGGACTATTTTTATTACATTTTATGAAAAAAAAAGAATCCACATCAATGTGAAAAATGTTTTACTCCTATGTTATAGGGACATTAATGCACATGACGTTTAGGAGTCAATAACATCACTGACAGATGATTTGTTACAACAACTAAAATTTTTTCATCCACTAAGGTATTAATATTTCTATCTTCATTGTATTTTATTTTCATTAAAACATTTGAGTAGACATTACTAATTTTTTTTGGATTTTCATTTTCATTAAATATAATTAAAAAAGAATGTATTTCTTCATCTATATTCAAATTGGTAAACATCTTATTCCTACTAACTGTTATGCATGTTATTAGATCTAATAAAATTTTTTTTTACTAGAATCTCAGTCTTTTGAAGGTACTGTGTATTCTTTATCTCTTGAATTTTTTTTCTGTTTCAAATTATTCTCAACTACTGAAATTTGGTCTTCCTTTCTGTCCGAGAATCAAATGGATCACTTTAGGGATCAGCTTAAAATAGGTAAAAAAAATTCAACGATCTTTGGAGGAGATGAGGTAGATTATGAACATTGCTTATATTTTGAGACTACAAGAGTAGGGAGTTATGTATGTATTGTTTTACAATTTAATTTTAGGTTGGGATCAAATACATGTTGATGTAGATTCAAGACATTATTACTTATGGGTTTAGGTAGTTGAGACCTTCTATATTATTCGAAACTACAAATTTTTCTTCATTCACATCTCACAAATATATGTTTGTATTTCCCTGTTGTGCAACTCCAACCCGTTACCAAACATATAACTCATACAGTAATATTGTCTACCTATCTACTCTGTAAAAATTTCCTCCCCTTTTCATCTTTTAATTTGACTCTATTCATATGAATTTCCCATAATTTTTTACAATCAATTTGAAATTCATCTTTCCTGATTCGGTAATTGGGGAACTAATACATTTTGTCATGAAACATTTATTTAAATAATTATCTATTGATATAGTTGTGTGTTCTGATACAACTGTTACATGGATACAGGGATGATCCAAGAATGAAATGATATCCTTAAATAATATGCTCTACATGTAGACCTTCCTTTTTGTACAGATATTGTTGACTCTGTCGGATGATCTTGAGAATGAAGATTTATTAAAAAGGTAAAAAGTGCTTATCCTTTCTATTTTCTACTATTTTTAATGTCTCTATATTTAATATACATTTATTTCAATATTGTGTACCACTAATTTATGCATTTAATATATTAAATATAATCTATTTTAATTCCAGTTTTTCATCCTACATACAAGGGGACAAGGTGAAGTAACACTAGAATATGGAGGAATACACCATTGTGGAAGGTACATTGTGAATATCATTTAATGAACAACAAATTTTGTTACCCCAAACACACTTGTTTTGAAAATTAAATGCTTCTGTTAAAACATTTTGTAACATTTTGTTAGATTCAAGACTATCTCTAATGTTATCAAAGCCAATGAATGATAAATATAGGTAAACTGGTTTTTAATATAAACTGTTCTATGTTGCAGATTACATTTTTTGGTGTGTTTGTTATCAGTTTTCAGCATATAATAAAAATGTAAATCATAATTTCACTTAATGTTAATTATTATTTATAAGTACTTATGTGCAAACATTACAGATTCAACCAAATAGAACCTCATATTTACAAACTCACCCCAATGTTATAAAATCCAAAAAATGAAAAATATAGGTAAAATAGCCATTTAAATAGTTTTTGTTGTTGTAGATTACCTGCATGTGAATTTCTGTTATTAGTTTCCAGCCTTTAAACAGATTTCCCGACACTATTTCACTTAATTTTTTTATTCCGTATAGGTAATTATGTTAAAAAATTGTTCATAGAAACAAACATTATTTTATACTAAAAAACACACCCCAGTTAAAGTATCGTGCTTTTTATGTTGTGTATTATATGTATGGGTGTTTTTGTTATCATTTTTCCGCTTATAAGTATTCTTTGGTTTCAAGTTACAATTGCTTTTTCATAGATTATTTTTCATTTATTTGGAAGATCTGAGACACTATGAAGGATGATGGAGAAGTGGAAGAAGAAATTATAATAATCAGTTCCATGAGACAGTACATGACAATCTATTTTCAGCACCGATGTTTGATGGGGTTCTGGTTTATAAGCAAATACTTTCATCCATAGAGAAATTTGATTCCAAATACTATGTTTGAATGTGATGCCATGGAGTCATTTGCAGATCTGACTTGTGGAGCTGTCATGTTTATGAAGCAAAGAAACATAAGTGGGAAAAAATAGTGATTCTGATCAATGGTATTTCACATGATTTAAATTACATGCATCATTATTTCATGTGTAATATCATTCAAAACAATTTAGTAAAAAACATACTGAAATATTTCAGTATGTTGTTTATTAATGTGATCAATTGTGCACTTGCACATTTAGTTTGTTGTATTCAAATTTGTTCTTCCTCTAGATACTTGTGTGATGTCTTTAAATTGAACCAAATTCATTTTATTACATGTCATAAAGTAGTTATTTTTATATGGTGTTTTCAATTATTCATATTCCCTTTCTAATTTATCTTCACATTTACTAGGAAAAATTTGGAATGTTTATTGTAAGGTGAAATTTCATAGTTCATCAATTTATTCCATCGCATGTGTCTATTATAATATGAATTTCTACATAAAAATATTGAATAATATTTCATTGTATTAGGTTTAACCAATGGTATGAAAGCATGTTTATAATTCTTTAATATTTTTTCACATATGTATAATGTTTTATCTATTTACATTTATTATGTTCTTATGCACACACACAACATTAAATATTTTTATCTAGCATGCAAACCATGTTTACTTTTCGAGTATTTTTTATCATTAAGACGCCAATTCCGATTGCATTTGTTATTCTATTTCTTTTTGTGAAGGAGATTACGAAATCACAAGAATCCTGAATGTTGACTTTTCAGTTCTTATGCACACACGTAGAATGTTTATTCATAATAAGTAGTTCGAATATTTTTTTGAAATATAGGTAGATTACATTTTTTTCATTTTTTACAGATGATTCTCTTTACATTTTGAAATCTTATTTCTATCTTGAGATTCCTTTTGTAAAAAACAAGATGTTTTCTAAGTGGTCAGTAACCTCTTTCGGAATGTAATGTTTTAATGATAACCCCCCTCCCCATGTGTATCCTCATCATGAGCCTCCACCTCCTTAGCATTGGACTTTCAATCTTCCTCTACCTCTACATCTTCCTCCTCTTACACCTCTGTCTCTGCCTCCACCGCTCCTCCGAAATAGTTGTGAGGACACTATTCATAACATCATTTACATCTTTTAGTCATATCTTTTTTTCCTTCTAATTTCATCCCCCTCTACAATCATAAAGTGACCATTACATAAGGTGATGACGTATTAAAAATGTGAACATACTACTACAATACCTTTTAAAGAAACCACATCAAATTCTTAATGATATGTCATGTTTTTCTGTATCTTTTTACTTCTTGTTATATATTCTTCTTTCATTTTCACAAATATTTTTTAATAGATGTTATTCTTTTTCATTTATTTTCATTATTATCTATCACCAAAGATTTATGTTTATCATATTTTATGTTATTTTCATTATTAAAAACTCAAATTATTAAAACACTATCAAAAAATAAATTTAAATTATAGTGTCGTGAATATGCACGGGCAAGGTAATAGTCTTTTAAAAACGAAAATTTAAACCTATATTACATTTTTAGGAATTTTTGTATTGAAAATGGTTTTGGCAATGGATTAATTGTATCAATATCATGAACTAATTTTTTATGATTGAAACGTGGATAGATTAGTTTTCTTTAATTCTTGTTCATGTGCTATGATTTTCTTATAGTTCATTATAATTTCATATTTATATGGGGGGTTCTGTGATAATCCAAGGGCAAGAGAGCCTGTGATAGCTCTATAATGAATCGTGTAATGTGATACAAGAAAATATTAAGGTTTATCCTAATAGATTTAGAGAATTTAATTTGATGGTTAATCCAAACGTTACCACAAATGTCACCACCTATATAGATGTGGAAGATACAAAGTAAGTATGATATGGATTCCATAAGTTACCATTACCATTTATGAATAATATATAGTTTTCATGGTTCTTATCAATTCTTGGGTTTATAAATATTCAGGGACTAATATTTTATTTTCTTATTTTTACCCCACTATTTTTAAAGCACATCCCTAATTTTTTTGAAATGATTTCTTAGGGTACAAGGATGAGTAAGAAAAAGGAATATGTCAGTAATATTTTTATCAAGAAATGAAATCATGTTTTTAAAAGGTTTTCATTGGTGGAAGAAATTGTTGTTGTTTTGATAGTATCCTCTTGTATGATAGTGTGGCGATATGTAATAATAATGAACTAATTATTAAAAACCCTAAACCTAAAATTTCTTATCGATGAAAATTAATGTAAAATTATTTTATTTTCTCCTGATTAAGTAATTTTTTAATATTTGGGCTTTATATTTGAAATCAGTGGTCCGTTTAGATAACATTAAGGGTAAGGATATTATTAATTGAATATCCACTAATTATTTTTACTTTAAGATCAAATTGAAATAGAATATGATTATTGCCATTTGGTTTTTCCTATGTTATGTATACTGAACAGTTTTCCATAGGAAACATAAGAAAGCTTAGCTGGGATGATATCTAGAGGAAATAAACTATCCAAATTAGCAACCTGAGATGGTCAGAATCTGAAATGTACAATTTCATATGGTGATGACATAGTTGAATCATGATATAAATGGATGTTGTATCCATGTGTGAGATCATCCATATCAACCAGAGATTAATATGTCCATAGTGAACCATTTCATGAGGGAACATCCTACATTATTTAGAGAATCAACGGACCATGTTCTAGGTAAATAGTGGATTAAATCTAAAAAAAATATTATTTTTAATGTCAAGGGATGTTGAGAACATCAAAAGTTTAGTCTCTTAATTTAACGTTTTGATGGTGAAGCTAATTAGTGTTTGTCTATGGTTAAATATATCTAGGATTGTTATAATATTTATTCTCTTTATTGATATTAATTATAAAAAATGTTACTTTAGATATATTTTTCTAAGGAGGATTGACATTGGATGGGAAAACAATTCATTGAACTGGGGTTGGAGGATGACTAAGTGGCTTCTTATAAAGCCAAATTCCACCGACTTCATGGTATGTGCTAAATTTCAAACGAATTCATGATAGTAAAATCAAGGAGTTTTACTCATGATTAAATATAATATATAGAAGGTAATTAGCTTCTTGTGAGTTCAACTGTTATGAAACTATTGTTTGACGTGTGGAGAAGGTGGTAATGGATTTTTCTGATGATATTTTATTCTTGAAGAAATAGTAGAATAAGTGGTTGAGGTGGTAGGATAAAGGGAAGAATTTTTAATAATGCTCGGATTGTAGGAATATTATTTTTATAATTTGTAAAAATTTAGGCAAAA
The DNA here is from genome assembly GCA_963277665.1 of Viscum album. Taxonomy (NCBI): domain Eukaryota; kingdom Viridiplantae; phylum Streptophyta; class Magnoliopsida; order Santalales; family Viscaceae; genus Viscum; species Viscum album. Next base: position 1,844,112,287 of record OY728163.1, on the reverse strand, counting down.
AACACCCTGGGGAATGTCATTTGAATTATACTACGTGTATCAAAATTTTTATAATGGTACATAAGTCCCATAAATACATTGAAATTGATAATAACAGTGGTATGAAAAAATATGATTTTTAGTTAGTAAAATGTTTTAAGTGTAATTAAATGGTAAATTATGAAAATGACTATCCGAAGAAGTACTAAAATGATGGGAAGCATCCATACCTCTAGAAGAAATTGGTGGTGAAATACATTGATAATACATCAGCTGATGTTGGCCATAAAATGTAGTAGTATCAAGTACATTTTTTTATTTATATTATTCTATTGTGTTGATTGATTCTAGATCTACACATTCAATCATTTTTTAGAAATTATCTAGAAAATTCAGAATTCCATATCAGTAAATGATTCTAGATCATATGGTAAAAACACCTAGGGGATGTTGAGACAAAATATATTATAAGAACCTTACATTCCTTGTCTATGGAATGAATCTACCTTCATACTTTATGGTTTTCCCTCTATTAGTTTTCTCTGTCCTATAATCTATAGAATGGATTTTCATATGCCATGCTATTATTGAATACAAGGCTAAATATGTTTCTTTTCAAAAAGAATTTCAGTTTGTGTACAATAATGAACCCAGAAAAATGATTACATATCATGAAGCTCTAGTAAAAGATAAAAATTAATGTTACCTAGCACATATTTTTGAAAACAAAGGAACTATTCTTATTATTGATGTGCTAGTGGTAAATGAGTATCTTGATGTTTTTCTTGATGACTTTCCTGGTATAATTTCTAACCGAGATGTTGGATTTAATGTCGACTTAGTTATAAATACTAAGTTAATTTTAAAACCCCCTTACCTAATGGCTCAGATTGATATTTTTGTGCCAAATGATGAAAGTGATAGACTTGTTATATAACTGTTTCATTTGACCTCATACATCACCATGAGGTGATTCTATCTTTTTTGTTAAAATGAAGGATGGTTCAATGATACATTCCATTTTTTATATAGCCTTTAATAACATTATTGTAAAGAACACATATCATTTGCCTCATATCGATGATTTGTTTGATCTTCTACATGGAGATTAGTATTTTCCGAATATTGACATGATGTCAGGGTCCAATCAGTTGAATTTAATTGAATAAGGCATTATAAATACCATATTTTATACAAGATATAGCCATTATGAATTTGTAGTTATGAATTTTGGTTTAACACATTCACCTACTATATCCATGGATCTTATGAGTATAATATTCCTTCAGTTCTTTGATATGGTTCTGTTTGTGTTTATTAATGATATTTTTATATATTATAAATATAAATAGGAGTACGAATGTCATTTAAGGGCTTTCATTCAAACTAATAAAGAAAATAAATTATATGGGAAATAATAGTGTGTGAGTTTTATTTATAAAAAATTTCATTCCATGGTAACATTATTTCTATGATGACCTAAATTTTTGTCCTAACAAAACAAAAGTTATTGGAGAATTTCCAATACACACAAATATAAATGTGATTCTTAATTTTCTTGGATTAGATTGTTATTACTAGTGGTTTTTTGTGAATTTTACGTTGTTATCTATACAACTGACAATGTTAACTCAAGAAGGTGTTATGTTCATCTGAAGAAAATAATGTGATGAATATTTTTAGGAATTGAAAGTAAGATTAGTGAATGATATAGTATTTGAATTGTCTACCAGAAATTGTGAATTTTTTATCATTTTTTATTCTTTGTTGAGAGGGAGAGGATATTATTTATTTTAGAATGATTAATTAATTACTTATTCTTCAAATAAGTGGAAAACTTATTAGTTAAATTACCTATACATGATTTGTAATAAGTACATTTGTTTTTTACATTATAAATTTCGAGGCATCATCTGTATGGAGTAAAATGTGAAATATATGTTGACCATAAAAGATTGAAGTAATTATTTACTCAAAAGTAAATGAGAATGAGATAAATAATATGGTAGTAATTAATCAAGGGTAAATATTACATGATTCATTACCATTGTATAAAAGAGAACAAAGTGGTCGATTATTTGATTTAGCAAGGTAAGGACACATTAACCATGTTATGTTTGTAACATTTCCCATTGATAAATGATTTTTAGAACTTTCCCGTGAATGTTCTTAGTGAAAGAAATTCCACTATTTTGTTTCATGTTTTAGTGTAATCATCTCTAGAAGAAAGAATAAAGCAAGTGAAGAAGGAAGATAATCTGTTGCTGGAAAATCGAATAATTACTTGATTAGGGCTTGTTTACTAAATTTAACATTGATAAAAATTGTGTTTTGAGATTTGGGAAGAGAATATTAGTGATTTATGATTAATTTTTAATGAAAGAGTTATTGTTTGAAGCTCATATTTCTTTGTTTTGTATTCATCCTAGTTGTACAAAAATGTACATTGATTTTCAAAAGTATTTTTGGAGGGATGGAATGAAAAGAGATACTGCTGAATTTTATGTGAAGTGTTTCAATTATCTATAGGTGAAAGCAGAAAGAAAAATTCCAAAGGGTATGCATCAAAATTTTATGTACTAGAGTGTAAATGGTAAAATTTATCTGAGGGAATTTGTGTGGAATTACCAAATACATCTCAAGGGAATAATAAAATATTGGTTATTTTTAATCAATTGACTAAATTTACCCATTTACATCTGATTCAGGATACAATGTCTGTAGATCAAAATTATCTATTGTACCATAATGAAATAGTCATTTTACGTGGAGTTCATCTCACTATTGTATCTGATCATGATCCCATTTTCACATTTAACTTTTGTAAAGTCCTTCAGAAGTCATTTGGTACTGAATTAATTTTTCATACATATTTTCATTCATAATCAGATGGGAGGAAAGAACAAATAATTCATACATAGTTAGATATGCTAAGTGCTTTTTCAAAATATTACTAAGGAATTTGGGACCAACATCATTCTTTGGTTGAGTTTTCTTATAATAAGGTTTTTCATTCCATTATATAGATGGTTCCATTAGAGGAAATGTACGAAAGGTCATCTCAAACTCCAAATTTTTGGAATTATGTAGGTGAAAGTTTGTCGATGGGACCAAAATTGGTGGAATAGATAGAAGAAAAATTTTAGTTGATTCAGAATCACATGATGATATCTCAGTGCTGGTAGAAATGCTATGGGGATAATAGGGGAAGGATCATTCATTCAATGTAGGTGATCATGTTTTTCTCAATGTTTCTCCATGTAAATGTGTGATATGTTTTGGTAAGAAGGTAATGATGAGTCCACAGTTCATTAGAAACTATGAAATCCTAGAGAATGTTTGATCATTTTCATATAGAGTGGATTTACCTCCCTAATTATCCTACGTACACAATATTATTCATCTTTAAATGTTGATAATGTATTTTTTGTATCAATCAAATTTTTTTAGTCCATAGTAAGTTGAGTTGGAATAAAATATTTCATATGGGAAATAGCCAATACAGAATCTTGACCACAGAGAGAAAGTGTTGTATAATTTTTTGATTCATCAGGTAATGTTTTTTTTAAAACCCATATGTCGGAAAATTCCACATGGGAATATAAGAATTCTATAAGGGATAAATACCCACCCTTATTTGATATGTGAATAAAATTGCGTGAAACAATTTCCAAAACGGGGAAGGATGTAAAATCCTATGTTATTATAGAATAATAAATTTTATATCTATTAATATTTTAGAATTTAATATAAATATTAGTTTAAATTCTACACTATGTACAATAGTGTACGTGACACACAATAATGTGTTTCTCCAAATTCTTATGTTGCACACAACACAGAGTAACACTGAAAAATAATAACAGAATAATATAATTATTTAAAATGGTAGTAAATTACTAGCTGTTCTATTTATGGGAATGAATAGAACTACCTAAAATATGACTAAACATATTTTTATATGTTTTTACATTTATCCAATAAATTTTAGAGGCTTAAAATGAGAATGAATCCAATTTTAAGAATAAAGTACTCTAACATTTTTAAAAGGTCATTTTACAGATCGTTGATGGAGATGAATTTTTAAATAATGTTTTTTTCATAGTTATATATTATATTAGAAAATATAAACATATTCTTTATAAGAGGGAAATCAAAATTTACACTTTGTTAAAGTTATTCTATTATTCTGACAAAATGCATATTTTTATGAATTGTGAAAAGTACTGCATTTTAATTCAAAACATCCATTTCATCTAATTTATTTATATAGATAGATTATCTATGTAGTTTTGTTTTAAAATTTAAATTGAAATAGTTTTTATATTTTAATCTAATTTTGATCATTTTATTTCACTTCACATTGAAATTGGACATAAACACATGTCAATCTCTTTATAGGTTTTAATTCATAAAAACCAACATTATAGTTTTGACAAAAGGAATTAATTTTTAATTAATTTATGCCAATTGAATGTTGTGAATATGTGAAAATGGATTCCATTTTTGTATTAATAAGGTCAGTTTCTTTAAAGTAGGTACCTTTTATTTGTTATCATTATGAATAGTAACTTTAGCAATTATTTATATTTAACATGGTTAAATGGTAAATACAGTAAATAAGGGTAAAAATGTATTATTGTAATAATATAAAACTACCCAAACACATGTCATAATAATATTGAATGACACATGGCCAACCATGAACATCCTTGGGTTGATTTTAGGACTCCATGGAGTAACTTGGTTGTGATATTAAATATTATAACAATTAATTTAAAGTAACTAGAAATATAACACAAACATTTATCTTTTTACTAAACAAATTTATGGTGGGGTTATATAATTGATCTTTTTAAATATTAATAGTCATCATTAATAACTAACTATTTCCTACATCATGGTGTTTTATTTATTATTATTAGACATTATGTAAATAAAATTATTTATGACACAATAAGGATGCAATGATTACCTTATTAAATAAAGTTTCAATTGAAAGATATTATAAATATTAAAGTATATTTAAATTGAACATTTTGATCACATCCAAGTATTTTGTGGATTATTATGACATGTTATTTTTTTGTTACATTAGTTTTTTTGAAGGAATAATGTTATTATGAGTTTAGAAAAAATCAGTTACTAAGTGGTGTAAAAATTTAAATAAATAAGTTTTTAAAACAAATAAAATTTTATTAAATGATAAAATATTTAAAAAAATATGATATTACACCAATGAAATAGATATTTTAAAATTTTAATTAATTATGATCATTAGGTTCTGTTGGAAATTTATTGTAACTATATTAACCATATAGTGTAAAACTAAAAGAATACATGGTATGAGAAAATTTATTTGGCCACATATTAAATCCCAAAGACAAGGATGAATTTGAGACATAAAATCTTTAAAAACTAATTATTTGATGGGGTTTATAGAGAAACAAATATTACCCAATAAATATATTACTTTGAAACAATTATAATTTAAAGAAAAATTATAATAAAATAATATTTCAACACATTCCAAAAGTGACATCATCCCTCTTATAAAAGGTTTCCACCTCTACCCACATACTCACACCTTTCAAGCCTCTAGGATAATCCATATTCTGATCGATTATGCTCCAAAATAAACCATCGCTTTCTCCTAGAATCCTTACATTGGTATAATCAAACTCAATAAAGCATTTCGTCTCAAATCAAAAGGAGTTCACTTATTTAAAGTTAAAGACTTCTCTCAAGATCCTTTCATTTTTATTCCTTCTCTAACCCTTATCCTATTTATATTTCATTATTTTTTAATAAAAACATAATAAAAAATATATTATGATGTTTTTATGCTCATTGTTTTACCTAAACATATACACATATCCATGTAATGGATATAGAACATATTGTTTCTGTGTACGGCGAACTACTGCCTCAAAAAATGATGAATGTTCAATTTTCATCTAAAAAAAATGATGGTGGACATTATAATGGAAATATATTTATATATGAAATTAATTATATATTTATAGTCTATATTCTTCTATCATTTTTATTTAGAACATATATTTATTCTTTTGATATTGTTTAAATACGATAATTTCATTTGAGGAAGTGTGGAAAACTGCCCCCTAAAAGTGATATGACTTGTTAATAACATAAATATAACATATAAGGGATAGAGTAAATTAACTAATGTAACATATATAACATATATATTATAATTTAATTAAAATATTCCTATGTATCGTTTATTTTTCATTTCATTAATATGATAATGAAATGGAAGTAGCGTTCATGCTTACGTACAACCCGCCATCTCCATGAACGGTGCATTTAATTTCTTATCTCAAAATATTATGGAATCTTATAAATTCATATATAGTTTATATATATTATATTTATCTCATAGATGTGTTTCTGGAGATAATTTACTTATGTCCAAATGGTTTCTTCGTTTCAAAACTTCTTCATTTCTGACTCAAGTATAGACCATCGACAAAACATCCGATATGAACTCAAAATAAATTAAATAATTATTATAACATGATAATAAGTTATATAAAATTAATAATGAAATGTACTATGTATATAAAGAAGGTATAAGTTAGAATATATTTATTATTCCATAAACTAAATAAATAACGAGACAAGTCAAATTTAAGGTAAGGGAATTCATCTCAATCTTCATTCAATGAGAAATATTTTGATTTATATAAAACATTCTTTTATATGACATATAATCAACCCCTTTTACTATTAATTTCTTTCATTTTGTTTTCAAAACGAATCTTTTTTTATGATTTGTTTTACTAAATTACACAATGAATGTTTCTTTATAACGTATGAGGCGAAAAATCCCATTCCACCACCCTAAAAATTATTTGATATTTGGATTCCTCAACAAGACTTAATGTTTTTTAAAAAAAAATTGAATTCCATGTACCTTGTTTAGTTATTTTGGTATTGAAACTAGTGTGGATAATGGATTTATTACTTCAATATATTGAAATTAGGCCACATGAATGCAATGTTCAGATACTATTTTTCCTTTATTCTTGTCCAAGTGTTATGATTACATTATGGTTATTGAGATTTTCTTATGTATACTGGTGGTTTCGTGATATAACTATGGTGGGTGAGCCCATGTTAGGTCTATAATGAAAAGGGTATTGTGGAAGAGTTAAATGTAACGATTTATCCTAAGTGATTTAGGGAAACTTTTGTGATGGGTATTCTAAATGTAACCAGGAACGATACTCCCAATGTGGATATAGAAGATAATGAGTTATTATGATATGGATTCCACAAATTACCATTATTATTTTTTATTTCAATGAAGTTTTCATCATTTCGATGAATTCATGGGTTTATAAATAGTCATGGACTAATGTTTTTATTTCTTATATTATCCCTTTCTGAGTTTTTATTCTCATCCCAGGTCTTTTGAAATGTTTTCAGAGTGTATAATGATGAGTATGATAAAAGAAGTCAAGAATTTTTTTATCATGAAAAGAAATCAGGTGTCTAAAAGTGTTTTCATTGGTGGAAAAAATTGGTATATTTTTTATAGTTTCCTCTTGTAGGATTATGAGATGATATATATTAATAATTTCATAATACTTTAAAACAATAAACCTAAAAATATCCCTAATGTGAATTAAATTAATATTATTGTCTCATCTCAAGATTATATAATGTTTTATGATTGGGTAATTTTAGTACCCCATGATATAAGAATTTGTACATTGTGAATAAATAAAATATTAAACATCAAAAATTTTATTTTATAATTATTGGATTAAAAAAATATAATATAGTTCATTTATTTTAAAACAGTTATATTAATCTATCGATCTGTGGAAGAAGAGGTATTTGATACTATTTCATTATTTTTTTCATATTATAAAAATATTTTTTTAGTGAAACAAAACTATAGGAAGGATTATCTATCTTAATCTAAAGGTGTGTTCTGTTAATTAAGAACCAACCATAATAAGATTGTTAACATATAACATGCCATTTAGTGTATAATTTAAATTAATAATGAAACCAAAAAAATACATCCTACATCTAAAATAAGTACACCAAAATATATATCATCAATTATATATATTTGATTTACGATCACTATGTGGGAACAATGTACTTTTCTATAGATATGACCAACGATCAATTCTAAAGAGAGTTTCATAATTTTCTTAAAATTTCACATTAAAAACTAATAGTGGAGTCACTATAATTATAAAAGAATAAAAAAATATAAAATGATGACATAGGGAACCAATAATCATTCATATCATGCTATTCTTCATGGAACCCACATATTAATATATTTTGGTGTCCAATTTATTGAAAACATCAATGAATATATCAATCCACAATATAAATATATTATTATCTATAGTAAATGTAATCTATGTGTGTGAATATGGATAATACACAAAAACTATTATCTATTCCCTTATACTCATAGTGTTTTAATTTAATTTTCATAGCTACAGTTGGGTTTTGGTAAAATTTGGATTGTACATTGAGATATTTAGTGTAAAAATACATCTTGTGGAATACCACAGCCTAAAAAATTTCCATGGGAGGTCGTAGTCCTAGGTTTATTTTATAGTTTGGGACACTTGGAAAAACGATTTGTTTAAAAGAGGGAGTGGTTTGGTGTGGCCATGAGTGTGGAACGAAGGATGACTCATTATAAATGAGGATCCTGAAGTCTCTTCCACATAATATCCCATGTTTTGTTTAACCTAAAATGATCAATACATACACAGTATGATATTTTTATAGACATTTAATGCCTCTTATTCCAAGATCACCCATGATAATTTTAGGATTCAACAGTGTGTTCTATTAGTCAAACATGATTTTCAATTGGCCTATATTCACACCTATCCTATTGGATATCTCATTAGATATGCATGAAATATTTTTTTAGCGGGATTTAATATTATTTTCAACTCAAACAATTCCTATTCAATCCTTTTAAATTCATCCTTGTTTAGTGGATTTGATTTAGACATTTTATAGTGGCTACTAGAATTTTCTCAATACTTTTTTTCATTGATTTGAGAATCCAACTTCTAGTGTGGTAGCTCCTTATTTTCAATGATTTTTTGAGGCAAAACTGTTTGGATTGAGTTAGGTCAATTATCTTCCACTCTACTATTCTATAACATGATAGATTTTGTTCCTAAATAAATTTCAAATTTTTCATTAATCTATATTGATATATTTTCCATAGAAACCCTATTTATTTAATGATTTCAAAACGACATTTTTTTATGCATGGGAAATTTTTTTTTTCTAAGAATAACGACTAAAACAATGTTGTATAAGAAGGAATACATTGGTATATTTTAATAATTTTTTGCGTCTCTGTTCTCATTCATGTGGGAATATCATGGATTTATGTAGCAAATTCCAATTCTAGAAAACATTAGACAGATAATTATTATAACCATAACTATATTTTGGGTAACCAATTGATGGCTTGGTGATAGGATGACTCCCCACTTACATGTAAGAGAGACCAATAGCATGGATATGTGTGTGTTTTTGTGTACGAACATGGTATGGTTATACCAAATGATAAATAATTATAACAAATTTTTTTCTCAATGTAACTTTTTTATGGGGTTTTATAATTTCTTTACCTGATTCACATATGTTAAATATAAAAATTTGAAAATATGATCTTTTACTATAGAAATGTGTGGGGGAATCCTTTGGATATTTTCAAATGTGTTTTATACTCACCACCATCCTAGGAATATTGGTTAATATGTATATATCATTTACCTAGATACAGGGAAGGGAAAATGTTATTACATCACTATTGAATCCCTTTATGTTAGATGAATTATTGGTGTAGATATAAATTTGTGAGGTTTTTTTCTTATTAAGGAGTGTTTCCACATATGTTTAAACCCTGATATTACATTTCATTATTGTTTTTTTAATCCCCAATATATTTTTACATTTTTACACTGATATTTTTCATTTACTAGTATTTAATTGACATGTGTAGTTTATTTTTCATGAATCATATTTTTAGATATTATTTTTTGTCATGAATGATTATATCATCTTCAATGGTAAATTAATAAAAAAAACTTGTTATAATAACCCTTCGTATTTATTTCAATCCATTGTTGTCTTGGGGATGTAGCCTAAGGTTTGTAGCACCTCCCACTAGGCCCAATCCAAGAGGATGGGTGATGTTTATAACTATTGTATTAGTTTGTGAAATAAATATATTGGGATAGTATAAATGATAAACTTATGTGATAACAGGAGGTGTATAAATTGAAATTATGCATCTATACTTGTAATACTGAATTTTCTGATTCTAGCGTAGTCATAGTATATTAATATTGATAATAACATTTATATATTTCATCAATATACCTTCATATATTTTGCTGATGAGTGATATATATCACCCATTAGTAAAGAGGTATAACTATAAGATATCATTTTTACCTTCTTATATAGTATTTTTATTTTTATTAACCCATTATTGTAATTGATAAAACATTGATTTATTGTGGACATGTAATTCAGTTTTTTAAAATTAAATTTCCACCAATTAAGAAACAACGAAACTAATAAGATGAATCTTCATAGAATTTCGTTTCAAGAAACCCATAAGTGAAAAAATATTTGGATTATAGTATGTTCAAATAGTTTTAGGAGGGTTGTAGGGGACCTATAGATGTGGAATCCTATAATATGAATCTGTCATAAATTCTTATAAGTAGAACCCACAGATATTTTGTGGGGATTTTTCACTTCTGAAACTAGATGTTTGGTAGAGCAAGTTAACTATGGTTTTTTATTTTTTGGGGACTCTAGATAAAATAATGGTCAATATATATATATGTAAATACATTATTACTACTACAGTAATGGTGGAAAATTTTTTATATATGATTGAAGAATACCTCACTTGGAATGGATATCGATATATGTATAATAACAAATTCTTTCTAGAAAATTAAAAAAATAATTCTAATGATCTGAACTATAATAATGATATATGTCACTGACTGAATAAGTTTCTAAATTAAATCTCCATTTTTTATTTCCACCTATGGTAGAAACTTGATAGAAGTAAAAATTTGGGATCTTTGATGGTGTGTCTAGCATAAGGTTTTATCAGTGATAGTAATGTTGTGTATTGTTGATTACAAAGATGTGAGGGATTTGGATCTAGTTGTCAAGTGTGTTATTGAAGGAAATATATATGGAGGGGAAAACATAATCCTTCTGACTATGGGTGGGAAAATTATCTAAGTGGATAAACCAAAATGGGATGTCACTCCCATGGTATAATTGAATATATAAACTAATAAACTTTCTAAATATATTATTCACCACATAGTTGTAATGATTTATGTCGTTCATAATGCATTATTCATATACAAATGTTGAATAAATTCATTTTTCCCCCATGGATTCTCAACAATAAAAAATTATATGTGAATATGTAGAATTATTTTCATAATCTTATGAACTAATCTAGTGGATCTCGGTTGAAATAACATATGTATTTGTATTCTCATACTGAAATGTATAGTAAAAAATGTTTTCATTAAAAACACGGGTAAATTGGGATACATCTAGGAACACATAAGTTTTTTTCATTAACTAAATAGTGGATAAATAGTCCTTTAGTAACTAATAAAAAGATATATGGAGTAGAGTAGGGTATCATGAATAAGAAAAATGGTCCCACTATTGTTTTCAGTACCATTATTGTGAACATTAATCATATGCATGTAGTGTTTGATACTACTGCATCACATTATTTCCCTTCACCTACCCTATTTATGAAATAGAGATTATATATGCTAATGGATCCTTATATATTTAGTATCAAGACACCCCTTAGATAATAGTAATTTTGAATATTATAGTACGAAAAATATTATATTTCCATTGATTTTGTGATGTCACTCTGTGAGTTTACTCTCATAGAGATAGATTTTATTATTTTTTTTGTGGAATATCAGGTAAAAATAAATTTTCACAATGAATTATATGAAAAAAGATATAGTCCACAATTTAAGAGAGTTCACATCTTGAATTCAATGTAATTTAGATAAAGATATAGATATATCAATGACATTAGGTAAGTGAATTAAACCATATCAAGTGAGTTAGTAGAAATGAATGTAGGTTGTAATAATGAAATTATGAATATGATTTTTCATTACATAGATGAATAATACCTAGATGTATTTCTGAATCATTTCCATGGGATATCACTTTAGTGGTAAATTAAATTTTCAAGAAACCTATTACTAACTCCAAGACATAGTGGACTTGTATAATATCTTGTTTATTTTTTATAGTTGGTAAAATTAATGTTTTGTCACGAAGTGTCAAAAATTAAACGGTTTATCATATCTATTACATCCCCTTAGTATATACCCATTCTATACATATATAAATTATATAGTTCCAACAGATTACGTATAGATTAAATAAAATAAAACAATTTAATGATATTAAATTTCAATACAAATTCAAATATTGATGATATTTTGATAAATTAATTTCATCCAAATGGTCCTATAAGAGTTTCCTATAATCATGTTATCATTATCTTGTTCTTATCGAGTAGGATTACCTAAATTAAATATTATCAATTTGTCATGTCCATGTCATTCCCTTTAGTATAATGAATGCATATATAGTCCTCATGACCATGTTGAATTTTATCTTTCATAGGAGCCTTTGTTTTTATGGTTTTTGATGATAATATTTTGGCTTTACCATGAATCAATAATGAGTACGACGATAATATAGAAATCATATTGATCATATTTTTGTACCGATATTAATAGTGTTTAGATTTATATATGTTACTTCTGGATAAAAGATATTCATTTTTTAAATGATATTATTTTTGAAGAAGGAATATATGATGACCCACCCAATAATGTTGTCATGATATATGGTTTTCTATTATTCGTTGGGTTTTATCGATGATTTTTTTGGGATTTATAGAGACATGTGTCTACCCTAACTACTCTAACAAGGTTGATCCATTCACATGGATTTATAAGTGTAAAAATTACTTATAGAAATTGATTCTCATGTCACCTAGAATCCAATCTCAGTATTTAGGAAACTATATAACTTCTATGTGGTATATAGTGTTGTTTCTAGATTTATTCTATGTTATATTCTCATTATGGGAGATTATATTGTGTACTCTTGTTTGGTGTTTTTCTAAAGACATGACAAAACACATCCAATGTGAAACCTAAAATTGTATTTTGGATTCCATTCTTTAAATACAAGGCACCACTCACTCTTTGAATATACAATTACAATCTTTACTAAACTTAAATTATTAAAAAATATTTTCTGCAAATTGAACAATAACTAGAGGAAATAATGATTGATAAAATATCATCAAATTATTGAATTAAATTGGTGTAAACAACTATTAACAGGAAATATATTGTAAATAATTTTAGTTAGGTGAAATATAATGAATTATTTAGGTATTTTCTTGACTAGAGGTGGTTCATGAGTATCTTTTCATTCATGTATATCAAATATGCCACATAGGTTGATCATGACTATTTCATTCTAGTCAAATCATCTAACATGAACACATTATATTTAGATACTATATAATACATGATAATTAATGATATAAAATTGAATATGATAAAGGAATAACATTTAAATGGGATTTTAGTAGTTTAATAATTAATTTATTTTTATTATTAAGGAGTTAATGAATATCGTTGGTGAGTTGGGATGGAGGTGAGATATTTCTCCACCAAAATACAATTCATTGAGAGTCATCCACTATTAACGAATTTTTTTTAGTGTACAAAATTAACTATAGATGTATATTATCATTAAATTACCAAAATTCAACTAGTCTATATATTCACTGGACTTTATTTCTACAATGATCCTTTTATTTAAATGTTTCCAATGTGTTAAAAAATTATTCCTTATAAATTTTGACATACATGTCTTAAATTTTTTCTATGAAATGTTATTTTTAATAGTTCATGAATTTTTTAATTTAAAATTTTTGGGGTGAAAAAGTTAATTTTAAACTAATTTTTAATTTAATTACCATGTTTTAAAATTGAATTTTTTAAATGCCTTCTCTATATATTAGTCTTAACTGTCTTTACCAATTGCAGAAAGAATATTTTATAATGTATATTGGATGAATGTATTTTACTAACATTGTATAACTTCTTCATTATCATGGTAAAACTATTATTTTACATTTTTTTAAATCAAAATAATATTCCTAAAATTATTTGGAAGTATTTTATTTAGATTGATAAAAATAAAATATTTTTTGTTATCATTTTTATAGATATATTAAAAAAAAATTATGTGTAAATTAGAATTTTATTTTTCCATTATGAAAGGACAATATTATATATTTTCTTACATTATTACATGAATCGTTATAAATTTTTTTGAATGTTGGAGTGGGGGTAAGACAAATATATTTTGGGATAATGTAACTTATATGATGGGTTATTCTGTTTAAGTCATCTAATGAAAAAAAAGTAAACTAGTTGAGTTAGATAATTTAAGATACATGTAGAATAATGTGGTTGATAAAAATTTACTATATGAAGTTGATGATTAAAAATTGTATGTTAGACACTGAAGAATAAATATGAAATTAATTACTCATATATAGATTGAAATTTAACTGATGTAATTTACTATTAATATAATCTTGGAATTATCATTTTATGGGAGTCCATGTTGAATGTATGAAACATGGATACTTGACCATGATTTATTTTTGATTAAAATTTTGATTTCGCCAAATTAATTTAGTTTTTAAAGAATAAAAAATTATTATAATTTCAAAAAATTATTTCAATCTTCTGAAGATAATTATTATATTATTGTAATTATTTCATAAATTATGTTTTATAAGTTAACAATTATTATAAATTTTTTTATAGATTCTTTTTGAAATAATTATTATTTATTTTCTTGAAAAAATATTTTTTTTCTAAAAAGAATATTAGGTATAATGGAAATATTATTTGGGGTATTTTTAAATTAAAATTATATTATATGGTTTTCTTCTATGTTTATATCCCTTCCTCTAAATTTTTTCCCATACCTTGTTTTCATATGTTTTTAAATTGGCCATAATATTAGTAGGAAACAATTTAATGACTTGATCCATATAAGGAAAAATTTCATCTAACAAAAAAACTTTCCATAAATTAATCATGAATTTAAACCTAATAATGGTATCTTTTGGAGAAAAATGAATTGGTGTGTTAGTATTCCATATGCAATGTAATTGTTTTACTAAATCTCTGATACACTAAACCAAATATATTTTAGAAATGTAATAAACTGTGACCCTATTAATTTATAATGTATTTATGGGTTGATTATGATATAAGGAGTTATAATTGCTATCATAATAAAGGTATAGAAATTATTTTTTGTTTGAAAACTTCAAATGAAATTATTTTTTGTGTTTTAGATTCCAACATCAGTTTATTAGTCCATAATTGATCATAATAATAATGACCATGAAACATATTTCATTTTATGTTTGATAGGAGTATATTGGGATAAATTTATTTAGTTTTAATAAACATCTGATATATTTGTAACCCTTATGTTTAAATTTTGGTGTTGGTAAAATATTGTTGGAGGAAAAATTATTTTATATTATTCATAGGGGTGATCAAGGGCATTGATAGAATTTATTGTTAAAATTATCACTAAATATTATTTATTTATCTTCAAAAGTGATAAATGTGTTATTTCTTTTTTGGGATAGGATATGTTTATTAATAATGGTTCTTTGGGATATGATGGGTTTTTTAATTATAAAACAATTTTGAATTATATTTTGAATGTATATATTATTTTTAAATGTTATTTTTTCATTAATTTAATTTATGGATGAGAATATATATTTTTAGATATTATATGATCATGTGTTATACTATTTTTTTGAGGGACATTTTGAGTGATTAATGTTATTTCGAGATAAAATTTATGTTGACCTAAGAAGAATACGTGATCAATTTATTCTAATATTAGTGTCTCAATTTATCAGTGTTTAATGATTAGTTATTTATAAAGTGATTAATGTATATCTTTGTTGGTTATTTTTTGTGTCTTTACAGTGTTTTAATTTTCTATCCTAGTTCTCTCTATGAATAGAAGCAGATGGTTTTATCACATTACCTCAACTATAGTTCCCAGATTTATAGACGCTTTATAAAATGTGTAAGGTCTATATATGTAATGAAGAGAGTATATATGCTAGAATTATATTTTACCATTTAATAAAAAATAACAAAATATCATCCAAAACAAATATACTTATTAGAATATAGTTAAAATAAAAACAATGTGATAATAAATGTAATGAAATAAGGGCTATAATAGTCATCTCATACCAAACATTTTCTAACTTCCCACGTAGTATGTCATAAATAAAAATACTGAATCAATATAAAATAACATATTGATAATCCACTACCAATCTATTTTATGCCTCGCCCCAACAATTATCACTTTTTTTTTGAAATCTTGGTCGATGATAAAAAATGACCCCCACTGAACATAATCCACAAAAAGTGAGGGATACTCAAGTATACAAGTGAAATGGAGGTCTAATGAATATGATATTACATAAAATGGTTTGGAACTTCTATATTGTTGTTCTATTTAATTTTATATATATTGATATGTGAATGTGACATGGTTTCTAAAAATTTATAAGAATAATAAATAAAATAATCCAGCAACATCAGTTTTGGCCAGATGGAAGAATATCGTTGAGCATGTCATGTGGTTTGGGTCATACCGTGTAGAAAACAATGAAATTCGTACCCCATTGAAAAGTGAACCTGATCAACCATCCCTACATCAACAACTTTCAAGGTATCTCGAGGCACATCAAAATTTCATGTCAAACTTATAAATATGAGATCTTGTTGTGTAACCCATGAATCCCTCATAATTAGGACCAAGTGAACCTGAACATATCATGAATAGCTAAAAAATCATATCCTGGGAATTCTATGAATCACTTTAAACATAAATTAAATAAATGGATATAATCAAATTCCACATCTTCCAAAAAAATAACATCCATATTGTTAAAACTACAAGTAATATTTTCAATAAAAAGATACCAAGGATTACAGGTATCCCCATTCGTTATGAGTAATTATATCAATATCGCTTGTTCAAATTATTGGGAATATTTAGACATCTCATGATCATTAAAAAAATCCCAAATACTGAATGTTTTTTCCCAGAAATTATATGAATCATAAAGAAATATGGTCTTCGAAGCATCCCTTATATATCATAGTTTGATTCTTGTAAAATTTTCTATCCTTCATCTGGATCAAAAACTAGATCCCATGATGCACCCTAGACATCCCCTATGAATCCAATACCTCCCATTTTTATAACACTATCCCACATAAGGCTAAATGTTCGTTCATAGGAATGACATATCAGCATCCCTAAAATACAATATTCATATCCATACCACATTATAGGTCTTACTGTTCCAATTTGGCCACCATTTTTATTACATTATAAATACATTAGGTTTAAATAAATTAAAAGGTTTTCAAAATTCCCAAATCCATTACTAAATTCCATAGGCTAAGGGGGTTAAATTTTCAGTATGAGTTCTATAGTAACACACATTACAGTCCCAACCAAAACCAATTTGGTTACCCTTTTTGACAAAAAGCATTCTTAATTATTTTAGATAATCTTTTTGGATCCTAGAGATGAGATGGTATGAGATTATGAGGCATGTAGATCATGTAATTCATATTATATTTTTATTAAATTTATTAAATTATTTGTCAAATAGTTTTTCAGATATATTAAAATATTTCCTAAACATTTCCTTGTATTAGAAATGCATGACCATGGTTAAATTCTAGAGAATGGGGTTTACCCTTGGCACATCCTATGGTTGTTTAGTGTCAGATTTTCTATTTATGAAGATATTAGTGAGTGCATTTTTATTATAAATAAATAATTTATTCCTTTTTTAATAATTTTAAAAATAAAATTTATTTTAAAATTTAATATATAAAAGATTTCAATTGATATTTTGATAACCCACAATTAATTTATAGGATATTCCTAGTGTTCTTTATTGGCTGGTCGAGGTCACACAATAAACAAGAACTAGGTTGAGGTGGATCTATATGCAGTGAGTGAAATATGTATTCCCAATTTACAGTGAATGCGTTATTCAATATTGAGTGACCCATGATATAGGTATGGATCATAACTTTTGATTAGTTTCCTTTTCCTTAAAATATTGAGTATTGATTATTTTTAACTTTTTTTATCACTATTTTCAAACCCATCACCTGAGATCTTCTGACTGAAAGAAATTGTTAAAATTAATTTTATTCTTTATGACCTTATACTTACATTTTTTCTCATATTTTCAATAATTGGAAAATGATTATTGGATAACCATATATTTAACATTTTTACGTGTAATTCATATAACTATTATTCTCACTCTTCACCATTGGAATTTTGTTTCACATTTTAAAATTGTTTAGTGCGTTTTAATGTGATTTAACTCTATGATTCATTTTGTATTAGAAAAAGATGAATGTGATTTTTATTTTCCAGTATAATATGATGATTTTTGTGAGATACGTATGTGGATTTTAGATTTAGATTTAGATGACAACATAACAGATCAACATGTTGGCTAGTGACGGGTTTTAATGGACATAATATGGCCACCTGTGATATATAGTGCATGGAAAACACAAGATATGGGACCCCTACTGTGAATAGTAGTTGAAACGACAATGATTTTGGGGAAATGAAAATATTTGGAGGCTCCAAAGGATCCAATGGAAAACCTGACTACAGATCTTGTAGTATAGAAACACATGTCTTTTAGTTATCCAACTGTAGCGACCAGGGTTTGGAAAAAATATAACAATCAATCACCATATGGTTTGGCCCCCACGTCATGTGACCCCCCATGTGAATACAATTTTTGTTCCTACAACACACATCTAGGACCCTGTGCAGGATAACATACCATGAAATCTCGGAGTAGACGATTTTTCACTGGGGTACATGTGCTTGACTTGATGTACATAGGAATAGATAGAATAACGCTATAGGATATGGGTAGCTATGATGTGTTGTTTGGTGGGACTACAAACCATTTATTGGAATATAAATTTCTAGGCCTTGTTATATATGGTACACAACTATATGGACATGTGAGGTCACATTCAAGGTGACCCTTAGTACAACTCCTTTACTTTTCCTAGTAACGTCCACCATGTCTATCTCAATATTCATGTGTCATATTTTTTTTATGAGTATCCTACCCCAAGAATTCTTCCATGTAAAACAAAATAGTACCCTTCGTAATGGACTTTGAGATATTAAATGGAATTTTATGTGTATTAGAATATTTTTTTGGAGATGCAGGAAAAATTCATTGTTCAAGTAGGATCCTCAGAGAGAGGTTGGGGTCTCCAACCCCTCAATCGTACCAGGGCGCAGTTCCCAAAAAATCCATAAACTAGTTAATTAGAACCCCCTAACAAACTAGGGAGCAGGTCCTATAAATTCTGATCGGCACCCCTATGACACACTAAGGAATGGGTTTTTTAAATATTTAGTTGAAATCACCTAAGAAGCACTAGGGTGTTATTCCTCTTCCTACTAAGTTGAAAAACCCAAATGCACTAGTATACTTTTCCTCAACATTATTAGTAAAAACTCTTTAAAATTATAAGGATTTGTTCATAAATCTATTGAGGGGAACCGCCTTATCATACTATGGTGTGGGGCCTCTATAGAGAGATTGCCCCCCCCCCTTTGGGATATGGATTTGTTGTGAGGTTAGGGTCCTCCCCATGGATTTTGGGGATAGAAACATGATATACTAGTCAATAGAGATTAACCATTATAAAGTTGTTGATAAACTCATAGTCCATGGTATGGATATGAAATTTAGATCCCCCTTATCTGTTCATTGGATTTATTTAATGACCATATATATATATCTTGGGTTTTTGGTTCCCCTTATTATATAAGAGAATATTAACAATACTATATCCTTACATTTCTCCCTTGTGGTTCTCGGGGAATCCTACTTGGTATGGAACTAATCAACCTTGAATGGGATTTTCCTATATGTGTCATGTCTTGTGATGATGACCCGGATATTGGAGGATAAAACAATGGATATTAGTGATACAAGGTTTTATTAATTGGGTATGACGTTTAAGCTTGGTGATCAGCACTTGTAAACCCTCATATTTCATTATTTCAAATATTGTCAGGTTTTGACCACTATTTTGGTTGGCCATATATTTCTTCACTTTAAATATTTATGGTTCTATCATACTCTATTGTATTAATTATAGTTTATTACATTCAAGTAATTAATGTAGATGTTACTTTATTTGAATATTCCTCTACACATTCTATGGATATAGTTGGGTGTGTTCATAGAGGTACATTTGCCGAAGTAATACCATATTATTTATTCCTTATTAGTGAGTATTTATATCCCTTTTCCAATTGGATGTGGGATTATGTTTGTGGTGTTTTAACAATCATCATTCTATATGGGCCCCAGTAGGATGGTTCCTTACAGTACAGTGTTAGAGAAGTTCATTCTAATTGATGGTGTTATGTGTTTTCCCTATTTGTGTATTGATTGGGACTAATTTAGACGGAATCAAAGTGTATCAAGTGTTTCTTTCATACTAGGAAATCTATTATTGGAGTGAAGACTGATGTATCTATACTAAATGACATTAAATACCATCTTTTCATCTCGATATACTAAGACAATATTTGCGTGGAATTTTTTACATGTGTAATATGGGATTGAGTCCTTCGGATGTTATTTTGATTCATCTACACATATATATTTTCTCATATAATCAAGGTAGGTCTCAATCACTTTAAATATGAATATACAAAGACCACCATCTATGTTGCATATTCATGATCGTGATGGTGATTTAATGAGAACATTCACTGAATTTATGGTCACATCTCTTGAGGTCTTTCATCTAGGTGGGAAGCTAGTAGCGCACCCACTATTAAAGTATAAAATATTACTAGTTGGGTAGGCTGAGGATGCATGAAGACTTATAGAACTCTGTGAATTCCATAACTAGACACCATTAAGGTTCTATGGTGATCAATATTGCTAGACATTGGAGGATTAGATTTAGTCTGTTATTTGAGTCTTTATTTTTATTTGGAATTACACAAATAAAATGGATTCACTGGAAGGAGGACTTTTCTATGGATAAAAAAGGATCTAGTGGTGTATAGTATTAATGTCTCTTATTTGAGGTTGGACTCTTATGGACTGATATCCAACTATAGTTTCATGAGGAATATTACCAATTGTGCTTATGCTCTGTTTGGATTTAGGAGCATCTATAGATTCCGAATGTTTGAATGAATGTTTTTGTGTATTCCATTAAGTTTACCAACTATATTAGGTACACCCTTGAAATGGTACTAGATGGTTTCATTTAGGTATTGATGTTAAAGAAGGGTATCTGGTGAGACATTTATTCTAATGTGGTACCCATATACATTTACACATATGATGGAGTGTTAATGTCAAAACTAATGATGAAGAAAATATTATATTTTGTAAAATTAATTTTTAGTGAATGATGTGATAATCTTGGGGTTGAGTCATCTATAGTGGTGAGAATGTACTAGCTAGATGGATATCAATATAGAATACCATCTTGTAGATAGACTTGGACTAATGGAAACATGGTGCATGGTAAATAGAGGACTCTAGAAACCTAATGAGGAGATAGGTAATGTATGTGATGGGTGCAGTAAGGTGTGACAAATTATGGAATGGATTTCCTTATTGATATCACGCTTAACGCGCCTCCAAATTTTCAAAATCCTCTGCTTTTACCGAAGATGCCTCCCTGGCTGAGGGATTCTTTACTATCTCCTTTAACATATGATAAACCATATATGGATCTTATTGATCACCCCATAGACAAAATTCTTTATATTTAGAAACTATTCATTCCCATCTATCCACTATAGAGGTCTCAAATGATCTATCTCTTAGTGAGAAGGTTCTTCAGTCAACATCTTTCTACTCCAATCATCTTTCCCATATCCCTGCGATTTTTATGTATAAGCTTCAGGTTATTTCTTTTGATGGATCTCCAGTTATCTACTTCCCCATACATTATATTTAATTAGTTTTTGTATTCCAGATATAGACCTTGGTATCTCTTTTTTGATAATATAAACCCCCGTTTCCATTGTTATGAACATCTATCCTTCTTGAGAACTGGAGTCTATATAAATGGTGTAAATCCTCATCCTAAAATACTTCCTTGAGGTTATGGAATCATAATATTATTTTTTTAAAGCTTATTCCTATATCAATCCATTGGTTAGTAAGTGGAGAATCAACCAGTTCGAATAGTTTTTAGAAGTACACTATGGTAAACAGTTACCTCAAGTGGTGGTCTAGGGGAATTTAAAATGTCTCCCCTACCTTTACATAACCTTTCATTACTTCTAGTCATTGGTGATACCCTTGTATCCATTCATTTTTAGGACGAAAGGACTCTTTATATTTAATATTCTAGTATGGCTCGTATCTATGTGGTGATAAATTATGTCATTTTTCCTACTTCTGACAACCTTTTTTGCAAGGAAAAGTAGTTCCCAGGTTGATATCTCTTTTATACCATTCCACCACAAGGTTATTCATATCTTGAAATATAAAAGAAAAATCTCATAAAATTTTTCACAAGTCTGAAATTGTGTATCAACCCTTTCCAAATCAGGCCCTACCATTCTGTGTGACATGAAATAAAATGTTGTTAGATCCTTAAAAATATAACATCTTTCTTCTAATTGAACCAATGGTGCCTCCTACTACTATTTATCCTCTTGAAATTAAATTTCTACATATGATGGGGATTATAAAAATTAATTAGGTATGGGTATTAGTTATCATTTTACAACTTATATAAATCTGGTTCTGTGTTTCCTTCTTATGTTCTACTCCATGGTTTTGATGAGGTTTATTTTTTAGTGGATCAACCCTTTCCTCTAAGACAATGTGGTCCTCTATCATGCAGGTTTGAGACTTGACATTAGAAATTGAAAATAACCCCTATATGATTCCCAACATCATCTATTCACTAATCTAGCACACTAAAAAATGTATTGTTTTTTGTCACTTGATGATACTAGTATTGAGTTTTGTGATTACTCATCATCACCCAGTAGAGTATGAACACATGCCAAAGTCAAAATAGAATAGTCTTATTCACTTTCCCCACCTAAGTTCATGACTGCTTAGGGGGCCAATGGTCGATGTCCCCAATTCTAATTATCACTTGCCTCATCATGAATGCCTATAGGTTGTGTTTCATTGGTAAGGTAATATTTTTAGTGAAATAGTAATGTCACACGAAGGTTGAAATTGTTCTTAGAATAAAAATAAGTGGTAGAATTCAAAAATATAGGCCATTTCTTGAAAATTTGTTTTTATTCATTTCATGTGTGAAGATCTTGATAATAATCAGATTTGGATCTTTTATAATGATTTCATCTTAGTTGAGAAGTTTATCATTTCCAACCTTAACATTAATGTTAATTCTAGTTTTGATGTCTTCTCTTTCTTCTTTTCCATTTCTTATTCTAGTTGTGACTTGAGGGAGAGATTCCTTTATTGGACAGATCTAAGAGACCTCATTATAGGTCATGTTTATTGGATTATTATTGGGAATTTTAATTATATACTTTACCCATAGTAGATAAAGTGGGGGAGATTAACACTTGATGTATAGGAAATATTTCAAGGCCTTTTCATCTCAAAATGTTCTATTAGGCCTTGGATACCTTGAATAAAAATTCACATGGTGCAATAACTAAAAATAAAGCTTCCATTTTTTGGGATGCCTCGACAGTTGCTTTGACAACATCGAGTTTCTCTCTACCTTTTCTAATGCTATATTGGATCATTGAGTTCATTTGGTCTCTTTTCATTTACCACTCCTCCTATATATTTCATGTAGTAATTTAGAATAAGATCAATTTCTCTATTCCTGGACATGAGAGGCTTACATTAAATTTCCAACCATGGTACTCTCATCATTAGAAAATACCTTTCTAGATAACTCTTTGGAATGGTTTAATAACAAGACTTGATGGTGGAAAGAGGAACTATGTATATGAGAAAAATACATGTCATACCACATCTTCCGTTAAAATATCATGAAGTTAGCTATTGAATCGGGTGATAAGCTTTGTGGATCACAATGGGATAATTATGTTTTTATAATCATCATTGGCCCCAAGAATCGCCCTTGTGGACCTGCTTCTCGAATAGGAAATAATTTCTATGGAGTGATCTAGGTATTCATGGATTAAATAATGTTAATCAAATACCACCTTGTTTCATGAATTCGTTAGAAAAAATAATCGGTCCAAAGTGAATAATATTATTCATGAAGACTGATATTTTTTCCAATAACCCACAAGTGGTAAGAGATATGTTGAGGAATATTTTTTACTCATTACGTAAGGATGTTAACCATCACATGAAGTATGGTTACCCCATAGGACAGACTGAAATTTTTCACATTATCCCACAAGTGATCTCTGATTATATCAATTTTGACTTTGAGAGGTCCCAATTCGAGAAAGAGTTTTATAAAGAAATTAATGATATAATCCAGAAAATATATCCTAGGTCAGAAGTATTATCATGATCCTGCAATATTATGTCTTAGGATCACATCAAACAAGAGATTATTGGCTACATCAATGACTATTTATTAGGAGAATCCTGCATCAAGTGGCTTGTTTCACCACACTTATTCTCATCCCCATTGTGAAGGATACTTCTGATGTACATCAATATAGGACAATAAGTAATTTAAATTATTCCTACAAAGTTTTTGCTATATTTATCAATCGATGGATTTCAATGTACCATCACAAGTGAGTCTTTAATGAGGATAATGGATTCCATAAGGGCCACTCTGCTCATACTGCAATTAGCTTCGCTCATGAAATGATGGGAGATATCACTATGAAATTCCATAGTTCGAATTCTTCGATTAAGGTTAATAAGGATATATGATAGGAAAATATTGAGTTTAGTTTCCTTATAAAAGTAAAATGGTAGATGAGTTTCTGAAAAATAGTGGTTGACATATTCATTAAGTGTATATGGTCTCCTTGGTTATTATTTACCATTATGGGGATGATTTATTTTTTCATTATATCGGTATGAGGTCCCAGATAAGGGGACCCAATCATCACTAGTATCTTTATTATGATACAAGATTAATTTAGTAGATATCTAGAAAAATGTATCTCTGAAGGGAGGGTTCGAACATTCTTGTGCAATCATAATTTCACCAGCATTACCCATATCTTCTTTGACGACGACTTTATTATATTTCTCAATAGAAGTAGTAGTAACCTGTAATATATCAACAATATTCTTGATGAATTTTGTAAATCTAGAGTCTAGATCGTCAAATAGGGGGAAACAATGTTTATATCTCAATTAATTGTTCTAGATTAATGAGTAATAGGATTGAATAAAAATTAGGGATCACATTGTGGCAATTTTCAATGGAATATTTAGGATCCCCAATCCCTCTATGTATGTTCTGCATTCACAACATTGATGTTATGGTGGAGAAAATCACCACACATATCCTCATTTAGAATAAAATATTTCTACCCTTTTTGGGGGAAATTTCCTTGGATAATAGTGTCATAACATATATCCCCCTACATGTGTTTTCATACGTTCTTATTTCAAATAAGATCCTTCGTAACATTGAAAAAACCATGGATATTTTTATTTGGGTTTATCAATAGGAGCGTATATTCCATTAGGCCCAATGAAAAAGGACGGGTTGTGATTTTTATGGGGGGAAATCCACATCTTGAGTGTATCTAACACCATTTTATAACATCAGTTGAAGTTGGAATGGGATTTACCTGAGGGTAAAACTCATTCACAATTTTTTTCCATAAAAAATACGGGACTCTGTTTGACATGGAAAGTGGGGGATGTGCTATACATTGGAATGTTACCTGTCGACACATCATTAACATATAATATTTAAAAATATGGATTATTCGGGATGGGGAAATCGTATTTTGGAGTGAAAATTGGTATGGGAATAATATATGTTTTATGTGCTACCTAGTTCCTAACATTCTCTTCCATCAGTAGAAATCTCTTCCTTTTTACACCTTATCTATTCTGAACCCACTATAACACGTACACTTCCAGAATATTTTTTTACATTTGAACTAGATTGGATGGTGTCCAACGATTCCCAATTAAAATCTTTCTCCATGAAATCTTATCATGGTGTTCATCATGTCAATGTTAATCTATATTCGTGGTAATGGGTTCTTTGGTGCGTATACACCCCATCCAAATCTATCATTCTTCCCCAGTGTATGCCTAATTGTTCTCTCTTCCAAGATGAAGGGGTGCATAAAAAATAAGTCTACATGGTCCCCAAATTATCATGTTTTCAAATTCCGATATATGAATTTTTTATTCACCTATTATTTAAAATTGAATAGGTTTCTGATATCTGTATGAATTTCACAGTTTACGTGGGACTATAACTATAGGGTCTTTCATGGAGGAGATTCCCCAAACCTAGTTTAATTTTGTGGGGAGAACTGTGCTGATGAAGAAGGTGTTGCCCCTTTTTTTGTATGCTAGGTGTTGGAACCTTTAGTCTGCACAAAACAAGGCCATACATGATGGGAATCCTAACCCTCGATCAGTTATGCATGCTAGAGAGGGAGGTCCTTTGTGATGGATTTAACTCACAGCTGAATCTTAGAGACTAATCTTCTTCCATACGGAGCTTCATGGGGGGTAGGATTTCAATATTTTTGGTTCATTCTATGACACCTATAGGAATGTGGTTTCACTGGTAAGCCCCTGAGTTTGGCATCAAATTAAATGTTGAAGTATCATGAATGAAATGGTGTATGAGGGGGTGGGGGTGTTTATGATAAAAAGGGTCTTTGGACCCTCTTTTTAGTTTATGTCTTATTCTGTGGTTTATTTTATGGAATTTTTAGTATCCATGTTTAAGAGATTAGAATTTTATCCCTCCAAGGGAATCTCAGTCCATAAGGTTGAAACAAATTCATTTATTATTCACAACTCAATTGAAAGTAAATACAATACATGATGGTATATCACATATGTCGTTCATAATTTCCAGATGATTCTATCTAAATGTAGTTTCCTTACTCACTCTTTTATATAATGAAAATAGGTATATGTCGTCCTAGAATTTTTGGCTCCTCCTTCTGCCCCTTGAATTATTTTCATCTATATAAGATCGCTTCTTCCTTCGAGGTCGTTAATGTGGATTAGGATAATCCTTTGGATTTTTTTTACATTAGGCCACCCTGACTGGTGTTTAGCTTCAACAAATTTTAATAAAAAAAATTTAATGTTATATGGGTGATGGGTGTTGTCACCTAGAACATTATTTCTCCACCACAAATGTAAAGGATGGAATGTCAGTAACAGATGACCCACCATGTATGATTTAGCTATATAATCACTATTCTCAAAAATGTGGTTTTGGAAGCCTCTAATGGGGAAATTATTAAACATGGTAGAATATATATAGAGACGGAGGATCAATTTTGAGGGGGCAATTCATCTATCGTCACCGACCACCACCACTAGGATTCCCACTACAGGATCTGGGAATGGTTTTCAGGGCTATGAGAAGTTGATGGATATAGATGATTGTGGCTAGTCTACAAGAGATATGATCATAAGTAGGATCGATGTTTATTCCTCTATTACATAAGTACTATTAGACAAAATTCAGAGATAGACCTTTGTCAAATTTTTTAATTGGATGAGAAATTGATTCGCATTGTTAAATTATCCTAGAAGAGTTGGAATGAGCATCCTATAGGGAACACTACTACATTATTACATATATGTTGGTAGTGTGAGATGGTTCTTGGTGGAGAGTGATTCATGTAGGGGCTCTTTTTTATCATGAATAATCCTTATGACATCATTATTGGTATGATATATTTTTCTACAGTTCAAGAAAAAATTGACTATAATTACATATGGGTTTGATTCCAATGAAAATATGAGACAACATTATCCATTTTATGAGAGAGATGTATTGTGGTTAAGAGTGTGGGTTTTGTGATAAGAGAGATTCAATCCATCAAAAATCAATTGGTGAGTGAAAAATTTAGAGTATATGGTTTCTCGGGTATTTATATTGTATTACTGGTGGATGAATACATTAGTATCATCCTCAAGGATGTGATGAGATTAACTCCAATGTGGTATATGGGTTTTTTCATTTATTTAAACTATAATAAAAATCCAATATCGTCATGTGTATATTGGATGTCACCTACTAATATATGTGGGAAGAGTGTGTCTTTGGAAGAACTTTGAGAGAAGGAATTTATCATATCTATTGTGTCCCCCCAGAATGATTCTATTTTGTTCATGAAATAGGCGGATAAGATCTTTCATATTTGTGTAGACTATCTTTTCCCAAACCATGCTTTAATAAATAATAGGTACTAATTTCTATGGATTAATTGTTGGAGTTTGTGACATAAAACCAATGAATCTGTACATTATGATAAAAAATTATTCTTGGATTTGAATATTAACAAATACCTTATCACACATTAATTTTTCTTATGTATGAAAGTACATCAGATAATGTCCTAAGGATATTTGTTTCAAAATATGTTTATAGAGGATCACTGCTATGATGAGAACCAAGAAGTACCATGACACAATTCATGATTATATGTTCTATATCAAAATGATTTTATTTGAGGAACACAAATAATATAGGCCATAGGGGTGAGGACTCATAAATAATTGAGTCACATTCTCATTGTGTGAACCCATTGGTAATATCCAGGATGATATTATGAGAAAAATACCTTCTAGTAGGAAATCCACATTTCATAGTGTCATTGGATGTTCCTATCTGAAGATGTGTATATTGGTCCTTATATTTTCTGATTATTATTAATGGGAATTACCACTAATTCACATAGATATGTTGATGAAAAATGTTATGATACAATAGTTTTTGTGAGGTAGGTTTTTTTGGGAGTGTCATGAGGAATACTAATTTAATAGATTATGAAATAAAGGATTTTTTCCTCCTATTACATAACGGAAGATGATATATCAAGGCCGTTTTGGAATTGATATATCCTTAATAAATCCAAATCCATGGTGAGGAATGGGTCCGTTCAATTCTGGGAAGTCATATAATTAATAATCAAGCACATGGGTTGATGGAACTTGCATGCAAACTACTTGATTCGATATATCGAGGGAATGAGAATGCAATACACAGTTAGAATTTGTATGTGGTGACATGTCATTTGGGAATTAATTTCTTTATCTATGGGTTCCTTGGCATGTTTCTAGATGCTAACCTTTCAATTTAGGCAGTATCAGCCTAATGCCACTAAGAAAGAGTTCTATAGGGTTGCACACTATGTGTATCCGTGTAACATAGTTAAATATTAATTTTACATGTTGAATAAGGATTATTACTAATTGAGGTTTAATAATTATTCAATGAGTATGGATCAAATTTATTTCGACACTGGCTATTTGGGAGAATATATTATGGGAGAAATAATATATTTATTAGTGACTAATTTCGTAATATTTATTTGATGAAATAAATAATCATTATTTGAGGTCTAATAAATGTGGTGGAGGAAATAAATAAAATGGAAAAAACAAAACTAGACAGAGTGTAAATTAATATACATGGCGTATAGTATTTCGGAGAATATTTTTAAAATAATAATATTTATTTAATATAATAATATTAGGTTTTATTATCTGGGTTCATGTAATGTAAAAATAATATCCAGAAATTATTATTAGACATGTTGTCTTACTATGAATTCAATGTAATAAATAAATACCTATAGGTAATTATTTTATTTTAATATTTTATGTATTATAAATCCCAATCACATTACTCTCATTAATCATAGCCATTACATGTGGTTGTTCACAATGGATCTGGATAAAAATCTCTCAATCCTAGAGAAAATTCCATTCCTCCAAGAATGCTCTCAAGATACGAGAGAGATCCTCCTACACTGAATCATGGAGCGAACTATGGAAGAATCTCTCAAGGTGATCGAATGTATGCATCTCAAGTGAAAGATATTATTCACTATCACCTAGAGATATCTTTGGTAGCATCCAATGATAAGTGATTCATGTGTGGATCCCTTCAAGAGGAATCCAACACCATGCTTCCCCGACACAGCGATGGATCACGTTGGATCATGACAAGATGCTTCAATGGATAGATAATTCCATCAGTGTAATTATTGTCAATTTTAATATTAATTATAACAAACATATTAGGATCCTATATATGGTTGTTGATACATCCCTCTTTCATTTTTTTCATCATTCTATTCGGAATATCATGTTTTTTAGAATCAAGACAGACATCAGATTGATCATTGTTGAAGGTAAAATTAATTTTGGGTACATTCCTCCACATACTTCCACTGTGCCCAGAACCTATAAGTGGTATCAGTGGGGTCATATGTTTGGTTATAGTTATCTATTTTTCCATTTATGACTTATGCATTTAATACTTTAGTTTTTTTGATTCATGTTAATCAATCTATAAATATGAATCTATAGATCTATTTCTCCCCTTTAGATTCACGTTCAATTTACAAAATCAATATTTTTCTTTTATTTTTTCTTAAAATGATATAGAGGATCCCATTCAGAGGTGAGAATGGTTTTTATTTTTACAACACCAGAACAGAATGCAGGTATTTGGTAGTACACAATTTGTAGTCAAGGATCAATGCATCAGGACTAGTCTTCTAACCCAAGCCATGTGAGTGGAGTTTCCCTAAGTCTTAATTACTTTTTCTGTTGACCGGGATCATGTGTGACATAGTTTATTTATTACTTTTCATATGGCCCAATAGACATGTCATGTAGTCCATTTGGGTTAGGGTTGGACTATGTACCCCGTACACGGCTTTCCTGAATAAAGACTTTGTAACAAGGACACTACACAACGTGTGCCCCACTGGACCTGTTGTGTCTCCAATGATTTCCGATGTACTTATATGCACCGTATCCCCATGCATGTACATCATATCGACAGTGAATTATAGTATACATCATTTAGTAGGAACTAAATTCCATGTACCTATTAAAATTATCCCTATTTATAAAAATTTATTATTATATTATTCAAACCCTTGAGACATGTACCATCGTGTTGGCGTAAAGCTTTGACCCAAAACGTGATAGGTGTTTTATATATACAGATTTAATTTATCATCTATGTAATTTCCATTTATACTCATTGAGTAGTTATAAATGTGAATTCATTGGGTTTCCTCCAAGGATCATGTTACGAACAAAGATAATTTCGTATGAATCATTTTTGTTAAAATTATAATGTGTGTGAATCTCAAGGAAATTCATGAAATGGTTTAAGATAAAAAGTAATGATTAATTAGATAAATATTTAATTTATTCAAGCATGATTTATCCTAAATAAGGATTATAAATTAATTTAATGCTAGTTTTATTTATTCATAAATATAATTGCATGTATAGGTTATCATTAACTAGACCATAAACATTGTTTGGTGGTGGTTTCTTTAAATTTATTAATTTAAATTAAATTTTTTGCCATGCGAACCTTCTCTTCATTATTATTTAGGTCACACGTGCCCAAAGATTCATTTTTCTAAGTCCCTTTTTTACTTCATAAATGTGCGTGAGATAATGGAATATGTAATGGATGGAGCTCCCAAGCAAGTGGAGGCGGCTGAAATTAGGATATGAGTTGAAACAAATCCAAGTAGATACAAAGGTGGATTGGTGGAAAGCTATAAACCCGAACCCAAAATGCTAAAGGTGTTTCACCCCTATGTATTGGGTTAGTTTATAATCCACTATATAAACTAACCAATATAACAAACTAATGATCAGGACATTTATTTTATTTATATCAGTTTCACGGTTTATTTATTGTGGGTGTGTTGCCATAATCACACAATTGATGATTATAAACAATCATTCAAGATGAAACTATAATAAGAATGGAATATTGTGTAAATATAATCTTATACATGGTTAATAACTTAAGTATATCCCACTTAATATTAAAATCATGTTTGAAATATAGTAAAATGGAAATTTATTTATAAGGATAAAATCCCTCCTGGATATATTAAGTCGACAAAGCCTTCTATAATCTTCGGTGGAATCAAACAATAGTTCAAAGTGATGACCAACCCATATTGGTGTGCTTTTATTTATTGGGGAATTATAATTCAATGTTTTGGGTTGACTTAACTTGGTTCACATAAAGGGATGACTTCCACAACATGAAATGGTGTGACCAAGAGTCAAAGGTCGAGGAAAACCAAAATAATAGTATTTCAATATAGGGTATTCCACTCAACGGATCAAGGAGCTGCAATTTAATATATTTGAAATTTGGAATTCCTACCTATTACCATTCGTGATTCTTGAAAAAAAGTAGTTATGTTAATGAAAAAGTAAATATGGATCCATTCCACTAGAATATTATGAAAATAAAATATTATGAAGACCGTAGCGAGGGATATTGGATTTTGGTAAAATAGTCGGAGACTAATAAGTGTTAATTTATTTATCTGTCACTGTTTTATCATGATACAATACATAATCTATTCTCATAATAATTTTTTAAATGAAAAGAAAAATGAATTCAAACATATAATTGGAAACCATACAGGAGAAGGAAAATTTTGTCACCGACATCAATATCCAGTAGTTGTAGAGGCGTTTAATCATCATCTTTCACTGTGATAGGATATTGTATGGGTTAGAGAATCTTATTCCAATTGTTCATGGAAATGAGGCCAGGGATGAATAAATATATCTCTATATGAAACATTTGGACGATGCCACATATGCCCAATGTTTCATGCTATCATCCATGTCTAATCATCTCTTAAAAAATGATAACATGGACGCATATAGCATGATGTATCAACATAAGGATCTATATCATGAGAAGGTGAGACAAGAGATATATGAGATCTCCAATTCATTGATGAATACTACATATTCAGAGTCTATTCCAGACGGGCCTCATTGAGTCATGCATAATGTCTATACTGAATGCCTATAAATCTTAGGGATTATTTTATCAGATGAGTTGCATACACATCTCATCCTATCTTTACATCTCAAGAATATATCTATATTTATTGTCAACTACAACATGATAAATAATGATAAAAGTATATTGGAACATCTATCCTTGATTCTCTAGGTAGATAAGTACATGGGGAGTGCCAAACCAACTGTTTTTATGTAAAATAAGAAGAGGATGGACAAGTAAAAGTGTCAATGAATTTTTAAAAGGTATGAAGCCCCATAGCATTGTACATATAAGAAGAGGAACATCTAAGTTTGGGGAATTTAATGGGAGGCGGTATATTTTTCATGTGGAAAGCGTGGCCACTGCAAGGGAAAAAACACACCGAAGCATGGGGATGCTAATGGTGTGTTTTTTATTGAGTGAAATCATTCCATTTCTACACAATGTTTATTAGTAATAGCATCTGGGGATCACGTCTATATTCAAATGTTGGAACCAAGTATATTTGGAATGATTTAAAAATGAAAGGTTAATATTTGAGCTACTAATGGTGTGAGGATGGTTGTGTTAGCCATTAGAGATTACAATCTCTCTTTTCCAAGTGGAATGATTTTGGATTTATATAACTTTTATTATGTACATATTGTTACCATCAACATAATTTCAATATCATGATATTATATGGATGGATTTATTTTCTTATTTTCAAATAAGGGTTTTTTCTTTTATAATAAAATCATATGTTATGGCATGGTGAATTTAAATAAATGTTTGTATGTATTAAATTATGAAAACCAATTGTTGAAAATCGATAACAAAACAAACTCACGCGACACATACATCACCATGTCGTGGAATCACGGTCTCGGTCATGTAAACAAGAAGCACTTTAAAATTCTCATCCAAGAATGTTATTTATACTCTACTATGCTAAAACCACTTCATCGATTTCACACTTTTTTACAAGGTAAAATAACCAAGACACCTTTCGGTGGAAAGGGTCAAAGGGCCACAGATCTTTGAGGATTGTTACAAAAGGATGTGTGTGTACAATTTCTAATAGAATCTAGTGGTAGGTATTATTACTTTTTTAATTTTGCAGATGATTTGTGTAGATATGGCTATATCAACATAATTAGGTATAAGTCACAGTCCTTGGAAAAATTTATGTAGTTCATGAATGGGGTAGAGAAACATCTTGATAAGAAGAAAAAGAATAATTGATCATATCGAGGTGGACAATATCTTAAACCAGAGTTCATCAACCATTTATAAGAGTCTGGGATTCTATCTCATCTCAGTCCCCCTTATACACAACAATGGAATGATGTTAGTAAAAGGAGGAACTACACTTTATTGAACATGGTGAGGTCCATGACGAGTCATACAAACATTCCCTTAACCGTTGTGGATATTCATTACTAACTACATCATTCACGTTAAATCGAGTTCCAACTAAGGCCAAAAATGGAATTCCCTATAAGTTATGGAAGGGAATGAAACTCATTTTGTCACACACATGTGTATGGGGAAGTTAGGTGTTCTTTAAATCATTCATAAGAAACATGATAGCACCCACTAAACAAGGTGTAACTTTATAGTATATCCTATCAAAATTAAATGATATTACCTAAATAACCCTTCAGACAAGAAAGTGAATGTCGCCATACAATTTTTCTTTCTTGAGATGGAGCACATCCTAAAAAAAGATTGTGGGAGAAAGATTGACATTAAAAAAGTAGATGATTAATATACACATGAGTGGGTACAGCAACAAGTTCCACTAGTCCACATGGATGTGGTTCTAGAAACATAAGTACTATGTATGATCTCCATAGAGGCTAGAGAACTAGATAGATTTGGTTTCCTTGTCTCTGAGAATGGTGAATCATTATTGTCGGAAAATGGTGAACCTATCACGTACAAGGATGCAATAATAATATCAAAAGCTACAAGATGGCAAGAAGATATAAAATCTAGGATGGTTTCCATGTATCATAACCAATTTTGTGTTCTGGTTGATGAGCCAGTTTATGTAAAGATTGTTGTATGAAAATTGGTGATTAAGTGAAAAATGGACATGGAAGGATATGTTATCACCTATAAATAATGGATAGTGGCTAACAAATTCATAAATCATTATTGAACTGACAATAATGAATCCATCATTCCATTTTTCATGTTTAAATCAATAAGAATAATTATTTCTATTGAATCATACCATGGATACTTGATTTGGAAAATTAATTGCAAAACATCATTCCATAACAGGAACCTTTAAGATGATATCTATATGATACAACCAGATGTGTTTGTGAAACCAAGTGTAACCCAATGGATCTGTATGTTTCAGAAATCCATTTATAGATTACAACTTGCCTCTTGGTCATGGAACATTAGACTTTATAAAGCTGTAATGGAATTATTTTTCATTAAGAATGAATGTGAGCCATGTGTATATAAGTGTTTTAATGGGAATGTGGTTTTTATCCTAATAGTATATGTTGAAGACATATTACTTATTGGAAATGATGTACCAGAATTATAGTAATTTAAGGACCTGTTGAACATGTGTTTTTCCATGAAGGACATAGGTGAATAAGCATACATTATAGTGATCAAGATCATTGGTGAAATATCCAACAGGTTGCTTAGACTAAGTCAGTATACATATATTGACCATATACTAAAATTATTTAGTATGGAATAATGCAAAAGCGGATGGTTTCTAGTACCACATATACTACATCAATCTAGTAGAAATATTCCTCATACACAATAAGAGAAAGATATGTTATTTTATCCCATATGATTTATCTATAGGATCCATCATGAATTTCATGTTATGTACCAGCCCTGATATTGCCTATGCATTGATCATGGTAGGAATATATTATAAAGGTACATGAGAACAAAATTCAACTACTGCTAAAAATATCCTTATGTATATAAAAAGATATAAGGATCAAATCCTAGTGTATGGAGGAGATGATGAGCTTGTCATAAGAGAATACTTTGATGCTGGTTTTTAGATAGATCAAAATGATTTGATGTCAGAATCAGGAATTTTTTACTATCTCAACGAAGGATATGTGATCTGTATTATTTCATAGAAGCTAGTTGTCACAGATTCTACAACGCAATATAAATATACAACGGCTTCTGATGAATTTACGGAATCCATCTAGATTCGTAAATTTTTCCAAGAGCATGATGTAGAACCTATCAGTAATGATCCAATAAAATTGTATTTTTATAATACTGTAGTGTTGGATCTTTGAAAAGAAACAATGTCACATCAATGGAAAATGTACTTTCTTTGGATGTTTAACCTCTTTTGGGATTTATATCAAAGGGGTGAAGATGCAGGCAATAGATTGTACATAAAATAGAATGTGGTGGAACCCATGACTAAAGGCCTATCTTAGAAAAATCAGGAATATCATGTTAGAGCTTGCAGGTTAATGGATGTTACCATTGTGCTCTAGTCCAAGTGGAAGTTTGTTGGAGTTTGTGGCCTATAACATACTATTTTTTAATTTAGAATAAAAATTTATTCTTGGATTTGAATATTAATAAATACATTACGACACCTTGATTGTTCTTGTGCATGAAAATGCATGTGATAATGTCCTAAGGATAGATGATGCAGTAAAGGGATATAGCGGATCCCTGTTATGATGAGATCCTAGATGTACTATAACACTATTATTGAATATATGTTTTATATACGGATGATGTTATTTGAGGGCCACAAATAATACCGGAAATTATGGGTGATGACTCATAAAACCATGATGCACCTTCTCATTGTTTTCGCCCTTGGTAATATCCAGGAGGATATTATGAGAACAATACCATTTAGTAGAAAATCTACATTCCATAGTGTCATCATATGTTCCTTTATATGGATGTGTTTATTTGTCCTTACACATGATTATTATTATTAATAGGTATTAAAAATTTTACAATAAGATGTATTGATGAAAACTATGATGACACACCGCTCGCTGTGAGGTAGGATATGTTTGGTGTGTCACAAGTGAAACGATATTAATAGATAAAGCAAGAAATTATTAGTCCCTTATATTCTATAATAGATGTTTATATCTTAGGCCCTTTGATGGAATTGATATTTCCTAAATAAATCTACAACCATGGCGGGGTATGGGAAAGTTCCATTCTAGGAAGTAAAATAATGAATAATCAAGCTCAGCAGTTGATGGCACTAGCATGAAAATCTCTTGATTCGAGTTATCAAGACAAAGAGATCACATTACATAGAAAGAAATTATATGAGGGGACACGTGATTACAGTGTTAACTTATTTATCAATGGGTTCGTTGGGGTGTTTCTATTCTCTTACATTGGACATCATGAAGGAAACTTCAAATTCCACTTACAAAGAGGCCTAGAACGTCACACAATAAGTGTATCCAAGTATCTTAGTTAAATATTCCTTTAACAAGTTGAATAATGATTATTCCCAATTGTGGTATAATAATTATTCAATAATTCGTAATATCATTTCATCCAACATGGGTTATTTGAGAGAATATATTATGGGTGAAATAATATATTTATTAATCTATAATGTAGTGATATTTATTTGATAAATAAATAATCATTATTAATGGTCTAATAAATATGGGGAGGAAATAATGTATATGGAAAAACAAAAGTAAACGTTGTGTATATTAAAATATATATAGAGTATTATTTGTGAAAATTTATGAGAAATAATATTATTTATTTAACAATATAAAATTCTGTTTAATACATTGGTTGTATGTAAAGTAATAATAATAATCAAATGCTATTATTTGACATGGAGTTTTACAATTAATTAAATGAAATAAATAAATAACTATGGGTAATTATTATATTTCATTGTTATAAATATTATAAATCTCAATTAGATTACTCTCATTAAGCCTAGCCATTCATTGTGTTTTTCCACAATAGGTCTGGATAATACTCTCATGAAATGTGACAATTCTATTCCTCCAAGAAGGCTCTCCTGTTACAAGAGAGATCCTCCTCCACCAGATCAAGGAGAGCGCTTTGGAAGCGGCTCTCAATGCAATCGAAGGCGGGGATCACATGCAAAGTATCGTCCACACTAACACCCAGAGATCCCTTTGGCGACGTCTAGAGATACAAGGATCACGTTTGGATCATCTCTAGAGAAAGCCTACACATGGCTTATGTGACACAACAATGGATCACCAAATATCATGACTAGATGAATCAATGGAGAGATAATTCCATCTAGGTATGTCTTATATTTTAAATAAATTAATTATAACCATCATATGATGATTCTCACTATGGTTTTAAGACAACCCTCATTCATTTTTGTTTTTCTTTCTTTTTTGAACTGGTATTTTGCCATCAGGAAGTATCTTGGATTAATCATTGTTTGTGTTAAAATTAATGTTGGGTACACCCCTCCATGTGATTCCTCTATTCATAGAACCTATATTAATGGCCTCCATGACCATTTATAAAGCATGGGTTTGTTTGGGACAACCAATAATGGTTCCCCTAATAAATATTTTAGAGTTATTGTGGTTAATATTTCGAAAATGTAATTATTAAATATATAGAAACCATGAGTTCCTAGTGAAACATTTTATTTTGAAAAAATCCCCATCATTTTTATGGATTTTATAAACAAAATATTCCATCAAAACCTGGACTAATTTTTGTTATTCTTTATTTTTTGTAATACTAATATACTCTATGTTCGAGGAGGATCATGAAGAGAACATGAGGATGGTCTTAGACTTACTTTTGGATAATTATCTTAATGGTTAGATTTAAAAGTTTCAGTTTTGATCCACAAGGTTCACCATCTAGTTCATGTCATTGGGATCACTGTTTAGCTATTAAACATATAGAGATTGATGTTTTTATTTCCTCAGAGCCACCCAAGAGTGATTGAGTGGATCGAAACATCATTATCTTGGATGGGTATTATATGTGGTTGATGGATTTATTTTCTATAGTAGAATACACATTGAATAACCTGGTGTAGAAGGTGAAAAAAATACTACACTATTACATTCCAAAGAGCCTTCAATACATTGAGGATGAGGTTAAACAATGATCTTGTGACTAAACTACTTGAAGAGGGAATGAAGTACATAGTATTTTTTGATTCCTCTAGAAATGGGACATGTTGTATGTTGATGTATTGGATTGAAGTTAACATATTCGGGTAGAGGTAGTTTAGACTCCATGATATAAGCTATGCAACTAACGACCTAGATTTTACAGTGGTATTCTTTCCACCAAATTTGTAAAGGAACTATCTTATTGTGGATATCTTTTTGTTTTACTCAGACTAAAAGAGTATCAAGTATAATTTCACAATGAGAGATATTATATTATGATATAGATTTTTGGGTTTTAGTTCCTATATTACTAACAATTTGATAGCGTCTATTATATTTCGATGGGAAATTTAGTGGTGTATTCCCTCCTTCAGAAGTATTTTTCTCTCATTGTTGAGAAATTATGATCCTATATTTTATTCCACTTAAAAAAATTAAATTTTATGTCGTTTTACGTAATCATAACCTTGTGTTTTTCTCATTATTATGATATGGATAATACATGGGATTTTGGGTCCTCTTCAGAGTAAGGACTCTTGAGCATTGGAGGTAATAGGTGGCTCGTATTGCTAGTAGAAACCATTTAGCCATGTTTGCATAGTTAGAGAAATTAGAACATGGGTTTTCAAGGCAGAATATTGGGTTTCACTAATTGACTCTAATAGTTTGCAATGTCTTATTTATCATAGTGATTAAACCAGGGGTTCACATTAGTTGTGCATGATTTTTTAACCATGTACCACATGTCCTGAAAGGACTGCTCCCAGGACAGTGGGGTGTGAATAGCTAGAGTACAGTTTGGAAAACGTTTCTACCAGACCATGATAATTTTAATACATTGAAAATATTACCATTATTAAATCAATATTATTAAATAATTGAACCCTTATAATATGTTCATTTCATAAATATTACAACCATCATTCTACCATGTAAGCTCAACTTGAATCCAAACCAAGGATTTGATGCTATTATTCTTTCAAAAATTCTCTTCAAGATCTTTCAATGGCATTGGATAGCCAATGGTTACTCTCCAATCCATGGAACCATTTTTTGTTACTATTCGCCTCATCAATGTTATTTTTGTGCAGTATACTACATCCTTCTTATAGATAATTCATCAGTTTTTTCTTTTTATTCCATCTAGATAAAACTAAAGGCTGACACAATATAATAGTTCTATCATAGGCTTAAGATAGTTTTTCTAGGCCTTTTAAATAATATTTGATTTCTATTTGTATACTAAATTTTTTCCAAATGATAGAACTTTATGTTTAATCTATTAAATCATATATTTAGACATAAATTAATCATTCCTCCAAATTAGGGTTTCCCTTGTAACTAGGTCTATTGATAATCCATGATCAGATATTACATTATCAAAAAAAGTGAATGTTGTGTATTGAAAATTGGAACATGGAGAGAATTTCATAATTTTTATCTTCCAATAATATTTCTATGGCTTTCCTCATGTCCTTTTCATGCACCCCCTCTGATATAGAGTATAAGAAAATTTTATCAGTGAAGAAAACCATAAGTCGGTCAAATCATGGATGAAATATCTGATTCAAAAGAGCTATAAACACCATGGGAGTATTTTTTTTACAATTAAAGGCATCAAAAATATCTCATAGTGTTTTTATGGACATAATAATTTCATATTTAGAATATTATCATAAAAAATCCTCAACTGGTGGAAGAATTACCTCATATCGATCTTAAGGAACCAATTGGTGCCTCTCAAATAGTCTAAGAGTTAATCAATTCCTAAAAATGGGTACTTTTAAATTTATTCACCTATTCTAGGAGATTATAATCAATAAAAATTATCAAGATATCATCAAAATTTTTCACAAAATGAAACTAGAGATTCCATGGTGAAAACATTAGGTGTGATTCAAACCTTCATTCTATGGTCCTACAATATTACCCCCAACTCATGGAGCTTGGTAAATGCCATTTGATAAGAAAAAAATGATATTGGTGTGGTTCCATTGTGCAAGTAAATTAAAATATTCACCTCCCTCATCAATGATAGTCCTGAAACATCAGTAATAAAGACCCCCGTATATTCCATCACTACAAAAATAAACAATATGACTGAAGAATCCAATTCACCAATGGGTAATATCCCTAACTAATTGTTGATGGTTTTCAGCTTCATACACACAAGACTTTCTTAATCATCTAAGAGATATCTCTCCCTCATAATGGAAAATATCATCATATCTATTTGAAGTCATATAAATCATATTTGATGATTATAAGTCTCATCCCCAACCATCGAAAACTAGTCCATACACATGATAGAATAATATGGCCTCATTTTGATAACCATTAAGTCCTATGAGAATATCTCTCCACAAATCTAAATCCTGCACTTCCAACAGATAAGAAATATCATAGAATCATAGGTAATTGGAACCTATATAAAAATATTTTTGGTTGTAGTCTTAGTACAGAGACCAACATCCAATATGATGGATATGTGGATGAATGAAATACTCACAATGTGTCTACTTCTACATGAGAATGAGTAGAAAACAAAAATAGAATAACATGGATGATCTTTTTTGTAGCATGGTCAAATCCCTCAAATTCCTGAATCTATCAATGGTGTTTACTTTTATCTCTTCGATCCTGGTGTATTCTACATTATGATCGTTGGGTTTGAAGAAAAACATAAAATCTCCACCCACCATTGTCTTATCCCTCTAGATCTCCACCTTCTCCTCCAATCATCCCACCTCCCTCAAGGCAACACTAGCATCATGTAATGACCATAACAATAGTATCCTGGAGCTGGTGCCACGATTTGTTACA
The DNA here is from genome assembly GCA_963277665.1 of Viscum album. NCBI lineage: Eukaryota > Viridiplantae > Streptophyta > Magnoliopsida > Santalales > Viscaceae > Viscum > Viscum album. The sequence continues at coordinate 1,844,070,085 of OY728163.1, read as the reverse complement.
TTGGTATAATAAAAAAGGAAGTTTCCTCCTGAAGAACTAAATAGTTTAGTAGTATTGGAAAACTAGATACATAAAAAAAAATTACATTTCAAATTTAATATAAATATAATATACAAATTTCATTGGAATCATCCATATCTCCACGATTATCGCTAAAAGTTAATCATAATATCAATCATTGAAACCTGGTAAAAAATAAAAAATAAAAAATGGGTGAGATATGATGATTAGTAAGGGTAGTTAATACATATGATGCTAATATAAATAATAGGGCATAGTGAATCACTGAAAAAAATGTCGTTAGAACATATAAAATTGCATAATATGGAAACAATAGAATCATAATACATAATTCCATAAAAATAATCACATGATATTGATACATAACCATGTATATTATACTAGTCTAACAATTACATGGATTAAAATTTTCTAATAAACTAATGAGGTAATTTATTATTCTAGAAACCTGAAACTTACCATTCAGGCATCCTAAATGACATCTAAAAATAAATGGTTAAGGATTCTTCCAAAACAATATCAAAAAAACTGGCATGCATTGGCCGAGTCCATATATTTTTTCCTCGAGAGACCTATAAATGAATCAACGGCTAAAGCATGACACACCTGTTAAATAATAACTCCAATTAATTACTCATATAAATAACGATAAACAAAAAAAAGATATACATATGTAATCTAAATATATTTCCCCAATCTGTAAACATAACCACCAATCATTCTAAGTAGTATGGTGAATGGTATCAAGATAGAAGATCAACAATCAAACTGATCAAAATTTATTTAATAAAATATTATTTATGATAATCATAAGAGTTAAATATCTATTTATTTTTATATTGAAAATGGGTGTTAACATAGATGAAAATTCTTTAATAAAATCATTGAGGATTACACCTTTTTTTGCAAATAAGAGCTCTTTTGTAAAATACATTTTTATTTGTCCGGATTGATTATATAAAATCAGATATGAACTAATATAGGTTTTCATGAAAATATTATCGATTTATAATAAAAAATAGTTTCTTAAAATATAATATGTATGGTACACAAAAATTGGAATGAAATCATGATGTTCCCTTTAATTGGCCTTCCATATTATAAAAATTGATAAGGGAACCTTGAAAACCATGTATTTTTATAAATAATAGATGAGATAATATGAATAAATGAATTTTTAATGTATACAATGTATTTATAAGAATTGCATATAACTAATTAAGATTTACATCATTGTATCTAAGCAAATATCGTAACCCAATTGAAAATAGAGGTTCGAGGAGAAAACCCTTACATTATGTCTAAATGAGTTTTTCACTTGACATAAATATTGTAGATATTCAAATTAAATCCATTAGTTAATTAATTTAGAACTTCATACACAATTATGTTATTTATTAACGTTTTATTATGTTAATTTATTATTTTATTGAATATTTATGGAGTTTAATTTCATTATTTGAGAGTATTATTTTTCATGGTTTTTTGGATCATGTCGCTTGTTTATAAGTAATGATGTTAATGAAAAATTGGTATAGTTCCCCATAATTTGAATTATATTATATTAATGATAATATATAATTGTAATTGTTATATATCTTTTTTTCCCAGATAGGTGGATAAATCATTTGATAACATGTCTATGATAATCGTTTATATTAATTTTAGTGGTTTTAGAAAATAAAAAACTCATTTTGGTTTATTATTTATTATAATTCAAATATATTACTTCCAAAAAATAAAAAGGGTTGTAATATAAATTTTACTACTTTTTTGTACCATTAAAAAGGTTTTATGAATATCATTGAAAATGGTGAAGGAAAATGAAATCGTTTCATCCTTGATGGTGATGAAACAACACAAAATGGATTACATTTACATTTTTAGAATGAAATTGATAGGAGAAGGGGATTGATGATGTAATATTACATTATAATAATAAAATTACAGTATATGTAAGGTACTGATGTTATAATACTATTTTTGTGAGGGTTTCTGAGGAAATAATAATAAAATAAAAGATCATGATAATAGATTAAAAGAAAATGAATGTGGTTTTTACCACAAGATTTTTTCCTCCTCGGGAACCTCTTTGGGAAAATGTTTTGGTCCTTTGATGTGACCAAGAGATACTAGAAATGGGGGAGGGTATTTGGAAGAGTATTGGGAGGATATTTTAAAGGGTTAAAATCATGGAAGGTGTGAGGAGAAAGGGGTGATGATGGGTGGTATTTAATGTGGATGAGTTGGGTGTTATTTGAATATTTTATTCATTGGTTTGTTATTTTTGTTTAATACTTTTAATATAGTGTTAATTATCACCAAATTATTTATAATAAATAATTTTAGTTCTATATTATGTTCTTACATCATCAACAAATCACCTATGACTAAATCATTCATGTTTTTAACAATTTTTTCTCAGTTATTATATTTTACTATTCACAAAAAATTCAAAAATATTAGAAAAAACACAGATAATAAACATAAACATTTTTCAACATGTAGAATTCAAAAATGAACTAATTTTTTTGAAAATAAGTTTCTAAATATAATTAATTTAATTATTAACTAAAATCATTATTTACTCGAAAAATCAAGATTAAAAAAAAACAACTGATTTTATAACACTTTGTAAAAATAAAAAATATCTAATAAAATTATCTTAAAAACATAATAAAACAAAATAAAAATATAAAAACATTTTATGAAAATAATTTTTCTTTTATATAATTTTAGTAATTATAAAAATTTATTTAAATATTTATGACTTACAAATATCCTAGTTCTAAATCAATAATTATAAAAATATTTACATAATTATACAGTGATGTAATTAAATAATACTTTTATTTCTAATATTTCTAATTTTTTTTAAATTTCATGGGTGAGGGGACTATTCATTTGACTAGTATACTATTCATAAGGGTCATATTACAATTCCTAAGGGAATGTTATTATTTCACTGGTATTCGTTCCTTAATTTCTATAAGTTCATCATAATTCATTAAATCTTCATTTAAAAATTTACTATTTTTATTTATAACTGATTTCATTTGATTTGTACTATTTGAAATAATCAACAGAAAGGAAATTTCATTGGTAGTATTTTTTTTGACATTACATTCTCCCTTCTTAAAAACAATGTCATCCACCAAATTTATAGAATCACACCTCATAAAAATATTTGGGTTGTTATACATAATATGTTCCTCAAGATCCCACATTGACCCTTTGATTTTATCAATTTTCCAATGTACCTTTACCATTCCTGTTTTGAAATTCTTCAACACCTTATCATTAATGTTCAGAATCCAGATAGGCTCTCCACATAAGGATAAATCAGGTTCAAAATATATTCCATCAGAAGTGAGGAAATTTGTTGGGTATGGAATGTACATCCTTAACCAAGAGATGTTGAACAAATTTTATACTTTAGAAAGTCTAGGAATCATTTCTAAATGATAATCCAGAGCTCCAATTCTGTCCTTAATTTCAAAATACCCAATGTACAAGGACCCAATTACCATTTCTTCCCAAATCTTATGACACCCATCCATTGAGATACATTTTTTAAAACATTATCTCCCAATTGAAATTCAAAAACAATCCTTTAGTTATCAGAATAGATCTTTTTTCTAATTTTCTCTACTCAGATATATGTTGGAATAAGCATTACCTTTTTCAATGTTTCCTCAATAAGATATAGGCCTACAAGCTTCCTTTCACCATTTTCATCCCAACCTGGTGTTGTAGGACATCTCCTTCCATATGATTTATTATATAGTTGCATATTAATACTATAATGGAAACTATTATTTTAGGAGAATTCTACTAGATGAAAATACTTATGCGACATACCATGAATACAATGTGATCATGATATTAACATGTCTTCTAATGTTTGGATTTACCTTTCTAACTTCCCATAAGATTGTGGGTTATAATTACAACTCAAATAAAGCTCTGTATCTAACTCTTTTTTAATAATTGTCTCTAAAATTTATTTAAATCATCGATCATGATTAGATGAAATTGAATGAGGTTTCCTTGATGTCTTAAAACTTCATTAATGTAGAACCATGTAAGCCATGCAATGTAATATCCTACCTTAAAGTTGCAAAATGTGCATATTTGGTTAGTCGATCAATAATTATCCATATTTAATCATTTTTTCTTTTAGTTTTTGGTATTCTGGTAACAAAATACTGTGTGATGTCATCACATTTCAATATTGGAATATGAAGAGGAATCATGTCTTCTCTAGAATGTTGTCTTTTGACCGTCACCTAATGAGACACTTAACACCTTGATATACTATCAGCAATTTCAAGCTCCATATTATCCAACTAGATATATTCTATCAATGAACAATTAATTGTAGTGAAGCCAAGGTGTATAAAAAAAATCAATCTATGGGAATCAAATAATAACTCTCTCTTTATCTCAGGTATATACGGAACACATAACCTCATATTAAATATCAGATTCCATTTTCATAGGGAAATTCCAAAATGTTCCCATTATTAAGAGGATTAATTTTCTTTTGAATATTCTCATCATTAGGCTGATAACTTATAATAAATTATAATAAATAAGGTTGGGTGACCAACTAAAAAAAGTAATGATGTTTCACCATACTTAAAAATTCTCATATCCATCTTTTCTAGATCTACAAACATAGGATCCATTTCAATCATCATTTTATTCATAACTCCATGATCCTTCCTACTCAAGGCATTTGCTACATTATTTTTCATCCCTAAATGGTTGTGTATTTAAAAATATTAATCATTGAGTAGCTCGATCCCCCATCTTTTCATCATGTTGAATTCATTCTATGAGAATATATATTTCAAGATATTGTGATATATATATTTCTCACATCATTCACCATAGAGAGAGTGTCACTATATCTTTAGAGAAAGGATTAAATATGAAAAATCAAGATCATGAATTGGAATATTCTATTCAGGAGCATTAAACTACCATGATTCGTATCCAATGTCTCTATCATTTTAAATAAGGATAAAACTAAGTCTTTTAATTGAACCATCACTATAAATCACAAATGTATCTTTTCTAGAGGGTTTATTCTATATCGGTACAATAACTAATCTCATATTTAATTAATGAAAATATTCTTCACATTTTATTGTCTATATGAACGTAATGTCATTACATATAAGCTTGGTTAATGGGTAAACTAATCGAGTAAAGTTCTAAAAGAAACTCTGATAATAATCATCTAAAATTAAAACAATGTACCATGGTTATTTTCATTGGCGTAGGAAATTTCTAAACTGAATTTGTCTTCACATGATTAACTGAGATTCCATCTCTAGAGACAATATGGCCGTGAAATTAAATTATTTGAATCTACAATTAAATGTTTCTAATCTTATAATATACCTCATTTCTTATAAGAGTCTACAGAACAACTTGTAAGTGGTTATCATGGCCCTCATAGCTTCTGGACTATACCAATATATCATCAAAAAATACAAAAGAAATCATCAAGATATTCCATGAACACTCTTTTCATTAGATCTTTTCAAACTAAGGGTACCTTAGCAAGTAAAAAATGCAATTACATTAAACATGTAATGTCCATAACTAGTTTTAAATATTGTCATTGGAATATCTTCTTTCCTCAGACGCAAATGATATATGCAGTTTGATTTTAAATTTTGGATATATATTGAGCTCCATGGAGTTGATCAAATGAATCACTAATGCGAGGAAGGGTATCCGAGTTATTTATTTTAAAATAATGTATTTCTCTATTATCAATGCATAACCTCATTGATCCATCTATCTTCTTGACAAATAGAAGGACTCCTCAGGGAGAGTCACTAGGTCAAATAAACCCTTTTTCACTAAAATTAATCTATTTGATTATTCAGTTTTGATAATTTCAGGATGGAAATTATATAAGAGTTTTTTGGTGTTGGTCATATACTATGAATTAAATCAACAGAGAATTCAACTTCCCACTATGGAGAATTCTCAGAAAATTCTCTGAAAACATAATATATTCTTTCACAATAGGTAAATAGTAAACTTTTTATATCATTCCTCATCTATAGATATTGTTTTCTATTCCTCCAAAATAATTTCATTTAGTAGAGAAACTGGGGATAGATCCATATAAGAATCATAAGATGTTGTTTCTTCTATAATGATAAGGGAATCAACAACTTCCTCACAAATCATAACATCATTCTTCTTGATATTTATTTTCGCATCATATTTTGAAATCCAATCCATAGCAATGATTATGTAAATTTCACACTTAGGAATTATGACAATGGTTAGAAACTAGAACAACCATGTTTCATTAATGGGACAAGCTGATACATATTTATTTGAAGGATACATCCCTTAAGAGTTTTAATTGATAACTCCATTAATAAGTCAAAATATAAATGTCTAATTTTCATTGAAAATGGGAAATATATAATAGAATGATATGATCATGAATCAAATAACTAATTGGATATGTTTGAAGAAATTATTGAAGTACTTGCACAAAATCATTATGAATTACATCGTCATTAGTTAGGATCATATAAGTTTATCCTTGATATCATTGAATTTTAAAAGGAATGATTCCTTGAAACATTGACAAATCATTATCATCGTGCATTATCTTCTCAAATTTATAGAAATTATCATTGAAAACTTATTTCATTCATGATTCAATTGTGAGAATAATTTCACTTCTCTACATATATGTAGCAAACTCATATTTCTTTTACATAGGCACTAGGGTGCTTCCTTCTATTTTTATTTCGTGTTAGAAAATTACCCTTTTAAATATTCCATTTATCCATTATTAACTCTGCCATCCTATTCTAATTCAGGTTTCCCTTAAAGTCATCAGAGTTAGAGAATTATTTATCGATCATCATTGATCATGTGACAATATTTTCTTACGATGAGAAATTTTTGTATAACAGGGCCCTTTGGAGTAATGGTTTTAAACCATCAAATATTATCCCATTCTTGATCCTATGATTACTTATATAGTATATGGAATTAATTTATATCCTTTTAAAGTAGGCTAAATAATTTTAAAATATTTCATACTCTTTTTGGTTGAAACAAAATAATTTCCTCTCCATATATTAATTTTGTTCTTGGGAAAATATTTTTCTATGATAATTTATTTAAAATAATTCAATTCAATTTCATTAATTTCCTAATACTCAGTTCTGTATTGATTTCATGACCAAAATTGATTTGTATCTGTTGATAGATTATAACCTTCCATAAATAACTTCTCTATTTTGTTACTTCCCAAAGTGATAAATATCTTCTCTATGGAACTTATCCACTTCTCCACTACAGATGGATTTATAGTCCCATTTAATAATGATGGTTATTGTCATATAATGATTTTAAACAATACTCATCCACATTATGGATCATGATGCTCTGTATGGGTTGGTTGATTATTCATAACCTTCTCTATCTATCCTAGTATTGTTAGATGATTATTAGCACTAGTCTCTAAAATATTTCGAATATCAATATCTTTCATGGGATATAAATCCCTACATGGGATACATGCATTGATATGGTTTCCATTCCTTCCTAATATATACCAATTCGAAATAACTATATAATCTAAAGTATTTTATGAATCAAAATTAATAGATTCGACATATGAAAACAGTTAACATAAATTTAATATTTATGTATACCTAATCAAGTATTCATAAACACAGTTTCTTTGGGAACATATTTACTTTTAAATCATTCATAATAATTTTTAATGAAAATTTGATTGATCCTAAACATATCCCCTGGGAGTGAAAAATAGATGTGTAGTAATTCATGTTTTTATATACCAGGTTACCCCGAGTCAGGCCCCAGTCACCTTATCAAATTTGTTACCCCTAGTTATATCTATGTTAGAACTACATCCACATGTAGTTTCCAGACAGTGATGTATTGCTAAGAATACCCACATAATCTATACATTATCGATATTATTGGATGCTATTGTATTATTATAATCAAATTACATCTTAGGGTTATGTACCCAAATTTATATTTTATAAATATATTTTTCCAAATATTCTTCTAAACTTTCTCTGATACCAACTGTAACGACCCTAACCCTAGTAGATTGTAGCCGATTTCATACTTTATTACATTAGTATAACAAAAAACTAAGCCACATCCAAATTGGCTATACCGTTTTGTATTTTTGTAAAACTACATACGAACAAAGTTTTTACTATACAACTATAGAGAAAATAAAATATATAAATTTCATTAGAAACATCTATAATCCTACGATTATCCCCACATGTCATTCATAATATTCATCTTCAGATCACAGGGAAAAATAAAACACAAAAAAGGGGTGAGAAATGATTCTTAGTAAGGGTATGTAATATAGAATAACATAATGTAAATAATAATTAATGGTGAATGACTAAAAATAAATGTCGTTATAACATAGACATGAGAATAATATGGAAAGAGTAAATACTGAATAAATAATATCCAACAAATAATCACATGAGATTGAATCTTAACAATGTATATTATACTAGTGGAATATTAACATGGATTATCATGTACAAATATCAAAATGAGTGATCTTATAATATCATACATATAAATCATACCATCTAGGTCACATCTAAGACATCTAAAAACAAATGGGTTTTCCCTCGGCCAAAAAAACATCTAAAAATGGGAAATGTCGCAGCCAAGTCTATATTAGTTTTGTCTAATTAGACATAAAGATACATTGAGGAGATATAGTGGGCCCCTCCCATCACATTCTATGTCCAATTTATTCTACATATTAATTTCCCCAAATAGAAACAACACATACCTCCATAATTTAAATAGCATCCCCATTCTCTAAGAAAAATCACTAATCATTCTGAGTAGTATGGTGAAAGTAATAAAGATAGCATATCCATCGTCAAACTGATCATAAAACATTTAATAAAATACAAAAGATGATAATAATAAGAGATAAATATATATATAGAAAAAATAGTAGACATTGGTGTTTATGTAGATGTAAATACTCTGATAAAATCATCAAGGAAACCCATGTTTACTTTGCAAAGAAGTGTCCTTTGAAAAAAGACATTTGTATTTGTCAATATTTTTTTGTATAAAACCTTAAGTGAAAAAATATATATTTTCATCAAAATAATATTGATTTTATAAAAAAATAGTTTCTTAAAAATTATTATGGATGACAATTGAAAATGGGTTTGAAATTGAGTTGTTTCATTTAATTGGGGTTGCGTGTAAGATGAATTGATTAGGGAACATTGAAAATCATGTATTTTTATGAAAAATTGATGAAATTATCCCAAATGATGAGTTTGGAATATATAAAAATATTTTTAAATATTTAGATAAAAATAGAATAATAAAATAAGTGTATAAAGAAAGAAATCATAACCCGGATGATAATGGATATTCGTGAAGAAAACCCTAACATTGTATGTGAATGTGTTCTACATTGACCATAATGTGATGGTTAAAAAAATGTAACCAATGTATTTATTTATTTAGAACCTTTTAAACATTTATTTTATTCATTATGTCTTTATTATGTTAATTTGTGTCATTATAGATAAGGTTTTTTTTGTTTTATTTCATCATTTAAGATCATACGATTTCTTGGATTTCATGATCATTTTTCTTGTTTATAAGTAATAATGTCAATATAAAATGTGTATAATTATATACAATTGAAATTATAAGTTATTAGTGAATTTCCAAAAGTATATTTCGTTTAATATACTATTTTCACTATATATGATGATAAAGAGCTTCATAACATGTTAATGATAATCTTTTAGTTTAATTTTAGCTCTTTTAAATCACAACAAACAAATTGTTATCATTTAGTATTATGTAAACATGTTATATATAAACCATAAAAATTGTTGTAATAATAATTTTAAAATAATTTTCAACCATTAATATTTTTATTATTAATATCATTGAATATGGTGAAAGTAAATTAATGCATTTCATCCTTGAAGGCGTTGAAACAACACCTCGTAGAAAACATAGCCATTATTAGAATAAAAAGTGATAGGGGAAGGGGCATGAGGATGTATTATTCCATTAGCATAAAACAATTTCGGTATATTTAATATACTGGTGTTGTCAATTTATTTGGATGATAGAAGGGGTATTAGAATAAAAAAATAAGTGAAAATGAAATGAAATTAAAAGAAAAATAAAGTGGTTTTTACATCTTGATTGTCTCCTCTTTGCGAACCACCTTTGGGAAATAGTTTTGGGGTTTTGATGAGACCAGCTGATCCTAGATATAGGTTAGCGACTTGGGAAGTGTACTGGTAGTAAATTTAATGAGGCTCAAATCCTCATGGGTGTCAGGAGAAGGGGTGGTTTGGGGTCATATTTATAGTTGAGGACAGGGTGTTATTTGAATATTTTATTCATTTGTTTATTACTTTGGATAAAAAATATTAATGGTTTTATATTAATCACTAAATATACTAAAATAATTAAGGAGAGTTATAGATTATTGTCTTACATCATCCTTACAACAGCTATGAATCAATAATTCTGGTTATTAACATTTATTGCAAATTATCGTATTTTACTATTCACGAAAAAATAACTTATATTACAGAAAACCCAAATGTTCACCATAATAATTGTTTGACATTTATAATTAGAAAAACTACTCCACATTATGAACATTATTTTATAAGTACGAGAAAATTAATTTTAAATTAAAAATATCATTTACTTGAAAAATACAGATTTTAAAATTTTAACTGATTTTAAAAAAACATTGATAAATTACCTAAAGTTCATAAAATTATCTTAAAATCTTTAGAAAATAACATATTAATTTATAAATACATTTTATGAAATTAAATTCACTTTTCAATAAATTTATTCATTAAAATATTGCAATTAAATATTTATGAAATAGTAAAATACCAACTCATAATCAAAAATATTTAATATACATATTTAATTATACTATGATATAATTATATTATAAATTTATTTTTATTATATATAAATATTATTTATACTTTCATGAGTGAGGTTGATATACATTTGGCTAGTTTACTATTTTTAATGTACACGTTACTATTCCTAAGGGAAAGTTGTTATTTCGTCATTATTGGATCTTTAACTTCAAGAAATACCTCTGAATTCATTAATTATTAATTTATAAATATTGTATTGTTATATCTATGTTATTTTAGGTGATTTATTCTATATGGAATATCTATAATAATGGAAATTTTATTTGTATAATTCTAATTTATTGTACCTTTCTTGAGGGATTCCCGGTCACTGTACGGCGTCTTTTGAGATGATATAACCACTTTCTATATGACCTCCTTAGGATGTTAGGTCTGTAAATCATGATCCATAAGACCTATCGCATCCCCTGCATAACAGAACCCTTCATTATCGATCAATTTTTGGGACCTACTACGGTATTTTCCTCTGGTCCAAGAGCATTATGGCTAGTGCATACTGGCCACTACAGGCATCTCATCACCATGGTTACCACCTTTGTCTCTATCCACCTTTCGGCCTCTTCTAATAATATCTCTATAAATTGAGACCACTATATATATCATGACAATGTGGGGATTCACAGTTCAACCACACTATAATGGATTTATCTATAGATACAATGCATGAACATCGTCATCCTAAGGAAACTATCGCATACCATGTCAGGAGGGTGTCATATGATATCATAAAAGCTCATGGAATACTTAACCACCATCATATTACCATTATTCATCATGAGGATCTCCTAAATATTTATAGATTGCATTGATATATGGAAATATTCATCATGAAAATGATTATTCATGTCATGCCGTGAGAGCATCATCTCATTATGGGTCTGTGTCATCACAATCTAGCAGTACCTTATTAAACCATAAAAGTTACTATATTTTAGTGAAACCATAATATTATATGGGGTATTTACAATATTGAAAACTATGATCACCTAGTTATGTGAATCCCCCACTTCTTGGGGATCTATCTTGTGGAAGAACGTTAGTGGCCTCAGATTATGAAACTCACATTGTGAACTAAGCCCATTGATATGATCACCCAGAACTGTTGGAATTGTATACTGCTTGGTGGTATGGAGAACTAATAGATGGGCTATATGGGGAAACACCTCATTATATAGATCCCAAACATAGGACTCTCATACCAATGGATTTTCATCATGATCCTGCATTAGTAAGATGGATAATTTTTTATATGGAGGCATCCTGAATGTTATCAAGACAATGAACATTTAGACAAGAATATATTTGTGTAAATGACTATATGGGATTGTCAAAGGACTCAATCCAATATGATTCATTTACGTATGTTCCCAAAAACTAATTTCTCGGTATACCATCAAAACAATATTGTTGTTAGAATCATGGTGAATGGATATATCAGTCCTCACGCTGACAGTTTCTTCCCTAAGAAAAAATTAAAACTCATGAAACAATAACACCATTTACCTAAGCTCCCATAAATCATCACCTAGGTTCTCACACTATACTAACCTAAGGATGGAGGACCGTTGATAACACTCCATCCTGGCCAGATGCACTGGGTCTCGCTTGACTAGTGGCATGATGGGTGTGACCACCCCAAACACGCCTTTAATAGACTATGGTATAGTGACAAGAACTAATAATACATAAATAAAATGGTATATGTTTAGTTATTTACTTATTATCATGCACACAACCATACCCATGAAAAAGTGGAATATAATATAAATAAGGGTTTACCACTTTGAGTACAACTATGAATACGATAATATTTTGGGGAAAAATTAGAGTATGATAGTATACACCAAGTAATGAATGTGAAAAATACATGTGTTTCCAAAAATAACTTCCCAACTAGAAAACAACAATAAAAATGGGTAAATTATAGATCCTATATCTTTATCTTTATGTCTGGCCCTGGAACATGACTAATGAACCCATATATTGTTATACTCAGCCAACATTACCACTAATCATCTTGTCATCAGAATGAGACATGATAGGCATGGGAAAATCCAATTCATTTGTTAGTATATGCATACCTAAAAGGGTTCCCTAAAACACCCAATAGAGAAATAGAGATATATAATAGAGATCATCTCTACACATAGAATGTGAGAAATGATAACACAAAAAATATATTCATATAATAGATCCCATAAAAGAGAGTAAATGTATATCTTTATACACATCCAATATATACACGATTAGTATTATTGAAGATCAAATGTTATATCTCAAATTCCCAACATCGCACATGTCCATAAAGGAAATTCATGTGCATATAACACATCACTCCACTTTGAAAAATTGATGATGGGGCATAATCTGCGATAGATAGAGTACACACTAGTACACTTGTGATGTCAATTATTAATTTAATGACCTTTTCCCACATTTGGATGGGGTTACAAATCATTAATTAGAGTACCCTCACACTATTGTCTTAGGGTGTGCCACTCAGTAGAGAGAACACTTGATTCTTAGTGCATTAGTGATTTAGAGATTAATATATAGATAAATAGAGTACATGTGCGTTAATAAATCATGGGAACAACTTAGTTGATAGAGGAATAACATATAGGTGATATAGGGGGTACCACTATAAATATAGATTTATATAGGTCCCACACTCTTGTTTGTCAGGTGGTTCCACCCGACCTATGAAAATAATATGGGGAACAAATTCCCTTATATGATCTGGGGGATTTTGGCCACATTATCTCTCTTATAAAATGGTCGGATAACTACTATCAGTCTATCATCATTAGATTAAGTGTCAAGGTCACAACAACTCACACAATATCCCAAATTATAGTACGATGTATACGATCACATTCTATATGGAAAATAACTTATACTGGGAAACTCATGAACTATGATATCATGATATATTAAATTTGATGGTAATGATGATGTTCCTGATCAACGTCAATGGTGTACAACAATTATTACCAGAATTATACATCTTTGGGAAAACAACCCATTCCCTCACCTTCACATCGATCATCTACCCATGTAGTGTTTCCTTGCATATACTAGAATAACATGGCCTTCCTGGACCTTCTATGGACTTCATGTTTTTTTCTGGTCATACTCCTGTACATGAGGCCGTTCACATGTACATTTGTCTATTCCCATGTACATGGACTTAATCCTCTCCTTGTACTCTAGGAGTACACATTGTAACTACATTCATAGGTCACATAGTATGTATCGTCAATAAACAACTTCTATTTTTTACATTCCCAAAAATCATAGCCACCATACCAGGGGTCTACATAACATTTTCTCTCAGACTACTCATTGTATAGTCATATTTTTTTTGTAGAAACCCATATAATTCATCATTAATATAACTAAACCACCCCCACCACCATTTTTGGATTTAACTATGTCAAAGAGTGTGGATCTTGGGCCATCTATGTTGTATATTCTACTAGACGCTGGATTTTATCCACATAAATCCATGTGGGTTATCCAATCAAATAATGTGCCTCCGGTTTCCACTATAAATCCCAAAATCCATGGATCCATAACCAAATTACACATTGAACCATGATAAATAATAAAAACGTCATTTTATACATTGTTCAACCAACATCCACAGATATGAGGGTTTGATCGTACTCAACCCACGAGGAAATTTTAAATCTAGACCATGTGGGATAATGGTGATCAATTTGAAAAACAGTTGAAAAAATATGGATGAGCTAAATACATACATGGAAGTTGTGATAATGGCAGATGATCATAATGTTAGTAATGATGGATGTAAACATTGAACAAAAGGTTATAATTCAATGTTTTGGATAATGTTGATGACAACATTCTCCGACAAGGAAAAACGATTTTAATTAATGGACAATAATTAATAAAATCATGAAAACAATAAATAATGATCCCTATATTAGCTAAAGATCAATATTTTATAAGGAATGTATTCACCGGTGTTGAAGAATATCATCTAAATTTGGTTCACCTCAATTCAACTTGATCTGATCATTTTTCATTCTCTAATCACGATCATGTAACGAAGGTTGATACTCATCCTAAGAAATCATATAAGCGTTATACAGATAACCATGATGATATTCTTTAAATGAATATCTAATGGTGGAATTAGGTTAGCAGTCAATATGATTAATTATTATATGTTATATATTTTATGATACTTACCCACAAATTGTCACCACCCTTGTAATGTATGATGTCAAAACCCATTACATATCTCCTATGGTAATCCATGCATTGAAGATTAAGCCATGGTTACATATTTTTTATCCATGTTCCCGACCAATGGAAAATTATTTAAACTAAAATGGTTAATATAACAACAATAAAATACAATAATGTTTTTAATATATTAATTTTTGTGTCCATATACATCCAAACACCCATCCTAAATTGAGGATAAACCAAGAAAAATTCATATTAATAATTAATGGAAATGTATGACAAAACAAGAGTTGTTACAATATCAACGAGGTGTAATTCTCATAAATTCATGATCTAACATTATAGAAATACAATAACTAAAATAAGAATATTGATAATGAATTAAATACACACACAATTTGTATAAAAACATTAAACCTAATACTATAACCATAAAATAATGAATTTGAGCCTATTAAGTACCCAAAGAACAAGACAAGCTAATTATACCTTCACATTAGATGCAACCATATTTATATACAAAATATTAGAATACTCAAGTAGTAATAATGTAATATAATAAACAATACAACAATAAAATATCATTAATTTTAACATGGATTTATATTTATTTGGGATTTATCAAATTCATGAAATAAATAGGCAGAATGTGATCCTATAATCAATGACATGATGAAAATATTCACACCAAATCACACATAGTAGTATACCAAGATCATATAAATCACCCAATATGAATTAAATCAAAAGTAATCTCAAATAAAATGAGAATAAATTCCCACTATTTTGGTGACATGAAGGTCAACTATACAATGTTGAATAGGCATGGAATTAGTCCCCTTCCTGATTCCCTTCCATCATATATCATGTCAATCCTATCCCAAATCATGTAATAGAATAGAGACATGTTAGTTGACATAGATTTGATACCATTTTGTAACACATATACCAAAATCATTAGGTCCTTAAAATGATCCCACAAGACCTCATGTGGACCTCCCCATTTATAAGATGCTGAAAATAGTACTAATTGATATGTGGTACATCATTGGGAGAATATTACATCAATATTTGATAATTAATGTATAAAATTGAAGTATTAAAAATAGAAATAAACAATTTAAACAATAAAAAAAATCATGAGAGTAGTAGTATAACAATATACAATAACCTATATAATTACAATATCTCATTCCACTCAATCATCCCAAAATAATGAAAATGATCACCACAAATGTTGGATTAATAAGAAATATAAAAGTAACTTTGAAGAAATAGTTGATAAAATCTGAACCTAAATTTCATCCTGAAACACGTACACGATCCTGCTAATCATGATCAATAGCCCACCACAAAACCCTTCCGAACACTAGATCCAATATTATGAAATCTATATGTTCACTGAGATTATAAAGTTGGGTATGAATATAAAACAATGTAAGATACCACCAATGATCAATAAATTAATTAAATAAAATATACTATCACTTTCTATGAAAATATGTAAATTTTAAATAATAAAAATCTATATAAAAAAAGAACGACATATATGTGGATCTGTTAGAGATGAGATCTACCTTCTTTTGTTCTATTGTAGAAGGAATTTCAAAAATCCAATTAAAACATATTTCCTCTTATTGGGAGAGGCTAAAAATATATTTTTTACATACTTATCAAATGGATATCCCATGTGCATGATGTCCAAATATCTAACACATTCCCATCAGCGGAATAGTGCGTATAGCTCAACCTATAAGCTCAAAAGTTGAAAAAATAGGAACATCACAGTAAATACATATATATCTGATGACTAATCAAACATCCCATCATATCTATCATTATCCATATCCATCACAAATATACTTGTGATAAATTATCTATAATTGGTCACATTTGGATGCACTTGCACTCCAAATTTTATTAAACATCCAAAAAAATTCTCACGGGCTATAAATTCCAGGAAAAAACTAATACTATGATAACATATAAAAAAGAAATGATAATATGGTCCACCAAACATCAGGGAAATTATGTTACAATGACAAGAATCATTAACCAAGTCCCATTGAAACACTATTAATCCTATAAAATTTCATGATTCTCCAACACTAGAATTATATGATCATTGTTTAATAGAAACTACACAAAAAAGGTTTTATGAGAAAACAAAAACGTGAGAATATCCAAAATTAACAATTATATTCGCCATAACACTAGGAATATGAATATTCCCATGTCATGGTGTGGATTATATTAAAAAATAATAAATACCTTATAATACAATTATAAACACATAGATATGATCATGAAATCATGAATCATACTATTTTTTGTTATGGAAAGTGGTGAGTATTGATCTAGAACAAGATAAAACATGCCATAACTTGATGTTTGGGATCAAAATATTATCTTCACAATAAGGGTGATAGGAGTAGAATACACAGACACAATTATATGGAAGATAACTCTTAGGTTGTTTGGGGACAATGTGGGATTGAGTGATCTGAGAAAAACAATAGGGGTCATAATTGAAAATACCTAATAAATTCCATGAGGTATACTAGGTCACAAACCATTCTAGTGGTGAGAGAATTTTATCCACTAGTTTGCTTGTCACTTCCATCATAAATCCCAAAAGACGAGGAATCCAATCATCTAGAGAGTCATATTTTCAAATTCGTTTGTTTTTTCTATAGACTCCAGTAAAGGGATGGTATAGCTCCATTACCTAGCCGATGTATTTGGTGTGGATTTTCAATCTCCACCATCATCCATTCACCCATCTATTTATTTTATTTACACTTTAAAAAAACCGTAAACTCACCACATAACACATTGAAAAATATATGAAAAGATATGTTCAGGATGAAGTGAGGGTTACAATAAATAGAAGGTGTCATATTTACACATTATATATAATTGGTATATATTTTATTCTATAATTTTCTTGATCCATGGATTAAAAAAATATAGGTGAACACCCTTTTATCAAATAAATAAAAATAGTGTAGCCATAGAGGAAACACATTGGAATAGAAATCATGGTTATATAATTAAGATGATTTGATAAGAAAAAGGAACTGATATATCATATATTTGATATAAAATAACATTACATAAGTTATCCATATAGATAATGTGTATGGTATAATTTGATGAATATCCTCAATGACGAATATGATATGTCAACAAAAAACAATTCATAGAAAAATACATACTAGTACATTTTTTTTATCAATTTAAAAATAAGAAATATAATTTATTTTGAAACCATTATATCTAATAACATTTTTATTTAAAATAATTTTATCATAATTACATTATTTTGAACTATCAGACTTGAACATTTAATAATTTGGAACTTAATATGTGAACTATCATTTTCACTCATGGAAATTTCTCATGGGGACACCATGTGATTTGGGTATATGTTATTGAAGTGATGGTTTTAATTTTATATTAAAAGTTTATTAAATATTTTTAATAATAAATTTATAATTTGTGGATTAGTTTCTATATAAGGTCACTCCTACATGATTTCCAAATTGTTAGGATTTTTTTTCTTAACCCATTTTCCTTCAAATGGAAATTAAATTATTAACATTTTAAATATTTTTGTTTTTTTAAATTAAAAATCATAAAACTAAACCACTCCCCCACACTTAAACTCCTATCCTTCTCATGAAACCCCAAGGGTGGCCCCCATCCTTATATTATTCTATTCAAACTCATTAACCATATTTACTCATAGGATTATGTGAGTTTTCCTATCTAAATTTAGGTTGTAATCCCCTGCCCATTCTCCGTATTTCTCCCTACCTATATAACTTGATTTTATCTATTTTCTTTTCACCTATGGTCTATTATTTGTGTTTTGGATTGCATTTTTGTTCTAATGTTCAAAAAATTTTGATTTTTGGGCTATGTTCGTTTATGATTTTTTCTTGACTGTTGTATCATTTTATATAGAAGTTGGAATGTTTTTTCTCTACCAAATAATGTTCAATATTAACTCTCATCAGTCTATGGTAGGTTATTCTATGTCATTACTTAAATTTACAAGTCATATGATAATTCATATAGAAATAATTGTATTCATTTCATTTTCAACTTATAAATGTTTTTAAATATAGAATATGAAACTTTTTTAAATGTGTTTTGATAACATATAATTCAATGGGATCTAAGAAAATTGATTTCAAAAATGCATTATTGACACTTTTGTTGTTCCGTTTTGAGCATTTTAAAATATCATGATGAGTTTTAAAGGATTTTTTGAAGAGAATTTTTTGAATTTAAAATTGTTTTTTCATCACCAAAATATAATAAAATATATTTTTTTAGCTCTGAAGATGGTGATTTAATTAATATTTCATATGAATGCCATGATAAGTTTTTTCAAATTTTTTTGATACATTTAGAAATTTCATAAGTGGTTAAATATACAGTGACAATTTCCAGAGATTAATTATGTTAATTTTTTAATATTTAATTTAGTGGTGAACCACATGCATTGATTATTTTCAAGAAATTTTGAAGAGTTTATTTTTTTTACCATCTGGGTGTTGGTTTTTTGAAGTTTTATATATGTTCTATTGGAAAATAAATCTCTTTTTAATAGTTTGGGAGAGGTAATATTCAAATAAATTTATAATAAATTTTATTGTTAACGCCTGATTAGAACCTAATTGAATTTTTATTTTGTATCTAATAATTTATTAAATATTTGAGACTGTTGATATATGTTATTAATTATTTCTGTTGTTGGAAGATTAAAATTTTTTCCATTATTTTTTATGGTTAAGATTTCATTTTTAGTTTTTTTTAGTAAGGAAGGATGTGGTTGTGATGTCAGCCTTTGGCTTATAATTTATCATGAGATGTTGATACTCTTCACGTACCCCACCTCCTAATATATTCCATGAGGGAACATATTAATCTAAGTGGTAATTAAAGGTATTTTGTCTATTCAGGTTCAAAATATGAATTGTCTATTATCCCCTAGAATCGTATAATACATTTTTGGGGGTTTTTCATGAGACTTGATTATAGTGATTTGGGGGATGATATGTGAAAAATTTTACATCCTATAATTTGTTCCACCTTTTTCATCTTTGACATTTAAAAATATTCCTTTTGGTGTTTCCTCGTACTTTTAATGGTATATTACACATTATTTAATATTGAAAATGTTATTTTTATAAACATTATAGTATGTATATATCTAAATGTTTATTGTTTAATGTTTGAGTTTTAAAATTATAAGGGTTTTTCTTATCAAATTATTGATGTACATTATAATTTGTATAGAATTAACATATTTAAATATTTCATTTCACATTAGCTGAAATAATAATTTGTGAAATAATGCTGGTTAAATCGGTGTTTAGTTTGGTAACTATTTTACAATGGAGATAAAAATTGTATAAAAACATTTCTAGAAGCAGATTTAAAATGGGTCATTTTTAAAATGAGGAGTTTAGATAAAAAATAATGAAATTGATTAGATGGATTTTCAGATATATTGGAAATGATTTATTGTATTCTCCAATTTATATTAGGTTAGTCTAGTGGGTTTTTAAGTGATCAATTATTGTTATTAAAAATAGTAATATATTATTTGAATATGATTTGAGGTGTTTTGATTTACTTATAATATGGATATAAAAAATATGTTTAAATGTTCAAAATATTATTTTCATAAACAAGCACACTTGAACCACCTAGATGGTGGTAATTTAAGAATTACACCACAAGGCTACATCCAAGATCATAGGGGTTGGGGGATAGCATTGAGTAGGTATATACTGTGAGGCCTTATCCTAATGTACATATACCCACAAACAAATCAACACGGGAAAATATAATGAATAAATGATAAAAAAGAGTGATGAATGCATTAATAACATATATCCCACATTATAGTACATAAATTATTATAACATGGTTAAATGTCCAAATACGAGTTCACTAGAACTAGAAAAAATCCAAAATTCTAACAACACTTGATAGCTTCCCCATATAATCTCAAAAAGCCATCTAAGGTCCTTTTAAAAAAATTATCCTATAAATGATATCATCATAGACTTGTTCCAAAATAGACTGCCATGAAAATCCTATATTATTCACATGACAGGACAATTATGTTCAGATACCGTATTGGGGTGATTATGGAAGTAACATGGAAGAGAGTTTGAAATCACCAAACCTAATTCTTCAAGAGGGTAGTCAGATCATAACCGTGAAGGTATTCCAACCAATATAATAAAAATAATAATATATAATGAAATCCCATATATTCTTAAAGGTAGACAACAATTCACAATGGTCAAAACTATATTCTCATCATAGGATTCTGCTATAGGACCAATGGTAACGCTTGTCTAGGAGTACTCACGTCCGAAGAATTCCTGTCAAGTATGGAACTAATCTGAGAGGTGTCACTATTATGTTCTTACTATTCTAATGGAACTCATTTCATAGAACATACTAATCAGTTCATTCCACAATGAATCATGAAAGATATTGAGTGATATCATATGAGATGCACACTAAATAAAACATCACATCCCTTGATGAAAAAAGATGTCAATAAAAAATAAGGGATTCATCCCAGGCCCTATGAGAATACTAATCCCTAAACAATACACATTAGATATCTATATATTGATAGGGTTCGGACACAGGGAATTTGAGTTATACATTACCCTACAGAGAGTAACCCACTAGGTTTGGAACTGTACTTCCACATATGTTAGATATGAAGATTCTTCAAACACAACCAAGGGAAGACGAAAAATAAATATAAGATCACACCCCAAGTCGAAAAGAGAGATTTTCAAAAATTATCTAATATTAATTACATAGAGGGTATCACATCATTTTATCATTAAATGACACAAAAATATTCCCTCATTTGGATGGGTCAATAGAACACACCAACAAAAAATAGACTATGTTAACTCACTCAAGCTCACACTAGTGATAAACAGAGAAGAACCAATGATCCAAAAAACCCTTTTAAGGATTATAAAATATGTTCCATTGGGGTACTTGATGTGTATATATAATCCTAAAAATACATGGAACTTAATCTCACAGGGTATAAATTTTTCTAAGACTATGAAATTTCTTTAGCTGTACAAAACCAGTAGATTTCAAGCCAACACTCAGTGGGTCTCCCATATAAGAATGTGTACTAAATCTCATACCCATGTAATCATGGAATGACCATATATACAATTAGTTTTTGGAATAAATTAGTGTGTACACATGGTGTACATCATGTCATTGGGAATATAAGGTTCGGGCTATCATTTGGCATCTGTCCCCATCTCATTTTTTTGTAGAACCATAAAAGCATGATGTGTGTTCCACCATCCATGGTGTATAGTTATCACATGGAATCCTAGTTATATAATCCTTATGCGCACCTAGATTCAAGGTTTACACGGCAGGTGAACCCACCTCATAGTATGTGGGGTTAGGAGGCCTCTTGGACATGTAATATCTTAACAACCAGATCCATCTTTCATGGTATACATGATATGTTATTTGATACTCATGGAATATGTATATCACATTGAATACTAGGATTATGCCAATTTTAAATGATAAAAAAAATGGAAAAAGGGTCATATGATGTGTGTACCAACCATAGGGTATATTACATTTAACCTTATGTGGATACCCTATCCACTGTATAAAGGGAGGTGGATACACTACATGTTTTTCTAAACTATCGGACTTGCACATTAAGATTTTCAATAATCTTAAACCATTATTTTTCTTTACCCCATGGATTTTTAGACTTTAAGAAAGTCAAAAATCTCACCTAGAATATTGGATCAATGTTATCCATTCCTTCCAATTGACCAGTTGATAAATTTTAGTAATCCAATATTCACGTGAAATGATCCTGACCGCGCTATGATACTATCTTTGAATCAAACCAAGATCTATGGGTCTCCAATATTAATAATTATTACGTTTTGTCAGTTACTCACCTCTATCATTCCATTGATCTCAATCTTAATCCCTATTTTGTAATCCATTACATCATCGATCTATTTCACAATTACTAATCCCCATATATTATTTGAAATTCCAACCAAATGGGAGGTTGATGATGAATAGATGATTAAAGGTGAAAACAAAGACAATAATAAACAATAGGAAAAAAATAAAATCTTTGTTTGGGTGTTCCTAGAGTCATTTCCACTATAAAAATTATCAAAGAAGAAATAAAAGAGAATAATCATAAAATATCAACTAAAATCATTATAAATATATTGTAATACTAAAAAATGAACCATTTATTCAATAAAAAATCATGTAGGAATTATTGATTTCTGTTCAACATGGGATAATCATGTGTGGTTAAAAACAAAAAAAAACCTCCAACGATGGGTTTCGATCAATCCCATGATAATATTAGCAACATGTCGATGTTGCTGAAGACTTCTCCAAAACCTATTTTGGTAGATTATCATATTACTATTGGACCATTGAACCATGATCTATCAATGCCACAAGGTACTCCACACTTGATCCTCTAAATTAACTTGGATTATATAGCTAACCCTATGATTTTTTCTTCACACATTTTAAATATAATGAGGCTAGGTCTGGCAAAATAAATGAAATAATTCGTAATTAATTTACTATTCATACCATGACTATTTTTTACCAAACACCCATCGATGAAAATACATATGTCATACCTAGGTTAAAACATACATTTGTAATTTAATGGTAGTCTAAAATCATCTTTTAATATATGTAGACAATATATACGATTCATTAATATAAAACAACAAGTTAGTATTATATAATATATTAAATATTATTATTATAACCGTACCAATTCCATCTAGGCCCTATAATTCTGTAGAGATTTAGCATGTAGATAATAAAATATTTTATAAAATATTAAATAATTTTAGACAAAAAAATAAAGGAGTCATTACATTGTCCAAAAATTCAAGGATTTCAATCCTGAAAAGTGAAAACCTACAAAAAGTGGCGATATCGAGCCCTCAATTTGGTATCCCACTTCCCTGAGCTCTCTAGAAGGTTAAATGCTGTTAAAAAACATATAGACATGGAAAAAATTTACCATTAGTGGATTTTTATCACTACTTCTAAAATATCCCCATGATCCTGAAAATGATATCTCCATCATCCATAGAAATATCACCCTGGTAAACATCATGTACTGAATAGTACACATATATATTTTTCTACAACTCATGTAAAACACTGATAACCTTATATAACTATGTCCATGATTGAAGTGGTACACCACACCAATAACCCAATATAGTGACTTGTACAGATGATAAAAAAAAATTCCGATATGTCATATCACATCAACCAAAAATTTGAAATACTTTTCATGTTTGGATCTCTTGAAAAACTTAATCTAATCATCAAACATCAATGTCAACCATCATTGGTCATTAATTGATTTTCAAAGAGTCTGGTCAATCCTCACCCGTCCTTGAATGAAACTTAAATTTTTACAACCTTTGCAAGAACTCAATCTAGGCTCGTAAGTATTGTCTCCCACTATCTCTAAACAATAAAATTATTTCTTTTACGGTCTCCAGTACAAGGCCCAAAATGGTGCTAATATGATTGTGGAGTAGTAACTATTCTGATATCCTAACTCCAACAATGGTAGAATGTCTCTAAAATATTCCCCAAAACTAACATGATATCCCAAAGCATGTTAACTAAAACATTATTGTTCCACTCTTACTAAAAATAAATTTATCATAGACACAATGAGATCATATGAAAATAGGTGAAAAATTCCTCATAACTCTACTCTAGAATCATGACATGATGTTATCATCATGATCTAAAATGATCACTAAGGAAATAAACATAATATATACTACCTAAAAAATGCACAACATCCCAAACTCTATATTAATCTCTCTCCATAGATGGCTATAAGGTGGAAAATTATGGGGAGTTATTCTATGATCACTTAGATAACATTTTGACAACTCTCTAATTGTGGAATCTATATTAGAGGAACCAAAATGATACACTCCCACATTCACATTAATATTGGAACCTTAGTTTCGACCTACTTGAAGGTAACACATTGATATATAAGTTCAGAATAATGCTACACATCCTTATATTCCCAAAAAAATATAAAGGTTCTTGATATATCCTCACCTCTTCCAGATGTACTTTTAATGAAATCTATGAATCCTCCTTAGAAACACATCTTATTGTATGGATAAGGTCATCATCTGTAATGCCCTAACCCCAGTTACCCAAAATGAGTGAATTATTACATAACATTGGCATGATAAAAATAATCATGTCCTGAATGACCGATCATTTTAGTAGAATTGGATGTACTAGATACATACATAAATTTTACATTACATCCTGAAATAAAAAAACAACATTGTGTCCCCTTTGAACACTCTTACATCCCATAGCCAATTCCTGCAACTTAATCATAATATAATTCTTAAAATCCTGGAAACAATAAACCATAAGAAAGGTGTGAGATCAAATTCTCATTAAATATAACAATATAGTGGAAACTATCATAAAAAAGAATAAACATTTAAGGAAAAAAATCGAACACAATCTTTTTAAACTTAAACATCAGAATAATATAGAAAATATAAATCCAATAATTTCATTTACTTATTCACATAGGTATTATAATATTCAAATATTCACATGTAATATCAATATCCAATTTCATAATGATGTAATTCATAATGCCAGACTTCATAACCACATAGCCAAGGCCTTGTACCAATACTACAAATAAGATTTTGTCAAGGCCTTATGCCAAGAAAATAGTTCGTCTCATGTGACCTACTGATGCATCAAAGAGTGCTAGAGGGATCCACCCATCACATACTAAGTCTACATCATTATTCATATTAAATGGTGAAACGAAATATAAACATTCGTATTAAAACTAGCTATGAAATGTCAATACATTAAACAAAACCCATTATTGGTATAAAAATAGAACATCCACAGTCAAAAATAACTCATTCAATACAGTATGGATGATTTTATTATAATAAATTAACATCAAAATAGAATAATGAAGGATATTGACATATATGAAAATAATCATCAAAACTATTTGAGAGAAATATCACCCGTTTCTTGAAAACATTTAAAAGTATCACTAATTATCAAAATCAATTTAAAATATATTTTTGATTCAATGTTTACCATACCACTTAGAAAATCTTAAAAGGAATTTTAGTTTTAAAACAATAATTTCCATAAATATATATATGTCATTAAAACAATTTTTAAAACATTGAAATTAATGAGAAATATTTAGAAGAATAAAATTTTAAGACATTCAAAATGTTATTTTAGTTACAGTTCCTAACAAAATGAGATATTATTGAATACAAATAATTGAGGTAATAAAAGAATTTTAATATTTTAAGAATAAAGGGATTCATGATATAAGATGTCAAAATATAGTATATACACCGAATAAAAGTGAATTGGTGGATAACAACAACGAATTCTCAAGGGAATATATATATAGATGATTTCCTTTATAAAGATCATATAATTTTGTTAAGGATAAATAAATGACATATTTAAGAGTAAAAATAAAAATACACTCAATATTATTGTATATTTAGTTTAAATCAATTAGAGGACATTCTTACATATTCATTTAAAAACAACACCCATGACATGGATGTTTAACTCAATGAATGTGTATTGAGTTAAAATTACTCTTATCATGTTCATGTCGATTAATTGAGAATTTATCAATGGAGTGATTTTTGTTTCATAAGTATATACACCCAAAGGGAAGAATAAATTACTATAGAAATAAATAATTAGTTATTTAACACATAATCTTGGAGTGAAGTAATCAATGAAGTCTGTGTAGATCCGAATGAGTGGAAATTGATATTTAAAATTACCTTACCGATTTGGTAACATAAAAAACATACACCCCAGGAAAGATGGATCGTCCAATGATGATGTAAATACCCATAAACCGAAGTGTATTATGCAAAAAATGAAATCATGGGCAGTAAATACACCACACAAAATGTAATAATGGAAAATATAGCATGAATCTCACGTGAATAAAAGTGAGATGAAATACACTTACCATGTTAGAATAAATCGAGTAGTATGACCAAAACATAATAACTACCAAATTAATAACAGAATACCATGAAAATAATGTGAATAATGATAATATATATCTAATGGAAGTACATAATACACCACATGTAATAAATAACTTGCGAAGAATGGAAATCTCATGGAATTAAAAGTGAGATAAGAAACCCCTTACCTTGTACTTTTCCTTGGTCGAGGGTACATTAACCTCATCTATTATAGTTAAATAATTTTTATTAAATTATACAAGAACTATATACAATAATATTATACCATATATGATCCTATAATATTTCTTGTTTAATAATATTTTAGTTGTATCATCATTTCAGGTGTTAACTGATATGTTTTCCTTTATATGATCGGTTACGTAAGCCATGTTTGTTATGGATAAAATGTATTTTATTCATATACAGAATTATATAAAGTTGTTAAAAAATATTTTAAATGACAAAATGAAAATTATTCTTTAATTATTATGATGGAGAATTAATCTCATCACATTCTTGGAGTCGGTAATCCTTATGTACGCACAAACGAAAATATCATTATATTGATGGTGAAATCGTATGTAATTGGAAGGTATATCATATAAACAGAATCATTAAAATGTTATATTTGTTATTTACATCAATTGTACTCGTTATTATACCCATCCAAATAATGATGTGTTGGAATACCAAACAACACCATGTCGTAGAGACGGTAAGCTATACGTATGAACGTATGGTGACTTTGTCATTAATATGATGGATATAATAATAAATAGTGTTGAATCATTTTTATAATAACATAACAGTATATATAAGATACTAGAGTTATTATTCAATAATGGAAACAACCATGAAAGAGGAAGTCGGAGAAGAAAAGAACATGAAAGAGGTGATGAAATATTTTCCACTTCTTCAGGTTCTTACTTTTGATTTTATTAGAAGGGATCCATAGGTTTGATTTATGACCGAAGTAAGGCCTCTAGGATGATCAGAGGAAATTTGGGAGGATATATGGGATGGGGTTGGCTGAGCCAAATGTCATTGGAGGTGTGAAATTAATTGAAGGGGGAGTACCCTTTCTTATGAGAGGTGAGGGTCACTTTAGGAAAAGATTGAAATATTATTTTATAATAAAATCAATTTCGATTTATAATGGCGCCCAAATGATTTATTTCATGGATAGTATTGGGATGGTTCTAAAACCTCTCAACCAACAGGTTTTATGTAGGTTTAGGTCACCATATTTACAATATCATTTAGAATTAACTTTTAGTTAAATAGTTTGACATTAACCATGTCTCTTTTAATTTTATACTATATGGTTAACAAATAAACAATAATTAGACAAGATAACCCCATGTGGTTCAATATAAATAAAAATAAATTATATACATAATTTAGATGAACCCTATATTTTTAAAATATTATATAAATTAATACTTTAGTATTTGTTTTCAAAACTCAATTATGTCAATTTAGAAAATATTTAGTATTTGGTTTTTGTTAAAATAATAACAGAATGATCACCTAAAAAAAATTTAATCAACCCTAACATGTCATAATAACATAAAACATTAGTGTAATTTTTCAAATGTTTCAAATTACATTAATTTGGATTTTTATAATATCCATTATTTTAATCTCTCATAAATAAGGCAATTAGTTCATCATCATTGTGTCATAACTATATTTAATTATTTAATGTCTAAAAATTATAATTAAAATACAATTATGGAGAAAATATAATTATATTTTTAATTTATATTTTTAGTTGAATTTATCTTATTTATAATCCTATATTACAAATGGATTAGTTATTAAACATTGAATTAAAAACATTAAACACTTCTATAAATAAAATAATAATAAATGTCCTAATCTAATCCAATTGGACCAAAAGGGTCATATTTTATTCCTATGTTTGTTTGTGGTTGAATTAAACTTATAAAAAAAATTAGGACACGTGTTAGGGTAATTATAATATCAATTTTACCCTTAATTACCCTATTTACTTTTAACCATGGTAAATAAAAGTAAAAAGTTCCTAATAACCAAAAATTATTTTCATCTTATTGAACAAAATTTTTCTTACTAATATCATCTATGTCTCTTGGATTTTTTAAATTAAACTCAGATAATCGGTAAACTGATGTTTTGTGAAAATTTTTAAATGCACATAGAAGGTGGGTTAAATACAGAAAAAAGTTCAATAAAATTTTATACACCTAATTTTTTTATAAAATGAATCCAATGAATTAAATTTAACTTATATAGGTATTATATATCGTTTTTTACATAAATTAAATTTAAATAAAATAAATAAATATTTAAAAAAAAAATTAGTTTTAAACTATAACAGTGTTTTTCACTATTCATCTAAAATTGAATGTTTTCCAAAAAATACCAAAAATTTACCCAAAGCTAATTTCAATATTCTGAATTCAAAAATGAATTCTATTTTTCTTCCATGTTTAAAACATATAAGTTTTTTTAATTAATATAAAATTAATTTCCGTTGAGAAGACCAAAATGCCGGTTTAAAAAAAGTAAAAACTATTAAATGATTGACATGTGTTTATGTTATATTTAAATTTGAAATTAATTATAATTACCTTGATTGTATTAAATGAAAAAAATATAATTATACTTCCAAACCATACAAATGCATAATTTAACAATATAAAAGTGTCAAATGTTGTTTTTCATAAGCATTTCCCATTAAAATTTAATATCATTAAATTGAATCCATAAAGTATAAAATTTTGTTTTTCATAAGCGTTTCCCATTAAAATATATTAAAATTGAATTTTTTGAAAACTACTTCTTTTATCTGAAAAATGAATTTGTTCTTATATTATGTCTATTAAACACAAAATATGGATTCTAAAATTATATGTAGTATATAAAATTCAAAATTCAGTTAATAAAAGTCATATCTACTTTTTTGAATAGTTAGTTTCTTAAGTCGTGGTGCACTCGAGCTCGGTGTTGCATATAGCGCAAGCTATTAATTACATACTATGAAATCTTGGGGTGTTACACCATCAATCCTCAAACAAGGATAATGTGATACCCTCATTTATAAAATATTTCATGAATATATATAGTGGATGTTTGGTAAAATACTATATCATAATCGATAACCCAATGTTTTACTCCCTGAAGCACTAATTATGTAGAGGGGTAACAACCATTTCCATGAGGTTTGTTACACCACCCTCTTTAACATGGGAAAGCTATAATTTAGGCATCTACTATATCCTATATAAAAAAATTCAAATGAATCAAATATTGATGAGTGCATAATACTATACCCAGATGCTAGTGTGGCCCAAAATCTAGCACTACTTCATCCTTTTCACTACCCACTATAACTCCCTTGTCTAGGATAAAAACACTAATAATTGGAATTTAAAACTATATTATTGATTCTAGGAGATCGTCCAATGAATATGGTACTCTAAATTCATTTCCAGAACAAAAAAAAACGTGTTTAATATATTCCTCCTTGGATTCTGAGAACACTAGATGTCATCAATGATGTCTACAATGAATTGATCCTATAATGGTTGAATGATCAGGTCCATAAGTCCCACATGACCTAAAGGGACATCCGAGACCCTGAAATGTATAATCATGAACTCAAGGAAATGATAAGGTTTGAAGTAATAAACCCTCAATATAACACCATCTCATACCCATATGTGGTTGTAAAATAAACTGAGTTAAAACTCCAAGAAGTACTTCACCCATAACCCCTAGTCAAAGAAGTCATCTATTTAAGGGTGTCTGTATATTTTCCGAATAATAACAAGGATTAAGTGATGTAAATACATATCAAATGATAATATCACTTCTTTTTTATAGGTTAAAAAACATTTCTTTCTTGAGAAACCCAATAGTTCTAACATGCCAATTACCTATAGATTCTACAACCACACATTATTCTCCCACACACTATGGGGTCATCTGATATTCAAGCGCATGTAATAGGACAACCCTGGGTACATTTCTATGCTAAACACACATTCTTGATTGGTATGTAAGACTAAAACAACCACATGTAAGATATTATTGTACTCCTATAACACTATATGAAATTGAAATCTCATATAATCTCGAATAACCAGGGTCATAATTGTATATAAATAATAAATTTGTTATACACTCCTCCACAAGAGATCAACATTATCTACCTGGGATCCTATCAAGACAATGAAGAGAAATTTCAACACACAAACTATGTTACACTATAACCCTCATTGATAGTTTTCGTCTTGGAATGAAAAATATGAAACAAGGATATACTGAGAAAAACATTGAGGGGCCTCACCATAAAAAACATAATGATTCCATGTGAGGATATATTCCCTCTCAGAGTTAGCTCACACTAATTGTAAATGTGTGTGATTAGTTATTATATCCATAGTATCATCTGAACAGAAGGTTCATGGAAGTAAATTACTCCATAAGAAAATCAATGAATCAGAAAATATATGCATTTAGGGACAAGGAAATAATTGTGTGCTATGATTGTAGTGGAAGTATATATGGAAGATTTCGTACATTGATCCACACACGAATCATCTGGCATAATACCCTACTGACTGAAGTAATATTTCAATCAATCTATTTATTCTCAACAACTAGGTCCTACTCTAACAACCGGTCCCAATGAAAAAAAATTCAAACATACATATCATATTAATTCATCAACATCACATCGAAATTATATTTTTTCAACAGTGATAACTCACTCACATTGTTTGAAATTAGATAACAAGAATGAATGTTAGTGGGGAAGGTTTCAGTATTCCTTGTGTTGCTAACTCCACATCTAGTCATCAATAATATAGGGCTCTAAAAAAGTCCTTTATCACACTATATAATTATCCCTTCCATGACCACCATTGTTATGTGACCTAACTACATGGGATATTCACATTACAGACTCATGAAAGTCCTATATGACTTTTGAAAAGGGGTCTAGGACCCCACTAAAAATGGGTGATCTATAGCCCTAAAAATCATAAATCACAATTAGTATAGTTTTCTAGACATTGCAATTTAAAAAACTAATTGATACTCATCATGGTGTTAATCATCCACTTAAATTATTGGATGTGGGAGAACAAGCTTTTGAATTGGTCGATAAAACATTCTCAATAAAAATTAAAGAACTAAATCCTATAAACATCTAGAGAAATATATCTCAATTTCTATGAACAACATGAAAATGATATCTTTATATATTCCTATCAAGTTCTCATGATGTTACCATCTACGAATAACCTATTTTTACAACATTCAAAAGAGAATAATAATAGAGATTAATCAATATGAAAATTGAACCAAAAATCCCTTTATTTGGATTAATGTGTTAATGATTTTCCTACAAACCTTCCCTACACATTCCATGTGATGATATTGTCATCAGATACCTAAAAAATGGGCATGTCAACTACGAAAAAATCATTAGGTTCCTTGTTTTTAATGCCGATCATGGAAAACTTTTTCATTATTTCACTAGATCTCAAAAAGAATAACAATTCTAGTCAATATCCAAAATATAGTTTAATGATAACCACTAATGATACCACTGTATCATAAATCAAACTAATAGATATCACCTGGATAGTAGTAAGATAATAATTCCACCCCAAGACTACCTCAAATTAGTTATGTTGTTGAAACAATCTTATTGCAGGAATTTCAAAAACATATGAGACCTTATCCTAATATATATAAATATAAACATGCAGATCCATAAATTATTATAATATGGAAATATAACTCATTAATGATATAAATACATGCATAATATTTTTACCACAATTCTGTATAAAAAGTACTACATCACAATGGGACCAAATACAAGCCAACCAGAAATTCAAATATACAAATCCTAGTGAAAAATGGAGAATCTACACAAACATATGTCCTAGTTCCATATAAAATATTTATATAATAATTAAAATCCAATAAGTCTCCACATATTCTGATTTCATCATGGACTCCAATGAAAATCCCATCTTATGCATTAAACATGACCTGTGTAGGCAATGCCCATGTGGGTGTTAGTATATACATACACAGTATGACACCCCAACATCACAAAACACATTTCATCTTGCAAATATTCATCTCATAACTATGATGGGTTTTTATTCAAGATATGGAATAAATAAATATATTACATAACTTAGAAACTCTCAAACATCGACACATAGTCTCAAGGGTGACAACCATCCTGCCAGCAAAGGATTCTACATGAGGCATTAATGTAACACTATTCTAGGATAACTCACCCCAGTAGCCTTTCCTTACCAAATGGAACTTATCATACATATATTTCACTTCATGTCTTAATATACCGAGGGAACTCATCTAAGATATTACTCTCATAAGGTCTTTAATGATGAAGAATAAATAATGTTGAGAGTAATCATTCGAGATGCACACTCAATTAGACATCTCCACACCAAAAGAAAATATTTTTTGATACATATATAGGGTTATGCCCTTGTACCTACAGAGAATAACTGACCCTAACATAATATATTATGATATTGATACAAAAATATGGGATCTTACCTAGGTCCCCCTAGATATATCGGATCACACCTATAATTACCCACTATGTTTGGGATTTTTCTCCTACAAATATTGGCCATGAAAATATCTAAACCCTTACCTTGGTACGAATAAATAATTATTAAAGATCACACCCTAGGTTACAAAGTGTGATTCCCTACCTCTATCATGGACTAAAACCATATAGGTGATCATATACAATATAGAAGACATGATACCTCACCATAACCTCAAAGGGAAAGACCAATGGAAAAAATCCACACTAAATAGTATAGGGGAACTATCCTAAATTAATCTAGTGAATATGGGAGAATAACCAAGGCTCCAACATACCCTTTATAGTGTACATGGTGTGTCCCATCAGGTATACAATTTCTCCAACTAAACATGTCACTGTTTATGTCTCTTGGAAATTTTAGGAATTATTTCTCTAAAAAATATGGTGTTTCTCTAGGGGTACATGAACTATAGATGTCCATCAACTAATCATCAGAACTTCAATTCAATACTGTATATTAAATCTCATTCCCATGTACATAGGATGTTCCTAGGTAAAAAAAAATTTAAGTAATTTTCAATGTAGAAGGGTTATACATCATTTCACATGGAATTTAGGGGTCAAGATGACTCTTCTTGTGTTCCTTATGAACATTATAAGGTAATTTAAAATATTTTTGTTGTATTAAATACCCGCTATGGAATTTCAGAATCACATAATCCTCATTATATGTACTCCCTGTATATTTCATGATTCCAGAATTACACATCATTTGATCAAAACTCACATTGTTTATGTTCACATGTCCCTATTGGAATGTACTATCAATACACACATAGATTCTTCTACAGTGTGCATGGTATATGATTTGACAAAAATATCATGTATATCCACATGGCTTCAGGTTTCTATAATCCCAATAGAAATAGAGTTTCCCACATGAGGGTCACTAAGAATATAAAACATAACTCAATGTGGAAGACCTATTTGATTCACCTGGAAGGGGGGTATATAGATTGTTTTCCTAAAATAAACTAAATGTACATTGGGATTTTCTATAATCCTTGAAAATTTATATGTCTTTTCCCTATTCATTTAGAAAAATCATTCAATGATAAATTATTACATTGAATATTGGATCTATGCTAACCTTGGTAGAGTAACCCTTAATAGTTATAATTATTCCATCAAATCAAAATGTGAAATTATCCCTATCACACCGAGTTATTATCACCACACCAAATATTAAATCATGGGTCAATGTTTAGAAAAATTACAATTTGTGATTTTCATCTAACCTCAATAATGATATTTACCAGTAAAATAATACAATTATTATTATTTTTTACACATGATATTGATTGTTCTATGATTGCTCAAAAGGTAATTATTATACCATCAGTAAAATGGATTTTGGGAGATTAATACATTATGAATGTTGGGGAAAAATAATAAACAAAATTTGATTAATGAACCATAGATATTGATTTTTTTGGACTCGTTTCATTTTATAGAAAAATGAATGAAGAACAAATAAAATTTAATAATCATGAAATTTAAATTTCAATCCATGGGAGGATAAATAAATAACCCAAAAAAAGACATTTATCTATAAATCAATATATGTTAAAAGGATTTGATTATTTTAATAATTTGATAAATATTAAATGGTAATATCCATAAAAAAAATACCACCTCATGCTTGGATAAATCACTGATGACTATTTTCCAAACATCAATGAAATTAAAGATATACACATACTACGTTGGCATATGATATCCTAGCGGTAAGTATACATTGGAACACAATTCATTAATTACACAATTCACTCATCCACCGCTCCAAACAAATATATAGGGCATTGTAGGAAATACTATGAATTTCATATAACTAAATTTAATTAGGAGGTGGTCATGTGAGGATAAATTAATTAATTAATTTATAAATAATTTTTTAATCCTCCCATAAATGCTTCTTAGCCAAACACCATATGTCAATAATTTTTTTATTGCACCATGAGTAAAACCCTAATTCCGTATGTAATGGAGGGATCAGATATCACATCCAGGTTTCTATTTGAGAGATATTCCATTATCTACTGAAATATTTTTTATGTGATATAATATATTTAATATTTCTAGTATCATTTCATGAATTACCTTCAGGCCCTTGAATTACACATAGACTCATACCCATGATTTGAAAATATTGTGTGACATATTCAAATGTTATACATTGTAAAAACAAATTCATTTCAGAATTAATGAAAAATAAATTCATAATGTTTGTAAATAGTCTTCTCTAGTATCTTATTGGACATTTTTTCATCACACTAAAAATATGAATTTGGGTGTATTCAAAATAAATTTCCCTTTTTTATTCCATATTTTGGTTCCCTCCTAATCTATATTTCGGCTATATAATAGATTAATGGTATATATTTCCTTCTACCTTCATTTTTATTGTTTTTTCAATTATTTTTTTGGTACCTATGATTAGTTGATAATTATAAATATAGAGGAGGGTATTGGAGGAAAAATTATTTTTTTTATAGGGGAGGGACCTAGCAGAAGGGAAGGGAATGTCCACTTATCTTTTTTTAATTTCTTACCCCTGTATATTTTTGTAGAGTTTTAATAATTATATTGATTATTTATATTGTGTATGGTAATTTGTTTCTTTCAAATAGTTCAAAATTTTTATTTAATTCTTATATATGGTTAAAAATAATTACTATTTATTCATTATTTATTCTCATTCCATAGTTTGTAGGTCATAAAGATCAAGAATTCCTTTCAGTAATCATAGGGGGTGGAGATGGGTGTTGAGTCAAATGGATGCCCATTCCCATTCATTATTAAATGGTTTCAAATGTGTAGGTGGTTTTTCAAATCTCTATACTATGGAATCACTCTATAGTTATTTCATAAGATTTCATAGAGAGAAAAAAAATTATAGATTTAGGAGTTATGTCAATGAAGATAATTAAAATAAAATTCTCTCTTTATGGTTTGTGATATTATAGAACATTGGGATTTGGGATCTGATGTTTATATTGGTGAGGTTACATCCTGAACCTGGAATCCACTAAAATGTTCCCTGATCCTTGTTTTCCATATTCCTTAAGAGAATCACCCCAAATTCCATAGGTTTCCAACTAGTTAAAAGGTGATTCATAAGTCATTTTAGAGACTATTCCCTCATTAGTAGACAATAACACAACATAAGCCATTCAATTTCAATAACGGAAGGATATAAATAAGAATAAAATTGGATAGTGATAAAGACACGAATATAAAACAAATCCCTAACTATCGAATATTCAATGATTCAAATGATACATTTATATAGAAAACAACCAAAATATGTATATAAAAAAGAGTGCTTTAAATGTATACAAGTAGTCAAAAATGGAAAAAATGTGTCCCATTGGAATCAAAAGCATCATCTTGGTCCCATGCTCTACTACTCCAAAATCAAAAACAACAACTAGTTTTTGTTCATTTTACCCAATCAAATACTAAAAACATATAATATTTTTGGGTCTCCAAGGTGGCATAAAGTGGGTGTTTGATAACATCCCAGTAAGTAACCATCTATAAGAATATTTAGTACTAAGAAACCTGATTAAATATTCTAAACCAGTGTAAATAATTAGTAATGTAAGTGTGAGTTCCCATTGAAAATAACAAATGAACACATATAATAATAAACATCCTCTCAAAGCTACATAAAACATGTATTAGCTCCTAACAAGGAGGATAAAAGTAATATAAAAATTGAAAACGTCCTCATCATACATTCACATACATTCTATCCACACAACCATTCCATATCATTAAACCATATTATAATTCCATAACCTTTCCTTGAATTCCAAGCATCATATATCCCATATTAGTGAAATATAGTGATGTCTAGACCACAAACTGCTAGAACTAATGTGTCGAAGACCATGGAATCCTCATCGAGTATCAAGAGAATCTATATAAAAACTTGAAATCAGCACTGGTGGGAGTCTCAGTATCATGTTTAAGAATAATTTATATGTGATTCCAAGCTAGTTGGATCCAAGGGGTCGAAAGGATCGAGGAATCCCAAGAAATCAATACCCTTGAATAATCACTACTCATGGAATCTACTATTGTATTCAACATCCATGCATATTGATCCATGTTTTCTATACATCAAATCATAAATTTCATTAATACAATTTTCATTCATTACACATGAGTCCACCCACTCATGTAATCAGTTCACATTCCATCATATAACATGGGTATACCCACACATTTATCAGAATTCCAAATTTTAAAATTTAACATGGGTTTACCCAACCATTTATCTCAATCATAATAAAACAAGTCACATGGATTTTCCCACCTATTTATCACAATTTCCAAATAATTATTTAATCAATTTAAGAATAGTCAACTTTTTCACCCACTCATTTGATCAATTATACTTAATCCTTTTAATCTAAATTATACATCATATCAAAATAGAATAAATCAAGGAGGAAAAAAATATCCTAAACAAGAAATTCATGTTCCTTTTCATCCATTTAGTCAAAGAATCAACATGATGCGGAGGCATCCCATCACTTATTTCAATAATTGATTTCAAATACTTTATAATAATTTATTAAATATAATCCTCTATGAAATAAAGATTCAACTCACCCCATGCGTGGTTCAACATGGAAGAAAAAGGGTGATTCCAATAGGAACACCCCAGGAGTGACCATGGTTCATCCAACAGCTACCAACACACTATAAAAGAAACTAAGAATATCCCTAACAGGTCTGATTACAACTATTTTAAGTAACAAAATAAAATATCATGCCACCCTGAAACATATGGTGGTATGCATAATGGTTAATCACTATATGAATAACAAAACGTCAAAAGGAACGTATCGAACACCAAACATATCTCGATGGTGGAGTGCTCATCCAGTATGAAGTGCCGATTCAACATTGTTTAGGAGAATCCTGAAGAATGGATGAAGAATGAGAATTATTGAATATGAT
Source organism: Viscum album (assembly GCA_963277665.1). Classification (NCBI taxonomy): domain Eukaryota; kingdom Viridiplantae; phylum Streptophyta; class Magnoliopsida; order Santalales; family Viscaceae; genus Viscum; species Viscum album. The sequence goes on along the minus strand of OY728163.1, from coordinate 1,844,031,041 downwards.
CTAATATCCAAATAGTGTAGTCAATATATAGAATTATCAAGAATGGATAAAATGACTGTAGGTCTTAACTCTATGGATCTAATGAGACAACCCACACCTAAAGAAGTGGTTGGAAGAAGAGTGGATCATAATTCCAATTACAGATTCTGAAGAGATATCCCAAGGGTTTTCCATTTTTTATATTTAAAAAAATAGAACACATGATTTAGAAATTGAAATAATTAAACATAAATATAATTAAAAGCCAAAAAATACTGGGGCCACATGGTTTAACCTCATGGTTACCAATAAGCTAAGGGTAAATCCTGTTGTTTTCTTGCATTATTTACAAACCATAAAGAAATCGTTTACTAACACTCTATTAGAAACCATAGAAATATAGACCTGACAACACTACCATTTGACTTTTCGTTCATTGTTTTGACAAACCATGTGGCTTATACAACCCCTCTATCCAAACTCACAAGGTTTGTACTAATCGTGTGACCTTCCATGCATGGTTTGTACAAACTGTTCACCGTTCCATTTTCATCGAAAACTATTGTTCTATCATCCATATAATCCATGTACATCTTCAAAAACACAATTTTCCAAATTGGGAACTCACATAAGGACATAGTTAAGTATTTAAATTTTATAAAATGTATTTTTACATCATACAAAAACCAAGGATATTACCATATTCCCACGTTATAGCAATTCGTCTATGAATTTCTCTCTATAGGGAGTTCGGTATTATTTTGAGAACAACATTGGCAATTGAGATCATGAATTAGCCTCCCTACCCTATTATAATCCTATAAACCTTTGGGATTCTATAGAATCCATACTAGAGTAATAGTCTTGCCTTGAAGAACCTTATTTCTCTTGTAAACATTATGAATCATATTCTCTTAAAAGGATGCATCATCCAGAATCTCAACCTCCTTAGGATGAAAAGTGTCATATGGGTCGAAAAGAGAACATTCCAAATAAGATATATGGAATTAAACAATCATGGATCGATACCTATATGGTATCATCTTCTGATAGGCTACCGACCTGAATCTCCAGAATCTTTAATACTCCAACATATCGCTATGAAAGCTTACATTGTCTCTTGATTCTCTTGTGTCCCAGACATGGTGAAACTTGAAATAAATCACTTTCTCCAACCTAGAACAATATTTGACATCTAAAATTATAGACATATGATTTTCGAGGATATTTTTTTTAATCTATTTATTTTTTAATCAACTAAACATGTTCTATGGTCTCCTGGACAAGAGGAGGTCTCTACATAGCTTCTTCTCATACCTCCAACCAGTATAGGTTCGAACATAAAGATATATAGTATAATGCCTCATGTGGATCCATTTATATTGTCACCCAATAACTATTATTCTATGAGAACTCAACTACGGTTAGATTCTTATCCAACAAGCCCCTAAAATATATGACCGATTCCCACATAATGTCCTCTAGAGACTGTATTTTACATTATGACTAGCCATCGGTTTGAGGGTGGTATATTGTGCTCAGAATCACCCGTGTACCTACTTCCCTAAGAAAACCCTTCAAAAAATGATAAATAATGTTTGAATCCCTATCCAAAATGATAATGTGCATGACCCTATGAAGTCTTAATATCTCAAAAATGTACTACCTTACCTCCTCATTGACATAGAAAATCTACATGATTGTCATGAAATTAGCAACCTTTGTGTGACATTCGACAACAACCCAAACACCATCATTACCACATAACCTCTACCATTGGAATTTACAACCTAAAACACACCGTTTCATTCTAGTGATGCTACCATTGTGATCTTTTTTCTCTAGGTGACCCTGATCACAAATGAGGTCATAACCAAGGCCTCATGGAAGGGAACGATTAAATTATTATTGACTAAACCAAAAATTGTAATGTAAGCTTTCATCAAAATACACATCCTACCTTCACACCACATTCATTATAAACCATCGGCATGTTTAAATTGGGTATTTTGGACCATACACAACGAACATAAGTATAAAAAGTTATGAAACATCTAGATGACTTATCTTAGAAACACCCATATTAGAAGGTCATCATATTACAATAGAAACACATCAATGTTTCCCAATGCACAAAAAGTTCACAATGAGAATATTCTCCAAATCCCATACCTAAATCTCATTTAAATTCCTTGTTTAAAATATCCCCCAATCAGTAAATCTATCATTTTGTAGAATGAGATATGGTGTATGCTAGATCCAACCCACTGGAATCATTACACCTTTAATGCATTACATCTAAGCCTGAAAACATGTCTGGAATAAGCATAAATCCAACCACCTGGATTCCATGGAACTATACATAGTTAAACTACACCCTATTCTCTAAGTGAGAAATTGATACAACACTAATATTCTCACATAAGAGTGATGAGTGATCCCAGAGTGGAATCATCTTGGAGGTCACACCAATGGAAGTGGCCAGTGTCTAGAAGTTTTTCCAAGGAATTCAAAACATTGGAAACCTATTATCACTCCCGAATAACCATGCCTATGAATGATTGATGAGTTGTCATGAAACACTAAGTAATTATCCAAAAAATCCCAATATATTTTTAAAATTTAGTGAGACATTAGAATGACAATTGCAAAGTGCATCATGGAGAATGTCATAATAGGGGACACAGTCATATCTAAATTGAATGTTATATGTTAATTTATATGTTAAAAAGAATATCATACGATCCAAAACTAGTCATCATCCATTGAAAGATTAGTGGATTCCTGTGTCAACACATCAATAACTTATACATGATCCTTTAATAACCGATACATCCGTGGACGTGCAAACTTTACCACCAATGTTTTCACCACAATAAACAATTTCTATAAATTGTGACATATAAACCCAAATACATCAACATAATGCATCCATGAAAGAGATGACATAATAAAAATACATACAGGTTTCAAAATCATTCATGAAGAATCAACCATTTTCCAATGGTCTTGTTTTGGTTATGCTTATTCTACATTGAAGAACATGTCTAAATATAACTAAAATGACTCTCTCCACCTTAGGAGTGTCATATTCATTGAAATTAAGGATAGAACATCCACCCATAAACACGCAAGGCCATGTTCACCTTAATCGCACATGAAATACTCCTCTAAGACATGCTTACATACGTCAATGAATTTTGTATTAAAACCAAAACCAAACTAATCGGCAAGTCAAAACACCCAAGTTTTTAGAATTCCTAACAAACATTTTGATTAACTCAAATTCCATAATGCCTGATTCACACTACATTAGATATCCAAAGTCCCTTCTCAATAGCATGAGGATTAAAGATTTCATCAAATTCATCTAGTTCATTACATCACTAAAAAAACTGATGGATAATTCCCATAGAAATGCATACTTCCTCGATAGTTCCATAGAAAATAACACATCTGGAGTACTATTCATAAGCTTTTCTACCTATGTAATCAAGAAGAATATGGTTCTCCCAGTAAACTAGCTAAAGGTGCATCATCATGTGATTGTAAAATAACTGAAAACCTCCTAAGTCACAGAGAGAATGAAATGGGCTCATAATCCCTACATGGTGTCTAATGATTCCAGAGGCATTCCTAGATTACTACATCTAAGAATCAATCAAGGCTTGCAAACGTACAAGGGTTATGCAGACAATTTCCACCCATTTGAGTAAGGGCGCCATTCTGGAAAAAAATAGTCCTAGTAGGGAAAATGTCACACTAACAATACCATGTGTCTACATGGTCCATACATTTAGAAAGTTGTTTAAACTCTAAGGGTTTCACCTACTATGTTCTATTCACTAATGAATGAATGAGAACCGACCTCGTCACTAGGCCATTCCAAATTGAAATTTACAATGCGAAAGATCATATTGTATGGTACATTTCTAAAAAATAATTATCCTACCAATAAACACTAATGACTCCAATCCATGGAATACCACCATAAACATTCAATCTTACCTTAAATTAGAATTAAAAAAAGTACACCACTATAAGTTCCATATTCAACATCATTACTTTAATTTTACATTAAACCGTTAAACATCTAAAATATTTATTTTGAAAAATCATGTACTAAGTCATAAGGAAAAAGCACTAGTACCTTATCGGAAGAAAAGCCACTATGAATAACCTGAATTCTATAACAACATACTTATTTAAACATTAACATTAAACACTTATTTAACTCTCTTCACAAATAGAAAGTATATCAAATAAACTCCTTTAATGTCCAAATTGATAAGTAGGCCTAATAGGGTCCCATATATACCATTCTGGTTTCATAAAAATGAAACCTAATAGGAGTTTTTTATTTATTAATGTTTTAAACACCCACACCATGTTATCTTATAAGAAACATTCCCTTAATTGACCTACTTGGGTCCATTTGTGTATTTACAAAAGTAAAAAATTAATTTTATTTCAAAATCAATGAATTTCCCATTTATAACCATTTCATGAAATACAACATAGTCATAAGTATAATGGTTGAGTAATATGGGTGTCCATATATCTATCCATAACATGCCCAAACACATTACAAGTTGGAATTTGGATACCATTTAAATAAAACCAACTCACTATAAAATATGACCCATTCCATCCATTAATTTTTAGCAAGGTTTGTTATAAAAATAAGGAAATAAAATTGCTCAAAAAGGCTAGATAGGTTAAAATCCCCCTAAATCAATTCATTCCCCATAGCCATCTCTTAATGACATGACAGTATAAAGAACATACACAAAAACCATTATAAAATCATCCTTTTTCCAACATAACTCTTTTTCTAGGTCATGTAACTATTTCCCATTGTCTTTCATTTTAATTTAACAATAATTTATTATAATTATTTAACTGATGTTTTCATATTTTCAAATTGATGAGGGCCCATAACAACTCATGAACCGAAATTTGTTGCATATGTGATTCATCTCATATCTCGTTCAGTTCACTTTAAGAAAAAGATTCAAATAGTGAATCATTTTACAATTAATTAGGGAATACTAACATTATTAATTGGATGATGATGTCACTTATCTATCCCCTGCACAAAGTCCATTACAATAGCATGCACACCAATCACATCACTTATCATAAAAAGATACAATCACTATTAAATCCTAAATGGAATTGTATAAAGAATGGAATGTGATTTCTAAAAAGTGAATATATGATGCATGAGATGAAAAACCCTTATATCATAATATTTCAAGAGAAATAGATCCCAAAATTGTATTAATTATAAAATAATACATCAATTTTTTCACTAAATGGTGAAATCAAATCAATTGTAATATTCAAAATCTAGGAAATAATAATCTCATTCGTGCAAATTCGAATTTTCGCTATAGTAGGGATAACTACTAATAAGAACATCTTATTAACATATTATATTTCCTTAATATACCTATATATTGGTTCCAATTAGTAAATCAAACAAGAAAAAACTCAACTAATACCGCTTTGTAATATCCTGAACACGGATGCCACTCAATAGTTCCCCAAGCCCGACTACTCTTTTGTCATCAAGTAGATCACCCAAATATCTAGAGGATTATGACTAGAAAAGAGATCATAGGTGAGTCCTTTGTGAGACTGTGACCACATTAACTGAGTATATCAAAGCGTAAGTCAATCACATTCAATAGATGAAGCAAATGAACAAGCAGTCAATTGAAATGTATCTAAATCATGAATATATAACAAATCTTGAACTCTAACATATTCAATGATATAGATGATACATGTATCAATAAAATATCCCATATAGGTACAAGGAAATATAGTACAATAAAGGATTAAAAAATTAAAAAAACACCAAAAAGAGTCCATATAGCATTGCAAGCCCTAGCTTGGCCCCATGCTCTCCTTCTCTAAATCTACCATCAACAACTTGTGTAAGGGTTTCTGACCATATCAACACATGTAACCATATAATATGTTTGGATCCACAAGGTGACCCAAATAGTTTTTGAGATAAAATACCAGTATGTAACCACCCATAATATTATATAGTTCTATGAATCAAGATGAAATATGCTAAAAAAGTATATATAAGAACAACTATATGTGTGAATTACCAAGGCAAATAACTAATACAGCAAAATAATACCAAACATACTCTCAAGGCTCCCCACAGTAATATTTAGATCCTAACAATGTTTTGTTACGTTATATAATAATGCAACAAAACCTCACCATATATTCATCCACATATTATCCACACAGACTATCTATATAATTTAACCATATCCAAATCCCACATACATTTCTTACTTATGAAGTTTCATATATCCCATGATTGTTACAAATAGTAATTTTTATATCGTGAAGGGATGGTTTCAAGGATTCAGAGTCCCAGACATCCTCGTCATGTCCCAGGAGCATCTCAATGGAATCTATGTATTTACACTGGTTGGAGTCCCAGGATCATGTGTACCAATATGTCCAACATTATTCTAAGCAATCCATATTTATGTGGTAGAATGACCAAGGCTTCCAATAGAATCAATACACAAGAAGATTCGTTGCGTAATGTTTCTACTGCCACATTCAAGAACCATGGAGATCCATAAATGGGATATATACAAGAAATAATTCATTTAATTCATACATTTTTCATTCATTACACATGAGTATACCCAGTCATGTAATAATTTTAAATTTCACCATATAACATTGGTATACCCACCCATTTATCATAATTCACAATTTTAATATTTAATGTGGGTATACACACTAATTTATCACAATCAAAATCAATATAGTCACATGGTTACACCCACCCTTTCATCACCATTTCCAAATAATTATTTCTATAATTTAAAAAAAATTAAAAATTTACCTACTCTTTTATTAAATTACACTTAATCCATTAATGGATCAAATATAGAATATCAACATGGAATAAATTTAGGAGGAAACATATCTCATTAATAACATATTCAAGTTAATTTTATCTTTCCCTTTCAAAATTATCAATATTCTATATTGGTCAACCATCTTTTATTTCATTAGTAATTTAAATTCATTTCAATTCATTTCTTTAATAGCTTCCTCTATAACGGAATGCTTCATTTCACCCCATGGGTGGATTAACAAGGCATAAATAAGGTAATTTCAGTAGGTAAACATCATGGGGTCCATGATTTAGGAAAAGGATACTAACACTCCATAATAAAACCTAAGGGAATCCCTAAGAGGTCTGATTGCAACTACTTTAATTAAAAAATTGAAATATAAAGTTACACCGGAATGTCTAGCTAGAAGCATAATAGCTGATAGGCTTATAAAGTACCAAAAGATGAAGGAAATGTATAGAACACCTTCTTTACCTCAGTAGTGGAGTGATAATCTAGTATAAAGTCATGATTCATCTTAGTTTAGAAAATATATGAAAAACATATAAGAAATGGAAAATAATTGATTGTGAGAATAAATCAATTAGTGTCGTTTGTTTGCAGAAAAATTTTGAATGGTTAAAATAAAACTTCAATATTTCCAATAAAGATATAACAAGACAAACCATTCTTGAATAAGAGGTTAGATGAAGAGTATATCTACATTCAAAAAATTGTTTCTGGAGAGACCACCCAACACATCTCTTTGTTTTCCACTGAATGAAATAGAACATTTGTTTTATAAAAAAAATTAAACATAAAATAAATTAAAAACCCCAAATATAGGGTATACATTACTTACCTACATGGTATCATTTGTCCATGGGGAACTCGTACTATTTTCCCGTGCATTTTACAAACTATAAAAAAAGCATGTCCTAACCTAATGTCAAAATAAACAAAAACTATAGACGCGTCTTCATTCCAGTGTGGATTCTCTCGCATGGTTTCAAAAAAAATCATGCAACCTATACCACCTGTTAGAAATTACTCTCAAGGTTTTTATTACCTGAGTTTCCTACCCTACAGGGTTATTAAAAACCATGTTTGAGGCCATTTTCAACCCAAAACCTGGTTATGGGATTTGAGTAATTCCTCGACACGTTCAAATCACCTTTGATCAATTTTGACACTCACATAAAGACATATTTAAACATTTAATATGAAAATAATGTATCCAAACCTCATAAAAAACCAAGGTTCATATAGGTTGTGTTTCTATCTCTATTATAATGATTGGAGTTTCCCTATAGGGATTTTTTTGATAGAAATTATGTGGATTGTCAGGTGGTGATATTCATGTCAAGGGTTTAAAAAATCATACAAAGAAAAGGAACTGGATTTGAAAACATTGTAGTAATTTTTTCTCATCAATTACATGATACATTATCCAATGGAAAAAATTTATTAATGGTTCTAGATCTTATATAATTCATCCATTTTAACCATATAAGGCATGGAAAATCATGAGTGACTTGTTAAATATTAAAAGTTTTAGGTATATCAAGTGATTTTTTGATATAGTTGGATCATGATATAGTTGTTGTATCTTATATGAATTTCGTTTTTTGATATTACAGTGATGTGTTTTATGTTGTGTTATGTTTTAATTTTGAGACTTTTGTGGTCAAAACTTTTAATATATGTGAAAATTGTGTTTTTTAAAGTAGTTTATGGCTGGTAAGATGGCCTTATCAATTTTTAGAAAAATTGGAAATGGATTTTAGGAAATGATTAAGAATTCTTAATTTTATTATGATATTTGAAAAAAAATCTATATAATAGTTTTGGATATTTTTGAATAATGAAATGTTATTTGTAAAAAAATTAGGGGAGTGACGTTTTTTTGAAAAGGGGGATTTTCAAGAGTGAGTTTTTCAATTTGGTGGAAAACTTTGGTTTACAAAATGAGGATTCCTGGTTGATTGATGTTATCCTATTATGAGTTATTAAGAATGAAATTGATTTTATATTTTTTAAAACCTTAATTATTTTAATTGAACTAATCTATAGTTTGCAAATCAATTTGGTCCCCCTATTTTGAAAATTAGTTTTAAAAATATTTTAATGAATTAATTTTTAATTTTTTTTGTTTTACATTATCCTTTATTAGGTGTTGGTATTAGTTAATAAAATTTGAGATATGCGATTTAGATTGGTATATGATATTTTTGTTTTTTTTTATTCCTTTTAGATATTTATTGGTTAATGGTAGGAAATTTGATCTCCCAAAGTTTACCTATTTCTAGTTATTTACAACACTCATACTCCAACTAAAGTTTTTCGTGTTCTCATCTATTATGGTGGTATGAATTGGAATATTCAAGGGTGACGTTCAATCAAATATAATTTTATAAAACCTCTATGTATAGTAGTTCTTTATCATCTACATTAGGGGAAATATAGGTTCAGTATGATTGGTTTTCATGGGATCTCAGATTTGAATAAATTTTTCGGTGATAAATTTACTTTTTTTTATTTATATATATTTGACTTTAGAGGTATTAAATTATTTAGGTGGCCATCATCTTTGGAATCCTAATGTAAAAATCCTTTATTTCATTGGTTTACCATTGATGAGTGGATGTTCGTTTTATATTTCCTGAATCCTTAATTTTGTTATTTTTATTTTATTCAATAAATTTTCCTATTATAATTGGTCTAGAATGTTGTTTTAGAGCTTTATAAAACATTGGATTCATTCATTGGTGTATAAGAGTGTTGATCATGCTGATTGAGACTTGGGGTTTCATTGGGATATGTTCAGTAGTTGAGATCAACTTGGGATGTGGTTTCATTATCCTTCTCCTATGTTTCAATTATACATATGTGTCTGGAGGTTAGTCCCATGTTTTACTTATATATTAATGTATCTTATTTCTTTGATATTTAATTTTAGGTTCTTATGGATTAAATTATTTTGTTTTGTATCCTTGAGTACCTCTAATACATATGCTTCTTTTTGAATTTTTTCCCTAATGGTGTTCTATTTTATAGAGATGTTTCATTATTTTCAAATATCATATATTGAATCATATGGTTGGTGTCAATATGTTTAGTCTCATACATTCATTGATTATAGTTTGATATTGATTTATATATCCTTGTTGATATTGTTTTGTTTTGTTTGTGTATAGTCCTTTTTCTTTAAGTTACTCTATACGGATTGGTGGGTTTCCCTTACATGTGTGTTTATTGTGGAATTAATTATTCTAAAAATTATAATGTGACATTATTGGGATGAAATGGTTTTTTTTGGTATAATAGTGACCCAATAATTTCAATAATAATTATTATTTTTCTTTTTATTGGGTAATTTAATTTCTTTTTTTAATTATGATATATCATTTTATAAAAATTTTAACTAAACAGATGTCACCTGGATAACCAATGCAATTAGGTAACCATGTAGAAACCATATGGATAGAATGTATGTTTAATATGTTCCAAATTTGAGGGTCTATACATGGTTTATTAAAACATATGAGTCATATTAGGTAACTGTGTGGGTGAGTATGTGCATGAAGGTCCACCCACACAATAGGCACATGGTTAGGAAAATCGTGATTCCTAAACATGCAATCATCCAAGGAACTTATTTATTTTAATTATTTTTTTATTTTATTTAAATTTATACACATATGAACTAAATCACTCTCTCACCCTTACTCTCCTATGTTTCATGTCACAACCCAAGGGGTCCCTACTCCTCACACCTTTCCAACACTACTATCATTACTCCTCCTCCTTCAATTAAATTAATTTTTCACTAGGCAATTAAGTGTTAATGCATTTACCCTCTTTACAATTTTATTTTATGCTACATCCACTTCTCCCCAAAATTTATATGATTTTATTCACCCCATAGAATATAAATTCTTTCATTGTTCCAATTAGTTATTTAGATGACTCTAAAATTATGATTTCCGATGATTTGTAATTGTTGGGAATTGTTAATTATTACGTGAAACTTCTCCTATGAAGGCATCATGTTTTAGTTTTCTATATCATTCAATCAAATTTATTTCCATTTCATTGAGTTTTTTTTCTATTCCATTGCATATTTTTTCATTTTTATGATTTCTTATTATTATATATTCATTTCTATTGTTTTTTGTCCTATAAAGAGTTTTTTTATATATTAGATCAAAAATATTTTCCAAATTCATCCCATCACATAGTTTGGAATGGGTTCCATGAAAATATATAGAATAAATTTCCTATTGAATTTGTTTTGGCTATTTTATTTTAAATGAAGGTTTCAATTTTTAATTTTGTGGTGAAAATATTTTTTTAAATGGGTATCTCCCCTGGAAAGATATTTTAAAATATAATGACATCAATTAATAAGTTTTTTATTGAATAAAAAATAGGTTTGTAGGAATTTTGAAATATTTTTTAGAGATTAATTTAGAAATTAATAATTGTTAATATTGGTTTAAAATGAAGTATCGTCTTCCAAAATACGTTTCGTGTAATGTTTTATTATTATCATTCAATTGTGTACGCTAACGATTGATAGTTTCAATTTTTTAATAAAGGGTGTGGGTGATTATTATTTTTTATAATGAGGGTGTGGATGTATTGATGCATTTTATGAGTTCCTTATGAAAATAATTTTATATCAAATTGAACATTATTAGAAATTTTCAAATTACATTATAATTAATTATTTGGGGAAGGCTTGAATTTCAACTAAAGTTAATTTTAACTTATTAATTGTTTTTTATGACCTATTTGATCCTATGGATGTTTTTTAATGATAAATATTATTATTATATGACTAAATTGGGATGTATGAAGTGTTATTGATATAGCCCCATTGATAGTTTCTTTTGAAGGTAAGAGTTGTGTTATTTTTATATTATAATTTTGTGTGTTTTTCAATGTATTACATTTGTATTTAAAGTGGTAGTCCTACATTTGTTATTCCATAATGGACCCTTGGTTGGATGAGGAGATTTGAAAGAATTTTATCTATGAAATTTAATTTTACTCACTAGATAGTTACCCCTAGTTAAAAGTAATACATGGATAAGGGGTTTCATTAATTTTACTTTATAGTATTGATTCAATGGATGGGTTATGTTAATATTAATATAATAGTAGTTGGCCTTCGACGAAACAACTACTATATATCCCATTAGTCATTATAGGGTTCCCACTTTATATTTATTTTCTATTTTTCTTGATTTAATATTGATAATTTGAGTCAATCACCCATTATATTATGATAGTGTTGAAATTTTTTATCTTTTATGTTTGTGCCTTCAAATTATATGATTTTTCCTTGTCAATTTATTTTTATTTCATGGGAAATGTATTTAATTTCATTCATTATAAATTTCTTTTTTCATTATGTGCACTTATTGGGGGTTCATGGATTTTAAAAAAATGTGGTTTTATTTCTGAAGGATATTCCACGGTTATAAAAAGTGTTTTAAGAGAGTTTAGAGAAGCGTGTTTTAAAATTATTCTTCTGAAAAATAATATTTTAATAATATTCATAGAATAATTTCTTCGATGAATTTTAAAATGCATTTGAAATGAGTGTTTTGTCATTGATGGTGGAATTAGTGTTAAAAATGGTTTCCATGTGATTTTTTAACATAATAAGAGTATTCGAAGATGGATTGACTTATATGTGAGGTTTTTCATATGAAATGGGTATTAGAAAAAATTAATTTTAAATTTATGGTGAAAATATTTTTAATGGAAAGAAAAGTGTAGGTGTATACATAAATTCTTTAGTGGGAAACTATTGGGAACCTTTCTATCACTTCATACTTATCACGTTGGTTGTATGAAACCTATATATTATTTTTAGGTGACCTATATTTTATCTCTACATGATTGGATTTGGGTTATATGACTAATACCTAATATATATTTCATTTTTCCTTAAATTTTTCTAATTTGAAGATATGGTTCATAATTCCTTGTATAATTGGAACATACCATGTATATGTAATATGTAATTGTAGGTGTATTTAATATTTCATTTCTTGGAAGGGAGTTAGGGGAATGGTATGGAATTTTTTATCTAGTATGTCTTTTTATTAATAATTTCTTATACCTCTTGAGTTTTCCAATTATCTTCTTTCATGGAATTTTTTCCACACATTGGAAACCAAATTTATATTAAATTTTCAAATTTTTTATTCTTTTATAAGGATGAAATCCTTCCAAATGATTCATTTTTGATACCCAGTCCTTAATTTCTATCTTGTCGGGATTATGAATTCCCTTTAAGCCTCGTAGAAATTGGGGTCAAGTAATGAGTTAGATTACAACCCTAGATAGTTCATTAGATTGATCATTGGAATAAATTAAAAATAAAATTTTCATAAAAAAATTTATTTATAATACCTGAAACAATTGAGGGAAATATTCATATAAAATGAAAATGGTTGTAAAAATATGTGTTCATATAGAAAAATATAAAATTATATTATATTCACATTTTCATAAAAATGACCGTTATGAAAAACATAAATAATTTACATAAAAATTTTTATTTATTAGATATTACCTTTATCAATTATTGGGTCACATATTAGAAATATTGATGTTGCATCCATGTATACAAACATCATGAAATTGGAAAATAATGAAACATGGGAGAATGTGACATTGGGATTACATGAGTAAAATGTAAATAATGATAATAGGTGATTAAAAGTTATTATGATTTATAGATAAAGGTATACAAATTACCAAGATGTATAAATTTTCAAAGGAAATTTCTCTTTGAAATTGATATTGGTGACAATAACCACATGGTATTTGAATCATTCGAATGAAAATGGGTTGAGTAGAATACAATAAATTGAAATTAAGATATAAATAAATTGAATATATTTAATTCCTAAAATAAATATGCCATTGGAGATTCGATATAAACGAAATAATTATTCACAATGTTAAACTTGTCTCATGAATTTTAATTTGAGACAAAAACTCCACGACAACTTTTGAAAACATAGAGTCAAAACCCTATAAAAGATATATCATCTACTAAAAAATTAAATATTATTAATACTTATATAATAATGATATAAAATATTTAATAGTTAGTAGATACACCAATAACAAAAAAAAATTACAGTAATATGGAAGTCTCAAGAGGTTATATTTTTGGAAAAAACCCCTTATAATGTTTCCAAACATTGTTGAATGCACCATGTGATCTTGTAAGTCAATCATAAATATTTTAATCACATATTTCACAAATATTTTTTTATAAAACATTTTGTATAAATAATTATAATTATTCTATACGTATGTACTTGTTAGTTATTATCAATTTTCAATATCATTTTGTGAGTAATCAACATCCTTTTGAACTAGTTTTCCTTATCATATATGTTATTATTTCATACCCAAATTTTTATCACTATTGTATTTCTAAATGTATAGTAATTTTTTTTCTAATTAACATTAATGTTATAATTTTATTTTATAGGAGTTTTGGTTTCAATCCTCAAAAATGAAATTTCTTATGAACGTGTTTTCTTAGTTTATAACGTACATGTGATCTTAACATAATAAATGAAATAAATGTTAATGATAATATTATAAAATAAGAAAAACATATATACATATATACATATAATATTATGAATAATTTATTTCTCATATTCATCCTAGCTATTATTTTATAACACCATTCCTGTAAATGGTCAAAGTGACACAATTATGAACAAACCATAACTAATTGTTGATTATAATATGAATGTTTTTTCTTTATAATAAAATATTTTCTTTATAATAATAGTATTAATATTTATATAACATTAATGGAATAAATTATATTTTATTTATTTTAATAAATAATTGATGAACTAGAAGAAAAATAAGATACATTACTTTAATTGTGGTGTTAGGCCGAAGAATTCATATTATACATTTTCAATTAAAAATGAATAGGAGGGAATATATGTGGGTTATAAATTTTCCATTAATTTGAATAATTATCTTACAATTTTAATATTTATTCTTATATATAACTATTATAATAAAATTAGATAGGTGTTGGTGAAAATAAAAATAAATAATCTCTCCACAAAGGTGGCAGTTCGCACAATGTGGGGATGACAGTTATGTTTTTCATAATTGAATGAGGTAATGGGGTTAATGTTTTTCCATTAATATAACATAATTAATAAAAAACACAATATTCATTCCATTATATAGGTAATACTAAATTAAATTTTCAAAATTATGTAGGAAATTAAAAGAAGTTAGGAATGAATTCAAACTCACACTGAGGAGATTGGATTTTACCCGGATGAATACATATAAAAGTGGTCTTAGAACAATATATTATTAATATAAAATAATTTAATTTAATATTAATATATATTATGGAAATATGTAATATAATAAATTGGAAAAACATTATTTTTGTGATAATAAAAAGGCAGCAAAATAACCCTTTAATTATTGGTGAGAATGGGATTATTATAATTATAAAAAATACTATAAATTGAGTACCTATAAATCATATTATGTGGATAAAAAATAAAATATAACTGATTCTATGATGATATAAGATTGATAATACATGGTACATTATTTTTAACACATGTTTTAATCTTATTTCTGAGTCCTTTATTCATAGAATTTTCACTTTTTACATTTTCGATTTTCCATGGTATCTAATTATTTCCTAATAAATTAATATTTGATTCATTAATAAAAATAAATATTTTAAAATAATTCTTATCTAAATATTATGAATATAAAATTCATGTTAGTATAGAGTATTTTGATCTTTAATAAATATAAATTTTTACATTAGTGAGTACAACATATAGAAACACAATTCTAAAAAAATTGTTATTTTAACCTTAATATTTTTTTAGTGTAAAATTCACTTTTTATTTGGTAACAATGAAAAATTTGTGTTTATTATAAAATAAATACTATATATGTGGTTTTAATATGAAACCAAAACCATATATTTCAAAAATATTATTTAATTATTAAAAAACATAATGGATAGTATTACATGTGTTCCAAAAATAAGAGTCTTATCTTTTATAAATTCAACAAAATATTATAAAAGCTCATTTTATTTACTTATAAAATACATGTGTTTCAAATTATGTGGGTTTAGAAACATTTTTTCATACTTATAATGTTTTAAATTTCTATTTTTGGAGACAAATATATTTTCAATATTCAATGAAAATTCTATTATATGAGAAAATGTAAAAAAATGTTTTATGTTATTATATTTATTCTGGGAAAACAAATGATATTTATTTTGTTAAGTTGGAATAGTTAAATTTATAAATTAATCATTTATATTAAAATACATAATAAATAGAAAAAATATCTATGTTGTAAAAACGACATTGTAACCAATTAAGTTTTGTTTATATTTTATCATATAAAGTTAGAAATTAAAAAAAATTAATGGATTATTTCATATATCGTAATGTTTTAAAATTATTCAATTTAAATTATTCTGATAAAAAATAAAACTCTTAAGAAAATATCATTGTGAAAAATTAATTTTATACTTAATATGATTTAACAAGTTACCATTAATTGTTTATATTTATATATTTAATTTTTATATTCCATTTATATTAACATCATTATTGGAATTTCATAAATTCATCATAGAAAATATTAAAAATATTTATATTAATCTAAAAATTTAATGGAAAACTATATATATATATATATATTATTTCATTATTTTATTTTTATCTTAGTGAGTTATCCTATTGTAAAATTAGTACTATTATTACACAACTATAATATACATATTGGATACACATATATATATATATAATGAAAATATTCATAATAACTATATTTACAATGAAAATATTTTCAAAAACAATATATTCTTCCAATATTTATATCTGATATAATCAAAAATTCCATTATCACTTCATACTTCTCAACATGCTTAATGTATTTATTATGTTCTTCCATATTATATGATTCTTATCACTATTTTTAATCCTAATGTGTGAATATTGTATAGTGTGTATCCTAGTGTAAATGATTTTTTTCATCTCTATGTGTTTCCACTTTTCATTTATTCACATTGAAAGGATATAATAATATATTGTGAGTACTAAATAGATTCATGTGATTATCTTGTAAGATTTTACTATGAATGATTAAAGTGATGATAGTTTAATTCCCATTTTATTTAATTCTTACACAATATATTAATTTTTTTTTGAAACTACACTTGTTTATATAAATATTTAATTTACCAAATGAATTTTCTTCTTAACAACCTGGTCCACTATAGTCCATTTATAATTTGGATAAATCATCACTATAATGGGATATGTAATATATAGTAGTCGATATAAGATCTTTTTCTATTTATATACAATTTGAAACTTTTATCGCAATATGTTTTCCATATTGTTTCAAAAGATATAGAATATAATTATAATCATAGTAAAATGCATGTAACCTATTTTAATTCCAACTAAATATGATTTCATTTATATTTATAGTAGATATATTGAGTTAAAAATGTGATTATGTTGGGATATTAATTAGTTATTTCAATTTCAAGATACTATATTTGTCTATATGTAAATAAAAGAAAATATATAAAGATAAATAAATGAGGGTCTTATTCCATGAATGTTATATTTCACTAAAATGGTTTTTATGGGCTTACAAACCTATATTATTTTATTTATGAAAATCTCTATTGTATTGTGGTCGTTTGTGAAAATTTTGGGTTATCGAAATTATAAATTATCCCAATAGTGAATGAGAGGATAATATTTAATGGAGCTTCAATGATACTCTAATATGTTTCTAATGTTATTAGACATCCAATAAAATGATAACGATTTATGATATTTTATAAATTGAATACCTCATTTTGGAATATAAAAAATTTCCAAATTGAAATATGAAAAATTAATCATCCAATAATAATGAGAAGAAAAACTCTAAAATAAGGTGATGAAATAAATATATAAAAAGTTAGATAATATTTCTTCGATAAATAATTAATTTTTAAAAGATAAATGGATGCCAATTTTTTTCCAAAGAATTCATTAATTATAATTGAATAAGAATAAGAGATCATCATAAGAATGATATGTTTTTTATTGTACATCTTAAGTATTGAAGAACATTAAAAAATACTATTACATGTATATATATATTGAGTAATACATAAAAATGGATATTTAATTAAATATAATTGAATATAAAATTAATCCCATGATAATATAATGTATTGAACAAGGATATAATATTAAAACTATTTTGGAGAGACATAAACATACTCTATTGAAGATAATTATAAAACATTCATTCATATTCTATTGTTCAAGGATAGACAATCTAGTTCAAGATCATATGAAGAATGTATGATGGTTCTTGCTTTTAATTTGGTTAGTGATAGATACATATGGCCTAAAATATATTGAATTATATATGGTTTATTCTTGAAAATAATATCTCAATAGTCCATGTGGGGGATAATAACAACCATACAACAAGTTGTAGATCACACATAGAGAGTGAACCCTTTATGATTTATGTGCCAATTTTTTTCTTATTTATCATTCAATTATTAGAAACCATGTGATAGGTGAATTGAGAGAGATCAATTCCCTGAATAGATGCATATATAAAAACATTAAATAATTAAATTCATAGTAAATTGGCCTATAATAATTTTTTCCCACCCTCACCCTCATTGTTTTCATACAAATTCTGTAAGAAAATTAATTAATATCATAGTTATTTTTCACCTCTTCGTTGATTCATAGAAATTCGACGATTTTTAATTATTTATTTTCCCAACCTCAGGTATCATGAATTTTAGACAAGGATAAGTTTCAACATATAATATGAATACAATCACTTTCAAGATATAGAATAAATAGAAGATAAAAAATGAGGGAACTAAAGAAGGAATCTATATCTAAAAATTCGGACAATATTGTGGTTAAATAAACTATTATGAAAATGGGGAACATTGCAATAATATAATTTTCAAATAGTTATTAAAATTGATAAATGTCATAGAAGAGATTTCCATTTTTTTCTATTTCACTTTCATGGACCTTAATGGGGGACCACTGAGAAAAATGAATAAACTGAGAATAAGGGGATTATATTATAAAAAAATTTAATTATTGACATAAATCACATCATTAAATTCAAATCCAATTTTTCTATAATGATAAATATTGATGAAATATTCTCCAAAATTGGGATGTGTTGGATTTATTATATCATATATAATTATTATGAAACATAATGTATTTAATAAAATTTTAATTCATTGGAAAAAAGTAAAACTGTATCATTTATGTTAATAATACATAGTGGAAGATAGAAAAAAAAGATAATTTATCATGAACCATTTTTTCAAGAAAATAAATAATATGAATGATAATCTAGGTGATATTATATTAATAGTGATTTAAGATCAAATGAAATTAGTGTAGGTTTCAAATGATATCCTTATTATGATTTTAATCAACATCGAGGCAAAACTATAAATTTTAAAAACATAGAATCCAAGTATTCAAAAACATTAAGAGATGTAATGTTTCTATCTAAAATATTATGGAGATTCTATAAGGGAAATTTCATTTATCCTATATTTTATATATCATAGGTTCTTCTGATAAAAAACTATTTTATGATTAAAGAAAAATGTTACTACTTTTCATGTATCTATGTAAATATTAATGCATTATTAATTAAAAATGTTTGTCCTAATAGAAATTTTGTAAAAATATGGGTTTAAAATAACAATGAAGTTCCCCCCACTAAATATATGGTGTATGTAAGAATAATGAAGATATTTTTTTCCATTTTTGATTCTAAACTCATGGTTAAAATTCATTAAGAGTATAAATCATAAATAAACAGAGATAGTAATATTTGGAAGAAATAATATAATTGGTTTGCCATTGTTACTATTTTGAAATGTTGGGGTAAAAGTAACTTGAATGGTAGAATAACATGTCAACATTGGGGGAAATGAAAATCTTATGTCATTAGTTGGTCATTTTTGGGGTTACATAAAATATTTAGTGAAATGAGAAATTTTTTTCCCAATCATGTTATGAAAAATAAAGAATATCAATATAAATTTCAATGAGAGTGGTCTTGAGGAAGAAGTATACACTATAAATCAACCAGGCATATTTTAAATTTAATCATCAATTTAAGACAAAAAGTTTTATATTAATTTAATGTTAATATGGTTGGTTAGTCATCAATTAGTTATAGAAATTGATAAATGTCAAATAAAGAACACCAAATAAGATATTAAATTATTCTTCCTAGTAAACTAGAATAAGAAGATTCTATTAAGTGACAATGTGACACACCATGGATGATTAAATATAGGAATTGGAATTAAATATTGGTAAAGGAAAACTAAATTATTGAAATATCCAAATCATCAATAAATGTTTGTTGGTCGGAGTGGATACTCAAGAGGGGGTGAATTGAGTTCCAATTAAAATTTTTGTTAAAATATTGTCCCTTTAAAATCCACCAATTTATAAAACAAGTTATACTGTATTGTATTTATACAGATTGTAAGTGTCCACTTAGCTTATCAAAGATTGATTAGGTCTCAGTTAATTTAACCATAAGATCAAACTAACATTTGAAACTAACCTACTGATTTACAATGAGTGTAAACACTTTCTAGATTAACTTTCAAAGTAGCTTTAAAAATAGTTTTGTATTTCAATGTAATAATAGCAGAGTATAAAATATATATGTAGAATAATTTAATCTTAAACTAAATATGCACAATAGATGTAACAAGAGGTTCAGTCTCAAGCCAAGACTTAGTCCTCTCAAATTTATATAATTTTGATCCAAAACCTCGATCATGGATAACATTACTTTACACAATTATCCAGGACACGCAGGGACCTCTACCACTGTTCTTCGTGGGAATCAAAATAGATATTAGGCCACACAAGGACCTCTTCCACAGTTGATGCGGGTAAACAAGAGTTAAGAGTTTTAGAGTGAGGATTTTGATATCCTCCAGTTCAGTGCAGGAGACAATGTGTGTGAGATATACATATTACACCACACTGCTCGAAATTAAATAAACAAATAACTTAGAGTGAATAGATAAGAATTTAGAAAGCTCTAGTGATTAGCAATGCAGATCTGGACTCGTTGGATTCAGCAGAATTGCTTCTTAATCCTTCTCTGGTTTTTCTGTTGAAAAAAAGAGTGTCGTAGTTTAGCTTGTGTTCTAAACGAGTGAAGATGATCTCTTGATTCTTCGTGTGTTCGTTAGTGGTGTTGGATTGTACTCATGAGAGTTCTTGGAAAGTCTTGCAATCTCCTTCTTGATCAGGATTGTTCTTTATTTTCAGCATAGTTCTCTTGGGCGTATGTAAGTTCTTCTTGTTGTATCATCACACTATTCTCACTTCACCACTTACACGTGTACTCCATCTCAATCTTCCTTATATTCCACTACTTCTGGCATTAGGAATAAATCACTTTTCATAGGTACGAGATACAGTTTCTTGAAATGCCAACAACTATAATTAAATAACATTAATTTCATTAAAAACATAAAATATGACCGTTAGCATTATTTACAAAATTTTGACAAAAAGATAATAAACGGTGTCACAGTGATTATTTAAACAGTGTATTCTTCATAGTATAGTCTTCACGGTATGTTGTTCACGGTGTCTCCATGTCACGGTGTGTAGCTCAAGGTGTCTAGGTCACGATGTTTCCTTCATGGTGTCTGGGTCACGGTGTGTCCTTCACGGTGTCTAGGTCATCGTGTGTCCTTCACGGTGTCTGGGTCACGGTGTGTCCTTCACGGTGTCTGGGTCATGGTGTGTCCTTCACAGTGTCTGGGTCACGGTGTGTCCATACTTAGATTAATATCTATATTTATACTTAAACAGTAATATGCAGAATATGGATTAAGCTTAATCATTAGAGAGTAAGAGAAGTTGAAACATAAATATAAAGGCTTGATAATATAAGTGCGATTTGTTATCATTCATAAGACTTGTAAATAATAAGGAGAGTAATTAACATCAATAATATTTTTTATCATTAAAAAATGATGTGATGTTATTATTGATACTGAAGAGCATTAGAAAGATGTGCAATTAAGATTGAGATTAATTAGCAGGAATAGGATTTGTGATCAGTAAAAAATTATTAATACATGAAGATTCCAACAATCTCCCCCTTTTTGATGATCATAAATCTTGTATAGTCAAAATAAAAATGAAATGAAACATTAAAGAAACTACCATATTAGAATAGAAAAAATTAGAGAATAATAGATTCAATAATAACATATCTTATTATAGTATTGATAATTGTAATATTTCTCCCCCTTTTGGGATTATCAAAAATTAGAGAGAAATGTGGGAAACACTGCATTTTTCATTGATAAGGTTCATAATAAAACATACATGAGAAATAAAAACATTAAACAACAAGAGACATCCCATCAAAAAGAAAACAGTCCCTAGAGACTTCAGGGATCAACCTTTTCCTTGCCTTTATCAGCAGCAGGAACTGGTGCTGAAGTAGAAGAAGGCATAGATGCAGTAGACAAAGAGGGTAAGGGTAGACCTTCAAAAATATATGGAGCCAAAGTAGGAGCAGTAGAAGATCTAGGCTGTGGTTGGTCAAAAATGACTGGCCGGATCTGAGAAAGATCTTGGCTGACTGACATGGCAGTTGAGGATAAGGTAGGTAGACCAGGTCTAAGGGGTGCAGTAGCTGGAGCAACTATAGTTGTACTCTGCACATGAAGATATGGCTTCAGAATATTGACGAAATCAGTAATTATTCCACCACCATATTGCATATCCTTTTCAAAATCATCCTTATTGTCCCTGAATTTGTCCAAAAATCTGGTGAACTTTGTATGTTTCTGAACTTGAGCTTTAAAATCTTGAGTTACAGGAGGATTTTTTAGGTTTTCCACAATATATCTAAAGTGATCTATCATATCACTTTTGGAGAAAATCTGATTGAAATAAAAATCAATTTTCTTAGTGATCTCTTGTTGAGCATCATTGGCTATCTAAGAATGAATACGAACCATGTCCAATGCTCGATTTCTGTTCATAACCACTTCTGACCAAGAAGACAGATCCATGCCACTAAAGGCATTCTGAAGTTCTTCCATGATTATGGATCTCAGCAGAGAATCATCCAAATAAGGAACAGAGGGTTGACCTGAAGATGGAGAATCTTTTACAGCTTCGGCTAGAACATTGAGCTATTTGAGAACTTTTTGCAGGCATCCAGTGTACTCATCTGTGAGTATATACAGATTTTCTACAAGCTCCCTCATACGTTCCAGCATCTTGGTGTGTCTTTTTCCAATATTTTCATCAATAGATAGTAGATATGGATGAACTTGAGACACAATTTCCCTAGAAAGGGTGCAATCAGTTGTCTTAGGAGAATCATTAACAGGTGCAGGAGCAGAAGTAGGAGCAGGCACATGCTCTGATCTTGAAGACAGTTCTGATTGCAGGTTTTCCACCAAACCTTTCAAATTTGCAACATCAGTACTAAGAAACCGATTTTCAACCCTGAATTCTTGAATTTCACAGAAAATCCTTGGTTGAATATGCAATATAATATTTTCCAGTAGAATTGAGGCATCTTCTTGACTTAACTGAGTCATAGGATGAGGTTGAGTGGATAAAATTACCTCAACACCATCCAAGATAGTATCTCCAAAGACTTTCAAATAATCATTAGTTATAAAATAGTTATGCTCAGGTAAGGGTGTAGTTAAAGGTAGAGGTTTAGGTTCTAGTTGCGGTTCAGAGTCATCTTTAGACAAAGATTCTGATTCAGATTGAGGCTCTATTTCTGGTACTGGTTCTGGATGAGCTACAAAATTCAGTTGAAACAGAGAAGAAATATTCATTCCAATTGCAGTCACTTTCTATCAATCATTGGTATCATAAAAGCTTCAAAACTCATACCGAGTGTACACAGAATATGCGACAGCAGGTTGAGAAGCTTCAACAGAACAAGCTTCCATAATCTCATGGTTTTGAGGTTCCTCCCCCTCAAATTGTGCTTCCCTTTCAGAGACTATAGTCTCTGAAAGATGCTCAAGATCCACAAGATCATCTCTAATCTCTTTAGAAAACTCTTGTATTTCCAACTGGAAGGAAATTTCCTTCCTCTCTTCAGAATAGGAAATTATCTCAGGAACCAATTGTTCCACTGGTTGAGCTTCTAGACATGCTACTTTCTGAACAGGGAGATCCTCTTCAAAATGATTTGTCTCTATGGTTGCTTGCTGTTCTGAATCAGGAAAAACAAATTTTCTTACAGCATTAGGATGAGTTTCTGGATTGACATCCTCACTAGATGTAGGAGCTTCCTCTTCTCTCAATCCAACAAAAAATTCCTCTTCTTGAGGTATTTGAGCAGGGATAATAGCAGTGAAAACACCAAGGACAACAACAGTTTCTTTTTCAACAGGGACTGTTTCCATTAAAGGTATTCCAGCTTCTTCTCTAGGTGATACTTCAGCTGTAACTTCCTCTTCTTCTTCTTCTTCTTCTGAATACTCAGCCACTTCATCTAGTTCCAAACCTGGATAAGATAGATTATTAGGTCTTCTTGGATAATCGACATGATTATACTTTTTATAGAGTTGATCATTATCCTCAACCCACTGCTTCTTCCAAGTGTTGCAGCTTATCTTCATCCTTCTGATGATAGGAATGGATAAGCAGAAATCAAGGTCCTCTATCTTTTCTTAATTCGGTCCAACCATCCCTTTGGCAACTAACATGGATGAAATCATCCTTGAGTAAAACAGGGAGGTGGATTTGGAAGTGACCTTGATCAGCTCATAGATATGGTTAATAACATACTTTCATAGGTTGATCTTATGGCCATTATTCAACAAGTGAATCAGGAACACGTCCTGATACTTCATTACATCAAAATCCCCTTGTCTCGGACTAATCAAATTCTGAACAAATTTGAAAAGAAGTCTTGCCTCCCTATATAATTTAGCAGTTATGGCCCTTCGCTTGGTGCCATTTCCAGTCAATATTTCTAAAGCATTCTTCAGATTGAAGATATCATATGATGGAGGATGGTCTCTCTGGTAGTCTTCACAAACTCCTTCATGTGAAATTCTTAGGCATGTAGCCCACATCCTTGATGATAAGGAACACTTCTGACCATTAATCCAGCTGGTCACCCAAAAACTTTCTCCTAAATCAAAGGAAAACTTCACATATTGGTAGAATTGAGATACCAGCCTAGGTTAAATCGGTCTATTTTGTCCATAGAACCATTGAATACATCCTTTTTCTCTTAAATCTTTCAAAAATAACGAATTTCTAGACAATAACCACTCAAGGAAAACTTCTTTTTTAGGTACAACATTACGGCTTACCAAGTTTGGGTTTAGAGGTCCTTCGGGAGCTATCCTCGGTATACTTTTTTGTTTCTTAGAGCGACACTTCTCAGATGATGTTGCAGATGGACGCTTCATCCTTGGCATCCACTAATGGTTCAGGCGAGAGGGAAGAGAAGGATTTCAAGAACTATAATATTTAGGAGAGAGTTTGGGTAAGGAATCGAATGAAACCCTTATGTTTTATCATTTGGGAATGTCAAACGTCATAAAAACAAAAATGCGGGAAATCAAATAGCGCTGAAATAAAAATTACCATGATACGAGTTAAAATAAGAGTATAAATAATCTTCATGGTGAGACCGTGAGTAGGCATTACGATGTGATGAAAAACAGTCATCACGGTGAGACACTTGGTGGTCATCAAGGTAAGACAGTGACCATTCTTTGTAGTCACGGTGAGATAGTTAAGTGACAGACCGTGAGTACAAGGTGTTAAACTGTGAGACCGTAAGCATGAAACAGTAACTGTAAATCTGTGAGTCATGAAACCGTAAAGTAAAATACAGTAATGTATTGAGCATTAAGATTAATAATATATCAATTAATGATTAATCATACCAAGATCATGTATGATGTAGTCTAATCTTTCATAATTTAATGGTTTAGTGAATATATCAGCAATTTGATATTCAGTACCAATTAATTCCAAAGTGATATCACCTTTTTGATAATGATCCCTCAAAAAGTGATGTCTTACATCAATATGTTTTCTCCTAGAATGAGAAACAGGATTCTTAGAAATATTAATAGCACTTGTGTTGTCACAATTTATTGGGACATGTCTTAATTGATATCCATAGTCTAGTAATGTGTGTTTCATCCACAAAATTTGCACACAACAACATCCATAAGCTATGTATTCAACTTCTGCAGTAGATAACACAAAAAAATTTTGTTTCTTACTACACTATGATACTAGTGACTTTCCTAAAATATGACATGTTCTAGAGGTGCTTTTTCTATCTAACTTACTTCCAGAAAAATCAACATCCGAATAACTAACTAGTTCAAATTATTTTCCTTTGGGATAGAACAGTCCTAAATTGGGAGTATGCTTGAGGTATTTGCAAATTCTCTTTACAGCATTTAAATGTGACTCTTTAGGTTTTGCTTGAAAATGAGCACACATACACACACTAAACATAATATCAGGACAACTTGTAGTCAGGTAGAGTGGACTTCCAATCATTCCTCTATAAGTGATTTGATCGATAGATTTACCATCCTCATTAAGATCCAACATTTAGGTGGTACTCATGGGAATGTCACTACTTTTTGTGCTATCCAATCCAAAATGTTTTAAAAGATCTCTAGTTTATTTACAATGAGTTAAAATAATTCCATAATCATTATGAAAGATTTGGAATCCAAGAAAGAATTTGAGTTCACCCATTAATATCATTTCAAATTCATTTTGCATCATTTTAGAAAAATCAGTTCATAGGGAATTACTTGATGATCCAAAAATAATAACATCTACACAAATTTGTACAACTAAAGAATATTTATAAATTCATTTTATAAAAATAGTAGGGTCAGCTATACTTTTGGTAAAACCTTTAGAAATTATAAAAGTACATAATCTATCATACCAAGATCTTGGAGCTTTCTTTAAACCATATAAAGCTTTTGATAGTTTGAAAGTATTACTTTGAAAATGAGGGTTTAAGAATCTAGGTGGTTGTTAAAAAAAATTATCAACAATATATCAATTTAATAATGCACTCTTGACATCCATATGATATAGTTTGAAATTTAGATGTGCATAATATGCAAGTAAAATCCTAATAGCTTCTAATATGGCTACAGGAGAAAAAGTATCTTCATAGTCAATTCCTTCCTCTTGACTATAGCATTGTGCAACTAGCCTAGCTTTGTTTATAACTATGTTTCCAGATTCATCAACTTTATTTCTAAACACCCATTTAGTGCCAATGGTGAAAGTGTCCTTAGGTCTTTCAACATGATTCCAATCTTTATTTCTTTCAAACTTATTGAGTTATTATTGCATAGAAATTACCCAAAATTCATCATTAATTTCTTCATCAATGTTTTTTGGTTCAAGTTGTGACAAGAAGGCTTGATGTTCAACCTGATTTCTAAGATAAGCTCTTTTTTGAGTCCTTTTATCACGATTTCCTACAACAGCATCCAAGGGATGATTCTTTAGAATTCTAGTTGATATAGTAAAGGTAGGACTAGAAATTTCAGGTTCATCTATAGGTTCGGGTTCCATAGCAGAAGATTTTTTAATATGTCTAGAACTAGATGTTTTTACAGCAGGTTCTTTAGATTTATTATTAAGGTTCAGAATACTCAAATTGTCCTTATGATTTTCAAGTGAGGTTTTAGGATCATGGGGATCAGTTTCATCATACTTGATGTGAACATATTCTTCCACACATTTGTTTCTTTTATTAAATAATCTATAAGATTTTCTAGTTAAAGAATATCCTAAAAAGCTTCCTTCATCACTCTTAGAAGAAAACTTATCAATATTATCTTTTGTATTGAGAATAAAAACATTGTAGCCAAAGACTCAAAAGTATATAACTTTAGGTTTTCTATTATTCCACAACTCATATGGGGTCTTTATAAGAACATGTCTAATTAAGACTCTATTAATAATATAACAAGCTGTTTTCACAGCTTCAGCCCAAAAAGAAATAGGTAGGTCATATTCATTAATCGTAGTTCTAGAAATTTATTGCAGGGTTCTATTTCTTCTTTCCACTACACCATTCTGGTGAGGTGTCCTAGGAGAAAAAAAGTTATGCTTATAGCCATTGTGTGAGCAATAGGATTAAAATTAATGATTTTCAAACTCACGACCATGATCACTTCTTAGAGTTTTAATCTTAAGTCCACTAATGTTTTCTACAGACTTGGAGTATTTAACAAAATAAGAACAAGATTCACTTTTGTGAGCCAAGAAGTATACCAAAGTATATGTAGAAAATTCATCTACTATGACATAGACATAGTGCTTCCCATTTAAGCTAGAAACTCTAGATGTTACAAATAGATCCATGTGATCCAACTGGAGAGGTGGATAAGTTGAGACTTCTTTCTTTGGTTTGAAAGGGATTTTGTGTTGCCTTCCCTTTTGACAGGGATTACACACTTTGTCATTTGGAAACTCAAATTTGGGTAAGTCTCTAACTAAGTTCTTCCTAGTTAGTTTCCTAAGTTAGTGTATATTGCAGTGTCCTAATATCTTATGCCACAACCATGGCTCTTTATGAAAGGCATTTAAACAGGTAACATTTTGTTTAGCTAAGGAATTTAGATCAACAACATAATCATTTTCATTTCTTAAAGCAGAAACAACTAAAACATTTTTTGAGTTAAATAAATTAAAAGAATCCTTTTCGAATGTTACATTAAAACCATCATCACATAATTGAGAAATACTTAATAGATTATATATAAGTCCATCAACAAATAAAAAATTAGAAATTAAAACTGAATTAGTGTTACCAATTAGGCCTAGTCCGATGATCTTTACTTTAGAATTATCACCAAAGGTGACATAGCCTCCATCAACCTTTATTAAACTCTTGAAACATGAGTAATCCCCCGACATATTTCTTGAACATCCATTATCAAAAAACCATGTCATCTTTTGGGAACTCTTTAAGATGGTTTCCTACAAAACAGTTTTAGATAGATTATGATTTTGGTACCAAGATCTTCTTGGGTCCCATCATGTTACTAGTCAAGTATTTTGGTACCCAAATTTGTCTTACGGGTGTTATATAATTTACAGAATCAATAGATTTTTAAAGATAAACTCTATTTGATTTATATCTATGTGAATAACTAGTTGAAGCATATGGATTTCCAGAACTAGAACTCATAGTATTCTGTCCAGATTTAGGAATAACAAAATTCTTATTAAACTGTCTCTGTCCAGGTTTGTAGCCTATTCAAGTAGTGTATTTTGGTGCCACTTGCTTTCCCATCATTTGAGAAAGTGTATCCTTTCCATTTGTGAACTTCTCTTAGTCCTTTCTAAGTTTCTCATTTAATATTTTCAGTTCAGTATTTTCCTTTAACAATTGAGCATTCTTGTCTTTTTCAATAGAATGTTCAGTTTTAATAGTAGTAGTGAGAGCATGTTGTTTCTTTAGTGATTTGTATTTATCCTTATGTTCATTGCATGTCTTGTCCATCATATTATAATATTAAAATAATTCCCAACTAGTCATGTTTTCAGAATCCGAATCAGATTCTGCATCATCTCCAGAACAATAAGAATTTAAAATAGAAGTATCTAAGGTTTCCTCAGATGTGTTTTTCATGAAACACATGTTGGCATGATTCTTTTCAGAATCAGACTTTTCAGATTCACTTGTGATGTCTTTAGAAGCACTCCAGGTTGCCTTCATAGCTTTATTGTAATTACTGTCCTTGTTATCATATTTCTTCTTGAATTTTAGCTTTGGGCAGTCTGCTTTAATGTGTCCTCTTCTTTTTCACTCATTTCAAACAACTTCATCACTTTTATTTGAATTTTTCCAGCCCTTCTTCCAATGTCCCTTATTTTCATACTTTCTTTTGTAATTTGATTCTCTGAAAAATCACTTCTTCCTATTAAATTTCTTAAACCTTCAGGCTATCTGAGCCATTTCAGCATCACTATCAGAGTCTGAGCTTTCACTTATTGAACTGTCAGTTTGTATTTGAGATTTTTCTTTGTCTTTATTCTTTGAAGCAGTTTCCTTGAAAGCCACTTATTTTCTTTTTGGTTCATCCTCTTCCTCTTTATTCACATTGAATTCTTCCTCATACATCATAATCTTACCAATGAGTTCTTTGATAGGTAGAGATGCAATGTCAAGTGATTTTCTGATTTAAACAGTGGTGCCTCTCTATCGGTCGGGTAAACATCTCAGTATACTCATAATTTGTTCCTTTGCTGGAACACTGTTATCGAGTGAATTCATTGTATTGACTATCTCATTGAACCTGTGATACATATCAGAAATTGGTTCATTAGTTATAATTTTAAAATTTTCATATTTAATAGTATATGTATTCATTCTCATTTCTTTAACATTGGTTGTTCCTTCATGAGAAACACCTAATGTATCCCATATTTCAAAAGTAGTTTTACAAGCAGAAATTCCGTTAAACTCTTTATTTCCTAAATCATAGTACAGGGAATTCATAGCTTTACAATTATTATTGTAGACAGTCTTTGTAGGTTCATCCCATCTTGTTCTTTCAGTTTCTGGAATTTTATATTGAGATTCTGTAGCAGTCCAATTATCAAAACTCATGCTTTCTAAATGAATTTTCATTTTAAGCTTCCACTAATCATAGTTTTTACCATTGAAGAAAGGTGTCTTGTTAGTAGCACCACCCTCTAGTCTATTGTCCATAGATAGATTTTTGAAAGTATAATTAAAGTGATAAAATTTAGAGCTAATAGAAATTTAATATATTTAAAGATGCAACTAAAATAACAGTTGAAAACATAGTATTTCAAAAATCCTTAATAAAAAACAACCGCTGATACCAAATGTTGGTCGGAGTGGATACTCAAGAGGGGGGTAAATTTAGTTCCAATTAAAATTTCTATTAAAATATTGTCTCTTTAAAATCCCCCAATTTATAAAACAAGTTAAACTGTAGTTAATGTATACTGATTTTAAATGTTCACTTCACTTCTCAAATATTGATTAGGTCTCAGTTAATTTAACTATAAGATCAAACTAACATCTGAAACTAACCTACTGATTTAAAATGTGTGTAAACACTTGCTAGTTTAACTATCAATGTAGCTTTAAAAAATTTTTTGTATTTCAAAGTAATAGCCGTGGAGTATAAAATATATATAGAGTATACTTCAAACTTAAACTAAATATGCACAACAGATATAACAAGATGTTCAGTTTCAAGCCGAGACTTAGTCCTTTAAAATTTATATAAATTTGATCCAAACCCTGGATCGGGGTTAACAACAGTTTACACAACTGTCCAGGCCACGCAGAGACCTCTACCACTCTTCTTCATGTGAAAAAAAAACAGATATGAGGCCATAGAAGGACCTCTTCCACAGTTGACGTGGGTAAACAAGAGTTATGAGTTTTAGAGTGAGGATTTTGATATCCTCTAGTTCAGTGTAGGAGACAGTGTGTGTGTGTGATGTACAGAGTACACCACACTGCTCGAATTTAAATAAACAAATCACTTAGAGAGAATAGATAAGAGTTTATAAAGCTCTAGTGATTAGCAATGCAGCTCTGGACTCGTTGGATTCTGCAGAATTTATTCTTAGTCCTTCTCTGGTTTTTCTGTTGAAAAATATAGTGTCATAGTTTATCTTGTGTTCTAAAATAGTGAAAATGATCTCTTGATTATTCGTGTGTTCTTCAGTGGTGTTGGATTGCACTCATGAGAGTTCTTGGAAAGACTTGCAATCTCTTTCTTGATCAGGATTGTTCTTTTATTTAGGACAATTTTCTTGGGCGTATGTAAGTTCTTCTTGTTGTATCATCACAATTTTATAGCTTCACCACTTGGATGTGTACTACATCTTAAGCTTTCCTATATTCCACGAGTTATATTAGTAAGAATAATTCAATTTTCATAGGTACGAGATGTGGTTCCCTGACATTCCAAAAACTATCATTAAATAACATTAATTTCATTAAAAACATCAAATATGTCTGCTAGCATTATTTAAATAATATTGAAAAAATGTTAAGAAATGGTGTCACAGTGATTATGTAAACAGTATCTTCTTAACGGTAGAGTCTTCACGGTATGTGGTTCACGGTGTCTCCATGTCACGGTGTGTAGCTCACGGTGTCTGGGTCACGGTGTGTCCTTCATGATGTCTGGGTCACGGTGTGTCCTTCACGGTGTCTGGGTCATGGTGTGTCCTTCACGATGTGTGGGTCACGGTGTGTCCTTTAGGGTGTCTGGGTCACGGTGTGTCCTCCACGGTGTCTGGGTCACGGTGTGTCCTTTACGATGTGTCCCTACTTGGAAAAATATCTGTATTTATTCTTAAACACTAATATGCTGTATATGGATTAATCATAATCATTAGAGAGTAAGAGAAGTCAAAACAAAAATATAAAGTCTTGATAGTATAAGTGAGATTTTTGATCATGCATAAGACATGTAAATAATAAAGAGAGTAATTAACATAAATAAGATTTGTTATCATTAAAACATGATGTGTAGTTATTATTGAGACTGAAGATCATTAGCAGTATATGCAATTAAGATTGAGATTAATTAGCAGGAATAGGATTTGTGATCATTAAAACATGATTAATACTTGAGGAGTCAAACAAATGTAATCAAAGGATTGGTTTTTAATATATTCATGAACAATAATTTAAATCCTAAAATAAGTTAGTATAATATTCCAACATTAATATCCATAAGATGTCATGTGGAAAATAAAAGAAGGATGTAAATGTTACTAATGAGTGCATGATGATTCATCTAGATAAATTTGAAACAGAGAGTGATATTGAAAAATAAAAAAAAACAATTGATAAAGGGAGATATGTAATTATATATGGTGAATTATAAATTGAATATATGTTATGAAAAGGGGATGAACCATGGGTTCTTGCAAATCCATGTGATACGTCTAAGTATGCTATAAAAATGATAAATAATATTTGATATTACATACAGTCTAAAAGGATATTATAATATGATGAAATGATAATCCAATGAATTATTCGATATATTTTGTAATTAAAATGTGAAATTACCACACAAATAAGTAGTTTTAAAATGAATAATACCTTGTTTCTCATAGAGAATACATTCAAAAAATATAACAATAAAGGAATGAATAACTATCTCAATATTGAAAAAAATGGAAATGATTATCAATGATGTTAATAAACTCCGTAACTTACTTCTCTAACTAATGAAAAATTTATTCTCACCTTATTACCATATCAATTTTTTATTTAATTTTTATTTTGGGAATTAAAGGAAATTAATTTTCCTAGTGGTTGAACTGGGGGAATAGAGAATGTAGTCAAATTTTAAAGGAAAATTGGTAGTTTCTATATTTTAGTGATCCAATAATTAGGAAACATAAAGAATATTTTAATAGTGATATCATCATAGATGAATAGAATATAGAGTGTATCCATTATGGAGGACAATGTCTAGAAAGAAATCAAATGTAAATATTTTTTGAAAATAATAAATTCATGAAACAATTTCATTAAATTTGTCATTAATGTGGTATGTTTTAATAATCTATTGTCCATGTTCTGAAATAACAAATTTTTTATTTTAATGGGAGTTTATTTAGATTAACAATGGAATAATAGATGAAAAATTTAACAAATTTTAGGTCAAACTTCTTTATGTATACCTGCTAGTTGTTTTTAAATGTTTTTAATCTATTGGTGAGATGATTCAAGGAATCTAGGTTATGATTTTAATGAGGATATATTAAAAAATTTGTATCATCGGGGAAATATATATGAAAACTTTCTAATTAAGTAATTTTGGTGTGGTGTAATATTAATGTTTTGTCATAGACTATGTTTGTATCTAAATTACAACCACTTTGTACATTTTCATATTCCATATTGAATAATATGAGAATAAAGGATAGTAACACCCCATGATTTTACATAAATAATGTGTTTAATATCAAATTCTCTCATAAAACTATAACAAAAAATGAACATTGATACATTTTATTTAGATAAAATATTACAATGAAATATAAAAATTAATACATTATACGAAGATACTATGAAATAACATTATAAAATTTACATTTTGAATAAATTGGGAAATAAATAAAAAGTCCATGAAAATTAATTCATTATCGTCATTTTCTTCTCTGAATATAATCTCTCTAATTGAAACTATATAAATAAATAATGTTTTATAAACAAAATTCTCATGTTGAGAGCGGCATAAATGAATAAAATGACTAATTTTAAATATTTATGTATGTTTAAATATTAAAATTAAATTTTTCCCTCATATATATTTTTAATGGAAATATGGTGATTGGAAATATTGTAATTTGAAATAGAGATATTGAATACATATTTCAATTTTATATCTAATGTGTATGTTGTGTAATTAAAAAAAATATAATTTAAAACAAATAAATTCAAAAAATTAAATAAGATATTTATTTAAATTACTTTGTAATAAAAAATAAATCTTTTTAAATTACATACTTTTTTTATTATTTTTAAACAATGATTTGATGTTTTTCAAAAATTCAATACAAAATTTTAATATCAATTTATTGAGATGATTTATTATAATATGGTAAATTATTCTTATTGTGATATTGTTAAAAATATTTCTATTGTTAAAATATAATATTTCTTAGTGAATTATTTTTTATACAATGTGTAATTTTTAATTAATAAATAAAATTTGTCTCTTTTAATAGGTGATTATAATAATATTTATAAAAAATTAAAAAAAATTATTTGTAAATCATATGAAATTACATTATGAACACTTCAAATTTTAAACCCCATTTTTCAATAAAACTTGTTTTTTGAGGTATATTATGTTTTTAATTAAATATTTTATATTTGATATTAAGAATTTAAATTGGATTCAATGTAATCCTAATATATAATCATGTTGTCATTATTATGTAAATATCTAAATATTATTTCATAGAAAAAGATGATGTTATCAAGGTAAAAAATCGGTTAACATAGAATATGTAAAATATAGACAAAAAGTTAAACATATATATAAAAATTTAAATAATCATTAACCATTATCTCTTATGTGTGTTCATGATGGTATTTGTGACCCAAAAATTATATTCTTATACCTCTTATCTACTTTCAATTTAGAATTTCAACCTTACACCATAGGTAATTAATTTTTGTTGAGTTGCCACTCAAATATAACATATAACATTAAATATCCTTTACCAATACCATTACATAATTTTACATTATCTACCAATATTAACACTTAAAATCCATTCCTAAACATATTCTAGCCTCCTGTTTCATTAAGGATTCTGAACTCCGTTATTTCAAAGGAACCCATGTCATGAAGGATTGAATTAATCATGTAAGTATCCAAGGTACATAAAAATTTCAACTAAATTCTCATATAAAATATATATATATATATATATAATTATCTATTAAAATTATGTTATATGAATATATTTATATTTCTTTGGAAAGGATTTAATTATTATATAACTCAAAACACTTAATCATTCATAAGTATATCATTTTCTTGTTTAGGTAGGTTTGATAACCTATAACTAAAATCTATTACTGTCATCACCATTTTCCTTATTAATTAGTCTCGAAAAATTAATAAGGATAATAAATTACATTTTTGAGTATTATAGGTCATTAATATTATTTGTTAAATGTGAAATAAAAATTAATGACCGTTATAAGTAACTCCTGGAAATCAGTAAATTACCTAAAACATTCTCATCGAGGATTCTATTCTTATGATACATACCCTTACCATTCATTAAGGGAAAATAAGAATACATAATTAATATTATTCTACATAATTGAATAATATTGTCATGATTATCTTATTAACATAGAATGGGGACATACATTTCCATTATTAAAATTCTATGAAATAATGAATATTTCCTGCTTTTGATAATGAAAATTAAATATACCAAAAAACTATATGTTTAATGACTGATTATAATTAATTTTTTTGAGAGGTAATAACTATGAATAAGGTTCATAAATATATCATTATGAGGTTTATGTATATAGTAGTTATGTTTATAGAGCATTTATGGATGTTTTTTGTAAAGATATGAGTTTATTTTGTAATCTCATTTTGAATTCATGATTTTTTACAGTGGCACTCCCATCTGGTGAAATTTTATTCTCCTTATGTAGATAAATAATTTTATTTCATAATACTCTTTATGTTTATGGGTTTTCCTTGTATTAATTCAATTTTAATTCCATTTAGTGAAAATTTTATTGGTCATTGGAATATTAAAATTTCTTTTATAATCTCTTACTCACACAAGTACAATGGAGATCCGTGTCAGACCCATTGGATGGAGGTTTAGTGGTAATAGTTTTTATATAAAACCTAATAATTTGAAAAGGTGGATAAAATATATATTGATAAATTATATTATGAACTGAATTGAAATTATAGAAGAAAATAGTGGGGCATGTGAGAAGTGTTGGTAATATTGGGACACAAGGATACGATAGGGGTTATGTAAGAATGGTGATTGAGATATAATACTACTGAAAATTCATATTGAAGAATATTTATGAATAAAAAGGATTGAACACAAGGGGATTCCTTCACTAATGAAAATGTTTATTAGATATTTAATGATCATTTCCTCGAATCTGAATTGCTCTACCAATGAATTGCTCTACCTATCAAATTTTTAGAGTGGAAAAATAAATTCAAATTAACAATAACATTGATTTTCATCTATTAATACATCAACCAAAATGAATATTGAATCTAGTGAGAAATGAAGTTGAAAAATTAATTCTAATATTTATAAACTAAAAATAGAATGGAATTTTTAATTTAAAAATAAAATTACATTAAGTCAAATAGTTTTGTTACAGACCATGTTTAAAAATGAAAAAAAAATATGACATAGAAATTTAGAAATTGTTTAGATATGGAATAAATAATTATTATCGATAATTTTCATATCCAACTCCATGATATACCTCATGTATCATTTTTTAATGAATAATATCTTGTGTTTCCAACTCCATCCCTACCTCATTGAATCATATTGCCACAATATTGGTTGTCCTCATATACTGTCTAGGAATAAGTCCCCCCACAATATAAGTATACTAATATTACCTATTAATGTGAAATCAAATAAAAAATACATATTGAATCCATAATATTAATGATATATTATATGTCCTCTTTCGCCAATATGGTAATTTAATATATTCCGTTAATAAATATAATTTCATTCATTGGTAATTATTGATCATGATTTCATCCAATTTATTTAATAACTTCAAAATTACAATTCATTGGACACATGTTCATTTTTATAACTTATTTAATACAAAAAAATTTATGTTACACTTTCCTTCATCCCTAATATTTTAATTACTGAACCGATTTTTTCATTGACCAAGAAATTTCAACCTCCTAAATAAGTAATATTTCGAGATTCAACTCTAAATCTAGAATCAATTATAAATTTGGTTGACTATTTTATCTATAAAAAGATCAGGATTTACTTTATACTCTACTACAATATAATCTTCCATAGAACATTGATAATACACCTTATACATTAGTTGCTTCAATTTCATTCTCAAAACGTCTTAGTTGAATTTCATCAATCAACTCGCATACACAAGAAATAGTGTTGAAGAAACACAATTTGAGATCATTTAATCCAAGTCAAATTTTTAATTATTGGTTCATCTACTAAAATGT
Source organism: Viscum album (assembly GCA_963277665.1). Lineage (NCBI taxonomy): Eukaryota > Viridiplantae > Streptophyta > Magnoliopsida > Santalales > Viscaceae > Viscum > Viscum album. The sequence goes on along the minus strand of OY728163.1, from coordinate 1,843,993,238 downwards.
TAGTGTATATATGAAGATCCTTAAAAGATGAGTTTAATAATTAATATCCCATAAAAACACTGTAATAATGATATTTAGTTTTCCTGGTTTTTTTTTCAATTAGTGAGTGATTTCTCATGGCTATTAAATTTACTAAGCATGTAAACTCACAATATTATCATGTTACTCAATATAGACTAATGTGAATTAAATACCCTGAAACTAATGTCATCTATGGACTTTACACATATAATAACACTATAGTGTTGTGGGGAATGGTTTGTGATATAAAATGAAGCACGAAAAAATGTATCGAGTTGTTTCCCCTTGTCAAATTAAATTGTTTTCACATATATATAATAAAAATTAATGAATGACAATAAAAAATAATTAATGCATGATTTAGAAATTTTTATATTAATATTTTCATTGAATATATAGTGAAATTTTCTAAATATTAAGCATTGTGATAAATATATTAAAAACAATATATTAATATAGGTATTCAAACCAAAAGTGTTCAACAATTCCAATTTGAAGAGGATTGAGTTTAACAATGAGTACAACAACATTTAACATTACAATCATGGGAAGGTAAACAGTGTGGTTGATGCTTTTATCTATAAGAATTGAGTTTTTGTGTCCATTAAGAGTATTTAATGAAACCCAATGGTCATTGATTTTCAAATTATACTCATATGACTAATATGAAAAGGGTAGAAATACTATCTTTTCCTAGTGGATACATAGTCATCAATCTATGTAAAGGCAAAAGATAGAGACAGTGTAGAATTGATGAGATAAATGATGTTAGGAAAAATACCAGAGATCATGATTGAATAAGATTCATTATAAGAGTCTTTAATTCCATATTTATTACATTAATAATGTATTTTAATAAGGATGTATTGGAATATTTACATAGATAATTATTATAAATTTAAAATGTAAGAATAATGATGCTGAATATATCAAGAATAATTTATGTTAGGGTAATTTGGTCTGGGATATTATAGATATTTTATCTCTATGATTAAAATTCCATAAAAAAGAATAGCTATAAAAAATTTCGAGGAAAGGTGAAACCTTTACCTATATCAATATAGAAATTAGATAACATCACCAGTGCTTTTTTATTTGGTATTTGAAATAGCTCTAAAATTTATAATTTCGTTTAGGTTGTGGTTGGTGACCCAATTGAATTAGTATATTGATTTAATTTTTTTGAGGATATATAACTAGATAAACTAATCAGGAATTACAGTATGGATGTCATATTTCTAAACTTATTCACATATTAATGTGTGTTTAATCTAATAAGAATTTTATATTGAATTGATCATCCAAAAAACATATCGTCGATATACTAGTGGTAAATATGAAATGACTAATAAAAATCAGAAGTATATTTTATGATCCTATATAATTGATTACATGGGAGTTTGGAGAAAAAACATCATTGGTATATATCTTATATTTAAATAGTTACAATTATGTCATTCAAATGGAATCATATCAGGTACTATATTGGAGGAGGAGAAGAACTCCAACATGTTGGGATGATGTTGGAGAGTAAATCTATTTGGATTATATGTTTCTCAAGATATATCATTGAATATTAAAACAGTTTAATAGTATATTAAATTATCATAGAGTCACCAGAATATTTGTAGTGATTTTTTAATGAAATATATAGTTCAATGGTGGAGACATGTTAGACCTTTTAATATCCCTATGGATGTGGGTGTTGAGATTTTAGAAGATGGGCCCGTTATCCATTATCACCATCAAAATTGTTGATCATGTGTTATGGTAGAATATTTTCTTTCTCTTTCACTAATTCTCTTCCAAGTGCATTATTTGTTTCATGTTTCACTTATAATGGACTGCATATATAATCCTTTATATGAATTTCTCTCAGATATAGTAAAACAAGAACATAAAATCCAATATAAGGAATAAAAGATATATATTGGATCGTCTGGTTATAGTATAGGAAATGAATAACTCAGACATGTTTAACATTTTATATGGGAATCATAGGATTTTAGAATATCTATGGGAATCAAAATATGTAATAATATATAAATACCTTAATTTTTAATCACCATAGTAATGAAATTTAGATGAAAATTTTATTTTAAGTGGGGTAGAATGAAAAAATGTATGATTTCACTATGACAAATTCTATAAAAATAAATTTCATTTTGATTATCATATTTCAGATGAAATATTGAACTAAAATGAACCTAGATACATTTTATTGAGTTATAATATTACAATAAAATAAAAAATTAATTTATTATGAAATTAAATATGAAAAATAATAAATAATATTAACAATGGAACAAATATTTAGCGAAATATAAATGCTTAAAATATGAAAACATTAACATCAGGGTTTTCCATGGAGATCATAACCTTAATTGAAAATATGGAAACATTTCAAAGAAGTAAAAATATAATGTACCTTTCGATTTAGAAGTGAATGAATATATTGAATGAAATATGTAATGTACATAATGAGATACATACATATATATATATAAAATTTTACCACTATTTATAGTAATTAGAAATATAGTCAACGGATATATTTCATTTTTAAATATTTTCATTTGATATGTGGTAATATGTTAATTCCAATGGTTAATTTCCAAAATTGAAAATTATATACTTCATCAATAATAAATAATAAATCCAAAATACGATTTTTTTGAAATATATTTCAAAAGATTACATGTAATTATAGTTATTATTAAAGATTTATTGGATCCATATATAAAACATAATGAATGATTTTAGTACCAACTTATTGATACAAGTAAAAAGAATATGAATAATTAATATTCAGAGGATGTGGTTAAAATTATTTTTAATGTAAAAACGATATATATCTATGATTTTTTTAATTTATTATTTAATTTAATGATAATAGGTTTTTTTACATTTAATTTATATAAATAATTTATCTTTTAGAATTTAAATATATACCATTTGAATATTTGATTTATATGAAAAAATATTAAGTACACATAATGTTTAAAAATGATATTTCGTATAAACAATGAATTTTCTATATATATTATGTTTTCTAGTAAAATTTAATTCTATAATATTTAATATTTAAAATACATTAAATGTAGTACTAACTTTTAAACATAACATAAATCTTTTATAAATATGCTAATTAAAATTCTGGTTATAAAAAGAAGTTATAAAGGTAGAAAATGAGTAAACTTGGTATTGGTAAAATAAAGGGATGAGAATGAAACTAGGAGATAGTGATACAAAATATCATGAGACAATATCTATACAAAATTACGAGGGGATAAAAAATCCATATAAATAATTTTTACTATTTTCAACTACATTATTTTATAAACGAATGACTTATAAATTTGGATATTTTTTTTGAAAATTCAACTCAAAAATATACTTTAAAGGGACTCATCCCCACTATAACCCTCCTAATGCACACAAACTATCTAGTTATATCATGAATACGGAAAAAAATTTCCTCTCTAAAATCCATTATATAAATTTTTTAGGTTCTAGTTTAAAAATGGAATGCCAAAACCATCAATTTTTATGAACCCTTGTACAAACCATGAATTATTTAGGAAAGAATCTAAGTTACTCTATTTCTTTTTCAATTATATTATCTTAATAAGAAAGAATAAAAATCCTTCTCCACTTTAATGATTTTATATTGAAATATTTATACTTATATTAAAATCATAGTATTGTCATTTAAGTCTAATCTCTAATCAATTCATTAGTATATTATGCCTTTCTTTGGGTCTGTTCAACCACTTATATTAAAGGTGTTATGACAACATAGAAAATTTCACCTTGGAAATGTATCCTGATATTAAAAGTATTTAAATTTATAATTTTAATTATTAATATATTTAATGAATATAGTTCTTGCAGGGATGAAATAAAATGAATGATCGTTATAATGAAAATCATGGTTATCATTAAATTACTTGAAAAATGTTTTTAACATATGAAATTTTCATGAACCATATAAATATCATCCATAAAATAATAATGGGAAAATATAAATCAATGAAACATATTTATTAAACGACCATGAATAATAATGGAATGGTGAAATAAGTATCAATGGATTGGTACTTTCATTTCAATCATGTAACATGTATGAAATATTCTATATTACTATCATCCAATGATGAAATTATGAAAACTAATATATAAATAATTAATGATTATAATTGATGTTTATTAATTGTAACATAAATGAATATGGTTCTGAAATAAATTATTAAGATGATTACGTTAAAATATATGATTTCACAGCACATTCATGGATATCGGGAGCAACTAAAATATTTTATACTCCAAAAACATTTTGAAATCGAGATTTTCAATGTTTGGATTTTCATATGGAGAAATTATATGCACTATACCTCTCAAAGCATGTCTATTTTATGATAATTATTTATTAAATGGGTTAAAATTTATTTTTACATATTTATGACCATTGGATATAAATAAAAATAAAATAATGCCTATAAATGTCACCCAACCATAACTACTCTTTTTTGATGGGAAATATTCACCTTGGTATTCATATGTTATTTATAAGCTTATTGATGACATTGTCTTGAAATATATGATTTCATATATTATATTTCAATAGTACATACATTTTTAAAAAAATTAGTCTTCTTTTGTTATTTAGCAAAATCATTTTCCACAAAATCTTATAAACATAAAAAGTATGAATTGATTATTCTTTATTAAATATTTTCGATTTTAATGAATTATTTATTCATATTAATTTTTAATATTAATGATTCTTCTTTTCAATGTTTTCATGGATTTGTAAATGTAATTCTTATCAACATTTCATATAAATTATTTTCTATTAAAAAATATTATCTATAATTCAAATATATCAAAATATTCTTTAAAAAAATTATAAACCATTAGTGATATTCATTAACGATATAATCATTCTTCTCTCTATAGATATATTTGGATAATATTACATCCAAATAGAAATTGAACTTCATTCGATATCCAGAGATAATTATGAATTGATGATATTATGAATAATTTCATGTTCATGTGTCTCGTATATATTGGGGTTGACATTATGTGATTTCTGGGTCAATTACATCCATCCAATACATTGGGTAATGTTTTATATCTCATTATAACATAATAGGACACTAGTGGTTATCCAAATACATAAATGGTTTTGGGAAATAGGTTGTTTGACCAGTTTTTAAATGTTATATAAATTTGGTAATCCAGGACCATTATGATAGGAGTGTGTTGGTGGTTATCATTGTCATATTTAATGTTTTATATGAATTTTTTTATGAAAAACCATTATACATATCTCATGTTATCAGTGCTTATAATTATCAAAATATTTTTTCACACATATGTTACTCATTTATAGTTTTATTAGAAAGCCTTATAAAATGAATCATGATTAATATTATATATTTTATTATTTATGATTATCAAATTATTTGATATTGAACTGTTATTTCACTCCAACACCCTCATTATTAACATGCGTTATGTTATGATTATTTATTGTTATCTCCATTATCTACATTCACTAAGATTATGAGCTCTACCTATTCTATATTTAAATAATATAGGTTAGGAATTATAATTTTTTTAAGTCGTTCCTAAATGGGCATCACATTAGTTGAATAATTTTATAAGATGTTGAATATTTTTAAAAGTAAGTTTTCTAGGCACCAAATCTCCAAAGACAATATTCTTATTGATTATTGATAGTTATCTAAATGGGTAGATTATTAGACCAACTTCGTTTCTGTTTTTTTATAAATAATCTTTATGTTATTTTTTTTAAGATAATATGGTATGCATTTGCGAGTACCCAATCATCTGTGCTCGGAATATAGAGTGAAGAACTAATGAAATCAGTTAGTATATATTGTAACCTAACTAATGTTTAAACATTAAATATACACACTGGAGTGGTGACTTGATGTTTGTTATTGTTAATATGATGAAAATAAGGATATGAGATATTACCATTGTATTTATTACTAGATATCAATTCACATGTCTAAATGGGACTAAATTTCTAGCATGAATGATTGGAAAGTAAATTGATGTGGTAATTGATGTCATAATTGATATTACATGTAATTATCAATGGAATATTAATACTCTCATAGATTATATATCCATGAGGAAATAAATAGTCTCTCTATGGTTAGATTAACAATAAATATTATTTGGTATTTTATAAAGAAATATCATTTTGATTATCGTAAATGATGTCTACAACTTTTTTGGAAATAAAGTATGGGAAATTTAAAAAAATTGACTTGAATCTAAAGTGTGTGTTAAATAATAATTTAAATTATATTTTATAATTATTGAATATTATTTGATGTTATTACTATGTAATTTAAATTTTATATGATGAGTTAAATAATTGTAAAATATCCTAATATTTTAAACTATGACATGTAACATATTTTTTATGGAATATAATATATATTTTCTGATATATAAACCACCATAATTCATAATAATGTTATTGTATGATGTTAATTATTTAATTAATATAATTAAGGATCACTATATGATGCATAACATATCATGGATGTTATGAAAAATATTATTGAAAATATATAAGATAATATTGATCTTATAAAATATATATCATAAGAGTTATGGAGAAAATTTTAAAACGCATGACTACACTCTGATATGTACTAGATTATAATTGATACATAATGTTTTCTAGAGTTTTTGAAACATGTAAATTTCTACTCATAATATTTACATATTTTTTTCAAATGATAAAAATTTTAATGATGATATCCATAAATTGATACATCAGATACATTATTTTTACAAAAGTCCTTTTGGATTGAAATAATACAAATTATCTTCTTTTTTAAATGTTACAATAATAAGTTTTACTTTAGTTCATCATATATCTTGATTTTTTTTGGTTTTTAGTTGTGATTTAATATAGTACATAAGGGAAAATAAATTTTAAGCTATTTAGAAGAAGAGAACTATGCATCACAATAGTATTCTTTTTCATTTGAACATGCATGAAAGCAATGATTATTGATTCATGGTTGTTTAAATTTAAAAAAAAGATATCGGAACGCTGTTTTTGTCTTATACAAATATAAAAACAATGATTATAATTTTTGGGATATTAAATTTTATTATTTATATTTTCTAAATAAAATTATTTGGCTTCATTAAAGCCACAATTTATAGAGGATCTACAAATCAATGATCAAGATGGTAATTTTATTGAGTTATTATATAAAAATATGAAAAATATCTCAAATTATTATAATGTGATTATAACATGTAAAAGAATGAGGGTAGTCAAAATGAGAAATAGGGAAATTTGGCCTATTTTTGTGAATATTTAGTTTTTATTGAGAATTAGAGATACAATGTTATTTTGAAAAACATTCTCATGAATTGATGAAAAATAAAAGAATGATATAACATGATATTTATGCAACATAACTACTCTAGAATGAATGAATAATTAGGGGACTGACCTATGTTATCATTTTATCATAATAAATACTGAATATGTGCAAGATACATAATGATTTTTGATCAAATTTTGATTCCATTTTGACTTCTGCATTTTGAGGAATGATATAATATTTAAACCATCCTATAGATAATTGATCATTTAAGGTTGATTATACCTAAAATTGAGAAATAAACATATAGTATTTGATGTATGTCTATTTAGTTCTAAATTCTAGGAATAATAACATTAATTGTTCTGTTTAATCATTTTGGTGCGATATAAAATTGTGTTCGAGGCTATTCCCTATCCCTTGTTTTATTTTTTATTTTGAATGATTGGTTATGGATCAAAATCAACATCCATAAATTATGGTCACACAACTATATTTTGAGGGAACCTCATAAATACTTTTTTAAAAAATCCATTCATTCTTTTTTGTCAATACATGTAACAAAATCCTTTGGGAGAATAACTGAAATTAGTATATAAAAAACTAAACATGTGTAGATGTAAAATATGAAAATATATTAATTTATTGAGAATTAACAAACATTAATTCCCACTCACAGCCCAATCAAGGACTTTCAAACAATATTTTGCTCTAAATATAAGTTAATCATATTTAGGAACCATTTTTTGATCATCACATCATTATAAAACATTCAGAATACTGACAATAAAAGAGATTTGAAAGAAATATAGTATACAGAATGATTATTTGTTATTGATCTATTCCACACACTCCTTAATATTTGTATAATAAAATTTTAAAGTCTATATTTATTTTATTTTATTTTATATCCCATGAATCTATTATTTTATTGGAATCAATATACTCATTTATAAAATCATTCTTTCCTATTTAAATACAATTGGTTCCTTTCGTGGAAGTGTATATGTACATGAATGTATTATGGACCGTTACTTTCAAAAGATTTATCAATGAGTATATATAATCCTTATTTAGTAAATATATGTATTTATTGTATGGAACCTGATAATATCTATAATCTATAACATACCCTCTTGTTTAATGGCTATAACCATTTGATTACATCTAAGCATATCAACTAGATCAACCCTACATTGTAAAATGGTTCAACCCACTAGATATAACCTATTAAGAATTCGATATATAAATATTTCACATTTTATGGGTTAGGTTAAAACTATTTACCATTCATAATCTGTGATCCCTATGGTTCTAGGATGATTCTAACATAATGTCCCACAATATAAATTTATTCCAAAAAACATTACCATTTTTACATAATGTTAAATTTATACAAAAAACGTTTTGTCCCCACTCATCTAATTTTTTTTCATTTAGGAATCAATTAAAACTCATTATTTTATGCATCTAAATTAATATATATATTAAAATTCTATTTTCTCACTGTAAAATGAATATAAAAATATTTTAATGGAACTCAAAATAATAATTTAAATATACTAGTATAGTGAAATTTATATGAATCTGAACAAAATAAAATGAAATTATGAATAATTAAATTTATAGGGGTTTATTAAATGGAATTATGTACAATTTTTGGTGAAGAGGGTATTGGAAATGGGGTTAGTATATCGCAAATGGGTCATAAAAATAAGTGATTGACTTTAGTGGAACCAGGTGGTGAATAGAAAATATAGTTCAATCACTAGTGAAAATTTCTAGTTATTGGGAGACCTAAATAGGGTTGATCTTGGCCCTCCATAGGTAGATTTATCCAGGAAAGTAGGGTAGGTATGTACACCGATGAGTGTCATGCTGGTTATTGTATTATTCTCCAAATATATTGGAATGGTCATTATATAAATAAAATATTATAGAATGGTATTGAATGGGATGATATTTTATTCATAATTGTTTTTTTGATTCATAATCAAATATAATTGAAAAATATATAGATTATATGAAAAAATTAATTCAACAAGTTGTTATAATAAATTATATTCTCAAAATTATCATAATCATTTTTATGTAATATTTAAAATCATTAAAAATAATTTTTATATTTTTTGTTGATCATTCAATTTGGGACCCTTCAATTTGAATTTTAAATATTATATTAAAGGGGAATTTAAAAGATTTAAAATCTATTACCGAGCATATAAACATCTATAAAAACATATTTACAAGGTGTGTAACTAAAAGTAATTTGATTCCATTTTATCTAAATAAAAGTGATAAAATAGTTAAAATGTTGTTTTCAAATTTTTAAGAGTTATTTAAACACAAACACGTTATATTAAAATTTTATTATATGTTTTTTATGATTTACATATGATTGATAAGGATAACTAAAGAAATTATTAGTTACATTTTTTGGTATTCCCTTAGTTCTAATTGTTTTGTTTATTATTTATTATATGTAATTTACTTTTAGTACCCACCCAATTCCCCTTTCATCGAATGGAAATAATGTAGTAGTGAAATTTTAAATTGATTTTATAATTGAATTTAAATTGTATTAGTAACCTTACATTTATGTATCTTTTATTGATTTCTAAAAATAAACTTAAGTGTTATGTAAAATTATTTTATATGAATGAAATCTCAATTTCATTAAAGACCATAACTGATTTATTGTCATGAGAATATGTTATATTGACAAACACATTATATTTAAAATTAGTATTAAATACATTTATTCCATTGATGTTTGGAACACTCAATTATATTAAACTATGGAATATATAAATATGATATAAATAAATAAAAACAAATTATTTATTTAATACACATAATAATATTAATTTTATTATGAAAAATTATTAACATTAGTAATACTAATAAATTTTAATAATTTTATTTTTTATGTGATGGGGTATAGTGACAAAAAAAATTCATATATGCACAATTTTATAGACCATGGGATTCTCCAACATAAGACATAAATCATTGTGTATAGAGAAGAAACCACTAGACTCCAACCCTAGGTGAAATATTTTGTAATCCTAATAATAAAAATATTATTATTATTGTTTCATTACAAATAAATTATGCTTTATTTTATGTGTTAGATGGAGAGCAATAACGAATTTAATATAAAAGTCCTTAATAGTGAAAATATATTTTCCCTCGTTCTCTCCTTCAATTGTGTAAAAATTCTAAGAATAAATGTCAAATAATGTCTTTATAAACATTCAATCTTTATATCAAATTGGTGTGCTATAGTACCCCAATGATGTAGAAGATTTTATTTTTTCACACAAGATTATATTATTCATCTTCCATTCTAGTAATAATTAGGATGATCTATATTAACCATATATTATCAGTCACTCTCGATAGTTGACAATTTTTTTTGGAGGACTTTTACATTTTTATTTTATTCATAGTGATCCTTGATTCAACTCTAACTATTTTAGTTTTTAAAAACACATAAAATGGATAGTTTTAGTTATTTTTTAATTACATCAATAATTTAAAATATCATCAAAATTATTAATCCTACTACATATACATATTTCATTTAGTAAAAAAGGAAATTATTTGGTATATTAATGATTTTTCGGAAGCTTGTTTTCACGACCCGTCCCCCAGGGTCCATACCTTGACTACCCCAAACCCACCTTCCATAGGCCAGGGGATGACAACTAGCACCAAAGGCATAAAATCCCAATACTGGGAAGGCATTGTATTTATAAACTAAAAGCGTACACAATCAGAGTAGAGTTGGAATTGTATCACTAAGTAAAGCTGTATACAAAATTAGTGTTGGAAGTAAAAGGGGCATGAAATACAAGTCCGACAGGAAAGTACTACTACAACTAAAAAACATGTAAAACAGAAGAAAAATAAAGCTGCTACTTGGTCGTCCTCCGGTTTTCCAACCTGAATGGTATTTATAGATGGCCTTCTCATCACTACACGTCTGTCAGTCTCCTCTGTGTACCGACTCGTCGTAAGGTCCACCTCCGGGTACCCTCCGCTCCTGCTACTCTGATCCTCAGTCAGTGATGTCCATCATCTGCATCCAACACAATGAGGTATGGAATTGACCAAGCAGTGGTGAGTATAATGATACATTGTAGGGACCCCGAGACCCTCAAGGTCTCACAAAATCCAACAAGGATAAAACACAATGTATTAAAATCAACAGATAACCCCACTTAGGTATATGACCATACATATACCTATCTTATCAAGTAATCCATCTCGTTCACGAGGAAACACAAGACTTGCTGACTCAGCTCACCCAGGTATACAACTTTTTTAGAGAGATAGAGATGATCAGATGTAGCAACTGAATCATCATAGTTGTCAAACCAACACATGATTCATGACCATCTTTTCTGTCGGACAAACACATGATCTTGGAACAGAAGTCAGAACTCTCGGACCAACACATGATCTAGGAATAATTTTCAGAGCTGTCAGACCAACACATGATCGAGGTCCACCTATTCTGTCAGACGAACACAAGATCCAGGAACAGACGTTAGAACTTTCTGACCAACACATGATCCAGGAAAGTTCAACATTGCACAGCCAGCCACAGGGTTTCCACAAAGTATTCTTTATTCTAGTAGTGTCTGCTCTTCATGCAAAGTGTCTACACTTCAACTACCATCCATTCCTACGAAGAAGAATCACAATATTCTGTCTTGTCATAGGGTTCTCAACACAACAAACGATGCGTCAATTAGACGCCCGGTCTGTGATTTATTAGCTTTTCAGTCCCTGGGGCCTGATTGGATTCGTGTACGGTCAAACCATACCATATATCAATATTACCTCGATATCTAGTGGGTTATACTCAAGGGACCATTGTGCTCCAAAAAAACAGCATCGCTGACGGTTAGACAAAAGGTCGTTTGGTGCCAATGTTATGGCCAATGTAAGTGACAGGGTCGGTAATGGGCCAGGGTCTAGTCCGACCCGGTCGGACCGACTCGGCCCAACCTAGTTTGGGCATACCTTCTCTGGGTCAACCCAGACATACGTGTTGGGTCTCACTAGGCCCGTTCGCCAGGTTAACCCGTAAGGATCAACCCAGACCGCTGGGCCCGGCCCAGTGGACTGCGAGGGTGGTTCGGCGCGGAGGCCGTCGCGTAGGCTGCTAGGCCCAAAGGCCGGGGCCAGTTCGGCCAGCACTGCAAGGGAAGCAGCTCGACGACTCAGCCTGGAATGCCAGGCAGGTTCAGCTAGCGACATCGTGAGGGATGTCGCGGGTTGGCTAGGATGTTCTGCAGCCCGGAGGCTGGTGGGCAGGTCGTTGGGGGGGCGGGCTGGCCGTGAGCTGGAGCGGGCAGGCGGCACGGGGAGTGGCAGCATGCAGGCATGCCGTGGGGCACAAAGGCAGCACACGGTAGGCGTAGGCAGGCATAGGCAGAGTGCTGGGAGGACACGGGCAGGCATCCTGGGCGTCGGGTAGCACGTCGAGAGGCTAGCTAGGCGCCGATAAGCACGCAGGGAAGCTCACAGGGAGGCCGGCTAGGCATCGAGAAGCACACAGGGAGGCCACCCAGGCACCGGGCAGTGTGCCGGGAGGCCGCGGGTAGGCGGCTTGGGCACCAGGCAGTGCTCTGGGAGGCCGTGGGCCGGCAGCCTGGGCACCGGGTAGGCCACGGGTTCGGCCAAGGCGCGCAGGGGCACTGCGGGGGCGGCGTGGTTCACAGAGGCCGTGGGTAGCACGAAATTGTCATTGGGACATCCATCACCTCATTGTTGTTAGGTTTCCATGTTGTAGAAACATCTCAAGAGATCGGCAGAGCGAGTCGGGCCATGTTAGTTGGCCGGCACCCTTCGCGTTTAGGGGTGATAACTAGTGGCTCATCAAGAGAAGAAGATGGTCAATAATTCACCCCTAACTATTCTTTTCCAATCATTGAAAGAGATATGTAAAAGAAATATCAACACGTAATAAACCCCTGCCTAGATTGTTGAGCTTCAACACTAAAGTCATGGGAATAAGACCTATCCATCGTTCATGGTGTCTGTCGCACGCTTCCACTTACAAGTTCACATGACGGTTGTGGAAGATACTCCACGTTGGTAGGTATTCGGGGAAGAAGTACGAGTAAGAAGTCGGTGAAAGATCATTTCTGGTGTTCTTCATTCTTCATTCATCATTGGGAGAACATTATTTCTCCAAATCTCTCCTCTCAAAGATCCCACCAAATGAGAATTTACAAGCAAAAAATAATAGAAGTTTTCTATTATTTTGTTGCCACAACAATTTCAAATTGAAGAAATAAATTATTAGTCTCCCCTTAATTAATTAACGGTGATGCTGCAATTGATTAATTGGGAGGTCATGTGGCTCCTCTTAATGAAATCACACGCATTGGCTCAATTGATTAATAAGGAGGTCATGAGCCCCCCCCCCCCCTCATTAACGAGGGGAGTTGGGAGGTTTTCCTCTCCTCCCATTAATAGGGGGTTAAGGCCTGTGTGGTCCCCACCTCATTTATCCTCAAAGGGGAGGTTGATTTAGGGTGGGACCCCCCACCATAAACTCTCAGAAGAGGTTAAGGTGTGATGGCCCCACTTCCAACCTCCATGGAGAGGCTTTAACCAGTACACCCCAAATGGAGTCTCAAAATAAAATAAGGCGTAGGGAACATTATGTTATTATTATTTTTTTAATGAAAAGCCGAAAACAAACTTTTATTATCGACCAACTTTCATTGAGATGAAATACTTCTTAAGAGAAAACTGATGTTGTGAGTTCAACAGTTCCCTCATATTTCAATTCCAAGCACCAATTCAAAAGTATTCAAAAATTCACTCTTACGTTTACTGAACGCACAAGAACAAAAATTCACAAATTGATTCCAGGTGCACCTAGCCTCAGAATCAAGCATCGTATATTTTCACCGACCCGTAAAAATACCATGTATTAAAAAAACTTCTTGGGATTTTTGGGTCTTCACATTCTCCTCACCTCAAGGATTTACATCAACATAAGCTATATCTAAAAATAAGGGAACAAAAGGTGGTACTGATCGCACATCTGAGCATCCTTCTCCCATGTTCTATCTTGGAGGTTCTTGTGCTATCAGCGAATGTGCATCAAAGGTATTGATCATCCACGTAGGAACCTCTCTTGTCGATCCCCAATATACACTGGGACATCCGTAAAAGTCGCCCCATCGTCGACGTCCAGCTCTCCATGGTCCATGATGTGAGATGGGTCATGCACTTATCTCATCAGCTGAGATACATGGAAGACGTCATGCACCCGATGCAACTGAGTTGGAAGAGCTATGCAATACTCCACCTCTCCAACTCTGCAGAGGAACTAGAAAAGTATGATGAACCTCATAGATAATTTTCCACCATGGCCAAATATCTGTATACCTCATCGCGGTGAGACCCATAGAAAGTCATGGTCGCCATCCTCGAACTCCAGAGGCCTTCGTCTTCTGTTATCATATGACATCTACCTGCTCTGTGCAGTATTCATCCACTCCTGGATGTTCTTCACCTTCTCTTTGGTAGCAAATACCATCTCTGGTCTCACCAGTTCTGGCTCCCCAGGGTCTGTCAAGCACAAGGGTGATCTGAAAAGTCACCCATATAACGCCTCAAAGGGTGTCATCTCTACAGTGGATTGATAGGTGACTCAAAAAGATCACAAAGAAAACTCTTGAAAACACACACGTAATTAGTGTTTTTGTGCACTGAGTGTGAAATTCGTAGTTAGGGTCCTGGTGTTGGGATACGTCGACCACCTCACCAACACTAGACACCCTAACCTAAGAACCACAATCAATACCCTAAACACTATTTCTTCAAATAAAAGAAAGTTCAGATTCCTATGTTCTGCGGTAGAACCAACTTCTCTGATACCAATTTGTCACGACCCATCCCCCGGGGCCCGTGGCATGACTACCTCAAGCCTGTCTTCCATATTTCATGGGCTGGAGACTAGCACCAAATGTGTAAAATCCTTAAACTAGGAAGGCATTATCTTTATAAACTGAAAACACACACAATCAGATTATGATATGGAAGTGTACACTAATTGAAGATGTATACAAAAGAAGTGCTGGAAGTAAAAGGGGTTGTATATACAATCCCAACAAGAAAATAAAAGTACAACTAAAAAACAATTAAAACTGAAGAAAAGTAAATCCCCTACTGGGTTGTCCTCTGGTCTTCGTACATGATGGTTAGTACATATGGCCTCCTCCGCACTCCACACCCATCAGTCTTCTTCATGTATCGACTCGTCGTAAGGTCCACCTGCAGGTACCATCCATTCCTGCACCTCTGATTCTCAGTCAGCGCTGTCAATCATCTACATCCAACACAATGAGGTGAGGACAATGCTCGTTCATGGGTGAGTATAACGATACTCAGTGGGGACCCTAAGACCCTCATGGACTAACAAAATATAATAAGGATAAACCAAAATGTATGAAAATCGACAGATAACCCCAATTAGGTATATTATGATACATATACCGTTGTTATCATGTAATCCATATCATTCATGGGGAAGCACAAGATTTTCTAACTCAGATCACACAAGTATACAACTTTTGTACAGAAATATTGATGATTAGATGTAGCCACTGATTCATCAGAGCTATCAGACCAACACATGATCCATGACCAGCTTCTCTGTCAAAACAACACATGATCCAGGAGCAATAGTCATTGATTTTGGACCAACACATGAACTACGTCCAGCTATTCTATCAGACCAAAACATGATCAAGGAATATATGGTAGAACTATCAGTACAACACATGATCCAGGAACAGTTATCAGAACTGTCGAACAAACACATGATCTAGGAATAGTCAATAGTGCACAACAATCTATAGGGTTTCCACAAATCACGCTTGATTCATAGAGGGTCTGCTCTTCTAGCCATGTGTCAACATGTCAACATCGATAAAGTCCGATGAAGAATTATCTTGAAGGTTCGTCTCGTCATAGCGGTCAGAACAGAACAGACTACATGTCAATCAGACGCCTGGTCTGTGAGTTATTAGAATTTAGTCCGGGGGGGGGGGGGCGGTTGGATACATGTTTGATCCAACCTGACTGTGTCTAAATATTACCCTGAACTCTAGAGGCGTATACTCATCGTACCGTCATGCTCTATGTAAACCAGTTCCATTGACGGTTCATTAAACGGTAGTTCGGTGCCAAAGTTATGGCCAAGGGACGTAATAGTGTTGGTAATGGGCCCAGGTCTGGTCTGACCCGGTCCGACCGACCCGGCCCAACCTAGCCTGGGATGACCTATTCTGGGTCAACCTAGACAGACCCGTTGGGTCTGACCCGGCCTATTTTGTGGGTCATCCCATTAGGTACCACCTAGACCGCTGGGCCCGACCCAGCTGACTACGAGGGTGGTTAGGCCCGGAGGCCGCTGTGTAGGCGGCTCAGCCTGAAGGCCAGGGCCTATTCGGCCAATGCCGCGAGGGGCAAGACACGGTGACTCGGCATGGGAGGTTGGGCCAGTTCATCCTGTGACACTGTGAGGGACGCCGCCGATTGTCTCAGGAGGTCGGTGGCCTATAGGCCGGTGGGCAGGCCGGCGGGGGGCGGGCAGGCGATGCGGGTTGCGGCGACGTGCACGTAGGCCACAAGGCACGCTGGCAGTTCTTCGTAGGCATGAGAAGGTGTGGGCAGTGCTCCAAGAGGTCAGTTGGGTGTCAAGAAGCATATCGGGAGGCCGATAGGGCACTGGGCCGCGTTCCAAGAGGCCGACCGGGTGCTAGGCAGTGCGCAGGGAGGCCATCGGGAGGTGGCCTGGGAGCCAGGTAAGTCGCGGGTTCAGCCAGGGTGTGTAGGGCACCACTGGGGCAGCGCGGTTCACGAAGGTCGTGGGTAGCGTTGCCTTGTCATTGCAGCCTCCATCGCCTCATCTATGTTACGTTTCCATGCCGGAGATACATCACAAGAGATCAGCAGAGGGAGTCGATTCATGATATTTGGCCCACACCCTTTACATTTAGGGGTGATAACAAAAGACTCGTCAAGAGAAGAAGATGGAAAACAATTCACCTGCAACAATTCCTCTCCAATCATTGAAAGAGATAATAAAATGGAATATCACCACGTAATAAACCCCTACCTGGATTGTCGGGCATCGACGGGGAAGTTGCGGGAATAAGGTGTAGTAATCGTTCATCTCGTCCACAACACGCTTCCGTTTTTGAGATCACACGATAGTTATACAAGTGGATCCACGTCAGTTGGTATGTGGGGAATAAGTCCGAGGAAGATGTCCATGTAATATCGTTGTCAGCATTCTTCATTATTCATTTTTCATTGGGAGAACTTATTTTCTCCTAAGCTTTCTCTCAATGATCCCACCAAATGATAATTTCCTGGCCAAAAATAATATAATTTGTCTATTATTTTGTTGAAACAACAATTTCAAATTGGGGAAATAAATTAAGAGGTTCCACTTAATTAATTCACGATGATGCCACAATTAATTAATGGTGAGATCAAGTGGCTCCCCTTAATTAAATCACATTCGTTGGTGTAAATGATTAATGGGGTGGTCATGAGGCTCCCCCTCCCCCCTCATTAATGACGGGAGTTGAGAGGTTTCATATCCCCTCATTAATAGGGGTTAAGCCTCATGTGGTATCCACCTCATTTATCCTGACATGGGTGGTGGAGTTCGAGTGGACCCCACCACTATAACCTCTCAGGTTAGGTTAAGGTGCACTGGCTCCACCTCCAACCTCCATGGGGAGGTTTTAACCACCCAACACCAAATGGAAGCTCAAAATAAAATAAAGCATAGGGAACTTTATTTAATTATTATTTTTTTAATGAATATCCAAAAACTAACTTTTATTCTCGACTAACTGCCATTGAGGTGAAAGTCTTATTCAGAGAAAACTGTCGTTGTCTGTTCAATGCTGCCCTCAGATTTCAATTTCAAGCACCAATTTATTAGTTATAAAAATCCGCTCGTACGTTTACTAAATGTACCTGAACAAAACGTCACAAATTGATTCAATGCTCACCGGGCCTCCTAATCAAGCACCGTAAATTTTCACAGACACATAAAAATTCCATGTATTTAAAAAACTTTTCCCTTGGATTACCGAGGCTTTACACTTATAATTAAGTCCCATGATCCCATAATAGTAAAATAAGTGGAACATTCAATAAATTGTATATTTTTTGAGAATATGTTTATACGTACCCCAAAGTTTATGTAGATTAGGCCATAATCAATAGTAAATGTGCATCTATAATATGTTAATCGATCTAATATAGTTTCTTCTATTTTTTAAATGAACAATATAATCCTCTTATATTGAGATAATTTGAAATGATATGTAGAAGAAATACCAAGTGAACAATGAAAACCTAAAACATAATTATGTAAAACTGATGTAAAGGGAAGTAATAAAAAATAATGTGGATTTATGAATAGCTAAATATTTTCTATCAGATAAATTCAATTTAATATTTTTCCTGAAGAGTTATATACCTTGTTATTTAATATTGTGACCGTTATTAAATTAGGGGTTGATAGTTTAAAAGTTAGATAAAAATTCATATCAATATGGAAATCTCACTATAAAAATTGTGATGGGATTAATTATGAATAAAGAGTCACATTGGAAAGATAAGGGGTTCTCACCTAAGTCTTAATATCATATCATTGATAGAAATGAGAAACAAAAATATGTGGAATAAGTTTATGAACAGATCCCCATTCTAAAAATCCCAACAAGGATGAAGCTACATATATATTTGTTATGATAAAATATTGAATTTTACCATTATAGAAAAAACAATATATTATCCATGATTATTAATAATGAATTAACGGGTTGAGGAATCATCAAATTAAACCCATATAAAATTATGTTCTAATTATTAATGGAAATTTCATTTTTTCTTAGGAATAGTATTATGCCAAAATTTCACTTCATGGGATTACATGGGTGTTTGATTCTTGTAATTTCATCCCTGTCACTATTAGAAAACAATTATTCTAATATTATAGTTCTATATGTTTAAGAATTCAATTAATGTACACTGATGGTGTTTCAAAAATAATTTTTATTGGAAATATTTTTTATTGACTAATATATCATGTAGGATACTATTAAAGGATCTAAGGGGTGTTCTGGATATTAACATAAATTAATAATCCACTAGAACTATTAATGATAATGGATTCCTCAATTTCATTAGTGATAAAAAATATATTATTAAAAATGCTAATGTGGTAATTGATAAATATAATAAAAATAATTCTATCTATTTTAAAATTGGTATACTATGTGGAGTAAAAACCTGTGCTGCAATAAAATAGATTCATGTTCAGTTTTGGCATAAATGGATAAGCGATATTGGTAAGAGTGGAATACAAAATAAATCAAGAATCTATTTACAGGTAAAAATGGTACACCATGAGACACTTTTTTATTGTATCATTGGAAAACGACACTCGGTAATGTTTCATGGTAATTTACCTTTCAGAAATGAAAATATTTTTAAATTGATAAAAAATCATGTCAGCATGATATTCACTAAGTCAATTGGAAGTTTCTTTTTTTACTATTATTGCTTGAAAGTCCATATTTTCATTGCTCTTTTTTAGAAATACAATGATCAAATAAAATATATTTTTATGTAATTTAATTTGATCATGGGAAGTGAAACATGTAAAAAATTTCAAATGTGTGTGTATAAAATGGATGAGAGTACTATTTAGTATTTTAGGAATACTAAAGTGTTTTTTGAATTATGTGAGATGAATTAGTAATAGTGATTCTTCAATATAATGGTTCTAATCATAGGATTGATAGATCCATTTACAAGAGACATAGGTGTATTTACTTGAATGAAAAGATGTTATAATCCTTAAAACTATTTCCTTGAGTAATAATGTTGATATTATCGACCATTACCCCTCCATTCCACTAATTTATTGAATACCAAAAATTGTATTGAATAAAATATATATTTCATAAAAAATATTTATGTGCTTTGTGGCCTGGAAAATTTACATATCCTAAAAGACAAGAGGGTGAAACTAGATAGAAAGGGACTGAAATGTATAAATATGAGAAATAAACATGATCAGTTTTGAAATTAACCCTATTATCTGTTTTGAGGAAGGATATAAACAATTAATGATGTGTAACTTCTGGATGATTATATTATTAAGAATCATGTGAATCTAAAAGGATAGATGAAAAATATGAGGTAACTTATTTAAATATGGTACCAGTATCATATTAATACATTAATTATAAAGGGGTTGAGATTATATACATTAAAAATACATCACCGTAAGTCTATATCATGAGATTTTATTATATCTCTCCCTATTTAGATATTTCTAGGAAAAACCCACATGATGCACAGTCTAGAAAACCAATAGGGAATGAAAATATTTATATAGATACCAAACAACTGAGTTTATGATTAAATATGATAGGGGTGATAAAGATAGTTATTATGATGTTATGAGGATCAATATAATAATGGGTGGAATAATTCCATATAAGAGTGTATGTAATCCTCAAATTAAAAATGTAAATTTGATTTGGTAATGTTAGCTTGTGGAAATAAGGAACTCATGAACATGTTATTGAATAAAATATAATGTGAATAAAGAATATCATATACATTCAACAAATAAAGGATGGCTCTAAATGGATTCAATTTGATGAATTGGATTATCGTCAATTAAATTTATTTTCATGTGTTAAAAATTTGTTCTATATTATTTGTACCTGGAGTAGCAAAATGTATTAAACTATATGTTGAATAAAATTATATACATACAATATTCTTACACAATTATCATAAATAAGAGATGTACATGGAAAATACATCCAGATTTTAGGAAAAAGGAAAAGAGAAAATATTATATAATATTATGAAAATTTTATATAGTCTAACACAATTATTATAGCAATGTTATTGCATATTTGATTCCCTCATTTAGAAAATATGTATATTATAATGATTGTATATAATTATAATTTCATAAATAAATTTAATAATTTTGATTTCATTAATCTAATTATTAATTCATATTATATGTTTACATTTTGAAAAACTATCATATATAATTATAGTTTTAAGCATTAATTGAAAAATACAATTATGAAGTTATACTTTTATGTGGATAAAAAAGTCTTCGGTGAGACACCCTAATATATTTTGATGTATTTCATTCCAAAAAATACCTTTCTCTCATGGTTTGTGAAAAATGAAACCCCTCGAGTCTAAATGAACCATAAAATGGATTAATGATATATACTATACACTGAATTGGAGTACGTTAATGAAAACAAAACATTTCAAAAATAATGGGAATTGGTTTTAGTTAATGAAAATATATTGATAAATATATAACCAATTTTATTTAATGTACTTATATGGTTTAAAATTACATATTTCCCTAAAAATGGTTTTTATTATCTTTTCTGGGAAAATAATATTTTTAAATTTCATCCAACTTTAGTAAATTTATTTTAAATTATAAGATAAATTTTTTAAATAATATTATATAATTATATAATAATTATTATTTTAGATTTATCATAGATTATTCACTTTTTGTTAAATTTTGAAAATAAATATTGTTAATGGAAAAAATAGTTTCATTTAAATAAGTAATAATGTTCAATTTTT
This sequence comes from Viscum album, assembly GCA_963277665.1. Classification (NCBI taxonomy): domain Eukaryota; kingdom Viridiplantae; phylum Streptophyta; class Magnoliopsida; order Santalales; family Viscaceae; genus Viscum; species Viscum album. Next base: position 1,843,971,117 of record OY728163.1, on the reverse strand, counting down.
AATTTTTTTTAAAAAAAATTAACATCAGTTCATTTATATTTTTACTCATCCAAATTTTGAAATTGGAAATAATTTTATGTGGTATTTTACTAGAATTTTTTTTATTCAAGATGAAATTGTCCAGGAAAAATGTCTTTCATCTTGTTTTTTTGGTTTTAGTACTAAATTTAAATATAAATATGATATGAATTTTATTTGTAAAAATGTTTCAATTTTTGGAAACAAAATTTAAAATTTTTATTTATTCCCCATTTTTTCATCATAATAAATATTATAAAAACTAAACATCTTTTAATAGGAATAAATATTAAATGTGTTGTCGAATGTTAAGTCAAGAAATAATAGTATGATTCCAAATACAATATGCTTCAATACTACTTTTTGGATATGTTTTAACCTCATAAAATCTCACTTATGTATATTTATCCATTTAGAATCATTTTTCTTGAGACATATATTATTTTATATTAATCATTTATTATATCCATGTGTGTCCTCTACACCAAATATAAAATGAAACCCCATATTAATATTATTTAATCCTCTTTGAGCTAGTTATATATTTAAAAAAAATACCTCAATGATTAATATTGTTGTTTTTTGAGTGATTATTATTTTCACAATAGATGGTTTACCATATTATAGTATTGTTTGTGATGTCGAAGTATATTTTTTGAAGGTGGCATAGTTCCTTATTGTCTTTTAAAAAATGGATTCAAAATCAAGAGTTTTGTTAAGGAAAATGATGGATTTACACATAAAATAGTAAGAAAAATGAAATTAATCTAAATAATTTAATGAACAGAGATGAATTTAAAGGAGTTATAAGACTATAGAAAATATAATGGAGTTCTCAAACCAAGAAGAGATGTAATGTAATTTCCAAAGGATGTTTGTAAGGGAGTTCTTCATTTATAGATAATGATGGTGAATTACGATTTCTATATGGGGCAATGCTCTTTGTGATTATAATTTTAAGATTATTTTGAGAGAGGATCTCCATTTGAATATGAGTAAATTGTTTTAAAGGATGGGTCCATGGATTAAATGACCAATGATAACTACATAGAGAAAACAATATGCGGTGATAGTTAATCCCAAAAGGACTTACTGGACAATCTGATTAGTGAATTTAATGTTATTATTTCTTATAAAAATAATACCAAATACAAACATTTTAATAGATAATTTCAATATATAAAATCATCTCCAGAAAAATTTGGCTTTGTTTGAAGTGGTTTTTTAACGATAAATTCCATTATGGAGGTAGTTCATGAAGACTGGTCTTCGAAGGTGATTTTGGGGAACTAATTCATGAAAATGAAAAGGGTTCACAAAGTGTAGTCCATTCGTGATGTAATTCTTATCCGTGAGGTAGAGGTATCCTATAAAGCACTCATTATATGTGTATCTAGGGTTTCCTCGAAGGGTCTTAAATAATGTCACATAGTAGAAGTTTATTTGAAAGGTCACTCCATAAGGAAATTTTTTTACCATGAAGTTTATTTCATCTACCGAGGGAGGATGGACATCACAAAAAAATCATCTATGAAAAAATTATAAGGTGTTTTAGAACAATATTTGATTCATCTAATGGAGAAGTGATCAAGAATCAGTTAATATGGTATTGGATTTTCATTTTCTTATTGGTTGTAAATTATGATGGATAGTGAGTCAACTCCAATCCTAATATAGGAAGTGGACATAAGTTGATTTTGCACATCAGTTCATTTCATTTGTATGCACATTAGATGTTTTCTAGTGATGGTGAAACATGTAAAAATGCATGTGTACATGTTACTGATTAATTGATTTAATTTCTATGCACAATCATTAAATAAAATAAGAAAGGACTAGATCAACAAAAATAATAAAGGGAAAATTAAGTTACCCTTATAATAAAGTGGTCAATATCCTATGGGATCAGAATAATTTAGAATAGAATATCCATACCACGATTCACCCCATAACTCACTGTTTTATGCCTTATTTTTTACAATCACTATATCTACCAAACCCATCCAAATTCACTTCTAAACATCCTTATCCACAAATAATTTTTTATTATATCCTTACATGGCCATTCCATGGATCCCTAGGAAGGGATGTTTAGGATGAATGTTGAAGAATATGTAATCATCCTACCAAAACTAATATTTTTTATCCTTTTTATTTATTACGTTAATCTATTATTTTAAAAATAAAATAATAACATAATTTTACTAAATAAATTTTAATTTCATTATGACCATGAAACAACTTTTATTCAACCACTTTCCATCCGATTTTAAATAAAATTATAACCTGTGTGTATATGTGGTCTACCACCTACATGTGGCGATATAATTCATCTTCACGGTAATGCCCCGACCCCAGTTACCCATAGTCGGTGCATTATTACATAACATTAGCATGATCACAAAAGGTCATGTATTGAAAGGCCGATTAGTTTAGTATCCTTAGAAACACCAGATACATTCATAAGTCTTACATTACATGATAAATTGAAAAAAAAACTACAACAACATACTCTCTATAGTCCACAATCATATCCCCTCAGACTATCCCTACAGGTCAGTCATAAAATACTTTTTCACATCCTGGGAATAATAATACATATAAAGGGGGGAGCTCAGATTCTCAGTAAGGATAACAGTATAGCGAAAACCTTTATAAATTAGTATAAAAATTTAAGGCAATGTATAACTAAAACAAAATCCTTTTAAACATGAACTTCGACATAAAATGGGAAAAATAAAATAAAATAATGGCATTTACTTATTCACATGGATATTCTACTAGTCTAATAATCACATGCAATATCAATAACCACATTCTTAATAATGGAATGCATAATGCCGAACTTTCAGAACCACATAGTCAAGGCCTTGTGCGAAGACTACAACTATGATTTTTTCAAGGCCTTGTGCCAAGAGACTACTTTGTCTCATTGGACCTACTGATGCATTTAGGAGCTATATCAGGCTCCACCTGTCACTTAATAATTCCAATGAATTACTCATATGAATAGGTTTAAACCTAACATAAACATTCATATTAAAACTATCATATAAAATGTTAATACATTATCTATAAACAATGAATGTAAAAAAATAACACATCCATATTCAAGCATATCACAAAACCTTCAATACAATATAGAAGCTTCTTATCATAATAAATCAACTTTAATTAAGCTTAAAATCCATCAAAAGAAGGTTGACATAGATGAAACCAAATCTATTTGAGAGAAATATATCGTATTTGAACTCATTTAAAAGTCTCATAATTATAAAATAAAACAATAACTTTGAAAATATTCTTATATGATTTTAAGGGAAGCTTATATGATTTTATAATGACAGAAAATATCCTCACCCGCCGTATAATTTAAAAAAGACATTTTTACCTTATTTTTGTCGAAAAAGAATAAAAGGAACATGTTTGGAAAATTATGGAAAGAATACTTTATAAACATCTTATAAAAAGTAAAACAAGGGTATAAATGAATTTAACCCATAAAATATAAAATATTAAGAATGCTTTGAAATACATTTTAAGAAACATGGATGTGGATGATAAAGAGGTCCCATTAGATAATTACATATAACAACCTCGGATAATGAAGACATTGTGGAATTTAACCTTAAATTGTACTTTTCCTAGGTTGAGGGTAGCTTAACCTCCTGTATAATGGTGAAATAATAGTTATTAAATTATACAATAGTTATATACATTAATATGATATCATATATGTTCTCTTAACATTTCTTTTTTAATAATATCTTAGTATTATCGACTTTTCTGGTGTTAACGGATTTGTTTTCCTTTATATTCATTGTTATGTGAGTCATAATTGTAATGGATGGGATGTATCATATTCATATCCAGAATGATATCATTTCTTTAAAAATTATTTTTAATCATCAAATGAACATTTTTCATTAATGGATACGATGGGGAATGAATCACATCGCGTTCATGGAGACGTTAATCCGTACGTACGCACGAGCGATGATATCATTATTTTGATAATAAAATAATATATAATTGGATGTTATATCATATATAAATAATCATTATCATGTTATATTTATTATTGACATCAATTACACGTCATTATTATATCCATCCAAATAATAATGTTTTGAATAACAATAACACCACGACGTGGATACAGTAAGCCGTACGTACACACGTATAGTGACATGTCATTCAATGGATGGATAGAATAATGAATATGGATTACCAGATTTATAATAACATCACATTATATAGAATATAATGGTGTTATAATTTTATATTGAAAATAAAAAATAGAGTAGAAGTGGAAGAAGAATGGAACTTGAAAGAGGGAGGTGAAATCATTACCACTTCTTCGGGTTCTTCCTTTTGATTTGATCAAAATGGCACCTTAGGTTGGCTTTCTGACTAATGGAAGTATGGTACGATGAAGGGAGGAATGTTGAGAGGGTATTTGGGCTGGGTTTTTCCAATCCAAAAGGAAATTACAGTGTGAATTATAGAAAAGGGGGAGTGCCCTTGTATAAGAGGAGTGAGGGGCACCTTAGTAAAAGTTAGAAATATTATTCTATAATAAAATTATATTCTGTACTGGATGGATCCAAATTATATTATATAAATTATAATGTTGGTATGGGTCAAAATACACTCATCAAATAGGTTTTATATAGGTTTGGGTCACTAAATTGACATTACCTTTTAGATATAACTCATAGTTAAATAGTTTGACATTTACCATGTCTCGTTGTATTTTTGTATTATATGGTTAATAAACTTACTATAAACATCAAAGAGAACGTCAAGTGTTTCATTAATGATAAAAATATCTTTATATATTTTATTTGTCTGACCCTTACATTTTTTTTAATATTATATAAATTTATAATATAATATTTATTTTAATAAATCATTTTTGTCAATTTTGACACTATTTAATAATTTATTTTTGATAAATTACTAAAAAATATATTAATTATAAATAAATTAATTTAATAAATAATAAAATGTCGTATTAAACTATTAAATTCTTGGAAGGAATCAAAGCTATCAAATTATATTTATTTTTAAAATTATAATACCATTTATTTGATTCCTTCACTAATAAGGAAAATATTGCATCATCATTGTATCATAAATAAATTTAATTATTAAATATATTAAAATTAAATATAAATTTCCATTATGTATGAAATATTTTTATCTTTCAAATGAATATTTATAGTCGAATAGATAACATGTATAAATCTATGTAAAAAAATTCTACTAAAATATATATGCTTGTGTCATTTTTGTATTTATTTTAACTTAATTAATATAAAGTGTCATTATCACATAAAAGTGGCTCCATGGGGTCCCAAAATCGACCCAAATATGACCATGGTCAGAAATTTATCATCCAATAGGTTTAGAACACGTGTTAGGGTAATTTATTATTATTAAAATTTTTATTTTTTACCCTTATTTACATGATTTACCCTTTAACCATGGTAAATAAAATGTTTACCGAAGTAATTTCTCAGAATGTCTAATAATTATAATTTTATATATACAAAATTTGGACATCCTGATTCTAAATATGGAATCCATTTTTATAAATTCAAAACACAGTAGTGGATGAAATTAATTTAAAATTAATTCTAGTTGTCAAACCAAAAATTGTGTTTTTAATAAATATAGCTATCAAAATATTGACACATGCTTGTGTCCAGTTTAAATGTGAAATTATGTCGAATGACCAACATTTTATTAAATGGTAAAAATATAATCTATGTATACTTTAAAACCACTCAATAATATAATTTATCTCTATAAATTGTTTGGATAAAAAATTTATTTTTAATTAAAATTTAGTATTTTTCACTATTCCTCAAAAACTGAATGTTTTCATAAAAATACCAAAAATTCACCCTAAGATAATTTTGATACTGAAAATCCAAAAATGAAGTCCATTTTTAAAGGTAAAATATATAAAATTACAAAAAGTGGGTATTACTATTCATAATGGCTAGTTTGATTGATTTTGGTGTGTTAGAATTCGAAGTTGTGTACAACACACAGTATTGTATTATTCAAAGTGAAGAATGCCGTGATAGATTAGGGTGTTACATTCTCCCCTCCTTCAAATAATATTGTCCTTGAAATTTCTAGAGTATTACTGTGTAAAAAGACTTGGGTGGTTCTTTATCATAAGTTACTCAGGTTCCCTCGTTGCCTCTTCCATCCTATGGTTTTTTCATAGAACATTTTGCAGACGAGTCATCTCGTTTCTCCGCACATGTTCTCTTATATCATGAAACTTGACAGGCTCTTCGTAATAAAACAGACCAGGTTCTAGTTCTAATTCTTCTTAGGTGAGTACATACATTGCGTCAGGCATGTATTTTCTCAACAGCGATACGTGTAACACATCGTGGACTTTGGAAAGACATGGTGGCACTGCCAAATAGTAATCTACAACCCCAATTTGTTATAGAATTTCGAAACGTCCGATGTAGCTGGGACTCAATTTTCCCTTCTTACCTAAACACAAAAAAACCCTTCCATGGAGATTTCTTCAAAAAAACATGATCTCCTACTTGAAATTCTATATCCTTCCTTCAGTTATATACATTTCTCTCCTTCCTACATTGAGCTTCTTTGATGTGGTTTTGTATTACCTTTGCCTTTTCCATCGTTTCCTCCAACAGTTCTGGGCCTACGAGTTTTCATTCACAAACATCATCCCAATAGGTTGTTATGCAACATCTCTTTCCATTTAACGCTTCATATGGTGTTATCTGAATACTTGATTGGAAGCTATTGTTATAATAATATTCTAATTGAGGTAAATATTGATCCCACATAACTTGAAAGTCAAGTGATCATCATCTGAACATGTCTGCTATGGTTTGAAAAGTTTGTTTTGATTGTCCAATAGGTTGGGGGTGGTAGGAAGTGCTCAAATAATGATCAATATCCAGGTCATTCTGAAGACTTTTCCAAAATATCGATATAAAATGTGGATCACGACCAGAAACAATTGATAGGGGTACTCCATGAAGTTTCAAAACTTCATTAATATATTTTCTTTCTAGCTGTTCAAGTGGTAAATCTTCCCTTGTATTAAGAAAATGTGTTGAATTGGTAAGATGATCAACAATGAACCATATTGAATTTTTCCTTCTAGGAGTATTTGGTAGTCCTATGAAAATGTACATCGTAATATTGTCACATTTCCACTCCGGTATGGGAAGATGTTTCATGACTCCTCCAGTCTATTGCCGTCCAGCTTTTACTTGTTGAAAAACCATACATCTTGACAAAAAATAAGCAATCTCCCTCTTTATGTTGTCCCACCATAAATGTTCCTTAAAATCTCAATAAATTTTGGTGCCCTAGGGTGTATAGAGAAATTGGAACTATGAGCATCATCCAACAATTCTCTTTTTAGATCAGCTATATTGGGAACACAAAGTCTCTTACCAAATTTAAAATTTCCATCTTCATACACAATGTAAATCAATCTCCCATCATTCATAGATTTAATCTTCTTTTGAAACAGTTTATCATCGGTCTGAGAACTCTTTATCCTTTCTAGAAAATATGTTTTGGAAACCATTTGAAAAAGTTTGATGTTTCACCTTCCATGGTGATTCCCATGTCCATATATACTAGATCCATGAAAATATGATCCCTTTCAACTCTCATCTTCTTCAAAACACCATCATCCTTTCTACTCAAAGCATCTTCCACCTTATTTTCCTTCCCTGGGTGGTAGTGTATTATGAAATCATGATCCTTGAGTAGTTCAAGACATCTCGTTGGCCTCATGTTGAGTTCTTTCTGTGAGAAAATATACTTCAAACTCTTTTGAGCAGTATAAATATCACATTTTCACCATAGAGATAGTGTCTACAAATCTTCAATGCAATTATTATAGCTGCTAACTAAAGATAATTAGTAGGATAGTTTTTTGATGAATTTTCTGCTATTATGCTTCATAGGCAATAACCATATCATTCTGCATAAGGACTAAACCATGTCCTTTCTTCGATGCATCACTATAAATAACGAAACCATAATTCCAAGATTGTATAGTAAATATAAAACAATTGACAAATATTCTCTTCAGTTATTCAAAACATTCTTCACACTCTTCTGTCCAAACAAATTTAACCCATTTTTCATGTGAGCTTTGTTAATGGGTTATCCAATCAGGAAACATTTTGGAAAAACGTCGATAATAACCTGTTATACCAATAAAATTTTGTACCTTAGTTATACATGTCGGTGCTGGAAATTCTTATATTTCTCTTTTATTTGAAGGATCAATGTAGATTCTATACTTAGAGACAATATTTCCATGAAAATAAATCTCATGAAGCTTGAATTCACACTTGCTAAACTTACCATATAATTCATGTATTCTAAGAGTCTTTAGGATAATGCGCAAGTGATATTCATGATCATTGGTAGCTTTTGGAGTATTCCAATATATCATCAATAAATACCACTAAAAAGTAATCAAGATATTCCTTGAAAACTCTATTCATTAGATCCATGAAGACAAAGGGTTCCGTAGTCAATCCATAAGGCATTACTGTAAACTCGTAATGCCCATACCTGGTTCAAAATGTTGTCTTCAGAATGTCTTCCTTCATCACACACAACTGATGGTATCCAAATAGATGTTCAATATTTGAAATATATTGTGTTCCATGTTTTTGGTCAAATAAATCACCAATGTGAGGTAAGAGATACTTGTTCTTTGTTGTTATAACATTGATCTCCCTGGAGATGATACATAACCTCATGGATCCATATTTCTTCTTAACAAAAAGGGCAGGGGCTCCCCATGGAGAAACACTAGGGGAATAAATCCATTATTACTCAATTCCTCTAGTTGTCTATCTAGTTCCCCTAATTCCAAAATGGCCTTTATATACGGGGTCTTCGATATGGGCCATGAACCAGGAATTATGTCAATGGAAAACTAAATTTATCTTTATGGAGGATGTCCAAGAAAATCTTCTGGAAGAACATAAAAATATTCTTTCACAATATGTACATCCTCTATTTGGTCCTTTATTTTCTCACCCATAGTTATTTCATTGTTTTCCTCCCTAAAAATTGAATTTTGTTGAGCTATAGGTGGTGGATCTAGATATGAATTAGGTGGTGATGATTCTTCATTAAATATAAGGTGTTCTTTATAATCATAATCAAAAATCATAACCTCCTTCTTCTAACAATAAATCTTGGCATCATGGTCTAAAATCCAATCCATTCTGCGGATTATATCAAATTCAATCATGGGTAATATTATGGGATCAGCAGATAAAGAACATTTATTTTCTCTAATGGGAACAAATTCACACAATTTTGTTGCGATGATACTTCCCTTAGGAGTTTTAACTGGAAACTCCCTTGATAAATAAAATTGGAAATATCTAATTTTCAGAGAAAACATTGAAGCTATGAAACAATCCGATGATCCCGAATCAAATAAACCATTTTCCTAACATGATGAATCCATTAAATTACCTACCACCACTTCATTCGAAGATTCTACCTCAGTAGTAGTGATAGAATAACCTTGGCCTTGATCCATTGGCCTTTTCTGAGGTAAGTTCCTCTGACACTTAGGAAATTAATTTTCATAATGTCCCATCCCCCTAAAATTGTATCATTGAACATTGATAGCTTCTTTCTTCCCCTTGAAATCATGATCTTGGTGGCCTTTTTCACTACAATTGTAACAGACTCGCATTCCCTTCTTTCAAGTACCAAGGTGTTTCTTCCCACATTTATTGCAGTATGGATATTAAACTTTTCCCTTCTACCCCTTATTTCTTTTTCTAGAGTGATCAGTAGATCTCTTCTTCTCTTTATTTTCTATAAAGTCATAAGACATAGAGAATTATTTTCCTATCTTGATAGAACATAATAAAATATATTCGTATGATGACAAATATTTTTAGACTAATGCTCGAAAGAGACACAGATTCCACAAATCAAAAAAATGATCAATCTTACTTCTTGGGTTACGTGTATAATCTGCAACATGCCTCGCTATCCTTGTAATGTTAGCCTCATATTTTACGACATTCTCATTCTCCTTTTTCCTTAGACTCATAAATTTCCATTCCATATCTGTTTTATGGTCATGAAGAACATATTTTTTCCAATAAAATATCTTTAAACTTCCTACATTAAATATTTGATACATCATAATCTTCCTTTGTGTTTTGAATAAATGACCACCTTTGATCAGAATCTTCTGTGAGGCAGTAAACTGCCATGATAAAAATCTTCTTTTTCACTACTCCCCAAGGCATGGAATATTTTCTCTAAAAAATTTATCCATTTCTCAGCTACTAATGTATTTGTACTACTTTTGAATTTTGGTGGTTGTTAACTCATGAAGTGATATAACATTGATACTCCATGATGTAGATTAGGGTTATTTATACGGGTAAGGTTATTATTCATAACCTAAGTGAGTTGTCCTATTATGGTGATAAGGAGATCCACACCACTTGTATCACCAGCTCCACTATAATTATCATGAGTAGAAGGGAAATCCCAACATGGATTGTCTGCATTGTTACAGTTTTCTTTCCTTCCATTAGGGGCCATTTCTAGACAATGGCATAAACTAGATTAGTTTATGAATCGAAATACATAATTCTAAACATGTAAAACAATTAACATAAATTGAATAGTTTATGGATATAATCCATAATCATAAAAAAAATTGAAAAGTATATACTCATAAACCCTTTGTAATGGTGCCAAAGAGCATGTACCCTAGTGGTACAGGCTCCTGCTTGGCATCCAAAAGACCCCAGATCAAATCTGGGCAGGGGAGAATTTCCCAGGTACTGTAGTGGAGGTGGCACTATAGCAGCGGCAGCACTATAGCGGCGGAGGGATTGTAGAAGATACTATAATGGTGGTGGTATTGTAGCAGGAATAGTAGCAACGCGGTTACTGTAGTAGTACTATTCACCGAGGGGTTCTTTAGTCCATTCAAATGGGCATTCATGCCTTGTATTCGGGCCACATGGCCATGGGCCTTCGGGGTATGTAAGGGGTCTCCCTCTACCCAGTATAAAGAGGTATTTACTTTCAAATAATAAATTGAGGCTTCAGCACCAATCTTTTAAAAAAATAATCCCTTTATAATAGTTTGAAATGAAAATGAGAATTATCCTAAGCATATCCCCCTGGAGTTTCGTAACCAACATTACAGAAAGGCCCATTGTTGTGCATCAGTTCCCATTGGAGTCTTTCTTAAAGCGGTGTTTTTGGGTTTAAACCCTAGGTACATCTTTGCTAGATCCACCTATACCTGCTTGTAGCCAGACATGTATGTATTTCATGTAAAACATTCAAAATATCTACAATACCAAAATTCTAGGAAGTTCTTATATACTAATCCTCAAAGACTATCTTAGGGAAATGTTCTCTAATCAGATATTATCTAAATCTAGTTTCTAAGGTTTTTATTAAACACCCTCTGATACCAACTGTAACACCCCAACCCCAGATACCCATAGTCGGGGCATTATTACATAACATTTTCATGATCACAAATGTTCATGTCTCGAAAGACCGGTTAGTTTATTATCATTAGAAACACCAGATACATTCATAAGTCTAACATTACTGCATAAAGAGAAAAAAAACTACAACAACATAGTCTCCATAGTCCACAATCATATCCCCTCAGAATATTCCTGAAGGTCAGTCATAAAATACTTCTTCACATACTAGGAAAAATAATGCATAGAAATGGGTGAGCTTAGATGCTCAGTAAGGTTAACAATATAGCGGAAACATTCATAAATAAGCATAAAAATTTAAGGAAATGTATAACTAAAAAAATTATTTTAAATTTTAACTTCAGCATAATATGGAAAATATAAAATAAAATAATTCCATTTACTTATTCACATTGATATTATACTAGTCAAATAATCACATGAAATATCAATAACAACTTTAATAATGATTGAATGAATAATCCCATACATTTATAACCACATAGTCAAGGGATTGTGCCAAGACTAAGAATAAAATTTTGCGAAGGCATTGTGCTGAGACACATGTTTGTCTCATGAGACCTACCGATGCATTGATGATCTATAGCGGGCTCCACCCGTCACTTAATAAGACCAATGCATTCCTTATATAAACTGGTTTAAAAAAAACATAAACATTCGTATTAAAACTAGTATACAAAATTTCAATACTTTTTCCATAAACCATGAATGGTATAAAAATAACACCTCCACTGTCAAACATGTCAAAAAACCTTCAATACAATATTGATGTTTTATATCATAATAAATCAACTTCAAATAAGTTTAAAATCCTTCAAAGGATGTTGACATAAATGATATCAAAACTATTTGATAGAAATATCTCTTTTTTGAAATCATTTAATAGTAACATAATTATAAAATAAAAAATTTACATTGAAAATATTCTTATAATCTTGTATGGGAAACATAGATGATTTTATAATGATGGAAAATAGTCGCACCAGCCATATAAGTCAAAAAAGACATTCTTACCTTAATTTTGTCGAAAATGATAAAAAGGACCTTCTGTGGAAAATGACAGAAATATTCCTTTATAAACATGTTATAAAAAGTCAAAAAAGGGTATAAATGAATTTAACCCATAGTCTATTAAATAGTAATTATGTTTTGAAATTCATTTTTAAGATACATTGATATGGATGATAAAGAAATCCCAGTAGATAATTACATATAACAACCTCGTATAATTAAGAGACTGTGAAAGTAACCCTTACCTAGTAATATTCCTTGCATGAGGGTAGGTTAAACACATGTATAATGGTGAAATAATTTTTATTAAATTATATATGAATCATATAAATAAATATGTTATCATATATGATCTTTTAACATCTCTTTGTTAATAATATCTTAGTATTATCGTCGTTTCGGGTGTTAAGAGATTGATTTTACTTTATATTAATTGTTATGTGATTCTTAATTGTTATGGATGGGATGTATCATATTCATATACAGAATGATATCAAGCCTGTAGACATTATTTTTAATCCTCAGATGTAAATTATTCTTGAATGGATACGATGGGGAATGAATCTCATCGCGTTCGTGGAGACGGTATTCTGTACGTTTTCACGAGCGATAATATCATTTTTTTAATATTAAAATAATATATAATTGGATGTTATATAATATATAAATTATAATTATAATTTTAGAATTATTATTTACATATATTATACATTATTATTGTACCCATCCAAATAATAATGTATTTAATAATAATTAAACCACGACGTGGAGACGGTAATCCGTACGTACGCACGTATGGTGACATGTCATTCAAAGGATGGATAGAATAATGAATATGGTTTTACCATATTTATAATAACATCACAATATATTTATTATAATGGATTTATCATTTTATAATGGAAACAACAAATAAAGAGGATGTGTAAGAAGAAAGGAACTTGAAAGAGGGTGGTGAAATCATCACCTCTTCTTCGGGTTCTTCCTTTAGATTTGATCAAAAAATATCTGTAGTATCGATTTCTGATTATGTAAGGCCTATAGGATGATGGAAGGAGGGTTGATAGGGTATTTGGGATGGGTTTTTTGGAGACAAAAGGCTTTTATGGTGTGAATTAAAGAGAAGGTGGAGTGCCCTTTTATAAGAGGAGTGAGGGCACCTTAGGAAAATCTCGAAATATTATTTTATAATAAAATAATTTTAGGTTTCTAATGGAACTGAAGTGGATTATATAAATTATATGGTAGGGATGAGTCTAAATCCACTCAACCAATAGGTTTTAGATAGTTTTGGATCACAATATAGACTTTATCTTTTATATTTAACTTTTAGTTAAAAAGTTTGACATTTAACAAGTCCCTTAGTATTTTTATATTATATGGTAAATAAACATACTATAAACATTCAAGATAACCCCAAGAAGTTCCTTAATGATAATACGGTCATTATATATGTCATTTGGCAGAACCTTATATATTTTTTAAATATTATATCAATTAATAATATAATATTTGTCTTAAAAACGTTTTTAGGTCAATTTTGACACTATTTAATAATTGATTTTTGTTAATGTCCTAAAAACTGTATTAATTCAAACTAAATTAATTTAATCAATAATAACATATCATATTAACCTAGTACATTCTTTTATGGAGTCTAAACTTTCAAATTATATTCATTTTAACATTTATAATACCATTTATTTGATTCTTTCATTAATAAGGATAATACTTCCACATCATTGTATCATAAATAAATTTTATTATTCAATGTCTAAAAATTATAAATAAAATACCATTATGTATTTAATCTTTTTATATTTATAATGATTATTTATAGTCGAAGTGATAACATGTATAACATTATATAAAAATTATTTTATGAAAAGATATATGCTACTTCCATTTTTGTATTTACTTTAACTTAATTAAAATAAAGTGTCATTATCACTTACAAGTGGCTGCCTGTGGTCCCAAAGTCGACCCAAATATGTCAATGGTCGGACATATATCATTAAATAGGTTTAGAACACATATTAAAGTAATTTCATATTATTATATTATTAGTATTTTACCCTTATTTACTGGATTACCATTTAACCATGGTACATAAAATATTTACCGAATTGTTCAAGATGTCTAGAAATAATAGTTACCTATTTACTAAATTTGGAAATAATGATTCTAAAAATGGATACCATTTTTCTAAATTCAAAACACATAAGTGGAAAAAAATAATTTAAAATTAATTCCCACTGTAAAAAAAGCGTGGTTTTAAAAAATTATAACTATCAAAAGATTGAAACATGCTTATGTCCAGTTCAAATGTGAAATTACATCGAATGATCAATGTTGGATTAAATGGTAAATATATAATTTAATTATTCCTTAAAACCACTAAATAGTATAATTTATCACTATAAATTATTTTGATTAAAAAAGTTGTTTTTAATTAAAATTTATTATTTTTCACTACTCATCAAAAAAATTAATGTTTTCAGAAAAATACCAAAAATTCACGCTAAAATAATATCTATACTAAGAATACAAAAATGAAGTCCAATTTTTAAGATGAAATTTTTAAAATTTCAATTAGTGGGTATTACTATTCTTAACGGCTAGTTTGATTGGTTGTGGTGTGTTAGAACTCGAAGTTGCGTACAACACACGCTATTGTATTTTTTTAATGAGAAGAATACCGTGAAAGATTGTGGTGTTAAATTCATTCACCATATCTCATGGATTGGTATTTTGAATCATTTAATTAATATAAATTATATTTATGAATTATTTTTTATTGTTGAATTATAAAATCATATATATAATCTTAATTTCTATCCATTGAAAATGATATCATCGTCCATGCATATGTGTGGACAATTATATTTATTAAGAGATGTAATTATTTTGTTTATTCCTCTTGACATGGAAGGTACTATTGTTATTTTAATCAATATTATATATATATATATATTAAATATTAATGAACCTATATATTTTATTTTTTATCTAAATTTCGTACATTCCAACAATTGAAATGTGAAATAGCATTCATTCATATATATAACCTACTATATCTTTGAATGGTGAAAATATTTTTTATATATCTATATTTTATGTATGAATATAAATATATATAAATTATATATATAAATAACATTTATAATTATTAAAAAAATTACATTATGGAACCATGATCAATGTACAAGGAATGGAACTATCGAAACAAAATTTTATTCATAAACGTAATAGTTAACACCCAGAAACGATGATTACAATGATTATTTTTATTAAAAGATTGAAAAAAATTATAATTAATTCATATATTATATAATATGTATGTATATAACTAATTTAATATATTATTTTCATTTGATATTTTTTATACTACAAGTTATATTTCTTTTTGATGCATGTCAAACTTTGGATTAGTGGATTTCTCAACTCACATTTATTTATGGTAGAAATATTCCATATTCAACATTGGATTACTTTTTGGATTATATAATAGCTATGAGTGTATTTTTTGATGTTTCTCAGGAATATAATTTATAGTAATACATCCATACAAGGTTCACACTTTCATGAGGATTTTATTTGAAAGATTTCAATGTGGCATGTTATTTATGTTACAATATCATTATTTATAGTGATTGTCTATGATAATGTTTCTGATGATTAATTTTTTATCCTATCACTCATGGATCACGTTTATTTTTATTTCCATTATTTATTTATATATACTATTGGTTCTCATTTCATTTTCTTCTATTTCTAATCTCAATATAATTTTTTAGTTAAAACATACATTATTTCATGTTTTGATCAGAAATCATTATTATTATATAACGATGATTTATAAAAATATTTAGTAGAATGATCTTATAATAATTAAAGAATTTAATAAATAAATTTGTAACAATAAAATAATTATTTAGAAAATTTTAAATAAATCTACATTTCATTTTTTAACTGAGGTGATTTTGAATTTCTGCTGAAATAGTGAAAGGAATCATTGTTTTTTCATACATAACATGAAAAACATTTCCCAACATCAAGAACACTCCATTAATTAATGCATAAATAAAATTTTAAAGGGATACATTAATAAGATAAATTTTATATAAATGTTTGTAAATTTTTTTATTTTAATAAATTTAATTCAATGTGAAAATGTGATTTTTTTCTGGAAATATTTCAATAAATCTTTTAAATTTATACTATCCAAATAATAAATCCTTTGTTATTACTTGTGATTTACATGGTATTTTATCATTTTCCCCATCCTTATTTTTTTCTGGAATGATTTAAAATTGTGTTTGATGATATATTTTTGAGAACTAATTATTTTCCATGGCATACATTAAGATGAAACATTTAAATGTTTATGAACCCCATTTAATTTACACATGTTATGATATATGATGAGTGATTTATGATCTTTTATCACATATATTAATTTATAAAAATTATATTTCATGTGTTCCTAGAATTATATATTCTTCCAATTACTTGGGTAATGGAGAATATGACATGATATAATAAGAATGGGAATGGAGAGTGAACCCAGTTCAGTACAAGACATTATCCACTATGATAGTCTTGGGAGTGAATAATGACTATTTATATAATTTAATATGGATTTAATGATATCCAAAATGATAGTTGTAAATGTAATAATTGAATAATGAAATTATTTTCTTTAGATTTTATGTGAAAAAAACATATGTCTGATGTCATTATTATTCCCACATGGCCCGTGTTCATCGATCCTCATGTAATTCATGTCTTATGAACTTCTATGCCTCATAAAATGTCTTGAATATTATAATCTATTATATACAAGGTATGTTTTACTGATGGGTACTCAATTTCTCATACCTTTATTCTTTTGTTATGTGTAATTGATCATTGATATGCCTTTTGTATTCCCATAATGAGAATATGATCTCGCCATTTTTTATGCTTCCATTACTTAAGTGATAACGAATGGTTTTATGTATGATATGTCTACGAAGGGTTATAGTTATAAAGAAAAAAGTGGGAGATGATTTAGATCTGTTATTTTCTAATAGTTTATATAACCATGTTTTTCAATTCACCTCACCTATATGATTCTAGTGAGAATAATACTATCATATAATGAATTTTTATCATTTAAAATTTATTATCTATGTACTAAAAGAATCTATATCTATATTCTATATCTCAATAGTGATTAGTAACCATTTTAAAATAGGATGAATATAATTTTTTTAGAATCAAATTTATAATCTTGTGTATAATACAATGTTTGATGTTATGGTTATGAATGTATTGTGGTTTTTCTACAAAAGAAATTTCTATCTACATTATACAATTGGATTTGGTTTTGGAAGAGATATATCTAGGGGTAATAACCACAAAATTTTTTGTCTAGGTATATCTCAACCCCCATTTTAGAATCCTAGTACAATTCCCTAATAATAAAACTGGTTTGATATTCATAAAATATGAATAGAAAAACTCACATTTTTATTATGAACCACTATGAAGTATTTGAATATATGATGATCATAGATTCCCACGATTAAAGAAATAGTGAAATTGATTAAAAAAGCATCATGATTTAGATATATTATGATTTATTTTCATGTGATCTTTATGGTCACACAAATGATTTTTTGTTTTAATAAGAGATTGAACAAAGAATTATGATATTGATGTTGTTGCATGTATGTTTAAATACTAAAGTAAACTATTTTATATTAATTATATTATTAAAAATATATCAGGAAAAGTGTCATATAATATTAATTCATATTAAAATAATTAAATATAGAATATACCGTTAAAACCCCAAATGGTATGATGATCACATTTGTTATCATTTATTCATTAGTGATTAATGTTTTTGGGAAACTACATATTTCATATATCATTATTTTCCCTTTATTAGAATTTGCTTTTATCCTTTCTATGGATCATATTTCTATAAAAAATCCCACATTAATTGACATGGAATAGAATTTGGCTATGATATATTGAACCAAATTATGATTTTATATTAGCGTGACAATGAATATGAATATTCAATGGAAATTACACCCATTATATTTGACATCAATCATATTCGAAAATATCATTTAAATTATATGTTTGGTGAGAAACCCAATGACAAATACGTGAACCATTTATGAGATTTTTTTTTATATAAATCTTAAGAAATGACTTAATCTTAGTCATAATCATGATGTTATGTTCTAAATAGAACTCAAATCTAGTGATGCACCAATTTTAAAAACCACATATTGAATTCTGGAATTAATTTATGTGGATTAGAGAGGAAATAATAACGGATTCTTGATAAGGTATTCTTTTATCCAAGTGAATCTCTAAGGGGATCACCTATTCTTTTAATTATTATTAATGATGGATCAATGTTAATATGCATTAATATAATATATTGTTCAAAAAACCCATTAAATTAAGCAAATTAATAGGGATTTACATATTTTTAAAATTTTTGCATATTTATTTTTTATAATAAGAAAACTAATAAATATGTAGTAAATTTTTAGTAATGTTTAATTTTTCATATAAATTTCGTTGTCCGTCAAAAATGGTTTTTAAAAATTATTCTGAATAAGAAATATAATTAATTACAACCAATATGGAATTTTTTCTGAAATGACAAGCATAAATTTTTAAACATATTTATGAAATTATATAAGAGTGAAATTTAGAAAATTTTCTAAAAAGAATCATTTTTTGTTGATAGTGAAAAATAACGATTTTTATTTAAACATATCAATTCATTTAAAGAAATTAGATTATTCATTTTTTTATATTTATAAATGTAATATTAGTTTACATATATTACTAATAATCCAATATATTATAATGGATTCAGGTTTATGTTTTATTTTGGTATATTAATCATTTTATATTTAGTAAAAAGAATTCATAAAAAAAGTCTTGGTGCATTTTACAAGATTATTTTTTGATTAACTTTCACAATTTTGGTGATTTAATGTAAAATAATGGTTTATTTATATTTATAAATCATCTATCTCTTTTATAAATGGGTCGAATTATTTTTTAATCATAATAAATATTAAAAACATTAAGTATTCATTACCATAATGTAGGTCGAAATGCGTTTAATGGGGGTTAAACAAAAAATATTGGTATTTCTGGAAATTAAAAATCAATAATTACTTATTTCTAGATATATTTTTCCCCATCCCTTCCCAATATCGAATGTCTATAAATTTTTAATAATTTTAATAGATAATGACATCCTCATACATTAATCATTAAAAAATTCCATGTACATCCTCTATCTCTTTCATATAAGAGGAAACCCCTCATTTCTACTATTTACACCACATTGAGCCTTCATGTTCAACAAAAACCTAAAGAATTATCTCATATAATTATATATCCATGGTATAAATGATTTTGTCTCCATAAATTCTATTCCAAATGTCATTAAAAATTGATCTAATAAAGGCATAAGGTAGAAGGTGTAATTATCAAACCCAAACATTTTTATTTATTTCATTTTCTACCTCTATTAAGTGTTAGGTAATAATTATAATATAATAAAATTAGTATATTGAATATAGTGAAATTTAGTATTTATTTTCATTAAACCATCTTTATTCACTCTCTATTTCAAAAAATTATACGTAAAACATATTTCCTGTGCATATATGTGGAATAACTCTTCTACATAGCGATAGAAATCATTTTCATTTAATATATTAAATGGATAGGTATTATAAATTATTTATTTAAAATAAACTATTTATCACAAAACTATTTTTTTGGTTTCATAATAAAATATCAACATTATTACCATCCAAACCATTAGAAAATGATAATGTCACTGATGTATAATTGTGGAATACCACCTTGATGAAGTAACGTGATTGGTTTTTCAATTACTCCCTACATAGATTGTAATAAAAGTTCATTTAATTAACTTATATATTATATATATGTATATTATAATAATGATTCTACAGAAATGATTTTTTTTATATCATTCTTTGGTTTCAACCATCAAAAATTGAAAACATCATTCATGCGTACGTACATCGTTCTGCCTTTGTTAACTATGTGTTTATATTATATATATATAAACATTATGGATGACACTAAGTATATATATGTATATAATATCTATGAAATTTATATTTTTATAGAAATTTTGTATATTGTTCTACTATAATCAATTTATAATGACTAAAACTACAGAACTGATATTCTAAAAAAAGAAACAGTTATCACATGTAAACCATGATTTTAATAATGAATTTTTAAAAAATAGAAATTGAAATATAATAAAATTATCGTATTTGATATTATAAGTATTTAAAATAATATATTATATAAATTTAATAAATTTACATTTATTGTAAAGAAGATAGAATAATTTTAATGAAATTCAAACTTGAGGTTAGGGAATTTCTCATCTCACTTTTATTCGTGGGACATATATGCCATATAGTCCACTTATTTATTATCTATAGTGTACATAATATGAGTGAATTACATATATCTTTTTATGATGAATTTGCAATGATATACATATCCATATAAGTAATTCTCTTTCATGAGGTATTGATTTGAATGTTACAAAAATTGTATGGGATTTATGTTGTAATATAATTTTTTATTGTGAAAGTTTATCATCTTGTTTAAATTGAAGAAATTATTTTAATTACTTGTCAATGATAACATTAATTTAATTCACCAATATTTATTTCAATATATTAATTTTTTCATATCATTTTCCTCTATTTATGAACTCTTGACACTGAATATATTTTTTTAATGATAAAAAAAATTTAAATCTCTATCCAACCAAAAATAATTTTTCATCAATAAAAAAGTTTTCTAAAAATATATGAATTATTTTATTTATCACAAATGTTTTCATTTAAATTAATTTTTTCCATGATTTAATTTTAATTAAAAAAATTAAATGGAATCTTCATGTCATTTCTAAATTGATGTACTATTTACTTTGTAATTAAAATTTTAAAGTAATCATTGTTTTAATGTAAAAAAATTATAATTGAATTTCCCTCTATATTAACCACTATATTAATTAATAAATACATTAGATGTACGTAAAATCAATCTAATAGATAGTGGATTTCATATTATTTTATGAATATTTATATTTTAAAGAAGTTATATTAATGTTAAAATGGTATTTTTATACGAAATGTTCCAAGTGATATTTCAAATGATTTATCATCAAATATTACATCATTTTATGTTAATAATTATTTATTTGGTTTATGTACCTATGAAAACATTATTTTTATTTCTTTGGATGTATTATTATTATAATGATGAGATGTTTATGATACACTATTATTGTTAAAAGGTTAGGTTATGATAAATGTTGAAATTTTTATAAAATTTATATCCTCTCCACATGTAATGTCATATGATTAATTATTTATTATCTTCTCGCACTCAAATGAATTTATTATGATTATTTTTTGTGTGGGACTTTTTTATATAGATCTAAATTTTATTATTTAATGATAAATATGTAATGAGATAGTAATCAATGGAATGGTGAGTCAACCAAATTTTTTAGTTGGAATTTCCCAATATGATAGTCCTGTGTGTGAAACATTACTATGGATTTAAAGGATTTATTGAGTCAAAATTCATCTATTGACTTTTTGTTCTTGTTTTGGGAATTACAAATCTATTTATATTGGTTTATCATACTGACTATGTTTATCATACTGACTATGTTTATCGTACTAACTATGTTTATCATCCTGACTATGTATATCATACTGACTATGATTATTGTATTGACTATGTTTATCGTACTGACTATGCTTATCATATTAACTATGTTTATCATACTGACCTTGTCAATCATACTGACTCTGTCAATCGTACTTTCTCTGTCAATCGTACTAAATTTTTTTCATTATACTCACTTTGAATCATATCAATACATTACAATATGTTATACTAATAGTACTCTTATTTTAAATTTATCACATGCTTGTTTTTATCCTCTATCAAAACAATTGTTTTATATCAATCGTATACATGATTATAATTTTCATATATCCTTTGTTTTATCCAAAATGACGTCATGGAGATAGTTATAAACTAATCAAAACGATGTCGTGTTTTCTGTTTCAATATGACCGTTTTGATTCAAGGTGTCCAAGTCCTGCTGAGTTTTCTGAATAAATATGACCGTTGGAGGGAATATGACCGTTGGAACCTAAGGCCTATAAATAATAGGTCATTTGAAGCTGATAATAACAAAAGAGAGACGTTGAATATTCATTTCTACTATCAAGTTCTAGAGAGAGACGTTGTGACTTCTCTTTAGCTTCGTGTGATAGCCTTGAAATTTCAAAACATGAACAAATCGTTCATAGTTTTTGTATTTCAATAAGTGCTTTGTTTTTCTTTGTGACACCAATCAGGTGATAATGATTGAGGGCCACTAAGGATAGGCATATGGTGCTAGAGATCTTCATATCAAGGGCTTTTATGTGTTTGAAAGACAGAGTTGTCGATTACCTGCAAAATCAAGGGCTTGCAGGGATCGCCAGATAGTCAAAATGATCATCGTATCGAGGGCTCACCAATGTGGTGGTAAGATAGACGTCTTATACTAGGATAAATGATACCCTTCTCTTTGGGATTAAATAATTGTTATAATTTTACATTTCCACCGCTATTTGTATTAGAAAGGGAATTTTTTTTCCATTCATCATTTCATATACATTTTTAATAGTTTGAATTACAATTGTACTGTTACATATTGTATCGATAGATTCTATAAGCTTTATGGTAGAATTGTTCACTATTGTATTACACTGATTGTTGTATTAATTTAAATTCAATTGATATAATATTCTTATGGTATTAGATCATATCATACCTTTATATTCAAGACAATTATGGTTGATCGTATTTGTTTTGAATTGTATTAGTTTAAGATCATTTAAACTAATTTCATAAGTGTTTAAACCCAAAGGTTTTTAAACCAATAATTAACCCCCACTTGTATTGTTTCATTTAATATACTTATACATCTCTATATCAATCCAAAATTTGGTATCAGTTCTGGTTTCCACTGATTTGTATTAGTTTCTCTATATCTTTTTAAAGTATAATATTGTTTTTATTATAAATTTTGGTTCAACTAATCACTACACTAACATGTGGAGTGGAAAAGATTTTTTTTTATTAGATGGCATTGATGAATATGGGATCAATTCATAATCTAAATCCAACTTGAACACCTATCATTGATGGGAATGATTATCAGTACTAGAGAGATCGAATAAACACATTTGTTATCAATTCTAGTGTAGACAATTTTATTATACTTGCTGGAGGTTACAAAATAACTGAAAAAGAAGTCAGTACTTTCACTAATAAAGAAAAGAAAAAATATCAACTCAATTACATGGTAAGAAATAATTTCGTATGTTCTATGACCAGGAATATATATAGCCAGATATCATCTTGTGAAGCAGACAACTGTATTTGGAAGAAATTGGAAGTCACACAGTTTGGTACATCTAGAGTTATAGAAACAAGAAGGGATATTTTTTGAGCAGAGTATCATGGATTTCGTTTTTCATTATGGAGAGATAGTATGTAAATTACACAAAATATTTATAATATTTTTCAATAGTTAAAAATTTATGGGAGAAAAAAAACTTGATGATGAAGTTATTGTAGAAAAAATTATTGATATAATGCCAAACGAATTGGAGTAAAAAAGTATAGTTATTGATGAAAACAAAAAAGTTTCTTAGATTACCCTTGATGAACTCTATTGAACTCTTCTACAACACAAGACAAGAATCAGGAGAGATGCTGATTTCAATAAGAAGAAAAATGGAAATGGAAGTGTAGCTTTTACTACTATATCTTTAGCTAAAACTCGTGAAATGATAACAAGATCCAAATGTAAGAAAATTGTTATGTTAGAATAAAGTGATTGTGATCATTAAAATAATGAGTTAGACAATATTGGTCAATGTATGAATAAGATTGTGTGGAATAAAGTCTTCCGATATAGATTCCGATAGGAATATAGGCAGGATAAGAATGATTCAAAGGTGAGATGTTATGAATGCAAGAAATTCAGTCATATAAAAACTGATTTTCCTTTACTGAAGAGATAATATAGAAAGGGGAAACATTCTGAATGAAATAAGAAAAAGTATTACAATACAAATACAATGAAAGTCTTGAAGGGAAATGATACTTGGAGTTCATGTGGTGGTGATTCATCAAATGATTCTACAGAATATGAATCATTAGGACAAAGGAATATTGGACTTACAACCAGACTACCAATTGAAGATCATTATTTCATGGCTAAGGTACACAATGCTGAAGCCATTACAAATTTATCCTTGAATGAAAATTATACTGATAATAAATATTATGAATCATCAAATGATGAGTCTTTATCATTATAAGATAATATATTACCTTTTTATGAAGAAGTGTCTAGGTTTGCTAAACTACTTGATAATGAAAATTCTAAACTGAAGAAAAAGCATGATAAGGCAAACTCGAGAATTTCTATTTTAACGAATGAAGTATAAGTTCATTCTAATGATTTGGATATGGAAACATATGATTTTTAATGAATTTTAAAAGCCCATGAGAATGTCAATTCAGATAGGGATGCATTTTCTAAGGTTCGTGAAAATGTAATTACTATGAACAATATTGTTGAGACTAACTCTAGTTCCAAAAATAATGTTTTCAATTATAGAAAATTAGTTTTAAAATTAAAGTCATAAATTTATTCCTTGAAGAAATTTTTGTCAAACTTTACTTATGGCAAGGAAAACATTGATAAAATGTATTCTCAAATTCAACATTTGAGGAATCATTCTAGTTTTTGTTATACTCATTCTAAACCAGTTTTTAGAAATAAATATTTTGTTCCTCAAAGTAATCCATTTTGTACTAAGTGTCAATTTAGTGGACACTAGAAAAGAAATTGTTCTCTTAATATAACTCGGTCTTTAGTATTTTATAAATCTCATTTTTCAAAACAAATGTGGATTCTTAAAATTCATTTATCAAATCCTTCTCGATCCAAACAACTTTGGGTTTCGAAAAAATATTTGTTTCTTTTTTAGGAAAATAATAAGTGTACCATCAAGAATATTTTGTATATGGATAGTGGTTGTATTCGACACATGTGCGGAAACAAAAGTTTCTTTAAAAAGATTATCTAAACAAAAGGTGGAAAAGTTACCTTCGGTGATAATGTTCAATGAATGATTTTTGGAATAGGTAATATTATTTTTCATGGAAATGTTCTTATTTCAAATGTTTTGTTTGTCAAAGGTCTTAAGAACATTCTCATAAACATAAGTAAATTATTTAATGAAGGATACATTGGGAATTTTAGAAATGATAAATTCATAGTTCACAATTCTATGGATGAAATCATCCTATCTTCCCATAGGCAAGAGAATGTATACACTATTAACATAGAAGAACTTTGGGGACAAAATTTACCTTTCTTAAGTGAAAAAGAAGACCAATCGTGGCTATGGCATAGAATAATAGGACACTATAACCTACGAAACCTTTTTAAACATTCAAATAAAAAAACTTTTAAAGGACTTACTGAATTTTAGATATGATTATTCAAAAGTATGTGATCCTTTCAATTTTGCATGAAATAGAAAACTATCTTTAAATCAATCAATAATGTTTAAAATTCCAATGAATTATAGCTAGTGAACATGGATATTTTTGTTCCTTCACAAAATGGAAGCATTGGATACAAATACTATGTATTTATTTTAGTAGATGACTTTAGTTTATTTACATGGGTCTAATTTTTTACAATGATATCTGATGCCTTTTTCTATTTCAAAATTTTTAGAACCCAAGTTAAAAATTATAAAAACCTGCCATAGATAACTATCCTTTGTGATCATGATGGAGAATTTAAAATTATTTTTTGAAACATTTTGTAATAAGAAAGGTATTACTCACAATTTTTTAGCTGCAAGTACTCCTCAACAAAATTGTGTCATTGAGAGAAGATATCACATTCTTCAGGAAATGAAAAGAACCATTTTGAGTGAATACGCAATTTCTAAGCACTTTTGGGCTGAATCTATTAGTACTGCTTGTTATAATATAAATCATGTTTTTACTAGACCATTTATTAATAAAACACGTTATGAATTGTGGACAGGCCGAAAACCTAAAGTTTCATACATCAAATTTTTGTATGCAATGTATTTATTTTGAATACTAAAGAGAATATACAAAAATTCACACCAAAATATGATGAAGGATTCATTCAAGGATATTCTACAACTTCTAAGGATTATAGAGTTTTTAATAAAGATACTTGTACTATTGAATAAACAGTGCAAGTTAAATTTGATTAAACCGATCCTTTTGTTTTCAAACATCCCCAACCTACATATTTGGATGTGTTTTAAAAAACTTATCATCAACCATCATTATGATGATCTTTATGATAAAGAAAATGATCAGTAAATTGTTTCTGAAACATTTTCCCCTGATGATTTTCTAAAATATATTGATGAACATGTTTTACAACACCCAAATCAATTAATTCTTAGGAATCATCACAGTGATAACATCGTTGATGATATAAGTAAACCTATAAGAACATAAAATTCCTTGATAAATGGAATATAACACCATGCCTTTCATTCCCAATTTGATCCTAAAAGTATAAATGAGGACTTAGGTATTGAATATTGGATTAATGAAATGCACGATTAAATAAATGAATTTGAAAGGAATCAAGTTTCGACTTTAGTTAAAAACGTTAAGAAACAACTAAAATTGGTGTAAAATGGGTTTTCAGAAATAAATGTGATGAAAATGGAATCATTGTAAGAAATAAAGAAATACTTGTTAATAAGGGATATAATCAACAAAAGGGAATATGCTATGAAAAAAAAATTCTCTGATAGCTATACTTGAATATATTCGTATTATATTAGCCTTTGCAGCATACTTTAAAATATAATTATTTAAAATGGAAGTTAAATGTTCTTTTTTAAATGGTTTTGTTCAATAAGATGTATTTTTTGAATATCCACCTTGTTTTATAGATTCAAAATATCATAATAATGTTGTTTAACTTTACAATGATTTATATGGCCTTAAAAAGACCCTAGAGCTTGGTATGATAGACCTACAAGATTTATTTTATAATGAAACTATGAAAATGATAGAGCAGATCCAACCATTTTTATAAAAATGGAAAATAACAATGTTTTGATTCTTCAGATTTATGTTAATAACATCATATTTGGATCAACTCAGCAGTCTTTAACTGATTTTTTTGTGAATATAATGAAATATATGTTTGAAATGAGTACGATGGGAGAGTTAACATTCATTTTAGGTTTTCAAATTTCACAAAAACATGAAGGAACATATATATCTCAACATAATTATAGCAATTATTTATTCAAAAAGAATGGATATGACAATACTAAAATTACTATCACTCCAATTGGTACCTCAAATACACTTGTTCTTGATGAAACTGGGAAAATATAAGATCAATCAACTTTTAGAGGTATGATAAGAAGTTTTCTATACTTGATGGCTAGTCAAACAGACATAATGTATTCTGTATGCTTATGTGAAAGATACCAATCAAATCCAAAAGGGTCTCAATTAGAAGTCGTGAAAAGAATATTTTGATATTTAAAAGGAACTCTGGATTTTAGACTTTTTTATTCTTTTAGAAGTGATCGTTATTTAAAGATTTTTTCAGATGTTCACTTTTGTGGTTGTAGAATGGATAGAAAGGATAAATATGTATCATTACATTTCATAAGTGATTCCTTCATTTCTTGGTCATGCAAGAAACAACACTAAGTAGCAGTTTCCACTGCTGAAGCTAAATATGTAGCAGCTGGATATTGTTGTGCTCAAGTGTTGTGGATGCAACACACACTCAATGACTATGGATTGAGCCTTTCCACAACTAAAATTCTTTGTGATAATACTAGTGCCATATATATTATTAAAAACCCAGAACATCAATATCATGCAAAACACAGAGATATAAGGCATCAATTTCTTAGGGATCATACAATAAAAGGATATATTATTTTACAATTCATTACAATGCAAGAACAACATGTTGACATTATTACAAAACCAATACCTTCTAATAGATTTGAGTTTATAAAAAAGTAGTTAGGAATGATTACATTTAAATAACCACTCATATCTACTTTATGTTTTACAATTCTCCTTACATTAAACTCCTCTTAAAATGGGGAGAACATTTTTTTCTTTATGTATTTCCTAATTTTTTAGTCTTCTTTATCTGTTTATTATTTTGGTTTTCTATATTGTCTTTCGGATTATCATCTTGACTGTTTGGTTATTGTTTTAACCTTCCGTTTGTCACCTTTTCTGCCTATTTACCGTATTTATTTTTTTTCAATCGGCTTGAAAAAATAAGGTAATGTCTTTGTTTTACATCGGATTGACAACCTATGGTAATGACATTCTTTTCCATCCACTTGGAAACCTAATGTAATGACTTATTTTTCCATCATATTGACAACCTATTATATTGAATTTGTTTTTCATCATCTTGACAACCTGTGGTAATGACATTGTTTTTTATTGTCTAGACAACCTATGGTAATGAATTTGTATTCCATCAGCATGACAACCTATGGTAATGTCTTTGTTTTCCATCATCTTGACATCTTATGGTAATGAATTTGTTTTCCATCAGATTGACAACCTATGGTAATGACTTTTTTTCCATCAGTATGACATCCTATGGTAATGAAATTGTTTTCTATCATCTTGGCAGACTATGGTAATGAATTTCTATTCCATTGGCTTGACAACATATGTTTTCCATCAG
The DNA here is from genome assembly GCA_963277665.1 of Viscum album. Lineage (NCBI taxonomy): Eukaryota > Viridiplantae > Streptophyta > Magnoliopsida > Santalales > Viscaceae > Viscum > Viscum album. The sequence continues at coordinate 1,843,941,612 of OY728163.1, read as the reverse complement.
ATTGACAACCGATCGATTTTTTCTTTTCTATTTACGCTTCTATTAAACCAAATATTTCCATATAATCACCAAATGGTACATTCTTTCTTTCTTTTCATTTGTCTTTCTTACGTTTCATTGTTTCTCATTTTTTTCAATTAAATCTTATCTGTTGAAATGTCATCAAAAATGTTTTCAGAGAAATAATTATTCATAGAAAGGTTAGTTTCTTAGGACATCTTTGACACATATGATTCAAAAATAAAGAGTATTATTTTGTTTCAAGGATGGGAACATCTTTTTGTTGAGAAAACTATATCTAAAGATCTAATTAATGTTGAATAAGTTAGTTAGTTCTACAAAACTGTGTCTTTTGACAAAAATATGATGATCAAAATTGATGTGTACAATAGAAAAATATCAATGTCTATGAAACAACCATCTCACATTCTCAATGTCTCAACATAAGGTGATTCTTTTTGTCCAACACATAAACTACCAGAGGTATTTCGTACATTTAATAAAGAAAGTTCTGAAAAATTGGGATTCCTGATAAATGAAGAGAAGTGAAAAGTAGCTCATTTATCTCTAGATAATAGATTCTTGATGCTTTGGATGCAAGGATTTCTTATCCCAAGGAATGTTGATTAAGAAACTCTTAAAGCTTCTGATATAATTATGCTAGAATATCTTGTAAACATGATAATGGTAAATCTCATGGGATAAATATTTGAAACAATCAAGAATGTCAATTCAGGAGTAATCAAGTCACATTGGATTATGTATCCCTCTATTCTTACAATTTTCATTATTGAGAGTATGAGGTTCTGTAAAATTACTTTAAAAGGGAAATTTAATGGACGAAAACTTTTTTGTATAATTAATAATACGTTGAAAAATATGTTTGTTTGTTTAAATTAAAATTCAATGCTTTTTGTTATAGATATAGAAGCCGAATCAACACCAAATCAATCGGCACCTCTGTCGATTGAATCTTTTCCAAATAATTCTCGTCAAAAGTTAGATCCACAAACCAGTACTATGACAAAGAAGAAAATGAAATACAGTAAGGAGGTTGTATCCATGTCGAGGAATGACATAGAACAAAGAAAATAAGTTGATACTATTTTTGGTAATTATCCACATGAATCTTTCGCTGAGAGGATAAGGGTAGAGGATAATCATCAAGATGAGAAGAAAAAGACGGCTCTTTTGAAAAGAAAATCTCATGATTTTTATTTTTCTAAATTAATGAAAATTGTTGAAGTGGCTAGTGCTCAAATAATGGAAGAAGTGCACAAAAACCAATTGTATAGATTCTTCTAGAAAAAGATAAAGGAAAAAAATTGAAATAAGTACAGGAAGTTGAGGAAGAAGATTTTCATTTGTAACTTCCTCAGTGTTTAGGTAAGAGTATAGAAGAATCTTTTCAAAATAATAGTGAAATCATTCAATAGGTTCCTCATACTGATCAAGAACCAGATGAATCTCTTGAAACTCATTCAGAATGATTTCCTTCTCATGTAAAGAAAGGTGATCAATCTTCTAATAATAAAAATTTAACTGTTATTAGAGACAAAGTGAAAGAAGAAATAATGGAAAATGAAAGATAATAATTAAAATAGCTAGTTGAAGACTCAAGCTGATCAAATGAACTAGATTCATACGAGGAGGATACATATTCTGAACTCATGATTTCTCTCATGAAAAGTGATTGCATTATTCATGTTTTGAGATTCATTGAGAAGGCTATTCATTATTTTCATAGAATTGAAGGTAAAATTGATTTAATCACAGAAAATAAAAGAAAGAAGTTTAGTTTTGTAAGAGAAAATAGAAATAGAGTATAGTCAATTGAAGCCAATTTAAAAGTAATGTCTTATAGTTCGACTGCTCATAAGAAGGCTTGCAATAGGATGACTAACTGGTCATACAAAACAGAAAGCTCAGTGAATGATAATGAAATATCAATTAAATACTTAAGGAGGATATCAAATGATCTTGCTATTCCTTATAATAATCTTAAAAAATATACTATTGATAAACTGAATCAGATGTCAAAAAAACTCATGGAGATGATATCCCTTAAATAAAAGAGCTGCAAAAGAGATTGAATGATTTCTAGTCTGAGTTTTCGAAGGTCTCATCTTTCAAAGATGAAATAGTTCTGTTAAAGATGCAAAATTATATGTTATATAAGGACAATAATAATTTTCAAGATAGAATTGATACTCTTAAAGAAGAGTTCAAGAAGAGACTATCAAGAATCAAGATCATCTTTTTTCCGATCAATAAGAGATTCTTAATTCCATGGGTGATTCTATATCTAAATACAAGAAATATATCAAAAATATAAATGTTGTTCTCTATAAGATGATCAAGAAAGAAAAAGAAAGAGAAAAACAAATGAGTGAGGTTTTGTCTTTATTTATTCACTATTAGAATTATATATTCTTTTGTTATCTAAATGTGGTTTATGTTCTATTTCCCATTACATTTCATTCTTTTTCTAACTTTTTTAGGAAACTCTAGATTACACCATTTTTTTATAAATCATAAAGCGGGATACTATTTTATAATTGGAATATTGATTAAATCAAATAATTCATAATCAAGTAAAATTTACAAAAAAAATACTTAGGAAAGTACATAAATAAGTGGGAGTTAGTTGTATTCGATCTGATATTTAGAATAGTTTCTAATAACTCAGGAGGAGATAAGTATTTCTTTTTGTTTTTACATTATGTTTTGTTCTTTCCAAAAAGCGGGAGATTGTTGAGTCAAAAGTCCTCTTTTTTACTTTTGTGTCTTGTTTTTGAAATCACAAATCTATTCATATTTATTTATCATACTGACTATTTTTATCATACTGACTATGTTTATCATACTGACTATGGTTATCCTATGGACTTTGTTTATCATACTGACTATATTTATCATTCTGACCATGTTTATCGTACTGAATATGTTTATTGTACTGACTATGCTTATCGCACTGAATATATTTATCATATAGACCTTGTCAATTGTACTGACACTGTCAATCGTTCTGACTCTATCAATCATACATACTCAATCAATCATATTTAAATCTGTGCATCATACTCAATTTTAATCATATAAATACATTACAATAATTAATACTAATTCTACTCTTATTTTACTTTTATCACATGATTTTTTTATCCTGTATCAAAACACATATTTTATATAAATCGTACTCATTATTATCATTTTCATATATCATTCTTTTTAACCAAATCGACATCATTGATTTAGTTATAAACTAATGAAAATAATATCGTGTTTTTTTGTCTCAATATGACCGTTATAATGCCAGGTGTCCTAGTCCTTCTATGTTTTCTGGATAAATTTGACCGGTGGAGGGAATATGACCATTGGAATCTAATACATATAATAGAAGGTCATTTGATGATGAGAATAACTACTGAGATACATTGATCATTCATTTCTATAATCAAGTTCTAGAGAGAGATGTTATGACTTCTCTCTTACATCATGTGAAAGCCTTGAAATTACAAAACGATAACGACTCATTCATAGTTTTTGTATTTCAATAAGTTCTTTGTTTTTCATTGTGTGATCGATCAGTTAATAATGATCGAGGGATATTATGGATAGGTAAACGATGCTACCGATATTCCTATAGAGTGCTTTCATGTGTTTGAAAGACAGAGGTTTCGATTACCTACAAAATACAGAGCTTGCAGGTATAGCAAGACAGAGAAAATGATCATCGTATCAAGGGCTTACCAAGCTGGTGGTAAGATAGACCTCTTATCCTATGTGAAAGGATAACCTTCTCTTTGGGATAAAATAATTTTAATACTTTTACATTTCCTCCACTGAGTGTATTGGAAAGGGAAGATTTTGTTTCCTTTCTTCATTTCAATTTCATTTGTAATTGTTTCAATTACAATTATATAATTACATATTGTATCGATAGATTTTATAGGATTTATGGTAGAATAATTCACTATTGTATTAGTCTAATTATTGTATTAATTTTAATAAAATTGATTTACACTTTATATTTTATTACATCGTATCATACCTTTATATTCAACACAATTGTGGTTAATCGAATTTTTTTTCAATTGTATTAGTTTAAGATCATTTAAACTAATTTCTTAAGTGTTTAGACATAATGGTTTTTAAACCTACAATTCTCCCCCCTCTTGTATTATTCCATTTAATATACATATACATCTCTATATCGATCCAATAGTGGGGAGTAAACATAATACACTATTTTAGCCATGTTTGTAATCCACTAATAAATAAATAATATTATATAAATTAGTGGAATCCACAAACTAATTTCATATTCCAGTGTTAGGAACTTTCTTCCAACATTATTTGATTCTATTATGATTCAAGTCTTAAAAAATAAAATGATTTATTCTATGAATCAATATTATGATATATGACAATTAGGTTATGGTTTTATAATATAATATTCCCATGTTCACATACCCTTATTTTAATTTTATTATTTACTAGTCATTGATATCCCAGAGTTTTACTCTTGCTAAACATCTGAGTAATCCATTTCTTATGATTCATTTCCCTAGATTATGATGAAATGAAAATAATATGATATGTCTAATAAGGGTACTAGTTAGGACGAACATAGATGGAAATGATTAGAATGCTATATAGATTTTTATAATATCCATGTTTCCATGGACATTAAAACTGTATGATTGTGGAATAAATCATGATGTTATGTAATTATGCTTCTTTTAATAATATATAATATATTTTTATGAAATATGTGGTTATCTATAAAATTTATGGTTGTTACTCATAAAAGTATTAATTGGATCAACTTTCAATCCTTGTAATGATATGTTGGGAATATTCATGAAATATTCAACATGGGTATGGTAAAACAAATTTATCCTCCACTTTCATGTCACTTTATACTTTTGGAAAGCTAGAGTCCACTTACTAATATAGAGAAAGAATAAATAAATATATTTCCTTATCCTCTAGTATTTCAATATCTCATGTACATGTTAGTATACATTAGACCAGAAATATCTCATTTCATGGTTTTTGTATTGTATTCTATTAAAATCTTGTAAATGATAATTGGAAAGTGTTGAAATGTATATTAATAAATCTTTAAGGTACAACCCAACATGGATTATTTTTAGAAATGATATTTTTATCTTATGAGGATAAATAAATAAAGATATGTCTATTGATTCTGACATGGAATAATTTGTATCTGGAAACCTAATATCATTTATAGGGGGAGTTATTTCTTGTAAATAATATTAAAAGATGTATTTTTACTATCTATATTATAAGAATTTTGAACCCTATTCAATAATGGCTATAATGATATTATATAGATGAAAATGTTAATATTAGATCTTATATAGAATATTGATAATTATGTTATCTATTTTATTAATAATTCTGTTACTGTGCTAAAAAATAATGATATATTTCATTGTATATTATAACACATTTATGATTGATATCACTTAACCTACCATTTGTTGGATGAAAAATTGTTATCATTTGACAAAATTGAAGCCAGTAAAAATAATATAATAAATAATATAACCTTAATCAATCTTGAGTGGGATATTTGTGTATAAGGAAATCTCAAATACGAGATTTCATTTTAAAAGAATGAATTATATCAATAACATTAGAGCGAATTCTTATTCTAGTAGTGTTTTCCATGATCGGTAACGAATGTGGTGCTAATGATGGAAAAAAAATTAAAAATTTAATAATAAAACTCCGACAATGAATATGATAATTCCTCCGTAAAATTTGAAAAATTATCATTTAATTGTACTTTATTTAATATGACATTTATCCATAGAGAGATATAAGATCCTCTTCCTTTCACAAATTATTGTATGGATACCTCATCGAAAAACACATTCCATCATGTGTTTTTGGAGTATGATTTTATGTTCAAATGAGTTTCACTATGTGTGAGTTACACTTCCACAACACCAACTCCACAACACCCCAACACCATTTGTATCATCCTACTATAATCCCTTAATTCCACTAACATGAATGAGGTATCATCCGGTATTAGCCATTTACCAACCATTATAGTCAACTATAATGTTAAAAAAAATTCACCATTTGACATTTTGTATTTGCATTATGACTATTATGCTACTGATATATTATATAAAACAGAACATCGCGCCAATTTTTTTATTTTTAAATCATATTTATGACATGTTCTACATTGTAAAAAAAGACACCAAAAATGTTTGGTATAATCCATGAAAGGTAGATTCTCAAAAAATACTAATGTAGGATAAGAGTAGTACCAATCAGGTAAGGGATCACCTATATAATAATTATATGAATAAAAATGATTTTATTAATGTAATTATTGTTTTCAAATGCATTAATTAATAATTATACTATTTTAATTATAAAATATTGTCAATAGAATTTGTACATATTATTATTCCACAGATGTATAATATTACTTGTTAATATTTATTAAATTATTTATTTTCAAAATTACTAGTTTAAGAATTATTCTTTATTTTTTATTTATTAATAAAAATAAAAATATTAATTAATATTACATTAATATGAATATAACTATAATTACATTTATGAAAATGATTATTACAATTTAATAATGAAAATAAATATATAGAATTATTAATTTCTTATAAAATAAATATTAATATTGATATTTTAATTATATTATTTACCTTAGTAAAAAATTAATATTAATCATATCTATGAATAATGTTATTTTAATTAAATTTCATGATTCAAAAAAATATTTTTAGATATTTGTAATTATATTATTATCCTTCATGTACCATACAATTACATAAATTATTATTAATTAATAAAAGTTTTATCACTATTGGGAAATATAATTTAATTATTAATATTTGAATTAATATTAATTAATAATTATATTATTTTTAATTTTATAATTACAAATATATAATATTATTTATGATGTAAAATTAATATGATGAATAAAAATTATATGGAATGATAAAAAAATCAAAATTAACAATACACTTTAATATATAAGAAAAAACAATTATATGTTGTTACAAACATTTTTATATATATCTATCTAGGGTTCTCATTTTTTTAATCATGAAAATTTCAATCCCATATCAACCTTGCTGATATTGGTGTCATTATGGAATTCGATAAATTCGTGGTCTCTCTTACTCATATGCATAGAAATTAAAAATGTTTGGTGCATCAATAAATGACTCCCTAGGTGGATGTCGCTCCATATTAAGCATATATGTTGATTTCATACCAAATACTTGTCCCACTATAAATTTATAATGATATGATATCAAGTGAGAAACCTACATAGTCTTGGAATAATCTGTCACAAATGCTGATCATGTGGGAAATTATATATAAAAATTAATATGATCTCGATGACTATGAATATATTGTCAATATAATATGAGGAAATTTAGAGCCCATTATGCATAATATAGATCCCATGTTTAATGAGTCTAATAAACAATGTTTAATACTTTTTTCAATGGAATATATGTGGATATAGTAGTATTCTAATATTCGATATGTACATTGGGTTATCGTTTGAAAATATCATTATTTTGGAGAAGGATAATGATTAGGATTATTTTATTTTTATGATAAATTAAATGAAAAGATGGTTTTTTTAAATATTTTATAGAAACTCATACTTTCTTCACCTTACTATTTCATCTTATTAGATGAATTTACATTACATGAAATTGTGATCCCGCCTTGAACAATAATGCTTTAGTATCATTAAGTTTTATATACACAATAATCTTATATCATGAATGAAATTTACTATATTCCAAAAATATATTCCTATATACTACTTTTCATAAAGAAGCCCTTATTAAAACCTTTCTTAATAATCAGGAGAATGTAAAAATAATAATTGGTGTGTTCGTAAACTCAGTATGAGTAAACATAAAAGACATCAATCAATGATCATAAGTGAGGACAAGACAAGTATAAGGGGTTGAGAAAAGTTTCATTATATTTAATTTTAATAACAAATTAATAAAAGATTAATAATAATAATTCATTGCATAATGATTTTTCTTAACAAAATACAGATGTAATATGTGTGTAGAATCACTAATAATAAATCATAATCCATGAGAAAGAATCCTAAGAAAAAGAAATTTGTCTCTAGAATAAATAAATGTATAGAAAAACATTTTCATAATCATAGTTCATATCCAAGACTATTATAGTGTAATTGCTTCACTAACCATTTAATTGTAACCATAGTCATGGTGAATCACATGACTATCATAGTTCATTGTGTTTTTCACAAAACTAGTCTCACTCCCCATTCAAGTTATAATTATCCCATGAGATATCAACAACTAATCAATGCATTTTCGGGATGTACAATAATTTTCCCACCCATTTCATATTGAAAACCATATATTTTTTGTGCCATAAGATCAGAAGGTATTCATTATATCATCATATCATAACCCATGGATATGAAATAATTTCCATATAAATTTTAACATTTATAAGCAATGAAATGATAATTATTTTCATAAACATGTCATAAACATAATAAAAAACATATAGATAATGAATAACATTAGTATCATTGGATAAGATCCCACGTAAAGCATAATAATAATCATTGTATGTTATCTGAGATAAAAAATTCAATAAATGTCCTCCAAAATATTTCTTGGGTAAAATACCTTTTTCATTTGAAATAAAATATTCAAAATACTAAAATTTAAAAATTATTATATAAAAAATAATTTTTTTAAAAAAACATGGAGTTATGTAAATCATATTATAAATAATTCAGTAGATATTATGGAAGGAATTTCTATTCATGCATAAATATTTAAAATTATTTTGTTGTTCATAGCCTACATAAAAGGTGCCTTCTTTAGAAAGTGGCAATATTACTTTTTTTAAAATATATAACAGTTAAAACCACTGTAGAAATTAAATTAAAAAATTATTTAATAATAATATAAATCATCATTGAAAATAAATTATAATAAAAAAATATGGATTAAAAATATTTTTGTAATTAAGGAAAATAAATTAGATCATATTTTCCTAAAAACATTTTCTGATACTTTTATAGTTACAATTGTATGAATTTGGTTACAATACCTCTGTTTTCTATAAGTAATAAGATCATGTTAAAAAATAATATGTTTTATCGTATAAGCATCCTATTAATTCTTCAATTGAAATAAATGAATTAATATTCTTGATTAAAATTGGATTGAATGACAAATCCCCTTCACCATGTATCATATGGGTTCATTTATTTTTTAACCTCCCTTATAAATAATAAGTATTTTTTAAATGTATTATAAATAATATTAATGATATATATAATATAATATTTTATTTGAATATCAAACCTTATAACCCACATATTAACAAAACTTAATGAAAATCATCATTCTAAGTGATAACTCCTTCAACATTATTTCATGATTTTGTTCAGCTGTATTTTATCTCTATACATTGATCATGGTTCTATAATCATCATATTTTCAATCATGATATAAATATGACATATATTCACTATATAAAAATTTAGAATCATCCATAAGACATATTTTTAAATAATCATTTAAACAGTTTATAGATATGGTAGGTCGTACATATATTATAATGTTTTTTTGATTATTTAAAATATTGTAATGACCCAGTCCATCCCATGATCATAATACCTTCCTCTTTGGTCCTATACAGTTATATTTTCATTCACTCGTATCTTTCCATCCTTCATCTCCCAGGAAAAGGCCCCTTTATGGTACATAATTCCCTTACCTTATAAAGGGGTGCTTCGTGCTCCTCCTCCTTCGATGCAGGATTTCCATAATCCCATAATAATGTCCATGTTTCCTCACTAAAAAATTTAATGGATGTTATCTCTGATACCATTTTCTGTTGTACATTTTAGACCATGATCATAATAGTTCTTACTTCATACCTTGAAAAAATGTTTTTTGTTCCATACCCTCTAGCCCTCTAGCACCACAAAAAGGCCTCATGATGGGAGAGTTATCCAAACAACCTTATAAAAGTTTGATTTTTACTCCACTTCCTTTGATGTGGTAATGTAAAAATCCCAAATCAATGCTCCCAACTTGTCTAGTTGTAACCAACTGATAAGGGCGAGTCCATTCACAGAATCCATAATACGGGTCTTATGTTCTCTCTCATCCTGTATTATGTGAGCCACATCAAACAATGAACATAATGAGGAAAAATGTATATATAATAGCATTAAATTAAGTAAACATCTAATGCCAAAATCTAACTATCTATTCACATATCCAAAATTAACTATCAAAAGGCACAACACATTAATCCTAATGCATATGCTTTGGGCCATTAGATACGATCACCAGGAAACATGCATTAATCATAAACAATAGAACACAAATATTTTACCATTTCATTTACATGACCCTAATCACATTCCATCAATGAAATTTCAATAATTCAAGTAAACAATATTGTCCAACCATTTAATTCAACTCAATCTTACCAACCAATGTACATAAAAATTAAATATAAATCATGTGAAATCTTTTATGAATAATTATGCATAAGCATTCAATTATAATGTGAGTAAAATAAAACTCAAGCTAACACACTATATAATATAGCCAATGATAATAGGTACAAAGAATAAACATAAGAAAAAAACTTCAATTATGTTTATATATAAGTTTTCAATTGAAAAAACACACCAAATTGATGGTTTATATTATAAATCATTACATTGTTTTAAACGATTCATTTATTAATTTATATTGTTCCATTTCATCTCAAGATGTAGGTTATATACCATACAACACATAGTAAGGGTTCCAAGAGATTAATAAATGTATGGTGGACCATTTATAAATAATTAAACAACTTAAAAAGGTTGTATGTAATGTGATATAAGACATAATTAAAAATATATATATATAAAGGGCATAAGTATAGATCCCTACCTCTAGTGAAGAACCATATTGAACACTTCGACACATGAAGATTCCATAGATGACCAGTAAAAGCAAAAAATTCCATCCTTTGAGCATATACACCATCACATATACATAAGGACACCTTTCCTTTACATACATATTCATATTTCCTTGAATATATAAAAGGGGATACTTATATATATTCTTACATATGCATATAACCATTTACACATACACCCTTATGCATTTTTCAAATATATATGCAACCACACCTAGCCCTATATAAATACATATTCCTTAATATGGGTGAATATACAGATTAATTATGGAATATATATATATATATAAATATATAAATATATATATATTCCAATATATTTGTAGTGCCCCCTGTTTCGGGTACATAACCCCTTCCGTGACGGTTTTTTAAGTTGGCGTGTTAATAATATATAGTTTCCATAAAATAGAGAGTTTCCATAATATAGAGAGTTTACATAGACTTGGGTGTTTCTATAATGTTGTTTGTTTCCATAAATTGGGGTGTTTCCATAAAGTGGGTTGTTTCCATAATGTGGGGTGATTCCATAATCTGGGATGTTTCCATAAAATGGGGCATTTCTATAAAGTGGGATATTTCCATAAAAATGTGTTTTAGTAAAAAAATATAATGTTTAAATATGGGAGAGTTTTGGGGTTTTATAATGAGTGTTTAGACAAGATGGAAGGTCGCACGATCCATACACGGTTTTCCCAATCAATGCAGTCAAACCTTGCGTAGAGGTCAAATCTAGATCCTATATTCTATGAGATTACTCATTTTTTCTCTAAATATTTTTTTTTTCATTAAAACTACCCTATTTTTATATTAATCTCCATAGAAGGCTAGAGAACCCTCCCCACACAATTTGGATCCATCCTAGAGCCTTCCTGTGGTGATTTCGAGTCCGATTCTTGAGGTATTTCACTATTATTTCCGAATTTGTCATGTTTTCATAGACCTTCTTTGATCTACCTCCCCAATCTCCATTAATTCTCATATATTAACCTATATTTGGTTTATCTATTTTTTTGGATTCCAAATAATTCAATTTTGAGTCGTGATCTTGTTAGGATAACAGAACTAAAGTCGTTCTTAGTGAATCGACATGCTTTATCATGCATTCTTCATCTGTTGTTAATGTTTTGTCAAAACCATCAAGGTAGGTGGCTTCAGTCTCATCATAACTTTCTAGAATTAACTATCTTAGATTCAAAAAGGATTATTGAATGTAAAATGCATGAAAAAATCTTCATTATTGATGATTTACGGTTTTTGTGAAATTGTGTGATGTTTGTGAATAGTTGTGCAAAGGGGGTCTAGTTTCATGAATTTAAGTTGATGATTTTAAATTATGGATTTTCTAGAATCGATACCTTTTTTTAAAAAAAGGGGGGTTTCAATTAGAAATTTTTTTAATAAAAATGGAGTTTTATTGAAATGGTTTGGAAATGAAATTGTTTTGATGGAAATGGTTTTCAACAAAAATGTGTTTTTATGGAATCAGTTGTTTGGGAATGATCTTTTGGAATATGTGGTGTGTATTCATGTTTCATATATAGGTATTGGTTTAAATATGACTTGTTCTTAGTGAAAATGGCTTAGAGGAACATGGGAAACAATTACCTAGTGACGACATACTAGATCGAAGAGAAACTGATCATTAGAATGGAACTATCATAATGTAGCAAGCATGGTTGGTTGCATAGTTTTGAGGAATGGTTGGGTATGCCGATAAAGGGTATTGTAAAAAAAAATTAATTATTATTTACTTATTTTTCAGGAAAAATAACTTTCTGTGAAAATAGGTTTCAATTGCACTTGTTTGCTTTTGGTAAAGATTTTTTTTAAAACATGATTATATTTTGTTATAAACTGTTTTTGAGAAGTTATTTTAAATAAACAATTTTATATAATGGTAGCTAAATCTTATATCCATGTGGAGTGATTAGGGAAGTCATTGGGGAAAACCTACTCTGCTTTATACACACCCCCGCTTTGGCACTTTGGTTCTTTTGAAGATGATATCTTTCGGGATAAGGGAAAAGGTAATGTTTCACATATGTTTAGCACTACCTCATGATGTATGGGTTGTTTGGATATTTTGGAGCTCAGTGCTTGTGGAGCATGGATTCTTGAGGTTTTGGAAGAGTCTTGTGTGGTTTATGTATTTTTTACTTTTATTCATGGTTATTCATCTGTTGTTGCTTACTTCGATGTGGTTGTGAGATAGATGAAGTTGTTGAGTTGTCTTCCGTTTGTTAATGCAACATATTGTGAATGTTTGTTTATGGTTGGTTGGTTTTTTGGTTTATTTCATAAAGGTTAAATCATCCCCCACTTGTATTTCAAACCATTAAGCATTTATTTCCAGCATTGGACATCAGGGATATGTCTCTTAAGGCCATGTAAAGACTCATTGTACACTAAATCCAATGAGAATTGTCAAGTCATTACAAATGGTATCATCTTGTTTGATCCTTCCCTAACAACTAGTCATTGATATTCCTAGTTTTTTATATGAAATTCCTTCTTGTCTATTCCATGGGTGGGATATTATAAAGGAGTAGGATTTTCGGAACATGAAATGTATAACATTAAATTTCATAGCTAACCCTTTTATGTTGAACATCATGTTAACAAGGTGCTGGATAAATAAGTGTTTGGAGACACATCTTGAATTTTTAAATCTCATTGTCATGGGCTTAGCCAATGTAAAGAGAATGACATGAATTTTTGAGGAATTAATTCCTACTATATGTGTATACATGATTTTGAGGAATGATTCATGTATTGAAAAAAAGTGTTAATGTTTTAAAAATTATGGAATTGGTTTTCAAATGAATGATTTTTAAAAAGTGAATGCTTATCTTATTTTAAAAATGATTTAACATTTAAATCCATGTGAAGTGTTTTAAAATATGGGTGAACATAGAAAAATGTGTTTTTTAAAACCTTGTTGTGATAGTTGATGTGGTAGAATTTGAAATGCTAAGCCATGTGTTGTTAGAGAGTGAGACTGAAAGAGTTGGTTGTTGGTTTAGAAAATGGATCCTAATAGGTGTCATAGGAACAAGTCAGAAGCGGTTGTTGATAATTTGGTTTCACCTGAGCCACATGTGAACCAATAGATGGTCCAAATAATCACACCTGATTTTCAAACCGTGTAGTTGGGTAATCAACTGGATACTCTATTTATAATATTTTTCACTACTGAAAATCCAGGTCGAGGAAGTATGTATGTCTTCACCAGAGGAGCTAATTACATTATCAATAAGATAAAGTTGAAGTGGGGAACCTGTTCTCTATGTTTAAAACGTGAAATGGTGCCTTCTGTGATAAAACTACAAACTTCTCTAGGTGAAAGAGAATTTCAAGCCCTTGTCAACAGATCATGTACTATAAATTTTTATAGAGATGAGATAAATGGAACTTCTCGATGATGCATATGGATTTCTATAATGTAATCCTAATTATGGATTGGCTGACAACGTTCATGGCTCAAATCTACTATTATAAGAGAATAATTAGTTTCATGACTGAGGAAGGCATCAAGAATATCTTTAGAGGAGAGAGTATTGTAATGAATGGGGAAAAGAAAATGTTGGAGCTAATGGTGGGAATATTCTCTTACCATTTGGATGCATTGACTTTGACATCAATCGAATAGATCGAGGAAAATTGTTTTCCAACTGTTGTGGATCAATTTCTAGATGTATGTCCTATGAATATCACAGGGCTACCACCTCTAATGGAAGTGGAATTTACGATTGATATCCTTCCAAGGACCAGTTATATTTCCCTTCTGTCATATATGATGTCACCAACAGAGTTACAATAATTGAATGGGCAGTTATAGGAGCTATAAAGGAATGGGTTCATTTGAGAAATAACATCTTTGTGGGAAGAAACAGTTTTGTTCATGAAGAAGGGAGATGAAAAAATTTAGTTGGTTGATGAATATTTTATGCTTAACCAAGATATGATAAATAATAGAGATCCACCTCCATGCACTGATGACCAGTTCAATCAATTATGGGGAGCTCAGTGGTTATACCAGATTAAATTGTGATCATGATATCACCAATTGAGAGTTCGGATAGAGGATATTCCAAATATAGCTTTCAGAAGTAGATATGGAAACTATAAATATATAGTTATTCCTTTCATTCTAAAAAATCCACCAGTGGCCATCATGTTGTTGATGAATCCGATATTTCAACTAATTCTAGATTATTTTGTTGTAGTGTTTGTGGATGACATTTTGGTCTAATCAAACACAACGGTAGATAATGAGGTACACCTGGGAATAGTGTTACAAATTCAGAGAGATCATCGTTTGTATGAAAAATTATCAATGTTTGTTTTTGGAATAAAAGAATTAAATTTTCATGGCCATGTAATTTTTGAGAATGGCATTTCTATTGATCCTAATAAGATAGAAGTCATTATCTCTTGGAAACCATTGAAGAATGTTTTCGAGATACAATGTTTTATTCAATTAACAAGTTACGAATGATGTTTTGTCTGTGATTTCTCATGACCATTGTCACCAATGACAGGTCTAACAATAAAAATGATCCATTCCTATGGAATGAGAAATTTTAGATGTCTTTCAAGAAACTGAATGTTTGGATTACATTAGCACCTATCTTGATCTTGTATGAATTAGCACAGGGGTATGCAATGTATTGTTATGCTTAAGGATCAGGGTTGGGATGTGTTCTCATGCAAAGAGATCATGTGGTAGCTTATGGTTCAAGGAAGTTGAGGGTTCATGAGAAGAATTAACCAACACAAGATTTTCTATTAGCGTAAGTGGTCCATGATTTGAAAACATTGATACATTATCACTTTGGTGGGAAATTTACTGTGTTTATAGATCCCAATAGAAGGAAACACATTTTCTCACAACGATATTGGAATCTGAGGCAACAGATATGGATGGAGTATATAAAAATATTTGACATTGACTTGTTGTACACACCCGGGAAAGGAAATTCGGTGGCAGATGCATTGAGTTGAAAGTCAAATGATTAGTTGGAAAAAGAAGCTTCACGTGAATGGCAGTTGATGTCGGTCTTAGACGACATGCTTGTGGAATGTGAAGACCGAGGTGATGTTGTTGTTCTCTTTTCTACTACTCTTGTTCCTAATTTAGTAAAAATGATAAATGATTCTCAAACATATGATGCCGAATATTTGGTTGTAAGTTCAAGTCGTAATGGTGAGGAGACCAATAAGGGTGGAAAACATGATGGGGGTTCAGTTTTGTGTTTTAGAGATAGAATGGTTGTGCCTATGGTTTATCAGGAATAACATCTTCATTATTACCACTATTCGAGATGGACTATGCATCCAGGTACACAAATGATATATATGGCATTGATGGTGCAGTCTTGGTGGAGCGGCATGAAAAGAATGGTGGTTGAGTTCGTCTTATGGTGCTTAACTTGTAATCAGGTTAAAGAAGAGCATCAAAGAATAACAGGTATGTTAAAATCTTTTCCCATCCCTGTCTGGAAATGGGATCAAATATCAATGATTTTTGTTAGAGGCCTTCCAAGAAGAGTCCAGTAATAGGATTCCATTTGACTGTTAGTGGATCATCAAACCAAGTAGGCTCATTTCTTCCATATCTATGAAACTCATAATGTGGTGGATCTTTAAAAGATCATTATCTGAGAAGTGGTAAAGAGGCATGGTGTACCAATGTCAATAGTCTGAGATAGAGATCTGAGGTTCACGTCTCATTTCTTGTAACCCTTACAGGAATCCCTCGAGACTGAGTAGACTATGACCGCGGCTTATCATCCACAGATGGATGTGCAATCAGAGAATATGATTCAAAAGTTTGAATACATTTTGCGGTCTTGTGTAATGGATTTTAGTGGCTCATGGGAGGACCATATACCCTTAGTAGAGTTCTCATACAATAATTGCTATAAATCCTCGATACACCTGGCTCTGTCTGAGGAATTCTATGGTCTTCCTTTTCATTCTCTCCAATGCTGGGTCGAAATGGGAAAACATCACTAGTCGGGCCAAGCGTAGTCCAAGATACAAATGAGAAGATCTTGTTTATTTGAAAGAGGGTGGAGACAGATCAGAGCTGTCAAAAATATCATGCAGATCACCGTCAAAGACCATTTTTGTTCATTGTGGGAGATCATGTCTTCTTAAGTATCTCTCCAAGGCGTGGACATCATCGCTTCAGGAAGATGTGCATGTTATCTTCTAGATACATCGTCACTTTTGAGATACAGGAACATGTTGTAGAGGTGGCATATCAGTTGGCATTACCACCACATTTTAGTTCAGTGCATAATGTGTTCCATATATCCCTATTGAGAAAGTATCACCCTGATCCTAACCATTTGATCAGATGGGATCACGTTGAGCTAGAACCGAATGCACCACTGATACATATCCCAGTGTGTATCATGGATAAACTAGTGAATGTATTACGTGGGAAAAGCATTGGACTTGTGCGGTTTTTATGACATCATGAATAGATTCAGAAAGATAGTCGGGAAAATGGGAAGGAAATGAAAGAGCAGTGGCCAAAACTCTTTTAAGCCATCGAGGGTTTATACATTCCATGAATGGAAAGAACAATTGTAAGAGGAATGTAGTATGCCCGGTTTTGGGTACATAACCCATTTCATTACATAATTTTAAATATTGTGTTTAAAATAAATATTTTCAATAAAATAGAGTGTTTCCATAATATAGAGAGTTTCCATTAGTTTGGGTGTTTCCATGATGTTTTTTGTTTCCATAAATTTGGGTGTTCCCATATACTGGGATGTTTCCATAAAGTGGGGTGTTTCTAACAATTTGGTTGTTTCCATAAAGTGGGTGTTTCCATAAAGTGGGATGTTTCCATAAAAAAGTGTTTCCATTAAAAAGGTAGAGGTGAAGGATGGGAGAGTTTAGAGGTTTTATAATGAGTGTTCGAACAAGAATCAAGGTCACACGATCTATAAATGTTTGGGCCAAACCGTGTGGTCAAACATTTCGTAGAGGTCAAATCTAGAACCTATTTTCTAATAGCTAACTAGTTTTTTTCCTTATATATTTCGGTAGTGCTTCAAAAGGTCCCTATTTAGATATAACTTTCCATAGAAGGCTGTAGGACCCTCACCACATGATTTGGATCCATCCCAGAGCATTCCCTTGGGGATTTTGAGTCTGATTCTTGAGGTATTTCACCATTCATTGTAGATTTGTCATGTTTTCTTAGATGTGATTAGATCTACTTCTCCAATCTCCATTGATTTTTAGATCTGAGCCTATAGTGGGTAGGTATATGTTTTTCTATGCCAAATAATTCAATGTTCTTTTCTGATCATTATTTTATAAGGTATCTAAAGTCATTCTTTCTAGAATCGACCCCTTTCTAGTGCATTATTCGTATGTTTTCAATGTTTCTTGTAAACCATTGAGGTAGCTAGATTCACAATCATATCCTCTCTCTAGAAATATTTTTCATAGATTAAGATTGTATTATTGATTATTAAATGCATGGAAAAAATTTCATTATTGATGATTTATGGGTTTTGTGAAATTGACTGATCTTGGTGAATAGTTTTGCAAAGGGGGTTCAGTTTCATGAATTTAAAATGATGATTTTAAGTTAATGATTTTCGGGAATTGATAAATTGTTGATAAAAGTGGGGGTTTTGATAAAAATGGTTTTCAATAAAAATGGAGTTTTATTGAAATGGTTTGGAATTGAAATGGTTTTGACGGAAATTGTCTTCAATAAAAAGGCGTTTTTATTGAAAGGGTTGTTTTGTAATTATCTTTGTCAATATATGGTGTGTGTTCATGTTTTATATATGGGTATTGGATGAAATATGAAATTGTTCTTGGTTATCTATGTTTAATGGAAGATGTAAATTTCACTCATGGGTCTTGGTTGAAATATGACCTTGTACATGGTGCCAAAGGGTTAATGGAACATGGGAAACAATTACCTTGTGACCACATGGTAGATCGATGATAAACCACTCACGTGTATAGAACTATCATAACGTAGAATGTATGATTGGATTCATGGATTTGAGGAATGGTTGGGTTTTCTAATAAAGATATATTGTGAAATGGTTGTAATGATTGTTTAGTTATTTTTTTGGAAAAATAACTTGCTGGGAAAATTGGGTTCAATTGCACATGTATGATTTTATTAATTAATGGGTTTGGAAACATGTTTATATTTAGTAAAAAACTATTTCTTGGAAAATTTTTTATATAAAATATTTTATATAATTGTTTCTTACACTTCTATCCTAGTGGCATGAGTAGGGATGTCATTGGGGAAAACCTTCAGTGTTTTATACTCAACCCTACTTTGGAACTTTCGTGCATTTTTAAATGTTATCTTCCGGGACAAGGGAAATGGTAATTTATAACACATTTTTAGCACTACCTCATGATGTATGGGATGTTCGGAGATTTTGGATCATAGATCTTGTGGATCATGGAGTGTTCTGGTCTTTGGAGAGTCATGTGTGGTTTACCTGTTGTGTAATTTTGATTCGTGGTTATTCATCCATTGTTGTTTTCATTGATGTGGTTGTGAGATACATGAAGTTGTTGAGTTGTCTTTAATTTATTCAGGAATCATATAGTGAATGTATTATTATGGTTGGTAGGTTTATTGGTCTATTTCATAAAGGGTAAAGTGTTCCCCACATGTATTTGAAACCTTTCAACAATTATTGATATCCTTGGGCGTCTTGGGGATGTCGTTTAAGGCCTAGTAATGATTGGTTGGACTCTCAATCCAATCCGAATTAGAGGATCATTACTATATTAATATTTAGTATGGATACATTGACTCTAGATGATCTAACCATCGCCAATGATGAAAAAAATCTATACGAATAAATCATAAAACCTAATAACGACTTCAATACCCAAAATAATGATGGGTTAGTAAAAACAATGAGAGAAAAAACCCTTCCCAATGTTGTGATGGAAAACTAAATTAGGTAGGAGCACCTCTCCTTCTACATTAAACACAGACACATGCATGAAGAGGTCCTGATAAATGCACTAAATTCCCTATCAATGGATGAAAACCCATAATTATGGTTTACCCCAACACTACGGTTTAGAAAATATAAAATTGAGATATGGGAGGGAGGGAAAATCGAAGAGATGGGAAGAAGGTGGAACCAAAGAACTTACCTTGATGAATTAAAGGAAAAATCGAAATAAATCTAGGTAGAATCTGCGCCCCAGTGGTGGCCGCAAGGAGGGAGGTGACATGTTCCATAAGAGGGATGAGGAGTGGGATGCGTCACATGATCTCAGAATGTGGAGAGGTGTAGTATTAGGTTTTTATTTTATTTTCATCTAATTTTTATATATTTTTTTATATGAAAATTAAATTGTGTCTATTTTGTGCCATATAGTTTTTCATGCTTTACTACATTCATTATACACAATGAGAACCCTACAGGGGTTGGCCGTATAGTTTTGGAAAAAATTTGGCAATTGTTCCAGGGATAGTGTATGGGTAGTATCTAAATGGAAATTCTCCCGAGGAATATGTGAATGGTTTAGCTAAACTTTGTGCAGCCCATGGGATTCACATATTCACCCATATATAAGGCCACATGATTTTTTTGAGGGCATCATGGTTTAAAAAAATTATTCACCCTATTTATAGAACCCAATCCATAGGTTTCTAGGGTATGGTTCTCTTGAAAATCACTAGAGAACCCAAGGAACCTCTTATCCCTTCATACAAGACGAAAAACCAAACTTACAAGTGTTTGAAAACTCAAAATTAGGTTCTAATGCTCAGTCTTAAAAAGATCATGTCATGTGTATGTAAAAGTTCAAATTCATTTTATTTTTATATCTGCTCATAGTACAATTCATTAAAACCTCCCCAAATTAAAAATCCTCATCCTAGATAATCCTTAGGTAATAAATAAAACATCACCCCGCTTATATGGTTAATTATGTCTTATTTAAATGGTCATGTTTTGTTACCAAATTCCCAACACACCCTTAAAATTCACTTAAGTATATGATGCTTAATTCATCATAACATGATCCAAGGTATATTTTCTAACAAAGACACCAAATTTATAATTTCATATTCACGTTTAGATATAGAAATGTTCATTTCATTTTATCATTATAAATTTTCATGATGTTGCTTCAAACGATATACCTCAACATCAAAAGGGTCTAATTCTGAACCATCGTACACCCCACCATCTTAATTTACCAGGAGGTATAAACTAGTGTTCTAAAGATGCTTCCTTGATGAATTTTAGAATGATTGAATAGTCAGTTCCCCACCGTCCTCATTATCTTAGTGGAGATGGATTTTTTTATAAGAAACATGTAACCATTTCACAATACACACCTAAACCTACAAACAACTAATAGAACAATCACTTCAACCATAATCATCTAACAAGAAGGATAACATGTAGAGCCACTTCAAGCCAACCATTCCCATGAATCCAAACAAAGATGGCCAGTGCATTCAAATCATAATTGTAATTACTTCTCCCAAGACACCATGTTTTTACAAGAAGATTGCCTACAGAATCCAATACCCGACATTAGGTGATGTTACTTGGTCAAAACATCACCTAACCATTTAAAAAGTCATTCCTTTGAGAAAAGAAGTGTGTAATCCATATCTAGACTACTAGAATCATTACACATTAAAAAACCAATGATCTCAAAAATGAGTCTGGGATATCCCTTGTTTTATTAAACTGTATTCCAAAGAGCTCACTAAAGGAATTATATGCACCATAGTTAATTGTGAGAAGTTGGTACGAATCTAAGACGTCTACATTAAATCATGGACAGAGAAAAATATAGCATCATTATACTGGTTGAGACAAAGAAAATGTCTAGCATCTAACAGTCTATCTACGGTGTTCCTTATTTTGAACCCATGTATCACTCAAGACTAAACAATCCTCGATAATAACAACACATAATCCTGAATCATTGAGAAAAGAACCCAAATAAGCCCACCAAAATATAAATATTTGTCATTGAATAATACCAACACTATCTCAGTATATCTAGGTTGAAATAAATATATGCGGAATCATCATCACCAAACTATATAACACAAGGAGAAGACAAAGAAAACTAGAAAAATTGTCGAACCACAACTGGTCGACTTCACTTGAACGAAACTCAACTCGACCTATCGACGAATCAACACTAACCAATAACAATTCATTATCTCCTCAGGCATCCCATGATCATTAATTTTTACCACCAAAGTGTCTCCAAAACCAATGGTGATTCCTAATGGGGTTATACGCAACCAACTTCAAGACCAACATTTTTCGTACAAGAACTGATGTTAAAAAACCCACAATCCCAAATAGAATTTATAAATAATAAACCATTTTTGAAAGGTCCTTTTGAGTTACGTTCCTTCAACATGGAAGGGAACTTGTAATCAGAACTGAAATAATGGGCCCAACCTTATGAGTGACCTAGTAATTTAAATACAAGTGAAATATTATCCATTCATAGGGGAGATAGATTAAATTTTACCTTAAATGTATTTGTGTTTCTCATCAGAGGCATAATCTCCATGATGTAGCATTTGGAATAAAATCCAAACCATACTAACTAGATTTTCAAAACATCTGAGTCACATTAAATACTTCCCAAACATGGGATAGTACATGATTTTCTAAACGCATAGGTCACTCTACCATGGAGATAACCTGAGACTATAAACAACAATACAGGTCTAATTGATTCCACTAAACACACCAGGTTTGGTGACCCATTAAACAGGAAAAATCGTACCACTTATAGTCAAAAATACTACCAAGAGATTTGTATGTGAAAATTACACATACTTGTTACTATCCATAGTCTTATCATCTATATTAATTCAAGTATCTAATGGTCTTTAATGAGGACTTACCCCATATTTGAATTACCTTTATTAATGTAGAACATTTTAGTGACCTCCCAAGTCATCAAAATCTAAAAGAGAATAAAAATGTTACACCCATCCTTCTATGTAGTCTACCATGACCATGAAATTTCTATACATCATTAGAAAATAACTACAGAATTATCACAATCATAGAAAGGTTCAAAAAACACATGACCACCCTTAAAGACTATGATGATGTTTCAGAAACATGGTCTCATACACAATAACAAGGAACCCAAACAATATCACTTGAATGGATCATCTCATAAAAAATAATAACGGTTTATATGATCAAATGGTGATACCTTATTATGGGCTATCCCCTAGATAAAAAATCATTAACACAAAATGAGGGAATTTCTATTAAAGGTCACTATGTTTAGAGGCCTATTATTCACATTTAGGCTTAGGGTGGACAAAGCCTATAAAACGCTTTTATTCCATTTCAAGGAATATGTGAGGAATAATTTAAACTATTCTTACACCAGGGTTGGGCTAAAACATAACTAAATTTATCAATTTAATAAACTGAAATCAATAAACATTTAATGCATTAAACATTTCAATTTTATTTTTAAATAATAACCCACAATATCCATAAAGAAAAAACATGTGAGGTATTTTAAATCAATATTTCAAACATTATTATTCTGTGAAATCTCATTATAACTAGATGATAATTTTCATAATCCTTATTTGGACATCATTAATTCATTTATAATGACTCATAGAATATAATCTAGAGAAGATTAGGAGGAATTGAATTAACTAATGTTCGTATTATCATGAATGAATCCACCAAAATGTGGAATCTTTAATAAACTGCTAAAATATATCCTACATAAACCTATGAGGGATAAACTAGAAATTTAAAACATAAGGTGGCCTATAGGGTCCTGTTAAACATTTTGGGATTAGAAAAATCATCACAAATTTTTTAATCATTTATATTTAGAAAAAAACATTAGCAGTTTCATTTTACTGTATGTATGCCTAAACTAACCTACATGGGTCCAGTTGTACAATTATGAAATTATCCACACAAGACATTAAGACCAAGAAATATATGTATGAGTCTCAATGAAGAAATACAATCATTAATTACCAAAATATTTTGAAACATAAATGGTTGATCTACTATGATTAAATTATATGGGTCACCCTCATCAAATTCATAAAGCAACCATAAACAACACAAATTGGAAAATTGACTCCCCTTGAATATTATCAAATTCATTTAGAATCAATAGAAATTGAAATAGATTTACATTTTTTCAAAATCCTCTAAATTTATATGTTCAATTAAAATTTATTGATTTCATAGGTCCTCATTTTCAAATCCATAAGTCGCCCATACACCTTAAAAGATAGATATTGTCTCCCCTATTCAATTGTAACTAGAACGTTTATCCCATGCAAATACAAATAATCATAGAAATTTAAAAAGGAATACTATTATATCACCTAAACATGGTAAGAAAGAAAACATTCTAACAGTAACATAGATATATGAATCAAATTATTAAGAAGGTAAAAGTTAATCATTACAATAAATCACAAAGTATGGCATATAATCGATATGCAGATGATAAAAAACACACATCAACAATCTCAAATAGCCTAAAAACTCAATCTACATGACATGGTATATTCCTTGAATGTTTATTATTATGTGCCTGTCATGGTGCATGTAATTTTATCTCCTTTCCAAACAATGCAATGAGTAATAATTATAAATCTCATCAATCAATCAGTAATGCAATGTACATAATTTAGTAAAAGTGAAATCATAAACATATATTATAGATAACAACATGAACATCATTCCTAGACTTGGGCACCTTTTAATTTCTCCATGGGTAGGTGATTAGGCCAAAAAATGGTAATTCAACAAGTAGTGACATATTCCTAGTCTCATATCTACCATCCCAAAATTGTAATACAAATGAAATAAAATATTTGATACAAAATTTTAATGTCTCCAATCAAATGACTACTAAACAAGTAGTCTTATCAGTCACCACATCTCCTCAAGAGTGACTCCACATATGCTACAGGGTATTGACTCACAAGGAGGGTGTAAGAAGGTGATTTCAAGGAGATTATACCATCGTGTTCAGAATAGCTTAGTGGTAAACCGATCTATATCAATAAAAATTGATAAGGAGATAATAAAAATAGATAGAATAGAAAGACTATAATATAATCACTGAATGAATGTTTCCAATGGCTATTTGTAATGATGTACTTATGACATATGATTCTATAATTACAAGTACTGATAATTTACAAATATTAATACAACTTAATAAAAGAGTAACTTCCCAATGACCAGATCCATGATCATCATGAGTAACATCATTGTCTTATTCTCCATTTATCCCATGTATAGATCATAAAAATAGAAATGATTCCTTAGACATGTGGACTAGAGGTCTAATTGAGCACCAAATGGGTCCTGAGTAGGATGTGATATATAAATCTCAGTAGGTCATCACAGACAGTATGTATCCCAAACCATTTTCTGAAAAAAGAAAATAAATGATTGTTTCTCGTACAGTATAAAAACAATGTTATAAAAAATTAAATAATAGAAACTCTTTTGGGTTCATAAACGGACACCATTCCTACACCACCTTTTTTAGCTTATGATGGATATCTGAAAGAAAGTACCTATGAAATCCATAATGTACATTCTAGACACTACCAAAACATCTACCAATTTAAAGATGAATATCCCAATAATTTTCTTTATCTTGGAAGTCACACTACCATGTACATATAAAAACATTCAAAAAATATATACCAGGGGCATGAAAAATTATTCACACAATCATTCTATTAAACTGTAAAATCCGATGGTAGAGTCATGAGCCCATCTAAGGGGATATAATTATAATTCTAAGGGTCTCTATGGGAACATTCAATATAACCCAATAAAATTAACTATTTCCATGGTGTCCCATAAAGATTCCTTGTATCACACAATACATGGTGACTCTATGTCCATCACATGTATCTCACACATGGGACAGAGTATCACCCATAGCATGGAATGACCATCTTTCTAATGGTTTCATTCCTGATTTCTCCCCTAAGGAGCTAGTATCAATCATATGTATAAGAAACCACATTGTAATCCCATACCTAGAAGGAAAAAGCATCAATCCCTTTGTGTTGTGTCCAAACCAACCATGCTCGGTGATTTCATACTTGGAATCCTTAATATTGTTCTCATGGTCTCTCCTGACCCATATCAATATAGCCATATCAAAAAATGCACACAACAAGGAATTTCATATTTAAAATACCTGGAAATTAAGTAAATATCTCATTCCAAAATCTAAAATGATATTAAAGTATCATAAACTGACTATAAAACGGAAGCAGAAATTATGAAAAAATCATAAGTTCCATAGTACTAGATATGTTGACTTTGAAAGATTCCATAAGCATAAAATAACGGAACACAATCATGTGAATATAGAGTTTACAAGCCTATAATCACATTTCATCAATTACATTAAAATAATTCACGCTAAAATGCTTTTCCAAGAATGGAATTCAACTCAATACATACTACCAACATGCATAACAATTAGATATTTAATATTGGACATCAAAGATAATTCATTAAGAAAAATCATTCAAATATAATGTTATAGGAATAAATCTCATGCCAACCCACTCTGGTATATTTCCAAACGTAATTTAGACTAATCCTAAGAATAAGTACAATTGTACAAGGCACTACATATATAATATTTTAATTAAATGTAGTACTCCATATTGAGGGGTTTTATTAGAAAACATTACTTTGTTTTAAACAATTCATTTCATTCAATTAATGAGTTTTATTTCATCTCAAGGCATGTGGTATATAGCATACGTCACAATGTAAGGGTTCTAAGTAAGACATAAATACAGGGATTCCTGTTCATAAACAATTTAAAAACCATAAAAACATAGAAGTAACATGATATATTGAATAATAAACATACATAAACAAAATGGAATAATAAATAAAGATAGCCACAATAAAATTACCAAGCCGAATACATTGGATCTCAACTTTTCCATTGGTGACCACTTGAAGATGCTCTTTCCCACCTTCGAGAAAATGAACCTTCACATATACATAAGGAAAA